>JAFREQ010000075.1:0-1345000 GCA_025331565.1 Holacanthus passer
AACCAGAATTAACTAGAGTTAACATTTACAGCCAGATTCACAATTTGACATTGGCTGCCATCAAACATTTAGCAAGCAAGTTCAAGCATACAAAGATTGTGTGAAACTGCAACCTCTATATTTCACACGACACGACTTGTGTCTTTGTGGTTTTGACACTGCTGTTTTTCATAGTTCAAGAGCAACATTAAGGTTTTGGGTAAAAGGTGGTGAGGTGTGACTTCACAGTGACTGATAACAAACTCATATGTTATACACACTTATACACCTTTTGCAGAAAGGGTGAGAGCAGTGAAGAAGTTTTGCAAGCTACAGTGGATTTAACCTGTCATTTTTAAACCTGGTAGATCATCATGGTAAATAAGGCTGCTCAGCAATCCTATTTCCTTTGTTTCTGAAAAGACGAAAGTTTATATGCAGGGTTTTCACATACGGTCACTCATTTTACAGAGTATGTAAAGCTACATGGACACAACAGTCCAGTATTCTGCATCAGCTGCTCAGAAAGATCAGGAAAAATCAAATGATCAACAGCAGCAACAGAGTGTTAGGGAAGACTGTTTATGTCAGGCCTTCGAGCTGTGTGTGAACTGCTGAGGAAGTGAGTGAGAGTCATGACATCTCATTGAAAGCATTCATAATAACTTGGATGGTTTTCTTCTCACCAGTCAAAGCAGGAATGAGCATCCAAGTCCTCGACCACAGAAACGTTTCAAGTTGAAGTGGAAGACTAAATATAATATATCTGATGGGGAATGTTCCCTCGGCTACAAATTAGTGTTGGGACCTTGCATTCTTCGTGATAGCACCACAGTGATACAACGTGCACATCTGCACCAGTGTGTTTGTATTCCTTTATCTGTATCTCCACGTCCTCTGTGAGGAAATTGGAGGAGCAGGTGGAATGCTGCAGATATTTCCTTCAGGGCCATGAATAAATCAATACGACAACACACACACACACATGCACAGATAAAAGCCAGCATAGCATTAGGCCCATACCATCCCCAGTGTGGCCTTAGGTGTGGGTCACGAGGTGCAGTTTGCTTTGCTTTGCTTTGGGGGCATTCTTTTCATCATTATGAAAAATGAAGTCAGAGCAAAAGAGACAAGGCTCCTGCAATGAGTCACACATCTCCTGCAATATTTGCATTTCAAGAGATCGAGTGTTTAGAAAAAAAAATCCCCCCTCACTTTGGTCATTTCTTCACTCTCAGTTTCAAACATCAAGTGCTTCTCTGATCTGCACATGCTGGTTTACAAATGTTTAAACTGGGGCAATGCCCAATTTTTCACACTACAGGTTTTTTTTGACTGAGTGAAGTCTTCTGATTGTGCACCTAGGCACAATCAGGAAACCACACACTGCAGCTGTGAAGAAGAGCAAGGTCTGCCTCAACAGCAATATGAGCCAAACATTATCTCTTAATACAGGTTGGCTTATGAGGGCAGAGAAAGAAAAAAGGCCTGGCACAACCCAGCTACTGTAAATAATCATGAGGATGCATTCATGAACCCAGCCCAAAAGCACACACACACACAAAGAAATAAAAAAGTTATTGTCAAAAACAATGTGAAATAAATGACACACGCACATATTATATATACACATATACAAATCCATTTGCAATTGGAAAACAGCACAGCAACATTACATCAGGCTCATGTCATTATTGCTTTATATTTTGAAGATAAAATCTTTAACCATATTTGAACAAAATCATTAGTTCACAATGGTACCCTAAAAACATTTTTCAAAAAGGTCACTAATGGAGGTGCTGAAGAATATCAAGACACCCAAAATGATTTTACAGAATTATAACAGAGCCAAACCTCTTCCAATATGGAATAAAGTTCATATTTTTCCTTAGACTCACCTGGTTTTTCAGTCAGCAGTCGAGGTTTCTGGGCTCCTCCTGTAGACTACAAGACTTTCTGATGCTCAAAGTCTCCAGTTAAAACTTTCACCCACTCTTCCACACAAACTGGAATTTGGTCAATAAACTGACTCAGGTTGATGAGCAGAATAAAAACTTAATTTGTGTTCACCTGCTGTTTTTCAGGTTCATTTCTGTCTTCTACACACTTGAGAAACAGTGACTGAAGCCACAGATCTCTGCTGATGGGAAGACATGAGCACAGGCTGTGAGCGTGGCAAGACAGACCTTACAACGCTGATGACATGTTAACCATGTGTGATCACAGATATCAGTTTCACATAATTCTGAGCAAGTTGACCACTTGTTCAGTTCAAACAGGGGAGTGTCCTCAGTTGCCACTGGCTGCTGAGCACCAGGGTTCAACCATTGTGTAAGCCTCAGAATTGCAGTTTTATGACTTAAATTATGATCAAGATAAAATTGCCTCCTTTTGCTTCACTACTGCTTTTTTTTGGAAAACAAACACAATAATGGAAACTGTAGTTTGAACACA
This sequence comes from Holacanthus passer, assembly GCA_025331565.1. Classification (NCBI taxonomy): domain Eukaryota; kingdom Metazoa; phylum Chordata; class Actinopteri; family Pomacanthidae; genus Holacanthus; species Holacanthus passer. The sequence continues at coordinate 2,434 of JAFREQ010000075.1, forward strand.
AGCCATCAGACTTTAGTTTCCTGTCATCATTTACAATTACAATACAACAAGTTGCAGCAGTGGTACTCACTCAATATTGGTTTAGGATACAATCCATTGTAATCAATATTTGTCTTTGGAAAACAAAACTTTTTTTTAAGAATTTCAATTTCATTTAGGGCTATGACCAGCAGGGGGCATAATAACTCTTCATCCTGATTAAAGGGTACCATAATGACACATCTACAGATTTCAAGAAGGTCCTTGGAGGAGGAACCCTGTTAATATAATTTAAGATGAAACCCAATAGTCCAGCAAATAATTTCAATATGTTGAATGACACAAAACATAATTCTAAATATGTGTTAAATAATTCCCCAGCATTTTCTTTAGGTCGCTTCTTCTCTACTGCTGTACTTGCCTCCTATTTTGCCTCCATATTGCCATACTGTGTTGCACTCTATGATGGTCAATATAATATTAATACAATATTTATCAGATTTCAAATCTACCAAAACATACAGTACATATTACACACGATTAACTGTTTAACCCTGATTTGTGTGTTAGGGAAACCAAGGAGAGTAGAGCAAGTTACAAAGGGATTCAATGCTCTCATTGGGGGGACTATTAATAAGAGCTATCACGATAACAAGTGTTTGGAGGTATTAAAACATTTTATGCTGTATGTGTACAAAATAATTATCTAGCACCATTACAAGTCTTATACGACATTATTATTGCTATTATTATTATTGACTCATTCATAATATTCATTCATTTAGAATATTCAACTCAGTTACAATTCAGTCATGGAGTTTAGAGCAGTTTGTGTCCCATCTTCAATCTCAGCCTTTTCATACTGTCATTGGGCCGTTTCCATCACATTGCTAAACCAGCATACAATCTGTCACATGAGCAGTCATAAAAATAATTCTGGCTGACATGAAGCACATAATATCCTACTGAGTAACAGTCCAGGTTCCTTGTCGGTGTGATTGTGTGTGTGGGGGCGTTCATGTCCCTTTTCCCATTTTCTGCACATGTTAACTGTGTGTGTTTTTTCTTTGTGTTTACTCAAATGTTATAAAGTATTCAAACAAATTGACGAAGCATTTACTTCTCAGGTAAATGGCTTGAATAAGAATTTTCAGGGTGGTCTAGGACTTTGGCACAGTAGCTCGCTTTAGCTGTCAGGAAAGCCAAATCATATTCTTATCTGACCAAATTACAGGTTTTCATTCTAATCCTGAAAGTCTTCTGAAGACTGTAAATTCCATCAAAACATCATCTGTGTACCTAACTGTGTCTGATGAGTGCCTCATCTCTGAACAAAAAGAGTTCTGTTTAGGTTTTATCATCACATTATTAGTGATAATGTGCCCCCTGCTGGTCATCACCCTACATTAAATTACAATGCTAAAGAACAAGTTCATGTTGTTATATGTTCATTAGATGTTCATTACAAAGTCATAAAACTGCAATCTAATATAATAATAATAATGCAATATTTTTTTTATCCTTGGCATGTTAAATATTGGGAGAGAGTTTCACCCTGGTGCTCAGCAGCCTTTTGGAACTTATTACCTTGTGCCTAGGTTGGGTGCGAATGCCCGACCAATGAGTTAACTTAACCATTCATTCAAGATACACTTTTATATGCAGAAGCTCTCAAATAAGTGATCCTCAGGTGCCTGGACACGCAGGAGGCCCAGTCAACCTGTCTCTGGGTTGGTTATCTCCTGAACAGTGACGGAACTGTGAGACTGATAACTGTAAGCGAGACAGTGTTAGAATTGCTCTGCTTCAAAGCCACAGGAAGTTGGCACGCTTACAGGTTTCACATGTGACCACAGGCCACAGCTTTATCATGAAGAGGCTCTGAATTCTGAAACTTGTAAGAAAAAACAAAACCTATTGACAAGTGCTACTGAATAAAAAAACAAACAAACCAGTGTTGTCTGGCAAACATAAAGTCTGTTGGGTGAAGTATGAAATCCACAAATGGTTTGAAGCAAGCAGCTGTAAAACTAAGCACAAATGCCCCCTCCTCCCTGATTCAATGGTTCCTCTTAGATGTGCTACAATCTGTCGCCTGGTTGTACGTTTTAGTGAGCCAACCTCACGCTCTGCTGTGACTGTCTGGGGGCTACACACCACTGCCCAAAAGAACATCCTGAACACAGCAACATAACAAAATCTGTATCATGTAATCATGTATAGAGGCACCGCCACACACTTCGAGTGAGTCCTAAGTGATGATGAAGTGGGATTGTTTTGTATGAGTCTAAACATAGTTTTGTAGGAAAATCCTAAAACACATTTAACCCAAGTCTCTATGAGATATTTAGACTAAACAGCCGCAAAAGAAGATCATCTAAAATTACTGCTTCATTTCATGAAAATCTGGGACAACTAAAATCCATTCACTAAAGACACCCATAACTCTTTATTGAATGAAATGATGTACAATGGGAGGACTACACAGACCAGAGCAGAGCTAGTGTGACTGCCTTGTGTCAGCATGTGCTAGTGGAACCAAGTATTTTGTTCTAAGTATGATGATGTGTGTAATGAATATTAGGTACTTTTACTGTATTTGTTTCAGTGTGTAGAATGGATACATGTCCATAACAACGCTGCCTTACCCAGTGCAGACTGTATGAATTTAGATATGACACAATGTCAAAATACTCATAGGTGAGCTTGCTTTCCTCTATACTGTGTCCATTTTGTTAGATTGTTTTGTGTAATGTGTTTTAGCCACACAATGGCTGTAATTGTGTTTCTCAAACGTAACAAATATTTGTTAAGTCTCAAAAGCAAATTAGGAGCAACTGATGCCTTTGGTTTTAATGTGTAGGTGTTTTGTAGCCGCTGCTTTAACAAAGTTGCCTCTCTGATTGTGACATGTGTGAAAGTAATGCTCACTTTTGCTGAAAAAGACCATGATAGAATTTTTTTATTCAGTAATTCAACAGCAAATCGTTCATAATCTTTGCCTGTCCATATCTGATTTTACCGCAATCACTGCATATTGTAGCAACAATAAATAATTAGAAGGGGTTTAGAAGGGGTTACTGTTCATGAGGCATGATTTTCTTTGCAATCTTCATTTAAAAAAGTTGCAAGACATCAGCAAATTAAGTCATTGTTAGTTATTATTTGACTGCATATGACCGGAGTCCAGTAAACACCTAATATAGGCAATGGATAATACACTTGTTTCAACTGTGAATATCAGTTACTGAAACTGGTAGTCATCATTTTCTGAGAGGAAGGGTCTCTGACGGAAGAGTTATTGTCCGATCGAGACTTGCAGCTCAAGGCCAAGGACCACAGGAACATGAATACACCTGAGGGGAACCAAAAGAAAGGTTGTGAATTCTTCCAGTGAATCATAAAAACACAGTGTGTACTTTATATGAGGACCATACACATACTGACCCTGCAGGGAGTTTAGTATAGTGAATATATAGATCCCAGTGAGGGTGATGTAGGTGGTGGTCGCTAATCCCCAAGATAAACCCAGCACACAGCTGAGGCCCAGCACTGTGACACAGTCCTTCCATAACCTGGACCCTTTCTCTCTGTTCATCTTCTTCCACCCGCTGGTGCTTTCACTGCCTCCAATACCTCTCCTTAGCCCCCAGAGCTTAAACAGCACCAGCCCCAGCATGCAGGAATTAAACAGGGTCACCAGGCATGGGAAGGCCACAGCAGTGATGTAGTTCACTAAATGCATCTGTGGGAACTGGCTGCTCAGCCAGCAACTGCAGGTTATTAAAAACAGAACAAAAATCAGTCAGTCAGTTTTGATTTAGTTCACGTTAACATTGAATTTCAATTGACCCGCTTGTTGGCAAAGAGTAAAACTGAGAAAATTTTCCTCACAGTTGAATATTCAAAATCCCAACAATGAATCCTGGTTTCTTACATCTGTACTGTTGAACTGTGGTTTTTGTCATCTCGCAGTTCCAGTGTGTATTTGCCATAAACACCTGAAATCCCACAAACCACTACAGTCAATGTAGGAAGGCCTGTAGGAAGACAAGAAAGATACAGAATTTACTCCAACAATCCCTGACGATCGTTACATGTGCCTGTGTTACGCAACTGTCAAAAATCATCTGTTGGCGCCTGTTGATGCCCACTTTGTGGAAATGTGTTTATAGGACTGAGAACTGAACTAAAGAAGCTTCTTGGATAAGAAGTGAAACGTCTTCCACTATCTACAATCAAGTCTATTTGGCGTCGAATCAACCCTTATTTGAATCTGGTAATATTTATATATATATTCCTTCATTACCACGAACATGATCATGATCACTGTAGTTTATGTGGAGCCGAGCCCACATACACCAGCCTGCTGCTGTTAATACTAACGAAAGCACCCAATCTGTGGTTCCAACAAATACACTACTTCCTCCTGTTGGAGTAATGTTTCCTAAAAACTACAGCACCCAGCTGTTTTCAGGAAATGACTGAAATGCAGAGAACCACAGAGTGGAGAAGTCAGAAAGTATTGAGAGACAACGTTGTCAATAATCATGTCAACACATAAACATAAGAAACAGGTTACAGAATATGGGCAGTTGTATCCTTTCAACGCAGTGTTTTATAGGGATGTGCACTGTGTTTGTGCCATGTCAAACTTTTAGCGGAAAAATATATCAGTTCACAGTTTGTTTCTGCTGCCCCCAACTGGCCAAAATATTTATTGCAGGTTTAAAATCCTTAAGATTTCAATTAATGTTGTGCTCTAGTAATGCCAAAGCAAATTTACAGACAGTTTTAGCCAAAATGACCACAAGCCAAGTGGGACACAACAAATGGGGGGCCTTAAGGGTCTGTGGCCCTGGTGACTGCTTAATAATCCTGACGTCATCAAGAGACCCCTGTACTTGTGTGAATGCTACAACATGAGATAGCAACAGAGGAAGATCAAAATCTCAAAATGGGAAAATAAAGAATACAAATAATAAAAATGAAATGAAATAAAAATAAGTTTCAATTCAATTCAATTTCCAATTCACTATTTGCACAGGCAATTTTGATCTGGCAATTTTTCAGATTTATTGTAAGAGAGCAAAATGATACACCTTAAACATTTGACAGAAACACTGTCTCAAGTCCACCCTCGAGTCCACTCACCCCATCCCACCAAACTGAGTTTGAGCAGGTATCTCCTGACGTAGATGTTGAAGACTTTGACAAGGAGAAGGTAGAGGTGGAATCCTTCCAGAGCCGTCCAGCAGAAGGTGACCAGCAGGGACCAGTGTAAAGAGAGACCCAGAGCCTTGCAAACCCAGCCCTCATCATTCTCATTCTGCAGCCACAGCCAGAGGTTGCACAGCAGGAAGGTGAGGTGGAGGCAGAGCAGCGCCCCTGTTAGATGCATATGCACACCGATGGCGCTCTCTGGACGCCGCCGTCTGAAAGAGAAACAGTATACAGTACATCATGATCACTTTCGGACTACATCTGGCCATTTTTGACCTGAATTCTACAAGCATTCAACACAATCCTACACGGCCAGTGGTCTATTTTTTCACATCTTGATCACTTGCCCTGTTGATAAAAAGACGCCAGTTAAACATATCTCACCTAAACAGTTAGCTACTGATTGAAACGTCCTTGTTCTTTCTTGGTTACTGCACCACAGTGACATGACACTTTATCCTGATTTTGCTTTCCTTAATTTTTCTGGTACACAGTATTACTATGTAATAATGGGGGCTGCATGCTCAAGATGAACTACTCTGTGTGACATGTGACTCAGAACAGATAATCATTTAAATATGGATTTTAATTTGTACAGCCTTTCCTGGAGGCATTCACAGTGTTGCAGTCTGTTGTACTGACATAAAGTGATGATAGTGTTATCAATGAATAAAGAGAGCTTGAGGGAGAGGCATAATTGTCAGATTGTCAGTTTCAGAAAGTTACAGAAATTCTTGGAGACATAACTCAAAATTTGTCAGAGACATCAGAAAGACGTGGTGGAGGGGGTTTCAGACACTGTTCAACCACGGGTGAGGTGTGTTTGACTTTCGATCATGAGAATCTGTCACGCAAAACTTTCACATGCAGACAGAGCAGAAACCCCCCCCCAAGACTGCGAGATGCCACAAAAAGTACATCAGTGTGACAAATACACAGCATTTCTCATCCTGTATATAGATATCTTTTCACAGTGGTTTAGCTTGTACAGAAAGAAAACACTGCTGTTCTGTGAAATAGATCCAATGATAACACATGCTTAACATCCGGGTATTGTTTCATTAGATGTCATCTCTGTGAAACATAACATTACAGCTCTTTTATAATATCTCAATTTAAGTCACTCTAGACCAATGGAAATAATTATTTCAAGGTAAACTCACTGGAGACATAAATAGATGAACAAGCTGACGACTGTGAAGAAGACGGAGAGAGCTGATCCGATGTAGGTGATGTAGCTCAGGACCACAGCATTCTTTTCATCCACTGATAATATGGGGTTCTGGAACAGAAAAAGATGCAATTAAAATTCAACTTATAATGAATTTAAAGTTTGGACGTCTAATGGAAGCCTCACGAGTAAACATTTACCATTTAGTTCAAAGTGCAAATACTATATCCTGTACCTGAAGGAAAATGCTATTGCAAAGACATAATGATTTCTGCAAACCTTTGAAACAGACTCGAAAACATCCTTTAAATGCCAATTTTAAAAATCCTGCTGAAAAGCTGAAATCCTACATCAGGCAACAATGCGACAACATTTCACTTTCAAAACTCCAGAAACTGGTCTCCTCAGCTCCCAAAGGTTCACAGAGTGTTGTTAAAAGAAGAGCTGATGCAACACAATGGTAAACACGCCCCTGTCCCAACCTTTTTGGAACATGTTTCAATTGGGGTTGTCTTATTATGTAGTGTGTGGCTGATAAAGTAACACTGAGAGAAAATATTCTGTTAAAATATGTTATCATTTTACCACAAGCACGGCAAAAAAGCTGAGGTGGTTGCAGCTGCAAATGAATGCACTTCCTGTGTCTTTGATATCACAGCCATCTGTGCTCCAATGACCTAAAAACACACATATGCATAATAGATAAATGTCAATTCAACTTTTTTTATGGACCAAAAATACTGTAGTCTGGCATACTGTATGTGGCCCACCTGTTCCATCCTGCAGCGCTGACTCCTGCCAAAACACACAAGTCCCATTTCCCACCTGAAACATATTCAAGATTAGAGGAAAGCTGATTCTTACATTTTCCAAGTGTAATACGAGTTTTGTCATGGGTTTTGTCATTTTACCTGTTTGTTGTATTTGAAGGTTAACTTGATGGGTTGTGAGAGGTTTGTGACAGGATATTTCCCTGCCTTCACAGCCAGGACAGTCTCTCCCAAAACAGTGCCTTGAATGTGGGTAACCTGGGCTGGCATGCGTGCTCGACCCCTTCCTCTTCCCGGAGGAGGACTCAGCTGCAATGATGTGAGGTGATGTGAAGTGTCACATGACATCAACAGTAAATCATCATCTTTTCCTTGATTTTCATAGTATACAATGGCTGACTGTGAGCATCCAGAGTTCATGTAAATCAATGCAAATCTGCATGAGAGGGTTGCATTGTTGTACAGAGGAAACTAAAGTAGAAACAAAAAATATTAAGGGCTTCATCTCTATGTATCCTCTTCAATTGCAGACACTTTTGCGTAATCAGATTTCCAAAAACTAAAAATTCCCCTACTTCCCTTTATCAACATGTCCATTGCAATTATTACCATATTGACAAGGACAATCAAGGAGGGATTAAGTAGTCCCACCTAAGAGGTCTCAAATTTTGTATCCCCAAAGCTACTGACCTTGAAGAAAGTGCTGTTGATCACAGAGGCCACCAGAAGTACCTCCTCCTCTAACACAGGCCCTCTGCTTCTTTGGAGAGCTGAGGACGGGATGTGAACCCTGTGTTGAGGAGTGGGATTTGCTTCAGCCTAAAAAACAACCAAAAGTACACACGAACACATCCAAACAATATTCACTCATCTCGGACTGTACACCAAGAAAATACACATTTAATGTGATAAATAACGACAATAATTTTTACACACGTGCCAAAGCAATACAAAACAACTCATATGAATTGCTTTGAATCGTTCTGATTGTTTTACCTCTAAGAACCAACTGAGAATCAGATGAGATGGGAGCCAGTTACCCGAAATATGGCCCTTACCTCTTGAGATGAGTTCACAGTCAGACGAATGAAGTCCAAGCTAAAACGGCGTTTGATTACACAGGTTGCAATTCTCTTCTCATAACACCTACAAACACACATTTCACATATTTCAGCATTTCAGCATTCAACTACTTTAATATGTAGTGACTTCAGTCGTTATTTAGTATTGATTATGTGAACAAACAACACAAAAGTTGTCTTTAGGTTTTATGTGTACTGGGTAAAAAATGTGCACGACCTTTGATTTTTGACATTGTGCTGTACACAGAGCTCTATGGGCTGAGAAAACTGTATGCTCTTTTGGCTCATGAAGCTGTTTCAAAACACTTTGGTACAAACAATGAATTGCACAGTCATGTGCATTTAGTTCCTTAAAGGCTGACAACCCAATTTGGTGAGTTATATAAATTGGTTTCCTCAGTCACTGATTATGTGCTTATTTTGTTTTAGGTTCTCACAATCATCTCAAAGCTATCCCAGCATTCATTAAACGGCAGGGGGACAACCACACTCATTCATTAGTGTAGGAGAAAGATGTATTTCATTTCAAAAAGAGGATTGTAACGTCTATAGCATCAGCTTAGTATCCGCAGAATGACTTACTGGGTCCAGGAGCCATCGACTTCTCTACACTTGTCGGCGACATCTTCACAGTAGTCTGTCAGATTGACAGAGAATGAGAGTGATAGAGTCAAAGACATATAACAATAGTAATAATAATATATGGATGGACACATTGGACTGACAGTTGAATGAGATAAGAATTATAAGTGACCGATCTCACTGTAGAGAAACATGAGAGTCAAAGTTTTTGGTTGTAACTTTTTCACCACCACTTACTGTGGGTTTTAATATTGCCTCACTGGTTGGGTAAGAGTCCCTAACGCCAGGTGGCAGAGGAACATGAGTGAGTTTATTTTTCTCTTAACCACAACCTTGATATATCAATGATATATGATATAACAGTTACAATGGTACTCACCTCATAAGCACACAATCAGAAACACACAATAAACTCATGTGGACAACTCACCTTGAGCTTGGGTCTCAGATAACCACAGGAGTGTGACAAGAAAAAGAGTAATCCACATTGTGCCTCGGTGTTCTTCAAACACACAAGTGATGCTACAGTTCTATAGACTGCAATGCTCTGCTTGTCGGAGGTTTGCTTAATGAGGTCAGCAGCGAGTTTCACATCTACATATTTTACATGGTGGTGGTGGAGAGGGGCTGGATGGATAATACAGTCAGGAAGTGAATCATATCAGATGTGTTTCAAAGGGTATTTCAAGGCTCATGGAAGAATAAAACGTCACACTGACACACTTTATAGATTTGTATGGACTTCATTTGAAGCCAAGCTGTCATCATTTATTTATTTTGAGGAGTTATGACTGAAAAAAAGAAAAGCTGTCCACCAAAAAAATGTCCACCACTTACAATGTGACTGGTTGTTCATAGAAAGAAATGAGATCAATAGTTTACTATGACTAAATCTCCGGAGACATGACAAAAGAGTGTTGAGAAAAGAGGAAGTTACCAACTGTTGCCGTTTTCCACTCGACGCAAGAAAAAAGAAACAGTCAAGTCGCAATGGTCAAGAAGTCAACTGACTCAAGTGGAAGCGAAACTCCACAACACAGTTTTCCAAAGTTGGCAGCAGACAGAAGGAAATGAAAATGTAATTCACACTGTGTTGTTCTATACTAATAGATTAAGACTTTATTCAAAAACACATGTACAATATTCTACAGGAGATTAGTGAAGGAAAGTTAGAGAGAACGAAGACAAATGTTTACATCAGAAGTAATTTTCCAGCTAACATGTCAAGAGGTTTACATGTGGGAGTGACTGATGCAATGGTTACATGAAGGGGAGTTACTATCAATGACTACATTTGGGTTTTAACATCTGGGCTAATGGAAACAAAGGTGTCTAATCTGATTTGATTCCTGAACTCTTCACAGGAGTTGAAGTCATTCTGTCCTCCATGTCTTTCTTCCTCTGCTTCCTGGCTGACAGACAGATCCACAGGAAGATAAAGAAACCTTGACAGAGAGACACCATGAGTGGACTTAAAGAGAACCTGAACAGGTGCATTTGATAAAGACAAGCCCCTATATAAAAACATTTTAAAAGACATACAGGTGTTTCACAGAACAGAGAGCAGACCTTGTGTGGAGTTGAGGATGCAGAAAAGGTAGAGGACTGGGTAGTTGACATATCCCGATCCCAGGAAGGCCAGGCCCCAAGTGGTCCCCATCAGGCAGGTAAGACCCATCACAATGAGGCCACTCCTGCAAGACTCACTAATCCTCCTTGGGTCTCTCCAAGCCTTTCCCTTAGCCTCTGCTCCGAACTCTGCGGGGCTGCTGGTCACTTGTTTCATCTTACAGATGCTCGTGGCCACTGCCAACAATATGCCAGTGTTGAAGATGAATGTAAGGCCGAAATACACCAAGTTCACAGAGTAGAAGAAGGACTCATCTGTGATCCAGCAGCTGCAGGACAGGTGGGACACCCAAAGGACTGTCAGAATGTAACTTCACACCGTAGCAGAGGTGGAGAACAGTATGTACAAATAGAAGCAGTATCTTAAATGTTTAAAGTTACAATCCTTTTTCTTATTAAATCGAACCCCAGTTTTGATCTGTAATACCTCTCTATATAATAGTCTGGATTGTTAGTGAAATTATGTGGTTCAACTTGTCTTCACACACACGTTACTGTTTTCAATGCAGTAAACAACACTTGATGTTACCACAAGGGATGTGCGTGATTAAATGTTGCTACCCTACTAGTTGGCACCAGAAATACTAGTCGGTTAAACTCATCACAGTGTTATATGGATCAAAAAACTTGGGACAGAATCATTCCCATACAAACGCTGCATAAATAATTTGTTTACAGTAATAGAGCAGTTTGCTTTCACATTGAAGTCATGACTGGAAAAAGAAACTTATCAAGTCAAGACAGAAATTGCTATAAATGCAACATACAAATCACTGGAGGGTTACTTACTCTTTTTTAGACTTTGGTGTAGCCAGTAGGTGATTAGGGGGGGAAATGAGGGAGGATGTTATTAAAATGATTAGTGATTGATCTAATAAAATGATTATTAGATTAAAGTGTTTAGTTGAACATGTTAATTAATTAATAGTCTTCCTGACTCACTGATCCTTTATCTGACTGAGGTTTTGTGCTAGTTCACCATGTGACCCCAATCATGGCTGTGAAACATCTGTAGCCCTACTGTCTGTGTATTGATAAATCATGGCACTGTCCCTGATGCTGAAGTAGCAGAAGGATTTGCGTGTTTTGTTCTCTTAGTCCTGTTTCTTGCCTGTTTTGTCTTGGATCTATTATATTCTCTAGTATCATATACTATCAATACTCAATTCTATTGTAGCCTATATTCTCATGATCAAAGTGATAAGTAGTAACATGTAGTCATGGAAGAGAAACAGGATCATAGAGACACACTGCTGCCTGTACTATTCCTATAATATTCAGTCATCATTCAATAGCATCTGTGCTGCTGAAATACACCAAGCCAACTCTGGTAATAAACAAAATATTTTAGGTGAGACATGATGACAGTGTTACAAAAAAAAAAGGAGCAAATCAGTGCCTGGGCGTAGCAGCTAACAATATTAGCTCAATAGTGCTAAAAGGAGCATTTTGCTTTATGTCCACTTACACAGTGGCTCTGTGGTGTTTTGTGGTTTCTGGCTGTAGTAAGCTAAAGGGCTGCTTAAATCACATAACTGGCAAGTAAAGGTTTTTTGAGGGGTTTTACTTGTGTGCTCATTCAAAGTAGGCAAGCTTTTCATATCAAGGCCAGACATATAGTTTCATGAAATTTTACCGCCACCTACTGGAAGAGAAAAAACAAACAAACACTTGTACTAACCATCTGCTTATAGTGGTAAAATTGACCCAATGTGATTACTATGTTTTGTTTTATTTTGTTTTTTTTTAATTTTTCAGTTATTTTATTGATGTACAGAATTATGACAGGATAATGTGCAATGTTGATAACGCACAGTAGAAAGTGCCACACATTTCAGCAGAATTTAAAATAGGATTTGGTCATTAAAGAATGTAATTAAATGTATGTATGTTTGTACATGTATGTACGAATAAGATAATTTTATCATATGCAGAATAACCTTGCACACAAATAATGTGTATAAAGTAGAAAACATTTGTGCAAAAAGCTGTATGAAAATGGCCAAACCACTTTAAGTGGTTAACAAAAAAATAAAACATAAAAATAAAAAATATGATGTACAAAGTATATAAATGACACTTCATTTTCTGGATTCATTCATTGTCTTCCCAAAGGCAGTTAGGACTTACTTACATGACGTTAGTTTGGTTGGTATCGGTCATAGTTACATGTGTAACTCCGTAAAACTGTTTCAAGTTCGTCACTGCCAAAGAGATTGTCACTATTACAGCAGGGATCCCTGAGAATCACAAATGTACACACACACACACACACACACACACACACACACACACACACGGTTCAATATCATGGTATTCAGGTGGAAGATGTTTTGAGGAGACAACCTTCTCCTGATGGACTTCTCATATATCAGCTTGAGTTTGATAGTAGAAAATATTCATCTGAAACATTGCTATTAGTCATCAGGTTGGTGTCAATCACTTGAGCCAAAGGATTTCTTTCATTGCCCTGCACCAATGTTGCACCAATCATATATGAACAAAGCATTGTATACTATCCACATGTAATAAAGATGTCTAGTGTCTAGTTAGCCACCGGTTTAGTAGCTTTCTGTGGGACAGAGGCTCAATGGGCTTCTTCATAAACGTTTCATTTTTAGTCTTCCTGAGAAAACTGAAACATGTTTCTGTGGCTTCCTGTCCACTTTCCAACTTAAAGCGGTGTCATCATGTGAGTCATCACACACATCAGCATGTAGTAAATACAGTAGCCGCTCTGCAGCACTTACCCCATCCAACAAGAGACAGTTTGACCAGGTAGTGTTTGTAGTAGGTGTTAAACACCTTTATCAGCAGTAGGTAGAGATGAAGCGTCTCAATGGCCATCCAGGTGAAAGAGCAGAGCAAGGAGTAATGCATGAGAGCTGCGACAAACACACACACCCAGTCTGACGTCACCGTGGCCCCCCACTCATTCAGCAGGAAGGCTGTATTCAGCAGAAACAAGGCCCCGCTCAGTGACACATGGATGGAGATGGAGTAATCCAATCTATGCTGTCTGAGGAAGGGAAAGACAGAGAATAGCACATAGTGACGTATGACAACTACACAGGCACAGACAAGATAAGTGGTTTTTCATAGACAGACTGTTCTTAATATGTAAGTATAGCATTATGATCTAAAAAACACCAACTGTTTGGATGAAAAGCTGTCCAAGAGAATAGGACTGAATGCACAGAATACATGTATACCTACCGACTGAAGACATATATGACAAGAGCCAAAGCACTGAAGAAAGCAGACACGCCACAGCCTATGTAACTGATGTATGACAGTATGGACCAGTGGATTTCTTCAATGTCTTCTCTTACCTGCAGGAAAGATGGAATAGTGGTAACTGGGTTGGTACCAGTACAGTACCAGTACTGTATAAAGATGATCAAGGGTGACTATTATCAGTTGTACTTTTTATTTCTTATATGAAAGGTGCCAAATGAATAAAGACTTAACTAATTGGTTAATATGCCTTCAGGAACAAGTCAGCCGTGTCTCCTTACCAGTAGGACAGCAAACGGTGTTGAATGGTCGCAGTTGCAAGTAATGTCAAATTGGGCATCATTGGTACTGCTGTTAGTCTCACATCCATCTTTTTTCCAGTTGTGATCTGTGGGAATGTGGACATCATAACTTACTTAACTGAATCAGGCCTAATTCTGCTAATTCTCTGATTCCTAATTCTTTAAATAGCAAGATCAGCAGGGCATGTAAAACATTACTGTCATAGTTCTGCCTGCCAGGCCTCTCTTTGGCCTTTAGTTTTTGTTCAGCCTTAGTTTTTTGCCATGTCACTTTCTTACCTGCCACAGTTTTGTCCAGTGTTTCAGTCTCTCTGTCTTACTTTCAGTCTCTGTTTTAATTCTGTCATTCTTGTCTTAGTTCTGTCAGTTATGGTCCTGTTCTTTCAGTTCTGTCGGTCTCGTCGTAGTCCTATCATGTCGTAGTCTTGTCGTGTCGTAGTCCAGTCTTGTCTTAGTTCTTTGTCTTGGTATTAGTTCCTTGACTCTGCTGTCATGTCATGTCTTAGTTCTGTGTTGTAGTTTTCTGTCTTAGTTCTCTGTCTGTATTCTATGTCATAGTTCCGTCTTAGTTTCTGTTCGGCCTTTAGTCTCAGTTAAGATCTGTCTTAGTTCTCAGTCTCTGTTCTGTCATAGTCTGTTATGCTGTAGTCCTGTCAGCCCCTTTCCTGTCATGTATAAGTTCTGTCTGTTTTAGTTCTGTGTTCTGGTCTCTGTTCTGTCTGCTGTATTCAGTGTTTTTCCTCTCACCCCGCCTCTGCCTCACCTCACCTTCCAGCCACTCCCACCTCATCTAGTCACCTGTGTTCCCAGCTGCAGCCAACAACTAATCAGGATTCTATATAAACCATTTCACCCCACTCAGCCTTTGCCGGATTGTTCTCTTCTCTCTGCTTTGACTCCTGTCTCTTGTTGTTCCTGCATCACTGTCTGTGCTCTTGTCATTTTTGGATGTATTATGTTGAGATTTCCTGGACTATCCTGGACACAACCTTGCAGTGAGTTTTTGTTAATTAAGATTTTGTTTGCCTTTATTAAAAGACTTCTTCAATAATTCTAGTGTGTTGCATTTGAGTCCATACACACTCCCGGTAACAATTACACTATATACTGTACATTTGTGCAGAAATCCTTTCATGTAAAAATAAGCCTTTTTTCACATCTAGTGCAACACTGATACTCGAAAATAAAAATTCCACCTTATGTCATTAAAACCTCCATTGCTGTTGAACACAAATTAAAATGTTTTCTTATGCGTATGGAGCCAATATATTTATGCGCTGAATTGTAATAAGACATGGACCAAACAGCATCAAGTCACAAGACACTTTCACTCTGCAGCCATGTTAAACAAACTGATGTACTTCCTTCAATTTTGTGAATGAGTCACAAAATAGCAACTAAAGTACAATTCCATTGTTCTGCTGTTCATTGTGCTGTAAGCAAAAAGCGATACACCTACCCTTGTCGTCATAGTATTGACACTCTAGGAATGTGTCATTCTGTAGAAACACAAATATTTGGAGATGCATTAGCAATAGTACATGCTCCCCAGTCAACAAAGCTAACCCCATCTAAGCAGGTTTCATGAAATTAACAATAAAACAGATGGATGTTGAAAACATTAAAGCATGCATGCCCAAACAACTTACATCTAAATCTGTGTATGGAAAAGTTCTGAAAATCATCTTGATAGACGTAGCCAGATTACAAAGGGGTTCTTCCTCCAGTAGCTCTATCCTTATAACCATTGATGAGATTTTTTCCTGTTTACTCTGATGAGGAGATAGTTTTAGTACAGACGTGAAAGGAAACACAGAGCACTATAACAGCACATGTACTGTATATGTCAACCCCCAAATCAGCAAAGAATCTACAAATGTTCATCACCATGACTAGATTTTAAATTAAAGACTGAAAGGTTAGGGTGTCAGGAATGTGGATCGGATGGACGATGCAAGAGTGAATAGGATAAAGGATATACTTGGAACTGGCTGTTGTGCATGTAGCTGACCAAACCAATGACCCTCTTCTCCTCTTGGATGCCACGCAGGGCACGCACGGGTAACCAGATGTCAGGGACAAATGAGGCATTCTGAAGCAGCAGCTGAGAGTAGATATAAGAAGATGATGTCAAGCTGGGACAGTTTGTGACTGAGCACTGCCTAAAGTCATGTCAGCCCCAACATAACAAAAACACAATAATAATAACTATTTTTTTCTAAATACATGAGCACCATCTTCATCATAGCTTGTGCACCTGTGGAGCTTCTATCTTGATCCTTGATTCGTCTACTGTGGAGTTGAGGATAGCCCCACTGACATTGACCACTTTCAGAGACATGGACTTCAGGTTGTAGTTTGCAGAGCCTCCAGCCCCGAGCTGGGCCGCTCCCATGATGTTGTGGATTATCCGTCTTTCCACCCTGCAGAAAGACAATGGGAGTGACATAAATTTCCCATCTGGTGAACAAAATTCTTCTATACTCCCATCTCTTGCTCGCATCCCTGCTGGGAGGAGCTAAGACGACGCTAATCATCAGTGAGGGAAATGAGGAGCCGAGCTAGGCGAATGGAAAGCAACCAGTGCTATGATGACACATTGTTAGCAGCTGTACTATTATTTTTTTATTGTTTCGAAAATCCTCTTAATATGTGACTGCTAAATTTGTCATGTTTTTGTCTGCTGATTTCTGACAGCAGGAGCAGAAGCCCTCTGTTCATCCTCTGGAAACCATGAATGTTTGTGCCGGTTCACCTGATATTTGAGATATTTGAGTCTGGACCAAAGTGGATGACCGACTAACAGACTGACATTGCCATCCCTAGAGGCATGCCGCTTGCATGACTAACACTGCAATAACAGTAAAACAGTATGAATGAAATAAACACATGTACAGAGCAGCAGACAGACGAGTACCTGCAGCAGGTCTGACACTTACTCTATGAAGAATTTCTTGACTTTACTGTTGCTACTGAAGAGGTCTGTGCATGAATTCCTTATGTTGAAGAGTCGCATCATTTCCTTCTGGTAAGTACTGCTAGTGTCCAGAGATTCCATCAGTGGTGTGATGATAGTTTCAGTGCATGTTTGCAAACTGCAATATAGATCTGAGAAGTGAGAGAGGAATCAGACTCAAGATGTGGACATAGAGAGACAGAGCAGTCGTGTATGAATCAGCCGCTACATCTCTGAACAATTTCTGACCCCATCAGTGATAATGTTTGCTTTGCTCTGTAGGGGGCTGTACTGCACAGTTTTAGAGACCTGTATGTACAGAGTCAAGAGTCTATTTGAGAGACAGTGTACTTACGTTGGTTTAGGCGGCCGTGTATGGTCTCTTCCTGAAATATTACATCAGCCTCAACGCAACCGTTCGATCCATTGAACCACATCATGTTGCTGGATGTGCATTCAAAGTAGCACTGAGATCCTTCCACCTCACATTTCATATATTCAAAACGGTCATCGATGTAAGTTTGCGTCACGTTCTGAATCACATTAATCTGAATATTATGGTTTGAAATGTTGACACAGACTGTACAGAGAAACAGAAGATGAAAAACAAATACAACTCGCTGTATCTTACATATTCACAATGACATCAAAAATGACTTTTTCACCTATGTAATGGTGTAGTAGATGTGTCATTGCATGGAAAAATTACAATTCCAAGCAGAGATAAATGAGAGCCAAGAACAAGATAAATGAGTTTAATAAATGTAAAACATTCTTCAAAAAAGCACCTAATTTACTTAGAACATTTTCCTATCAGACTGTTGTTATCCACTATACTTTCATTCTAACATTGTGATACTTCTCTCCCAGATGGCTGTCATTTAATCCTGTCTAAGCTTGTTTATTTCATCATAACCACAATCACACCGACATACTTAAAACATAAAAACAGGAAGTCAAGGTTTCTGACGCACTCCCTAAAAAAAATCTAAGTACATTTTTCTTCTTTCTGAGTTAAAAGTAACTAAATGCGTGATGAGTTTTATTGATGTCTCTCAGTTTCAGAGTTTATGAAGTAAAGTGAATGGATAGTCTTTGGTGAACAAAATCTGAACTCATAAAACTGACTTTTATACCTTGGTCAGCCAGTGATTCGCCGAGCAGCAATAACAGCAGTAAGGGAACCATTGTGCTTCATCTGAACACTTGACTGATGGAATAAATGAAAAGTAGAAATAAAGATAAAGCTAAGATAAAGCTCAGGTGCACATATATTCAGTGTATCTCAGCAGTAAATCAATTTACATCCAAAAGACAATACTTAAAGTAAAGTCAGGCAAAAGAAACAAAACAGAACAAAGCTATATGTCTATATTCTCATCTTTCCCTCTCCCTCTTGTCCCTCAAGGACAAATGTGGGGTCAGTTCTCATAATGGTAACACAATATAAAATTTAAAACTTAAAAACTCAAAAAGTACAATTCAGACATACTGGCTATGGCTATATCATAGTATTGGCCAAATAGAGGAAAATCTTTCATACAGTTTCACCTAAAGGGAAATCTGAAGTTTATCACCAAGATTTCTTCCAAATCTTTATCTATAAAACTAATTAAAATGTCCAACTTTTCTGGTTCGATCAGATTCTTAAGAAATACTTCATTTGATCTAATTCCAAAACATAGATCATAGTAATACCCAAAGTACATCCCAAATAAGGGAAAATATTTGAACAAATACTTGAAGACATGAATACTCAGTGAACATAGAATAGAGTTGCTCTTACCTCTGACTCAAACAGGATGAACCGCACTAGCGAGCTTTGCTGGTTGGGTTATCTTGTGACTGGGAAGCTTATGGCCAAAATACAATCGTGTTTGTGTTCATTCTGCAGGAGGTATTTATTTTATGCAAATATTTTTTTAATCAGTACACAAAAATGACTGCACAGAGAGTTTCTGTCATGGTTATATGTGAGGAACTGACGTCGCAGTCTGAAGTCCGTTGCTACAGTAAACCAGGTCTGTCAACAGAGATGTGATATCACGGACCTCATGCTCTAGAAAACCACAGAAGATGTAAAGTTTCCAGCTGTTTATATTAGGTATATTGACGTGTCAGCCTTTAGTGAAGTAGCAAAAGTAAAAAAAAAAAAAAAAAAAAGACTGTACATATAAACACACACACTGCATTGTGAAAAAAAATATGAAAAAACGTTAATATGTATATACATGATACAAATTTTCACAAATCAGTATTTCAAGTGCAGTATGCAATAGATAGATTTTCCATTGCACAGTATTGTATGTGTAGACCACCACACCGAACGTGTGCCACCCTGCCCTCAAATTCATGCTTCTCTTAAGGAGTTTCTTCTCAGTTTGTATAGACAAATAAACCCCTCACCACAAACACTTAAATTGTGATTTGTTAAAATATTTTGCGTTTTAATATCAGAGTCACCTGCGTGACTTGAGTCAGCTCCAGCTAGGATGTCAGCTTTTCCGCTACACTGTTGTACATGAAATCATCATGATCTAAAGCAGAAATAAAACTTGACAGTATTTCTGTATAAATCACCCCCAACACACGCACACAAAAGAAAAAAAACGTTTGAGTTCAGGCTTAGCTGCTGCTGCGTGTCTCACTACTCTTCTTAGCAGCTGAGTTTCTATTCTTCCTCAAAGACATCACAAACCACAGGAAGATGAAGAAACCTGAGTCAAAAGAAAGAAAGAAAGAGACAAAGAAAGTGAGAGAGCACGGGAGGAGAGGGCCATGCCAATCATGCAAATGCCACTGATAAGCCATCAGGCTGTGTTACGTCACAGTTAGCAATATACAAATAGTCAGGCCAATGTCCACTGCATGTTAAAGTCTGTATTTTAATATTATGCAACCTTTTTTCTTGATAAGTAAGTCACTTCTCTCTTCTTTATTTCCTGACATTTGAGTATTCATGTTAGTTTGCAGTAGGAATACAAATCCTCAACCTGTGTCTTGTTTAAAAATCCAAAGACTTTAACAGTTTATTGTGACTCCTGTACAAATTTGCGTTTCCATTCGAAGTTCACAGTTTTCCAAAGGATTCCAAAGTTGGCCTGGAAGTTACTGTACTCCATCCTGACTGTACCCTGATAAATTTCTCACCACTATTAGTGTCAAACCAAGAGGACCAGCTTTTCATCTACCGAGACAACAGCTGTCATTGAAATATGCAGCCAGTGCCCATGAAGTACTATATAGTATATATTTATATATATATTTAACCATAAGAACCCATGGTGACACTTTGAATGCCGTTGGCTCTTCCTTATACAGCTTTATGCTTGACCTTAACCCGTGAAGTCCCTAAGTGACATATACTAAACATCCTGGTGTGGTGGTCATCACAGGAGGTGACTTCCCCAAAATGGTGGTATGACTTATAGCAAAAGTGAAGCAAGTAGCTGATTTCATAAAGTTTGTTTTTTGATAGTAAAGGTACTTTAAAACCCATTTAACAGTTCCAATGATTAAATAATGTCTCCTGTATTACATTTAACCTGTTCTGACCATATTTCTTGAACAAATTAATATAAAACAATAAATATAAATATAATTAACAAAAATATAATACAAAATATAAAATATATAAAATGTTATAAATTATAATCCGTCTGTGATATATCCCCCATAATTTTCCAGAATGTTATGAAATGGGTCTGGGTTCTTATGAGTCTATGTACTCGCTTTGTTTCTGTCACATTTACATTAAGGATAGAAGTGAACATGTGGAGGCAAGATGTGCAGACCTTGCAGTGAGTTCAGGATGCAGAAGAGGTAGAGGCCAGGAGTGGTCAGGTAGCCAAATGAGAAGAAGGCCAGGCCCCACGTAATGCCGAGCAGAGTGGTGAGCCCCAGCAGGGTACAGATGTCTCGCTTGACTCTGTGACGGTCACACTGCCCCAACCAACATGCAAAATTTAATGTAAATAAAACATGAGCAGGACATAGACAATCATAAAGCCAGACCATGAAAATGCAGCAAAACCGCTTTTGAGGACATTTGAATGAGTACTTATTCACAAATTTGCAAGACATGTCAACAAATCCCATGAAAAAAACAAAATAACTATTGTGTTAATTGGTCTATAATACTTTCAGCTTGGCCCCAAGCCCATTGATTTCTAAAACATTGCTTCATTTTAATATAAGATGAAGAAAATTTTGAGAAAAATTGAGAATTTACAGCGGCAGTGCAGTGTGTGTGGGATTGACTCAAAATAAACTACAGTGTGTGTGTTCACGATAATAAAGGAACATGTCACCCAGTGTGACAGCGGTCTCTGTCGGGCTCTGAATGCACAGACAATACTTTTTTATAGGTTCAATTCATTGTTGGTGTTGACGTTTTCATGTTGACATGAACTATATTAAATATCACCAGACTTATCCTTTAAAGATCCCTTTTAAAGACAAGAAGAGGAAACTGGGCAGATACACACCTCTTGGTGGACACTCACAATGCGTCTAATCGCCACTCCTAGCATGGTCACGTTAAAGATGAACACCAAGCCAAAACCTCCCACCGTAGTCACCATCTTCACCGTGTTGTTGCTTATATAGCATCTACAAAGAGAGGTAGTATAGATTTAATCTCACTTTGCAAAATCAATTATAATTTCTTTAATAAAAATGCCAATTCAGGGGACTAAAGAATTTGCTATATGCTGTAAAAGTATCCCTGGAGCTACAAGGGATTCACTGTCTCAACTATAGCCAATCAGATGCTTGGCGAGGGGGGCAGAGTTTTCCACCCATGAAATAAAAAATATATTATTACATCCTAACTATTCCTTCCCAACATTTAGAGAAACTCTGATACACTTGCAAAGCACTGAATAAATATAAGTTAATGATTACTCTAAATTATTCTTAGTTGCAAATGTGTTCCTGCTTCTTTCTTACATTGCGGTGCTGTTGGAGTTAGACAAGTCCAGAGGGACAGACCCATACGTGTCTTTGTCTATGATGACCACCAGGGATATAATGACTGCAGGGATACCTGAAACAAAAGGATTAAGCAAGGGACTGATCCTGTCACTTTAGGGTTCAACCACTCCAAAGTTTGTTGACTGATGCTGGCAACTTGCACTCACCCCATCCCACCATGCTGAGTTTGAGCAAATATCTCCTGACATAGATGTTGAAGACTTTGACTATGAGAAGATAAAGGTGGAATCCCTCCAGCGCCATCCAGGTGAAAGTGGCCAGCAGGGAATAGTGAAGAGAAAGAGCCATGTAAAGGCAAAGCCCTGCGGAGGACAGTGCTGCCACCATGTGACTGGGGAGGAAGTGCAGGTTGAGGAGGATCAGGGCGATGACGAGGTTGATGTGGATCTTCATAGAGACATCTGCCCTGACTTTTCTGTCGGACAGAGGAGAATCGATCTGTGGTAAGTGCTACATCATGTGCAGATTTCATGGTTATATCGTGGTGGCAATGAAATTTGGCCATGTAATGAGAGACAAAATGTGATAAGAAAGAAGGAAGAGCAAATTGAACGTTTAGGTAATGGAAAGAAAACAGGCACAAACAAACAAACAAATGGACAAAGACACGACGAAGGCGCAGAAAGAGGAAGTTAAACAAGGGAGGAAGAAGAGAGCTGAGATGAAATCGTGATGGCAGGACAGAAGGATGCTGCTGTACCAGAAAATATGTGCCAGGGGAGGAAAGATCAAAGATGAGAGGAAAGTCATCCACCAAAAAAGAATAAATTACTTATTTGTGATGAAGAGCAGAACAGTGATGACCAGGGCGAATAGAGAAAGACTACAGCCAATCAGAGTGATGTATGTCAGGATCTCCAGGTCTGTAGACGAGAGAGAAGCAGACACCTGTGGAGAAAGTAAGATTACATCTTACAGGGAAATGTTTTCTTTTTTACTTCGGTCCATTTACTTGCTAGATATAGTGAGGCACATTTACATACAAAACATACAAGTATGACATATTAATTAAACAGTATGTTAATGCATAACACCCTTGTGCATAATGTGTAGTAGTGACTACTTCTATTTTTGGTATTTATACTTCAGTATATCAGCATATTTTGCTGATAATACAAATACTAATACTGATAACTTTTACATGTATATTTTTACTGTGGTATTGCCATTTAACTTAAAGTCTCTGTGCGTAGAATTTGATTATTTTTTTTAACTTTTGTGTCATTTCGTGGTAGCAACAAGAATGAAACTACAGTTGACAGCAATGCACGATGCCACGCAGCAATAAAAAGTATCAAGATTCTTATCTATGCCTTTGAGGTATGGCAGCCGTGGGCTATATACTAGGACATGTTTGGCAGTCAAGGTTAAATGGCTGATGGTGGAGGAGGTTATACTGTAAGTTTATCCACTATATGTATTGGTTGTTATGTCTACGTCTGCTGTATTCATTTTGTGGGTATGAGGTGAATTCATCTACTTACACTAGTATTTTGCGGTTTATATTAATTTAATAGGTCTTTTCCACAGCAGACATTTTGTCATGTCACAGTAGGAGAATCACAGGTGTAAATAATTAAATGAATGATGGCTGAATTCCAATTAGCTGCTTCAGTTTCAGGGTCCTGGTGATGTGGATGCTGGGTCAGTGTCACGACTTACTGGAACACATGCTTACCTTGCGGAATGTTTATCCTGTATTTTGTGATATGAATATCATATTCTATTTCCCTGATATTTTTTATGGCTGGCACCATAAAACAAAGCATCACATGTATTTGAAAACAGTTTTAGATGCTCCTCTACTGAAAATACAGTCTTGATAAACTGATCGCTTTGTTGTGATTGTCTCTCTATAGTTCTATGTCTTATGATGAAAAAGACCGAGCCTACCATGAGCACCCCGAAGTACGTGAGGTGGTCACAGGAGCAGGTGACGTGGCTCTCACCACGTTCCCACAGGGTAAGGCAGCCGTCACTGCTGTATTCTGGTGAGTTATGCAAGCAGACAAATGCATTATTATCATTATGCTAATGATCCTGTGGTTGTAACAAAAATCATATTATTAATGACAGATGTGATGCCTCGTTACTCACCCTGTGTTGAAAAATTAAAGAACACGCAACTGGGTTTTTGGGTCTCCTGTGACACAACAATATACCAGGTTTACATTAGGTTAATATCCGTTATATATATTCATAATTTTGACAGACTTTTCTCAAAAGATACAATTCTACAAGGTTACAGAGGTTAAGGTTATGATCAGTGGAAGGAAGTTGTAGTTACATTTATGGCCAAAGTGAGATTCATTGTGATGTTGACACGCTCCTGTAGTCCTGAAATATTCTTTCCCTGCACACTCAGGCCCACCAGTCTGCTCTCATACAGTACATCTGTGGCTCCCCATGTGGTCTACAGAACAACATACAATCAATTAGCTTGATCAGCAGTTACTATGTAAAATTTCATCACTATCCTGAAGTACATTTATTAAAGGAAAAAGCCACCCAGTGATCATCTTACACTGCTTGATATAATCAGTCACTTACATTTTAGAGAAATGTCATGACCTTTATTGGTGTACCAGCTGCAGTGGTGAAGAGCAAAAGAGCAACTACTTCTAGTTCAAAAGTCAAAGTTAGTAATAAAAGTAAAGTGTCTTGCTGCGTTGTTGCATTTGAGGATATTGTATTTCGTCAGAAATAGACATCTCTTCCTCTTTTGTGAAAGATTTCTATCTGTGTCATTGTTGAACATTTGTACTAAATGCTGACCCTGAAAGACCTTTGCTTTGGTAGTGTCACTTTATGTCAAATGAGATCATATGCCAGGTATGAAGGCAGACAATTCACAGTGTTCCTCTTTTTACCAACCCAGCCCAAACCTTGTTCCCTCCTCCATGAGCCACACCCACTGCTTTTACTATATCATGCAGCCCCGTAGAGAGAAGCTCATACTGGCAACATAATAATCTCTAAAGGTGCTATGGGGTGGATTTTTCCTTTCACCACAAAAGACATAAGCATGTGAATTTAAAGTTAAAATGTAGTGAGTAAACTTCTTTCTGTAGTGAGTAAAATTCTCTAAAAACACTTGGGCTAAAACACGCAAAACTAGGAGTGGTCCTTTAATTTAAGAGAAGATATTCCTTTATTAGTCCCACAACAGGGAAATGTATAAGCTGATTTGCATTGAAAATTTTCAATGTAAATAATATTAAAAATGAATACATAGTCTTTTGGACTGTAGTTCTTCAGATTCTTTTCTACAAAATTTTACATAAAAAAAGTGTATTCTCAGACCCAGCTCGGTTCAGGCCAGGTAAGCATGCAGAACACGATTGTGTTGTTTGGTCCGATATCCAACTCTCTCGGCAGATGAACGCTCACTTTGCTGTTGGTGACAGCCTTGTCTGGCACGGCCTATATCAGAGGCACAGAGCCAAAAACAGGAAACATTCCAAACAAGAGAAACGTTCAATGTAAGTACATGCAACAGAATCGTGCAACTCTCACAGCTACATTTGCATCCAAGCACACAGCACCGTATAATGTCCTCCTTTTGGATGGGTAATATCGACAGTACTCAACACCATAAAAAAAGAGTCCTGCCACCCTTCATCTTACTACAAACCGCTCTTAGGCATGCAGGATGGATCAACATATAAATGCATGTATTTGTTGGAAATAGACGCATTGCACATGCAATGCACAGCGGTGCACTGAGCTAAAAGCTAATGTTGGCATGCAAACAGGCTCACAATGACAATGCGGACATGTTGGACATTGCCATTCCTGCAGTCATGCTGCTGGTATGGCTCCAAGTTAAAAATGTCATTGTGATTTTGACTTTGACTTAGTCTCAAATTTAGGATGAAATATATTCTTACCTCATTCTCACTAGCAGAAATTTTAAGGCCTCTGAAGGGGCCTTTGGGTCTGTGCAGAACGGCCATGAAACGATTGATAGAGATGGGCAAAATCTCATCCACCTCTGTTTCCTCTAGAATTTGTGCTAGTCTCTCTATGGCTCTTGTGGAAAAAGACAAGAAAAATATAAACATATATTCTGATTTACTGATAAACCATTAATGCTGGACCACAGAATGCCTTAACTCTAAATCTGATTTCAACCTCAAACTTCGGCCAATTCTTCTTATTTTTTTCTCTCATGTACATATCTGAGTGAGAAATTTTTAAATTACTCATAAACAAACACACAAACACAGATGCTCACACAAACATAAAAATCCCAACAGTTATCAAATTGGATAGAGAATTGAAATGTTTACTGGATAGAGTCGTGGTGGGTTCCATTTTTCATAATGCTGTTTACATCTTCCATACAGTGTTTGACATCCGAGACCCCTGTAGGGTAATTTAATGATGTAGTGATATTCAAGATGTATACGAATAGTGCATTTAAAAAAAAAAAAAATCATATATTAAAGCCTCTCACCTGGTTTATTTCTCCTGTTCCTTTTACAAAGATTTTGACCCAGCCCTGGACCTCGATATTTATCCTTGCCTGGGCCTCGACCTTTATCATGATCTGAATGTCGATCTTTATCCTCATCTGAATCTCGATCTTTATCCTTGCCTGGACCTCGATCTTTATCCTTGCCTGGACCTCGATCTTTATCCTGATCTGAATCTCGATCTTTATCCTTGCCTGGACCTCGATCTTTATCCTGATCTGAATCTCGATCTTGATCATGATCTGAATCTCGATCTCTATCCTTGCCTGGACCTCGATCTTTATCCTGATCTAAATCTCGATCTTTATCCTGATCTGAATCTCGATCTTGATCCTGATCTGAATCTCGATCTTTATCCTGATCTGAATCTCGATCTTTATCCTGATCTGAATCTTGATCTTTATCTTTGCCTGGACCTCGATCTTTATCCTGATCTGAATCTCGATCTTTATCCTTGCCTGAATCTCGATCGTTATCCTGATCTGAATCTCGATCTTGATCATGATCTGAATCTCGATCTCTATCCTTGCCTGGACCTCGATCTTTATCCTGATCTAAATCTCGATCTTTATCCTCATCTGAATCTCGATTTTGATCATGATCTGAATCTCGATCTTTATCCTGATCTGAATCTCGATCTTTATCCTTGCCTGGACCTCGATCTTTACCCTGATCTGAATAAAGATCGTTATCCTGATCTGAATCTCGATCTTTGTCATGATCTGAATCTCGATCTTTATCCTTGCCTGGACCTCGATCTTTACCCTGATCTGAATAAAGATCGTTATCCTGATCTGAATCTCGATCTTTGTCATGATCTGAATCTCGATCTTTATCCTTGCCTGGACCTCGATCTTTATCCTTGCCTGAACCTCGATCTTTATCCTGATCTGAATCTCGATCTCTATCCTTGCCTGGACCTCGATCTTTATGCTGATCTAAATCTCGATCTTTATTCTGGCCTGGACCTCGACTGTTATCCTGCTTTGGACCTCGATTTTGATCCGGATTTTTTAAGGTGAAGTTATAAGACACTAAAGACAGGACCAACCAACAAAGGAGCCACCACTTCATCCTGTTAAATGAAGAAAACTTATTTAAAACAAAAACCTGTCTGTGTTTTACTAACAGGCATATGTCATTAAATGTGCAATGCAATGCAACGGAATAGACATCAAACCTGACTTTAACATTGAAAAAATTTAAGCCCAACCATATTTGTAGATCTTAACTGGAACTACAACAGCAAGTTTGTTAACAAGTCATATCTGTACTCTTAAATAATCAATCGATATTCCTCAAGCCTATTATCAGCATTAATACAGGTAGCTAAATTAGGTGGCTCTGACCTGAGGAAAATAAAAACAACAACAACCCCCCAAAAAAAACATAGCCTACCTGTTCATGTTGCTGAGTTCTTGTAAAAATGATTTCGTCTGATGAGAATACAATAGTGTAGGTGGTGTGACAGCATGAAAGCAAGTGAAGAAACCTGCTGAAATTGAAGTGTTTCATGGGAAGTTGAAAAAAAACATGTAAATGATACTCAGAGATAAAAGAGGAAGCAGCATCACACACAAAGCTAAAAATGCCTTCTGTATCTTTTGTTTCTGTAGCCACTGATTCTACAGTAAGTATGGGCTCACAATGAATAATTAAAAAGATTATATTCAACATTGGACATTCTATGGAGAAGCTAGTTTATCCTGAACTTCAGAGCACATCTGCATTGTTGGATATACTGTGCATCACATGCTTCATGGCTGCATGTCTCTACTCTCACCAGCAGAGGGAAGTAGCACATCAAAAAAACAAAAACAAAACCCCCCACAAAATGCAAACAAACAAACAAAAAAACACAAACAAATAAAACAAGGTGTTTCAGTTGAATGTCTCCAATTTTATATGTTGTGATGTTTTCTCATTATTGCAAGGATTAAAGTTGAAACCAAAGTCTGGAGTTATGCAGTTATTTCACAAATGTATTACTGTGAATGGCAAAAAATTGAATTGTGTCTTTCCTGGTCATTGATCTTTGATTTGCATTCCACATGAAAATCTGGATCTGTATTGCAATAGTGAATAGAGACTCAACTGTCTATGGAACCGCAAAATGTTTTAAATTGAATGAACCAACAGGATATATGGGGGGAAAAAAGTGATATAAATAAGTGGACCATTCATACTTGGTGGATGTATTGTTGAGGACCCAAGGAGGTGCAGTGCTGAGTGTGAGCTCTTTAGACATATTTATTAGTAGTGTGTTACTACTTACATGCTGGGTACATCTCCATCACTCACTACAGTACACTCAAGCACAGAAAAAAGACACTTTTTGTTATATAATAGCCAAATCTTTTTAGATATTATTTTCATTTAATTGCAAAGCCATTTTATTTCAATATGCTCATGCAAACATGTTTTAATTCATTATGTCCTTTTCCCCAATAACACATTTCAAATTTGATTTCACAATCAAACTTTTACATTTTATTCCACAATGTCACTTTTCATTGCAGTGGTGTTGTACCCCCCACCCCCCTCACCTCTCAGCCTATCACGTATCCCTTGTCTCTCTTACCTAGCAAGCTCAGCAACTGGTACCAAATTTAGTTAGTTCCTGTTTGCTAGAGCAACACCAATGTAAATTTTATTCTGACAGACACAGTCAATGCACATCTTTGGTTTTCAAGAGTTAGCTTAACAAGGCTGTTCATGCTACCCAGCTAGCTAGGGCTTTTTTTCTCTGAGGAAAATGAAATACAGGTATTGTTGGGATAAGTGCCATCAGAAAATAAAAATAGCCAATTTGAAAGTCCTATTAAACTCTGTTATTATGAAAATACAAGGGATGAAATAACATTTTATAAAGACTTGATTTGAGTAATTTCTTAAATATTACACAGCTGTATTGTTTCATTTATATATTTTCCACAATTTACTCATGTGATTATTTATTTCGTATGGATTTATTTAATACTGAACACAGCAAAAGAAGTGATGGTGTTTGGAACTGGTTTTGACGACAAGAATCTGAATTCAAACCATCTGTTTCATTCTAAGTCAGACCCATTTGTGTTTATGGATCCACCTGTAGCTTGTGACACTGTGCATTCATTCCATGACTGTGTGTGTGTGTGTGTGTGTGTGTGTTACACATCATGCTTTATCCATCAACAAGCTGGCAGGCAGGTGGCCTTTCTGCAAGGTGGCCAGTGAGACAAAAACACAGAGACAAAAAACACACTCGACTAGACAAGATCAGAATAGAATAGCACAGAACAGAACAGAGCAGAGAGTGAATTTCAGATGAGGTATGACACTTAACTCAGTAAGTAACCCAGTAAGACTGCTGTTGATTTATTGTTCTCCCTCTATGAATAATTACATTTCAGTTTTTTTGCTTTTACAATTGGTTACATGCTTTTCTCAACACCGAGTTCACTTTTTCAAAACTCTTCACATAGTCAACGCAACAGTAAACTATCTTTTCAATGGTTTGACACTGTGCATTCAGTGACCATGCTTTTCAAACGTCACCAATTGTTTTCTCGCTCATGCACATGTTTACTTACTATTTCAAAAATTGTTAAAAGTTCAAAACATAAAAACAAATTACTATAAATTAGGCTGCAATTTACTATATTCAGCTACATCTACACCTAAAAAAAATGCATATATGGAAATTTGATCATACAACAGTAAGTGCCTCATTTCATTCCTGTGTGAAGCCTATGGAAGACAGGGCAAGAGAGGACTGCAACATATACTGTGAGGTAGCATAAAGGTAGGTCTTATTTTATCTTATTTTATAATCTAGATTATAATCTAAATTAGAATCTCTTGTATGCAAAAACAAAACAAATTAAGAAAATTGAAAATCATAGCCGCTACACAGACAACAGTAACACTACTAATATACATATATCACATATAGTCTTTTGGCGTTGTGTTATGAGTGACAACATTTTTCAAATTGGGAGACAAATGTTGTCCGTGTTTACTCAGGAAAAACAATGAAATGCAGTTTCAAAAAATCTGTCAGGATGGGGTCTGTTAGCGGGGATTTCCCTGTGTTTGGTTAGTTTATGCCAAGACAGTTGAGATCACAGGTGTGCAGGTGTTGACTCATGTTAGCTTCTGAGGTTTGATCCTACCTGTGACAAACCGTCATAGACTGCTCACCTGGATTAAAAGAGACCAGCGAAGCAGACTGACTCACACACAGCAGATGATCATTATGACTAACTGGAAAAACCTGGGTGATAAAACACACTCCCTTTTTGTACGAAAATATAGCAATCTTAATTGTCAGCAAAAGTGGTTACGCATTATACAATAGGAATGGGGATTTCCAAGGTGTTAAATCTACCTCCAACCCAAGTTGAATTTAAAACACTACCGGAGAAATATTAGAATTTGCTCCATGCTATTAGGCTTGAATATTAAGGAGAAGAGGGAGGTTAAAAGCAACCATTGTTTGTGTTCAGTTGACTATGGCACCTCTTCCCCTGTAATGACCTGAGGCCACAAAAATCAGAGAGCGGTTTGGACATACTGCCCTGCAATACCAAGAAACAGTAAGCGCATAAATAGTGAGCTGCCATGAAATCTCCTTAATATGCATCTTCTGGTTCTGATGGCTTCAGACCACATGGACACATCAGGTTTTGGGTCTGAGTGTATGAGGCATTTATCATACCATCATCCTCTCTCATAGATTTTGTGACTCCTCAATAAATGAGAAATGTCATAATATGAATTACAGACATAGATATTGATTATTTGGTAGCCCTTATGAATTTGTTTTTTGTATTGAACCAGTAGCCATAAACCAGAAGCAGCTACTTCATTCTGGAAGTAGCTTCTTCCTTTTGCCTTAGATCGGCTCCGTTGATAGAGATCTAATTATATAGACATGTCTCTCCACAGTCTCCATCACACAGAGAGGACGCAAATGCCAGGGACTGCCTGAGGAAGTAGGATCATTCTCTTTTGTCCTGTTAACCCATCAGCAGTGATGACAGGTGCTTCCTTCTCACCTGGGCACTTTAAATTCCTAGATAAACCCTGTGCTATCTTATTTTTAATAAAGATTTTAAAGTTACAGATTTGTGTATAAATATGTAGTTAACGTTGCAGTGGCTTTTCATTGCTTACAAACATGACGAAGAATGGATCAGACATGGAAAAGATGAACATAAAGTGTAACCATTGTGTGTGCTGTTGTGCCTTTGTGCGCATGTGCACGTGTGTGTGCCTGAAAGAAACATGCAACATACTAGTTGATGAATTGTGAGTTTATAGTGCGTTTATCACACATTATGGTGCATTTAAATATCATATCTTATCAGCACCTTCCTGCCATATTCCGATTGTGTGTGAGTGTGCGTGATATGGCGTGTCACCTTACTGTGGTGGACTATAAAACACAGGGGGGAGGGTCGAGTTTGCTGGCGTCCGCCTCGGGCTCCTTCTTTGCTCCCTCCCCACTTCCACCTCCATCCGTCCGGTTGATAAGAGCATTGTAGTGGTCAGCGCTGTCAAGAGACAAGACAACACCGGAAATGAGCTGCTTGTACAAAATAAAAGGCAAAAAAGAGAAACGATCTTTATTAATCCCGAAGGAAAATATTTTGCCAAATTATTCCAAAAATTACAGTAGCCAAAAAAACAAAAAACAACAACAAAAAAAACAATACAACAATACAGCATCCTAATAAAATAAGTGAGATATAAAATAGAGAACAGGGCCAAAAATGTGTAAAAAAGTAATCATATATGGGAGGAAACATCTTTTTCTTTTTTAAAATATTTTCATGAAGGACATGTAATTTGCAGATAGATTATATCTTGCTGCCTATGTCAAATGCTATAAGCTAATATGTCTGTTCCCACAAACAGTTCAGCTTTTAACTGTTAATGTTGTTAACAGGAGAATACTTGAGAAGGAAAATGTGTTTTGACGGTGATGTTTTGAACTTTCTGTATTATATGGCATATATTCCTCTTTATTTCACGTCTTCATTTCCATTACAATCAGAACCGTCAGACTACTTGCCTTATATTTTGAAAGTCTTGACAGGAACTCCTCATCCCCGTGCTGTCGGGCTTGTCGCTCGTGTCTCCACGTTAGGTACCGAAACACTACAAGAAGCCGACCACTGTCCATCCTGCTCCAGTGGGGACGCAACGCGGCCGCTGAGGCGGGACATGACTGACAGCAAGTAGAGAAGCATCGGCTTCAGAGAAGACTGCCCCTGGGACGAGGGACAAACTGGATATATTCAGTCAAGTATACATTTATTTTTTTAGGCGAAGAGGTCGAAGCAGCCGCGGTCGCTTCCAGCTCCGACTCTAATGGAGGAGTGCGGTGAACTTTGGGCTCATCACTAGGTTGTTGTTTCATAGTGTGAAACTTTCTCAGCATTTCACTAGGCATTAATTAACGACAGGATGTTGTTAACTGAACATGTTAGCTGTTACTAAAACATTTTTGCTAGCAGAGACTGCGGCTCTTTTGTAAAAGCGCACTTTGAAGGGTCCTAATTAGGCAACAACTTTGACGTTCATTAAATAAGACTCACTCTGTCAAAGTTAAAGGAAAAAACTGAATGGACTCATATGAATGAACAAAAAAAATTTATGGAGGATGAGCACCTCTGACTGTAAACCTGGAATGGAGCTTTTCTCCAGGATGCACTGTTAAAGACTGTGTAGCATTATTACCAGGGGGTAGTTCACTGCAGCATCTTATTAGGGTTTTACCTCATAAATCAGCAAGAGAACGACTAAAAAGAGTCGTCAAAGACACCGTCGAGATTTGACCGCCAGTGCAAACATAGAAGCCGGATCATGGCCTCCTCCTCCCGGAACGGCAGCTTCTGGTTGCTCTGGAGACGGACCTTCCTCGCGCTGTCCATGTGTGCGCTCGGGGCACGTGGGGCTGAGGATGACAGCGCCTTCAACGCAGAGGTAATAACATTATTACTTTATTACTGATAAGAGACACTAATTAATGCTCGTTTCTGGGTTTATGATATTATGTACCCTTTGAAAATGAGCAAAAGGCCTGGTGTGAGGCAGGGAAGCAGAAAGAAAGAATTCAATATTTGACATGTTCTTTGCTCAAGTCAGATAAGTTAAAATAACCATGGAATAGTGTTATTCCTCTGGGAAACAATACATTGTGACAATTCTTTATATATAGTTCACTAGTTCTTTTTATATAGTTTGTTTTGTGTGCCTCATTTTAATCAACTGATATCAGGGCATCCTATTTAGGTGTGTAATAGCTTCAGACACCACCCAGCCAATCAGCATTGATGCAGGACTACCCAGTGCACAACATTTGGTTCATGTTACTGATACTAATTACGTTTTTATAATAATACCTTTAGCACACTCTTATAGTTACAAACAAACTATGTTGAGTGGCAGGTGTATTAAAAAATCCTCAGCAAGTGCATTATGGCAACATAACAGGAGTTTGTGTGACTTTACATTTCAGGCATTAAAATAACAAGGGTTTAAAAGATCTGACTGTCAGGATCCACCTCTTTTGACCATTCACATATAGTGGAGTTTTCTAGGACCTCCAGGTCTTTCAGTAATTGTATATGTTTTAGTTAAGACGTTTTGTTCTTCTGGTCACCCCCATCACACCATTCTCAAAAACACTTGTGTTCTCTGGACCTGCCTTTGATAATCGCCGTGCTAGAATTTATGTTGTTTGAGAGAGCAACAGACTGACAGACGGACAGA
The DNA here is from genome assembly GCA_025331565.1 of Holacanthus passer. NCBI lineage: Eukaryota > Metazoa > Chordata > Actinopteri > Pomacanthidae > Holacanthus > Holacanthus passer. The sequence goes on from JAFREQ010000075.1 coordinate 36,602, forward strand.
GAGACTGCCCGGTCATTAGAGGTGAGCTTGCATTACCAAACTCAGTGGCCAGGGGGGTCTGATTGTCAGTGAGGTTACGGGGTAACATACCAATGTGTGCTAATGTGTCTTTCTCAGACAAGAGATAGTGGGTTTTACACAACGTGTGGACTGATGAGAAATTCCTAAGCACTTGTTGCTGAATGTGTGTGTGTGTGTGTGTGTGTGTGTTTCTTTGTGTCAGCTGAAATCGTAACAGTTGTGTTATCCATGTTTAACAGTTGGAATGCTCCATACAAGCATAGATCTCCAACAGTTCAGAATGCTCTTGAAAACCAGCAATTTTACTTAAGTACATTTAAGTTAGGCACACTTAGGCACACTGCTTTTTGAATTAAAAGTTAAATTCTGAAACGGTGCAGGAGTGTCAGGACTGCCCTTACTTTGGAGTCACATCTGTTTCCAACTAATTTCATGACAATTACACAAGGATATGCTATATGTCCATGTGGTCAGGATGCTTGTGCCATGTCATATTTTCAGCAGCTGTGACCAAAGCCTGCAATGTGACAAGTCGTGTTCCGAATGTTAGGAATAGCACAGTAACAAGGTTGCCTTGGAGGAAATTATAATAAGAACCTGTCGCCTGTAGCTTTCCATCTGACAAATTCAGGTGATTTCATGTGTAGAGGTAACAGAAAGTGTTTGCCTGACAAATATGGCAAATTGTGGAGGCTTGTATCTGTTAGATTTAAGTAAGTCTGCAGGTGTTACTTGAGGACTTAAAGGAGATGAAGCTGTTCATTTGTTGATGGGCCTGCTATTCTCCATGACCTACCATAATCTTTATGATAGGAGAGTCCCTGCTTTTATGGAGTCACTGATGGCCATACTGTGTCTTTGTGGCTGATGAATGCTTCTCTGGAGTATGAGAAGAATATTTGCTTTCATTCACAACAGCCATAATAGGGGCTAGAAAATTTCATTTGTGAAGAGGCTGGAATTTCAGTGGTGAGGAGGTGGTAAAGCACATACTGCATAGTCTGCTGTCTAAAATAAAGGACAGGTAAGGGCTCAATATAATAATTATATACATAAAATTACATAACATGTAAAACTAATGCCTTGTTTGGCTTGTTTCAAAGCAGCCTGCATCTGTAAAACGAACCCTGACTATGTTGATTGTGCTGAAACTACATTATACACCTACTCTACAGTTTATTCACATACTGAAATACATTTGTCTCTAGTTCAATCTGGTCCTCACTCTTCAAATGTAGTTCAATCCATGTGTTGGTTAGCTGTTGGTCTGAGACCTAAACTCCTACTCTGTCTGGACAAAAAGGATGAAGTGGGAGGGTAAAAGAATGAGAGAAAAGAGAGAGAATAGGAGTGTGGCAAGAATCTGATCAATTCTGATATAAAAAAGGGAAATCTAACAGCCTAGAGAAAGAGTTATTTTAGTTATTTATGAAAGAGAGACTAAGATGGAGAAAGAAAGTTGACGGGGACAGTGGTGGTCACTCTCAGCTGTGCAGCATGTGATGGCTGAATGTGACAGCTGTTTTCTAACTGGGACACACACACACTGTGCACAGGCATGCTGGGCCTGGGACTCCAAGGCATCTTTGGAAATACAATGGAGCCTCTTGTCTAAAGAGAGAGCTGTGAGAGAAAACTTGTGAATAGGAGAAAAAGAGGATGAGAGAGCACATAAAGAAGCATGAACATGATAAGACAGGCTGTATAGAGAGAATGCAAAAAGTGCAGTGGTATTTGTAGCTAAGGCAGAGTAACAGTAGCGAGGAGAGGGGTAATCAGTGACTTATTGCAGCACATAACCAAACAACTTCCTCAATCCTCCTTCTATCCATTTAATCTGCAGCGTGTCGTCTCTTCACATTCCAGCCACTTCCCCCCTGCTCCTGTGTGATTGGCTGACACCATATCCACATGACTCTTTGCTTCAGTGATGGGACGAGGCAGGGGAATGCCATAAGATTGGATCTATCTCTTAGCGTGCATTTATTTATATGTTTTTGGTTGTTTTCTGAGTTTTGCAAAATCTTCTTTGTGTGTTTGTGTCCTCGCATGCATCTGTCCATATGTGTGTATTATTGTCTTGCATGCAGAAAAAGAGGCGAGTCAGTTTGCATTTCTGACTCAATGCGTGCCTCATGAAATCTTCAAATTGAACACATTCTCCACCTCCTGTCTGTCCGTGTCTCTTTCTTTCTCACTGTTCCATTTACTTGTCCATCCTCTTGGTAGGACTTTGGGGGGTAAGAGATGGCAGCAGACCAAGCCTCGGAATAAAAGCTCTGTTAGTATCTTGGCTGACATTGTGGTGGACACACACACACACACACACACACACACACACACACACACTCCTGGCAGGTTTTACAACTCCTTGTATATTGCTGGGTCTGGTTTTGGCAGGTAAGCTCAAGGACTCTTTGAAAGACCATTTAATAGACGAGGCCTAACGTACATGCGCACACACACGCACGCACGCACACACGGGCGCACACGAGCAATCCCTTATTTCTCCTGTTGTCTAAGACTTGTTTTGTATTCAGCCCAGCTGATGAGGGAAGGTGAGTGGCCAGACTGAAGTACTTTACTGTTTTAGACGATGGGGGTGAGGGGTGGCAGGGGTTCATATGCCTCCATACATCTTCCCAACAGCACTGCGGCTCTGCCCTTGTACCTGACTATAGCCTGCTGTAAATACTGGCTGGGAAGGGACAGAGAAAGAGTGGAGAGACAACTTGAGATGCCTGGATATACACAAAGGCACAAACGTCAACAGACATGAAGACTTTTCTCTTTTCCATCAAGTACCATCACTGTAGCAATGGCAACCATGTGGAGATGCTGATCACAGAGGAGCAGGGAGGAAGTGGCTGGAATACAGAAAGATGCATGTTGGAGATAGCTTGGGTTTTTCTTCAAAATACTCTTATTGGAATTCTGAGGGGAATTGCAATTTTACTCCACTGTTTCTCCCACAGGGTCTGTTGTGGTTGGCCGACTGTTAGCGGGTACATTACAGCAAGTGCTTTGTTTTTATCTTCAGGCAGCATGAAATATGAACAGCATTAGCTGACATGAAACGACAATCAATACTGGTCCTTACTAATCAGCTCTTGAAAGACTTTCTGTCGTTTGTGGACATGTTTTTTTGTCATTTAGGAAATTCATTTATTTTCTTCATCCCTTCTAGTGGAATTTAACCAAGTGGAATTAACATTTGCTTAAAACACAGAAAACAAAAAAAAACCCTCTGTTCGACAGTTGAACGCACATGCATCTGTTGTGATGAACTTGGCCATTTACTAAAACCCGCCCCAAACAGTGATTGTCCAATCATAGCTTAGCAACTGGCATGGTGGGCAATGCATTAAACAGGTTTTTTCTGGTTTAAGCTCCAACTCATTACTCGAGACAGCACTGAGACTTAAGAACACACATCCCCAAACAGATAAAATGTAAGCACTTTTTTTTAAATGCTTCAAATAAAGAAAAAATGAATACAAAAATGATGCCACAGATGACAACAGCAACTGTTTCCAGGGAACACGTGAATTGTGATAGAAGTGGTGCACATGAATGCACACTGAAGTTCGGTTTCTTAAGTGGTGTGTTTGTTAAGTGTGTGTTTTTTTGATGGGACATGCTTGCTTACTGTAACTAATGGGGGCGGGTGTGTTGAATTATTGTTCACCTGATATACTGATGCTGTTGGTGGTGTCTTAGTTATTGTATAACAGTGAAAACATGTATGCTAAAGTTATTAGACATGAAAATGAGTGTTTCGTGAACCCTGCCACCTGTTTCCCTCGCCTCAATTGTGTGTGTGTGAGAGACACATAGAGAAAGAGAGAAAGAGAAAGCAAGAAAGAGTATTTAGATAGTGTTTCAGGAAGTGCATGTTTGTGCTTGAGATTGTGTGTGTGTGTGTAATTGTGTGTCAACGTGTTTAAAGCTTTCTTATCTGCAGGCAGAGGTGGGTCAGGGTCACGTCCAGTTCAGCCCTCTCTACATCTCTTCCTGCTCCTACACACTCACACACACAGAGCATAGATACAGCCAGTACATCAACTGCCGGAAAGACAAAGATAAAGATGAGACACAGTTGGAATAATGGTAAAATAATATTCTGAGTTTTTTCACAGCTCTACACTTTTTCTACACAAGAGAAACTAAGGTAAAAAAAAAATATCAGGGAATTAAGGTCTTCAACATATCAACACTTAGGATTTATTGTTACGGCTGCACAAGAAGAATCAGGGCATGTACACAGTAGTATCTTGTTCTCTTGAGGTTTGTCAGGATTGTGGGATATTTCGTCTGAAGTCCTGCAATGACTGTATGGCCGATGCCACTTGTGCTCTGCAGTGTAGCCTGAGCGAAGGAACGTAACCAACTACATTAGTTCAATATCAGAAGTGGAGACAAAAGTAATTAGATCATAAATTAGATCCTAAATATATAGCCAGCATCACTTACAACAAATGTGTTTGAAGTGTGACATAAAGATGAAACAGGTTTTGAAGGTTTGAGCTCCTCTGGCAAAGTACAAAGCCTGAGGGCGCAGATGCTTTCGGTTTTCACCCATGACCTCCTGATGGCCAGTGGATAGACTATAAAGACGCAAGGTCTCAGGTGCACAGTGACAAAGAATTTTGCCTTATATGTTTGAATTACTTGTGTTTTCATTTGAATCTGAAGAAATGTTCTGCACTGACTTTATTCAATTGTAAAAATATACACTAGTTGTTTTTTTTTATGAATATATTTTCTAGCTTTTAAAGAAGAGAGCCAGAACAAGCATAACAAGACCAGAGATGTGTTAAGCTGAAGGGCAATAAACTGATTGCATCTTTCACTGAAACAATCAGTTATCATTTTCGTTACATTTAGTATATCATCTGCTTTTACTTTTACTGATATCCTGCAGTTTTTTTTTACTGCTGTCAGAAGAGCTTAATACACTTTCATGATATAAAGCCTTAACCTTCAGGGAAAAGGAGAAGAGGTGCTACTTCAACAAAGGCCATATATGCATTTAATGGGCGACCGTAGTCGTCTACTACCTTAATTGATCACAAAGAATGAGATGCCATCAGGATCTGTCAGACTCAGCTCAGAAATTGACAGTGATTGATTGATCAAGCATTATGCATTCACTTCAGGATAATTAATCACAGCAGCACTGGAAGGACTGGTCTAATAGTGGAGGAAGGACACATGCAGGCAAAATATTATTTTTCTTCAGCTGGGAGCCAAAGTACTTTGGGGAAGTTACTATGAGGTTTGATACCACCAGCTGGGCTTGTGTTTTTAATGTCTGTAGCTTTGTGTTGATTATATCAATTCCTTTTATCATTGGTGATTTTAAATGGGAGATCTTTGCCCTTTGACCTTCCTATTACATACAGTCATATTGTAGTTGTGTAGGCAGTGTAGATAGCCTGTGCAAGACACTCAGGCAGAGGGTTAACAGAGTAAATCAAGTAAGATCTGGGAGACAATTTTTAATTAGATTTCATTGGACTGTAGGGACATTTTGTTCATGTACGACACGCATACAGCAAATAAAGCCTTTTCTTGGTGGGTGGTTGCCACCTCCATTAACCAGTTTACTGTTAACATCCCTGGGGTCCTAGCACCAGCCTCATTGGTTGTTCCATTGTTCATGAAGAGCCAGGATCCTCCATAGGCCCTCCAAATTCTCCCACTACAGCCATTTCTATCTACAATGGGGCGATTGTACACACCATTCCTGTTATTTAGAATTCTGGTCGTCCAGCTAGGCATAGAAGTCGAGCTAGGTGTGTCTCTTTAAAAAATCAATTGTATGCTTCTGTGTCTTTTGTGCCCACTTGTCCATCCTTTGCCGCCTCTAAAGAGCATGTTTCACTTGATACATCTCAAAAATTACACCACAGGTTTGGTCTTTTACATCTAGACATCAGAAGCCTGCTCCCAAAAATGGACTGTATCTACATTTTAAAACATGAAACCTCCCCAGCTGTGTTTTGACTGAAACATGCCTTTCCCCTGAGATTCCAAATAATGACATTACTATAGATGGATACAGTATTTGTAGATGTGATCAAAGAAGTAAAGAAGTAAGGGAGGTGGAGTTCTGATAGGATGAGACAATACTCTTCATATTGATATAATTTGATATTTGATGCGATAATATTCACAGCCTGTTTCATTGGTAAAGCTATGCCAGAGTTTTCCACTGACTCCTCCACAGTTTTATGCTGCCCTCTTCATTGCCTCTCAAAAGCATTCGATACTGGCCATCATAAAATCTTATCACGATCCAGTAACTACGTAACCTCAGATATACCTCATGTACACACCAATATTGGCAAAACTGTTTTAAGATACTATGTCCCCTTTTAAATGGAATCAACTGCAAACTGTCCTAAAACTAGAGTCCTACATTCCCTTTTGACACTTTAAAACTTTATTATTTGATGTTTTTAGTAATTCCTTGTCTGTTGTGTAGTTGTGTTGTTTCTGTTAGCTGATTGTGTTCTGGGGAATGTTTCTTGTACTCAGGTCTGTCTTGGAAAAAAGCTCTTAATCTCCGTGATTAAATAGAGATTAAATAAAATAAATAAGAAATTGGTGAGTAGCACATTTATGTGACCAGAGCATTCATGATATAAGGTAATTTCACATTTATCAGACGTGTTTACTGTATGTGTGTGTGAGAGAGAGCGATTAATAGAGGTCTGTTTGTTTTTATGACTTTAAAGGAGTGGGTAAGTAAATACAGATCATAAAGTAGTATTGTACATTGTAAAAGATGGGCGTAAACTTGAGACCCACACACACAGCAGCTTACAGAGCTACATGCATGAGCACACATGCACAATCAGACACACACCCTTTTACATTCCCTGCACCACCGTGGGGAGTGTATCCATGTGTAGGCGTATCTAGTATCTCAAATGCAAGTGCTTGCCAGTGTATGAGTGTGTGTGTGAGTGCGATATTAGGTTTCTACACAACAGGTGGGACAGACTTTGCGTCATCTGTGATTGGGTCAAGTATCATGTTTTTTCCCTCAAGTCTGTCATTAACCCCATCCCCCAGTCCTCCTAGTTACATGCTCCTAGAATACAGTCAGATACAGAAGGCCTCATAATGTTCTCATTCAGGCCTGAAACTGATGTCTTACCAGCCAACTCCCTTTTGTATACAAATCATTAAATGCAACCCAATGCACAGTAGACTGCATTTCAAAAAGCCATGCTGCATTCTATTAATACTTTTTTACTCATTCAAGATCAAATAAATATGAGTATTTCCACAAATCCTGAGTACCAGTGCATGTTACAGAAGCTGAAGCTGAGGAGGCAGTTCATTGCTCTGAGCTGTAAACACCACGAATTGCCCATATGCTCATAAAACAGCTGCTGCCGTTTCCATAATTCAGATTTCCTTCTCCTTGTCATAATTCACCTTTTGATTATATAATACATCTCATGCTTCTTAAATTTGATCATGTCTATGTAGCTGTCGAGGATTAAAGGCTTAATGTGAATATAATTTGTCTTAGGGTTAATCTTTATTTTGTTGTTGCTGTCAGCTTCAGTAATGTAGCCTAATGAGCACTGATTCAAGTGAGTCGGCATCATATTGTATGAATAGATGACACTTCTTTATTTGTAACAGTTTCCTTTATGTTTTTTTCCCTGTGTGTCTCCAGTCATGGCTGAGGATGTACGGCTACCTGCCTCAGGCCAGCAGACAGATGTCAACCATGCGATCAGCTCAGATCCTGTCCAACGCCGTCAGCGACATGCAGCGGTTCTACGGTCTGGAGGTCACTGGACACATGGACCCTCAAACCATCAGGTCAGCAGGGTGTTTTTGATCTTTTTATACAGTAAGACTTACAGAAGAATATGAGCCAGTCACCAAAATACAGCCCTGCAACACATGTTATTTCCCCCAAACTGTTACTTATAAGTTATGTGAAGCTCTTGAAAACTTTTTAATAGTGTGATTTGACCTAGAATTTGGAAATCTGAACTTTTAACCAGGACAGGATTTGCTGGTCTAATCCTCAGTGGTATAGATGGGTAATGTTTTCCCCTTCCTAACGCAACTACTGTTGAGCAGTTTTTTCTCAGTTGCTTGAGAGGAACTGCTCAGTAGCCTGGTTGCACTTGACAGCTCGCAGGTACACTTTAAATTAAACAACAAAAAAGTACACAGACATCAAGGGGGGAAAGTACTTGTAGGGATTTTAACGTCATCCTTCCCTTCATCTCTTCTCTTGGGTGCTTCTTCCTTTCAACACACACACGCACATATCTCTTGCCTGCTCCTGACTTCTTTCAACTCCTTCAGCGCCATGAAGAGACCCCGCTGTGGTGTGCCTGACAAGTTTGGAGGCCAGATCAAAACCAACGTGCGGCGGAAACGCTATGCCCTCACTGGACATAAATGGAACAAGAGCCACCTCACTTACAGGTAACAAAAACGATCTGTTTGTAAAGAAAATGTAACCTGCCGCAAATGCACAGTACATGCACAAAGTCTTATTTTGTTGGTAACACTCAAATGAATTAGGATTTTTGTAATCAAGTTCAAATAGCACAATTTGTTTGAAACTGATTTGAAAACAATTTGTTTGTGAAGAAAATGGTTCCAACAATTTTCTTTTTTCAGTGTAGGTGGCTGCTGTAAAACATAATGTATTCAAGTTGGAATTAAAATTAATTCAGCCTTTGTTGTTTTTATGTTCATTGCTTTTGTTGCTTATGAATTAGCAAAGGCATAAGTTTTACTTGAAACTCATATGAGACACAAGCCTTGTGTAAGATTTGTTTTCTCTTCCCCTCTTTGTTCCCATAGTATCCAGAACTACACTCCCAAGATCGGAGAGTATAACTCATATGAAGCCATCCGGCGGGCATTTAAAGTCTGGGAGGGGGTGACCCCATTGACCTTTGATGAAATCCCCTACCAGGAGATCAAATATGGACGCCGCAAGGAGCCCGACATCATGATCTTCTTCGCTTCAGGTTTTCATGGAGACAGCTCTCCTTTTGATGGGGAGGGTGGCTTTCTAGCTCATGCCTACTTCCCTGGACCTGGAATGGGTGGGGACACACACTTTGACTCTGATGAACCATGGACCATAGGAAACCAGAACGTACAAGGTAAATGGTTAAATGGTTACTGTCAGTATCATTTTTATGGATTATTCTATTATGGTTTTTAGGCATAGTGGTAATTTTCCTCAGCGACAGCCAAATGATAATAAGCAATAATTAGAAAGCATAATTAACACCTGATAGAAAAGAAAAGTCCCAAGCATACTAATCTCCAACAAACACCTTTCTAGTAGAGCTTTTTAGGGCTTGCAAGGGAATCATTGCTTCACTTTCACATAGAAATGTAGGATTGAGGAGCTATCAGGACATTGATCATTTCTGACAGTGTTCAGCTGATGAGCAGTTGCAGCACTATAGTCATGTCATGTTTTATAGGTTGTAATGGATCTATGTAATAAATTGCAAACAGCTGTCCCCGTTGCTTTCCACCACACCTAACCAGAGTTTGCATGGCTCCACTCTTTTTACCTCTGTAAAAGTTCAAAGGTGACGCACAGTCTTTGCCCCAACTGAACCTCCCTATAGTTCTCAAATTTACCTCCATATTATGATAAGAGTTTGTACTGACATACACTGATCCAGGAACTGTGACCTATGCACCATGGTCTGCACGAGCTGCATCAGGCACGTACACACACACACACACACACACACACACACACACACACAAGATATTTGTACTTCTGTGCTTTTGGGGACTTCAGTTTGCTCAAACTGTTGCTTAAAACTAACCCTATCCCTCAATACTTCATGCCTAACCCTTAACACGTTCCTTAAGATGCCAATTACAGCTCTTAACACCAATGTCGAGCAATAAATTAATCATATGCAGAAATGGGGATTAAGAAAATACCTTCCTTTTTAAGATCTTTCAGATGTCTTCAGAGTTCCTCTCCTCGCAGTGCACCCATTAACCCTTCTGACTAGAGAGGGATTCTTTGTGACAATGGGCTTCCCTGCCCTGTTATCTCCAAACATACAGCAGACACAGGCAGCTAAACTTTGTGTATGTGTGCATGTTCATGTGTGTGTGTCTGTATCTGTGTGATCAGCTGTGTGTAGGATGTGTCGCAGGACAGATCACAGGGATGGTGGAATGCCACAGTAAGTGGGAGTGTGTTCCGCTCGGGCAGATCTCTAGACTGGTCCCTTTGTTGCACCACGCTACTTACACAGCTTAAAAGCAAAGTACAAACAAATTACAATCTTGTCTGACTTTAGTTAGACACATGTCCAATTAGTTGAACTTTTCTCAGATGTACTGTAGTCTTCATTTAACTCTGGCATTTTTGCTGCCTTCCAGGTGCACTAGTGCCGAAACCCCTGCTCTTTGTGAAATTTGAAGTTTTTAATTTTTTCAGCTGCCAGTGGATCCATCGATTGGCTTTTGGGGTGAGAATTTACAATACAATAAAGAGTCATTTTTTTAATTTGACACAACAATTTTACTTAATCCAGTCATTGTGAAAGTCAATTATCAACCAAAAAAGCCTAACATTCTGTGGTTCTAGCTCCTCTAATATTAAGATTAGTTGCTTTTCTCTATTTTATCACTTTACAAATTAAATATCTTTAGGTTTCATAGTATCAGTTCCACAAAACAAAATATCACTTTGGGCTTTAGAGAATTGTGGTAGGCATTTTGTTTACTATTTTCTGACATTTTATAAACTAAAATTGCTGAATCATGCTCTAATAGCATATTCAAATATTGTCTTTTTATTCCACCAGAACAACCACTGTTAATTTGCTGGTGGAATGAAAGTAGAACTGTATTAAGTAAGAAATGAGACTTGAAAAGTCATATTGATGCCTCAGTTAGCATCTGCCCAGCTGAAGTGTCTTGAGACAGAATCAACTCTGACCTCTGACCTCCCTTTGGAGGAAGAAAAACAGACTTCAGCTAAGGGATCAATAGTTACACGTTAAAAAATGTATGTGACGGCAATTGATGGTAAAAGCACAAATCCATTTCATCCATTCTGTGCAGTCGTGGTGTTCTCTTTCTGTTTCTGCAACCCCGGTTCCATTTGTCAGCAACAAACACTTCTATTGGGCTAAACATTTTTGGTGTAAACCTTGTGACGCACAACATTATTAATCAGCCTGTCTGGCACAGATGCACTAACAACACAGATTTTGCGCTTTATCCAAATCACTTACTGACATGCACACTCAAACAGTGCTGTAGGCCAGTAGCGGGAAAAGGTCAAAAGCTTTTGTGTTTCTTTGTGGTCAGATGAGACTAATGTGAGTAAGACACTGGAAAAAGGCAGAACAAACTTGGGCAGTGCATTTTGGTTGTCAGGGAGCTGTTTTATTGTGCCTTTTCTTTACTGGGAGTCCCCTTCACTGCTGATGAAGGAGGTGTGAGACGTGGTAAACAAGTGAACAAAGCTTCAGAGAGCTGATGTAGGACTTGAATGACAAAATATATGTGTTTGTGTGTGTGTGTACAGGATTGTCAGAATTAGCAATAGATGCATTGGCCTAACTTCTAACTTTGCCAAGACTTTTGAAGTTTACTCTTCCTTTTCTCTGTTGAACTGAATGGTTGTCACAGTTACCTCACAAAGGCCTCTTTATCTGCTCTCTGTGCTCTCTCCCTCACTCTCTTTTATTCATCCTCAGCTATCTCGAGCACACTCATCTTACCGTCTGCTATTTTCTCTCCTTGAGTTTGTGCTGCAGCTTAATACGCCATGAGGACATTCATGTGACTCCGAAATTATAGATAGAGGAGGAGATGAACTGTGTGCATCCTTGTCTGCGTGTGTGTCTGTGTGTTTTGCAAAGAGGAAATGAAGAGATGCACAAGGACAGGCATCCAGAGCATCTCCCCTTCCCTTGCATGCACACAGTGACATCACCAAGTCCCAATTCCCCCAGCAGCATGATGTCACTGGCGCAAATCTGATCAGTCAGCATGGGCTGGTCATTGGGCCAGACAAACGGGCTAGCAAGTTCAAAGTTCACCGAAAGCAGGGCCGAGCAACAAAGAGGTATTGACTGAGGGGAAGTACCCAAATGTGGGCTGGCTTCACTTCAGAGGCGAACTTATATGAATATGTTGGTCAATTCTAAACCAAGTTTTCTCTGGTTTTACTTTTCTGAAAAAAATCTGTAAGAAGTCTTTTGTGTAGGGAGGAATTGATGCAGTGGTCAGCGTGTCACAGCAGTGTTGTGGCCTTGTCAGTGTGTAATTGCTGTGGTGGCAGTGGACAACAGTGTCCCTTGATTGGTTAGAAATGGTAGAAATGTATGCTGATTCATATCAGCAATCATTAGCCTGCCTGTGTGTGATTTATCTGTCAGATCTCTGAGATTTTAATTGACATCAATGCTGGGAGAGGACAATGAACAGCCATTCTTATACATTGACTGCATGGATTCATTAGGACTTTCTGCTCTCTGTGGCTTATGCAGTCCTTGTGTGTTTTTCCCAAGGCACACATGTATGAATGCTGGGGGACAGGTGTTCTCTCTTTCTCCTTCTGTACAAACTCCAACAACCCCTTTCTAGAGATTTTGTCTAAACAGTGAAGTGCATATTGTCTGCCTTTCCTCCTTCCCCTAACATGTCTGTTTGCTTCATCATATCCATTCAGGTAATGACCTCTTCCTGGTGGCAGTCCATGAGCTGGGCCACGCCTTGGGTTTAGAGCACTCCAACAACCCACTTGCCATCATGGCTCCCTTTTACCAATGGATGGAGACTGATAACTTCCAGTTGCCTGAGGATGATCGGCGGGGCATACAACAGATCTATGGTACAAGTTTTTTTGGATGACTCTCCTGGTGTCCGATGCGTATAATCCTAAATTGTGATAAATCACGAAGACATGGTGATTTGCATTTTCTGTAAAACTGGAAACTATTTTTAAGTGTTTTGTTCCGACAATAAAATGGTCACTCTGTCAAAAAGGACAATTTCTGACCTATATCATGCATATGGTGATAAAATAGGATTAGCTCACCCTGCTTGTTTCTCCCTGAAGGGCAACCAGACAGCGGCCCCACCCAGGCCCTGCCCACTGTGACGCCCCGTCGCCCAGAGCCCAGGCCACCTCAAACACCTCCTCGGCATCCTGACCGTCCCAGGACCACTGAAAGACCAGATCACTATGGACCCAACATCTGTGAAGGGAACTTCGACACGGTTGCTATGCTCCGAGGAGAGATGTTTGTATTCAAGGTAAATGGTCTGATGATCAGGAATTAGGGTCATTTTTAACTTCAGCTACAGTCTGCTAGCTTGGTTTAAGTTATGAGCATAAAACATTAGAAGCAGTATGTTTACCTTCACAATGGTTTATTATGTCCTTGCTTGGAAATTCAGTCAGCTTCCTGCAGAGGAGCTGTCCTGACAAGTTAACTGTGTCAATAAATTAGTTATTCCTTTCTGTAGAATCAGTTTGAGACAAATGGCGTGTGCACAGCCAACAAGGGTCTGTTTTCAATCAGGTCCTTGTGGATTGTAAACCAACAGGGCCAGTGTTTTTTATGAGATGGAACACTGTTTAAAGAGCGGGGTGTGGTCAGGTGTTGCCTTAAAGAGTCTCTGGACCCACACAAAACATTCATGAGAGCTGAAGCAGCAGTGAGCTGTTAGCTGGGATTTTACCTTTAAGAGATACGTATGTCTTAGAAGACTGCCAGTACTGGCCATTTTGCTGTTGGCTGCAGTGGCTGTCAGCTTGGTTTTATTATTTATTTGATATTCAAGGTTTTGAGATTATGCCACTCAACCCTGTGGTCATTTGTCATTACACACCTGCAAGGTGTTTTGGCCTATCATCAAGGCAATGTTTCCTTGTCAATTTTGATGATACAAGAAATTTATGTGGTCATTCTCAAAGTTGAGTGAACTGAAATTTCAGCAGCAAATAGAGCTCCATTTCTCCCTGACACTCTATACATAGTGCAGCTCTACAAAGATAAGTAGTGATGTGTTTCAGTGGGAGAGGTCAGAGGAGGTGTCCAGTGTTGGCAGCATGGACACTGAAGAGGTTTGCAGATATCAGACTGAGCTGGAGAGAGGACACCCAGGATTTACTGTAAAAGAGCCTCGGCTTCACTTCCAGAAATGTTGTCATGCTGTCTGACATTTTGACATTTAACAGTGAACCACATCAGCAGGGATTCAAACAGCGGAAGATATCCAACAGTATCAAACGATCAACCACAGCTTTAACTGGGCCCCAGTTAACCTTCAGACATGCCTACATCAGGGGTGAAATAGAAAACTACTTTGAGCTGAAAAAAATAACAGATGCAGACGTTTCAGATGTTTCTGCACAGCTGATTATGACAACTGCTGTGACACATTACTGGGTGGGCTTTTTGTTTGCATTAGTATTGTTATAGAGTAGATGGTGACAGAGCCCTGTCCCTTCAAATACACAAATCAGTCCATGAATATCTGCTATCTTGGGTAAGTGCTTCTGACACTGACCAGTAGTTTTAAGACTTGTTGTACAGCTGCCTGGACATGTGCTGCACATGGTCAGACAGTTATATCTGTGTTCTTGGGTTACATCTCAGCCAGTAACGTCTATGTTCTTGGGTTTCATCCACAGTCATTCAGCTAGTCTGGACAGCATTAATCAGTCCAGAATTAACATTTTCCTTGCCTAGCAGTGGTAAATTAATACGTATAACCTAAAGTAGCTGTTAAATTTTTAGTGATCAGTACAATTTTGCCAATGTAATTTTATTATCATGTATCATGTTTTATTATCATACATATATGATGTATGTATTGATATTCATAATTCATGGCCCAATCAAAAGTTTTGTAGACTTTTTATGTAATTATCATTCATTTAGGTTTTTGTTTCAGTTTTTTTTATCTTCCCCTTGCAGCTGAGTCTAAAAGTTAATTGCCAGTTCACAGTGATGACACACTAATTTCTTTGTTGCACTTTGGCTCCATGGATTGCAATTTTGGTCTGTTGGTGAGTCTGTCAACCAATTTGGTCCAGATGAAAATATCTCATAAGATGGATGGCCATAAAGTTGTTAGATTGTTCAGACAATCATACTCTCCAGAGGATGAATCATAATAACTTGAATCATAATGACTTGAACCCCCAACTTTTCCTCTAGTGCAACCAGCAGGTTTACATTTTTGTTTTTGTTTGTCTCAACAACTCTTGGATGCCATAAAATTTGGTTCAGACATTCGCAGCCCTCTCAGCTGTATCATCAGGTCAATATTTCCCCAATACTTTTGTTTATGCCCAAATACATACAAAACTAATGACATTCCCATCAGTCTCAACTGTATGTTGTATTCAGTGCTAATTAGCAAGTACAAGAATGCTAACATGTTAAACTAAAATGGCAAACACGGTAAACATTATACTTGCTAAACATTAGTATGTTAGCATTGTCATTGTAAGCATGCTTATGTTGTATTTCATTCAAAACACCGATTTGCATACGTTGAGTTCACAGAGCTGCTATTGTGGCTAGATTAAACTTGATCTAATCTTAGGTTTTTTACAGTCCATGCACAGAGGAGAAAACAAAGGCAGGAAATACTTCAGCCTTGTGTCTTCTTTCACTGCTTGAAGTGTGTCAAAAAGGACAAGATTGACAAGTGGCATACGCACTTCAGATAGTATTACCTCAAAATGTTATCCACTAGCATTGACTGTTATTGAGTTGCATCTTTAATTGGCATTTAGCATTTGCCTTGTGATTGATTTGTAACTGTGTTGTTCATATTCACATTGTCTTTGTGCCAATTTGGAAATAACGCCTCTGCGTCTTCAGAAATTGTAGTTGTTAATGGTCGACATTATTCTTCTCTGCTATTACTCTGCAAAGGTAAAATTACTTACTTTATGTAGAGTATGAGTGGGTGTAATCTGTAGCACTTCAGTACCACTCTCTCTTCTCCACAGAGTCTTGTCCATTAAAAGAATAAAGGGGCTGTCATTCTGTAGGGAAATTTCTCCTTTCTTTTTGTCACTTATAGTGTTTCTTCACAGCTGAGGGCTGGACATAAAGACAACCAGCAGAGCACACTGAGCTGCTTTCATTATTGAAACTCCCACACTGAGATACGGTCTATTCTGCTGAGGACTAATATGGTCAATTCAGTCTTAATCTGGTCAACGCAAGGAGCTGTCAGACCACACAAATCGAAAAGAGCATGCAGTCTGTTTGGACCGGCCCCGTTCCCTTTTCTCGGCTCAGACCAACCCATCTCCATTCTGTTCCATTCCATACCGTGCCGCGCCGTCCTGTCTGCCAGTGTGTCCTGTGTGAAGGACAAAACTAGACGTGCTTGCCAAAAAGAAGCAGCACTGAGCATTTTACCGTTATATTATCCAGGACAAGCAGGGCTACTGACTCACCACTTATGAATGAGTCTGAGGGCTCCTGGTGTAAATCTGTCTGCTGGCGTGTGTGCACAGCATATACAGTAGATATGAATCTTAACAAGCCATAAGTGTCTTCCTGTGCATTGGATTTAAATGTGCTACTAGTGATTTCCCTTGTTTTGTGCTGCTGACTTGACAATGAAATCAAACAGTTCTTTATAGAAGTTACCTTGTAGCAGGCTGTGATCAACAGAGAGTGCAGTAAGGGGACGTGATAAAGCCACCAGAGCGGAGACTGACTATTATTAGCCTGGTAATGTTCCGCTATTGTTGGTTTATTGTACGTTCTGGTCTAGTTACGACAGTGCAATCTGACCTCGTGGGACAAATAGTTAAAACCAGTTGACTAATGAAAAGTGAATACCTTTCTTGCAGTGGCTACCTGCGCACCCTTCCCATCCTGCATGTACGCTTCAAATTCTTGTGCATAGGAATGTTTTGAAAGGGCAGAGGGATATATTTAGAATGAGATATGAAGACATATGTTTTGAACTTATTTGGACTTTGGATTACTTTGGTTTTATTTGTAGGCTTGAGTCCTGGCCAGGAATTTCCAAAGGCAGAGAAAAAGAGAAACTTAGTTACTGCTTAGTTTCTCAAGCTGTGTTTCACAGATGATAAGAAATGATCCACGATCAAACACTCTTTTTTTCACTCTTTCTTTTTGTTCTTTTCAGGGTCGTTGGTTCTGGCGGGTTCGTAAGAACAGGGTTCTGGATAACTACCCCATGCCCATCAGTCACTTCTGGAGGGGTCTGCCTGGAGACATAGATGCTGCCTATGAGAGACACGACGGCAGGTTCGTCTTCTTTAAAGGTAAGCAGCAAATGCACTGATGGATGGATGCTCCTTAACACACCACTCCCAGTATATGATTACTTCCTCGCGAAAGCTAATAGTGTTCAACAGTCAGAAACTAAATTTGCATTACCTTAAAGACAATATGGTGGGTTTGCAAGACAAGTTTGAAACATACCTCACAAGTCCTCTACAGTGCACTCTGCTTTATTCACTAAATGTTTTTGGCTATACCTGTGATAAAGGCAAGGTAGCTGAAAATATTTGGTGAATAAAGAATAGTATTGGAGAAGAGTTGCACAGTGTCTTTTTGGTGATTTGGATTTTTGTTGTACTTGCATCGAAATTCACACTGGTCTGCACCTCACTGTGTGTCTCAAAGTTAGAAATCATTGATTTTGCAACTAAAAACAAGCACTGCATTGCCCTGAAGTTGCCAGTTTTATGTTTGGTCACTCTTTTCTGGTTTACTTTTGGTTTATATTGTCCCCATATTGGCATGATCAACCAAATGTGTCACCTTGTACCTTACAGTCCAAAGGGGAAGGTGAAATGCCCTGATTGATTGTGTGTCATTTATCACTCATTACTGTTAATAACAAGACAAGAAATCTTGCATCAAAACTACATTTCTTATGCCATTGTATAAATTCTGAAATACTTGTAAACCATACAAACTCAGTTATTTCGTGACAGTTGTCCTTGCAATATTTTTGCAACATGACTGGCTTTTGAACATGTCAGGTGAATGGGAGAAGATTATTCAGAAAAGTGGCCCCTCGTTTTGGAAGATCTGACGCACATTCACTTCCTCATCCATACTCCTTTTCCCTTGATAGCAAACAGCAATCACTCTACTCTGTCTCCTTTAAGGAATGAACCAACATTGTACGTTTCTGGTTATAAAAAAAGGCCTGACCCTGTTCTAAATAATCTTCTTCTGGTATTATTAGCTGTCACTTACAGAATGACAGACTTCCAGTAGCAACAACAGAGAATAGCTGCTGCCTTACAGCATTCAGGAAAGTAACATGCAAACTTTGTGTCACAACACTGCTGCGCCTCAGCACAAACAACACCAGTGTTTGGATTCAGTTTCCAGTGAAACAGTGATGTTTGTTCTGTCAGGCTAATTCACAATTATAGCTGAATTCACTAGATGTTGTGGTATAACACAAGGTTTTATCATAAGACAGTCTGGCTTACATACTGTATGCAGCAGCATGTCAGCTCTTAAAGATAAAAATAGTCTTTAGTTTTCATCTTTATAGATAAGATATTGTAATTTTTACAAGCATATGGAACATAAGTATATCCTAGAATATAAGTGTACTTTCCTGCATAGAAAAGCCATCTGCCATCTGGTTTCTTTACAACCTGGATACAGTTAAAATGCTGCATGGTAATTTCAAACCATTATGTCTTAATGCTTCCATATTTTAACGGTAAAACAGATTCTGGAGCTTTTTTCATCTTCTGTAGATAATGTTGAAGATATACTGTACATACCTCCACCTCCTTCAGAAAGCAGCCGTACATAATGTATTCTACATGCAGTGTATAAATCTCTTTTAGCACAGGTCATTATTTAAACTGTGAGTCACTGAGAGCAGCTTGTCTTTTATAATGGTGGATAAAGTTGTTGAACGAAAAAAGAAAGAACTCGGCCTTTAATGCAGCTTGACTCTGGGAGCTACAGGCTTTGGGGCAGCTGTTGATGATGAGGAGGATGATGTCATCGGCAAGCCTCTCAGTGTGACACTTGGCTGCAAGCCATTAGCAAAGAAAGAACAAGAGAAAGGAAGAGGAAGGAAAGAAAAATGATGGAAGGAAGGACTGCCAGAGCTGAGAGCATAAGAGAAGGGGAGACAAAGAGAGCAGTGGGATGTGTGAGAGAACAATCACGTCAGTCAACAACCTGACTTTCTGTCAGAATAAAGACAGCAGCCCTTTCTGCCATTTTGGATGTATTTGTGTTCTCAGGGGCTTGGATGCTTCGGGAGCTGGCTGGTTTGATTTTGAGGTAGACAGGTATCCCAGCATACATTTCACATCGAATCATATAATGGCAGTGGACAATGAAAGCCACAACCATTGAAGCCTAAGTTACTCTTTAGGGAGGTTACTATCATCACTCCCTACTCGTGGCTGGGCTAAGCTTAGTTTTTCCTTGCTTCCTTGATTCCAAAAAAGTTGGGATGCTGTGTAAAACATAAATAAAACAGAATGTGATAATTTGCTCATTCTTTTTGACGTATACGCAATTGAAATTAGTACAAGGACAAGGTACAAGGTATTTAAAGTTTTACCTCAACTTGATTTTTTGTGAATATCTACTGAATTTGATGGCAGCAACATGTTTCAAACAAGTTGAGACAGGAGCAACAAAAGACTGTGAAAGTTGTGGACTGATCCAAAAACGCCTGTTTGGATCATTCCACAGGTAAACAGGTTCATTGGTAACAGGTGATAGTATCATGATTGGGTATGAAAGGTTCATCCTGGAAAGACTCAGTCGTTCACAAGCAAAGATGGAGCGAGGTTCACCACTTTGTGTACACATGATTGTAGAAAGGAGATTAATCAGGGCCTCAGGAACACTTCGTAAAACTGTTGTTGGTAAACACATTTCATTTGCAAATAATTCTGTTTTTATTTACACAGCATCCCAACTTTTTGGAATCAGGGTTGTGCATTGACAATATAGTCATTTAGGTGAGAAATGTTAAAAATGAGCTGTTGGAATTGTCAGATAATGCCTACTTGACTTTTGTTTGTCTGACATTCTGTGGGACAGCTGGCAGGACAGTGTAGTTCCAGATAGCAGGATCTCCATCCCCAAGATGACCATCAGGTTTATGTCTACAGTCATTTCCAGTGAAAACAGTATTATCTCAGTAAGCTTCAATAAATTTCCCCACTGTGGGACGAATAAAGGTTTATCTTATCTTATCTTAATAAAAATGAATATTGATATTTAAATGAAAACCAAGGCAGTGTAGTGTAGGACACCAGATGCCATTTTGTTGTACATATACAGTACATAACAGTGACGATAACAGGCATTTTTGTTGTGAAGTGCAATCACCTGAGCCTAACTGAGCTGGTGATGCCAACAAGAAGATTGTTATACCAATTGTAAATTGAGCATACTGCATTCTTCCATTCTTGGCAGTTTGGACTACTGAGTTCATCATACCAACTACCAAGAAAGCAAGTTTGAATTTGGCATACTATGTAATGAGAGGGGGAATATATTTAATAAGGATAAATGGATGGGTCAATGGATAGATTTTGGATTTTGAATAGTGCAATCCAGACTTGAAAGTATGGGAACATCAGAGACTTCAACAAAATCTCAGTAAAGTAACGTGCAAAATTGTATTCATCCACTTCATGTACACAGCTGTTGTATTACCCAGAGGTTTCACAGCTGTTTTTATCCAAAACAAGCCCCCCCCAAAAACAACAGTTAAACAGCAGGAAGGAATCAAATCTTTAGGTCACCAAAGCGCTCTGGCATAGTTATGGAAAATCATGGAATAAGTCATGGGATTTTGCATCAGGGCACCGCAGGAACCCTGGGAAGCATTGCGTCAACCAGTCGTTCTCTCCAGATGCTGAGTGTAGAGCTTTCACTTATAAACGAGAAGCAAAGGGCCGGAGGTGGGTGGATGGATGGGTGGGTAAGTGGGTGTGGGTGAAAAAGGGAGGGAAAAGCGGATTGAAGCCAAGAGGAGAGATGTAACAGTGCCAGGGGGAACGGAGTCCCCCTGTCTGACACAGTGAAAACAATAAAACCTTCCCTTCAGCAAGAAATCTGCTTTAGCCTGACGTGAGACAAGCCGCTCCTAATGGATAATTACAAGCAAAACCCAAACTCTTTAGTCAATGATGTCGTGCTCTGCTTTTTGATTGCTTGCCAACAAATCATTATTGCATTCACATAATTTACAAGTGTGTGTAAATGCTGGTTTGGTTTCTCTGATTGTTCATATTGCTCTGTTTTTATACCTCATTCAATTTCAGTTATTCAACATATTCTGTGCCAGCAATTTAAATGTGTGTGCACAAGTGTGTATGGTTACATCTGTTCTCTTATCCGTATGAGGAATGTGTGTAACCAACTGCACATGACATATACGATTGTGTGCGTGTGTTGTTAACATTTTCCATAAGGAGAGTCCATAAGGGTTATGAGTGGGAGTGAATGGGGAATGTAACGATGCATGCACCAGAAAAAATCATAAAGCAATTTTTCTCTCCTCTCCTCTCCTCCCCTCTCCTCTCCTCAGGAAACAGATTCTGGCTTTTCAGGGAGGCTAACTTGGAACCGGGCTATCCACAGGAGCTGGTTGATTATGGTCGAGATATTCCCTATGACCGGATAGACACAGCCATCTGGTGGGAGCCATCCGGCTATACTTACCTCTTTCAAGGAGACTGGTAATGTACAACCTATCAGCATCACATGAAACCCCTCTAATATACCCAGTATATTAGTATATTAAATATTAGTATATCAATAGTTTAATTGGCTCTGAAAGTTAAAACATACTTTTGCAGTTTGAGCTTTATTTCGACTCCCGTCATTCCGTAAAACAAATTTAAAATGCATTGCAAATGCTCAAATACATGGATGCTCTTTTTTTAGCAATGCCAGTGGTGTGGCTCTATGACAGGCAATGTCAGTCTGTCAGTCCACCAGTTTCTCTCAGAGTGAAATACCATTGCAGACATTCATGGCCCCAAGATGATGAACCCTACTGACTTTAATGATCCTCTGACTTTTCAGTGCCAATGCAAAATTCAAATGTGTCCACTGCTTTGAGTTATGACCAAATATCTATGTTAGCATGCTAATATGCTGAAATAAGATGGTGAAAATGGTGAACATTATATCTGCTGAACATCAGCATGTTGGTATTATTGTTGTGAGCATGTTAGGATGTAAAAATGAGCATTAAGCCCAAAGCACCAAAGTGCCTATGCAATAAGTACATCCTCAGACAGCAGCTAGCGAGACTGTAGACTCTTGGTATAATACATATGATTTTTGGAATGGTCACCATCCTTTTTTGTGCAAAAACAAACACTCAAAATACTCCAATAGAAACAAATTGGATTGATTTTGTGAAATAGAAGTAGAAAATAAGTTGACATGATGAAGTCAATACAGTATGAAGGTTTTATGTCTACTCATTTGGAGTTTTTTGCTTTTATTTCCAAAATATGGTCTGAAATCACTGAGATCACATGAATAATTTATGTTAAAATTTCCCAGCATTGCCCCATAATATTAAGCTTAACCAAGTTAAAAAGTTCTGTGAGCAATACAAACATACTGAACACACTTTGCACTGCTGTAGAACAGAAATAACACCAGCTCATGCAAGGGTAACACATTTATGAAAATACTCATAGAAAAATAATTACACTATAGGTCTGCAAATCCAATAAGCCCTCACTAAGCACAGTGTGACTGACTGACTCTAGGTTTACGAGTGAATTCATGCTCAGAATAGATTTGAATGTTCTGTGAAACCCTATTGTTTTATACACACCATGTAGGCCCACCATGTACTGTACTGTGTGAGACGTCTGTTCTTTTCTTGTTTAGACAGTTGATAAACAGTGACAGCTATCTTCTCCATTGCTGTCTGCAGGTACTGGCGCTTCAACGAGCAGTCTCGCTTGGCTGACAGAGGCTACCCGAAACCAATCAGTGTCTGGGGATCGTCAGTGCCTTCTACCCCCAAGGGGGCCTTCCTCAGCGATGATGGGGGTGAGCTGAGACAAGAAGAGTGGTTTCTGTGTGTGTGTGTGTGTGTGTGTGTGTGTGTCTGGAGGGGCTGGGACAGACAGAGACTGTCTGAAACAAAGAATCAGGGTGTGGTCATGGCCATGCATAATCAGGAGAGAGAGGGCATGACATGTTTGTGTGTCTGTTGGAAAATGAATGAGCCTACATGTGCAGTGAATTTTACTGTTTGTGTGTAAGAAATTATTTATTTATGTATTTATATGTGTAACAAATTATTTTGGATAACTAAAACATTTTTTAGTAAAATTTTGAAGTTATTAAATGAATACTTTGACATTTCCTTTAATAACACATACAAATCACATACAAAAATCGACAAAGACCAAAAGCGTTTTTTTATGTGGCATAATGTGCAGGACTACTTTAGGCTAAGATAAGCTAACCAGCTGCTGGCTCTAGCTTCATATTTAACAGACCGTTATGAGAGTGATATTGATCTTCTATCAATCTAACTCTTGGCATGAGGGCAAATAACCGTATTTCCCAAAATGTTGAACTACTCCTTTAAATTACATGTCTTCACATTGTTATGTTGGCTGATTTCTTTCACTGTCCTTTCCTTCTCCAGCGTACACCTACTTCTACAAGGGATCCAAGTACTGGAAGTTTGACAACCACCGCATGAAGAGTGAACCTGGCTACCCTAAGTCCATTCTGAGAGACTTCATGGGCTGCAGCGTGGACCTGGACCCAGACAGAGACACGGACACAGACTCAGGACGCAAATACCCAGACGTGAACCGCCCACCGTTCAACCCGGACGTAGGACGTGATGGTGACAAGGGCAAAGACCGGGATGGAACGGATCGCGGTGGAACGGACAAAGATGCGGGCAGAGGGTCGGACAACGACAAAGATGAAGACTACCGTGAGGGTCGTGAGGAAGACACCAACGAGGTGGACGTGGTGCTGAAAGTGGACGACAGCGAGGAACGGACCATGAACATCCTAATGGTAACCATCCCACTGGTCCTGGTGCTGTGCATCCTGGGACTGATCTACGCCATCATCAACACACTGCAGAGCAAAGGGGCTCCGCGGCTGCTGGTGCACTGCAAACGCTCGCTCCAGGACTGGGTCTGACCCTTGACATTCGGGGACACTGAACCTTGAACTTAAATTGAACCTTAGGCGCCACCTTCCTCTAATTCAACCCTCTTCCCAGTGATCCATATGTCTCAAGTCTCTGTGCTCAGTGGCTCCTGCAATTAGTAGTACATGTGGTAGTAGATCCAATACTGTACTGATACATACACACACACAAACTAGAAGCAAGCAAGCATACACACACATACAAACACATACTCACACACACCACCCTAACCTCCTCCTGTCTCCCATGGTGCTCTACAATGCGTTGACTGTAGTCTATTTATATGAGAGAAGTTTGCACATTGTTTTTTTTCTTGTTTTTGTTTCGGTTCATTTGTGTGACTTTTTGTTGTCATAATTATTATTTCTAAACCAGGAAGGCCCTTCTATTCTCTCTCCCATCTCTGCACCGCCCTCCTCCTTCCCCTAATCTCAGTAGTGGCTTTTTCCTTGCTGATAATTTGACATCCGCGTATGCTATCACAGTTGCCACAAAAGAAAGAAATGCAGAGGGTTAGAAAAGAAAGTGATTTGTAGACACTTAGATACTTAGGTTTAATAGAGTCCTTCCTCCTCTCATCATCTTCTTCTTCATCTTGCTCATCTCTTCCCTTTTCTCTACAGTACAATATGCCATAAGATGGGAGGTGCGGTAGAGACAACACACAACAGACATTTCACTGTAGTTTACGTGATGAGGTATTTTGAGGGCTGCCTTGAGCCCAGATATTATCCTCCCTTTGACTCCCTCTGATGGTGATTACGCTGTGGTTGTAACTCTGAAGGTTGGATCAGAGCTCAGCTTGTTAGCTGTACAGGCACTGCTCTGGTTTTAAAGGATAATTCCAGTTTAATACTCTTTAGTTCTTATTTTTAATGTTATAATAACACTGTACTCATCCACTTAATTGCTCAGGTCAGGTAATGTGTTGATATTGCTGAAAAGATATAGATCATACAGGCTTTGAACAAACCCTCACATTGGCCAAACCTTTTTGGAAGAGAAAATGAAGACAGACAGTAAAATGATTAGCCAAACTGTCTGTTGTAATCATAAATTCGTTTATTGACCAGCTTCCTGGTTCGACTGTGACCTACCATACTTGCCTTAGTTGTTTACACATAGCTTGCGGAAGCAGTGAGGGATTAGTTACACTCAATTTTGTTTTACCTACAGATTAGATCATCTGTCTAACATGGGCTTCTGTTTAAAGGAATGGTTTGACATTTTGAGAAATGCACTTATTCACTTTTTTGTGGACAGTCAGATGACAAGATCTCATGTCTGTACACTAAATATGAAGCTACAGTTAGCAGACAATTAGCTTATCTAAGCAAAAGTACCGGAAGAAGGGGAATCAGTTCTCTTGGTACCTACACCTCTGATTTGTATTAATTAACATGTTATTAACATGTTTTTAAAAAAGCCACTAATAGGCAGGTTTTTTAATGTAGGACAGAGCCTGGGTAGCTGTTGGCTCTCGCTTTATATTAAGTGTATAGACATGAGAGTGGTATCGATCTTTTTATCTAATTTTCAGCAAAAAAGCAAATAAGTGTCTCACAAAATGTTGAATTATTCTGACTGTGTTCTTGCCCCGTCTGGCTTTTTCTGTTTTTTTCCGATATCAGCAATTACTTTTAATGAGTACAATGTTATCATAACAGATAGAAATGATGGATACAAAAATAAGCCCCAAGTTGCAAAAAATAGAAATTATCTTTATTAATTTCCAATTAAATTCAGATTACTACTGCTCTGTTTTCCTTCTTTATCTTGTGCTCCCATAGTCGGATCTACCTTCTTTCTTTTCCTTATTTGGAAGCCATTTAAAGACCTCTTTGGCTGAAAGGGTAAACAGACTTTAAAGGGGACCTCTTCCCTTAGCTTTCATTTATGTGACTAATTCTCAGAGAGCCTCCTTTCTGTCAACAATAAGACATTTTCTCTGCTACAGAGGAGACAAGTTAAGAGTTAAAAGTCAGCTCACTGTGAAATAACACAAGAGAGTGAACATTCATTGCATCTGCGTGTGTGTGTGACATAAAACAAGGGAGAAACAGAGCAAAGTCATGGCCTTTAACTTCAGAACAGGATGTAACACCACAAATGCAACACAGCAGTGGCAGTGTAAAGTTAATGTACCATGAAGTTTGTAATGGACTTTTTACTGCTAGTGTTTCTTGAAAGGGCAATTTTAAAAACTTCATTGATGACCTGCGGTGTATCTGTTGTAAATATAGCGTAGCTGTAAGCACCAGGGTGGGCTCGGGCCATGCAGGCTCATGTGAACACAGACTAATCCTCTTCATTAAAAAACAGCAGGTGTGTGCAAATGCTGTTAACCCCATGTGACCCCTAAAGTAAACCTTGAACTCTCTAAACCAAAACACTTAACTCCCTTTTCAACTTGCAAGAACAGAGATGGGAAAATGTCAGAAAAATGTCCATCTTAAATACTCATTATATTAAAGAACCATACCAGTGTTTTTGAACATTTTAGCTACTTTCGTGCATATCACTGACAAACATTTTTTCATGTATGCATCCTACTCTTCAGACAGCCAACACAAAAATTTATGTAACTTGAACTATACTTGATTTTCACTTGGATGGATTATACTCAAGCAAGCTTGAGTCTGCTTACTGATTTTAATATTGTACAGAAATGAATGGAAACCAATGGCTTCCATGGGAGCATACATCGAAAAATCTAAAAAAAATAACAGCATGGTTTGCAAAATGGTTGGGATAAAATTGCTAGTACAGTGTTCAGTGTCGTAAAGGGGCTAAAATGTGCAAAACCAATGGCGTTAAAAGAAGAGAAACACTATTCAAAGTCAAGATAATTGCACTTGTCCCGTTCACCTGTTTGTGAGCACAAGAATTTATTGGGTCAGGTGACATTATCCATGTACTTATACCCAATTTCAAGATATTCAAGTGTAGCAGATATGGAAAATGTGAATTTTTAGGATTTCAAGTCTACAAACCATTAGAGAGAGTGTAGGAGTGGACTTCAGAGTGCAACTTCAAAAATGAATGAGAAGAAGGCTTATCTGAGGGAGCATTAAGAAGTAAGCTGCCAGTCTGACCAGAGGGGGCTCAGTTGGCTGGGCTCAGGTTACACAGATGTGGACGGGGAGGGCGAGGAGAGATTTCCTGCAGCTGAGACGAGGGAAGGGGGGAAGGGGGAGGGAGGTTGACCTCGTCTCCCTGAGCTTGCAAAGTTTGGATCTCAGGAATAAGGAGGGGTGGGAAGAGAGAGAGAGAAAACTTTGATGGCTCTATTCCACTGGCAACAGCTCATGTGACCCAAATTCTCCTGCTCGCTCAACAACAGTGCTAGCCAAAGAGGAAACTTAAGCTTACAGTAGGTGACAGTAGTCCTTTTTAGGAATGCTTGCTCGAAGCGCTTTGCTTGTAGATGTGTATGTACTTGTTTTAAAGCCTACATATTGTTTCCAGTTGTGCCTCACGAGCAGTAGCAGTTTGGCTTTATCTGTCTTCCTTTTGTGCCCGTCAGACTGTATGTTGTCGGGGGCAGACACCTAACACTGCAGTTCTGTTAGGCCTCCTGCTAGGTGAAGACGGGTTGAGGTGAGACCTCTGCGCAGACAGGGGGTAAAGTTAACAGGACACCTGTAATGAAAGGAAGAACAGAAAGAGCATCATCAGCCGTCACCAGAAGTCTGGACATTGATCTGTGGCCAGTCGATAGCAGTTGCCAGGAAACGGTGTCCTGTGTCCATCGCTCACCTCCTCATCATCAGGGTTGGGGGGGTTGGGCGGACGCAGCTAATCAGCGTTAAAAGCCCCCGCCCCCCAACCCCCCTCGCTCTCTCCTCTCCTGTCCTGCTCTCCCAACGCTCCTACAAGCACATCAATGAGTGCTTAGACAGCGTAGCGTCTGGACAGGCTCACAAAATGCCGACTCATTGCACTAGACACAACGTTGTGTACAGAGTTCCTCTTTATCAACCCTGCTTTTCTCCTCTGTAACCTCCACACAGCGAGCCCACAGGGAACCAACCACTTCAAAGCTAAAGCAACCACTTCAGAGTTGAAAAAGTCGAGTGTACCTGAGTTTGCTTCACTTCGGTGATTCAGCAGTTTGAGAGATTCTCTGTAAAGTGACGCTGACAGGGATTGAATTTAGTACGGTTTATTGTCTCGGGACAACATGCAGAAGAGAAATATTTAAGGTTAGGAGAGAAACCTGTCACGGGTGATTGATGCATGTTTTTGTGTTTGTGTTTGTGCGTGTCGAGGTGCTCAGTTAATCAGCTCTGCTCTCCATAAGCGAGGCCTGTTTTCTGACTGTAAATCTCCGACACTCTCTCTCTTCCCTCCCCTCCACATACTCGGCCCAGCCCTCCAAGCCCTAGGGGATCATAATAACAACAATGGCCTTCTCTCTCTCACTCTCTCTCTCTCTCCTCCCCCCCATTTTCTCTCTCCCTAATACATACACACAAACACATTATTGTCTTCCCCAACCTCACCTTCCCCCCCCCTTAGGAAACTAGTCCAGGCCAAGGTCCAGCCTCACACAGCAGAGGCTGTTTTTAGATCCAACTCCTTGTTCAGCAACATTTAACACTGGGGAAGGACTCACTTAAAAACACTGTACCTGTCAGGTCTGGAGTTGGCAACAGGATGTCACATCCAGATTTAAAGTTGCAAAGGCTGAAGTTCTTTTATGTTAATGCCTTGTTCGTTTTGAAGTGCAGGGCCTTGATGCAAAGTTTAGGGAAGGTTAGGACATCGCTGAGCTTTCATCTCTCTCAGGATGCGTTTCTGTAAACACTGCATGTTAATCGTTCTTCATTCAGCCCTGCTGTTATGGCTCTGAGCGCGGGCTTTATACCTTGCTTTTGTTTTTCTCTTTTATTTTTCATGAACATCTCTGTTAAAATCTCCATAATCTTTCAGAGGGCAGGTATTCTTCTTGCTGTGTCCGTGCTCTCCACTCTGTGCACTTTTTGTGTTTCAGCTTCCTGCGGTCACTGTGTATCCCTGCACTTCCTTAAAGCCACTAACGTTGTTGCATCAGCCCTGTGGGAAGTCCAGGCTCTACAGGGAAAAACCAGATCAATAAATAATGGACTGAAAAGATCAAAGCAAAAATGGAAAAAAAAATCTGTCCTATGTGACATAGAGTAGCGTTCTGTTTCTCTTTCACTTTGGTCATCTTTGTGACTTATGCAGACGATTGTGGGTTGTCCCGTTTCTCTTTTCCCAGAGTGCATCTCACTCTTGCTCATTGAGCCCATCCACTCTGAAACCACTCATTTCAAATCGCCACTTGACTAACTCAACTACTCACCGCAGGGATGAAGCAGAAAAGATGACTGACAAATGACTTTCAGCACCTGTGTCTTCGCTTTGCCCCAGATGAGCGCAGAGGATCAGCTCTCATTGTGCTTCAGACAAGCATTGAAACTGTTGAGCAGCCCACTCAAGAAAACTGTTTTCATCCACTAACTGCAGCTACAGTAGAGAGTAGATTTTGTTGGATCCAGTCAATTCTGTACTGACCATCAATAGTGGAACTTGGCATCTCACACTTGAACCTCTCTCTCATTACTACTTCAATAATGGTTCGGTTACTTTCTGAAAAAAAAAACAAAAAAAAACTTTACCATCATCCCTGGCTGGGATGAGATGCTTGGGAAAAACACCCCAAAGCAGCAGTCAATCAAAACAGATGAGGTTATTGTTTTGTCTTTGATCATTTGTCTTATTTTGATTTTGTGCATTTTTTTCTCTCTCCAAACTTTATGAAATTTTTTGTTAATAACATTCCAATTAGTTTTTTTTAATTGGTTGTTAGTGATTTGTTTTTTTCTGTAGAAAATGTAAGATTTTATACATTTGTGTTTTTGTGTGTTCACCTCTAGTTGAGTGTGTTAACAAGCCATGCTGGACATGTACACATTAAAATTTGCTCTGAAAATATTTAAAGTGGTGGTTTTTTAAGTTTTTTACGCAGAGACTGGTTCAGTACAATGTTTTATGGACTATCTAAAGAGAATACAGGATTACAATTCTGCACACCCAACTACACATACAGTCCACACACCCTCCACTCTCTTCCTGCGGTGAGGTCACTGTCCATAGGGCCTTGCTTCCTGTCTCACACGGGACAGGCAGCCCGCTTTATGGGCAATGGGAGGTGGGGAGAGAGGGGATCTGGCTGATGGCCAGGAAGCCACATGAGCAGGGAGGAAGTTAGCAAGCAGCTTGTTGAGCCTATAAGAAACCGACCAGGCAATGGTGTCATCACGCTGAGAGGAAATTCATTGTTTGCAGCACCACAATGCTTTCTTTGTGGCGGACTTTATCCAAACACCAAAATTACAGAACAGAGTTTGATGGTAGACTTTAATGAGATGTTTTGTGACTTGGCGTAAGTTGTTTCCAAGACTGAAAACGAAATGACACCTACTCACATCCTGTCGCGGGCGTAATTGGTCCACATTGACACCAAATGATATGTTATATTAGCTGCTATTTTGTCTTTGAGTCCTTTTGATCAGTTAATGGAGGAGAATGGCTGATTTAGAAGGATTTAAAAAGAAGACGTTTTAGAGACAGGTCTTTTCGGGTGACTGGGTGACTGTCTGTCTGTCTGACACATCAATCCAGAGTGAAATATCTCACCAGCTGTGGGATAGATTGTAGAAAGTTAGTACAGATAACAATGGACCCCAGAAGATGAATCCTGACTTAAATATGTATTGTCAACAGATCCCATAAAAATACCAAACAAGCCATACTTTGTTCCATCTCTAAATACTTTCTGACCTCCCTACCCTGTCTGAGATACTCAGACCCTTAAGACATAAATATGAAAAAAGCTCTATGGCACAGAGGGATAGATATATTAGGTTTACACAGACAATACTAGAATGAGTGAACTGCTGATTTTGATTTTAATAAAAATATCGGATATCACTTGCCTTATTCTTCAACTCCGACTCTGATTTTCTAACTTTGCATCTGGTGCCACCAGCAGGTCAAATGTTCCACCTGTCCCAACACATCTCTTGGCTACTTGGGGGCAGCACAAAAGTTGTAAACACCTGTCCACCTGAGCAAAGTATGTCTAATGTTCATTCTCCTTTTGGCTCTGTTTTGATCTCCACCAACTCCTGAGGGGAACAGCTTGCTATTTGGCTGCTAAACTCCACTATGTTCACCAGCTGGTTGCTACCTGCTACACTGACAGCTTGCTTCGTTCAGATGCTCTGTAGAGTTGGGTGATAGTCGTGGGTTGTGAGTCTGTGGGTTTGTTACTACAAGATAATCTTTTCCATTATGCATACTTCAGCCATTGTTAATATGATGTATTGATCAGACTATTATAGTGTAACTGTCAGAGTAATTGGTAATGACCAAAATTTGTGCCTGTCTTTTGTTGGTCCCATGTCACGTTACTGACTTGTTTGAGGAAGTATCCAGAGTCAGGCCTGTTCTAACACTGGGAGAGGATGGATGCACAACCAGTGTACAAACTTTCCTCCTTAATGACCTACTTTTAGACGCACTGTCAACCATTACGAGTTGGACATACCTCTGTGCACTTTGTAAACAACTTAAATGGTGCATGTCGTGTGTGTGTACACGGTATTTGAGTATGTTGGCCTGCTTTGCACTGTGTTTACATGCTTTTAATGCTTTCCTGCTGCGTATGTGTGTGTATGTGGAGTCTGGCCCGGATCATTGCTTGTTAAATCTATCGGCTACAGTTATCACTACGTACACCCTGTGGAGTACTGTAATTACTTGCAGTCATCTCTTTCCTCTGGGTAGAAAATTAACTTACTTTTATCCCCACATGTGTGTGCCTGCAACACACACGCAGGAAGTTAATCACTTGCAGCTACTAATGACTCAGCTCCAAATGTCTGAATGTGGTGAAGTTGAACCACCTTTACTTTCACAGTAATACACCTGTTGGGCATCCTGAGTCCTGTATACAAACAGGTAGAGATTTAAATACCACAGAAATAGCTCCTCTTGAAAATGAACCCCGAGCAGTGTGGCTCCAGTGATGGCAGTGTCAGCTGGTCAGTCCACCACTTTGGTCCACACTGTAATATCTCAATACTTTGGTTTAATTTAATCCTTGAATCTTGGATCATTGTCCCACTTTTTCATTATTGAAAAATACATGATGAAAAGTAAAAAGTCAAGTCATTTAATTACATGAATTAAAAAGGAGTTTGGAGAAATATAACTAGATGTATACAACAGTAAATGTACTATAAATCCAAAGGACTGTAATGTGCTTTTTTAATCTTACTTTTCTGTAAATCTAACAACTTATTTAGATTAGCTAATTAGAAGAGATGAAACTTTAATGAGTGCTGGGGGTGATCTGAGGCAGCAGATAATGGGATACAGCAAAAAAAAAATAGAGAATAGAGCAGATTAGCGCCAATTCAACAAAACCCTTTAAGCACACAACAACAAGGTAAGGAGATGCAGTGGAAATGTACTGACTGCAATATAAATATGAACACACAGAGAAATGCGGTATCCCTGTTGCTATGTACTGAGGGTCTGTTCTTTGTCCCCCTCTTCCCTCCTTCACTTTTATTGTTTCACAGTGAGCTAATGTTGAGGTAACATCTGGAGCTGGAACAGAGCTCAGTCCAGTGTGTTTTGGTGCGAGCTTTGGCACACATCACCACAGCAGAGGGTGTGGATATGCTGCTGCAGGCCAGCACGGCTGTACTGGTGTGATTGCCAGACTTCTGGTCAGTGCCACGATACTGACCTTGTAAAAATGTTGGTGGGGCAGATGTGTAGATCATCGCTATGACACAGTGGTGGTTGTCATGCCGGCTGGTTCAGTAATCTACGTTATAATAATGTTTTTACTAGGTGTTTTGATGCTTGGTGAAAGGTCCTGGATCGTTGGAATGGATCCTTTCTTCAATATTAAATTGAATCCTACTCCAGCATTGTATAGTCCCTGATTCTGTAGGCACTCAGGTGTAAAATGTGCTGTACACACAAAAACTGACATTTTCCTGATTGTGAAGGCTGTGCAGTGATTTGTTTTGATGAGCTGCAGCCAGCAATAATTCAGTGAGAAGGCTACGCTCTCCCGCTTCACACTCATCTCAGTGGTTCACCTGGGGAGAAGCAGGAAGTGAGGGGGCGGGGTTATGAAAATATTTATCCTGATGATGATTGATAATCCAGTTTCAATGCAGAATCTGGCTTGGAAAGCAGCGGCACAAACTTATTGTCAGGGAGCTAAAAGGAGTAGCAAGCGACTTCAGATTTTCACAGCTTTTATTTTGCACTTCTGAGTTTATATAAAACAAAATATATAATATTTGTTGTTGTTTTTAAATTATGGGGACCTCTAATATAATTTTATTCACTAGAAATCAACTCTAGGCCTTCAAAATGGCAAACAAGAATTGTCCCACTACACTTAACATTTCTAAAGTTAAAAATTTGAAATTACTTCCAAATCATGAAGAACATTTCCAAGATGGAAAAGCAGCATATAAATCTGAATTTATGATTTTCACAAGTAAAGACCCTCCTGGAGGTCAGAAGCCCTGTTTGCAGTTTTACACCCAGCACTGCCAAACGAGTACTAATGTGTGAGAGCAATCAGTCCAGGATGCTTACCCTGACAATCTTACCCTAACTCTAACCAGTCATCACTCCTTATGCCTAAACCTAACCAACCCAACCAACAACCGCAACGATGATGAGCCAATCTTAGGAAAAAATTCAGTGCTTGGGTCTATTACAGAAAAGTCACATTTCTTTGTCATTCCTCCCATGAGTAGGCCAATTGCCACTCTTTCATGTAATTAATGTAATATGGCCAAAGGTAAGTTTTAGGTCAAGACTGAGACTTTTACACTCAAGATGTACCTGTGTACAATTCTAAATCAAATCCGTGTGTGTCTCACTTTGTGTAGAGATGTTTAGCCCACTCAGCTGCTCAAAGAGCCCAGCTGTACTCGCAAACAACACCTGGACGTACTCGCAAATTCCATCTGGACACACAAACATGCAAAGAGTGAATGAATTAACATGCAGAGATGCAGGTGCATAAGCGCCTGAGAAGTGCACACACACAAGTAGGTGTTGGTGAGTGCATGTTGTAAATAATAACAGACCCTTAGGCCTCATATCTGTTTATTTTGGTTATTAAAAAACCCAAGCTATAAAAGGCCGAAGATCTGAGCGACAATAATATAATAATATTCACAGCACAAATTGCTTTGCCAGCTGTTAACATATTTATTTTTATGTACTTAAAGTGACTCTGCTACTCTGCTGCGTTTTTAATACCAGAAGCATTTTATGAGCTGTCAATATCTCACAAGGACAGTGTTTACTCCAAATTACTGTGATCAGTGCCATCCTGCAGCAGCAACAATATCAGCCTGTAAAATGTGTGGAGACATGAAGTGGAGGTAAATATCTGTAAAACCTGAAAATAATGAGCATTACAGATACTGTACATGTATGTGTTTGTGTGTTTTAGTACAGAGTTGTGTGGTTGATTCGGTCCAGTTGTTCCGGAAATGTCTCCAGAAAACTTCCAGCGTCTGTCTCCTTTTCCTCAGAGAAAGTTGTGACCTCGTCTCCACAGCGACTGAATCCAAAAGACAAGCAGACTCTTCGCTTCCCACACCCCCTTGCGCTACGAACCTTTGACTTCCAGAGACCCAGGAGAGACGAGACACAATAGCAGGAGACGTTTTCTCAAGATCAATCCTCTCTCATCTCTGAGAAGAAAATTAAGAAAGGTTGCCCAATTCACAATTTGGTAACAATGTAATCACATAACCGTATGATCAAACTGTGTGTGTTTGATGAAACTGTGATGGAGGGGAATTATTGCCTTTCTCACAGGTCTTTATTATTATTATTATACTCTTACATCACTGTCTCCCAGATGAACCGAAATATTCTCTCACCAGGTGGGGAACATTTGCAGCCTTAAAAAGACGAGCTGTCAAACTCCACATCAAAAACTATAGAGAAATCACACAATGGCAATAGGAAGACTTACCTGGTCATTATGTTCTCCTGTCTTTATATTACCATCTTTAAACTTTTATTATATCCTCGACTCTTTGCAGCGGATGATGTGTAGCGCTGTGCATTGACGTGCACTACAAAGAGAGACCCAGATGAGGTGGTGAGATTTAATATAAACCTGCTGTGTCCGTGTAGTTCCCCCATCTGTACAATAAAATCTGTATCTGTGTGAGTATGTGCTCACTCTCTTATGTGCATGCATTACAATGTGTATGTAGATAAAACCTGCACAGAGTCTGGTTTCACGCTGATGTTAAACCTATTATCATAACAACTGGCAAAGAAAGCTCATAAAATTATGGGATGTAATAAAGTTAATGAGCAAAACATCGCACGGGACACATGGCGCGTGCATCTGTAGCTGTCTATGTGTGTGTGAGTGCAGTGAGAGAAAGCTATGAAGAGGTGCTCTGTGTCAGAAACCAGGCTTCACAATGCGACAGAGGAGTAATGGTGTGCGGTGTTACTTATCCCAATAATGCTTTTTTTAATTCACCAGTTTTGATAGGTTGAGTGGTTTACTGTCTTTCGAGAACAAATGGAGATGATGTGCACACTGGCTCCCTAAACTTTATTGGAGTGAAAAAGAATGTTTCAACACTTTGTCAGATGAATGAGGAAGGACAAGGTGTATGCAGGCAAATATGTGTATATATATATATTACTTGTTGTGTCTTTCTATCTGAGCTAAAAGCATATCTGTGAATCACCAGTGGGAGGGTGTGTGTGTTTTGTGGTCATAAGGGATACAAGGCCAGGTCAACTTGTTCAGATGCCCTGCAAATGCAAAAACATGGTATTGGCTATTAACTGAAAGGTTCCACTATTAGTCTTTGTTCTTCTCTCACTTTCAAAAAAAAAGACTTAGGTCTGTAAATGCCTGCACATGTTTGTTGCGAGGGTG
Organism: Holacanthus passer; assembly: GCA_025331565.1. Taxonomy (NCBI): domain Eukaryota; kingdom Metazoa; phylum Chordata; class Actinopteri; family Pomacanthidae; genus Holacanthus; species Holacanthus passer. The sequence continues at coordinate 72,843 of JAFREQ010000075.1, forward strand.
TGTGTGTGTGGTGAGTTTGTTTATTGCAGGTTATTTAGCTGATATTGCAGAAAACACATTCACACACACACTGATGCATTATTGAGCGTCTGGATACAAGATTAGTCAAACATTGTCTACACATGAATTCTGGCAGTCTAACAGCTGTGATGGTTGCACACACACACACACACACACACACACACAAAAACCGATATATGCACACACACCCACAGACACACCTACAAACACACACAATACCTTCATCTGGAGAAACTCTGGCTCCATCAGGGCAGGGACATCTGGAGCTGGCGGAGTCCAGCGAGAGGCAGCATTAGTGGGCCACACAGCAGGAGGGGAGCCCCCGGTCATGGAGAGGCTCTGGAGATGCCGTCATGTTTTCCAGGCAGCTGGAGCAGGAATGGTGAGGCGGGCTACTACCTAGTTAGCAGAAAACAAACAGATGCCAAATGGAGAACGGAATGAAAGACGCACGAGGGCATGTGTGTGTCTGTGTGTGAGGAAATGAGAAACTTTTATGCACCAGGTGGATTCTCGTATTTCCCTATTTCTGCTTCAGGAAAAACTTGGATATTTGCCCATAATGGATATAAAAACTCATATCCAGAATTAATAAAACATTAATCATCACTGATGACACTGATGCGTGCACTTTTGATGAAGGGCACTTTAAATAGTTGCAGCTGGTTTAAAAACACTTTTGGGCATGAGAAAAGTTCCCTTGGCACTACAGCTCCTTATATACATTAAAAAAGGGATATTCTGCTTTTATTTTGAAAAATTGTTCAACATTTTGGGTAATACACGGGTTCATGTTATCATTAAGAGTTACATAAGGAGAACTGTATGCCAAATACACCCTCCAGCACCTGCAAAGCTCACATATTCATGCAATGTATCCAGTTTGCTGAATGTGAACACAAACAGGAATGTAAAAGCAACAACTTGTGGACTTGGACTTGGTGTCGTTTGCCATGAAACATTTAAAGTATGTGATTCCCCCATCAAAGACACAGTGAAATAGGATATACATTTTCAAGTTCTAACTCTGGCTCCCTGTGGGAATTGTTCAGTTATCTCTTGTTATATGACAAACATATGTAAAAAAAACCCCCAAAAAACAGTATGAGTATTTTTATAGGAAAATTCCTCTCCTCTCTCTTCATGTAAGACATTATGATATTTTTTATGACTCGTCTTGAACTCAGGGGCATATACATAAATTTATCCAGTCAAATGTGAATCGGGGAGCGCCTGGCTAACCATGCCTTCATGACTCCAGCTCTGTACTTTACACATAGATCTAAATCTCTGCTAGAAAGCAGATATGTCTATCAAAGCTTCTTCTTTAAGCATTAGTAGTTGAGCAATAAAGTTTAAACTATCAAACTACCAAATGTGTTCTAATAGAGCAACGGGCTACATTTAGAATTCTGGCGTAATGCGGCATTACTCCCACGACGTGGACACAAAAAAGAAAAAGAGAGAGGTTTGAGAGGAGTCATATAATGCCATTGCAGTCATTTTACATTGTGGATTATATCTACTGCTGCATGAGATCGCTTGAAGGCACAAAACAGGAAGACTGCGTACTGCACTTTCAGCATAAATAGATCCAAGTACAGACATCCTGTTTAGAAGAAGCAATGGCTTTCAGAGAATATGCCTCTATTTTGAGAAACATTAGCATGAGCAACACTGCCAGCCATGACATAGTCATTATTTGGACCTCAGTCTCGTCCCTTTTTTTTTGGTGATGAAACTAAATTAATTTGGAAAATTTAATGCAACATGTAGCAAATGAAATATCAGGGATCCTACAAGAATAGCCTTTTCATTCTCTACATGCAATAATCAGACCATCATGCTGACAGAGATGAGAACTCTCTTCAGCTTGGGCCTCCGCATCTCAGCTCCCATTCTTCCCCATTTTCATCTTTTTCGTGGCAGAATCACTTCTCGGCTCGCTTCATCTCCCTCTATCACTCCCTCTCATTCATCGCGCTGTCGAGACGAGTCTGTTCTGTCTACGTTTCAGCTTCTCTGTCAGATCCCGCCTGGGGCCAGAAGGATTCCTGTGATAGCGTCCTCAAAGTTAAGATATGCCTGCACGCTGGCACACATGAAAGGGAGAGAAGGAAGGGCTGTAAGTCAGCGAGGGAGAGTGAGAATCTGACGCAGAGAGACTTGAAGTGTCAGGTCCCTGTTGGCAGCTCACTTTCAATTTGTTTGATTTAAACTGTTACGTTTAAAAGTGCAAATTACAACATAATGGAAAACGCTTCCCTTTTAGTCATGTTTGTATGGATTGGAAATGAAAAAGTATGCAAATTGTCTCATTTTTGAATTTCCATTGCTTGAGTTTAATTGAGCGAAATAGATATTGAGCCAAACACTGCACTTCACAGATGTCCCTCGCTGTTTTTGATGTTTGCAACTTTGCTCATTTTCTGGCTGGTTATCAGTCTCTTGTTCCACTGGCCTAATAACTACTGTGCCTTTCTCTCATGTCTGCCTCAGAATAAAGGATTCTTGTGCAGAGCGAGAGCGGTCTGGCCCGGCTCTCGCCTCTACATGCATTCCAGCCTCCGTCTCATCTCAGCCCAGGGCAATGGCTTCAGTCTTGATGCACTCCTGACTGAATGAGTGGGTTGAGTAGGTGGGTGCTCGTCTATCTGCAGTCTGCCTGCACGACAGGCTGACGGGCTTGATAACCAGCTAAGGGTGGGTGTTACATGGAGTTCAGGTTTTTGCTCGCTGAGTGTCTGACACTAGCCCCATTTTACTTTAACAGAGCCTCTGACTTTGTACATGCATCCAACCCGGAGTTTGCAAAATGCACATATGGTGACGAATGTAAATAATCAAGACCTGTGGTGGTTTATGACATAATATTCTGACTTTAATAATTTGGGATTATGTCACAAAACAAATTTCTGTTCGTCTGTTGAGATGCTTAGCATTCAAATAGAGAGTGGAGAAGTGGCTTATGCTATAGGAGCAGTTTGAGAGCTCTCAATGACTTTACTACTACTACTTCTCATTGGACCACTATAAATTAAAACTGTAAAGGATGCTGCAAACTCTTTAACCCCACCTTTCTAACTTTCTGGTGACACCTGAAGTTGCTCAAAATCCTCCTGGATCCAAAGTCTTCACCTACATTTCACAATTTACACATACAGTTTCTGTATTTTCGTCAACAAGGACTTGATTTTGTTTGTCTATTCTGCACATGAAGCATCCATTGCATGTCTGTCCTGGAAGTGTGATCACTCTTCTGTCGTGCTTCCCGAGGTTTCTTCCTTTTTTCCCCTGTTTTTTGTTTTTTTCTTATCTGAATCCAGGATCTAAGGACTGAGCATGTCAGATTGCTGCTGTACAGATTGTAGACCTAACAATATTTGGCCCATATTTCGGACTATTGAATGTCCTTAAAACAAACTCCCCCCATTCAGCCATTCACATACACACAAGCTACCATACTAGTGCAATTTGTGGTTCACCGTCTTGCTCATGGACACATAGACATGTGAACATGATGAGGTGCTGCCGCCTAGTCTTTTATGTTAGATTTTAAAAATGCATCTGAAGATGCAGCCTGCTGGCGGATAACAGGTTAACAAAACAACATTTAGGTTTTTACCCTGAGGATTACACAGGGAACACTATGAATCATTGTGCACAAATGGTAAAAGCTTAGCTGTTTTTCTTTCATGCAATGGTTTACCTTACCAAATTGCTTTTCTACAAATAGAAATGTATCCTATCCTAGCTACATGTGGCAACACCCACCCAACTCTTTCACTGGTATTTCTAGTTGTAATGCAAAATGCAATGTAAATTTAAATATGATATCTAATTAAGATGATAGTTGTTATAAGCCAGACTGAATGCAAAAGGTACTGAAGTGAACAAATGTAAATAAGATGGATATAAGTTTATAGATATTGATGTATGTATATATATATTTATATTAAGAATGAAACTTAAAAAGAATATTTGGTAGAATGAAACTCTTAAAAAAATACTGCTCATATACAAAACTAATTTCATTATATTCTCTTTACATGTTGCAAACTGGAGTTATGATCACATGTAGCATACAGACAACAAGTGAAAATGGGGGATGTTCAGCACCAGGAGACATACTGTAAGAATGCATGCTGGGTGAACATTAAATGAGACGCCACTATAAGAACATCTTTGCCATCTCTGCCACCCCAGTTGCATGGAATGTGTTTGCATTGGCATTTGTATTGTGTTGTCTTGTTATTTCATCTGGCTCAGGAATGCAGACAGACAGTTAGCAACTACCTCTGTTTTGACCGCTAACTTACATCCCTGGGGTGATGCACACACACACACACACACAGAGAGAGAGACAGTAGGCAGCTCGGTAGATTTATAGGCCTATTTATCGTGCCAGTCGGCCGTCTGTCTAGTCCTCATCTATTCTTGTCATGCAGCTGTGTAGGTGTGGATTAAACCCCTTCCTGGATGATGCACGCCACAAGTACATCTCACCTAATGAGAATAGATGGATTCAAATGTTACACGGCTAGACCTGGCCGGAAATATTAGGAACCATGTGCCATGTATTGCATGGTGCAACCACTGCACATGCTGAAGCAACCAGAGACAGTTCATGGGAAATTGTTTTTCTTGGGTTCCCTGGGGGCAGAGTGGGTTATAACAGGCGTATCACACTGTCTGGTTCATGACCTTTGTCATGTGTCATCTTCTCTACCTCTCCTAGTTTGTTTTCTCCCTCCTGTGTACGATCTAGTGCTGTGAGGCAGCAATCACCTAAATATAGCGTGTTTTTTAAGATCTGAAGCTCCAAGGTTTGGCAGGTGTGGTAATTTGCAATAGAAGCAACAAGAGGGATGCTACATTAAAAAACGTCATGTTGTTTCAGAGCATCATCTTCACACACTCCCCCCCTCCTTAACCCCATAATTTGAGTATGTGAGGTTTGTGGTTTTAAAATAACTACATCAAAACAACGTAAAGTACAAAATGAGAAGCCGAGTTAAGAATGTCAAAAATGAGCCTTGAGGATGTAATGAGCAACCACAAGCAGACAAGAGGTGGGGAGGTATTGTGCGTTATACACAGTGGCTTGTCTTTGTGGGACTCTCTGTTTGTGTGATTGTGTTTGTATCGCTCTGAGCTCATGTGGTGTTTTCCCTGCTGGTTACAAAGTGCAGGCTGGTGGTGACAGATATACTGTGTGCACCACAAGCTACTGGTACAACGCGGTGTCTCTGACTTCACTGTGAAACAAGGGACTGAAGGACGATCTCGCCGGTTTGAAGAATCTTCTTTATGAATAATTCTCTCTGATTTTTCCTGTGTCTCAGTGTAAGGTAACTTGCACTGACAAATACAAGACATAGAAATGTAGTTCTGTAGCTTTTCGCAGTTTCAATGAGCAGACATGGAGACCGCTCTGATGTCGTGCTGATTTAATGCGCATTAAGTGCTTTTATTGCACAGCACCTGCTCAGTTTCATTTGTTCACTTGTCACAATTCAGACATCGATAAGAACAATAATGAGACCGATTTGAAGACAGACAAAGACAAGGTTTTTTTTTTCCTTTTTAAGATACACTCGGGGATTTGTGCATTAATGATTTTTGTCCCCTGAGCAGATGCTCTTGGGCAGCAATTCTTCTGAGAATTGCCTGAACCTAAATACAACCATAAAGCATCCACAACATGAAGCATTGAATTAGTAAAGCTTGCCAGTACACAGCTTAGGAAGAATGACCCTGTGAATAAAGGATAGGTTTGGATTTTGTCAAGTCAAATACTCACACTGTATATTTAAAGAGTTATTGGTGTCTGTAATTATTCCTCCTCTTCATACTGGTTGTGAAAGAAGGAGGAAAAAAATCCTTGGGAACTTCCAATGCTTCCAACTTGGTCAGTGTCCCTATGCTTCAAACTGTGATCCTGTAGGTATCCCTCTCGTGTCATCTCTGGAGGTGACCCATAACATAATAGTTTTGATGTGCTGTCAAGGTCAGTTGATGTAGTATAAAGAGCGACAAAGGTTGAATGGGTCAAACACCCAGGAGACCAGGGTTTGTGTCCTGTGTGAAACCTTTTTAACACATTACTAAACATAACTTAATGTATGTAACTAACATGCTTATTTAAACCATCATCTTTTCTTCACTGCACTCGTTTTACAATGTTACTCAAGTGTTTATGATTGTTCTCAGCGAGTTTTATTTTGAAAGTCTATCTGGAAGTTGCATATTTATTATTCCCAGACGCTAGAGGGGTACATAGAGCATCATAGTTTGAAGCATTGCGCTGAACAAGCTGGTGTATTTAATGAGTTGGGAGCAAAAACATTTTGCATATTAGCTAAACTACAGACTACGACTGTGGATTTTTCCCATCATTACTTTCATTGAAATCACTTCGTTACTTGGGGGCAGCAGGACAAACAAAAACACAAACACCTGACATATTCTAACCTTATTAAGTTCTTATAGTTATCATCTTAGCGAGCAGTATTTACACATCCAAGAGACACAGACCAAAATTCATTTGAAGTCATGTTTCTGTCAAACATTCACTCTCCTCTCAGGTCTTTTTAAGTCTCCACCAACACCTGCTCTTTCGTTGCTAAATGCTCCACTGTGTTCACTTGTTGGTCACTAACGTTGTGGGCTGTTTGATGCTGTGCAGGTGAGGTGGCATGGGTTTATGAGAGTGTTGCTTTTTGCTGAAAACTTTTTCCAGCTGGTGATGGAACAAGGTTGATGACAGAGTATTGTGCAGGCCAGAAAACAAAAACAATCTGCTAAAAGGGACTAAATGGGTAATAATTCTTTGCTGGTTCATCACTAAGATCAACACCTTTTATAGTGCACATGCATTCAATCCATTGTTAATGATAAAACTGTTGATTACTATGAGCCAAGCTGATGTTTTACTCCATTAGTTTTACGGTTTAACATGATATGAGGGAATCCAATTTTCCCTGGATGGAGTGCAGCTCACTGCTGTTGAGGAGACAATTAAAAAGTGTTTTCTTTTTTGATTTATCACTTTCCCTGAGCAATTCTCCCAATGTTACAACAATTGAATTTGAGAAAACAGTGAATTGATTTAATGGGAATTGGATCCTCTTCTGAATTTTAATCCTGTGTCTAATTTCGGTAGACCACACTTATCCATTTCATACAAAAATAGCGCCTCATGTATCTTCGAGACCAATTATCTTCACGTAAGATTGTTCTGTTTTCAGTTATGGAAGAGCATGTGCCAGTGGCAATATTTTCTTCCGTGCAATTGGATATCTTGTAGGGTTTTATGAATTAGACAGATGGTTATGGGTTAGTTCACATGGGCAGCTTTAGCCAGATGCTCCACAGGCTGCATGAGGAAGGGAAGCCACAAAACCAGTGAGGAACATTTGATCTGAACACCTTCTGTGGTTACAGACAAACAGCTGCTGGACGCTTCGTTCTGTGGTCCAAACCCATCTGGCCACCTTTTAAAAAAACCCTTGTAACTCCATTACACGGCCTCTGTGAATACCACATCATGACCACACACACACACACACATCTCCCTCCCATTTCCCAATTCTTTTCTCGCTCCACTGTTTTGTCACCCAGATGCCCAGATGTAAAGCTGCACAAATCAAAACTGCTTAGAATTTTGTCAATGCAGATCCTCTGTTTGTTTTTAGACTTCTTTTAGTCAATATTTCTTTTTCTGATATTTTGCCCCAGGTCTCTGCAGGTTCTCAGGACTTTTCTAAGAGGACATTTCAAAAGAGGCTTAAACGTGATGATGCAATAGTAACACAATAATATCAAGGAAGGAAGGGACATGAAACAAAACAAGCACCATCCTTAAGCAGTTGCTATGCACATGCCTTATCATGGTGTAATGGAAAATGTTATACTTTTAACTGTTTAAAATTGTGGTAAGAACACCTACTGATACTACAGTTTCATCATGTATGATGTGGACTGATGACATGGTTACAGATGTTCTGCAGCTGTTCTAGTCAATATTTTCAAATCAAGAATGGATCAGACTCATATTAAGGAGAGCAAAGATATGAGAGACTTTATTGTCATCCATCCAATTACAATTCAGTATACAGAGGAACGAAATTGTGTTTCTGTCCCGAGTGCAAAACAAAAAAAATGAATGATGTAACATTCAGACTAGACATAAGGTGAAAACAAGAGAATACAAAACATGTAAAAAGCAGGTTACAAAACAAGGTACAGACATGTAGTGTAATACACAGGACATCTATACAAGAGTTGAAATAGAAAGATATAAATTTATATAGTGTAGACAAATGTCAAGTCTATCAAATGTAACAGTGCAACAGCCGCAGTAAAAACGGGTTGTGGGTCCCTGAGGATATTTATGTATACAGGATATGTATGTAATAAAGGTTGTGAGACAGGCTATGGTCCAGTAAAGTGAGGAAGGCTGTGAAGTGACTCGTTGCTGAGATTGGGGACAACAGGGTGTTGAGCAGGAGGAGTCTGATGGCCTGGGGGAACAGGCTGTTGCTGAGTCTGGAAGATTTTGCCTGGATGCTCTTCTGTATTTTCCCGACACCAGCAGGCAAAGAATCTGTGGGAGAGGTGGAATGGGTCTTTTTTTTTATCCTGGAGGCTCTGTTTGTGTGGCGTTTAGTAGAAATGTCATGGATGGAGGGGAGAGAGGCCCAATGATGGACTCTACTGACTTCACTATCCCCTGCAGAGACTTGTGGTTTGAGTTATTATAGTTCCAATAACCAACAGTGATGCAGCTGCTCAGGACGCTCTCCATGGTTCCTCTGTAGAAGGTGGACAGGATGGGTGTAGGGAGGCTGGCTCTCTTCAGACAATGGAGGCAGTGGAGATGCTGTTGTGCCTTCTTCGTCAGGTGGTGGAGGTGCAATTGCATGACCATTATCTCTTTCCTACACTGTGAGACAGGTTGTTTTTTGACACCAGGGTGTCAACCATGTCAGCCATTGGAGTCATATTTGTTGGAGCAGTGTGAACAGCAGTGGGCTGAACACACATCCCTGGGGGGACGCCTGTGCTGAATGTGGTTGTGTAAGCCAGGTCCAGAGTGTTCATCTCTTTGGGTCCCAAGCTGACATGCTGGTAGAATTTTGAAGAACGGTTTGAGATTTGCAGGGTTGAAATCTCAGGCCATGATGAGCAAGCTGTTGGGATGTGCTATTCGAAGTTCATTGATGACCCTGTAGAGATCAAATCATGCCTCTTTAGTGTTTATGTTGGTAGGGATGTAAACTCTCACAACAATAATGGTGGTATATTCCCTTGGTAGGATGGACGGCACTTCCCAGTCAGAGAATCATCACCCCACTCTGCAGCTCCCCTCAGCTATACAAGCATTTCAACGTCTTTCAGCTCATTGATTTGGTTCTACTGTCCCTAACTGTATTGTTTCGGTTCAGTCTGACTGCTCTCATCAACCCTGTCTGCAGCCACAGCAAGCGCTAAAAGGAGACTGAATATCGGACTAACATTTGTCAGGCACTCTGAAACACAACTTGCCCACAAAAAATGCTAAAATCATATCTACTGGATGTGTTGTGTCAATATGTTTGTCAAAGTGATTAAATCTGAATGTTGTGTTGTGTGTGTTGCATGTGCTGCTTTCAAATGGCAAAAAGGGCAAATGTTTAAGACCTGCACAAACATGATAAACCTACACAAGTGTTTTTAATTGCTTTGGCTGATTAAACCTCATATCAGTCCTGTGTTTAATTGGCATTTCCCTGACTCTCCTTTTAGCGTGGTTGCACATGTTGTGGCAGGTGTCATTCCAGCATGGCTTGGAATTGATTGAAGGAATGTGTAATTTATTTGCCTGTTTTTTTAATTAAAAAGGTTCATTTTTATTTAATTATTATCATTGTGTTTTTGTCACTAGGATGTCAATGAGGATTTTTCACCACAGTTTTGTTGATGAAATTAAACCTGGTCGTCTCATTCATCTGTGTTTGATTGTAGTAGCTGTGGAGTCACATACTGCAGTTGGTGATCATAAAGAAGTACACAGATTGATCCCAAAGATCACTGACCAGTCAATTTGTTTAAACTCATGAATAAGAAAATAGTCTGATTTCTGAAATACTGAATCGTGTCAAGGCGTCTGCGTCTCTATTCTACTCTGCAGGATTCACACAGAATACTGCAGACATTTGACTCTTGCATGCACAACTGCCTATTAGAGTGACCTTTCCATTAGAAGGCTCATTAGCTCTGTACATGTGATTTAGCACCAATTTAGCACCGCTGCTGTCGGAGTTTGACAGCGCATGTTTGTGTGTGAGAGGGAAAGACAGAGAGAGTTAGCCAAGCCATGGGGTCAGCCGGTCCGCTGCCCTTCTCACCTGGCACGGAGCATTGTGGGAGGTGAGCCAGAATATCGTCCTTCATGGTAAACAGATAGATATTTGTGCCTTGATCCTTGCTGCATTCTTTCCAATAAAAAACAAACAAAAAGAAATGTGAGACGTGATTTGTAGGGAAACCGGCAGCTCGATTTTGACCCATCTCTCACTGGAGCGCTCAGTCCAAACATACTATCAGAGGCTCCAATCAATATACTCATGTTCAGCATTTAGTATCTCTAACATAGTCTATATGTGAAATCTGGGAAAGTATTATAATGTTGTCAGTGAAGGACTTGCAAAGTACCATAATTGGTTTAAAATGGTGCTATCAATCTTTTTGTTAAAGCAGGCATCACTTTTGTACAAATGGTGAAAGTCATTTTGGAATGAAACTCTTAAATCATTCAGAGACCAATTAGTCAAACCACATAGCCTGGAGCAGATGCAGTTGTTTAAAGTGAGCTTGGCAGATCCACAGGGGATATATGTAGAGTGGATATGAATCTACACATGCCATGTTGACTGTACACACAGAATAGCAAAAAGGAGTTTGCATCAAAGCCAAACCCCAATTATCTTACTCCAGGTCCCAGGTCAGGTGAAAACCAGAGGGGATGAAATTCGTTTGTGCATCTGATGAGGATTCAGTGTTGTGAAAAGTGTGCGCGTGATCTTTGTTATTAAAGGTTAACCCATTAGTTTGAAATGTCAGCATGCGGTGTGTGATTGGCTGAGGGGTGAGGAGGTGGAAATTGGTCACAACATCTATATTATAACAAGCGCCATTATAAAATGACAAAATGACAACATCAAAAACAGGTCGTTTTCAGTTTAAAGTTATTAAATATTTTCAAAATTTATTGGTTCATATTTAATATTTTTTCATATATATTCATATTCCATATTTATATGTCTATCTTTACTGTATTACTAATGTATTAATAAATTATGTATTTCATAATGTACTGTCTGGTTTATTTATTTAATATCTGCCATTTTATCTTTGCGGTTAGTCCCTCTTTGTCACAGAGTGCCAGACAGAGTTCATTATGAAGATCCCAAAGGGAACGTTGGTGGACTCACATCATCCAATCATACTAATCAGGAAATGAGTCAGTGTTACCAAGGAGAGCAGTTGCCAGGGTCACTGAAGGCAAGGGCACACACACACATGCACGCACACACACACACACACACACACACACACAAACAAGGACAGTCAAAGTAACACACTACAAAGATGAAGTCTTTATATCTTTATACTCTGCACCTGCTTCAATATTTCAACAATTTAAAGTAAATGTCAGACAAATCGCTTCATACAAATTACTATCTCTATACACAAGATTTCCATAGTGATACATGACGGAAGTTTTGATTAAATGAACCAGCAATGTAATGCAAACCTAAAATGACTGCTTTGATATGAAATGAGAGTAAAACCCCTTTACACTGTAAACTTAACTGTAGCTGCAAGTTGTTGTTGTTCCAGACAAACATTGACCTGCATGAAAAAATGAAATCTTTTGTTGTCAATAAAAAATGATGTAGCCATCATTAAGTGTTTTAGTAAGATGTTGGGCCTCCAAAGTGTAATAATTCAACAGTGAAGTGAAACGTAACACCGTTCATGCACCCTCTTTCTTTGATCCCTTATCCATCCATCCAGCTCAATCTCTATCTCCAGTGTAGGTTGGTGTTCCCATAATTACTCCCTCCTACTCTATCACTCATACACACATATGTTCATACACACACAAGTCAGACAATAAACACAGGGCCTTTTTACATTTCATTTTATCCTTTCATGTCTCTCATCCCCGTTTATGTAAATTGCAGGGCTTCATCAGATTGAGTCTGCCTACCCTGCTTGACTGTAACGATTCTCTTGTGTTTTTCGGAGGATTTCCATATGAGTCGGATAATTGCGTCTTGCTATTCGGCCTACGCATAGGGACGCTCCGCCATGGGTGGTAGACTGAGTAGTTCACCGAAAGGTCAACAAGTAAACAGGCGTATCTTGTTTCATACAGTCCTGCTGCCTGCTCTGCTTATGGTGTGTTACTGTACTCTGTGTGTGGTTATGAAAAGTTGAGCTTCATATTAAGCCATACCAAGCCACTTTTAAGAGGATTGATCAATTCCCCGGAGTCGAATGAAGAGTGAATGTCCCCATCATTGTTAGTGACCTTACGCTTTAATTCAATGGCTATTTCCTCTGGAAGGATCGATGCCGTGACTCGGTGACTATTTGTCACTCATCGAGTGGAGTGCAGGAAAATACGGGGGGCTGAGACCTTGAGATTCAGATGAGGAAAACCTGCTGGAGTCTTACACCTGCATAGAAAATCAGTATTCACTCACCAGCTGCAGCTATTCATGTAGTGGGAAATGAAAAGGTGGGCAAGCGATCGTGGGACATACAGTCAGTGACCATTATAATGCAGACTGCAGCAATTTTGCTAAAAGTTCTGTTACATTTTATTTTCACCTTTCACAGTAATGCGACATTTTCATACAAATAATTGCCCATTTGCATACTCAGTCAGTGACATACATTGATATGCGAGTTGAGTTAGAAATGCCTTTCTGACTTGTGACCCTTTGTTAACAAGCAACACTCGTTCATAACCCTTCATCACAGGTTCAACATCTGTGAGCTGTGAGCAGTTCAACCATATAAATTCTCTAAGCATTTCATTTTAATAGCTATTGGTGTCTTATTAATCACTAGCTCGTATCAGTTATCTTGGGACTCCTTACTCCTAGCCTGGGAACCATTGATCAAAAGAAATCCAATACAACAGCCCTGCAACAAATATGTTCACTTGTTGATGCTGGAGGATTCAACTCTGTGGTGGCATTTTGTGACAAATATGTATTGATATACTGTCTGAATTTCACAGCTATAGCCCCAAGCAGCCCCAAAAATGAATGTACTGTACAATTGAAAGAGTCAGTAAATTGCATGCCTGGTGTGTACCTAATGAACTTGCATCTCACTCTGTGACACAGTAATTTAACTCTGATGAAGTTTTTTTTATTAGGAAAACTCTCAGAACTTAGGAGGCTGCCTGCTACAGTAATGATGTAATAAACTGAAAATGTAATTGGTCATTTGTTTGAACAAACACAATGGTTAGTAGGTGGGAAGCCAGGTTGGGTTCTTATCCATGTTGCTCCAAGCCATCTGGCCAAATGTAAAGAAAATACAGTGACAAAGACTGCAGCACAAAGAAAAGTGGGTATTTCAAACCCAGAGAAAACTGGGACCAAAAATCCACCAAAAGATAAAATAGCAGCTATGATGATTGACTGACAGGTGATCTCTTCTCTGACTTTAGGTGGATTTACTCTACATGACCGGCTGAACTTGCCCCCTTTCTTGTATTACTCACCTGTTCACGATACAAAGCTGACACAGTGTCAGTGAACACCTCTCTCCGACACGTGGTCTCAGAAGAACAGTTGGCGCTATCGATGACAGGACGTCTTTGATTCATCACAAGTATCATAAAGGAAGTGCATTACGTGTTGAACCCCAGGGATCCCAGGACGTATAAATTACCAGCCTCATTGATTTACCTATTGATTGCTTTTATTTTGATGCTCATCACCTTTGGCATTTCAGTACAATAACCAACCTTGCTTGACTATTTTCATTGCTGTGTATTCACTGCTGTCATTGCTCACGGGTATTGTAAATAACATATTCTATAGGTTTTAGATAGAAACATATTCCACTCACCACTATGACAATCCTTTCCCCTCTGACAGCCACGAGGCCAATGAGCAAATCCGTGATGGATTGGAGGGTGAGAAGGAGGAGAAGAGCCTCGAGGAGAAAAGGAGGTTAAAAGGAGGAGAGGAAAGAAGGGAGACAGAAGATAAAGAAGAGGGGAGGAAGGGGAAACAGTGGCTTATTATGTGACCGCCACGGTTCCAGACCAGTAGCTCTCAAAGTGGAGGTCCTCGAGCAGAGAGAATAATGGTTCCAGTTCACTATAATGATCCCTATTAGGCAGTGTGCTGCCTCGATGACCTTTGTCCCCGTCTTGATTCTGTTTTGGCCTTCATTTTCATCACCTCCCCTGTATTTCAATGCAAACAACAACAGTCGTCTGTCTGTCTGTCTGTATGCAGCCCCCGCTTCGGTCAAATCTGGACTGGACTCTGGATATGCTTCTAAATGGGTCCATGACATGAAAATACTTGAGGTCAGTAGAGGTTCAGAAATAGCTGAGATGGATTTAACTGCATGAAAATACCAACATGGTGTGAAACATGTCACTCCCAGTGTGCAGGTTCTGACAGGAACAGGCTTTATTTGTGTTTCTCAACAGTATGAGACACTGAATATCTCCAACCACTGTAAATAAGCCAGGTTTTGTGTTCTGCTACATTAAAGGGACACTCCACCCATTTTGCACATGATGACCAGTGCACTCAACTACCCAGCCTGTGAAACAGTTGTTTGTCATGTCTTTGCTGGGTCTGGAAGTTTTGTGAAGTCTGAGAAAATAACCCTGATGATGTCATCGGGGTCACCCTGAATTGGTCTTGAGATTTCAAATTTTAGCAGAAAGCCTGTCTGTTCACCATTTTTTTCTCTTCAGGTTCAAACACAATTGCATTTGTTCTTCCAGTTTACTTCATACTTTGGGAACATTCAGCAGCAACACTGAGTTTAACTGCACTTCTACTCTGAATATCATCACAATAAACCAAAAACCATGACACATGTTTGAGCAAGATCTGACATCTGATCTTAACATCTAAGATCTAAGTTTTTCATGACGTTTTACTCAGGTCTATGCTGCTAATGTTATTCATACCTCTCTGTCACATAATGTTAGGTTAGTATTTATGACTAAACTCTCTAAATAAATTCTACATTCTGAAAAAAGCATCACGTGTCACTATTGCTAGCACACTTAGTGTAATTACCATAATGTGGGGGTGGAAAGCATAATATAAAAAAACAGATGATGTGAAACATTAGTCAAGAAATTATTTCTGGTAAGAGACAACTAATAAATCCTGTGAAGTATTATTTTATTCATTATTATTATTATTTTAATCAGTGCCTTCCAAGTCCTCAAGTGTCATGAAAGTGCAATGTTGAAATGCTGGAAAACCTCTTAAAGGCCACATAATGTTGACTTTTCCTCTGATTAGTAAATTGCTCTCATGACAATAATGCATTTGTACACAAGACTGAACATATTTGTCCAGCATGATAGTCCTTTTGTCTCATTTTACCAAGCAATGGTGTACATGTTTCTGTACTGATGCATATTTCTGTCACACTTATAACAGCAGTCGTCGGCTGCTGTTCAAAGCACAGAGCTGTATGCTGAGTCACATCCTTAAAAAGCTATTTTATTTCTTTTTACTGCGCTGTGTAATAAAAGCCTTTTCTATGATGTTTTACCAGCAGTCACTCCAGCTAAATGATTTAGCTGGCAGAGATACCCACAGGCATAACTCACCATCAGCTACTCTGCTCGAGAGGTCACAGGTCATACCAATTCATCATAGCCAGGTGGAGCGGAGTAAATGATGGAGTAACACACACAGACACACACGAAAAACACACACATATGTGCACACACACACACACACAGTGGCAGCTCTTTAATGTCAGGCTTGCTCGCTCAGTAAGGAAACTGAATAGGAAACTCATAATAATGTGTGACCCGTGAGTTCACACTGAGGTAGATGCTGATGATTATAGTTTATATAACAGCTAGTTTTCATGTTATCACAGTAACTTTTTTCTTATTTGTTTGCTCAATAAACATAGATTTAATTCCTTCCTTCCTCTTTCCTTTGTCTGCACACAAATATTAAGAGAAGCTGACTTAATTGGTGTATTGCAGTTAAGTGAAGTTCTGGGTGGTGGAGGTATTTTTAAGTTTTTTTCCTTTACGCAACCTCAAACAGTTTGGTCGGAAGATGGAGAGCGGTGGTGGAAGTGCGGCGGGGTGGAGCGGAGGAGAGGAGGAAGAGAGTTAGGTGACATCACCTCCTTCCTGCTACAACTACGTTTGTGACTACGTGCTGCTACTGGTGGAAGTGGAAGTGTGTGTGTGTGTGTGTGTGTGTGTGTGTGTGTGTGTGATAGAGCGATTTTTGATGGATTTTTTTCTAAAGATATAAATATACATCCATCCATCCATCCATCCATTATCTGTACATCTGTACGCCGCTCAATCCTCTGCAGGGTCGCAGGGGGCTGGAGCCTATCCCAGCCAACTTAGGGCGAAGGCAGGGGACACCCTGGACAGGTCGCCAGTCCATCGCAGGGCCATAAATATACATTTGGACCAAAAATATTAAAATTGTTCAAATTTTCAGGGGTATTCTAATTTAATTGCTTTGAAAATCCGTTAGTGATTTAAGAAGTCCAACACATATGAATGGAAGAAAAGTTGTACAACTGTGAGTGGAAAGTTTTGAGCATGCACAATATGTGTGTGTGTTTGTGTGTGTGTGTCTTGAGGATGGGCTGTGGTGAGACAGGATAATATGTAACAATAGCAAGTCACCGCCCTGGCTGTCATTTCTCACACCTTAATGATGTCAAATACTGGAAATTAATAAAACATTACAACAATGTCCAGTAAATATCTGCTCCCATGAAACCAAGATTACCATGGCAACAGCAAACACAACAGAAAGACTAAATCATCATATTTTTTTCTGTGAAGAACCTGTCCACAGAGTGTGTTCACTGGTTGCTATTTTAAATAAACATAAAGAATAAAGGAGTAGTTCAACATTTTAGGAAATAAGCTTATTCGCTTTTTCAGTCATGTAACAATGTGTTGTTCTGGCACTTTTGTACAGATTAAACAAACAAGATATAATGTTTGAATTAATGAGCTTGAGAGATACAAAATTGATTTTTTTTTTTACCAATCCAGACAAGCTGTTTCTCCTTGTATCCAGTCTTTGTGCAAAGTCAAGCTAAATTTCTCCTGTAGCTTCATATTTAGTGAACACACTTGAGAGTGATATCGATTTGCTCTGAAAGTGAGTGAGTGCAATTCCCCAAATGTCAAATTATCCCTTTAAAGTACTCAGAATCTTTGCTCTTGTCTCTTGCTGCCAGAAATTTAGCTCGTTTTGACACAATACAAGACTACAAAAGTCCAGATGGGCATCAGTTAAAGTATGAATAGAGCTGGATCCTTCTAATACAGCGAATTAATAAAACACACAAATGAATTAACAATACTTTCAGCAAACTTGCATACTGCAGTAACCACTGGTACACATCCCGGCAACCATCTTTGTACTTTATCAAACTGCACACTGGAGATAATGACCTCCAATTCAAGTGTTTCGTTGTGTGGGTGCACAGGGAGCTCACAATTACAAAAATAAAGTGTTTATATCTCAAGTTTCAAAAATCAGTTTAAATTGGTGTGTTTGATTAAGCTCGTCCTCAGTGCAAAAGATGACTTTTTTTTAACTTCATGCATTTTTCCTTGCACGACATTTTATTAGTCAGACACAGAGTGAAATGGAAGTACATCTTCCATTTTTTCTCCTCTTTAATTTCACTTTCACTGGATTATTGCTGTCTCAGTGCTCCTGACGTTTTTGCTTGCTCAGCTGATCCAGATCAAATAGATATGGTTAATGCTGTTTTGATGTGTGTTTTGAGACATGAGGAAAGGCAGAGAGCGAGCAGCTGCTTTTATGTGAAGCAGATATCCATGACCTGTGCCAGAGAGTGTGATGAAGAAGCATCCATCAGAGAGTTTGGTCAGTCAAACATATCGACTTCAGAGATGCTGCAGAGATAAACTTGTCATACTCACTTGCTGGCCCTTGACCTAATCCCACAGGCAATGGAAGGTAACACAGACTAGCAGCTGTAAACATGAGGCGCAGACAGATATCATTGCCATGTTAGAACTACATAACTCCAGTATTCAGGAATGAGGGACATCTACAGCTGGTGTTGCTGATAAACTTTCTCAAAGCATTTTGGAAAAATTCAAGATCAAGATGAAGTTGTTTGTCTTAGCTCCTGAAAAAAATCTATAGATACAAGGTTACTACCCATCAGCTGTAGTTCAAGGCAGACATGCACCCACACACAGACCCTTGTACGAAACACAGACACAAGTCTCATGTGCTTATAGGACTGATACAAATCTCTCAGAAGATTAGATGTGTCTTTGAAGGACAGATAGCAAACAGCAGATCGCTCAGACTTCATTAGTTTAGGATGCGGACATGACATTGTTGACCTGGAGCCTGTTTCCATTAGTGTGAGTGTGGGGGGCCAAAGCATGGTAAAATATATTCTAGGAATCAGGAACCAGTAACTTGTGTCTCGTTCTGTCTCCTGCAGCCAGGGTTAACATAAAGACTGGAAACAGAAGACAACTAGCCCAGCTAATGTTACACAAATCTCATTCTCATATGTCATATCTCATTTGTTTAATCCTTTAAAAAACAAAATTGTAAAGATTTGCTTTGTATGTCCTTATATTTAATTGACATATATGAGAATGGTATCGATCTTTACATCAAATTCTTTGCATATTTCCTAATATGACAAAACTATTCCTTTCAATGTTAATAAAGTAAACTCCTCCTGTGTCATGCATCAGTTCACTGTGATCATGCTTTAGTCGCTTGCTAAAGATGTTTTCTCATTATGCTGATAAAAAATGTAATTGGCAGCAGTATGTTTCTCACCAAATGTATTTGCTGATGCAAATAGTAGTATGAGAATGTAATTTCTAGGAGACAGAGTTGTATTGCCTGTAATTCTAAAAATGCTTTCCAGAACTCAGAAGTAACAATTGCACCATCATGAGACGGTGAAACGACCTCTGTCAATCACTGACAGTTTTACCTAAAAAAATATTATAGAGATGCACTGGCAGGCAGGAAAAATGGATGAATACCTGTTGTGTAATAAAAGGACATGATCGGTCTGACATTTAGTATCGGTCCGCCTGAAGCGGGGTTATGCACAGGTGTAATATGTAAGAAAGAATCCAGTGTGGCATCATTGTTTTAGTCTCACACCTGATAAAGCTGCTGTTTCTGTGTTTGCCTGTTTGAAACAAGAAACAGAAATCTTTAAAACACACCCCATCAATGACCTTTGTGAGTGATACTGTCTCAGTCTCAATGTCGACTCAACTGACCATGACCACATAAAACCTATACATCCCTCCTCCCACATGACCCCAGCTGTGTTTACTGACTGCTACTGTGTTTGATTCCCAGGACCTAGAGACAGAAGATCCTGGGAGAAACAACACACACACACACGCACGCACACACACACACACACACACACACACACACACACACACACACACACACACACACACACACATACACACACACATCACAGTCTGGATGGATGGATGACTAGAGGCCAGGATGGAGAAGGCCAATCGATCAGTCTAGTAGTAATGATAATAAAGTCTTTGTGCTTCCTGGAACTGTACAGTGGATTGTTCTGTAACATTTGAGCAGTTCTCCCTCTGAGAATCAACATAATGAAAGAAAAGCTAATACATTTAAAAAAAAACAACAAATCTCTGAGTCAGTTTCAAATCTGTTTAAGAAAATGTGCAAACGAAATCAGAGTGTGAAGATCTGGTGACAGATGCCTCGTGTTTTATCTTAATCAAGGCGCTGATTCTGTTACTGCATGTCAACCAGACGTTTCTAAAGCTGCTGGCCCAGTATTGCTTTTCTCCTCAGCTGCAATTTCACAAACTGCTTGGGGGAGAAGAAATGTATCATGTACAGATATCAAAGATTAGATTAGATTCCTTATTAATAATCCTCATCTGAAAGTCGGATCAGTGCAGCAGAAACGTGACAGGATGTTCAGCAGGAATTAAAGATAAAAAATAAACACGCAGAATAAGAAGTAATTAGCTAAAGGATGACATGTGGTGACGCAGAAAACAAAAAAAAAAGAAAAGAGCACAAGCTGCTGCGCTTGACATTATAAAGGAACGAATCACCTGAAGAGAGTTTTCCTCCTTGCTTTGCTTGTTAATTGTTATACCATCGACAAAAATTCACTAAAAGGCCAGAAGAAAATCTCACTAACACAGTTTATTCAAAAGACTTATTTGTACCATTAAATCCTGTCTCCCCAGAGCGGTTTATACTCTGACAGCGGAGGGTGAGTAAAAGAAAAATGGTTAATAAGCTATGATGACTCCTTCCATTTTGAACTCTGCTTCCTTAAAGGTCAGGAAGGCTATCTATTGGTCAGTGGTGCGATTTCATGTTTCACAGTTCATCAGAGTCGTCCACAATGTGAAAATTGAATTCAGATTTTTTTTTTTTTTTTTGATCCACTTGATCTTAAAGGTAAAACTACTACTACTACATGGCATGTCGATTGAAATGGGTTTCTGAAATACATTATCCTGCTGAACCTACTGTAGGTCAGTGTCTGACAGATTATCTGTTGTGCAAGGGAACATAATAACAGGGAAAACAATCAAAAACAGCTGACAAGAAGAAAGATTAGAAAAGATGAAGGGGTCTTAAACAACAAAGAAAGGACTTTAGGAAAAGGGAGAACAAAGAGAGCAGCTTCATTATTGAGACAGATGGCACAAAGTGGCACACATTAACCAATCACAGAGGTTAAATGAATGAGGTAAGCAGTGAGGTCACTACCTGTAACCACTTCAGTTTGGGATTTAATCTCTGTGGTTGAGTGATTTAGAGGTGAGGGACTGTTCCCTGAAACCATGTGCAAGTGTGTGTGTGTGTATAAGTGCCAGCAAGTATGTGTGCATGCTTATATATGAGGCACATGTTTGTAAGGAGGCATTACCTTAATGAGGAGGCATTTATTAGAAATATAAAAATCCTTTGAAAGTCCAGCAGCACAACATATAATTACATGCAGCAAAATTGCACTGTAAAAGTTGAACATGTATTAAGTTAAATATGATGTGGCCGATGCTGTTTGACTTAGATGTGTGTGTAGCGTAGTGCTCAGCAGAACAGAGAAACCCTATCGCTGCCAGGAGTGCATTATAAGGGATGTCTGCACACAGGAGACCAAGTGTCACCTTGGACAATTTAAGAGGTATGTCTCCTCACTCAGTCATATGCAGACACGCGCACACACACACACACACACACACATAAATACAATAGGACATAGCCGACGCCACCAGTACATTAGTTTGTGACCAAGGCCGTCATTATTAGAATAGTTGCTGTTGATGCAGACCTTCATTTAAACCTGGCTAATGGCTCACTGTCGCCTGCACACACCCACATGCACACACGCTCAAACACTGATAATTATACATTCCAGGGACAAATTGTCTCAGTATGGCGGGTCTCCATGCTGGCCTGTCTCCATAAGTCCATCTCAGTACATCTCTTGTTAAGTTTCCACAATGTC
Organism: Holacanthus passer; assembly: GCA_025331565.1. Lineage (NCBI taxonomy): Eukaryota > Metazoa > Chordata > Actinopteri > Pomacanthidae > Holacanthus > Holacanthus passer. Next base: position 94,686 of record JAFREQ010000075.1, read on the forward strand.
GTCACTTGTGTCATCTTGGCTGGACACTCCTGCATGGCTGGTTGACGCACACACACACACACGTACGAGACACTGTTCTTTGTAAGCGACAGGCCCCGATTCTATCCATTGCCTCATCCCTAACACTATCTTTACATCGACCTCAATGTGACCTACAGTATAAACCATGTTTTTGGAGATTCTTTCTGTTTACTCCGATGTTCTGCGATTAATCTTAAGCAAATATGGGCTGTGTCTGAAATCATTCACAGTATATAGTCCACTGCATGGTGTGTTTGTCCTTTTTCAGTGTTGTATATATAGTGGATTCAAATAATCCCACAATCACTCACTGAGCACTGAGCACTACTACCATCATGCACTGTGCAAACAGGGGAATAACAGGCTAATTTAGATGACTGCCAGATAAAATGAATGGATTAGTAGTAGTGTCTGAAATTGCTCTTTTTTTAAATAGTCCTCCACACAAAGTTCAGCATATTACAAGTGGCAAATTCAGTGAAGGATTTCGGACACAGCCATGACCTTTGCCAATAGCAGCCTACTAGAACTTGAACAGAACACAAAACAGGAATCCTGACAATGAAATGGTTTTGATGGCAGATAAAATATAATAGGGATAACACCAGATTTGTTTTTGGATCCATCTGCTACACAGTGCTATACACAGTGTCCTATCAGCCACATGATAATCATCTCCAGCCATTCATGAATTGTTAGACATTTTGGGAAATATATCTTTGCTTCCTTGCTCAGGGTTAGATGACACTGATATCACTCTGAATATCTGAATGTCAAATATAAAGATAGAGCCAGGAGGCAGCTTGGTTTAGCATAAGGACTGCAAACAGGGGAAACAATGACAACTAGAGCCTGGATCTGTCCAAAGGTGAAAAACTACCAGCACCTCTACAGCTCACTGATTAACATGTTATATCTTGTTTGCAGGATAAACCAGAATTAATTGATTGCACTGACTTCTCAAGATCTTGTCGTTGCGCTGAGGTTGCCAAGGTTGTTGATGAAGAAATAGTTAGAGCATGTAACTCCTTCCAAAAACCACAAACTGTTTTTTTAGACTTCTGTTTGTGCACAAATCAAACAAATAAATGAGTTGTAACATGTTAATTTGTGCTCTCTTCTTCTACTCTGCTGTCGGTAGCTATGCAAAGAGACCTACTGACTCTAGCTTAATAACTACTGAGCAGACATGAGAGTGGTATCGATTTTCTCATCCAGCTCTTGGTAAGAAAACAAATATGCATATTTCCCAAAATGTCCAATTATTCCTTTCACCCTTACCCTAAACTAATCTAATCTAATCCAATTCCATTCTCAATCACAAACTGAAATCCTAGAGGAGCCCACTGCAGAAGGAAGAACCAACAAATTGTCCACACTGTGTCTTTTACTGTTTTACATCTGCTCTTTAGAACGACCGTCTCACACACACACGCGCGCGCACACACACACACACGTAGTCGTCTCACCCCCTCTGTGCTGCGCTTTGTCATCAGACAGCACTAAGGGCTGTCTGTCTGTCTTGTTGATGGACCAATTTCATTTCAGACATCACTGACAATTGAAAAACTACACTCATCACACACATGAATCCATATGTACCAAACACACACACACACACACACACACACACACTGCCATCCCGTGCACATCCAGCACATATTGTAGATACACATCAATTGCCCGCCCTGCTTCTCTCTATTTACAAGGGCTTGTCCTTTTTCCTGTCCGCTTCCACATCATAACTCCACCCCTCCACTCCCCCACCCCACCCCACCCCACCCTTCCCTGCCTGCAGAGCTTCTACAAATGAGATAAGAGCACTAATGTGATTGGGAGAGAGAGAGAAAGAGAGATAGAGATAGAGAGAGAGAGACAGAGAGAGAGATTCTAATTTAATAGAAACTCCATCAGGCTAATGGAACTGTGGACTGACTGCCCAGCCTCCCACACACACACACACACACACACACACACACACATACACACATACAGTCATTTACTCTACACTATATTGTACCTTGTGAGCGTGGGAACCTATTAGCATTCACCACAATATGTCGAGCCACAGAGTTAAATGAATACGCAGAGAGAGGGGACATGGGAGGTTGAAAGAGGAGGATAAACCAATGAGTGTGATATATGGGCCGGCCGGGAAGAAAAATGAAATGATACTTTTAGATGGATGTTCAAAGAAAAACAAAACGGCCCCCAAATTAGAGGGAACAAAGCACAAAGCGAGGTGGACAGACGACTGATGTGACGGTCACCCAGTGCAGACAGTTCACCAATTATGGCTGTGCAGGTTTGTGGGACTTGTTGAGGTCAGGATAATGTGAATGGAGACTGAGGAGGTGGAGTCAGGTTGGGGGGGGCTGGCATGACGGATGGTTTTTCACTCACAATCTGTCTGGCACAACGGAAATAAATGAGTGTGTGCTTCTACTCTAGCTATCTCACAAACACTACTGATTCTCATTCACATACAGGCTTGTCAACTGATTTATTTCCACTTACCCTCTCAAGTGCGGAAATTTGGACAAGTGACAAAAAGTACAAAGAGGACGTGTCCTTGAGCTGGATGCTTCTTGCTCTTCTCTATCTCTCTTGTTCTCCCTCTTTTCCATTTCTACTTCCTTTCAGTCGCAGGGCTTCTTTTTCCCCGCCGGTCACAATCAGTCTTCTCTGACATCCTCATTTCTGAGAATACAACTATATTTTGTTCTGCACATGCTTCTCTGTCATCACATTTCCTTTATTTTATGGTACTAACGAGACAAATTATCAAAGCTCGAGGATCCTTCAACATACTGTTTATACAAAAGGAAATCAGCCTGAGAAGCAAATAACCCAGACAGAATCAATTTATTCAGTTTACACAAAAAAAATTATTTTCATCTTTATTTTTGTTATCTCTAATGCAGGACTCAATAATCCTGATGATTAGATTAGAAAATTGGGGCAAAAAGCTAAAAACCTCATTCCATAGCATAGAATTTTTAGGAGGAAGAATTATTTCTCTCAAAATGTCAACCTATTCATTTGATGGTAAAGTGATTAAAAACGCCAGGTTAATGTTAAGGAATGCCAGGTTCACAAAACTGAGGACTTGGATTCGACAGCTGTGAGACTATAGACTCCAGTCTCAAGTTTTGATCTGGTATAATCCTGAAACAATAAAAAACAAATAAGACACCAGACCTAGAATAATATAGGTGTCATTTATGTAAAATCTACAGTGGATTTAAGTGGACATTTTCAACATTAAACTTTGTGCAGCTGGACAGAATCTGATGAAAGAAGAATCCTAAAGGGCAAACTTTTCCCCGTCTGTCTGTTTTTATAAACCTTAATTTAATATCTGTCTGCTGGTAAAACTGGTGCAAATATCACCAGAAAGACTGGGATGGATCTACTGGGAAACCATGTCCTCAGAGAAATGTATTTTTGAAATGCCTTGCCTGAGACCAAGGGGAAGTTTTGAGTCAACGGGGGTGCTGCATGAAAGGTCAGGAGGTCGCCAAAGCATCTGCAGTTGTACAGTGTCATCAGTGGTGAAACAGTAACCTCCTCTGCTCAGAAGTTTATTTAACTGCTTGACCTTTTGAATAAATTAATTTGATTAATTTTGCATTTCAGTAAGCTTATGTCTCTGCCAGGACCAGTTCTTGGAAGGAAAAGTAGAGTTGAGAACTAAATTTAACTGCAGTTCCACTGAAAGAAAGAAAAAAAAGCTGCAACAAAACAGCTGGGACAAAACCAGGCAGTCCAGCATGCTGACACTTTACACAGAAAAATGTATGGTAACATTAATGGAACATTACCAAGGGCTGTGTGGAGGGAACTTTAATGTTACTTTTAGTTAGTTAGCCTTCATTTTTGCTGATAGGAATTAGTGCACAATAAATAAAGGCTGTCAACCATTTAAATCCTCCTCTAGATATTTGCTAAATGACCCGTTTAAGTCTGTTAATGCAGAGCAGAGTGACATGAAAACAGTGTGTGTGTGTGTGTGTGTGTGTGTGTACTATTACAGTCTACTTTAACCAAACACCACGTAGCCATTAACCTTGCATTAGACAGTACACATCCAAGATGGTGACAGCTGCTGGAGTCTTTGAATGATCTGAAGACTAAACTAAAACTTAAATTTATGTTGAATAAAAACTGGAAAAAAATATCAAATAATTAAAATGAGATTTAAACTAATTTACTAGTACTTAACACATTTTCCATCTGGCACCTGATTAACCTATTAGCCAAGTTTTTGCTATTTTGATGAAATTCAGTGATATGTCTTTAATATCAATGTGCTTCAAACAGTACAGCCTGTGCTCGAACCAACGCTGGGACTGAAACAAGTATGAAAACATACATGGCTGCCAAAGCAGTACTGGTACAAATAATTAAAGAGGAATGGCATAAGGTGTACAGACATGAAAATACAAGACATTGTAGGTACAGTACATCACCTGGGTAGACAAGGTGGAATCAGACATCCTCAGTTAAGTAATACAATTAAGCTGCAATAAGCAAGCAAGGAAGAAGGACTGTCTGTCTGCTGTCTCTCTGCTCTGATGAGGAAGCTGCTGCACTCTCAGGAAGGAGAGTCAAAGCTTTGATAACCAGACTGATTACCGTTAACATCGTTTGTAATGAGATTACTGCGTATTGATTCATAAAGGGTCCATATAGTGCGTTGAATTGATTTTTGGATGTGTTTGATATCGCTGGTTACAAGATGCATAATACTGTTGAGACAGGAGATGGACTCTCTTGTTTCAACAGCCAAGATTTATAAAAGGATTCACACACAGAGAGACAGACACGCCGACTCCCACTGGCAACCACTTATAGTAACACTAATATGTCACTGTGACTCTGGGATCAAATTTTATATTGCTCTTAATCTAGACAGATTTCCCTTCACTCTCTACTAAACCTTCTCACTAGATTTCAGCTTTGTACGACTGACATGAAGAATAACATGGAGCCTCCATCCAGATTCCACTGTAAGTCATGAAACCTCCAGAAGATCACTTTGGGATGTATGGGTGGGTGTAGAGGACAAGACAGGAGGAGTGGACTAATAAATATTGTTAATTCCACAAACAAAACTTTTCTTGCTGGCCTATGTACAGAATAAGTCTGTGAGGGTTGGTGTCTTGTTTTCTTCAGATGGTGTAAAATTAGGTGACATTAGAAAAACTGATCCTGTCAACTAATTTGATCTAAAGGACTGGTAATGTTCTTTATTTGTCTAGCTGTCAACAACTCCCATGAAGACCAAACCAACAATGAATGTATCCTATTAACAAGTATTTTCTGTGTATCCAAAGCCTGATTCATCTTATTGCTCTGCGTCTTAGGGCTCCATTATTGTTTAAAAACTATTAAAAACACATCAGTGAGCCAAATTGATGCACTGGGTGACATTTTCTTTCATTACCCTGAACATGGGCACTGTAATTTTGAGTCAATCCCACTTAAAATGTTCTGAAAATAGACGCCCAACAAAAGGACTAGTAATTGTTATCTGAATATCATGAAGTTAAACCCACAGCTGCCCGAAAAATAAACTGGATTTATCAGGGTCTACAGGGTCTGTAGCTGTGACAGTGGAAGGAAAGGTTACACTGAAATTAGCCATTACTCTCCCTGTCTCATTAAAGTGATTTCAACTCAGACAATCATTCAGAGGCTTACTGAGCATTTATCTGATCCCTAATCAGTTCACCCACTGAATAATCTGTATCAGCGAGGGAGCGCTGCAAGTGACGGCCCATGAAGAAGATAAAAAAATTTGTCTCACTCATAGTTCGTTTATATAATTCATCCATGTGTTTGTGTCAGTTAAATAATACACTGTCTAAACTGCTAAAGTTTAAAAGTTATTCTTCTGTTTTACCAAGCAGCTTCAGGTGCATCACCGTCACCCTCTGGACTGGAGTAGAACCAACCCTCATTTGCATGTAGCCCAGGAAAAAAAAAAAAAAAATTAGATTGCAATCAGATTGGTGATGTGGATAACGCAGACACATAAATGAGGTTGAATGTGAATCGAAGTGTCTTACATCTCATCTGTTTTAATTTGAATACGAGACCCTTGACATGGCAAGTGCTCCTGTCGCCAGGAACTGAGTCTTGAGCCTTGTCCTTCGGGAGCAAAGGAGGAAGTGGTGTGACCACAGAGAGAGGAGGTCAGGGTGGATGGATGGGTCAGACTTTGATAGAGAAGACTGCTGTGTGCTTCCTGTTTCCTGCCGACACTCGTGTTGGTTTGTTATAAGCACGACCGGGATTGTTCCCTAATCCCTAGTATTAGAAATTTTCAATTACATGCTGCTGCAATGAGCCAATTTCTTGACTTTATCTTATCTTTACGCATCTTTTCACTGCCAAACACACACTCACCCATGCATGTACATACACCTACACACCCTCCCACCACTCACGCACACAGACTCCACCCACAGCTCACTTCCAGTAACAGCAGGTTCAGTTAACCGACTAACCCATCGATGTGTGTGTGATGTACTGTGACAGTGTGAATGGGGAGGTGTGGGGATGGAGCTGTATTGGAACTGGGTGTGGAAATGTGACTATGTGTGCCAAGGGACTGGCCCACAGGAAGACGCGCACACACACACACACACACACACACACACACACACTCACACATATGCATGCACACATGGGAAGGTCTGTGGACGAGCGGGCAGACAGGCCTCAGAATGGACTCAGATGGGCACTGTGCCAGCTGGCTGACAGAGGAAAATGGTGTGTGTGTGCGTGTGTGTGTGTGTGTGTGTGTGTGTATGTGTGGGTTTTTAAGTCTGTACACTATGTGTGTGAGTAGGACATAAAGACTGAGAGAGTGAGAGAGGCTTTAGAGTGTCAAGACAATCGCCGCACACTGTCTATACTATAATATGTGTTCACTTTCTATTGTCTTAACTTTCCTGAATGACACGGTCTGGATGTGGATATTAACTATGAGGGCTCATTCAGCTATTCATGGCAGCAGCTGTTTTGGCATTAGCCACATAAATCCAGTGACATTCCCTCCGTCTAAAAACAGCTCACCCACAAAGACCAGCCAGTAGATCACTGTGGCAGCGGCTGATGGGAATCAGCAGCGAGGCCCGTTCTGCCCAGCAGGATGATGTGTTCATGCATATACAAACATACATGCAAACATGCATATAGTATTTCCCCCTTGGAGGTTTTCATCTTTTAATATTTTGCAAGATTGAGTCAAAGGAAATCTCATGTTTTGATGTTGATCTACAGAAGAAGATCCTTGAATGTCAAAGTAAAAACAGATCTCTACTAAGTGATGAATTACTTAGAAATATAAAATGCAAATTACTTGTTTGCATAAAGTTTGAGTTGACTGGAGTATAAATACATTGTACCTGGAAGGTTCAGCTTTAGGTGTATCAGTGGTATTGTGGCAAAACCTCAACCATGATGATGAACAGGTTGATTGAAAAGAGGTCAGGGGATGGATACAAGAACATTTCCAAGTCACTGAACATCCCTTCGAGTCCAGTTAAATCAATCATTAAAACACGGAATAGTATGGGAGCTGTAAATCAGCCTGGAACAGGCCGGTCTCAAAAACTGAGTGAGCATGCCAGAAGGTGACTGGTGAGCACGGCCACCAAGAGACCTACAACAGCTTTGAAGGAGTAAGACTGGAGATTGTGCATACAAGGCAACAGACTGAGCAGCAGTTGGTTAGGTGCTTCCCCAGCTGCAGCCTTGTGAGCTTATGGCCACTCTTAAAAAAAGCTTCACAAGGCATCCCGGCTACAGTTTGGCAGAGGTCAGCTTAAAGACTTTTCTCCGGTGTGAGATCAAAATGTACCTTTTTTTTCCTCAAGAAACTTGCAAACCTGGGAGAAGATTTGTTTTCCAGCAAGACATCAAGCTCAAGCATCAAGGTGACGCTACACTAGAATGGCTTCTAAACAAGTTAGAGCCCACATCAAAATCCAATTGATTATATGTGATTGGACTTGAAAAAGACTGTTCCCTCACAATCTCCTAACAACCCAACAAAGGTTGAGCAGTTTTGCAAAAAAGAATGGGGAACATTTTTTAGCAAAGCTGAGGCCTATCAACAATACACAAACTCAAAGCAGTAATTACTGCCAAAAATACTGACTTGGAGGTGGTGAACACTTTGATTTGGTCTTTTTCTGTTGATCAAAACCAAAACAGCCAAATTAAAACTTTAATTCAATGTCGCGTAACAATAAAACATGAAAACTATCTAGGGGGGATGAAAACGTTTTATGGACGCTGTGTAAAACCATGTGCACAGAAAACACATGTTCATTATTGCAAAAGCAACTTTCTAAGCATGTTATCATCCACTACCTATACAAACATTCAGACATGTTTTCGCACACATTATATCAACATAATATATCAATAATGCGATAACCATGAATGCACACATGCACGCACACACACACACACACACACACACACACACGCACTGCATATGCACACAGGAATATATATATACAAGCAGCTGCAGCAAAGTGGGTCAGAAAACACTTCTGGAACCACAAAAGAAGTAGGGAAGGGAATCAATGGGAGTTTTTGTGGAGATCAAAACTAAATAAACATGCACACACGCACGCACACACCAATTTTTTTTTCTCAGCATTTGACGGAGGAATACCCTGGCTTTGCAGTGCCACTGGCCAGACAGGAAGTAGGAAGTGGAGAAAGGAAGCACAGAATGGCTGATGACAATACCTTCTACATCCTACTGCTCTGCACGGCACAGCTAGGTCAGACTCTGGTGGAAATCCATTCATCCTCAGCCACTGATGGTGAATGCTTTAGAGACTATTGTTATAACACGTAATGACCACTGGCAATATAATATTCCGAGGAATTACCCAGGTAGGAAATAGGCAGGTTTAAATGTAACCAAAAACAGTCTTTATTCAACCTATTCAACTCATTTCAGCCCAGTCTGAGGAAATGATTCATACACAGTGTCTCTTTATATCAGGGATTAACATGCAGACAGCAGGTGCACACTGGAATTAGACAGAGGTTAAAAAATAAATTAATTTCGCCTCTTAATGCACCTAAGATGACCTGAATATTTGATCACCTACGCAGCCTCTGGAAAGTGTCAGAGATGAATTTGACCACATTAAATACTAAGAGTCTCTAAACCACCTAACTGCAGAAATGGAAATAAGGCATCAGACAGCTTAGTGATCAGTGATCAGTTTAAAAAGGATTACTGAGGACGGGCAGCTTCAAAGTTTTGGTCTGGAGCAAGTTACAGTATCTGGTCACCCGCAGCCAGATTACCAATTATTTTTATATTTTGGTGAGAGACAAACAATTATCCAAGGCCAGTCTGCGTAATACATCCATGAGTCTGAAGGCTTGTCAGATGCAGTTTATAACACACTGAGACAGGATTTTATAACTCAGGATCATTGTCACCTTCTTTTTGATGATTATGAGGTTAACAGTAGAAATATGCTATTCATGTTCCAAATCGATCCAACAGGAATGTGCACTTGCTCTTAATGTACATTCCTGGATAAGGTCTCATGTCTTGCAGCAAAAGTTGAGCCAGGTTCAACACTTTAACTGGTGTCCTCCATGTTGCCACTTCATTGCGTCAATGCTGTGGTGTCATTAAAATGAATGAAGTGGCTGTGTTATTTAATGTATTGCTTATGTTCACCCCAAATGTTACCCCAAACATGAATATCAAAATCTAGTGGGCCACATACACTTGCCATGATATTTACTGCACATTCCTGATTCCTGCACCCTTTCCATGTGAGGCACTCCAGGTGCTTGATGTGACTGCCCACTTCAGGCCAAAATGTTCCCTTGAAAAACACTCCATGGCAAGGTAACCTCAAAAACTGATAGCAAGATTTCCATTAGTCAATTAGTCAGTCAGCAAGAACTGCACCTTGGATGAGAGGCAAAATGTTTTCAAGTATGTACAATTAAGAGCAGCCACCCTAGATTCAACCCCCCTCAGATAATCATGATGTGGATGACATGACATCAAGTCTAATATTTATGGTTGCCTCTGAGCACTCCTCTAGTGCAACCATCATGCCACATATTCCACTGCCCAACAAGTTATTTCATAATAATTTTTCATAAAAACAGGTAAATTGCAATGAAATTACCTCAGCCGTTCATGTTCCCAAGGGTACAGAGTGGGTTTATCTGAAAACGCTGGTCCCGTGTTTTAGCATGAGTATTAAAAACTTTAGGGAAATTATCCTTAGTCATTAGATCTAAGCCTGCTCAGTAAGTGTTATTCGCTTTGGTCCTTCTAATTCTCTCTCCTTTCATTTTGTTTGTGATGTTTCTGGGTAGACAGTGATCTTTATGAAAATGATCAGCAGTGTGCTTATGTTACATTATATTAACACATTAACAGTATGTGTGGATTTAGTTGGTTTAGTGTGGACATAGTCTAAGATCACCAACAGATCTCTAGGGGCGACTAGTGAAGTGACACTTTCTTACTCACTTTGATATTAATGAATTGCCTGAAGTGACGCCAGCGATCTGCACGCCGTTCGTCCATGTTTCTCCAGAAAGCAAAACCAAATGAACACAGTTGCACAGCATGCTGCTCCCTGCTGTTAAGAAGGCAGTTTGGACTTCCTGTTGGTAATGATATCCTGCCAGTGCGAATACAAACACCACAATTTCATCATCATTCCATCATCTGGCCTTGCCCGGCTGAATATTCACTGTGTGGTAGAATAAACTTTTTTTTTTTTTTTAAATTTCTTGCAGAAAAAAAATGCATAGAGCAGCTATCCAAATCATAAATGGACTTTATTTGAATACTACATACATGTGGACAAAGCCGTATTTTAATCCCAGGTGCAAATAAAGCCAGTGTGACACAAGATTGCAAAGGCAGCAGCAAAGTCCAGTGGAGGGGTTGTTTTGTTTTTTTGTGGGTTTCAGAATGTTCAGATGAGTCTAACGTCTGTGAGTCTGGCAATACGGCAACTGACAAATCCACTGATATGGGGAGTATTAACAAGCACTGGTGACTCATTAACTGCGAGCTGCTGAGGAGGCAGAAATGAGCTGAGTTGCTGAAAAGGATACGACTCCTTAGACCACAGGTATTATTGAGGAGGAAGGGGAGCAGAGGTGACCTGGTTATGAATGAGTGCTGGGTGGGGTGACGGTATCAGAGGAGGGTTGTGATAGCAGTAATGTAGGAGGCTTCACGCAGTGGTGGGGGATGAAGGTCAGATTAAGGGTGTGGACGAGAGCATGTGTTTAGAACTGTCATGCTGGATGGAGGTGAAGAGGGGAATGGGAATAAGCGAGCTGTGAAGGGATGTGGTGACATATAGACGGACAGGGTTCGGGATCAGGCCAAGGGGGAGCTGCAGGGCGTGGATGGGAATGGACTCTGTGTGTGGAGAGCCTAGCATGGTTTCACAGTCCCTACAGAACTGTATTCATCACTGTGTAAGTACGCTCCATGGCTGGACTGTTCATAAAACGCAACATGTGTTAGCCCTTTATTTCTGGCTCAGGTTCTGGCAGAGTTGCGCTGGCTTGGTATCAGCGCTGGAACCAACACGCAAAGGTCAAAGCTAATAATGTGGCAAGGAAGCGCTGGGCTCAGCAATAAGATGGCTAGTAGAAGAGATTGTGCGGCGTGGTTAACACGGCGTGTGAAGCAAAGCAAGAAAACACGGCTTGACTGCCAACAAAAGGCGAGATTGAACAGTTACGAGGCGCATGTGTGACTGAAATGCTGACTTCACACCAGGCGTTGCATTATATCCAACCTCTGGTTCTACTTCAGATAATAGGAAGAGACGACGGATTGGATTGCTGTCATCATGTATAATCTATACAGTGCAGCATTTTAATGGTGTGTGATTGTGGCAAGTGTGATTGAAGGTAATGGAAGAGTGATTGCCCCTTGTGATTTATTAAAGAGAAAGCTATTAGGGGCTGTGTGAGGCACCGCTGCTGCTTCAATTATCGTTAGGTCCAGTTCAGACCAGTCAGCTAATTGGTAGGGGAAAAGTGCACAGCTCATTCAGCATCTCTCTACAGGTTCACATACTGTAAGTGTAGATCTGCTGAGAGAAGTCGGGAGCTAGAAGGCATCTGGACATTTTTACACTTCTTATTTACTCACGCTGGAAAACAGTTCAGGTTAGAGGTCAGGATCAGCTGAAGAGCAGCAGCCCTGGAGCTATTAGAGATTTAGTGCCTTTCTCAGAAGGGATGTGTGTTTCAAGCTGCCTAAACAACTACCTACACTGTTTTGACCTCTAGCTTCCATAGAAAAGGTTTGTTAGTTTGGTGGTTAGTTTCTCAGTTAATCCACTTGATACTCCTGGCTCCAAACCGATGAGCAATTTAAGAGGCTGAAGTATGTTAATGTGACGACTCTGCAAAAAACACACAAACAATAGAAATGTCAGAGTTTCCTCTGTGCTGATATAAAGCCTTTCTGAGTTAAGTTGGAATTATGTTTTTGCAAAGGTACTTGCAGATATCAAATCAACACAAAGACATGTTTTCTTTGGTAGGTCATAGGCCAACAATAGCTGGTCTATTATTTCTTGGATTTCGTTTCATTTATTTATTTATGAGGACAATGTACATTAATCAACATTACTCTAAATGTGCCAGGGGTAGCCAGCTGGCTAATTTTCAATGTTCAGTTCTTTGGCGAGATGCTTTGAAACCAACACAGCGATCTGGTAATTTGGGGAAGTTCACACTCCAGCAACCCAAGCCAAATTTGGTAAACATCCTAAAAGCCTTTTCTCTTGTAACGTTAACAGTGAAGACATACTGAAAACATCTGTAAACAAGTATGTAGTGGTAAGAAGCCAAACAGGGATGTGTGTAACAACAACTGGTTTGTCTTTATTTCCAGTCTTCTTTACAGCATGAACCATCACCTGATGAGGATGCAGATGTTTTGCATGGGGCATATAGCTTCAGCCTCAGTCTTTTAGCATGATGTCCTGTGTAGCCATCAGGTGTAGATGTAAGACCCCTTTTTCAAAGTTTTAAATAGAGTCAGCAAGAAAAATTACAAAGTCAGCTGAAGTTTTCAACCAGCTTATGTTTTTTTTTCTGAAATGCAGAGCCCATTCAAAAATGACAAAGTTTACAAGCAATAAATTGGCCACTGTTATCATTTTAAAACTGCTTATGTGCTGTGTGACAATGGAAAGCAAATTCAATAAGTCTTTTGATGTGGAAAGAGACATCTTTCTGATCCTGCTTATAAAAAATTGAGTAGACGAGAATCTTGAATAATTGACACCTGCGTCAGCCTGACCTCCAAATCACTGTCACTGTCGCTGAATGCCATGCAAGCTAGTATCCCAAATTCAGGAGTAGGGCGAGGCCTGGTGAGGCTGGGAAAATCCAGTCAGAGGCATTCTTGGAGTTGAGGCTCTGCCCAGTTTGGCAGCATCATCTCTGGACCCCAGTGCCAGCTCATATCCCCTACCCTACTCCCTACCCTCTGGACAACTGGCTGTCACCTGGGTATTTCTGCCACACACACCCTCACACCCACAAGCACATGGCTGCTTGTCTCCAAAGCAACCAAACATGTCAAACAAACCTCCTCCTTCTGGAAACTACCCACCTGTTTCTTATGTATGTGCTATATGTATATAATTCTCAGGATCACGTTCATGGCTGTCGTGCTTGTACAGTTCATGGTGTGAGTATCTGCGAGCTCGGTGGAAGTACATTACTCATTCTGTCCTCTGGTCGTGTTTTCGGGAGTAAACCTCAATGTCACTGATCTCTTCTCAGCATCGTTTATAATCCGGTAAACAGTGTAAGTGTAACCACAGACACAGCAGCTCCCCTGCAGCTCTGTCAAGCTCTATTTGACTCAGTGTTAGTGGTGCAGGATTCAAGCTGTTCTCAAGTGGAGTCTGACTATCAACACAGAAGGAGTAGAAGGAACTCAGGCCCTTGACTCCAACACTCCAAACATGTAAAATATGGGCAGTTTGGTGCCTGAGCTCATGCTGGTGTGGCTGCTGATGTGTGAAGAGAGTGCCTCCACGCCTCACAAGCCTTGTTAATATGAGATGTAGCATCTACAACCAATCATTTTTACCACATCAGCTATGGATTTGTGGCGCGGCCTGGGAATCCTTTTTAATCCCTCTAATTCTTTCTCTGCACCTAATCCGTTTTTAATTCAACTCTCTGTGTGACTTACAAGGAGTCAAGCCTAAAATGTAGACATAGGATTCTGTCAGCTTATTTTTGTGGGACCCCTTTTCTCAATTTAAGACCTGTTTCAATATGTCTGGAGGAGCACAATAGAGGAACTTTTCAGAGTTTAGGTGGGACGTGTTGTCTGGCTTCAGGCTAAAGACAGATGCCTTTGGTCTGGGGCCATAAAGTTCAAGTTGCTACTAGATTGACAAGGAACAGAACAGAACAGCTATGTGACCGAAGCTCTGGCTTCCAAAGCCATTTCAGCAGTCAACATCTTTTGTCTTGTCTTGTGTTAAACACATGGCCTGACCTTTAGCATCAAACTTTTTATCTGACGGTCAGTCTGGCTGTCTCATCAGTCCATTAGCTAAGAAGAGAGATTAGGTTTGAGGTCAAAGGTCAGAGGAGAAAAAAAGGAAGGAAGGAAGGAAGATCATTGGAAAACTAAAGAAAAAATGGAAGACTTGAGTGATTTCTTTTGTTGTCAGACAGATGTACCATGAGAGAAACAGAGATGTTAGTCTTGTTTTCTTTTACTTACTACTTCAACAGGACAAGAACCGACAACCATGCAAGTGTGACTGCGAGGCTTCACCTTGCCACAGCAGTGCTTTGAGCCAAACACTAGCATCTGCATGCTAACATGCTCACAATACTGGCATGTTGATGTTTAGCAGGTATAATGCTTACCATGTCCACAATCTTAATTAGGTGTGTTAAAATGCTAACATTTTCCAATTAGCAGGTTTTGAGCATTAAAGAACATTTAATTCTAAGATGTCAAATCTGGAACTTGAGGAAAAATTTGGTGGTCAACAAAGTCAGTTGGATAATTTGTCTGGGAAGCATGAATACGAAACTTCAAGGCAATCGATCAAATAGTTGTTGAGACATTTCAGTCCCAAGCAAAGAGGTGGAGCCACTGACTGACAGACCTTGTTGCCATCTCTAGAGCCTAGCGTGGCTAAAAACAAAACGGAAGACTTGAGTGACTCCTTTTGTTGCTAAGCTGAAAACATGAGAGGAAAGGCAATAAATGTAACCATCAAACTCAAGCACAAGAAATCAACATTATGATGACTAGAATTGCCCCTCTGTTACCAACCACAAGCAGCCAGTCTATCCAACCTCACCCACCGCAATGTGATTATTAGACCTACTGCCTGGAATGCTCTTTAGAGGTCTGCTGTACTTTATGGTACATACGAATCGTGAGTGCCCGCAGTTTGCTGACAAATCATGTACTTTCCTCCCTCTGAGGTGCCCCTTTCCTCCCAGCTTACGACTCTCACCCACAAGTCTCTTACCCCCCAAACTTCTAATAAAAACTAATTTGGCCTCTCGGGAAATCAAGCCAACTCTGGCTGAGGAGTGGCACCAACTCCAAGTATCCCATTGTGCTTTCTGTACATTGCATTCTGCTACTCCCCCTCTGTCTTTCACTCTCTCTTTGCCTCTCATTCTCTCTGCCAGTCATTCAAACTCAGCACTTTGCTACGGCTATGAATTTCTCCCTGACCCCCACCTGCCCCTCGTCGCAGACAAATGTGCAGCTGCGAAAGGGGACTTCCACAATATGGTTATTGTGTACACTGGACATTTATATGGATGGGTGCATGATCCCCACTTGCAAATTCAATAGTCCAGCTTTTAGTGTCGTCACAAAAGATCATCCCTTTCTTCAGATTTCCATCTCTTTCACAGAGAGCTATTTGTCAACCCCGTTGTGAGTGAACCCGGCCTTTGCACAGCGGAGCCCCTTCAATCTCACGCAACACTTCCTCGCCTTGGGGGATAATTTGAGAATCAATTAACCTGAATAAAGAATGAACGGTAATTTGGTTCCATGTAATGCAATGTCATGAATCTGGTACATATTGCATTAGCTTTGAACAAAGGCAAGGGGAATCAATGAGTCTTCCATTATCATAACTGATTTACATCCATAACTTGTATCATTACACTGATAGGAGACCCACTGATGGTGAGGTTCAGGGAGCAGGCCGGTGCTTACATGGTGTAATAGACCGCCAGGTCTGATGGATTACCAAAACACTTGAGAACAAGCTGTCAAACTATAAATGGCCATGTCTTCACCTACTAAAATAAATAACAAAAAAATAACCATTAAATACAATCATGTTGAGAAAACAGTCTCACCACAAGGTCCTTTGAGTAGCTGTTTTGTAGCTTTTGTAGTTTGTTCACATCTTTTTCTCAGACTTGAGATGTTCCTTCCTCGTTTTTTTACCCTGAGCACTTTAAGGACTTGTCATCCATGTTGGTTTAAAAAACTGAGATTCAAAGTTAATTGTTGGCCAAAGAAACAGGTTGAGAAAACAGTCTCAATCACCACAAGGTCGCTTTAGAAGCTGTTCTGGAGATTATGTCCACATCACATGACCTTTATAAGGTTAAATGTAGATTTTCATACTGATGTTAGAATATCAAAAGGGATCCTTTCTTTATTGATGTACAAACTTTCCTTCAATCACAAGCACATTACTCAGACTTAATTATGGTGAAAACACAGCAAGTATTTCTATTTAGAAAATAAGTGAGTGCATTAAGAGAATAATGCAGTGGTTTGGAAAAGAATGCTGAGAATGGATACAAATTTGTGTTATGAGCTGTTTGTTTCCTGTTTAAAGTGGACATTGTATACCTGACTGCGTGTGTGATCACTTGAGTGATTAGGTAGAATTTATGTTTTCAGGTAAACTCTACTATTATACAAATACAACTCTTTACCTTACCACTAGGATTAGCTGTCATCTGCTGCCCCCTAGTGTTGAACATTAAAAATGACATCAAGGGTACAGTGGCGTGACCTGGTGCTACCTTTCAAAACTGAGATGCCACTAATAATCTTGTGCTAGCTACTGTAACCCTCATATTCAAAAATATACCCAGGCCCTTAAAGATCATGTGGGCAGATTCATTCAGGTTCTCTATACTGAAGCATTTCACTGATACAGAGCAAAATGTCTAATTCAACCTAGGAGAATATCACAAGAATAGAAAATGCAAGAAATGATGAATGAAAGATGATTTTAAGAAAAGGAGCACTATAGGTAGTCACAACAGAAAATGAAAATTTAATTTGTAATGAAAGGCAGTGCTGGTATGAGGAAATAAAAACAAACAAAACAAATACAATGCTTGGAGCTAGAAAAAAACATTTCTATCAGCAAAGAGCTTAAACATTGACAGACTTGGATCTACCAAACATTTTGGATTGACACAAACAAAATACTGTGATCGAACTTGTTGAGTTTCAGAATGCTTTACAGGCCTAGTAAACACCAGAAAGAACAGAAAGTGCTGTTTGTTGTTGTTAAAGTAAACAACAAATTAAAGTAAATAACAAGGCTGATGTATCAAAATTTACACTGATCTAAATCAGGAAAACATCAAATCCTTAACTGAACCAGCTATGTTTTGGTATTTTTCTTGATAAATGACTATCAAACTGACAAACCTGTCTTTTTGGGGGTTGTTTTAGAATTTGACAAATTAACTAATGAAGTTACCATACAACCTGTACAAAGCTACATTATGGGAATGTCAAGGCATTGTGCAGACTAGTGGTAGAGAGCAATCTACTAGAGAACTGAGGAGGTTTAAATTGTGCTTGGTCAAAGATATATTGTCCTGTTTTTAAAAATATGTCGATTGTGTTAATTGTTCACAGCATATCAAAAGCAGCAGGCTGGTGTATCAAACTGCCTTTACTGAGGCAGAGAAATATAGTAATAGACTTTCTATACTTGCATATACATGTGTACACGGCAGTCTATATGTGTATTAGAAATACATACAAATCAGTGTGGTGTATTCTTAATATGTATAAAATACACAGACATTAAGTCACACATACCTCATGTTTATGTTGCTACCCCATTCCAATTCCATAATTTCTGTTATGTATCTGAATCTTAGCCCCCACCCACCCTAAATCCCTCTCCCTCCCTCCTGCCACTCCTCTTCCCCTCCTCCTCTTTAAAACACCCCAGGAATTAGCCGGTAAGGCACAGCATCTGTGTAGCGTTTCCAGTCCTTGCCATACTTGTTGCCACAGCGGTGCTCATCACGCACACAGCGGTGGATCAGCAGGATGGTCATGTAAACAATGTAGAAGTATGGGAGTAAGTGGTTGAAGCCACAGGCGGCGCAGTAGGCCAGTGAACCCATCAAGTCACCGGTGTAGTTAAAGTGTCGGGCCACTCCCCAGAAACCTGAGGTCATGAGCTTGCTGCGGTGGACGCCACCATCAGCGGAGCGGTAAGAGCACTCGATGTACGTTGGCTTCCGGCCCCAGATGGAACAGGAGCCCTCAGTGCGTCTGAACAGGTCCTTCTGGTGGTTGGTGGAGCGGAAGATGTAATACCCAACGAGGCCAAGTAACAGGACAGCCAGGGCGTGGTTGTTTGAGAGCTGGACTGGGTGGTACACCAGGTACAGACCCTTGGAGAGCCAAAACACATTTATTTCACTTACACTTGAATTTTAAAAATTAACTGGAGAAAAATATAATAATGATTAAGTGGTCCACAAGTACTTGATAGAATTTGAGAAATTAAATTCAGTACAGACAGTTTTGCATTGTGATATTACTCTACTTTTAAAAATCCACACAGCTATAAAAAAAGAGTTTTTCCTGATATCACAGACGTATTTACACAAGATGCCACTAAGGACCACCAAAGACGCCGCTTCATATTTAACATAATTATTATTCTCTGTGTGTTACCTGCAGTGTGTAAAGGTAGGGCAGCCACACACAGTCACCCCAGCCCAGATACCATCCAAAGTGGTCATGGCAGATATCAATGGTCTTCAGGTACCACGCCTCATTCCAGAAGTAATCCACCACATAAATGGCCTACAAAAAAACACACAATGACAAAATCTTCCAGTTATTTTTCTGACTCACTGAGTGGTGTTTCGCTTTAGAGAACCTAAAACTTAATAAAGTTAAAGAGGGATGACCATTTGTCCTTAAACTGGCAGGATACTGGCACAGATCTCCTGGTTTGATTCAATTCATTATTATTCAAGTCCAAAATTGTTAGATTGCATTCAGTGCTTGATGATTCAGTTACGTCAGGCACTTCTCAGAATTTATCCTGGGAACTTAAATTTCTTCTACATTCAACAACATTGTTGTTTCCTTAAATGAAAAATTGTGTGAAGAGCACATTAAAGGCTGTAAAGGTTATGAAACTGTGCAAAAAGGATTTATTTTCTTTGGGAAATGTAAAACAAGTAAAACATGACACATCTGTTTTTTTGGGTTTTTTTTAGGTCTACATGTGCAAATCATTCAAGCAATAATAATAAATGACCTGCATAAAGACACAAGGACGTCAACATTGAACTTTTTTTTTAAATGCTATTCTAGCACGCTCAAGAGAGCCTAAATTTATACAGCATATTTGTAGACAAACATGACACTATAAACAGCTTTCTAGGGTTATACATGATTAAGGTTTAAGAATCAAAGCCAGAATGAGATGCTCAGAGAAAGTTGTGTTTCATGTAACTGGCATTTTCTAATATTTCTTGGCACGTTTCCATTTTGCAGCACCTGTGCTTCCACTGGATCAGAACACAGATTTGCTCAGTTCTTACAGTCCTTATTCCATCTTACCTGCAGTACATTGACAAGGATCATGGAGTTGGTGACATGGCCGTAAAGTTCCTGCTGCTTTGCCATGTAGGACAGATTGATAAGAGTCCAGGCTACGATGCCGGGCCGGCCATTGAAGAAAAGCTTGAAGTCAAACCACTTGCCAATGCGTGGGTTGAACTCAATGCCCATCATGTAGTTGTAGAAGATGTTCCCCGTGAACTTGCTATAGAATCACAAAAAAAGAAAACAAGCTGATATAGTTGTGAACGTAACTAGTTTGCCTTTAAGATATTATAAGTAATGTGCAGATATAAAAAATGTTTCTGAAATGCGTGTCGTGTCACGTGTTCATCAGTACTCACCAGTCTTCAGCGTTTGTGGGGAAAAGGTAGGCCTTTATGAAAGTAAAAGTGGACACAGTGTAGCCCAGTATGTTAGCACACCACATCAGGGGGATCCAGTTGTCAAAGATGATGGTGGGAGAAAACCAGTGGAAATAGTGCGCATTGGCAAACCACAGGGCGTGAGTGATCAGCCAACACTGCAGCCCGTTGATCTCATACTTGTTAATCAGGCCTGCAGTTGTGAATGAGGAGAAAAGACAGGGAGTTAGATTTTAAGAGATCCTATCTACACTTTGGTTGGAATATGAATGTTATAAATCATTAAAATACTAAACGCATAAATTAAAAAACAGTAATAATAATAATACCTTTTAATTAAACAGATGTTGTATACTGATTAGTGTGGGTGTGTGTGTTAATTACCAGCAGGAGTTCTTGCTCCGTCCTGCACTCCACCAACATAGCCAGGAATCAACTTATGAGTAATGTCAGGAATACACATATACAGGAACACCTAAGGGACAACACAACCTGTAACTTGCTTACATTTGCCAAGAGCTGAAGACAATGGACAGTTTTCTGTGAGTTGCATCCCTCCCAAAGCTCTTCTGCTTTCCTCTTATACTGCTTATTCTTACCTGGAAGGCCACCCAGATGGCATATATTTTGGCAGCTGACCAGGTGAAGGAGGCTGTCCGGGCCCATATGGAGAGCAGCGTGGTCTCTCCTCGGTACAACTCAAACAGAGGCTGACTGACGGAACACTGGTACTGGTCACAGGCCATCACAAAGTAGTAGACAATGAAAGGGGCAAAGCACAGGAGGCCCAACACGCTGATCAGGGAAAACCAGTCCACCTCCCTGGGGATGAATCAGATGTACATACAGATAAAGTATGAGGACATGATAGCAGATTCAAGCTGTGATTGGGGATATCATGTATTTTATGGACAAACCATGACAACAAAGACGCAAACACACATCTCTACAGTACATGTATTATTCAACATTATCACATTATTTAAGATGAAACAGTATGAGGGAGATTGGTAGTCACTGTATGCTGTGTAGTAGAGGCCTTTCTTAAGGCGTGTCAACACAGGAGTCATTTCCATTGCATTTTTACAGTTGAGCATCTCATCTTTATTTTTTTTTTACTTTCTTCCGTTTTACATGTGTAGCTGCTAATGTGCTCGCTCATGCTACACCTCCTGTTTAGACACAGTGTTGCAGTGAACATATCAACTCTCAGTAACGGGTAAAGAACAGGTGTAACAAATAACATAAGGATAACCCTGGTCCACTTAGCTGTCAGAGTGAGTCAGCATGCTGATCATGAAATGATCATGATGACCTTCAATGAGGGTTATTAGCTGCATCTGTGTTTGTCAAGTTTACACGTCCGTCCTCTAACCTCTGCCTTAAACCTTCTGTACATTTAGATACACACTGACCTACAGTAAGAACATACTGTATATAGTAGATACTACTCTAGTAAGAGACAGGATAAATTAAACATGATGATAATTTTTCTGATGTCTGTTATGATGACTGACATTAAAGCATGATAATTAAAATTCCAAGAAAACATCAAACCCTGATGACCTATGCTGACATGTCTGTCTGGTATCCAGCCCAGGGGCTGCGGGCAGATATAGGGCCTCAGAGTGTTTAGCTCCCGGGCTGAGATGTAACAATATTATTTAGTATATTATCAAATATTAAGCTATTGAAGGCTATTGTCATGGGAATTATATTGAACTTGATGCAGTCTGTCCTGTATTTTTACTCTTTAGTAGGTCATAAAGACATGAGGTAACCAGACCATCATTCAGATCATTTTTTAAAATTAGTAGGGAACCACGATGAAACACAGAGCTATAAAAAAGCCAGCTTCAGTTTCTGTTTAGTTCTATTCTAACGCTCGCCCACTTCCTCTGCTCTGCTTTTGTCTCTCTCTCTCTGTATCGAGGTCATTTTGTGTGTTGGGAGGATAAATAGACGGGGACAATCACATTGTTTAATACAAGTACCATGATCTGGTAATCATAACTGTGCTATAATCATAAAGGATGATAAGAGATAACACCCAGATGACAGGCGTTCCCAAAACATTGTTGACAAGTACTGTGTCAGAGCTTTCACTGTATGCTGTAATCAAAAGTTAGTCCATTCAATCTCAACTTACTTTTGAACAAGAGATTTTGGATTAGGTGAGCGTAGGTTTGAATTCTCAGGTCCGAAGCAAGTTTAACTTTATGATAAACCTGTGAAGTGCATTAGATAACAAAATGGCCTTTGGCAACCTGTGACTTAATGTGAACTCACCATGCTCTCCCCCACTGGGCTGGCTGCTCCCTCTGTTCAGATGATTTCCCATTGGTACTGTGCTTGGTACGTCTCCTGGAGGCCTCCATGGCCACTGCACCTTTCATATCTGGTGAAAGATCAGGTTATCAGGTCAAGGTCAGTGATGGAGAGGCACGCTGTACTTTGTACACAGTCCTTTAAAGACAGTCCAACAAGCGGTGGCATTCAACAAATGTACAAACAACACTTCATTGCACTAATGAAAAAAAACATGATGTTCCTCTTTTCACAGATTCAGTGTCTTCCTGTTTGTTCTCTTTTAACAAATACTCAAAAGTCAAAGGGTCACCACAGGTCAAAACATGTAGGTTATCTCCACAAGCCAAACTTTTCTCAACTGATAATGAGATAATTGAGGGAATTGAAGTGGAAGTCCTTGGTGATGTGAGATAACAAACCTTGAATGGAGGTCAGGTTGATAAAGGTAGCATGCTCAGCAGGATCTGGACTAACTGGACCCACCATGTTTATTTATCTAAATTATATAAAGTTGTATTCTCTATGACTGCAAATACACACACACATTTGGAGCAAACTAGTGTGGTTTTACTCACACTAAAGCAAACAGGAACAACAGAACTGTTGAGTTCAATGTCTTTCTGTTTTGTCCATGTTAGCTTGTCTTTTCAGCACTTTGTCCCACAGACAGATGGGACATGTGAAGAGGGAGGAGGGGGGTGAACCCACAGTTGCATAACGTCAACAAAACCGACACATTTCCGTCTTTTTTGAACATATATCCAGTAAACTGAATGAAACCACTTGGTGTCTCTCGCTCGTCTCTTAAACAGCATGTCGACATCAGTTCATGTTAAACAGAAACATGATATATTCCCGTTATAGATGCACTATCATGCATTAGCTCACTCACCTGTAGTTGCCTGTACAGCTGCCGGCTCGTCTCGTCTTTCCCTCTGAACCAGATGCTGCTTAACAGGCAGTGACGCAGGCTCCGCCCATAACGCCACTACGCGGACAAATTCAACCAATGAAAGCCGTGCGAAGGCGGGCCCGCGAAGCGATCTCTCCTCTGATTGGACGACACTAACTGGAGCCACCAGCACCTGACGAATCCTCCGGTGGATGAATGGTTGGCTCAGAGTAAACAATGAGCTGCTTACATTATGAAAGAGCTGACATTATTATCTGCTCTGTGTGGCCTTTGCATCCTGGCTTTTTATAACAGGTCGTTATGTTATGATGATACCAATAAGTGCTTGCAATAAATGCATCGAGACATTAATCGCCAACTTTTGCTTGGGATTATTTTTTTCCTGGTGTTTTCCTTTTCATGCATTTTATAGACAACAAAAATGTAATACGTTAAGAAGCTCAGCAATGAAATTCATTGACCAGAAATCAACCACATGCAAAGGTGTGTCTTGTTTCTAGGACATTAATATTTGAAGAAAAAAAAAAGTTCTATGATCTTCAATAGCAAACCAACTCCCATTGAATAAAATCAAACGCATCACCCTTTAATTTTGATTTCTATACTATTTCCTTTCATACTTGGACAGAAGCGTCCCAAGCCTGGGTGAGAAAGGAGGAGGGTTAGGTGTTAGCACCTCTGGCCCATAAAAAAAACCTCAACTGCTAAAGACCATGGCAAATGCCCAACACAAGGGAACAACAATAGAACTTAGTCCTTTCAGAGAAAAGTTCTTCAGCTTCAAGACTTATGACATCATGTGGTGCCAGAGCCAGAGTCATGACATGCTCAGTTTACTTTATATGCACAATGATACAAACATCTATCATTCAGAGGTAAGGGAGTTTGTTGATTGCATGACACAAATCATCTAAGTCCCAATGTTAAGCAAAAAATTGAGATCATTTTTGATCCCTAAGAAGTTGGTGATCACAGTCCAGTGGTTATAACAGTCAATTACACTAGTTCAGTCCTATAAGTATCTTGGTGTCCACATTGATAGCACTTTAACCTGGAATATTCATGTTGACTGGGTATGTTCTCAAATCCTCCAGAGAGGAAAAAGATGTAATTTTTTAATGTAAATTGCGTCTGTATGGAGTCAAGCAAAAAATTAAACAACAAGAAAAACAAGAAATTGTTGGCTACAATGAAATCAAAGGAATGGATTTCCACTGAAACTCTGCAAAAGATCAAAGTAAGGAAAGAGAAGAAAGCAGCAGAGTCAAACATACAAAAGCATCAAAAGCAAAGGCACAAGAAGAGTATACTGATGCCAACAGAGAAGTGAGAGAGATTATTAAGATAGACAAGCTGAAATACATCAACAGCCAAGCAGAAGAAGAGGAAGAAAGACATTTTTTTCATTATTTGATGTCGTGGTTGTCACAGATGCAGTGGGGGACACTTACTTCTCATTGTCTTTCCTTGACAATGTTCAGTATTTCTTCATTGTTATTATTGCGATTATGTTTTCATTTTTATATTTCACTTCACTTTTTTGTTACATGGGAATAAAGGTTTGTGGATCCACAGTAAAATTTGTAGCACATGTGATGTAAGAGGTCCTTTGTTCCCAAGTGCATGTACATAAATGAACCACTAGAGGGTAGTACTCAGCTGTGACATAAACGGGCACTTGATTAAAATGAAAAATGTTACAGTTGCTGTGCAGGTTGAGTGAGCAAACCTCAGCAAATGCATGCAAGTCAATACCACCACCACCACCACATCATCTGTCTGTATGGGAGGAATTGCACTGAATATTATGTCTATTTTTCTACCTGTCAAAAAAAATCAGACCAATTTAGATGTGGAACATTGTGCTCGATCAGGCAGAGAACAGAACCTGCTCTTCATGTGTGATGACAGCAATCTCTGAACTCTGCTGGGAGAGCTTATGCAGCAAGTTAGTTCTCCCAGCTCCTCTCTCTAGACTTTTTTTTAACCAGTAGCCAGTGTAGTGGATTCTCAGATGATGGATTCTTGGGCCAAACCTTTAACATAAGTCCCTCAGTGGAGAAATTCACAATTCATGTTTCTGTGTGCATATTTGTGGGATCAATATAAAAAGAACGGTGGTGTATGTGTACATACATATGTGGGTGGGGAGCAGGTTGTCTGACAACTCTCACCCATAAGCAGCTCCCCTGGGATAGTGCATTACTGCATAATGGTGTGTGAATGTATGGTACATTTTGCATTTGAACATCTCCATGCTGTTAACTGTATGGTTATTGTTATACTACATGGTTTTCTTAACAGGGCTGAGCACTGAGTAAAGCTGTTGCCCCAAATTCCAGTGTCACTTAGCCTGCAAAATGTAAAACAAAACAAAACAAAAAAAAATGGAGATGAGGAGAGAGTCCTGTTTATTTTTATTTCCACCTTTCCACCTGAAATGTGAACAGCTGATTAAGGGTATTTTCTTTTCACTACTGGCTTTAATATTGGGAGTGAGGATAAATTCCTGTCTCATTACTTGTGGCTTTTTGCACCAGGTTAGTCATTCCACCATCGTATCATCCCCCTTCATGGAGTCAGCACCAAACACTCTCCCTCTGAAACTCTTCAAGTCCCCGACCCTGCTGGTAAGAAACATAGCTGTGTTTATTTCAGCAATGTGAAGATGATATACTGTAGCTATTTTTTAAAATTGAAATAGGACAATTGAACTTAGTCTTGATTTGGTTCTTCTCCAGATCTACTGCATCCCTGCAGAACCCATCCTGTACTATCATCCTGCACCATCAAATGACCTCCATCTTTCTCTTTTACAACACTCTTCTACGTCTATTAATCTCTTTCCTATTCCCCTCTGCGATTCCCCTTGTTTTTGTTTGCTACCAGTTTTCTCTGTCTGTGTCTCTACAGTCCTTATTCTGTTCCTCTCTTTCCATTCCTCTCCTCTATACTCTTTGATCAGATGCCTTGCTGTTGCTGTATCCAGACAGTATGATGTATCTGGGCCAAGCAGCAGACATCACTGCTTCACAATGCGTCTGAGACAAAGAAAAGATTTTGTGCTGTTTGCACCTTTTGTTACCTTGTGAAATTTGGAATTTGATGTAAAAATGCACCAGTCTGCTCTCATGGAGCTCATTTATTGAACACTTTTGGTAACCTGTTTGACATTTTGGGATTCCTATAGATGTTTAGATCACATCGTCACTACTCATGAAACACAGCACATTACATGGTACTACTATAATATTTAATATATAGTGCACTGTGTTAACCTTCAAAAGATTCATAAGGGTCAGTGATCTCAATTTACTGCATTGAGCTACTGGGTGTATATCATGTAGCCTATCACAGTCCTGCTCTCACCTTTATAAAAAAAAAACAGGTGGGTCCTTTTCAGGTCCTTTACCTTGGTGGGAACTGAATTGCGGGTTTAGCATTAAAGTGTTAAAGTGTATGATACCAAGGATACTGGATCAACTGAAATGCAGTTTTCAGTAATGATATAATTGACACCTGTGCTTTTTCTGTCATTGCATGTCAAAATGTCTGCAATAAAAAGCCCTATTAAAATGTACTCTATGTTGGTTGTAAAGGATGAATTTCTTAGGTTTGCTTTAGGTTTCATGAATTAGTGCAAGATTGTAGTATGCATGTATGTGGTATAAAAGTGCAAAAACTGTGTATCGCACATAAATACAGTTATAGATTTGTATAATTGTAGCAAATGAAAAAAAAGTTATTTGGTTCTACATCCCAGCGTAAGTCTGCTTTCTTGAATTTGAGGCTGCTAGTGCGGAAAGTGTAGGATGCATTTTAAGCATGGACGCTAAACACAAACTATAGAATAGAATACTATAAATTTAAATGTGTGCATATTATTTTTTCTATGCCTTGCAGTGAAATAGCCACAAATCTATACATCTGGTTTTTTGTGATAGGTTAGGCCTCCTTCAGTACAGTTCATGGTTATTCAACAAGCTGAATGGATTAATACAAAAGAATACAACATTATTACCAAATGCAGGGAGGAAGGTCTTTGCTCAGTCTGTGTGCATATTTGTGGGATCAATATAAAAAGAGCTGGCAGTAGTGTGTGTGTGTACACACATATGTGGGTAGGGGGCAGGTTGCCTGACAAATCTCACCCTAATCAGCTCCCATGGGATATGTGCATGTGCGTCTGTATGCATAACAGTGTGTGAACGTATGAAAATTGTGCATACGTGAACTACTAGGATTGTGCATGTCGGTGCATGTGTGTGTGCACGCGCGTGTGTGTGTGTCCCTTTGTTGGTGTTTAAGTGTCTTCTGAATGTGAGGGCCCATGCTGTATCAGAGGTGCAGTGCAACATGGCTCTTAAATAATTTACTATAAATGAAAGTGAAAAATTAATGAGAGCAGATCCTCTCTTCTGTTTGTCCTCCCTCTTTCCCCCTCTCCTGGTGTCCTGATGTAAATGTCTTCCTCCCCTCTCCTGCTTAGTTAGCCTCACCATCAGCACTGTCATCAACACTGGAATATCTGTAGAATCTACAGTTTGTTTATCTTGGATCGACAACAAGCAACCCTCAGATACAATTCAATATTGATGCATATTTACGATTCTGTTTCTCCATATTTTAAATAAAATCAATATTGCCACCTCCTCAGAATAAGTGTTATCCTTAGAGTGTCAGAGAAGGGAATGTGAAACAGCCTGCTGAGAGTTTGATGCAGGAGTAAAGAATATATCAGAGACTGATGACAGGTCTCAGCTGATGCATTTTGCTGCTGTGTTTCTGATGTCATTCACATCTTTCTAAATGTGCTGAGGAGCTTTCAGATTGCAATTAAACATGTTCAACCCTCAGAGGATGTTTCAGACTAGCTTTCTGTATTGTGTCGATGTTGTCCTTTCTGTTCACTTGACCTTTGAGGTGTTCTCATGAAACTCGACACTATCAGTTAGTCAATAAAAGCCTTAGCCCTGTAACTAGATTCATCAATATACTGGATCAGTTGAATGGTTACTTGTGGGCCCATAACCCTGTATTGGAAAAGCAAGTAAAGAGAATGGATGGATAGATATTTGTCTTCCTTTTTATTTTTGGTGTTGCAATGATTATTTTGGCCATATGGTGCATGGTGCATATTCAAAAGTTCCAATCAGTCAACCATGTAAATCATAATATGACTAATAAGACTGCAGTACAGTTGAATATATAAGTCTGAACAATGGAAACACATCATCACCATATCTAAACCAACCATAAAGTTATGCATCAGTTGGACCAGGAACAACAGGATCATGATATCATGGGAACAAGTGAATCCCATGTTATGCACAAAAAAAGTAAATAAACAAATGTAAAATAATAGTGGCAACATTTTCATGCCCATTGGATAAAAATAGAGGTGACTCTTTGTACTGCACGTTATATATAAATACATGTTTTGTAGATTATGTACAGAGTGGAGCTAATGTGTGTGAGGCCATGATGACAGGATGTAATGAAACAAAAACACAGACCATCTCTTGGGACCTTGAGAAAGCAGCCCAGATGGGCATCATTATGAGTCACTTCACAATTATTTATTTCGAGAAAATTCCAACACAGAGGACCTTTAACTACAGCTCAGGATGTTAGTGACAAAGAGTGTCACATGAGCAAAGATGATCTTTAATTTAGAGAAGCATTGCTGCACAGTAAGCTTGATTTGTGATGAGTTGCAGAAGGAGGACAAGATGAAGACAGGTTTATTGTAAAATGGGTGATTTGTCCATCTTTTTTTTTTCTTTGGTACTGATTTATAGTTCCCTGAATAACTATGGTGGGAGTGTACCACGCCTTTTCTGCCCTCAGCATGTGCTATTAGTGCATTCAACCAAGGAAATGCGTCTCAAGTGGCACAATAAAATGTATTTACAGCATACTGCACTGTGCTTTATTGTAAAGGGAAAGGTCAAAAGTTTAAGGAGATCCACACGTAGCATTTGCCCTTGTCCAGGAACTGACCTGGAAGCAGTGCTGCGATCATTTCCCAGTTTGTGAATTAATTAAAGTGCTGCAACCCCAAGAGAAACAGCCCTGAATAGTTCATTTTAACTTTGATGTCATGAATATACTGCATAGCTGGTCGTCTTGCCTATGGGGTACACTCACGAGGAGAATAAGATCGACACAGTAACTTAACCAACACACTGTTTTTAGATGCTGGGAGCCTCAATGGAAACAAGTACACAGAAAAATATACAGTACACTGTGGTGAAAGACAGTTAAATTAAAGCCTGTGAGACATTTCCTTTTCCTTCTCCACTCATCATCTGTGACACTGTCAGATAGGTCTGAGAGTAACCACAACACCATGAGGAAAAAAGTCATTCAGCCATAAAACAACATTATTGGTAAGAAGCTCACTCCATGGCCCTTCCTCACCAAAGCTTCTCCCCAACCAACCATTTCATCCTCTCCAGTCATCACAGTGTAACAATGACAAAGTGGCGTATGCAACAGACTCGTACAATTTGCATATTAAACATCCAACATATATCAGACAGTTTTTGGGGCCATAAATGTCCTTAATTCATCAGTTCCTGAATATTATTATTTTCATTAAAGTCAATACAACATATCAAACCCATGTAATGAATTATGACATAAATGGGAAATGGACACACAGCAGAAGAAGTTCGTTTAGGTGAGGTGTGGCAGTAGTGGCATCAGTGGTGTGAATGTGGCTGAGTCTGAGGTCAAAACAAGACACTATGGAATGTAAAGAGAGTACAGGGACCAATATAGCAAGTACTCATTACAAAGAAATACGTGGCAACACATCTGCTATGACAGTTGGCTGCTCCTTTGACATGACTAACGTCAAGATCATTTGCCTGCAGAGGCAAAGACCATCTTATTAGCATCAGATTTTGGCATTTAATAAATCTAAATCCTGTATAAAGATTGTGGTCTGCTGCAGAGTACTAGAGGAAGATGACTGTTCAACTTCTCTTGAAAATAAGCTGACTGGCCTCACCACTCCCTTGGGACATGGCAGCATGTGTTCCCACCTGGCTGGCATCTACCTGGAGCATAAACACCATGCTGAGACATTACGTTAGACTTTACATTATCAAAGGATTGCTGACATTCAGAAGGCCAAACGACCTTTTCTGACGCCTTCAACAGCTCAGTTAAAGGGAACGCATCCGTGGGAAAGTTATGCAGAAACTCTTTCAGTATTAAACTGAGCGCTGGACTTCCTTTTTTGTTGTAGGGTGTGGAAATTTGCCAAAACGTTGGTCAAGACAGGGGCCACCCTGAACTTGCTCCAGCAGGCAGCTATTTTCAGAGAAAAAGCTCTAAAAACCTGGACACTACCTGTTAAGCGCCTAACAGCAAACAGACACAGTTAGAGACTTGCAGGTGAACATATTGGAGCATTTAGCAGCCAAAGGGATATTTCCCTCAGAGGATGGTGGAGACCAAAAACAGAGTGTGAATATAGGATTTATATTTGCCATGTGGCCAGAAACACGACTTCCAATGAATGATAATGTTGCTCTGTAATGAGTAAATAATAAAATGTGTGTTTACACTTTCACCATATCAACTGAAAAAGTAATATGTCAGTGTTGTGCTTACAACTTGTTACAGGGTTAAACCTTAACACAGTCATGTACTTAATGCTGTTTAAAACTGTTTTGTTCACCCACGCTTTTGTGTGACAAAAAATGTCAAATACATGTTAAACACTTGGAATTCAAAAGAAGCAGAATTTCACCAGGTTTGTTTTTGGGTCTGTTTGTGGTTTGAATCATCCAGGCCAACTCTTTCACACAGACTCACTCGTACTAAAAATGACACTTGAGGACGCTGTGGTTTAATTGCACTGACACAAAGGTTAGACTGGTTTTCTTCAGGCTGATATTAGCCTCTTTCTAAAAATCTGATATCAGTCAGTTGATGTGCACAGCCCTCTGTGCTCAAACTAATAACACACTGGAAGATAGCACTTATATACAGAATAATAATTTTTGGGTTTCAGTGTGTTGCTGGAATGATAAAGTTAAAAGACGCTTCCT
Organism: Holacanthus passer; assembly: GCA_025331565.1. Taxonomy (NCBI): domain Eukaryota; kingdom Metazoa; phylum Chordata; class Actinopteri; family Pomacanthidae; genus Holacanthus; species Holacanthus passer. Next base: position 126,282 of record JAFREQ010000075.1, read on the forward strand.
TGAAAGGCGCACATAGAGTATGTTGGCTGTCACAGCTGTAATCTAATGTCTTTTTTTTTTAACTTCACCACTCAGAGTTTGTGAACTCACTGTAAAACACAAATCCACATTCCTCACATTTCAGCTGTTAACTTCAATGTGTCTCAAAACTTCAGCAGGGCTCAGTCCAGCTGGTGAGACAATGTTCCACTGCTGAGCCACGGAGAGTTTGACCATACTGGTGTGTGTGCGTGCGTGTCCACATCAGAGAAATATGCATAATAACTGCAATATTTTAATTAGAAATACCAGACATGTTCACCCAAATCCTCTCTTTCTCCGCTCAAGTGTGAGAGCGTGATCGTCTTCAAATGTTTGCATACATGTGTGCAGCCATGTTGCAGATCACGTCTCTGTGCGCCGGCATGCGTGTGTTCTTCTGAGACTGCTCTGTTTGTGTGTGTTTCTGCAAGCATATTGGAAGTGTGTCTGTTTCTATGTGCATCTGTGTGCGCATTTCTGCGTGTTGTGACGTACGTGTGTGTGTGTTTAGTCTGTGTGATGCGTCAGTAACTGGGGCAGAACTGATTGTTGCTGATGGCTGTAGGCAAGCGCAGACCTACATTCTGCTCTGCCATACAGAGGAGGAAGAGGAGGAGGAGGTGGGGGAGGAGGGGTGCAGTAGGGTAATAAAAATTGGGGTCTCTCCTGTACTCTCCTTCCTTTATCGCCCCTGTTCTATGGCAACCTACCACACTCCTTTTTTGAGCTTTGGTTCCTTCTCTCTCCTCTAGCCTCCCTGCATCTCTTCATTTTGTCTGGCCTGACACTTGACAGGCACAGGGACTTACTCAGCACACAGAGAGGAAGTGACTGTGGAAGCAAAGAAGAGAAACGTATGACCAAAAGAGAAAGAAGAAGGGAGGATGGCAGTGTCACTCCTGACATCCATGGATGGTTAAAGAAAGAAAATATTACACCAGTTTCAGGACAGACTAGTTTGTATTTCAATACCCCAGGATTATGGGACAATTGCTCCAAATGCAGATTCATAAACACATGACAGACAGTACACTGAGATAGGTACATACTGCCAAAAAGTACATTTTAATCCTGTACATTATTTTGTCAGCAGCAGATCTACAGTTAAAATTTACACATTTTTAAGGCTTAGGGTTCCAGTGTGTTCTTTTTTCTACTGAGACTGAGTAGATTTTTATCCCAGGCATTGTAGAAAGGGCTCTGAAAGAGCATCTAGACCGTAACATAGAATGCATTGCTTTATTTCACAGTTGCATGAGTTCCTAATACAGGATCTTCCCAGGAAGTTTCCTGGAAAGACTATTTAACTTAGTACACTTTATAGGATATGGTATTTAGTGGTTAGTTTGTAAGCAGTAGATCACCTCAGTATTTTTGAAAGTATTTCTAAAATACTGGCTAAACCAAACCAATAAATAATGCTGTCCAGCTGATATGGAACCACGAAATCAGCATTTCAGAATCAGAGTAAGAATCAGAATCGACTTTATTGGGCAACTATGTGTACACACACAAGGAAATGAAACATTAAATGCAGATCTGGGAAAGGATGCAACCTCAGGTCTCTCGCATGAAGGTTGAACTTGCTACACACCCATCCACCACCCCAGCTTTCACATCCTGACTCTCCCTCACTACGTTGATAGTTTTTCACCCGAGTCAAATTGTTAATACTTTTTTTATACTTCTCTTGTTTATAGTGTTTTTCTACCTGCTGTTTTTCTTGCTGCTGTAATGCTCCCCCATTGTGGGACTAATAAAGGAATATCTTATCTTATCTTAGCTTATGTTATTTTATCACTTGCATTGGTACTGAATGTTGACACTAGATGTAAATCATGAGGTGCAGATTCAGAGATACTGAGCTGTGAATAAAATCACCAGCTGCCGGCAAGAAGAGTTGAATCAAGGAGTCGTGTCCACCTACTGTTTCTGCCATGTCAGATTATTCACTCTGATTTATTTATTCCTTATGTTTTGCTTTATCCAATGATGAACCAAAGTCGTCAGTGTTCAGAAACCAGTCAAGGTCACATACAAAATGAGACTGAAATACTCTTAGCTAAAATACCCCTTTATCTAGCATATGAAATCTCCTTTCTGTAATTATATATTGCTGAAAAATGATGCAGTAGCAAAGGTCACTGCCAGTTTTAGTTCCTCTTTGAGAAAAACAAAACAGAAAGTTCTTGTTAGTTCTCTTTAAAAAAAAAAAAAAAAGCTAACTTTCACTTAATGAAAAATGAGCAACTCACCAAATGGCACCAACAGAAGTTCACATATTACTGGACAGTGCTGTGTTGAGAACTGCTCACATCTGCTTTCAGTAAGCGACATCAGTTGCTCAAGTTCTGCTGCTTCCTCTCAAAAGAAATACTTAGTCATCAGATTTTATGGTCAGCTGACATCTGACCCCTGACCCCACCCAGGAACATTGGTCTGTGCAGACTCTGCTTTGCTTTATGTGTGTGTGTGTGTGTGTGTGTGTGTGTGTGTGCATCAGCAGCAACCACGACAACACAGAGCTGCTTTCATTCCAAAATTCATTGAGTTGTGACATGAATTGCAAAAATACAGACTAACACTAAACAAGAACTACATTTAAGTTACAGATTTTTATGATGCTCGAATCGTTTGTTTGCCTCAAAAATATTTGTAAATGTTGTTGTAAATTAATAAATCAGCAAAATGCTTGTTTTGATCTACACTGCACAGTCATTGATTATGTATGTGAATATACTCTTGCTGAAGTGTTGGCAAAAACATGTGATGTTGTGGCGCAAAAATTATGACTTCAATAATTCACCAGAATATTAAAAAATATTTATCACATAAATATTAATGAAGATGATATAAGTAAAGAGTGAATTTAGTGTGGTTTTAAAACCTTACCTTTAAAGCTAAATTATGTGAAGCAACTGCAGTCAGTGTTTCAAAATGGTAGCAAGAGGTAGGCCGAGGCTTTCTCTGTGCTGGATGTGACTCAGCCTCTTTTATTAGATGTCCATCTCTTGAAACAGAAACATGTTCATTTCAAACATCACTGTTACTTACACTGACTCCATTTAGGCTCAGCCTCGTCATGCGTGATTCACTGCAACATCTGAATCATCTTACGTGCTTACTCTTTTTAGGGCATGTAAAAAGGCCATTTTAAAACCCACTGACTAATCTTTTGGGCAATTTTATCACAAACCTTTCAAACACAATAAATACTAAGGAACCGTGAAAAACCCTTCCTTCCTTTTTCTTATTTTATCCCATAGTTTCCAGTTTCTCTGCACATCCAGGGTTCTTGTCAGGGTTCAAAACACGGTGGAGCTGACAGGCAGATGTTGGACGTCAAGTGGCACGAGGGCCTTCCTAAAGAGATCTCTGTAAAAGTTGGACAGCATTGTGAGCTGATCCTCAGCCCCTGTAATCTGGCTGCTGAGTTTGCAGGACTCCTGCAAAGAGCTTCCTCATGAAAGTGATGGATGTCACCAGTTTAACAATTCTGAGCGAAATAAGTTATCCCCCAAAGTTCAGTTCTGTTATTATCCATATAATTTATATAATCATAATTGTGCTAAGTTATGTAGAACAGGTGTTATTTTCATTACATTGAAACCATGGCACCTTATGCAACTTTACAGCAGGTGGGAAAATGGTGAACTCAAGTTAGGGACTGTCCTAAAAGTGCTTGCAAAAATGAGCCAAGAGAATGTTCTGATTTTTAATCAATAATTTTATCACTGCAAACCAACGTTATTTTCATCTAGGCCTCCTCCCATTGCAGTTTGCAGATTCAAATATGCTTCATTACTTAAGTAATTATGGTCAAATATTATATATTATTCATATATATGTACTGTATACATATATATAGGTAGTATAGTTAGTAGATAACACAAACACATATACATAAACAGTAATAAAAATTATAAAATGATATAGGTGTGTACACATCAGCGGAAAATCTGAATACACATATTTTGTGGAGTGAAGAGAGACAGATAATAGCTTTATGTTACAATCCTAGTTGTCAAAGTTGAACTCTACTAATGGGAAGTTACGGCTGGTAAAACCTGCCAGTGACAGTTGCCCTTTCAGTTTGCAAAAATTTCTGAATGATCAGCAGCTACAAATGAGAAACCTCCTTGTGTCTACCATTGTCTTAGTTTTTTTAAGAATTCCTAAAAATGTAAATGGTACCACTGTTGTAAAGGAGAACATGTGAGGACAGAAAGGCTGACAGGCGTAGCAACATTAAGCAAAGGTGGTGCTGAACAAATGATCAGTTATCTAGCTTTACTTGTGGTCAGGATTAAGAGTTTTTATTCTGCACAGGATCATAAATTCCCATCTTCCATGAGGTGCGTTTAGAGTTTCAGTGTGTGATTTGTGTCTGATAGACGTGCATATGATGGCTTTGAAAATGGATCATTCTCTTCCACGGATCATTTTTCAAAAGAAATAAAAATCACAACCAGGTGTGAGTCTCTTCTGTGAGACCGTGCTGCTGATCAGAGATTCTTATCAAACCAGTTTGCTATGAATGAAGCTGTATACTATATACTGCTGTTTCTCACTGAACCTCCATGTGTCATGTTAACTAGCCAGAGCTGACAGACCTCTTATCAACATGTGGTGCGACCGAGAAAAGTTTTGGAAATGCTAGAATAAAGACATACAAATGTAACTATATGCAGTCATTTTATTTGTTTCTGGTAAAATGTTTTCTTTCTATCTATCCTGATATTGTGGCACTGAGCTCTCTAACCCCCCGCTGCATGTCTAACAGTCAGATAAAAGTGACTTTCTGTAGAAGGCATGATTATCCACTGCTAATTTTTGCAGAGCTATGACCTTTCTTCCCAAACTGTTATGTTACGAAATAACTTTCAAGAAGAAGTTTAAATATGCAGATACATAAATTGAGTAGAAAATACATCCCTACCATGCAGAGATTGGTCACAGATGTCTGAACATAAAATCAAATTCTGAATGTTTGAACTCTAATTCATGAAAGTGACAGCAAAAAATGGACAGTTGGTGGTAGATTTTCAGGTAGAATTGGTAGATTTTTAAGTCTAAAACCAACAAGTTAGCAGGTGAGAACTGTCTGAGGGGAAACTAAGAGGACTATCTGACCCTGCAGCAGCTGTGCGTGAGACACCTCTAAATAGAAGCCAGGTCTACAGTGAGGAATGCAGTAAAACCTTGTCAAATTGATTTAAACTGGCTGGAATCTGTCACTTCACCATACACAGCTGTTAATACACCCACACTGTTTTCATGACTCTTTGAAGTGTGTTTACTTTCTGCGCTGACCTGATCATTTTCAGGACGGGCCTCGTGGGAGATAACACGAACCAAAAGAGGATTTTGTTGCCACTGCACACGTGCTCTTCAGCTTTCTGCCGAGTCCAAGCAAAGCATTAAATCTGCTGGATTGTTAAGGTGGCGAGAGAGTGTGTGAACTGCGCGGAGGAAAGACAGGACAATGTGTGAATTCAAGTTCACAGATAAACACACAGGAAGGGCTGGGCTAAGTCAAGAAAAGCACTGGCCATGTGATATCTACTACATCCTTCTCCTGTCAAGGTCACAATAGAGGAGCATCAAAGCCACATGAACACTCACACAAACATGTACACGTATAGAGTGAACATATGGTATTCATACGCACACACACACACACACAGACACAGGAGATGCTCACATGGGCGTGTCCTCACCTTTATCCATATGAGGTCTCTGTCAGGATGCTGAAAATTTGGCATGAGCTCAGGGCTGAGCATGTGTGCCTGTTGTCACCTGCTCCTGATAGATACAAGGACTCCTAAACAAAAGGTTATAAATGTCCTGTAGCTTTGTGTCACTGCCGAACAAATTGATGGAAACCTTGTGATGTGTCATAAAAAGTCAGAGGCAAAAAGATCATCTTCTTTTTAATTTAAATAGAGTTCATGACTTCAGGGGTTCTTTAAGCTCGACGCAGCGGCTGTTCCAATAAAAATATAATATGAAGACACCACATTCTGAATCGTGTCATCATGTGACAATAACATCTTACTGCCTGAAACTGATACAAGAAAAAGATCCCATCTACCACTCCCCGTCGCTGTGTAATTTCCAAGAACTTCTCTCTGACATGATCCATCTGTGGTCACCAGAATAGCCAGGGCACTGTGACCTTTGACCTTTTCACCGTCATTCTGGTTGCTCTCCGTGTCATGTTTCTTGAATACTTGGTACGTACAGACAGATTCATGCAGATATACAACTGTGCTTTTCCTATTCTGCACTCAGTTATCTTAGTTTTATCTTCACCTGCAGGCAAAACCAAATATCACCTAAATTAGAATATTTAAAACAGTAGCTCTGTTCATGTCAACAAAGGACACTGAAGCAGACTCACATGAGACAACAAACCCCCACTGAAAGGATTTCTACTCATGCAAGAAGTGCCTCAGGAAGCACTGGGAAAATCAGCAAACAAATGAACGCTATCAGAGTTTATTTCAGCACTTTATAGTATTTATGTGTGTCCACATCACAGAGCTTTCATTTAACTCTTTATTGTGACACCCTGGACACCCTGCTAGAGTAACTACTATCTACAATGAGTGCAGTGTTAAGTGAACTCTCTCACAGTGACATCTGTCAAAATCACATGTAATACAATAAATAGCAAACACACACTAAACTATGCTTGAAGAAGAAGTTAGTGTTGTTTTACAACACATTTGATAAAACATGTACCACATACATATTTTAAAAACATGTTTTCGTCATGGCGTGCAAGACATCCAGATTGTACTTTTTTTTAAAGTGACAATGTTTCAAATGACTATGTTACTATATGAGATATATTCATGCTAATAAACCTACAGGGAATCACCTGAATCTTCAGCTTGCCTTGGCTTTAGAGGACACTACAGCGAGTTTCAGGCCATTGTTGAGCTGCTTTACTGTTTTGGAGCATTGGTTTTGTTTTGAAGTATTTAGCTGGTAAGTAGATGGGAATTTGGTAGAGACCTAAAACAGAACCAGAAGAAGTTGAATCCTGCTCTTACATTTGTCAGGTGACCAGAAACATGACTCAGAATGAATGTTAATGCTGCTCTGTAAAATACTGGATGTGTTAATAATCAACTGTGGCAAGTTCACATATGAATTTTATAAAAAACTAAACAAAACAATGTAGTACACAAGGTTTGTGACAATGAAGATGACAATGAACAGTATATTAGAAAAATCGTAGGAATAATGGTTTTGAATTCATTGCTCTAACTTGTTTTGTTTCACAAGAAATAACTTACCAGTTGCAAAGGGGGAATACTTGCAACTGTATAGACTCATGTGCTTCTACTGTAGTTTTGAGGAAACCAAGGATAATACAGGTAACCACTGAAAAGAGTCATATAGAAGTATGGTTAAAGACAATGAAGAGAACTTTGCATGCAAACTGATTCAAAGCTAAACTGACAAAGTTATGCTGTCAAAATACCCAATCTAGAGTGCAAAATATCACAAAATTGTTTTCCTTGGCAGAAAATGAAAAGAACTACATGCAGTCAAAGACACAGCAGATAATTGGTTGAAGATGTACATACTGTCTATCTGCATGAAAATATGACATTAATAATCAGACACTATTTAAAGTACCGTAAGTAATGGGAAAGAAACTGATGTCCAAAGATAAGTGTGTCCTTCTGTGGTTGAATTTCATGTGATGTTTGCTTCATGGGGAGGGGCGGAGTTAACCAGTGTAAACCACCTGACTAAACCGCCCTGGTGACAGTCAGGCGAGGAGCTGGCAATACAGAGTTTAAAATCATTTTGACTTGTTGACAGAGTTAAGTCAGAAAGTTAAACCAGAGTTACATTAAATCTACATAGACTTGACAAGTTCTCATCAACATTAGAAACTGAACCCTCATCAGTTTGCTGTGCTGCACCCTAGCTGACTGAATACAGATGAATCCAAAGTTCATTTTCCATACATGCAAGCCTCATAAGAAATCAACACTGAGGCAAGAAGGCTCCAATAATAGCAGCTGTCCTTATAGGTCACTGAAGGGTTATGATTGCCATACTTAAAAAATGAAGCAGGGTCGTCAGGACACATTCCTACACACATACACACACTCTTCTGGTTGCTAAATCTATTTGACGTTTACCCCCTGCTGAATAATTTCTGGTGGTCTCCAGTGTGTATATGTGTGTGTGTGTGTGTGCGTGCATGTGCGTGTGGCCATGTGACAGACAGTCCAGGGTTGTCCAGCCTCCCTGTTTTTTTTGTTTTTGTTTTTTTGACTCCCTTGCAGTTGCGTGGATCGTGTTACTGGCTCGCTCTCCCCGCACCGCTGAGCCCACCGCCTCTGCGCCAATCACAGCCCGCCGTTACCTCCGCGCACATGCACGCACGAGCGCACAGACACGGCGGACCCTGACACACACTCGCTCACACACACACAGAGAAGTCCGGTTCTCCGCTGGCTTCCCATGCGTCCCCCGACGACTCCGCGGAGCGCAGGCTGCGCCAAGATGAGCGGTGGGTCCGGTACCGTCTGAACCGAGAGAGAGAGAGAGAGAGAGAGAGAGAGAGAGAGAGACCATCTTTCCTCTCTCACAGCCCATCTTCATTTCGCCAGGAAGAGACCGCAGCGCACAGTCTTTCGGCATCTTTTTTTCTTTTTTTTCCACCCCTCCTCCTCCTCCTCCTCCTGCTGCTGCTGCTGCTGCTGTCCTCGCTGCATCCCTCCGTCAGTCTCCCGGTCTGAAGGAGGAACCGGAGAGGAGGATCAGATCAGGGGCTTTTTTTGGTGGAGGTATTTCGGCCTTGTTTTTCCCTGCTGGGTGTTGGTGGCGCGCGGCTGCTGCGCGCTTCTGTAAATTCCGGTGAATGGTGGATTTGGCAAACATGGAGACCGTGGAGAAGGAATGCGGGGCCCTCGGGGGTCTGTTCCAGGCGATTGTCAACGACATGAAGGTAAATAAAAGCTTGCTGTTTTTTTTTCCCCACTGGATCCGTGATCGAGGTTAGACACAGTGAGAATAAGCCTGATCATAATGGAGCTGCTGCCTCTGTTGCAAATACACGTTTATAATGTCTGCACACACACACATACACACATCTGCTAATTAGCTGAGGCTGATTTTATTATATTTCACACGGAGCATTATAGTCGTACCGTGTTTCTGTCAGTGATGCGGTAGGTTGCTGGTGCGAAACCCGCCCCCCCTTCTCCTCCTTCTCCCCCCTCCCTGAATATCGGCTGCGCATGTAAACGTCGATGCATCCATTATCGGACAGGCTGGACGTGATGCTCATTCCCCCCCCCCCAAAAAAACAGGACCATAATAACAAAACAGTTCATCCTCTGTTTCAGGTTCATCAAATATCACGCACACACCTTTGTCTGATTGTGTGTTTGAATAGCCTATATAAGAATGCTGGGGCTGCTATAAAAGCCTCACGTAGGTGGCTGCTGCTTAAATTCTTAAAAAAAACCAGGACCTCCGTTCATGTGTGTGAGTTTATGATGCATATTAAAGAGGCCTCCAATCAAATGGATTGATCCATGTATCGATCAGGCTACAGCTTGTACACATTCCGTCACACACACATGTGGACCTGAGGAGGTGATTGCATGAGATGCTGCTTCATCATCATCATCATCATCATCATCATCACAGTCACCGTCGTCTTGTTTCTCCCTGAGATCCAGATGCATGATGCAGCCGTGACTGCTGCACGTCCAGCCTCTTCCACTGGTCACCGTGCGTCTATGTGAGAGTGCAGCGTCATTGATTTTCTGTCAGGCTGATCTGGCAGGAAAAACATGAAGGCGTGAGAAGCCGCGCAGCCGTCAGACAGACAGCCTCCCTCCCTGTCTGTCTGTCTGATCGGTCTGTGTGTCTGTCAGTCAGTGGCTCTGCAGCCTGATGGCTCCAGCATGGCACCAACAGGCTCAGTACCCGCCCCTGTTAAATGCACTGTGCTCACTGGTGCTGCTGGGAGACGCTTCGGATGAAAGCGTCCATCAGATGCTTCATGATACAGTCTCTGTCAATAATGTCTGCCTGTCAGACGCCCATGCAGCTCTGCATGCCTCTCTGTCTGCCTGTCATCCTCTGTCTTCCCTCTCTCTTTGTCTGTCTCGTGCTAAATACTGTTGTTTGGGCATCATCAATGGGGATATAATGGAACATGGCAATCAATAGTATCTGTGATTGTTTTGTTAGAGATGAAATCTAGATGCATAGTTGTAGCCTGCTATGATTTCTGGAAAAGATGAGGCTTGTCTCTTCCAAACTCTATTGCAGTCTCTATGACCCCAAATGATAGAGGTCATGACCAGAGTTTTATGCTTATTGTGCCATAAGGAGAGATTATTGGCTTTCTTTTGTTACAGTGAGACATGTGGGAGTGGGAGAAAGGGATACACGAGCATGATCCTGGATATCGAGTCAATGCTAATCCAGCAGATCAAAGACTACTTCCAAAAATAAAAATAGAAAGAAATACAAAGACTCAGCAACAGCTCAATTGTGTATGATTAAAAAACAAAACAAATTACAGCTAAGGTGGGCAGTTTAAATGGGTATTCCAGTGATGTGAGCAAGATCCTACACCCTCCATAATGCACCTCGTGCTTTTATTAGATCATCCCTGCCTGTTAACTGCCCCCATCTTTCAAACCCCACTGCCCCAGTCTGTAACACAGGCTTTTCTTCTGAAAAGGTCTAGTATATAAGCCCAAGCCAAGATAATTATTATTACATAATATTATTTTTTCCGAACTTTAGAATAGGCCCTCTGTGGCCAGAGAAGACATTATACTACTGTTTAGGGTATAAGTAAGGAATCCTTCTCCATAAGTGAAATGTGCCTTTAAGGTCAGATAGGTCAAGTAATCAGAGTAATCAGAGTATGGAGTTTTGCAGTATTAACCATCATAGTGTATGTAAAAGACTGGTATAAAGAAATGTGCAAAGACTTGTGTTATGAGCAGTATGTTTGACACATTTTGAGTCTGTCTATAACGCCGTTCTTTCAAAAACTGGCTGATTTTCATTATATGCTGTTGGCTAGTAGACCTTGCACTACAAACCTTTTTTTTCATGATTAGGATTTTTCATTTGTGATACTAAAGCTACTGCTATCTGACACTGATACAAAATACCCAGGTTGTCTTCGTAAAGTCAAGAAATTAACTGATTAGTTGATAAATTGATTAGTCAATCCACAGAAAATTAAAGTATTTTGATAATCAACTAAACCTTGAAGTTGTTTTTCAAGCAAAAATGCCAAACCTTCCCCCGTTCCAGTTTCTACATTGTTGATGATTTGCTGCTTTAATTTGTCTCATTGAATATCTTCAGGTTTTGTCTGTTCTGGTTGGACAAAACAAGAAATTTAATGGCATCACCTTGGGCTCTAAGAAATAATGTAGGAACTGTCCACAACTCAGTTCAACTTAAAATTTAGAGATAGAAATGATTTTTTGGGGGGTGTAATATAATTAAAGCTTTCTAAGCTTTAAAGTGTCTAAATGAAGATTAAAGGAAAGTGTGCTCAGTAGCAGGGGTGTCATGCTTATTGTCTACAGTGCCATGGCAGTGATTAAGATGTTGAGCATTTCTTGTCCTGTGGTTGGAAATGATCAGTTCCAGCTAAACAGGCCATTCATCTGGTAAACATGGATGAGATTCTCCATGAGAGCTGTATCAAGTAAATTTCAGTTCCAAGGATTCCTGCTAATAGGAAATCATTCTTTTGCCAAATACAACCATTTTGAGCTGATAAGAGACGTGTAAAAATGTTCATCCTGTGAAAGCCATTCGGGTTGGTTGCATAGCAACATCAGCACCTATGACACAGCATCTGTCCTGCTCCTTAACAGAGTCGAGGATGTGAGAGGTACACAGACGTACTGCAGTACTGTAGGGTGTCAGAGTTGTTTCAGCACATTTTATCTGTTGGGACATTAAAATACATCTCAGTTGATTCTTGTCAAATCACCTCCTATAATGGTCTATTCTTAGCAGTGGTAGTGTTTTTGATGTATTTTGCACGGAGACGTTGCTGAATTATCCCCTGAGCTTCAGAGCAGCATGATGTCACATTGTAGTACGAAAGAAGAAAGCTGTGGTTTCAGCTGACTCTTTGGCTTTCCAAGAGCTGACTGTTGGCATTGTCACGGCGAGGCCTTCTCCAAATAATCCTGTTCACTTTAACGATTGACACCGATGCATAAACACAATCACACATACAGAATAAAATTATCAATTTTCAAGGCATACCACTTTAAAGGCATCTCCCTGCTTCACCTTCTCTGACACTGTCTCTGTTTTCATCTATTATTCATTTGGTCTCTAATGCTCCTCTTGTTTATGTGATCTAGCTCACTTGGTATATATGGGTCACTACAACCTGGGCCAAAAAACACTACTGCCCTAGTCTGGAATGGATGAATTCCTCAGTCCCCAAAGAGTCACTGAATGAACGTCAGCGAGTGGATGAGAATCATTGAGTCATCTGCCCTTAAACTCACAGGAAAGAGGGAACAATGTGACTTTAATCAGAGAAGAAGACTTTCGTCAGAAGAAGCAATTGGATTAATAGTTTTTCTGAAACAGGCTGGTTTTGACAGCTTTGTTTATTAAGTATATGCAAGACATCACAGTCACTGCACAGGAGACCTGAGATCTTTAAAATACCAATGTATGATGTGTGTACTGCACGCTTTCTGCCCGAACTGATACAGTCCACATGATCCATGTTCAAATGCACTTTGTACAACTTAAAGCCAGAAAGGGGACGTAGAGGAATTGACAGTTTGGTGCCAATAGACCAATGACAGATTCAAGATGTGACTGTTCAATATCTATCAAATCAAAGTCAGATTTCATTCAAACTGTTGATGAATTGATGAGTGACAGAAAATAACTGGCAACCATTTTGATATTCAGTCAAGTCTTTTTTTAAGCAAAATGCCCAAAAAACAACCAGTTCCAGCTGCTCAATTGTGCTGATTAACTGCTGTTCTCTGTCATTTTATAAGTGAATATTTGGTTGGACAAACTACATGTGATTTACATTTTTCACATTACTTTTTTGGTTGTAGATTCATTAGTATTTGCTGATGTTGCCTCATCTTAACTTGTGGACCCGATTCTGTACTGGGTGGTTTTCGATGTCATGCTTGCTCAGGTTCGCAACAAGAGCCAAGCTTAGCGCTGCTGTCTGCCAGCGTCAGCAGATTGAATGCTGGTTAGAAAGCACTTTTTCTTCCTCTTTCCCCACCATCTTCCTCTTCCTCCTCCTGCTCCATGCCAGGTCCTCCCTTCCTTTTACACTCCTCAGCAGATCCTCCATCCGAGGCAACCAGTTACTCCCTGTGTGTCTGCTTTACGTGTGGACGTGCGTGATCTGTGTGTGCATGATATATGTAAAAATGGCCTTTGTATCTTTTGTAATGTGTAATGTGACCTGATAATTGTATTTGAATAATGATTCACAGTGAGAATTGTAAAGAAGCTTATTGCAGTATTCTAGATGTTTGTTGGGTCTGTGATTCACCCACTTTAAAGTGAGGATATTTGGCATTCAAAATATACATACAGTATGAAACATATGTGAGTGTGTATGTGTGTATATGGGCATTATGTAGTTGTCTGCCAGTGTTGTATCCCTGGAGGCTATGTCTCGCAACTTTCTAGTGAATTACACACCCACGCACACACACACAGGTCACAGGGTAGGCTAATATGACGAGACACAGAGGTCATGTTTACGGTCAGCTGGCTATATGGACCAGTGGTTACTGGGTAATATTTTTCTGACAGTTGCAATAGGATGGAATAAAGAAGAATATATGATTTCCTGATCCAGGAGAGAAAGACTTGAATTCATTGAGAGAACTGGACTAAAATAACAAGGCCGCATTTCTTTGACACAGAGATCATGAGCAGTTTCCTTATTGTTATCCTCATTGAAATCACTTTTATAGCATTGAATAGTTATTATTTTTATTATTGTTAATATACTGTTGTATATTGTTGTCACCATTAATATACTGTATACAGTCACATCATAAATGGTGTTTTTCATAGTCACTGCTTTTATGTTTTTGAGCAAATCCTATTCATGTTTTCCAGTTTGAGCTGGAACATACACCAATAGTCAGAAAGTCAGATTTCCCAGAGGAGCTACAGTGACGTTTTTGTAATCACTAATAAAAAAGAAAAAAAAACCTGTTTATTTTAACTGATTCTTTGTTTGCTTCAAACAGTGCAGAAATGTTTCATCATTGACAGGAAGTGTCATTTAAGGTATTTATTCAGTAAAATCCCTAAACATTTGCTGATTGAATCTTCTCCAACGTGAAGAGAGTCACAATAACCATACAAACAAAAACTATATATTAGGAAAAAAGGAAAGAGAAAAGGAGAAAAAGCTTTATAAATGCATACATCCACATATACACAAACACATATCTAGATAGTCATATATCATATACCTGCAGTACATTTGGATATAAAAGTAAAGTTAGTAGCAATTTATGTCAGAGCTGGCCAACTTATCAGCTGATATTGTCTTATTGCAGATAGTTTGGTATCACTGTGTGTGTCAGCCAATGAGTAGCAAGAATTTACGGTAAAGCAACATTACATACAACCAGCTCTGTGGACTCTCATGCATTGAGCGTGAGACTCAGGCAATTGACACAGATCTCACACTCTCACGCCACACATGCCTTTTCTCACGCCAACTTTTCATCTTCGCTTCCTCTGATGTTTTTTTTTTTCAAGCTCAGATGGACAGAGATGCAGAATGTACCAAGGTTATGGTAGCACTTTTCAGGGATTGTCCATCAACTCGCCAATCATCAATTTTTCGGAACATGCAATAACAAATCATTGCGATGTGCATTCCGGGGGAGCAGCCAATCACATCAAGCGTCAATTGTCATCAAGCAACTAACCAGCTGAGCATGAGTAGAGCAAGTCTGTAGTTACTGTAGATTTAGCATTCTTTGCACTGTGTAGCTGAATGCCGCTACACTGCACTTACACTAACAGCGGTCACTGATGGTTCAGTGTTCAGCGATTAAGCAACTTCATCACTGAATATCTTATTATCTCTATGGGGCGAGAAATGCCACACAAATGCATGTACAGTATGCTTGTATGTGTTGTTTTTGTGTGTGTGTGTGGGTGGTGAGGGTGGCTCACAGATTTCATCATTTCAGTCATGTGAACTTGACAGGTATGCAATGGTCATTTGTCTAATTTTATACATTTGTCAGGTGTTCTCAGGGTTAGTAGCAAGCAGCACATCATTGCAAATTGAATCCATTTGAATTTGTAGATTGTTCAGACTAAATGAAGTGTTTGGAAGACCATATTTTTAGCTCCGGGAACTTGTGATGTGCATATTTATAGACTTAATGAATACATTTAAAATCATTAGCTACAGCCCTAGTTTCAAACATGAGGAACATGAGAATAGTGTCAGCACTTACACACAGAGAGAGCTTACCTAAAACCAAAAAGATCCAAACTAATCCACCAGAATTACTGTTTTTCTATTTACTTTTGGGCATTTTGAGTCAGTTTGAGAATGAGGAGGCAAACAGGAATTGGGTGGAGAAAGAGGGGTATGACTGGATCTCTAGTTGGAATCGAACTGGCATTAAAGTTATTAATGTTCACTCAGTGATTCATTGCAAGGACTGCTACTGTGCAAAACTATGGGATACAAGCATTTCCATAATACCATTGACACATATCAACCATAAAGGCTGATATTCATACCTGTGACCTTGCTTTGCTTTGAGTTCAGCGGTGCAGAGATGCCTCCTCAGCACAGTTATGGTGGGAACCAGGAAAGGACTGTGGCTTGTGTTGGCCAGCCACATCTGCTTTGCTTATATTCTCTGGCCACGACCACGCTCACACCACAGTGTGTGTAGACTACCGCATAACAAAAAGTATAGACGCAGATCCCATGCGCATGTGGGTTAGAGTACTATGAGTTCCACTGTGTCCAAAAATGCATCATCCTGACCTTGTAGCAGTGCTTTCGTGTAGACAACTATCTTGTGACATGACCTATGTTAAATGCTTCGCTTTACAATTCATATATAAGATAAGTTCACTTTGAAAAAAGAATTGGAAAAAGGAGAATAATATATAAAATCAAATACTGCTATTGAAACTTTGTTGCTGTGGTGTCCTGGTTAAGACTCCTATTATATTCCTGCAGAGTCCCTGGTGCAAGTCCGACAGGGGACCTCTGCTGCATGTTAGAACCCTCTTGTTCTTCATTTTCTGTGATCAAGGCAAAATGGCAGAAATGTTTTATAAAAAGGTTTGGCATTGTGTTGGATATTGAACACGTATTTTGAAGAATTTTCCATTATTATGTCTTCAAAAACTCTTTTACATATAGTGTATATTCAGACCACAAAGCCCACTGGCATCAAGCTTTCTTTAAGCTTTCTTTAAGGCAGGATATTCATCAAAATAGACATTGACACAGACAGTGGATGTGCATGTGTTTCTGTTTTTACTGCTTCAGATGTCTGCAGATGCGTTCACATGTGTGTAGTCAGCATTTTGGTCAGGGCGTACAGTCTGTCTTAAATTTAGGGCTGCATGTTGACGTTCCTCGTGGACCTTCGCACACAGGGCCAGATGATGAAATTTATGTCAAGCTCACATGGAAAGTATAATCTGCCCATCAGGTGTACACCTGTGTTTCTGCACTTTTTCCAATTCTTTCTTGAAGACCCTCTCAAACCCTGTCAGACTGGTTGGCTGTGTCATGACATTAGGGCTGCAACCAATGATTAATCTCAGTACTGATAATCCAGCGATTATGTTGTCAATTAATCAATTGTCCAGACAGTCCAAACCCTAAAATAAAATCCAAACTATCATAGAAGGTTAAGAAAACCAGTAAATGTTCATGTAACGCTTTAACCCACAGCTAGTACTGCGTCAGAGTGACAGAAAAGATACAGTAACTCTGGCATGCATGTGAATGAACACAAAAAGACCATTGAACAAATACAACATGTCAAGAGTGCTTATGATTCCGGTATTAAGTTACTAGCTCAAAGGAATTGACAATATATCATTAAATGCAAAAATGTTCCTGTGCACAGATTGATTCCTGTGGTCCTTCAGAATAAAAGATAATAATCAATATTCAATGCATAATGTATTGAATTGAATTGTAAGAATGTTAAATTTATGTACATGGGAACAAAATCACATCAGTACTGGGGAAGGAAATTTATGGAGTTCATTGGAAACATGGTCTGAAGCTTATCTGCCTCCTCATTAAAGTAGTAAACTGGAAAGACAGCAACATCAACAAACCAGGAGAAGTGGAAGTAAACTGATCAGTATCCTCACAGAGGCTGCCCATTGTTGTCCAGGCCTTTAAAAGCCTGCGACAATTATGTCCTATGACTCTGGGCCGTGCTGCAGGAACCGAAGATTCTCTGTGGAAGCGTATCATTAGTCCAATCTGTGGTGTGTTTGTGTCTGTGTGGTCCCACCGCAGTACTGTTGTTTGAAACAGAGGCTGGGATGCGTATCAATAGAAGGGAGGAGGAAAAACACAGAGGCAGCTCTCTCATCATTGTGGCTCCTGCATGTCCATCAGACCAATTGGTTGAAAGAATAGAGGACATGCAAATGTGTATTTTATAGGGCATTTTCTTGCAACAAGCGAAAGAATTCAGAGACAGTGATGAGATAGTGATACTTTGCAGGAAAAGCACAGATGTAACTAATAACATTAATGATGGCTCTGTTCCATTTGTAAAGTCCCAGTAAGCTGTCACAGTATGACAGTGTGACAGCCTGCACAATACAGGAAACCAAAGCAGCTACATGAAATTCAGCCCATCATAAAGTTTATTATTGTTATGCTTGCTGAAATCACATCTTTGTGTGAGTGTGTGTCTGTCTTTGTCTATATCGAGCAGTTGGAGGATGGTTGCATTCAGTCTTTTAATGCTAAGATCTAATTTAGTAGCTTCATTAACACAAACACGGCTTAAGTGAACGTCGGTGTATAAATTATTAATTTATGTAGCCAATTACAACATCCAGCCTTTCCATGCCAAATATCCCAAAAGTCCCATTTGGTGCCAAGTCAGACCAGTGGTGCAGTGAAATTCATTTGCTTATCCTTGCGAAATGAGTGGTAGCGGAAGCTTGCTGATGTAGTGACTTCTTGCATGGGTAGTGTGCAGGGCACTGTGGGTGGCGGGCTAACCAGAAACATGCTGGCTTGCTGATAACATACTACAGATAGCCGACCACAATAACCCGGCAAGCCAGCTGTCCTAGAATACAAGCCAGCAAGCTTGGTTGATAACCAGACAATTGTTAGTTTACTCAAGATGGTAGCTCACTCTGCTTACACTTGCTCTACTCTGGCAAAGCAGGATTACATAAAACAGCGTAAATGATAGCTTTAGATAGAGAGAAGGTGATTTTAAAAGTCTAAGAAGAAGAAGAAGAAGTGAGTTGGGGGCAGGTTTTGTGGCTCTCACAGCTTAAGGGAAATTGCCCTCATTGACATGCATGGTTTTGTTTTTACATGATGCAGAGGATTTTGACCTTGAAATTTTTTTCAAAGCAAAAACAACCATGTAAAAACATTCAGTTCAATTCATAAATAAAGGGTGCCAACGTGACAGCCTAGTCATTGGATGGCAAAGCAGCACTCCCTCGTTAGAGTTCGTTAAAATCTCCGAGGTCGTCAGGGCCCCGGGGCTCGTTAGGGCCGGTAGAGATGAATGGGGAGGACTGGTCGTGGGAGGCATGGAGGCTGCTGGGAGCCAGCCAAGACAGCCTCTCTCACTGAACCCTTTGTCAGACCTGTCAAAGCCTTCTCATCACACTCAGCTGTTCACTGTAAAACACACTGATCATTATGAACAGGCCAGAGACAGAGAATAACAATGAATGTGGCCAATCAATATTCTCTTGTTCATTTAAAAAAAAATAAAAAATAACTGCAGAATAAACAGAAAGTTCTATTCATGCTCTATCACATCTTCATTTTAGAAAGACGTGTTTGTTTTGGATTTTACTATGAATGTGCTTACATGTGTGGGTGGAGAGGTTCTCATGATTAGACTTCAGAATGACCAAGAGCTAACTTCTCCGTATATGAGCATCAATGCTTGTTTCCCATTTTCATTGCCAGAAGCATCAGAGTTGAGTAGAATGATACAGCTGTAGAGAGATTCAGCGAAGAAAAATTACAATGCAGCATCTGCATTCAGCCATAAAGAATCTCCGCCCCTCCTCTCCATCATCACTGACAGCCTCTGCATCTCACAACACACTGCAGATCTGAGCCTCTCTGCCTCGCTTCCTGTCTTGTGTTCCAATAATTTTACATTAGAATGTCTTTCAATGCATTGCACAGCGGGCAAGGACAGCACAAGCATGAGCAAAATTAAAGTAAATTCTTAATAAATCATATTTGGAAACCATTCTGAACAGATAGCAGAAATGTATTTATGTCTAAATGTATAGTTTGACTGATAAACCAGGCCAATTCATTGGTCAATTTGCATATTTAATGAAATGTTAGGTAGAGAAATGTGAAAAACTTGTTTGATGCCTTTTAGAAAATGTGATGTTTTTACAGAGTTTGCCCACCAGAGAGAGAAACCACAGAGTTGGTTGTCAGTTCTCTGTGGGTTCATCATGACGCGCAACTCCTCTCACATTGCATCATCATTTGATCCATTGGTTTTATAAAAGCATTAATAAGTGCAGCTTTAATGTCAGGTTTTGGAAATATCTCGGTATGAAAAATGTTCCTGTCCACAACAAAGAGTAATTCTGGAGGTAAACAGTGAGCCTATGAAAGGCACAAGTCATTGCAACCACTATTACATTTGGCTCTGATAAATCTGTAATTCCTCGTATGCCGTGCTGACAGTGTTGAGACTTTAGGGCACATTCAGTCTCATCTGTTTGGGTTTCATCAGAATCGGCCGTCAAAGTCAAGTTCCTCTCCTCCTTATCTCTGCACACACATCTCTCTAAGTGCTGGGGGTCACAGCAGCGGTTGCCGTCACTTACACTAAGTGGTCTGACGGCTACACCTTCAGCGGGCATCAACAGCCCTCTCACACGATTGTGGCAGGGCACATAATAATGACTTTCACAGAGCAAAAGGGAGGAAAGAAACAGCTAAGTGACATCTTTATACCTATAAGAGCCTGGATGACTGATGGCTGCCTGTGAACATACCGTCCAATGAGATCTAATATAGATGGCCCCGCTTTGGTCTTTTATCAGAGTGCTGTCTGTTCTGTGTGTAAATCGCTCCACATTTCATGATTCATGCCTGAATATTTATGTTTATGTATGGAACACCGCTTTGGTCTGAAAGCTACTGAGAGCTGAAAGGGTAACTCCATATCGAAATCAGTTTTCATGGTTAGCACCGTTCAGACTGTGGAAACTGTTATATGATGTCAGCTGTGGCTCTGGAGGAGCTCTCTGTAGTCTGGGAAAATAACTGATGTCGTTTGGTTTATCTCGGCTGGGGTTGGGAGACTTCAAAATTCTAACAGAAGTCTGTGTTACAAACTGGAGGCATGGACACACACACACACACACACACACACACACACACACACACACACACACATATAACCAGTCCACCCAGCCTCTCTGTCCCACTATAACCAGTCCACTCAGCCTCCCTGTCCCACTATAACCAGTCCACTCAGCCTCTCTGTCCCACTATAACCAGTCCACTCAGTCTGTCTGTCCCACTATAACCAGTCCACTAATCTGCCATCCATTCTCTCAACCTATCATCTTTCATTCCTGCCATGCTACAGTATCATGTAGACGTAGCTACTGATTCTTCTTGTACATTCATGGCTCCCCCTGTCTGACATATTACATTACATTCATGAGTATTGTTTCACCCAAAACATGGTGCAGACATCGTATTGGGCAGATGTTTCACTGATAGGGCGTCTATGATCTCTGGCCTTGCAGCTCAGAAACGCAACAACACACAGATGGTTTCCTCTTTCCCCTCATCACTATGTTTAGATTGGAATTAGCTGCTGCACTTCATCAATTATGCAGCGAGGCAGCCTCTGTCTCCTCATCTGCATGCTGATCCTTTTCCCTTTGAAACAAAGTGCCAGCCGATGTGCTGGGAGAAGTGTTTTACTCAGCATGGTGGAGGAAATCATGACTCCACTTATCTTCATACTGCATGATGCTTTTTTTAAAAAAACAAGTGAAATTCGTGTATCCTCCAAAATGTCAAAGTCAAGTTATCTCCCACGTTAGTTCATCTTTCTGTGTGGGAAGTCCTCCAACCAAAACCACAAAATAGCATATGAGCATCATAAAAATGATTCATGTAAGTGTTGTGTAATCCACCACCTCTGTGGGTAAGGTTTGGTCAAATTTAGAAAAGTGAAACTACTTGGCTAAGATTAGAAGAAAAAGATGAAATATGTGGCCTCTGCTGTGTAATGTGGCCGCGCTCCTCATTTTACCTGAACTTTAATCAGCCTAATCTTATATTTCATAAAAATGGAGTAATTGCTTCTGACACGAGGGGAGGCACTCTGTATTTCACCTCCTCTGAAAAATGCTCTGGAAACCCTGACTTGTCAGAAAACATAATTATATGCCTTCTTAAATGTTTAATCAAAGACCATCCAAGACTGCCATTTTTTGTAGCAGGGGAAGGCTCACCTGTCAGCAGAATATCTTAACAAGCATGTGAATGTGTTTTGATGAATTTTGTAGAAAATTTTGTTCAAAATCCTAACGAGATGTTCTCTGGGTCAAGAAATCGATTTTACTTTAAAGTAAAGCGACAGAAATGGCGTCTTGGAGTGTAACAGAGAATTAGCTTTGTATGAATCATTTAGACAAGATCAGATTTAGTGTTATCAGAAATGTAGCGTACAGGCCCAGCTTCATTTATCCCATCTCATTTTAAAGCGGGACAGTGAGCTCTACCTACTGTATGTAAGTGAATCTGAATCGCTGTAACGGTGCAGCTGACTACAGAGCAGACAGAAGACAGCACCATTGTTTCTGGGAGAAATGGAGACAGATAGTATGGAGCATTTTTCTCTGTGGGTTATACATCCATTCCCAACCTTGATAAAAATGAGTTTGATCCTCTTTTTGAAAACTCCCAGCCAGTCGATTATGCATATGAAGCACTGTGAAATTAGCCCCTTTTGTTTGGGTCTTGCATTTCTCTTTTAATGTGTGAATTGGCTCGATTATACAACAAAAAATCTGGCTAATCCTTACATCCCTCTCTCCCTGCCTCCACCCGTTTTCACTCTCACTCTGTCTCTCTTGCTGGATTTCCTCTGTTTTTCTGTCTTGCTGTGGGGGAAACAAAGGGAACAAAAGAAGGCGAGGAGACAGTAAGCTTCTCATCCACTGTAGTGAGTGGTGGAGTGGAGCTCTCAATGGACTGCTGGACAGACTGGGTGGACTAGTGGTGCTCTGAGAACTAGGCCAGAGGACTGTTGACGGCACCCCAGAGTCCAGAGTCAGGACCAGATGAAACGGAGGATTACTGGAGGAAACAGTGTAAGAGGAATAGGGAAAAAATAGTCGATATATTGCTCGGTATCAGGGATGAGGGATCATTGTTGGTGAGATGGAGGTAGACGAAGGGGTCCCTGTACTCTCATGGATTTAAAACAGGGATCAAATCGAGGGCACAGTTGACCTACTTTTTATCTTTATGCACACACAAAAAGAAAGTTTGAACCTAACTGATAGAATTTGCGTCAAACAACCTTTTTCTAAGTCATAACTCAGAAAACACAAGCTTCACACATACTGATTGCAGATAAATGTAGAGAATGATATGTAAATCTGCAAGTGCAACCACTATATATGTCTGGACATATTAGACTATTAGAATTTCATATTTGGATGTCAGTATAATGACGTGTGTTTATTAATGATTCCATAGCCTTAGTTTGAGAAATATGCAACATTACAGTTATGGCGATGTTCATGAAACCACTGCCCCCAGGTCCATAATGACTGCTTTCTGTATGAAGTTTGAGAAACTACATATGAAGGCTACCCCAGAGGATTACTGGTACCTGTGAATGTGGATTGTGTTATGGAGTTGGCTATGTTACTATTGAACTTATAACCATCTACTGGGTTTTAAGATGTATGGCATTCATTCTGGACAAATGCCTTGTCTCCTAAAGTTAACAAAAGGGAAAAACAATTTATGTATTTGGCCCGTAAATGAATATGCTCCAAAATTTTATGGGTTCCTGCCCACACTACACCCTTCCACCAAGGTTCATGGAAATCGTGCCAGTAGCTTTTCAGTTACACTGCTGACAAACAGGCAGTCGTGTTATTTTTATGTGGTTTGCCCGAAACAATCAGCAGTGAGTGAGGTATCCATCCCGCAGTCTTGTTTGCTTGAATAGAATTTGCTAGGAGCAGATAACTTCCTGTTTTTCCACACTGATCAAATAAATAAGAGTTGATGTTTCTATTAATCGAGTTACTGTGACTTGTACAGCTGTGTCAATCTCACATGGGACGAGGATGATGTCCCATTCTTAATTATGCTGGCTAATCTCTGATTGGTTGACAAATCAGCAGTCTGGAGCCCACAAGAATCTCAGTGTGTCCTTGGTAACATGAAACTTCCTGTTTACGTTGTTCAGAGTTGGTGGTTGGTGAAAAAGTTGCTGTTTCGGTTTCAGGAAATCAATCCATTTTCATACCGATATTTACTACAAGATATCTAAGAACTGTACAAGAACAGTATAAGTCTATAAGTCTGTAAATAAAGCTTGTGAAAAGCAAGTAGAAACACTCAAGGCCTCAAAGGGTTAAATTGCTGATTGCTGGTGTTGATCAGTTGGGGGTCAGAGCAACACTTCCAACGAGGGACAGAAGCGTGAGGAATGGAGGAGGAATGGCAGGGGAGAAGTCACCAACACAATCAATCAACATAGTTTTTGTGAAAATCAGGGACTGTCACTGGAAGGAAGGAAGAAAGAACAGCAGGAGGAGGATTCTTCAACAGTATCTGGGCTGAGGAAAGTTGCAGCCAGACGAAAAAGTAACAGCACCTCCAGCCTTGTAGATGGGTGGATCCATCGTCTTGTCAGTCCGTATTCAACTTGTTGTCTTCTTCAAAGTTTTATGTTCATGAGCGACATTTTAGGATTTTTAGTTTATTTATTTAAAAAACCAAACCAAACAAACACTAGATTACAGATCTTAGGTGTGATTGGTTGTCAGTTTCTCAGAGCTCTCTGATTGGAGCTGCCTGTTATGAGCCATTTGCCTGAAAATGAAGGGGAGGCGGCAGCCCTTCAGCTCGCCACATGCAAGGAAGGGGGAAGGAAGGGAGGGTATAAAGGAAGGAGGAAAGGTGAAGTATCAAGGTGAATTGTACAAAGCAAGGAATTTCCCTCATTTTATACCATAAATGGGAGACAAAAACATTGTGATTGTGTGATTTTGACACTATTTGATACAAGTGCTTATGGTGCGTAATGTTCACCATAGTCTAAAGGGATATGGAAAAGCAGGGAGGGAAAAAAGCTGGTGTACATTTTTAGTTGTGATATATTTACACCGAGATGAGTCGGGCAGTGTGTGTGTCTGTAACTGAATCTGTATATGTAGTGTGTGTGTGTGTGTAAGAGGCAACCATGCATGCCCTGCTGAGTTTTTCAGTGACACAGGAAGTGGTGATGTAATAGTATACAATCCTAAAGCTTTTTCACACACTCGCTGTCTCCCGCTCCGTCTCTCACACACTCATGTGTTTGCCCCTCGGCCACCGTGATATTCCAAGTCCTACAATCATGTGAGTGCGGTGGCTGTGGTCGCGGTCTTTGAGCTCTCTGGTTGAGACAAACACACGCTCACAGACACATTTATGGAGCTCAGAGCTGAGAGCTTTGTAGCCTCCTTAAATGCAGAACGGATTTCAGAAGAATTCACACAGCAGATCTTTGACCTTGGACAGACAGCCCTGTCTTTGTAATGATTCAGTTTCCCCGATGTCTTCACACAGACCTTTAAAGTTTCCTCTAATAAAAGATACCAAATAAAGAGAACCAAATGCATAATAATTAGATTTGTGTTGTGCTCCTCTTGAAGAATGCAACACTTACATAACAGAAGCCATAAAACACCACAGATGAACACTTGTGACAAGTTCTGTAATTATGTTGTGATCTCTATGATATAGAGAGCCAAAGTCCTGATGCCGTTTCCAGGCCTGCCTCCACTCCACCAGCACCTGTGTCGAGATGCAGCCTCTCAATGAAAGCTTCTTTGATTGGCCATTCTGAGAAAGTTAATGTTTTCCTGGGGTTCTGTTTTCAGACAGAGTCCAAGCCAATACTGTCAAT
Source organism: Holacanthus passer (assembly GCA_025331565.1). NCBI lineage: Eukaryota > Metazoa > Chordata > Actinopteri > Pomacanthidae > Holacanthus > Holacanthus passer. The sequence continues at coordinate 151,757 of JAFREQ010000075.1, forward strand.
GGAAAGACACGGGTGGTTGTGATTAGACAGAAATTTATCCTTAGTGTTTTTCTTTCTTTCCTTCTTAGTTTTTTTTAACTTAATTGAACAATGGAATGTATAACATAGTATAACCATAATAATAAGGGTCCCTGGTATGTGTTTGAGTATTAAAACAGAATCATAAATAATATCAACACTGGTTAATGTTTTTTTCACACTCCCTTTGTGAACATATGTCATGAGATGAGAGGAAAAAGGAGAGACTGGAGTAAAATAACAGAAAGAAGCAGAGTTTTGTGGTTGTGTGCTCAGATACAGACAAAGGCACGCTCACACACACACACACACACACACACACACACTTTCTAGCTTACAGCGAATGTCTGCACAGTCAGTATATCAGGGGAATAAACACAGACTGCACAAATGGTCATAATGGTGAAAGTTTTCTTTGCTCACATCTTTAGGCTTGTTGGAAATGGTCTTTGGTAATGGCAGCTAATTACATTCATTTTCTAAATGTAATTACCTTTTATGTCTAGACAAAAGAAGTGAGAACCAGGTTTTGTTGCACAGCTAGATTTTTAGTAATTTGTAGTTTGTAGTTACACCTGTCTTTTTGACTCTGAATTAGGTTTCTTACTTGTGTGTTTTCATGCTGGCTTGCTATAGTGCTCTGTATATTTCTAACATGGAATGGTCTAACCTGCTTTTCACAGTACTGCTGCATTTCTCCTCGACTCCCTCACATTGAAGTGAGTTTAGCAGATGACTGGTCAAAGTTAAAATATGTTTGAGGTAGTCCATGTCTTGGCCACTTACAGTACCTCACAGCAGCATAACAGAGTGTGTGGGGGAAGTCCTGCATATTAAGGAACAGGAAGCTATCACACACACACACACATCCTCACTCACTCATCACTTGGTCACTTGCCACCAGGCTCTTTTACTGGATTGAAATGCCCAAAATATGGTAATGAGTTGCAGGGCTGCTCTTGCGTATTTATGAGTGTGTGTATGCAAGTCCGAGGGCGTAGCTTCGCGTTATCTCCCATCCACACTACTTAAGCTCCGTAGGGCACTTCAAACAGCCTGCAATGGGAGGGAGCAGGGCGAGGGAGCATGTGTATGTGTATGTGTGTGTGTGTGTGTGTGTGTGTCGGTGGTGGATATTGGAGGGGGTAGCCTTCGGTACCAAGGGGAAATAGGACTGTGATTTCAGACCAAATTAAGCCACATCAAACAAGCCAGATCAAAGAGTATACAGCCCTTACTGTCTGTGCCAGTCTGACATCACGACAGGATGCCCCACCCCCAGCGCACACACACACACACACACACACACACCCATACACACGTGCGCACATTTCCTTCCTACTGTCCTCCTTTCCCTTCATTTTTTAAATTATTCCCTGCATTTCCTTTCTTTTTCATAGTAGCAGATTTCCCATATCTTTCTCTTCCTGTAAGGAAATCTGGACCCCATACTGATATAAATACAGCCACCCACCCCCATGCAGACAGACAGCAAGCATTTAACAGGGTTATAGGTTAACCTGGATCAAGTATAATGTAATATGTGCTGAGGCTGGGTGTGTGATAGAGCAGTTATTCAGTGTAAAGGAGGCGGATGGGTGGGAGGATGGGGGAACAGCATCCATTAGAGACACAGCTTCAGCTTTGAATTATGTTAGCAAACCTGGCTGTTTGAGTCAAACCCTTTGATGCTGCCTGATGCCCGTGGCTGTCAAGTGTTCTGTATATATATATATGTGTGTGTATGTGTATATATGTGTGTGTGTGAGAGTTTTGGAAGCTGGATTAGACGGCTGCATAGGCAGGAGAGGAGGGGTGGCTGCTGTTTTAGTGAAAGAAGGAAGAGGCTGAGAGAGGTTGAAAAAAGGGGGAGATGCAGGGTACAGATGGCGCAGACAATGGGATAAGGGTGTGTGTGTTTTTGTGGAAAGAGAATAGGGAATTGACTTGATGACAGAAGTTGAAAAAGGTAAAGAGATACATTATAAACATACAGAGGGACAGGAGGAGAACAAAGATCTTGTGTTTGTATTAGGTTGTTAAAGTTTGAGGATAAATGGAAAAATAAAATTATTTCCTTATATAAATTATTATTAGTTAAATTGTTATATATTACTGTATTATATTGTTTTAGCATTTAAATGTTGCAGCTGGATAAGATAGAGCACATTTTTAGGGCTACAGCTAAACATCATTATTCATTCACCCATTAATATAAAGTGTCATTCGGTCAATTAACCCTAACCCTCACCCCCATTAATATGGCATAATTGACTGACTGACACCTAATGACACAGTCATTCATAAAGACTCCTTCATGTTCATGACAGGTGTCACGTCATGGTTATGATGGTGTCATGTCAGTGTTATGCGCACCAAAAAGAGAGTACTGAATATCCTTTCTCAGTTTGTGACACTTTAAGGCTTCAAGTTTCTACATCATATTTGTGTGAGTTGTTTATTTGACCACACTTGTCACAAAATCATGCTGGTATGTAGATGTTCTAAAGTAGGATTTAAGGTGAACTCAGGGAAACTTCAGTAGATGAATATGAAAACTCTACACAATGAAGCTCAAGCATCAGTCAGGAACAAGAAAAAACACGAATGTTAGTGGAGGCAGCTCAATCAATGCATCATATTTTAGTAACATTTTGATCTACAAAGTATCTTATAACTTCAGCTGTCAGATCAATGTAGCGGAGTAAAAAAGACAATGTTTGCCTCTGAAATAGAGTTAAATTGAAGTTTAAAGGAGCATAAAAATACTTTGAAATACTCAAAGTATTTACTTAAATAAGTTACTTAAATAAATGTACTGTTAAAATCCAACACTGCTGTTATAAATGGCACACTGTCATGTCTGCCAAACTAATGTGTTGCTTTTTCTATTATTTTGCTTTGCCAAGAACTGCTTTTGTATATCACGGTAAAATGCTTTGGAGCTGTACCTCAAAACTGACTGAGATACAACAGCGAAGTGAGAGAGGTGGAAAGAGCGATAATACACCAGAGGGGGGGAAAGCCGCCAGTTAAAATGGTCATGGATCCAGTCTAAATACAGCACAGTGTCCAAATTCTCCATTAGGGAGGCAGAGTTTTTAGAAGCTAAGTGATGTGACCTTAAAATTTTATGAACATCTGATCTTATTTACTGAGATACATTAAAGTGGTGTAACATGCGTCTGCCAAACCCAGTGTCATTTTTATTTACATTTGAAGTACATCTATCTCTCTCTCCTGGCACCCACTGTGAAGCTTCGAGTGAGGTTTTGGCATACAGATACGCTGTTTATCAATATGTAATATCTGGTGATATTAACTGAGTATTGCTGTCTGTGTGTTGCCAGTGCTCCTATCCTGTGTGGGAGGACTTCAGCGCCAAGGCCACAAAGCTGCATTCTCAGCTCCGGTAAGTTTCTCTGACAACACAACAAAGTAAAGAAAATAAATAGGTAAAAAAAGTCTTGTTACACTCTCCGTTATGCTACATTGGATGAAATCATTATGCAAAAAAGAAAGTCAGACGTCAGATTTTGTCTTAGTTGTGTATGTATTTTTGGCAGAAACTGATGTCAGTATTTTTAGACTGAAGTTTCAATTACGTGGATTGAAAAAATTCCCAAATTTAAGGTTTGGAGATTTGCATAGAATTCTTAAGTTTTGCCAGATTCAGACCACCATATGACTATGCAAATGCAAAAATTTTCTGTGTTCTTGCGCTTTAAACCGTATCAAAAATCTTCAATACGTGCCTGCTTTTAATTGTACTCAAATTTGCAAAAAGCTTAATTGAAAATATGCCTGCAGGGATGGACGACACTGATATCAGCTAGATGTAGCAACATACTAATAGACCAAGTCTGCTACCATCAATACATTACCAGCACAAAACATGGCCCTTGAATATTTAAATCAGGTTCTAATTCAATAAAGCTTTACCATGATGCCATTTTATCTGAAGTAACGAGTGTTTTCTGTTAATCTAGAACAACTGTTCTGGCTGCTGTGGCCTTCCTGGATGCCTTTCAGAAGGTGGCAGACATGGCTACCAACACCAGAGGTAGGATAACAGCTGTGTGTGTAGGCCGATGTGTGTGTGAGTGTGAACCAGCTCCTAGCTCAGAAAACTATAAGCTGTGTGTATTGGCATGCATGTCTTTGCCAATGCCGTGTTGTGTTTTGCTCTTCTGAAACGTCCACATGGCAGCACTATTAGAAATCTTATTATGTTGTTGAGATATTATCAACCAGCCTGCTAAATTGCCCTTTGACTGATGAAAGTGTTTCCAGCAGCCTAAAGGTACATTTTGTCCCAAACTTCAAAGCAGTTGTACTGCAGTGTTTACAGAGACAGAAATGACGGAAGTATCTCAGAGAGGTCAATAAAAGGTATTTCTGTAGCAGGATATGTTTGGTTGAACTTCCCAGTGCAATTGGAAGATCAGTTTCCCATAGCGTGTCACGAACAACATGGGCTTTTGAAGAGTGGTGCCAATGTGTTTGGGAGGAAGTGATAGTTTAGTGAAAGTTTATACCAGTCATATCTTTAAATTTGATGCGTGAAGCATAAAAATCCTGAATTCTGTCTTTCAGGTTGGAAAGGCTGCTGACACATGTAAACAAGTGAAGCACGGGTTATTAGTTCAACACTAACAACAATGTTAGAATATTAGAACCTGATTCGAATAACTTGGAAGCAGTTTGAAGTTCTACAAAAAAATAAAGATGGTAATGTTACTTTTAGTAATATTGGCATATACTGTTGTGCTGTGTACAAATGTACATTTAAGCAATATTTTGACTATTATATGTATATTTGAATTAGCAAGTTGCCTCACTTCTAAACACTAAAAATGTACATTATTAAGCTTTCACTACGTGTGCATCCTGGAAAACTGCCTGAATTTTATAGAAGTATGGTGAATGGATTTTGTGTTTTTGGCCTGACACTTGAAATTCTAGGTGTAGGCTTAAAGCTTGGCACTGGCATATTGTGTGTGGGCTGAGGGCTAAGGAGGTCAGACAAACACTCACCGGCACACTGAAGGCCACCTGAATACTACGGCACCACTGAGGGAAGAGAGGGAAGAGAGGGAAGAGAGGGAAGCGGGAGCGACGAGTGAGGCTGTAACACAGGGAATTTCTCCTCCTGTTGTGACTTATTAGGTGCAGCTGCCAGACAGTGTATGTGATGGTGATGTGTGTGTGCGGCCCCAGGTGGGATCCTACGGAGGAGGGTGCAGGAAGAGTCTCGTGCTGCTTTTACAGGCCAGACAGGAAATCACCAAGCTCTGTCAGCTCTTTACGCACGCCGCCACCAGTGCCACACACACACACACACACACAGAGGCAAAAATATAACATAAATGATGTTGGCACGAAGATGCAGGCTGTGCATCAGAGGCTCTTTGTACTTTCTGTGCTGATGAGTCATTCCTGTTGGAGACCATGTGTCAGATTGCCGTACAATTGCAGCTCTTTCTCAGTGTGTGATGTTCTCTAATAGATTTGTTAAATGGATGGAGGCAGAAGACGGCACCAATAATGATGCTCTCTGTCTTCCTGCCATTCGCTATATCAATGTGCCACTTATTACAGCGCGTGTGTATGTGTGAATCAAGCCCAAAGGGTACTGATGATCCTGTGCTCTGCTCTTGTACAGACACTCCCATCTGTGAGCCTGCGTTGGCTTTTTTTTCAGCGTGTCAAATAAATTTTCTGTGAACCGAAGTGTTTTCATCAGCTGGGTGAGAATGAAAGAACTGGCTCCCTGACTATTATATATGGGATATTTCTGGAAGTTGTCGTGGGCAGATTTTTACTGTCCAACGGCACTAATGATGTTGATATTGAATATGCCAAGTCTATGTATCGCTACTTATGTGACAAACTCTCTTCCACTCCATATGCTCATAGCATGGCCCTTAAGAAGGCAGTGTTGGTTGGTCCATCACTTTAGTTCAGACAGAAATATTGGCTGGATTGCCATGAAATTTGGAACAGACCTACATGGCCCCCAGATAATGACTTCTACGGCCTTTGGTGACCCCTGACATATCCTCTAGTGCCACCATGGAGTTGAAATTTGTGGTTTTTAGTGAAATATATCTACAACTATTGGATGGATTGTCAGGAGATTTGATACACACATTAATGTTTCCCTCATGATGAATTTCAATGACTTTTTGTTATCTCTTAATGTTTTATTTGTTGTCATGATCAGGTCCAATTTATTTGTTCTTTACTTTGGGTCATGACCAAAAACCTGAAAAACTGAGGACATCCACATCAGCCTCAGCTGTGCTTAATGCTAATTAACATGTTAGCATGCTATCACACCAAACTAATATGATGAACATGATACAACATGACACAATTAGCATGTTACCCTGCTTACGTTAGCATTTAGCTCGAAATGCCTCAGTGAGTCACTATCATGACTGTAGACTATCATTATTCAATTCAGTTTTATTTGTAAAGCGCCAAATCACAACACAAGTCATCTCAAGGCACTTGAGGTCTAGACCGTAATCTTTATAATATTATTTATAGAGGCCTAACAGTTCCCATCATGAGCAAGCACTTGGTGACAGCAGTGAGGGAAAACTTCCTTTTAACAGGCAGAAACCTCGGAACAGAGCCAGGCTCTAGACAGGCGGCCATCTGTCTTAACCGGTTGGGTTGACTTAACTTCATAGATCATACTTTGTAATAAAGGTAGTCCACCTGGATGGAGGCTGATGTAATTTGTGCCTCTTTTTAACCATTTTCCCAGGGGTTAGATGAGGATATGGACAGGAAGAATGAAATAATATCTCAAAGACAAGTTAGAAAATATGAACACCTGTAATTTCCAGAAGAGAGCTCCTCCTGAGATAAACAAAATATAGGGAATAAGGGAGAGAAAATCCTGGACTCAACAATAAAGTCTTATGTTATATTAATTTAACAAACAAATAAATAATTGTGTACTCCATCACATGTAAGGAGGGCATTGGGAAATAGTCGCACAAAAGTCGGGACTACTGGTTTTGCTGTGCTGGATCGTAGCCAGGGCTTGTTTTCTGCTGGGCTTGTATATATATTAAGTTTCCCTCTCAAAATGACAAAGTTAAAGAAAGCAGCATAGAGAGTGAGAGAAACAGTTTTTCTTGTGTTGGTGATGGTGTGTGAGAGAGAGATCTAGCAAGTGGGTGAAAGTCCAGCAGGAGGAAATGTGCAAGTGTTTGTGAATTCCCTAGTGAGGGGTGAATTTGAGTGCACCTTCAGATGTGCTCTACACTCCCTTCTTATAGCCCAAACATTCGCTTTCCCCAGGGCGGACTGGCTGTGTGTGTGTGTGTGTGTGTGTGTGTGTGTGTGTGTATGACAGCATACAGTATGCAAGTATGCAGTATACACAACAGGCCTGCTTCCCTGCCCCGTTTTGTGTGTGTGTGTGTGTGTGTGTGTGTGTGTGTGTGTGTGTGTCTGTGTGTGTGTGTATGTGTGTTTCCCATCTTTAACAACCTGTCCATTTGGCGCCCTTTAACAACTCCTCTTCATCCGTCCTTCATCCGGACACACACAGCATGTTCCAATATTCACACACTCATAGACATAGACATACAGCATTATTCAAAATCGAGTCATACAAACATTTTTTATGTTTAACCTTTTTAAACACAAGTGGTTTTTCGCCACTTGGGAACAGCTTGAGACATTTCTGCCAAAAAGCTACAACCACATGAGAAGAGACGTCCAAATTCAGATGCATCATCAGTAGCTTTAAGCAGCCGAGATTTATTGGGCTAACTGGCCTTTTTGACGGAGAGTTAGGTCACAGACTCTGTTTTGTCTCCTAGTTCAGATGATCTTAATATTAATCTTCATATTCATCTGAAACAGGAACATTCAGAACGAAAATAGATACATTTAGCTTTGGTTTGAGTTTGAGAACACAGCAGTCAGAGTGAGATCTTGTAGTTTTGGGTGCTTTTCTTCAGCTTGAGCTTTCTTTGTTTGATATCACATGACACAACTGTGATGCAACCAGAGTACAGGCAACTGCAGACTACTGCAAACTGTGTGGTTGAAAAGACAGAGGTTTCCAAAGTCTGAGACTGTGGGCCTCCCCTCAAACAAGCTTGGGACAACGTCAAAATGTTATTTGATTCCATAGACACTCAACAATTGAGCCAAGATAACCTAATATTGCCGTTAGACATAACTTTAGACTACACTAAATACATTAACAACGTCTGTCCTGAGGCATTTATTATTAGTTTCCGACTCTGGGAAAGTCGGAAAAACAGTGAAATCCCCCAAAACTACTGTATCTCTGAACTATCTCTTCAACACAATCACAGGTTTAGGCTATTCTATGGGATCTCCTGTTGATAACTAATGTAACAACTAATGTAATATTTTTTTTCACTTTCATTCACTGAGCCTCTCCAGAAACTGTCTGGACCCCTCAGGGAGGCCCACTTCCCATTTTGAAAACCTTAAGACAAGTTTTACTTCAGGCCTGCAGAGGCAAACATAAAGATAAGGGAAACTATAGTTGGTAAAGCAGCTTTCTTTTTTAGGAAGTCTTTATAAAATTGTTCATTTGTGCCTGACTAGTTGTGCATTCTTTGTCTGATTATATCTGCCGCTTTCTGTCACTCTTCCTCTTCTAAGAATGCTTTTACAGTGATGTCCTGCATATCTTTCCCGTCAAGGACCACATGACAGCCTAATGATGATGATGTGAGATACTGAATATTTGGCAACATCATCATAAACTTTGAGTTTATCCTTATTTGTCCCTCCTGAAGAAGAGGTTTCTAATATTAAATCATCTCATTCCATTGCAGTGAGGCTTGTTGTCTCCCATAAGTGATTTCTTCTTTAATTTGTTTTTTTTTAGCTGCTGACAGAGGTCTAATACAGAAATATGGGATTTTTATTCATAATATTCAGTCAGTTGAAAGTTTTGTTACAGTGACATGATTCCATTATGTGCTATTTGTTGTTAGCAGCATGGCATCATGCAGTTTTTGTGATATGGAGGTAATTTAACTCATAATGTTTACTTCGCGTTGTGTAAAAGGTCTCAGGTTTGAAATAACTTTATTGGTGGTCAACGAGAATGTGACAAGCTGCTGTTCAGATAAATATGATATTTGGACATCCAATGTTCAGACATCTTATGTGTGTGTGTGTGTGTGTGTGTGTGTGTGTGTGTCAGTGCAACCTAGTTATTAGTGCTGATGTCCTCATAAGGCGAGCAGTGTATAAATGCTTGTCAGGGTGTGTGTGTGTGTGTAGTCATTTTTAAGTGCTGCTTTGGGAAACTGAATGTCTGGAGAAAAAAATAATCTAATACTGGTCATTATTGGGAAGCAGGGTCTAGGACAGTGTTGAATCTGTATCAGTGTTTATCTGCACCATTCTTACCAATACAACTGATGTGTTCTAGTTTGACCTCTCTGAAGAGCTTTGACTGTTTAAAGCTGAAGAAAAACATTAACCACTTTTCTGTTTTAGCTGTTTTACCTATCAGCTCCTCTCTCTTTGATCCCATGATGACAGTAACGTTGATGATGACGGTTCATCTCTTTATCCAACTTGCTCCCTCTGCCTCTCTCTTTTCATCTCCACACTCTCTGCAGTAGCAGCAGTAAAACCTGGGTCAATCCCAGGACTCTCACTATGGACACAAGGGACAGCAGTAAAACTCTACTGTGTGTGTCTGTGTGTGTGTGTGTGTGTGAGATGATGAGGATGATGATCTGATGGTACAGAATGTCTGGCGATTTTATTGCCAGGCTGCCTGCCTGCATCTGAATACGAGGTTTCATAATGAATATCGTAAATCTTATTGATGCACGCACACACACACACACACACACACACACACGCCTGCTCACATGCACATAGACACAGAGCTAAAATCCCCCTCCATTCTTTGGACTTAATGCTTATTAGGACATGATCACTACTCCAACCTCTTTTGTTTTATCCATAACACAATGACTGAAATTATAATAAACTCCCATTAAATGATTAATGTCAAACCTCAACAATGTAGAAACATGATGGGCATATGGCATATCTGTTTGTTTCATGTATTAGTCTGCTGCTGTTTTTCATCTCTTCAGTGGAGCAGAGGCTTCAGTGGGTGTTTAAGTCACATGCTTCATGTACATCATGATTTACTTGTCTATTCCTATTGCATTGCATTTTGCTTTTATCAATAGACTCACTCACACCTAGTGGTCACCAGATCTGTAAAGTCCTTTATTTAGTTTGTCATATTAATACTTCAGAAATGTCCTCTATCCACCCTCGCATGCCAAAACAATGGGAAAACAATCAGATCACCATCCATTGATTGTAGAGTTGTCTGGCTAAATAAATCTAAGTACATTCAACGATAACACCTATATTGTGCGATTGGCAAGAAGCATTTTTAGATTCATCCAGTCTTGAGTTTTAGTAAAGCACCATTTTTTTATGTGTAAAAACATTATATTGTGAGTAAGGAAGCCCAAGTGAAGGAATGCCATGAAGGTACATCGCTCCATAGCTTTCATAGTTTTCTGGATGATGATGCCACACAGGTCTTGATGCCTGTAATCACACAGGACTAAGGCTTATCTCCACTACAGATGCTAGAAAAGGAGAGAAAAGAAGCTGGAAAACTCATTTCCAACATGTTTATCTTGTTCGCTGAAGCCAAAGGAAGGGAGCCGGGGGGCAGGAAGCAATGAAGTTTATGGGAAATGTGGTCTTGATTTGGAGAAACACTACCGCTAATAATACCACTGCTGTGACATAGAGGCTGCCAATGATCCTGACCGTGGTCTCATGCATTTACAGTAATAGCAGCAAGGTAGGAATTTCAATTTGAGAATGGTTTATTGGTGTTTAAACCTACTACACATAGCACATTTTTAACTTGACACAGAAGAAGAGCACATTGATTTGCTGTAAACAAGGACCCTTAGACTTGAGGCACAGTGGTGCTGTGTGGAGAAGTGATAGTTAATGTGTTTAAGTGGTAGTGAAATGATGCAGAGCAACAGTTGAGGATTGTTCCAGATCTCCGAGGAATGGAGCGGTGACTGTATGAAAAGACAGAGAGGTCCATGCTTGAGAGAGCATTGAACGTCGCGAGCAATAGCAGCAAATGGACAGAGGACTGTTGTGGGGAATTGTTAGGAAGTCTGCAGCGGCAGGCCTGCGCCGTCACTGTGGATACGAGCGTCAGCTAAGTCAGTGGCTGCCAGTCTTTTTTTTCAGACGTGCCCTCACAGCCCTGTCACATTAAGCGAAGAAATCACAAAACCATCAACCATGCAGCATTATAAAGTAAACATTAATACAGTACATTTTTCATACAGTTTAACTGTCAGAGCTTAGTTGAGTCAACTTTGCATTTGGTACTACTACTAAGTTCGATTTTTCCACTATTTACTGACTGCATCACTTATAGCTGTTTCATCTATTACCTTTAACTAACTCCAACTTCAACCATTTATCCATTATATTTACCTAGTTAAACATTTTATCCAGTAGCTAACTGTAACTCCAGTCATTTGTTCATTACTTTTTCAACCATTGATCTGTTACTTTTAGCAAACCATTTAAACCATTTATCCAGTAATTTAGCCAATTACATTTGGCTAACTCAGACTTCTCTGCTCACATGTTAATACTTTTTCACTCCCTCTCACAACATGTGGTGTTCAGGTGTTACAACCGACTCAATATGTGGATATTATATGTAATTAGTAATCAAATTGTAATTTGTATTGTTTTCAAATTAGTCGAGCCTGTAAAACAATGGTGTGTGTGTGTTTGTGTGTGTGTGAAAGAGAGAGAGAAAGAGAGACATATTGTTGCAGAGGGGATAAGTAAAGCAATATCGGGTAAACAAAGAGTAAAAACAAAATAATAACTAAATGCAATAAAAAACAAAAGTTGCTGCTTGTTTGTCTCTGCTTCGAAGCTTTTCTGCTGAGTGTGTATGTGTGTGTTCATTCAGTGTAATAAAAAAGTATTCAACACTCCCTCATTAACTAGCTGGCTGCCTGGCAGAGCACTGCATGCTGGCTGCACTGATGACTCCCTGGGCGGGAGGAAGAGAGGTAACACTCAAATGAGAGGCCATTTAAGTTAATACAGTTACACACACAGCACATACCTACAAACACACAAAGACATACACACACACACACACACACACACACACACACACACATACATGCAACTCAGCAAGAGTGCTTTCCCTTATTCAGCTTGCATAACGGCACCCCCCTGCAAGGACCACCTGCTAGTTAATACCACTGCTCACACACAAACAGACACTCCCACACACACACACACACACACACTCCCCTACACATGCAATTCTGACATGCATGCATATTAGCTCACGGGCATGTGTGTGTAAACATGGAGGCTCTGCACAGAGCATGCCAAGCAATTGTGACCACACACACGCACATACACACATGAATGGTTGTTGAAATGTCCTGCAATGGGAACAATGGGCAGTGGGCTCTGACCTAGAAGAGCATGTGTATGGTTTAAACTCCAAAAAAACAGTTATTTGGAAGTTTATACCTTCCGTGTGTGATGCATGAGTGTCTCCCCCTTTCCTCGCTCTGACTCTGACATGGATCTGCCGTCCCTTCAGCCAATCACAGACAAGTGGGATCACATTTACGAGCGTGGTTGCCAGGCAACAGGGCGAAAGAGAGAGTGAGTGTGTGAGAAAGAGATGGAAGTGGTGGCAGAGAAAAAATAGCCATGTTGTTGCCAAGAGGAGAGGAGAAATCTGAGCAAGATGGCTTAATTGCATTTCACAGATAGCATGCCATTCACGGTCAACTGGAGATACATTTGATCTGATACGGTTGATCATGCAACCTAAGCGGCTGAACTGGGGTTTTGTACTATGCATATCTGGTTTAGTATGAGGATTAGTCAGTTCCTGACCTTACCTTAACCCCACTGAATACATTATGACCTGTAATCACAATTTAATTGTCTGTCTTTCTCCGAGTTTGTCTCTTCTCATTGTCCAGTGGGCCAGTCAGACATTCATACAGTTTAGCAAGATAATCTGAACCAGGGGTTCCCAAGCTTTTTCAGCTCGAGACTCAAAAGAGAAATCTGGGGTCTGCCCAGGACACAAACCTGCAAAAATACACAATGAATTGCCATAACATCAACTTTTACAAAATACTGATACAGAACAAACCATGAATTTAAAATGTATATGTACACATTTCTGACATACATACACACTTAACTAATACAAATGTAGCACATACATGTCACTGATTCTTCCATTTTCAAAACAATGCTGAATAAGTAAGAAACATTTTTTTTTTTTTTAAATTTTAGATATATATGCTGATTATTTTCTTCATTAATCAATTAATTGCATTGTCTATAAAAATGTCAAATGTCAAAAATCGTGATCTATTTAAATAGCCTGCTTTGTCCAGCCATCATTCTAAAAGATATTCAGTTTACTATCATATATGAAAAACAAAACAAATCCTGATATTTGGTTTGGTGTTGATGAGAACTGTTATAACTCCTCAATCATTGCTTTCTTTCTTTCTTTCTTTCTTTCCCACTCTCTCTGTTTTTCCTCTCTAAGTAGGCCATGGCTGAGAGGCCTGCTGTTACAAAAAACAACATTATTGTCTTTAATTAAGCCTCAGCCACAATGTGTGTCTATTCCCCCCATCTCTCTCTCTCTCTCTCGCTCTCTCTCTCCTTCCTCCACGAAGCTTTTCTCTCACTCATCACTCACCCCGAACACTACTTCTCCCTTCCCTCCTCTCTTGTTCCCCTCTGCTCCCTCTTACTTCCCAACACGTTTCTCCCATCAAATCCTGCCTCCCATCATTCCTATTCCTCCTTTGCCCTCCTCCTTCCCTCCATCCTTCTCTCTGCCCCTGGCAGCTCTCTAAGGACATTTCCTGATGTCACAGTGCAGTATTGTCCCAGAGGTCAACAACACAAGACATGCTCTGTTGCACACACATACAGACACACGCACACACACACATATGCGGTGCACTCACTCAGTAAGCATGGGAAGCTGAGCTCAGTGAGTCTCGCTGCTCCAAGGCCAAGTCCTGTTTAATGAGACAAGAGGCTGGAGTGAGGAGTGGTATGCATGTAAGAGAGAGAGTGTGTGTATGTGTGCGTGCGTGCCGTGGCGGGTATGTGATGTCTTTCCTAAATGTGCTGTTTACTGCAGTGTCGAGTTCTTTTGAGATTTAGATGTAGAGTTTTCAGTAAGTTTTCTTGGCTTTTTGTCATGTAAGATTTAATAACTCTGAGTGAATTTGTCAAAATATTGAAGCAACACTTGCTGCACTTCGGGAGAACTGGGCACATTGGTGTGTGAATGCATGTGTGTGTTCAGAGCTAGTGAGAGTTAGGTGTTAATCCGCAGCATTAACAGCCATCAGCCAGGCGTGATAACTGGCGTGGCTGCTGCTGGCTCAGCTGTACACACATACACACACACACACACCCTTGTAGTGCTGTCCTTCTGAGGACCCACCATTGACTACATCCAGCTCCATTATTCTGTAAACCCTGACCATAATGATCAGAACTACAGGCCTCATCTCGGCCATTTCTTTCACCTTAAAGTGATTCTCCATCCAAAATCTGTCTTTTGAGCACCACTCAGGCTCTGTAGGTTTGAATGGTAGTTGTAGGTGGGATGTGTTGTGCTTCAGCTGATGAAATACAATTTAGGGAGTTTGAGTAACAGATGCAATAGTTTGAAGGTTTATCACATATTATGAGACAAGATTTTATAGCTGTGGAAATTTTACTGCAGCAATAAGTTTGTCTTTAGTTGTGACAATCACAAGGTAAAGTTGAAATACAGACTGCCAGAAAGATGCTGCGTTCCAAATCCAAAATCATGGAGATTCAGTTTATTAGCATCTTACAATTGAAAACAGCATCACGTTCTCACATGTGAGAGGCTGGAACCAACAAATGTTTCAAGCATTTTAGCTTGGTAAGTTGTGAATTTAGTCGTGATAGCACAACACTGCCTCTTTGTTCCTCCTGAAAGCCCTGAAGCTACAGCAGCAGCATCTTTAGCCATATTTTGTTTGCAACATATTCCTTCCTGCTTTCATCACGTTTGTCACCTGTGTGTCAAATAGTTCCATCTGTCCTTGATGATGCACATGTCTATCTGCGTACATGTAGCTGTTTGTGAACTTCATTTTCATCCATTCATTTTTGTCTCCACCCTTCACCCCTGTCTCTCTGCTCTGCGGCTCTGCCACCGGGTACGTTGCCATGGCAACAGTGGCACCCACAGATGCCCGTGTGTTATGTTTTGGTGCTCTCCGTCTAACACCTTATCCCCCCCCCACACGGTCTTTTTAATATTTCATTAACAATTCTAATGTTATTGCACATGGAAGTTCATTGTTGACCTTGTGCGTCAAAAAAAACTCAAGGTCGTCTTGTGAGATGCAGTTGAAATTTCAGAAAAAAATTAAGTGGCGATGATGTGTTTTATCAAAAAAAATCCACACGATACACCTGTTTGTCCACCTCAACCAGCTGATGGGAAAGCTCCTCAGTTACGCGTCATTTGTTGTGGTTGGTCAGCAGTTCTCTTGAAAGTCACTGAAGGATTGTTGGAGAGAGGCTCGGTCAGAGAGACATTGGCAGTAACAGCAGAACAGTGTTTCCCACAGCTACCTGACCTCCTGCCAGCCACTCTGCTCAAAACTAAAGTGTTCTCAGAGACACGCTGTCACCTCCTGACTGTCTGTGTGTGTGTGTGTGTGTGTGACTTAGCGAGAGAGACACACAGAGAGACTGGGCATGTTTGACATTGCTGTACGTGTGTTAGAATGTTAAATGATCTGTCTATAAGGATCTGCAGGAGTCACGACCCATCTCATTCTGCTAATTCTGCTCCAATCCAGTTCTCTTTAACACAATATATGTGAGGGTCAGGGGTGCAGAGAGAGGCAGAGGAGCGTACATGATGCCCAGACTACATTACCCACAATGCTATATTTAGACCACTGCAGTGTGTGACTCAGCACAGCCAAACCTAACTGTGGTCTGACAGCGCAGCTCTTACTAGTTATGCCGCTACATGATACGTACAATTTTATGCATATTTAATTCTTGCGTCTTTTCAGAAAGAGTGGGTCACGTAAGTGGCATCATAATTGCTGTAATCAGTCCTATCCTCGTGCGAATGTAAATCATATGTTTGTTTTGGTTTGTCAGACAGAGGGATGTATTAGTCTGAAATTAAACAGGCATCATAATCACAATAAGGGTTAATATCCATTCAGGAGCAAATGTATGTGTGTATAATCCTGACACACCCAGATGCACCGATCACCTCTCTTGCCCTTAAGCAGCTCATATGACGCCTCCATGCAGATGGCATGCTGCATGTTACAGTGGACGCCATCTGTACATACATGGCTACCATCGTGCATGTTAACATGTTAATGCTGTTAAGATTTGTGTGAGAATGTGTGTTCATATTGTACATAAGCATATGTGAATCTGTGTTCCGGGAGGGAGATGTGCTCAGGCATGTGCACTCTGTGTGGCAGTGCGTAATTGGTGACATGAAGTGCGAATGAGCAGTGAATTCCTAACACCTTTCCACGCAGGGCGTCATCGTGCATGTTAGTGGTGTTTTCAGGCCTCTCTATGTGCTCTGCGTGCAAACCAATGAGTAAGGAGGCTGTGACGAGCAGTCACCCCAAGGGCTTCGTGTGATGTGTGAGTGAGAGAGACTTTCTTTCGTGGTTGTTCTTTTCTTAGAGTGCGTGTTAAGAAATACATTCATTGTGCATTCTTCACTCACTAATCGCTGACAAACACAAATAAAACAACTCTTTGTTTGTTGGAATGGTCAGATCAAAGCCCTCATTTTGCAAATTTCCCCACTGTGGGATGAATAAAGGTTTATCTTATCTTATCTTGGTGAGTATCAGCCTTGCATGTCCTTGAGTAAGACCTCCACCTCCAGGGCTGATCTGATGACGCTGACCTCCCAGTGGAGGGGGATTTTTTTTTTTTTCATTTGCTCAATAAAACATCGCCAGAAGATAACATCAGAATCTTTTTTGAGACATCCTAACTGCTGCACTGGGGATGGAAATATTGGCTTGTTTGTTGTCAACCAAAAGGATGACACATTTTATAGTTCAAGCTTGGCTTTATCTATATATTTACTGTATTTCTACACTATGAGAGTGGTATCAACCTTCTCATCTAACTCAGTGAGTATGTTCCAAAATGTCAAACTATTCTTTTAATGTGATTTTCTTGAAGATATGTGCATGCTCCTTTTCTCAAGACCATTTTTGGAGATTTTCTATGGAAAAATTGTAGAGGGAAGAAACCAAATTATCTCACCCTACTGGCAGTTTTTTTTGTTGTTATTTTAAGGGGGGAAAAAAACAGGTCTCCAGACAAGATTGCATGATTCATTTGACAGATATTTCAACAATGCATGAATCAGAATTGTCTCTAGTGTTAACCCTCTGTTCTTTGTGCATGAAAGTTTGATCCTTCTTGGGCTGTTGTGAGAGCAAAGTGAGGAAGTTGCCCAGTGGCCACATATATATTTTTTATACTGTATTTTTTTCAAATTTCAAAGCAGTGAGGTGCTGCACTGTTAAATCATGAATGTAGAATAACTTAAATACCTTCCCCTTATCCCATCAGGTCCACTCCTCCTATGTTCTCACTCACATTTCTCTCTGGTATACTCCATCCATCTCTTCAGCTTCTCTCTCCCTCTCACTTCCTCCATATTCACACACTCACATTTGAAATGTGACCAGCCACAGTATTCTACAGTTGACCATCTCAACCCATGATACTGGAGATCACACACACACACACACACACACACAGTGACAAAAATATGTTACAGAGATAAGCTTTCACTTGAACATAATACAGAGTGGCCATCCAAGTATTTGCAGTGAGAGCTCTTTAAGATCATGTGTCATGTAGCCTCGAGAGGTTAAGAAGTGCAGACAGCTCAGAAAATCAGCCACTCAACAGCCGGTACTGAGAGAAGCATGGCCGCCTACACTGGCATCAAACAGCGGCTCTGTTTAAACAGGAGTGTTTACTGTTACTGCATTCTTAGAAGATTACGATCAAGACTTTCTGGTCTGAATGTAGAATTTTTAGATGCTGCCCTGGTATTACAGTATAAAAGGATGTACTGCAGGACGGATATCGGACTTCAAACTGAAATTCAAACTTCAACATTTATATTGATGAGGGGAAACATGACAGATCAATATCAGGTTGCTTAGGTGCACAAATGTATTTTCAATTGATTTTCCTTTTCATTGATTCTAGGTCAGTGTCAGGCTGCTGGATAAGTGTAAAGCAAATCTGAAACAGTAATGTACTGTATGATGATGCTGTGTTGTTGTGCTTTTTCATCATTAAGGATAGGATGTTTTGAAATGCATGAGTAGGGTCATCAACCCTGGAGCTGGTAGAGATCCAGTGTCTTTCTCAAGAACACTTCAGCGGGGCGGCTGCTTGTCCACAACCCTGATCCTGATGGTCTTCCTTTTAAATATGATTCATTAGACACAGTTTTTGACCAGACCAGACATTATTCTATTATATCCTCATCACATTTCCAATTGCACATAACGTGAATCATCAATACTTTGCTGCATACATTATAACACACTAGCAAAGACTAACTGACTGTGTCATTTATTTATATAAGAATGATAAACTTCTCCTACATTTTGGCAGTTTCAGGGCTCCATAGTGTTCAGCTGAATTTGGACACAGACATGATTTCACTCTGGGAGACCAAAGGGCAAAACCTCCTGGTCCTTTATTCACACAGTACTCAGTACATATGATTTGTGCTCATGGTTAGAGGCTGCAGAAGGTAAGATCAGGCCAATATTGTTTATCTAGCACTCCTGTATCTCTCAGCTTGCCTTCTGCTTTACAACACACTCTTTCACTTGCTTGTACACAGAGACAAGGAGACAGGTCCAGGGAAAAACCTTTTAAGTCCCTCTGAACTTTACTTTTTTCTTCCTCTCTTTTTTACTGTTTCTTGTGTAATGACAGTGCAGACCGGCCTGGCTGTTTTTTCTTTCCGTGTTGGTATTTTTAGCAGATACTGTCCTTGCCAACAACCCCCCCCATTTTTGAGTAAATATGCCCTGTCTGGAGGCCTGTAGTTCAGCCCTGCTTTGGTCTCTGGGGAGAGCGAGTGTGTATCTGTATTTCAGTGTCTCCATTCGTGTGTGTCTTTGTGTGTGTGCGTGTTAGCGTGTATGTGTGGAAGAGAGATTTAAAGCCTCTGTAATCAAAGCCAGAGAATGTGCATGCTTTCCCAGGCCCAGCTGACTCCACTCTAAACCATTACACCAGCACAGTGACTGTTCTACAGGACTCTGCATCTTAATGGGTCCAAGGCGCTGGGCTTTGGAGTATGTGTGCATGTAAGGAAGTTGGCTTACTCTGTGATGTTAATGTTGTTTTCCAGCTGGTCTCTGTAATCCTGCAGCAGTGATGTTTTACTGCAGATAGAGCTGTATTCACATCAGATTTTCAGATTTTGTGGGTTTGATGATGGACCTTAATTTTGAAAAACCCCATTAAAGAGTGATGGAAATGGCATTCATTCAAAACTGAGAAAACAACATGAACATGAGCAAACATTACATTGGTCATTTTGTCATCTCAAAAATACTTTTTAGTTGTGGCTGACATTGAGGTGACTGTTGATATTTGTGGTGTTATTAAACAGAAAGTGCAGTTCATCACAAAGTAAGTGGATGTAAGTTAAGATGTATGTGAGAGAGAAGAGAATCACTGTGCAGCCAGAGAATAGAGAAAACTCATATTATGCTGTTTTATGGCTTCTATACTTTCAAGACAGTGCTTTGAGCCGTCAAGGTTATTCCCATATGACAGAGAAGCAGCACATCTCTCCCTCAGACAGCGGTCTGTGAGTACTAAAGAGAGACAGGGAGGAAGGGAGCGAGCGAGACCAAGATAGAAAACTAAGACATGGAGCCGGCAGAGGTTAACATGCTGTTATCCCCAAGAACAGGGCACATGCACACATCGAGTCAGGTGTCTCCAATTACTTTTGAGCTGAAGCTTCTGGCTCTGACCTTTGACCTCTTTTTGTCCAACACAGAGACACTTCCATTCCTACCGTCTCTGTGAACAGGTGACTTTTACTGTAACTTGGGTTATCTTTCTGCCTCTCTGTTAATCAGGTTGCCATCTTATTGCCACTCCCATAACAGATAAAATCCTCCCACAGTATGAATATTAATTTATTGTACTGCATAATCAATATGTAACTTGATATAGTACAATTTTTGGATAATAAATTGAGAACCTGTTAATGGCAAAATAAGCAGCTAGACATGTCTGTTTTAACTGTACTTTGAAAAATTACCAAATTAGGAAATATCTCTGACACAATAACAAAAATGTAGCATTATAACACAAAGGTATTGTGTCAATCTCCTATGGATCCATATCCCTATTTTCAACTGACAGTCTTGTTTTGTGCTGCCAAGCTGACTTCCCTGCACAGACTGATTCTATATAGTTTTAGTTGTCTGCCCACTAGTTCAAGTTTGAGCTCTCTCAGGCTAAATGATGAGTACAAGGATGGATTTACAACTTCTGATGATCTGATGTCTAATAGCACTTAACCTTTAAAGGACATCAGGCAAACTAGTGATTAGAGCTTGGACTTTTCCTACTGGATGCAATAAACAGGATGTACTGTAACACAAATTTAGCTTGTGCTGCCAGGACTCCATCAATCAAGTGAATCTGTTTTAACATTGTGTACCAATATCAAGCATGCAGCAGAAATTCAAAAACAAAATGAAGTGCTAATTCCTGTAACGGACAATTTGAGTACTCTTAGGCATTAATAGCAGATAATCAGGGCTGACTATGCTATAATCACTACACAGTCTGCAGAAGCTCACTTTAACAGAGTCTGATGAGGCATTTAGGCTCAGCTTTTATCAGACCGATGGAAAGTGTCTGAAAACTTTTGGTAAAGGCAGGTTCGTCACTCTCATGTATCCCATTAATCTGTGATCTAGTTAAATACATTGCATGCTTAGTTCACATTTTCATTTAGTTTTGTGAATCGCCACACATGTGACTTCCTCTCAAAATAAGAGTTAGATTTTCTGTGAAAGCAGAAGACAGAAGACTGTTCAGTGGGTTAGATGCTGTGTTTCCTGTCATTCCAGATATCTAAGGAAATCACAAAGAGACAAATGTGAAAGTCCAACTCACATGGTGTGTCTTATTCTCTCCATTACGGAAACCATTTTAATATGTGCAATCAGTAAGATGTCTATTTTGTGAAGGCAACAGGTGAACAAACAGTTTGCTTAATTATTTCACACCATGAATAAAAATAGATTGATCAGAAGAAGACATTCTTCTTCTTTTTGTTGTGGCCACACACGTTTATAGTGTATATTAATAGTATTAATTAGTTTGAGGCAACTGGGGACTGAACTGACTGGCCGTGGAAATCAACCCGACTGGACCAGAACATCAATTGTTCAGGTTCATCACAGAGGACACTCATCTGGGTCACACTCCTCCAGCATGATGGGATGCTGATGACAGTGTCTGATAAGCAGCAGCAGTAAACAGCAGCAGTGCTTATTTCCAAGAATTTGAATGCAAAAAATTATAGATAGGCAAACAAATGATGTATTTTTCCTCAAAAATGTTGAAAGATTTCTGTGCTAACTGAGGGGAGATGAGATTTTAGTTGTTCAACCAAATTTGACTTGTCCCTCTGGTAAAAAACAGGAAAGTGGAATCAAGGTCAAACCGTTTTTAACACTGAGAGTATTAGAAACTGACAATACTCAAAAACAATGTACAAATGATATGTGTCCATATGTGAATTAAAAAGAACGAGTGGGATCAGTTCAGATCAGCTGTCATGGGCAATCCTATCCTCATGTCACCATGGCAACAGCAGCTGGGTGTAGAGAGACTTATTTTGACAGGAAGTGACCTCGCCATGACCTTCTGATGTCAAGAGTCCAGAGAGGAGATCAGAGGTCAAGGCTGGCATGTTGTGTGTGTGTGTGTGTGTGTGTGTGTGTGTGTCAGTGAATGTCATCTTCTGTCGACTAGGAGAGTGTCTGACAAGACAACTGGTAGTTCTAGTCCTGTTGACGTTTGAAATATTTTAGCAGGATGTTGGTTCACAAAATGTCCAATTTGAGCAAAACCATTTGGAGGTCAAACTATGGCAATTCATCTTTAGGTCCATCATTATTTTAAAATAGTTTTTACCACTACAACTCATTGATTATTGATTTTAAAAGGTTTATAGGAACATTGTTTTGTACACTCACAACCAAAAAAGCTTGGACACTGTGTAAAACAGAAATAAAGCAGAATGCGATAATTTGCTAATCCTTTTTACTCAATTGAAAACAGCACAAAGTAAATATCTGCTTATTCTGAATTTGATGGCAGCAACATGTTTCAAACAAGTTGGGACAGGAGCAACAAAAGACTGTGAAAGTTGTAGACTGATCCAAAAACACCTGTTTGGATCATTCCACAGGTAAACAGGTTCATTGGTAACAGGTGATAGTATCATGATTGTGTATGAAAGGTTCATCCTGGAAAGACTCAGTCGTTCACAAGCAAAGATGGAGAGAGGTTCAACACTTTGTCAAACACATGACTATATAAAGGAGATTAGTACATGGGCGCAGGATACACTTTGTAAAACTGTTGTGGAGACAGTCTCTTGCAAATGGTTGCGTTCTGTTTTCATTTCATGTTGTTGCAGTGTTTCACTACTATTTAGGATAAAAATGGCCACAGTACACAGTTTAGGGTTTAGAGTCCCACAGACATGTTTCACAATTCATTAATCTCTTTCCTACCACTGTAGTCGCCGATAGAGCTCAACAGAGATTAAAGCTCGTTTGAATATTTCAGATGCTGTATTTAAAGCATACATGAGGTTCCAGAGGTATAATATTTTTTGGGAACAACTACAAACCCTTACAGTATGCCTTCAGATGTGGCCGTACAAACTAGTTTGTTTTTCGAACGTACCCTGGCTAAGCAGAAGGCAGGCATGTAAACACACTCACCATGAGCTCATTTAAAATTGATGTCCCGGCTGTAAGAACACACAAGTCAACATTTAGTCTTGTGAAGCTGTGATATGTTGCAACAAGGTTCAGGTTAACTGTATAAACTGGGCATTAGTATTACAAGATGTTTCGTTTCTGAGTTCTGATTGGCTGAGCCCCATTCAGAGCTGTTTATTTTACCTCATGTTTCATCACCTTAATAACTCACTACCAAGTATCATCACTTGCAATATTACATGCTCACCACATTGTTAAGCTACATTATTGATTAGTAAACCTAATGAATCTCACCACTAGTTTTCTCCTCAATCCTTCCAAACCACGGCCTCTCGTGGCTTATTGCTTAAGTATAATGTTTCATGCTGCAATGCATTCCTTCAGCATGCGGTATTTGAGGTTTGCTGCACAGGACTGACCCTGGAATACGCTTCAGTGTGTGTAAATGCCGTTGTACCAGAGACTGATGGCTTGTTTCGGTCGGGGTGACTGGCTGCCTGGTTGTCTGGGAAGCGCAATGTCTGACTTGGTTTCATAGTGAGAGGAGAATCTAGGCCTCATGAATTATTCTCCTTTATCTGGCGCTGCTACTACTGCAGTCTCTGTGCCGTTGCCTGTCTTCCTCTCTTTAATCTGCCTCCTCATCACCTCTGTCTTTATCCCTCTTTGTCTCACCCTGCCCGTCTTTCTTTAGGTCTAACTCTCTCCCATCCCGGTATTGTTGCTGTGTCACCGCAGAGATGCTGCTGTCAGGGGAACAGATGGGCGGTTGCTGCAGACGTCTGTAACCTTGGCAACCGCAGCCTCACCTGCTCTGGCATTAAGCCTCCCTCCTTGTTAAACCACAGAGACACAACAGCACTGTCATCCCTGACTCCATGTTGCCCCTCTTTCGTATATATCACCTATTACATGATTTGACTCTTTCTAATACTGTCTTCTTACTTTCTTGTTTTTCCTCTTCCACTTACTTTGAGACACTGCTTTATTGTCAGTATTCGACAGTTATGATATCAGTCAGTGAGTGTGTGAGTGTGTGTGTGTGTGTGTGTGTGTGTGTGTGTGCAAGTTGACGCTATAACTGACCCCTTGATCCCTGACACTGAATATTAATTAGCATCTGCTACTGTATCAAGCCTGCAGGGACAACTGGCCTGTCTTCCTTTGTGTTTAATTTGTGTTTCATCTGATATTTAAAAACTATGCAATCAATTCGGATATTATATTTTTTACACTTTAAGCAAGTCTTCTGTCTAGTATAATACAATAATGCAATAGGTTCATCCTTAATTGCTTGCATCACACAAGACTGTAAGTGAATCCTTGTCATGAATTCTGAAGTGGTTGCTATTTGTACGAACTCCATACATAAAGGAAGACATGACATAATTGTTATCATGTTAGTCACGGACATATGGTCATGTATCTATTCATCTGTGAGAATGCAGAAACATCGTGTTTACCATGTTCGAACTGTGCAGTTGCCTTTTTGTTGTGTTTTGGAACCTGACAGGTAACGTGTACATATACAGTGTTAGTTAAGGAGAGCGGCAGACAGTCGTTCGTTCACCAGTACTTACTTATGTTAAAGAAATATATACAATTGGCTGATATATTGTTATCAGATTCTTTATACACCCAAATATTCATATCCGTATTAGCCACAAAAATCCAGTATTGGTTGGACAATAATCCACGGGTTGATGTTGACAGGTCTGCAGATGTCAGGGATGTTTAGGAAAAAGAAAAATACTTCCCACACCGACCTCTGAAAACAGATGTGACATCACTGTTATGACGTGGGTAATAAATTAATATTGTGTCAGTAACAGTCAGTGTACAGGAGCAATCCTGTGATTTGTAGCCAATTAGTGCAATTCTGTATAAAACAGAGTATGACACCCTGCTAGACACTTTCAACCACAACTCACAACTCCCTTTTTCTACTGGCTGGCTATGCAAATTAACAGTTTAGTGTTAACAATAGTGAACACGTGCGTGAATTTGTCAGCTTCAGCATCAACTTAAGTCAATTGTCAAGTGGGATACAGTAGGTAGAAGGGGAATATTCACAGAATGGTGCTAGTGTGACCATAGCTTTAGGTGTATAATGTAACAGATGTCCAAGCAGTACAGTGTATCGTCTGCTGTTTATGTTAAGAGAAATGAGTCACAGTGTGTTTGTGTTTGTACATTCTCACAAGCTGTCTCCCCCTCTGATCTGAGGTGTAATGAAGATATTGTATTGTAAAGTTTGAGCACTAATAGTATAACAAGCTTAGAAAACTTGAATATGTTTGACTTATGACTTTCTGATTATTAGATGCATTGAGCCACGTCAAATGGGTGTCTTCTCATCGCTACCATTCACTTTTACAGTGGCTTGCATGTTTGCTTGCGTTGTGCAGCAATTGCAGACACTGACGAACACCTCTGTAAGACTATAGATGATAGTCACCATGGAGGTGCATCAGTGGGAAGGCCACCGACAGAGACAGAGAGAGACAGAGAGAGAGAGAGCATGTTTTCATTAGAGAGCAGACTGTTTAAAGAGGCTCATTGACATTCTCTGGGAAAGCAACAGTATATGACAGCATATATGTGTGTGTGTGTGTGTGTGTGTGTGTGTTGAAATGTTTCTTACATTTACATGAGCCAAAGTTGAATGGCTGCTGGACTATTTACACCTCTGCATAACATGGTCATTGTACAGGATGTACTTTAATAAAACAGTAATCTTGATCAATTAGTTATTTAATAATTTCCAGCATTGCATTTGTGTGTGTGTGTGTGTGTTTTAATATCCCAGGGGGGACTTAAATCTGACTGTATACTAACCCATGGGGACTTCCTGTGACTGGGGACAAAATTGAAGTCCCTATGTCTCCAGACTGGGTTAGAGTTAGTGTACAGGGTTAGGGAATGCAGTGTGTCAATGGAGCGTCCCCACAGGGATAGTGAGTGTGTGTTTGTGTGTCTGTTGGTTTGTCTGTTCCTGTTCCCACTCTCTGTGCTCTAACCTCTCTTCTGGTTGAGGTTACTTTGTGTGTGTGTGTGTGTGTGTGTGTGTGTGTGTGTGTGTGTGTGTGTGTGTGTGCGCATGTGTATGTGTGTGGTAGTCTCTCTGTCTCTCGTTTCCGTAGCAGCAGACAATTCCGATTCTCACCTTAGCAACAGGCCAAGATCTGCGCTGTCATGGAAACCGTAACAAACCTGTCAGTTACGTCAGTTGCTAGGTGACAAAGTAAAATAGTTTTCCTTTGACGGACTGACGCAGACACTGGTCTGAGACTGAACATCATCAGGTCTGTTCATGATTTCAAAAGATAAACATATATGTGTATTAGAATATATTGATATAGAGAACATGACTCCTAGAATTTACACACAATTTTAACGCACTCACACACACACACACACACACACACACACACACACACACACAGGTTTTCATATATCATTATAAATTTCCATCCTGTCCGTTTTAATTCTGTAACTATCAGGTGTGTGATGGTTCGTCCTCTCCTGTCAGCAGCAGTATTATTAACAGTGCAGAGGGCATTTCTTTTGGTTTGGCCAAAGCTAATACTAAACTAACTGAGGTGACAAAAAATAACCTCTTAGCTGCGTGTAGAATAACTGATACATATAGTTTTAGAATGAAATAATGAGTTTTCACATGTTTCATCGTGGATGAGGTTCATTGTAGAAAGGATGCAAAATCCATAATTACACAGCATCTGTAAAACTGCAGTATAATGCTAGTATTCAGTCCCTTGTCTGGGTGGGTCCATCTCACAAACACACACATACACACACATGTAATTTTACAGGGAGCTTTGTAGCCAGGAAGCAGATAAAAAGCAGGAAAGGGAGAGCGAGTGAGGGCGAGAGGAAGGAAAAAGAGTAAAGTCATATTTCCCAGGAGGGAGTTCCTCCTTCTCTCTGCAGGACAGACAGACAGACAGAAAGGAAGTCTGGGGTATCTCTGAATATTGGTACACTTAAGTGAAAAAAAAAAAACCTCAAAAAATATGTATTTTTTGCTGTTAGGGCTAAAAAAAAAGTCCCTTAGGCTCTGCCCCTTTTTCCTTGAATTTGACATTCACATCCTTTCCCCATTGGAAATAGACTGAAGAAGGTTTTATGACTCTGCTTGGCTGTATATCTTTTGCTATGTCTTTGCTTTTTGTGGGATACTAAATAAAATACACTGTGAATAAAATACACATACACTGTAGATGCTTCCTGTTCCTGTTCTTGAGATACATTCTTTCCGAATTCAGAGAACCTGGCTGAGGCTGGACAGTGAAATATGAAACTCCACAACTTGATTGAACACCAGCGTCAAATCAGTTTACTTATGAGTATACGCCATAGACACTTGTGTATCCAGTTAGAATATTACCTTTATAAGCAAATAATTTATTGTGTATTGTTTTGGGTTAACGTGTATTAACTTCAAGTTATGAACACACATATTGACATATTATTGCTTTTGAAGTTGATATAGTGAAAATTTATGTGAAGCCATGGCATCACTTGAAGAATATAATCCCAATATACACTCTCCATTAAGCTCCATGGTAAATATGTGGCTGTTAAATGCTCCACTATGTTCACCAGCTAATCACTAACTGTGTCAGTCTGCTGTTGGATCTGGCCAGATTTGAGCTTAACTTTTTCATCAGAACCTAGAAACTACGCTGATGAGAATCCTGACGTTGAACCCAAAAACAATAAGCTTAAAGATGCAAACATGATATATTACATGTAGTCATTTTAGATTTCATTTTGAATGTAAAAAACGTATTGGTTAAAACAGAGTTACTTTTACAACAAAGTTCCACAGCTATAATTTGTGATACTTGATGACAGCAGCTGTGATGACTGATGAATGAGCAGGTAGAGGAAGAGCTGTTGATGTAATTTTTCTCTGAGACTGCACTAGTATTTAAATATGACCCTTTTTATATGACGAGAACACAGCAAATAATGTTTTATAGCACATTGGAGTTTCATATTTTTTGACTACCACAAAACCTCTCACCTCTTTTCTTTTTTTGGACTTGCCAAATTGAGCGAGCAACTAACCCTCATAAACGTGAAATAGTAGGTTGAATCAACATTTAAAATACAGTTCGACTGGCTTTGGTAATTTTGCAAGAAACAGCAAGCCAAACTAAACATGGCTTAAGTCACTGCTGGGCCTCTTTTACTTCAAATAAAATGCTGAAGTGTTGATTTGCATTGGAAGCAAATTAACACTTAAACACACACACACACACGTACACACACACAGACAGACACACACACGCACGGTAGCTGTGTTCCAGATGTGAGTAATGTGTGTTCTGTGCTGCCCTCATCGAGTTGTTGATCTCCTATGGAGTCTGAGAGGCATGGTAATAACAGACAAACAGGAAGAGGACCATCATAAATGTAGAGATCAAAAACACACACACACACAAACACACTTGGCTGTAACTCCAGTCCCATGGTTCTCTCGCCAGCAGTGAGCTCATTAAAATGTGCAAGGCGAACCCTCTCGTCTTCATGCTCTCTCATCTCTCCTCCATCTCTTCCTCTTCCTTTGCCTCCGTTACAAAATATCACACACACTCTCTTCATCAGTTCTGTGACTTTCCTCCGCTCTGTCCCCACGTCAGCCTCAGGATCCACTTATTGATTCTGGGATTGGATCACACCATCAACACACAATTCAAAATACTGCTTCAATTGTACAACTGATATACTTGAAGTACGTGTGCGTGTGTGTGTGTGTGTGTGTGTGTGTATGTGAATGTGTGTGTCTGGGGGAGGGTGGCTCTCCTTTAATGAATGGTTGCCGGGTAGAACAGGAGGCGTGAGGGAGGAATTTGTTAATTATGAATGGAGCACTTCTCTGTGGATGTGAATAACACACAGTGTGAGTATGTGTGTGTGTGGTTTGGCATTTGTGAGTGTATGGGTATGTGGTAACATATGTGAGTATGTGCCTTACGATTGCTTTAATCAGGTGGTTGCTGGTTTGAATCTGCAGGTGAGGAAACAAGTACTAATAATTAGCATTGAGTCGCTCTTGAGTAAGGCACTCCAGGTTGATGAGACTGAGGCAGCACGTTCATTTTTAAATTAGAAGCCGAAGAAATCCCACACTAGAGCTGCGTTTTACAAAATCTGATGTAGGAGATAATGCAATTTAATCCACACGCTTCATGAACTCTCTGTCACCTTCAACTACCTGGTAATTAAAGAGTACTTAACTAATGTAGTTCATATTTTAATTTGAAATAAAAAGCAGGTTTAGCATTATCCTTGCAGGTCATAAAAAACAATTCATCATTCATTCAAAAAAAATTAAATACACTATTTGAAGCCCATATCAATTCTGTTCAACATGTACTCATCCCAGAATCCCCAGGAAAATGATAATGTTCAGTGCCAGTGCAGGAAGTAGTGACTCCACCAGGCAGTTAATGAAGGCGTGGAGGTTGTGGTAGTGGATTGGCTTGTAGCATGTCTGACTTCATTCAAACTGGAGTTTGCGTTCCACCATAGATGTACCATTAACAATTGCTTTTTTATGAACTGTAACCCAATCTTTCCCAAACCTTAAGGACATTTTTTAGTTACCTAATCCTAACTGTACTTCAGTCATAACCACAATCTTTCCCTTGTCCACACCATAGTTGTCAAATTCAGTTCATATAAAATTTTAAAATTGAATATATTAAATAGTTTACTATGGATTTAGAAAATTTTACTATTGTTATTCCATACATGTGGAATGTTCCACATTGTCTGTTAAGAGGAAATCAAGACTAACAGTCCACAGCCACACTAGTGTCTCTGTGAGGCTGTACATCAGCACAGCAGTGCCTTGAGCTGAATGCAAACCTCAGCAAACTAATGTGCTCACAAATGACAGTGTGGTGATGTAGTTGTTGAGATGATTTCAGTCTGTGTTAAAAATGGTCTAAAGCGTGGCTGCAAATCTTCTGTATGCGCCTTTTATGGTGTAAAATTAGAGTTCTGTCCAAAAATGTGAATGTAAATCAGATAATTTGAAAGAAAAAGTCCAGTTTTGGAATGAAATTACTTTCTTGATTCCTTGTGATGTGTCTCGTGTAGCAATCAAAGTTACATCATATTTACTCTGAAACTGTGCATTGAATCATTTTGGAGAGGTTGCCATCCGTCGCTGGATTTTTTTTTCAGTTTTGGATGAAAATATTAATCTGGTGCATAACATTTTGGAATAACGCCCTTCCTCCCTCTGCACTCCCTGCATTTAACCGTGTAAGCCTGTCTAAGCCCTTATGATAAACAGTGTCTCTCGAGGAAATCCCATTTGGCTGCTGTTTAATCTGAATTTTCCAGTGTGTACATTTTAGTGGCAGCAGTGATTACGGTATTCTCTGGGCACCGTATACTGTATAAGCCTTACCTTTGCTGGAAAGTCTTTAAGTACATAGTACTAGAGTGAAGCTATAATCACGTTCTCTTGCCGGCTCTCCACCTGTACGGTGGTGGCAGCAGCTCTCAGCACCTTGTTTGGAAGTTAGCAGTGTCTGCCGTCAGTTAAACTGGCTTTAACTCCGGGGTCAGCTTTTTCCACATGGACCTACTCTGCCTTAAAATAGCCCGGTGTTTACAGTTGCAGGTTAGTCGCTCACGAAACTGGGTCTCTGAGCGGTTGGCTCTCGCACAAACACACACTCACGAGACACTACTTTATTTGGACGAAGCGGGAGTGTGTAGAGTATCTAGAGGCCGATCAGTGCCTTGTGTAAATACTGGCTGAATGTAAAAGGACACAAAAGCTCGGTAGTTGTTCGGCTGTTTGAAGAATACAATGCTTTTACCAGCATTTACTTCACACAGCACACTAATAACTGTAATGTAAATATTGATCTCAGCTTTGTGTGGTTTCTGTGGAACCGAAAAGGGCCTCTTGTGGTAAATGTGCAGTGAGACACTTTGGTAGCATCTGTATGTCTATGTACAGTACGTCTATGTGTGTGTTTCATCAAATGAATTGGGCTGTCTTGTGCTTTCAGGGGCAACCAGAGACATCGGTTCAGCTCTGACCAGGATGTGCATGAGGCATCGTAGCATCGAGGCCAAGCTTCGCCAGTTCACCAAGTAAGACACACGTCCTTCTTTGACCTTCTTCCTGCTTCCTTTCTGTCCTTTGATGACCTCACACTGTGGGGTTTTTCAAACCTCATGCATGTTTTCATCTGATGCTGACCGTGTTTCTGGGGTCATGATGGAACACACGCTTGGTGAGGTTTCCTGTCAGCTGTATGGATTCCATTAGGAGCGCTGCTCTGTCTGTACATACTTAAATGAATGTAACCATTGGCATGCAACGCAGACCGCTCTGGAAACCTCACCGAGAGTCTGTTTTCAACCATTGTTTGCCTTTTCCTTCTTTCTCCATACTCTCTAATGACTTTTCCATGGCAAAAGCTATTACATTGATGGTGGTGATGATGATAATGATGATCTATGACCATGCTAATGACAGTCCCTTTGAAGAATGAGTCACTCTAAACACTATTGTGTGTCTGTGTATTTGTGCACATGTGCCAATACATTTTCTGTATGTGTGTGCGCATTTGTATCGCATATGTATGTATGCATGTGCAGATGAGGAGGGGGGGGCAGTGTTCCAGATACTAAAATTATGAAGTGGAACAACACATGAAAGGAATGTATGTAATGATCTCGTTCCAGAAATAAACTGCGGTCTCTCTTTTTCATGGGGCCTGGTGGTCTGAATATGGGGGTCACTACTGTTTACACTAAGTTAATCTCTTGTCAAGATGCCATGCAATGGCAATATTAGTTGTAGGTTTGATTTTGAATGAAAGCAGTAGTTATTGGCATTGTGTTTAAACTGTCTCTTAATGTATGTACCTTCCTCTTGAATCCCTGTCTCTTCCACAGTGCTTTGATGGAGAGTCTGATCACTCCTCTCCAGGACAAGATTGAGGACTGGAAGAAGACAGCCAACCAGCTGGATAAGGATCATGCCAAAGGTACAAAGGTTATGATGCTAATTCATGAAAGCACTGCATTACTAAGTTTTAACCCCATATCTGGGACTCATCCCATCATGTTACCTGTTCAAAACAACAAAAGCACCTTGTTAATAAATACAAGGGACTGCGATGGTGTCGGACCAGTGAGACAAAGAAGTCCATCATATCATCAATCACTATTTCCATGAGTGTGGAGGCTTATCAGAGCCCAAACCCTGCACAGCTGTTTCTTAGACTATTAGAGAGGATTTACAGCTGTTGAAAGTTGTCATATTAACACATTACAGAGTAATCTTCCATGAAGGTGCACAAGCAAATATTTGATTTGCCACTGCATGACATTCCTGGATGATGCTGCAAAAGCTGAGTCAGGGTCGGTCTTTTTGTCAGGTCCTCTGAATGATTAATTGAAAACTTGTTCTTTTAATGCCAATTTATTGTCAGTCTGATCACGACCTGAGAGTGCTTTCACACCTGTAGTTAACGTTTTTTTCTTGATGTTCACACTGACATTGACACACAACATTGACATTTATAAGAAAGAAAACAAAGTCATATGGACTGACACATAACTCATTGATTGGACAGTCTGGGGTCATCCTGCACCATCATCACTATATGAATCCACGCGGGGAAATGAAATTCTGCGGATTGACTGCAGTCATGCTGCACTTTACCGATGCAATTCTGTTTGTTGTGTTACAAAGGGCTGACAAATTAACAACTGATCATGAGCATTATTGCTCAAGGTTGTAACAGGACCCCATATATCATGAATGGTGACAAACAGACAGACAATGTGGCATCTTAGGCCATAATATTAGGAGGGGAAAACTTACTGTGTGGCCACTGAATTTCACTTTTGTAGTGAGGAACTGCTAAAATACATGGAGTAGGACAAAGTTGATCACACCTTTGGTTTAACTCCTATTGCTTTTTTGACACTTTATGGTTGGCAAATGGCTTTGATAATAGTAGATCGGAAACAGTAGCAAATTTGAATTGAGTGTGAAAACTTAACTGTTTGTATTTTGATGGCTTTTGTCATGCTTTTATATAAATCTTACTGGTTTCTGATTGATGCCACAAATCAAAGATATTGTTCAGTACTCTGATTATTAGTGTTTTCCTCCAGTCAATGTGAAGTCTGTGTTAGTGAGCTCTTTGTTACACAGACTCTTGAAGCGTGTCTACCTGAGTTAATACTGAAAATGCAAGATCATATGAATTCCCACGGAGGGCTTTACATTCCTGTTACTAAAGCATTTCTGTTCCTCCTGTTTCAAGAGTACAAGAGGTCACGGCACGAGATCAAGAAGAAGTCATCTGACACCATGAAACTCCAGAAGAAGGCTCGTAAAGGTAACAGTCAGCAGTCTTAACCGTTGAGCTCGGGCTCCTCTCACACTTGACAGAAGGTCACATTGTGGAGGTCAAATAACTTTCTGCAAGGTCACTCAGACACCATGTATTCTGCTAGTAACAGTGGTGTTTCTGTCTAGCTCATGTGACATAGCTGTGGATAGATTTGGACATTCAGTTCATTTTTACCTCTGTTGTCCTTACAATCTCACCACTGTTGCTCCATGAAAAGTAAATCAACACCAAAAACAATAAACATTGGGCCAGAAGTGGATCAAATGTTGATTCATGGTTTGTATCTGAATGGGCTGCATGATAAAATCATTACTAACCGATTCAAAATACAGTGATTACATTCGATGCCAACACACACATACAGACTGAAGTCAAGAAACACAGACTTTCTACAGTCCAGGTCAAAAGAATTGTAGGCTTATATCGCCATCTAGTGGTGTTAAATAGTATTGTAGCTCTTTTCTCATTTGTCCTGAAACACCTCACTCAGTGATGCAACCAATAATTAGTGCTTTCTTTTTGGAGCAGCTTCCATTCAGTTGCCAGGCAGATGAATACATAAATGCAAGATGTCTGTAAAGTAAATCTCAAAATTACATTCATTTTTTATACTGTAACTGTATGACCGTAACTCTGAGATCATGTTATGTTCTTAGACTTATTGTTTCATGTAAAACATTTGAAATGAATAAAATGTGGTACACAATTAAATTAAATAATTACAACAAAGAACATTAACAATCTTAAGATAACATGAAATGATCCAGCATTTGTTGAAAGTGACGGCGGAACAGTGCAGTGTGCTTTGCTGTTATGTTTGCAGGTCTCTGGTTAGCCCTGTCGGTGCTGATGCTTGGTGGTGTTATGATTTCTGGGTTTGGTTTTTGGTTGCAGCAGTGTTATTTTGCTCTAACCTGTGGCACTGTGGGTGTCTTGTGATGGCTTCCTTGTACTAACCTTAACAATGAGTTCTGCTATTTCTGCTCTCTCTCCCCTCTTTCTCCCTCTGTCCCTCCTTTTCTCTTTCCTTGTTTTGCTTCCCTTTTGCTGTCTCCCCTTCTCACTGCTCCCGTCTCTCTGTCTCTCCCTTCCCGTGGTTTTGTCCCCCTCTAATAGAGATGCAGGGTAAGTATCAGTCTATCGCTCGCTACAGCTCTGCTGCGTCACCTCCTTTTCTACTCACAATCTCAACCTTCCCAACCTTGTGAATTTCCCCACTGTGGGATGAATAAAGGTTATCTTATCTTATCTGTCTGTTACCATACAAGCATGTATGTAGTGGAAGCTACAAACCAGTTCAACTCACTTTATCCAACATATCACTTAGTGGTTACTACGTGTATATTAGACAATTGTTTTACTAAATGGAATAGTCACGAAAGTTGACATCAGGGCAACAGAGAGAGTCTTGTAATCAGGGCTGGATTAACCTACAAGGCGGTCTTATTCCTCCCATGGTATTAGTTTGTGGTAACTTAACTATTATTTGAGAAATGCACCACATAAGCTCAGCCAAAACAACAAAAGTCTTAAAGCTAGATTCTACAAGACATGGCCTCAAGATCAGGTAACAATCTAGGTGTTGTATTAAGTCAGGACCATATTACACCCTGTCTAATTCCTTCATTTTATTTAGTTAAGTCATTGTGTCCTTTCTAGTCTTCAAAATATAAATTTAACCACCCTGGTATCAGAGTGTCAGAATAGCTGATGTTTATAGGGCACTTAGAGAACAACAAATGTACTCTATCTAGTTTTTCAAGGTCTGTAGGTTGCAGATAAGAGCAGGTAACATTGTGTTTAATGCATATTAATGCTGACAAAAATATAAAGTAGTTTAAATGTTAGCTTTCTGCAGCGCCAATGTCTGGTTTACAGCATTTTCTCAAAAAAAAAAAGTAATACTGTTGTAATATGTTCTGGAAAGTTTATAAGCAATGTTATATAATTTGTATCTTAATCTGTGTTACTTAAGCCAATTATTATAATTTAATATTTAAGGGTTAAATAGTTTTTTGTGCTGGCTACAACATGAACAAATTCATTTGCATTAAATTATGTTACCACAACTAATAATCCCATGTTGAACCAGGAGCTCACTTTACCATCAAACTGATATCAGCATGACAGCTCTATTTAACGCACGAAAGAGTTTCTGAGAACATAGTTTTGTTTTTTAGCCTATAATCACTGACATGAGGTATGTAATAGATTATTTTATTCAGATTATTATCTTTTTTCTCTCTTGAAAAATGTACACGAAACCAGCTACTGTGACTTTTTAGAAAACTAGTTGCAACACTACAGTTCCTAAAGAGTTCAGCTTCCAGAGTTTAATAGTTATTTGAGAAGTTGGAGTCGTGCAGTTTCACCCCCCAACAATGCATGATGTAATTTAACTTCTTCCTCCTTGACTCCTGCATGACTTCTGTAGCTGCTACTATTAGCTTTGTAGTCCCACAGCGGGGTTTCTGCTCTCGTACTATCCCTCCTCTCTTGCTCTCTCTTTCATTCTATCTCTATTACGGCAGACATCTCCGCTCAGTGTTTTGCATGCTGTAACACTACAAAGACTTATTTCATGTCTTGCTTTCCATTCATTGCATTTCATGTTTTTTTTCTCTTAACAGTAGATAGGAATCAGATTTTCTACACCATGTTTATGCACCTATGTCTTAGCTTTTGTCATCAACCGATTGCTGTGCATTCACAGCAAGTAGTAAACCTTTAAGATGGGAACACATTATTTGTGCTTTGGCCCTGTACTGCTTTTACATCAAGTGTTGACTGACACAGTAACAGAGAGGGAAAATTGCACACTCTCACACATTGTTAGAGACCACAGAAAAGCAACAGTCTTCAGCTGGATTGGGTGTCTCCCCAAAAAGCGGCAACTGAGATAAAGGACGCACAAAAGACATATACTGTTATATACATGGAAGAATCCACAAGAGTTTTGCAGTGGAATTTCAGCTCATGCTCAAAAAAGACAAAAATAAGACACCTCTAGTTTTTTCTTAATGACAAAGTACCACAGTTATTTAAAACTGCTACAATGGATATTCTTATCTCAACAATGCATCAAATGACTATGTGTAATGTGAAAGGGGTTGCTCATATGGCCCACAGAGTTTTGGCACTTGATTCTGCAGCTCTACAGAGTGTTTTTAAAGTCACTGACCTTTTTTTGGTTCCCTCAGTTCTGTTTTTTTGTTTATTGCCATGGCAGGCAGCTGCGTTCAGTGAAAAGGCTCATTATCTGTCCAGCACCAAACAGCAGACAGACAAAGTTAGAGATTAGCTGGTGAACACAGAAGAACATGCCAGATATTTCCCTCAGAAGAGGGAGAGAGCTAAAAGAGAGTGAATATTGGACTTGGACATTTGTTAGGTTGTTACAAGCATGACTCCAAATGAACCAGATGATGCTCCATGACTGCCTCCAAAATTGCTAAACATGATCAAGTATGCTAAGTTTCTGAGGGCAAAGGAGATAAATAGCCAATATTACAAATTACAAGTACAGAGCCAAAACATCAAACAAGGTGTTGCTGCTTACTTTGTCTCACTCAGTCTATGTTTCGTAATGTGTACCGGTGGTTTGATGGAGTAGTGAATTATGGGAAGCAGAGGCTAGTGAAGAGATATCCCATCAAGCCCACATTGTAATAATACTTTTTTTCACACGCACATTTTCTTCCTTTCACTTACACTATCTGCACCTCCATCTTTCTTTCTTACCTCCTTGTCATCCACCTCCACTGGTGAAAACCTTGATTCTTTACTTCATACCTTTCTACCATCATCCTCTCCTTGACCTGCTTATCTCACTCTCTTCTACCTCATATTTTTTCTCTCACCTCCCTACCTCAGGCCGAGGGGACCTGCAGCCTCAGCTGGACAGTGCCATGCAGGATGTGACTGACATGTGCCTGCTGATGGAGGAGACAGAGAAGCAGGCGGTGCGCCGGGCCCTCGTGGAGGAGAGGGGCCGCTTCTGCACCTTCATCGGCTTCCTTCAGCCCGTAGTGGTGAGGAGATAGAGACGGAGGGGTGGTGATATAGTGAAGGGAAAGGAGCAGGGAATGATGGGTAGACAGGGGGCAAGCACTTTCTGACCCACTGCACAGTCTGACCATAGCCTTCTATTGTTGCTGAGCAGCTCCCCTGATAAAGATGCCTTGCTCAGTGTGACTTAAGGGCTGTCGATGGTGTGATGCCAAAACAGAAAAAGTAACAGTACCACTGCACTTAATTTCCACAACATAGTGCCATTGAACTGATGTATGTGTTAGTGTGCCACGTTAAACATGGAGGTGACCTTATCTAATCTCTGAATTTTCACGACCAAAAATGTCATGCTAAATTGTATTATTACGATATTGCATTAAACTTTCCTGAAATACTACTATTAAGTCTGAAACATAGTAAAATTACCTCACGCCATGTTTGGATTTGATCAAAACAAAGAAAAAAAACACTGAAAAATGAACCGTATGATGCAACTTGATGCATCTTGGCATGGTAGCTAGAGCTAGAGATAAAAACACTCCCCTGTGACTAATCAAAGTCAAACTGCAAATGAAGACAGCACTGCTGGGCTGTGTTCACTGTGGAGCCTGAATGGTGTAAAGTAAAACTGGTACATATGCACAGCTCTATTAACTACAGGAAAAAAGTAAGACCATGTCACTGATATAATGTTATAATTCATGAATCATCTCAGGGGGAATATGAACCCCAGGAAAGAGACTTGTTGCCAAGACAAAAAATGTAATAAGGATCCCAATAAATAACACAGAGGACTGTATACAGGGCTGAGCAATACAACTGAAATAAATACCACAATATTATTAGAATGTGTCTTTTGTATCAGTCTATATCATGATCTGGTAAATTTAGGGAAAATCATGTGTAAAATCTTGGGCCCAGCTCTTTCTTATGTGTTACATTAAGGGAAACTCCTGTCCTTTTTTCTGATGATGCAAAATATCAGAATTTCATTTTGAGATTTTAACAGTCACTCTCTTGATTGACACACCCCAACTGCTGTACCTTGAAGTCTCCATTGGTGCTAGCATGTCGTCCTCCTCTGTTGCAGATGTCACAGTAAATGAGGAGACACACTGGTGATGACTGGTATCAAAATATCTAGAGCTCCACAAGTGACAGTCAAAGTATTATTAAATTGATACTTGGGTGAGAAATGAGGTACAATTATAAACTGCTGATTATAGTGCAAGACTCCATATTCACTTGTTGCCATGACAGATGTGACTCCAGGTGTTGTAGACTGTGTCACCTGATATGTCACTGCATTGTGATTCTGATGTTTTGGACATATGATTGAAAGACAGGGAGGTAATTCAATTTTAGTTTATTAGGAAATGAGAGTCCTTGTTTCTGTCTTGATATTTTTTAGAATGGAGAGATCGCCATGCTGGGAGAGATCACCCACCTCCAGGCCATCATTGATGACCTCACTGTGCTGACAACTGATCCTCACAAACTGCCCCCAGCTAGTGAACAGGTGAAACACACCCACAACATGCAGAACACATATGAAGAAAACGACAAATAAAACAAACCTCTAAACCTCCCTCCCATTGTCCCTCAGGTGATCAAGGATCTGAAGGGGTCAGATTACAGCTGGTCCTATCAGACCCCTCCTTCATCTCCAAGCAGCTCTGGCTCCCGCAAGAGCAGCATGTGCAGGTACTCACACGCAAATGCACACACACACATGCACACAGACATAACCAGCACCTTGTGTTATAAACTGTCTGAGTATCAGAAAGAGGAGCCAACTCTGATGTTGATGTTTCACTGTGACTGTCAGTCTGTCTGTCTGTGTGTCAGTCCATCGTTACTGTTTGTCCTGTCATCTTCAGTTCAGTGGAATCTCCAAATATATGAGCCACGGCCTTCAGACAGAGAAACTTTCTGCAGAAGTGTGGATATTCTTTATGAACAGCTGAAAGATGATTTTGAATTTTGGCAGAAACAATCTTCAGCATATGCACAATCTCTCCTTTCTTTAGCTGTAAATGCGTACAATACTGAAATTCAGAATCTTTGAATGACAAAATGAACAGCACAAGAAGAACAGTGTAAACTAAAGCTGGATTACTGTAGTTCTTTGTCTGAAAACATCACTTGGTGTGTGCATGCGAGCCAGTCTCTGTCAGTGTATGCATGTAGTAGCAGACGCCCTTAAGGCAAAGCTCACCATGCAAGTTCACAACCTCTTGCCTGTAGCGTTTATTGTGTGTGTGTTTGTGTGTGTGTGCCCTGGATCCTCATAAGCTTACACACTCTCTGTCAACCCCCTCCTCCCCTTTTCTCTTCCCCCTCTTCCCTCGCCACAACCATCACTCTCTGTTCTCGTCTCTTTCTTCATTTATCTGTCTTCTATTTTCGTGTGTCTTATTTGTGTGCACTCATGTGATTTGCCCTCTTTCTCTCCTGCGGGGTGTTTGCTTACCTGGTTTCCTTTCATTTTGGGGTCTCTGCTTTTAACTGGTGTATGACTGTAATGCGTCATCGCATTGCGTTCTCTTCACTAACCTGATAAACCAACAACTTGCTGTCAACTACCCCTGAACTTCACTCCATCACGTAAACCATTCACAAAATCCTCCAATGCATCCTCCAATCATCAATTCACCATTTTCGCCAATTGCAAATGTTTCACCTTCCTCTTTCTAAATCGAACCATCACTTTGACATGTCCCTGTCATCATGCTCTCTCCCCCTAAATACTCTCCTTACTCCACATTGGCAACAATCACCTTCATCCTCCCCTCGCACTCCTCACCCTTCCCTCACTCCACCCCCCCCGCTCCTCTGCACCTTTTTCCTTCCACCCTCCTGCAGCAGTGTCAACAGCGCCCACAGTAGTGCCTCCCGTTCGTCAGGGGGAGGCGGTAGTGGTGGTATTGGTGGCGGTGGTGGAGGCTCCCAGCCCCACTCACCCACCTCATCATCCTCCTCCTCCTATCGCTACCGCAGCAGCCTGCCGCACCAGCCTCCACCACCAGGGGGCATCGCCGCCCACCGTCTCAGCAGCGTCTCCTCCCACGATTCGGGCTTCGTGTCCCAGGATGCAAACATCTATTCCAAGCCCCCCTCGCCCATGCCCTCAGACATCACTAGCCAGGTACAAATGCCTTACGCACACACTGAAATAGACACGTTAGTAAAGAGCCTTAAAATGTTGGCATCCAGCCATGTCACTAAATTAACATTAAAAAAATCAACATTTGGATGAACATTTTACTTTGGAGAATTATCTCACCTCACTGGGATTTTTAGCTTGTTTTTGGATATTTAAGCTTTGTACACACACAATGCTCACATGAACATATGGACTGTTGATCAAAGTTTGGTGTTTTTCTCTGTTTTCCTGCTGTAGAAGTCATCCAGCTCAGCATCGTCAGAGGCCTCAGAAACGTGCCAGTCAGTCAGTGAATGCAGCTCCCCCACCACTGTAAGTGCTTTTATTCATACTGTGCAACATGGAGTCCTCAGCTGTAGAACACTCAAACCAAATTAAAAGCAATTGTGGCACAAATAAAAAAGAACAGGTACATTTTGCTATCAGTTTATCTTTGCAATCAGAGTTACTAATGGTATAAGCAAAGAGTTTAGAGAGAAGATAAAACATTGTTGAGTCCAGCAGTCTCTAAATGGAGTACCACCTAAACCTCTGTAAGTTGACTCTCAGTTTGGGGTTTGTGTCCAAACGCAACATAAGAATAATTAGTTGTGATGATCAGACTCTGGTACAGGCCAAGTTTCCCACCTCAAGGTTAATGTCAGTTTAGTTTTCGTTTTTCTTCCATCCATCAGTCTCAGAAGATATTTGGTCATCTACATCTAAAATCGGTCACTCATAGTCTCATAAATCCATTAAAACAGCTTGCATATGTAACTTTATTCTCCAGTGTATTACTTTTTTTTTTTTTTTACTGGTGGCAGTGATGAACTAAAACAAAACTTAATTTCTGTTAAAAACAGAGGTTGAACAACTGCGATGATTGAGGTGGTGTGAAGTCATAGAACAGTATTATACAACGCATGCTGTTTTTAATGACACGTTACATTCACCAAGGTAGCAGGAGTCGTGTTTTGAGAGTTTAATGGATTTTTGCAAACAGTGTGAAACTTTGACTATCGGATGGTCAGGCAATCCTCCAACAGAACAGACCGTCGGAGCTCTTGTGGCACTAAATGTGCTCCCAGCTGAGATTGTTTTCTGGTGGTTCAGCGGCATCAAATCAAACACCATCGACTTCCTTTATGAGTGAACAATGAGTAAAAATGCACCTCAGACATATGGAGTTTGTTCAATGAATATATTTCCATGCTTTCCGGATGAAAAATACGTTACTGCAGGAATTAGACTCAAAGGGGTCTATTTTTTTTGCAGGCACATGCTGCAATGTGGTGTCTTCCTGAGAACAAAGGGAATATTTTCCTCATCTGCTCATGTTTTGTATTTTGGTGTGTTTGGGTGGCCCGCTGCTGCAGTAGGAGAGGCACAGAGTTATAATTACAATTTTGGTTTCAACTCAGATCAGGCCAACAGGAAACTGTGCATACAACTTGTATTCTGTACTGTTTTCACCATTTTAATTGGTGGAGGTAAACTCGCATAAACCTGTCCAAAATCACATATTCTTTGTATTTATGTTTGAGAGCTTGTCTCTTTTCCTTTCCTTTTTCCTTCTTTGACCAGTATGCACATCTGTTTGCAGAAAAAAAGTACAATTCCAATGATGCTCACGAGGCAAAGTAAATATTCATGCCTGATTTTAAGCAGCATCTATCATTCATAACAGCTTGCCTATATTACTGCCTTCCCTTTCAGTTGATGAACAGCTTTTACAGCCATCTGACGGCAGTACGTTTGAGATCCATCTTTAATTTGAGTGACTCGCATTGTCAAGATGGATTGCATGCCCCACATCCGCTGGATGCCTTGATTAAGCATTGTACAAACACTGTAATACTTCAGCTTGTTGCTTACATCCTCTGGACATATTGGACACACACTCAGTTCCATGAAAAATCATAAGGCAATTAAATATTATTCTTCACATCTTTGAAACTCCCCGTATGAGTTTCAACAGGCCATCGCTCTGTGTCCACATCAAACAACACAGAGTAACTGGTGCAACAGCTTCATCTGACTGTGACAAAGGACAAGCCCCCAGTAACTGTAACCACATGACGTGGTAGAGCAGTGCAGTGGTTGCTCTTTGTGTCAGTTTAATTTCATTTTTCAAACTGTGTGAAGGTTTAAACAGACTAGGTAGTGTTGAAGTTATTTCTGCATGTAGATGCTGCCAACTCTTACTGAATGAAACCTTACTGTTAATTTAAGTCAAGGTAAGGCCAGTGTGCACTTTACACCTGCTTTCTGTTGGGACATTACAAGACTGTCTCCTAACCTTCGACAAGACAAAACAGACAAAACACACCAGTTCTGAAAACTGCTATGATACACTCAGATTCAGACACAATAGAAACAAGTGTATCAAAAAATATTTTAAATGCACTTGGGGCTGCTTTAACACATCCCATGACCTTCCTAACAAAAACACATAAAGTAGGTGTTAAATGTAGACTTTCTATCTTCATCGACTTAGTTTTCAGACTAATTCCACTTAGTTTGCATCTAGAGTCATTTTGATGTATGGCCAGCAGTTACTAATTCTGTTTGTCAGATCTGTTCCTGCTCCTTTGTTTCACACTGAGGACTTGGTGTATGAGTGTCTGTTGTAGCTGTGTGAATACATGTGTTGCTTTTATTCTCATGGTGGTGGCCCAGTGGTGCCCCACCTCTCTCTGTTTGTCTCCTGGTCTGTGTCTCTGTCTTTCTCTGATGACTATGTCTCTCATCCCGCAGTTTGGCTCGTCCTTCGCTACCTTCCGCCCCGCTCTCTCTCACTCTGGCTCCACCAGGCCTCTCTCTGTCATTCTTCCTGTTCCTGCGTCCCCACCCTATAACCGCCCCCCTGGATCCAGCTCTTCCTCTCCCACATCAAAGGTTCCTATCTGGAAGGTTTGTTCTCCATTCGCTGCCATTTCTTCAGTTGCGCCTTTTCTTTTCGTTTCTGTTTAATAAGTTTTAATGCATATGGTTGATTTTCTTTTAATTTTCATCACCTGATTAACTCATTCATAACCACATTGCTTTGCTTCCTTAATGTGTTCATCCCCACTTGCTGTGTGTGCATGCATATTTTTTTGGCCTCCCCTTTCTCACTCCACTGGTTTTGCAATCTACCGACTGGAGATGGCTAAAACTAAGCAGGGTGTGGAGAGTCAACTCATCAACATGAGCACAATCAAATACTCAAAAAAGCCCCAGGCCACTTACACCCACGCACACTCACTCTTCCAAGCACCCAGACACAATCCACCCATACAGGCCCCCTCTCTCTGCACTCAGATGAAGGGCTTCAAACTGCTGGAGAGTGGACAAGTCTCTCGTGCTAATCCTACCTGCTACTTCCTGTTTATTAATTTGACTCACCTCTTCAGGATTGGTCCAAAGCAGGTCAGTATGAGCAGCCGGTGGCTGCAGCAGCAGTTCAGAGGAGAAAGGAGCCTCTCGACAGACTGAGAGAGAATGAGGCATCACCGGGCTCACAGGGATACGCCGGGCCATCACACCCTGATGACGCGCAGAGATCCAGGATGACCCCGGCTACCATTGCTGCCAAGGTAAAGCTGGATGATGTTGACGAGCAGGCTGAAGATATAAGAGAATTACGAGAAAAAGAATTAAGAGAAATAGGTTAGACTTGGTGTGAGGATGGATATTTGTGCAAATTTATGAGCACGTGTACAGCAATGCATGAATGTACTGTATGGCCTATAATAAGCTATGCTAGTCATTATGGTCAATTGACTGCAACAGCAACACATCTTGCAATTACTGTACAGTAAGTTTTATAAACTGAAGACTTGAACAATCTGATCTGCCAAATAAAGTTTAAGTCAGTCAGAGAAAGAATACAAACATGAGTGCCTCTGGTGTGCCTAACAATCACTGGTGCTCTTGGAGGGAAAAAGAAAAATCTTTTCAAGAGAAAAATAATATGCTCTTATCCATGAATGGGTATGGTATAGAAAACTCAATTCTAAGCACACAAGTGGATAGTTATGAATGCAGGACTGTGATAAAGATGGACTGTCTGTCAAGTGTGTCTTGACAATGAAAGTAGTCTAATCCATATGTCTTTGTTAAGGTGAACCAAATACATACATGTAAGCACATATTAGACCAT
Source organism: Holacanthus passer (assembly GCA_025331565.1). Taxonomy (NCBI): domain Eukaryota; kingdom Metazoa; phylum Chordata; class Actinopteri; family Pomacanthidae; genus Holacanthus; species Holacanthus passer. Next base: position 196,700 of record JAFREQ010000075.1, read on the forward strand.
TAAGGGTAGATTTAATGAAGACATATAGCTCATACAAGAATATGTGTCAACATTAAAAACACAGTGTTGAAAGCACTATATCCAGTAAAATAAAGCCACAAAATAACAAAATGAGGAATTAAAGAGTAGTTCTATAATGAAAAAAAGAGAATTAATATTGGATAACAAATCACTCAACCAGGTATAGGAAGCACAATCCAGCCAAAAGTTGGTGGTACATTTTATGCTTGAAAAGCTTTCCATTTTCCACTGCTTTGTTTTCATTTGAGGATGACACAATTGACATGTAGTCTTGGTTTCTATCTCCGTTTTGGAGTGGCAGACGTGTTTCTCGTGGTCCCACTCACAATCATTATCCCACAGTTTTGCAATTTGTTGAAACGCCCACATCCAAAATAATTGGAGTTATGTATTTATAGAAATAAGCAAGCATCAGCTGGGGCCAGGGAGGTAGAGCGGTTGTCCACAGATTGGAAGGTTGGTGGTTCAGTCCCTGGCTCCTGCAGTCTATGTGTCAAAGTGTCCTTGGGCAAGATACTGAACCCCAAATTGCCCCCGATGGCTGTTCCATCGGTATGTGAATGTAAAAAAGCGTCTGCTAAATGAAATTGTAGAACTGTAGAATTGTAGCTGAATTTCCAGCTGATTTAAAGTAGATTTGTTTGCATTAGTGTGGATGGTATAAAGGTTTTATTTTTCTTTTAATATTATCTTAAACTTAAGAAAAAAACTTAAGAAAAACACCAAAATCAACTAAGAGATCAAAACCATGACATTCGGTTTTGAAACAACAGGCTAATTAAACTTGATTCCAATGCAGCCTCTCTCTCTGTATGTTCTCAGCATGGAGAGGAGGTTTCTCCAGCTGCCAGTGACCTGGCCATGGTGCTGACCAGAGGACTGAGTATGGAGCAGCAGAAGAGCAGCAGAGACTCCCTGCAGTACTCCAGTGGCTACAGCACAGAGACCACAACCCCATCCTGCTCTGAGGACACAATTCCTTCACAAGGTGAAACTCTAATCTGCTGTTCTCTACTACTCGGAACAACTGTAGCTTTTCATCTTGTTCATCATAAATATATTAAATTCCTCCCGGGCGCATTCATCATCTTATATTTTGTAAAATCTCAGGAAAGTCGACCTGTCAGAGGATGGTGTTATGAATTTTTTTTGAAGTGAAATATCAATATTTACAAGCTCTGCAGAATTAGCTTTAATTAACTTCACTTCACTTCACTAACTTCACTTTCACTGGAACCCCTGTTTTTAGAGAGAAGCCAAAATCAAACAAAGTGAATTATTTATGCAATCATCCAAGCGGCAGGCACAGCATATGACAGATGCATTATGACTGTTTCCTTAACAGCGGCTGGGACATGACAATATAAAGAAGATGGTGAATAATATTAGATGTGTTTCTACATCATTGTGCTGGTTTATCCTTTATCCAAATATCCAACCAAATAATGTGGCTTTCCCTGTGTCAGTCCAATAATGTGATCACAGTCCATGTGTCTTTCCTCTCTTTCTTTTGTGATGCCAGTTCTCTTCACGGTCACTTCTCTAAAATTGTCACCATTATCTCCTTTTTTTTTTTTACCTTTCCTCCCATTGTTAGGTTCAGATTATGACTGCTACTCAGTGAACGGTGATGCTGAAGGTCCTGATGGACAGACAGAGTTCGACAAGTCCTCCACTATTCCTCGCCACTCCAACATCGCCCAGAACTACAGACGCATGATCCAGACCAAGAGGCCAGCCAGCACAGCCGGGCTACCCAGTGGGGTTCTCGGTCCCGGGGCTCATGGGATACCAGGACAACCTGGTGGAGCAGGTGGAGGTGGAGCAGGTACTCCAGGCACTGCCACCATCCGCCGAACCCCATCTACCAAACCTGGAGTGAGGCGCACACTGTCCAACGCGGGGCCCATCCCCATCCGACCACCCATTGTGCCTGTCAAGACTCCCACTGTTCCCGGAGACTCGCATTCACCTGGCGCTGGTGGTGGCGGGTACGCAGGTGGAGGACACCCGGGTGGTGGGCCTGTGCGTGTGGGCAGTGAAGAGTGTGTGTTCTTCACTGGAGTTGAGGATGCGCAGGGAGCGCTCGATTATGTGAAGGCGTCACCGAAGCGCCTCAGCTTGCCTAACACCGCCTGGGGATCGGGGGCAGCGTTAGAGGTCTATGCCCAGCAGCATGGGGGCCTGGCAATGGGTTCAGGCTCAGGGGCTGGATCAGAGGAGGATCAGATGATCGCGGCCAATCGGCACAGCCTAGTGGAGAAGATCGGCGAGTTGGTAGCTAGTGCACACGCCCTTGGAGAGGGGCAGTTTCCTTTCCCCGCCCTCCCCGATGACCCGACCCTGGCGCCAACTGGCCCCAGCGACACTCAGACAGGGACAGAGGGGGCAGAAGGGTCCGGTGACATGTTGACCACCATCAGGAGAGGAGTCCGCCTCCGCAAGACCGTCTCCAATGACCGCTCGGCACCGCGCATCTTGTGATTGGAGGAGAAGCAGGAAGAGGATGATACTTGTCAGCCAATAGGGAATCAGGTGTTGGTGTGGTGCAACCCAACCGCCTAGTACATACACAAAAACTTAACCATGTAGGGAAAGCTATAATATAACAGAAGATGAATAAAAGCAAAAAGATACACAAAAAATAAGTCTAAAGACGTCATTAGAGTAAATGATATATAATATAATGATAATAATAACATTAATAATGTTAACCCATGCTGACAATTAAAGTTAAATACTGAATATTGACAGGCTCCTAGCTGGCCACTATAACTAGTGTGTGTTGGACGCATGTTTGTCTTCTCTACACCTTCACCCAGGGACGGAAAGACTTGCAGAAAAAAACAGATAAGATTAAAAAAAGGCGAAGAAAGAGAGAAAGACTGGGTTCTGTTTGCCAACTTACACCCTTCCCCATCCTCTTCTCCAACTAACCGACTGTCTAATCCCAGATGAAAGACTGATGACTGAAGGAGGGGCCAGTGGGGGCGAGAGAGAGAGGGGGGTCAGAGTGCCATGTGAACAGCTGGATTTGAACCCAGGCTGTCTCAGCAGCAACAGACTGTACTTATTAGCCCACTGAACTGAAGCTTTGGTATTAGCACGGGGAGCTAACAAGCCAGAGGGTTCCTCTGGTTCATCCTAATGTAAAAGAGTCTTAAAAAAATACTGTTGGCATTGAACCGTGCTAGTGCCCCCTTCCCCTCTCTCTCTCTGTGTGTAGTGCGTGCGTGCATTCATGTGTATGCATGTGGGCAAATGTGAAATGTGAGCGTGTGTGCACATGTGATTGGGATTGCGAGTGTGTGTGTGTGTGTGCGAGGGGGGTGGGTAGAGCTCTGCTGCAGGACAGCTGGTTACCCAATGAGGGCAGGGCTTTTTCTCCTGTGTGTTGTGCGTGTATTTTCTTGTTTATATCGTGACGTCATTTACCTTGTTACCACTGTACGAGAAGTTACGAGAAGTAATCCAGGCGTATAGATATATTCATATATATTTTCTAGAACCAGAGAGAAAATGTTAAATCAGAAATGGAGCAATAAATGTGTTTTATTTTCTTGTTTCCAAGAAGAGGATCGATGGAGGATTGTAGGTTCTCCTTTGTCACATTCAGGCAATCATCAGGAATGCTAAATTACACATTGACTGTGAATTCATTTTGGCGTCTCTCTCCCTGTCCCTGTCTCTTTCTGGTGGAGGAAATGGATTACAAAATTGTTGGAAAAAAAAAAAACTGTAAGCACTTTGATAGGTGGTAGAGTGTGTACAATAGCCACTAGGTGTTGCTGTAGTCATGCTGTATGATAGGGAGAGTGAAAGCGAGAGAGATAGTTGCCAATAAGACTGCGTCCTGAGGAAATAATTTAATTTGTAGGAGAAGAAGAAGACAGAAGGGGACAAAGAGGAAGTGAAACAGACTGGTGGAATTGGAGTGATTGGTCAAATGAGAGAGGGGATAAGAAAGTAGAGCAAAATATTGAACTAAAAATGGATTGGACGTCTTGTGCTTTTCAAGGTTCTACAAGCCATTGCCTGCTGTGGATTGTGAATGGTACTGAAGCTTTTTATGGTGTGATTGCACTGGTATCAGAAGGACTGAACACATAATGCAAGAACTACACCGCACAGATAGGTCAGACTACTTTTGGAGATAGGCTTGGTTCACCCAAATGACAAACAAATACATTTTCTCACTTGCTTTGTCCAGATATCTGTCTCTAAGATTTCTGCCTCCACCCTGGAACAATGGAGGTGAATGTAATTTTGTTTTGATGCTCGTAGCATTGAGAAATGACAAGCTGCATGTCTTCCCAGGGACAATGGCTTCATTACTCTGGATCATTTACCTTGTCTTAATTAGACAATTTCTACCACAATAATAGTACCTGAAAAACTGTTGACAGCACATTCAGTGGATGTATTGAGAGTAACAAGGACACTGTTTCAGAAAAGACATGACTTTATTAAATGTCATTTTTAATTCGTGAGCACGACGAATGGAATTCTATTCACCTCCACTGTACGAGGGTGACGGCATAAATCTCACAAACCTATTCGCTTGCATTGATATTGTAGAGATACAGTATACAAGAGAATATGTTTATTTGTAATTTGGGTTTAACCACACTGAAACATACATCAACAATGGACTCGAAATGTATTTGCACGTGTATATTATGTTCATTGGGTGTACAATTAAGTGGCATAAATGTACTCCAGAGTCAACATTGAATGCTGCAGGACTGTATTTCCAATGTCCAAATTACTGTATATTACAAAATAATCTTCACTCATGTTCAAGTGCAAATACATCTCAGCACAGCAGCTTATCTGCAAACATATTCTTACCTATAAATACTGTATATTTTTGCATTATGTGAAAACATAGTTAGGCCTTGAACATAGCTGAACAACAGTTTTTTACCCCAGATTCGCTCCAGTTACAACCTTCCTCTTTTAGTAATCTAATCAAAAAATATTCACCAGGCTATCCCAGCATGGTTCAGCTCGGTTCAGTGCAAATAAGCCAGTTCAGCTCAGGACAAGGCTGTATGTGAGGATTATTTATGGACATTAAGATGTGAGAATAGGTGAAGCCTGTTTGATGCGCTCGCTGATGGAAAGGAAGCGGGGGGGGGGGTAAATTAGACTTTTTAAGCTGACAGAGAGAGGAAAATATGTGTGGAATGAGCATTTCACTGCCTGTTCGAACAATATTTACTCTATGTGCTGTACTTGTAAATGAGAATCAGGCGCACAGATTTGGTATAAAGGTTTGTTAGAAAATAATTACATGGAATATTCAGTTTTATTATTATTATTTTTTTCATTCTACAGTACTGTTTGAATATTTAGTCTTACTTTTAATTAATGTAAAAGAAGAAAAAACTCCAGTTGTAACACAAACTACTAAGCTGTGTAACATATGGATGTAGGATGCGTGGGCCGAGAGTGAGTGTGTCCTTGTTTGGCTGTTGAACTGTAGGCTAGTGAACTCTTCATCATCATGTCTGTACGCTCTTCTAGCAGTGACCTGAACATAGCCGGTGCCATCAGAGCTCTTACGTGCTCTTTTTGTCAATTTTTTTTTTTTCTTCTCTTGAATAGAGCACTGTTTGAAACATATTTGTGGCTGTTTTAAAAAGAAAATTATGATGATTTAATTTAAAGCGATAGAGAGGAGAATGTTTGCAACATTTAAACATTGTCATCCTCTGCCAGCACACCTTTTTTTGGTTGAAACGGTGCTTCGGCATAGGGGATGTTTTTTTTTTGTCTGGGGGGAACTACTGTATGTGTGTTGTCACATGTGGATGCTGCGTGCTGTATCAGCTGAATCTGACTGGGTGAGAGGGTGGAAGGGGAGAGCAGCGGGCTTGGACTCCATCCCCCAAAAACACTGATTTTGGGTGAGAAAATGTTCATCTGAAGCGTTTCTGTACGACCGCCCGTCGAGGTCACACTGTACATGAATATACGTGCGTCTGCTGAATGTACTGCAAGGTGAAGGGGGACAGCGAACTGTACATTTTTGACTTGCTTGAACTGTTGCAATGTCAGAACTTTGAAATGAAGTTTAAACAGTAGGAAAGCAATACAGAGATAGTGTGCATGTACGTACATTCACAATGATGTTCCAGTATGGGTATGTTAAAGGAAAATACCACTGTTTTGTCCACTTGTGTTCTCCATCTAAAAGCTATTCCACATCGCATGGCTCTGATGGTGGAGTTTAGAGCCCCTTTACTATACGTCCAAGAACACGGCTAGAGCTGATTCCACTAGTCTGAATGTGTATGAGCTGTATGTTTATTACTTCTAGTGCAAACTGAAACAACTGAATTCACTGCCAGTTATCTACAGCAAAGTTATTGCTTGATTAAAGGGTCGATAATGCCGCACAGAACAGACGCTGCTTAATTCCAAATGGTGACGGATGAGTGTGAGGTGAGAGGAAGATACAACACTGCTATTTTCCTTTAAAATGCCCAGTTAACAGCACAAAAAGTTATCTAACGAAACAATAATGTTTTTTTTTTTTAAAAACATGCTGAATTAACTGTGTACTGAACTAACTGTCTGAAGAAGCTGAAGTAACTACTCTGCTACAGATGTGTCAATATGCCCATGAGTGTATGTGTATGTGGGTAGAAGTAGGCCTACCGCCACATGGGCAGAGCAGGAGCTACATTCTGTAGGAACATACATACATAGACACCAGATTTACATGCGTGCAGGCATGCGTGCGTACACACAAACACACACACACACACATCACAGCAAACACACATGAAGCAATTCCTTCATCCCTACCTTGGGACACTACACAGTCCTAACTGCGGCATGTCTGAAAGGAACAAGCACTGTAAAAAGTAACATTTTACTTAACATTAATGTCATGATTTGAGTTAAAAGAAAATGTATATTGAAAATATTCCATCTAAACTTTCAGTGACATTTTAATTTCTTTTACTATTAGCTGACAACATCTAGATGAATACAAACAGGGAACAGTTCCTTCATGTTACAGTATGCATACGTGATTAAAAGCTGAAATAATGACTTCAGAAAATACTGTGTTTCTATACATATAGCTCACCCCACAGACTATAGTGCTGTTGAGTATTAGGTATGTGCCTGTGACTAGTATAAGCTTACATAGACTTTCAAAAGTTAAAGGAATTGTTTGTCATTTTGGGAAAAACTTTTATTCACTTTCTTGCTGAGAGTTCGATGAAAAGACCGACATCTCTAAAGTTGTCAAACTACACTTGTTTGTTTAATCAGCACAAAAATACAAAGTGTAAAAACGACATGTTGTGGTGTCATGGGGGGTAATGTGCTGGAATATTTCTCAGTCAGTGATTTTCTTGGTGACAAGACTCTAGGAAGTAAGAAAACAAATAACTCCAGCTAAAAAGCTCATTTTCCAAAATATTGAGCTATTCCTTCAACGTTTAATGAAAACATAATGATTAGTTTGGTAATTAGTTCTTCGAGATGGTGGGACCACAGTAGGATTGAGATGGAAACACTCAACAGCACCATTGTCTGAAAAGCTCGGAGGTGTATGAAAACTGCTCATTAAAGAACTTGGAATTTGCGTTTCAACACTCACGTCTTTGACCAACTAGTATGGAGAAAGCAAACGAAAACTGAATTTACATATTCCTCAGATCCCAGACTTTTTACACCTATGGATCCCTCTCTTCTATTATTATCCCTCTTCCTCTTATCCTCCATCCACTGATTGGCACAGTACACCGAGGGATCCCGTCTAGCTGACAGGCTAGAAAACAACACTTGTCATGATGAGAGTCCCATCGGCCGTACACGGTCTCTTTGTGCCTCGCAGACCATCAAAGCTAATGAAAAATAATTCTGATGAAGTCTTTATTTTCACCACAGTCCACAGTGAATATGAGCTCCGCTCTGTTTCTCTCTCTGTCCATCTCCCCTCCACCCTCCTCCCTCCCCCTCTCTCCATGTGTGCGTCTGTATACTGTATGTCTGTATGCATGTGTGGCACGTTTCAAATGTGGGTGTGTGTGGTAATGGCTAACAGGTGGTATCATTATGGGTCCTCGGTGTGTTGTTCAAAGAAGGGCTGGAAGCATTAGCAATGGTAAACTTCTCCCTGCTGTACACAGTAACATGAGCTGGTTTCAAGGCAAGCAGCTGGAGGTCTGACGCTCCATCTCAGAGCTAGATTACATTTTAATTAATTTTGAACAGGCTTTTGAAGACATCTTTTTGGCATCATCTCACAGGCAGTTTAGATTGCTTTGATGGCTTCTTGGTGAGCTCCTGTCAAAGAAACCTACAACCCCGATTCCATAAAAGTTTGGATGCTGTGTAAACCATAAATAAAACAGGATGTCATAACTTACTAATCCTTTTTGACATATACTCAATTGAAAACAGTACAAAGACAAGATATTTAATTTATGACCCCATCCGCTTCTTTGATTTTTGCAAATTTAAAAACACCTGTTTGGATCATTCCACAGGTAAACAGGTTCATTGGTAACAGGTGATAGTATCATGATTGGGCATGAAAGGTTCATCCTGGAAAGACTCAGTCGTTCACAAGCAAGGATGGAGAGAGGTTCAACACTTAGTCTCAGTTTTTTTTTTTTTTCGGTTTTGCACGAAGTCCCAACTTTTTTGGAATCAGAGTTGTACAAGATGGAAGTGCAGTAACATGAAGTTGGCTGTTTTACCCACATTGCCGTCAGAAGAAATCTGCTGGTGTGTAAAGCACAGGGTTGGTAAAAGCTCTGTATCTTAATCACTAAAGGGTGTTGCTACTTCTGTCTAATTGAGCTAAATGGGCTGAAGTAAAAATCCACTCACAGGAAGACTAAGCAACTTTTGTTGAACAGCTGCCACTGTAGTGATGTGAGTGAAGTGACAATTACAGCTTAATGGTAAATGTTAAGATCTAATTTAACATTAGCACAACAAGGGAAGAATTGAAAAGTCAAAAACAGACTTAGTAATGTCAAGTAAAATATAATGTCAAGTCCTAAAATTTCAAACTATACATTATCAAAATCAGTTTTTAACATAGGGAGTATTGTAAAAGTCTCTTAGGCACCAAATAGCTTAGCTGTGTACCCATTATTAGTTCTGCAGTTGATTCCACCGCTCTCTGCTTACTTTGGGGTTGCACATTTCCTACTAAATATCGGTGTTGCTCAGAAGGTGATAATTCATACATCTGCAACCCAACACAGACTTACAATACTGCATCAGTAATCAGCTACTTTTCAACCGCTGTCTGAGATATTCCTTCTGCAGACTTTCATAATAATGTTATAGACATCAAGGAAGGTTTGAGCCGCCACAGTCAACATCAACATGTGACATAACAGAATTCAAAGTAGGTTAAAACAGAAGCTCGGGCTGCCTGCTGATGGTTAATGACCATAAAACATTCAGCCACAGCCAACTTCCAACTTCTCTCAGCCAGTAAACTTGTTGACCATCCGCACCTCAGCTGAGTTTCCCTGGTTACTCAGATTTATAAGAAATTGGCAGACTTCCACTGTGAGCATTTGCTCACAGCATGAACACAGCGTTAGAAATCTATGTGGAAATTTTGTTCACCGCAGCCTTATTTGTGGTGTGGAATGCATCCTTTGGTTCCCTAATATACTGTATATGCACTGGAAACTTTCTGTAAGACCTAAATAAGATTTAAAAATGTCACCCATTTGAAATACCTGAACTGAACATGCTGAAGTTCTTTATCTGACTGATTCAGATAAGAAGGACCCTGTGCTGGCCAGTGAAAGACAGATTGTGCTGTATTCTTGAGCAGACCAAAAGAAGTATTGTGTATTAGCTGTATGTGCATCCCACTCCTGTAGCCATCTGCCCAGGTTATAGTGAATGGGTCCTTGTATGTGTGCATGAGAGTGTGCACGTATATGTGTGTTGCACAAGGACACATGGTTAAGACCCCTACTGTTCCTCCCTCCCACCTCCCACTCACAATCTGTCAATCCTTCCTGCTGTCTAATACTGAAGGAACCCACTACACATTCACACACACACACACACTTACACATTCGTCTGAAGCAAACATGACTAAGGTAGATTCTCTGAAGCTGCATGAAGGTCCACTGAAGTCCTCCAGAGGATCATGATGAAACACGTTGCAACTTCCTGTCATACAGCCATGCAGAACAGAGTGGCCAAAGTGGCCTCCTGGTGCCACTGTTACTAAACTGAATGTCTTACTGTCAGTACTCCAGTTCTCAGTAGTGTCTCTGGCTCGCTCGCTCGCTCTCTTTCTCTTCTACGTCCTCTACAGCCACCGTATGAAATCTCTCCACAACTCACCATCAAGGCGTCGATATCATTTCTATGGGGCGATTTTGTGACAGAACATTGTGACAGAGTCAACATCTGCTTCATCTTTCTGTACAAACCAATCCTTTGCTCCTCTCTTCCCTCCCAAGTAGCCCTGCAGGCACTGTGGTCTTGTCTTTCTCTCTTCTTTCTGTCCCCTCTTCTGCTCTCCTCCTTTAATTTATTGTGAATTGATTTCTAAGGTTGTTTCGCCTCTGTCGCTGATGATAAGGTTTTCTTTTCTGTCTTCCTTTTTGTAAAATTGACCCTTTTTTTGTTAACTTTAGTCACTGCTAATGTAACAAAACGCACTGTGATGATTCCAGTATTAATAAAAGTTGTACTTAAACTGTGTGCTACTGTGTGAAGGGGGTTTTATTAATCAAGAAACAAAGGTCGAGGTCCTGAACCTGCCCACACAGGTCAGCAGATACTGTACCCAGAGAGGAGTGAATGATTATGGGTCAGTGAATTGTCTGCATGTCTTCTGAAGCCACTATGGAGCAGAGAGGCTAAGTGTAGTCAGTGAACCTAAGAATTACTAACAGTGTGACACAGATATTCTCACTGTGAAGGGTCTGTGTGATACAGTTGGTGAGGAAGAGACTACATATAACGGGATGGCTCGATTTTATCAGCAACGATATAAACTTAAATCTGATGTAAATACAAAAGGCACTAAATAATGTTAATGTCATAGCAGAAAATAAAGATATGGAACAATAGGACTTTGAGTCAGTGATGACCACCAATACTAAAATATATCAGTGTGAATAATTTCTTACCAAATAATTTCCCTTTTTACAATCTATTGATCATTTATGTGACTTGCACCTCAACAAAGATACCATTTTTTTTTGTTTATCACCATAAACATAAAAAAAATACAATACAAAAATTTACTTTTAGATGCTCCAAGAATTCTTTTCAGAATATTCTTTAACAAATACAATCGCTCCATGAATGATGATAAAGTTGAATACCTATTTGGCAAAGCAAAGCAAATCATGTCTCTCAACTCATTTTGCTGAATAAATTTACAATTATTCTCATAAAAAAATCCTGTTATTTTAAAAAAAAAAATGAAAATCATTTTCAATTTCATTTTCATTTTTGTGAATTATTTCTTCATGATCTTTACGGGAACGGATCCAGCTGAGAGAATTCCATTAGTTCCTGAAGGAAAATACTGGCAATTTATCATTCACAACTGAGAGCTGGTTTGCACTGAGAGTGGATTCTCAAAGTCGGTTAAAATAAATGGCGCTTTATGCCACAATTAAAAAAGCGAATGTAGCTCAATTAGTCTATCGATAACTCAGTTTGCATGCAGATGTTATCAGTTGTTGCTCGGTAACTTCAAACATTAATACAGCACATGTATTAAAATATGGCAATTACATTTGGCTGTTTTGTTCACATCGGTTTGCAGGAATAAAAGTGTAGAATAGTGACTCCTAACTTGGGGAACCCCTCTGCTTTCCAAATTATGCACTATTCTCTAATCTTTGCCTTTTTGTCATGGAATACTTCACAGATTTACCTCTTCAGGTGACTAAATACTAAACTAGGTGAGAAGTGAACACCGTGGTCACAGTTTACAGACATTATACACCAGGTGCCAAGAGGTAGCAAGTCGACCCGGCTTAGCTTTAAACGGTCAAACGTAAAGAACCACTGTTGTTAAATTAAGACTATAGTATTGCAATAGTGTAATTTTAACGATCAGGCACTCTGTAATTGAGGAGAGCTTAAAACCTCCCACGGTCCAATTTGCTATTTTGGGAAAATACTTGAATCAAAGAATTTATTTGCATGTCTTAATAGCTGAAATCCCTAAGAGCAACAGTGTAAATGTAAAACAGGAAACACTTACAAGAATTAATAGCCAAAATGCATTTGTGGTTATAAAAAAAAAGGAGAAAAAAAAGAAAAAGAAAAAGAAAAAAAGAGTGTTGGAAAGGCTATGCTCCAACTACAGACATACATTACAAAGATAGGAAGCGAGAGACTTTCCAGCTCATCAAAGAGCTGTAGATCACTCATGAAGGTGGAAATGTGGGAAATAAGGAGAAATTAGATGTGTTGTATTGTGTGCTGGTAGGGGGCGCCCAAGACCTTTAACTTGCCCATGTTAAAGGCCAAGTCAGTGTGAGGCACAGGGAGCTGTGATGGTACACACTGCTTATATACGACAGGCCATTTCCATCCAGATATGTCAGACACACCTGAGCTGTTCAGGAAGCAGTCGGACAGCCAGCCGGGCTACACTTTCTTCAGCCAACGTGTCAGCCGATGTCCTCAAGATGCCTGAGTGTCTGGTTGCTCTGGATGGACTTCTTTGTCAGCGTGAACACTGTGAACACATTATTAGAAGGATAAATGTAAAAAAACAAGCAAAAAATCTCCTTCACACAAAAGGAGTTAAAGAGACAACAGCTCCTCACGCATGAAGTAGCACTTAATCCATGCATTCTGTATCTACTTCTGGAGGTTTCTATTCAGTTTTCAGCAAGAAACAGTAAAAGCCCATCTTCTGAGAGTCAGTAACAGGTCTATTGGTCAGTTGAACCAACTCTTGTCTTGATTAAACCATACTGACAAAACAAGGACCGCCTTCTTTTACTGAACATATACATGAGTGAAAACACCAAACAATCAAATGAACAAACTACTACTCAACCAACTCATCCAAATGACTGTGTGTGTGTGTACGTATGTGTTTGTGTGGGTTTGAGTGTTTCTCTTTCTCCTTTTAAAAAGACAGCAGGAAGCACAAATTTGAATGTGTCATTTATCCTTCTTTATCCACTGACATGCATGCAAACAAACACACACACACATCCGTGTTACTCTGCTGACTGACCCCTGACTGACCCCTGACCTCCTGCTTCTCAAACCTGATGCAGGGATCCACTCTTCCTGACTCCAGCCTCCTCAAGCTCACTGTCCTCGCTGTCAGAGGAAGTGACCCTAACTGCTCCACCATGTTCCTGCCGCCCAGGAAATGTTCTCGTGTGTAAGACTTTGGTCATGATTATGCATCTCCACACTTTAGAATGATATCGACTGAACAAAAGTGGTCTAACTGCACAGTTTTGCCCTGAAGCAAACAAACAAAAAAATCCCCACAGTTTCAATATATAAATGCATAAAGCATACGTTTTTTACACACACAAGCATGTGCCTATACTGTATTTTTTATACAAAGTCATTTTAATTAAAACATGTTAAAAAGTTTAGTTTTTATTTTTTTACATTTATTTTACCGATTGGTGGCACTGTGTCCGAGGTGGCTTTGCTTCCTGTAACTCATTCCCAGACAAAAGACATTCTGAAGTTAATATGGAGCCCAAGTGTTTTCCCTCCTCTTAAACCACATTCACTGGCTTGCACTGGCAGCAGTAGAGAGGGCTTTAATGACTTGATGCTGTTGTTGACCACAGATTCCCATGTCCTTGAGTGCTCCTGTTGTTCATGTGCCTACGAAGCCCCCCGCAGCCAACTTCCACTGGGCAGACCTTAGCTTTCCAGCCGCGCTGTTCTGTGTCAGCTGCTCAGAATACTTGAGCCTCTTCTGTTCATAAGCCTCGTCCACGGCGTCCTCCCACGGGACTGTCAGTTCGATGACTGTATACTGTCCTCAGTGAAGCGGATCAAAGTATGAAGTCTGGGCTGAGGTTGGTGGTGGCAATCTCGGTTGGAAAGCATAGCCTATGGTCGAAGTCTGCCTGCGGCTTCCAGTTATGAGCTGCTATCAGTTGGCTGGCCTTGATTTTTTGAGGCCATCAGTTTGCACCTTCGCACACAAACTCTACGGTAGGATGGGATGACTGAAGAGGCAGAGTGATGGTGGTTAATCTCTCTCCAGTGTAGCTGCTAGGCACCTCAGTACCTAGCTGTGTTGCCGGGTGTAGCGGCCTCGAGCCAGGCTTGTCTTCCACGAGGATGTGTTTCAGGCTTGCTGGAAACAGACACAGGGGGCATGTTGGGTCTTCGCCATAGCACTGACTGAGATTCTCAGGAGATGGCAGGACATTGACAGCTCCCTCCCTGAGAGCTTCCTTGTCGCCACTGCATCCCATCTCATCCACTGCCCTTGCCTCACTTGAGCAACAGCCTTTGCACACCTTGTTGCCTGCTCGTGCCAGTGCACCACTTCTACAAGATCACGTGACCGAGCTGGAGAAAGTGGTGGGTTGCTCCCTTCCCTTGTTGAACCAGACACAACAATTGCTCTGTGCTCTGTTGCAAAGCTGCTATTGGAGTCCACTGTTTCCCAGTTGCCAGAGAGGGAGAAGTTCAGCAACACCACCAATAGGCTATGTATAAGCTGATCGCTGTCTATCAGCAGTGGTTCTGAACTGTTTTCTTAGACACAGTGTTGCTTGGCTCAATAAGTGACAATTTGTGTTTAGGATAAGACAGGATAAAGGATTTTAAAATGTTCTAGAATGAGAAGGCTCCGCCCCCTCTGTGCTGAGTCTAGCTCCACCCCTGACTTAACACCTACTCCCACGTTACCAGCATGGAAACACACAAAGAAACTTTAATTAAAAATAAGTGGGCCACGATTAATCTGAGGGAGGCAGGCTTCATTCAAACTCACGGCAGCTCGAGAGTGTAAGCCTGGTGCACTGTGTGTGTGTGTGTGTGTGTGTGTGTGTGTGTGTGTGTGTGTATGCACTCGACTGAAACGGAAGAGAAGTGAGTGGGAGTGTGTCGCTGCTGCTCTGGCCTTCTCATGTTGAGACTCTAATTAAATGTTTAAATGGTGTGGTTCAGTATTAACAACACTAGTGGCGAACTGCTGAGTGACACACTGGAAAGACTCACTTATTGTTGTAGTTTATTAACAGAAAGGCAGCACATGTTATATCAGCAGCTCATTTTATTATTACATTTATAGATTTTTTTTTTTCTGCACTGTCAATCACTCAAACAGATACGTACATGTTTGTTTTTGCTCTTCGATTTCGTGCCCATCTGTGGGCACTTAATTATATATCCAAATATATTGAAGCGCCGAGGTTCAAATCCCAGATCCCTCTTAATCAACCTTTACATACTTCCATGAATGCAACTTTTGCCATGCCTCTGCTAATGACATTTAAATGCAAACAGTATAATCGTTTATAAAAAATCCCCTCAAAATACAAAATTAACAATGAATATATGTGTGTGATATCATATGAAACACCTCCTTGGCAACTGGTGGAATGTAACTAAGTACACTACTACAACTGCACTACTATTTCTCAAGTATTGTACTTGAGTACCAATTCAGGGTACTGGTACTTAAATGAGCTATTTCCATTTTACGCAGCTTTCTACTTCTACTCCACTACATCTTAAACACATATTTTGTACTTTTTACTCCACTACATTTTTGTGACTGCTTTAGTTACTAGGCCCAAATTTCACACCCTTCCTCTCCAGTGAAAACCTTCAATCTCCAAATGTGGTGATTTTAATTTAGAAATTTAGGATTAGTGATTAGCTGGAAAATGCATCGTCACAAAGCTGAAAACAGGACTCTCATGAAAAGTTGAGGTTTTTGAGATGTGTGATTCTCACAGGACGTACACATACAGTATGATGATCCTATAGACTTCCCAACAATACATAGAGTAGTTAAAATGAGCTCAACCTTAAACATCTACAGCAGTAAAATGCAACATACACATTATTGCAGTACATTCATCCTAAAACATCAAATATAAATGTACTCAAATAAGGTTTTGAATGCAGGATTTTTACTGTAGTGTAGTGGAGTATTTTTACTGTGTTATTGCTGCTTCAATAGAGGGTCTGAATACTTGCTATGCTGCTGTCTTCGATGACATTTTCGATCTCTGGAGACCAGCAGCGTGTCAAGCAAACACCACTAAGCATGACTGGGAATATGGTTTGCTGTTTATGTGACATATATAATGTAATCAGTGGGAAAATAAACAAAATTTTCCATGGTGTGATATAGAATATATATTTGTTTTATTACATTTTATGGTCACAGTGGTTTTCTAGCAGCTGTTGTAGTCAGAGTGTCCTTGTGTTTTAATATGTTTTATGCTCATGACATCCAACACCAGCAGTAATAAAAATGGTCACTTGAGGGCTCCAGCAGGTGGAGCGTACAGCCTCTGAGCTGTATTTTAGAACAACCTGCTCCCTTCCCCCACTTACACACATGTCATAATCCTTCATACTAAATACTCACAGCATTTTTATTTTCGTTTGTTTTTGGATTGGGAAGTAATGCAGTTGTTTCCATGACGGCCTGACTAAGCCAGCTGACTGCACTGACTGTCGTCCACGGGTGATTTTATCTTCAGTGACCCTGATAACTGTCGCAAAAATGTATAAGTTACATTATGATTAAGTTTGATACACTGAAAGGATCAGATTTGTTTTGTTTTTTTGTTTTTAACTCTTTGATGGCAATGGAGTTTTATGGCGTCAAAACATGAGAGTCATTGCATATATCCTGTGCCGGCCTCTGTGGGGCTCTTGACCCAGTCACTTCCTCTTCTGTCTCCTATATATTATATTATAGAACTATTACTGTTACTATGTACATAAGATAGTATTTTGATATGAAAACTTACATTTCTTTATTTAACCATGTATCCTGGATCATAAATACATGCCTGGCCTTTGGAACAAACTGTAACATTCCCCCAATCTGTGCATTTGTATCTTCTGTTTTATTTTGAAAGTCTAACATCTCCTGTCATTTCAGCTCCTGCCTTCTTGTGCTTCCCACCTCCTTGGTTACCCACACCTGCTCCCAGTTACTCACCTGCTTCTGGTCTTGCCATCAATCGATGCTGTATCTATACTGATTTCTCTACTCCTCTGCCAGATTATCTTTGTTTATCCTTGTTTGTTTGTCAGCTCCAAAGTTCTTCCTGGTATTTGTTCCAGTGGTTTTTGACTTATCTTTGTTTATTGATTTTTGGATTTTTGCCTACTTCCTGCCGGGATTTGTTTGCCTTGGTCAGATTGACCTCCTGTGTATGCCTGTTTCTTCAAGACTTTGCCTTTTGGAACTTTACCACACGTCCTGTGTCTTTCTCTGCACTTGAGTCTTTGTGTTTTCTAGAATCATGATACAAATCAAACCTCTTCAAAATCAGTTGAACGATCAGCGAATTATGAGGAAAGACCTCCTGCCTCGATAGACTTACATGCATTAGGAGGCGTGGATTCCCTGTACGAATATGGTGGCCATGTGATGCATTGCTCCAATGAACAGCAGGGGGCAATGTGTTGGATTGTGGACAGTCCGCACACACCAGCAGAGGAGATGGTCGAGGCACAAACCACACTGAGAGCATTAAGATACAAACAGAAAACATGTCATTAAGAAAAATGTATTGTTGGTTTAGGTTTTTCATGCTATTTAATGATAGTAATGACACCACATTTATCCTCTAGTCCTTTAACTATGTTAAGTCCTTTAACAACATGTTCACGCCTTTATCTCCAAAGAGTCAGACAGTTTCTCAGGTCTTCCCAAAAAGCCTGTTAGACAGCTACAGCTCATGACAGTTGAACACAAGCCTCCAGTTGCGCTTTCATTGTGTCGCTGAACTGATTTTAAAATAGTGCTGCTCATTTACCCACTGGTTTAGGGCAAAAATACATCTCATAGTTGCTTCACAATATGAACGCCCTCGGTCATCAGAGACTGGCTTGTTACTTCTAAGATAAAACACGGCGAATGAGCGTTTTGTCACACATGGTCGCAACAAACTTATTTCTGACACTCTGTGACTGTTGCTACTTTTAAATAAAGGCAGAGAGATTTTATGTTTATGCATTTTACATTTTCTTAAAAATTGTGCTTATTATTTATTTATTTGCTTTTCTATTCTGCATTTAACTATCCATGTTATTTTCTTGTGTTTTGATTTTGCACCTTTAAATGCACATTGTGTGAAATGTGTATGTGCTGTAAATGAACTTGCTTTGCCTTCAGCCTCATTTTCACACACCTCATTGCTCTACAGATGTTACAGTACAGTGTCGTAGGTGGATGTGATGTGCATTTTGTCTCCTTGAGGATGAGACGAGGACGAGGTTAAAAGGTGTCCGTCATCTGACACAACAGACAATGACAGTGAGGATGAAACTGGAGAAAGGGACGCTTTGCTCAGTAAAGTATAATGCTACCGTGTGGAGGTGTCCAGCTTTTAAAACATACATGTGAAGCCTGGAAACCTGGTGACATAATTCATCATGATTATTGTTATACTGGGGTAGAAATTTATGGGTATGAAGGAATGTTTAATTTTGTGCTTGGCATGTTGTTGACCTGAGAGGTCTCGTAGCCCTTCACACTTGGCTTGTTTTATGTAGGGTGGCTCCTGGGTGTCCGTAGGTAACAATAAGATGTTGACCTTGTTGATGTTCCCGACTGCAGTGATAATGAAAAGGTCTGGACCTAGAGTGAAATGTACATTTTTAATCCCTGATTCCCTGGTGGCCTGATTGGACGTGATTGTGTATGACAAAGGGCAGAAGTCCTCAATTACATTTGACAGAACACTGTAGAGGCCGGACTTTCAAAAAAGAAAAAATAAATTTAGTTAAATTTTTGCTTTGCTTTGCTTTGTTATTTTTATCAGCCCATATCAGTGTGAGCATACTCCTAAAAAACATGGAGAATTCATAGTGATAACTTAATAGAAAATGCTCCCACACCTCCATCAAGGAGGCAGTCAGTGCTCAATATAAAACCCACAGTTCAACTGAATGAGTCTTTATTGCATCAAAAACTTCGGGATCCCAGGAAACAAACAAAAATTCTCAGTTTGAGACCCAGTACTGCAGTTGGCCAATGAAAATAAACCAAGGGACACATCTTGCGTCACTTGTGTTTAGACTAGCTTAGTGATTCTCTGAAAGCTCCGGAGTTTCCTTACATAGTCCGGCCGGTGCTGCTGTTGGCTCCAAGGAATGACCATCTTGGGAAGGGTTTTTATAGTGAATTTCTGAATTCATTAATATTCTGCTGGCCGGATGGGAGACTTTGGCAGGCTGGATGTGGCCCTCGGGCCACCACTTGACAACTTGGAGCATATTGTATAAAGCTGAGGCAATGTTACTCTAAGTTTTTCATATCTATGTTCATAGATGCTGTGCCCAGATCTTCTCTGATGTCAGATTTGTGTTGTAATAAACTTATATATTCAAGTAAGATCAACTGGGGCTCATCGAATGTATTCTTTTATTCATCAAAGTTATGATTTACCAGAAAGTCTTCCACATCACATACTTCACACATGGAAAAACAGCCAGTTGTAGTTGCTGCCAACCAGAGAAGTAAGATGAAAGTAGTCACACAGTGAGAAAAGAATAAAAAAAACTTTGATGCAAAACACACTGATAATCATTTTATAATTGCATTGTAGCCTTCCTCATCAGAATCAAATTGAGCCGTGAGGTGCCTAGACATTCCCACTCCATTTCTAGTTTGTAATCCACTGCATTACACATGCAAATTATACTATTCTCATGTTGCAACTTCTGTCTATTCAAACTCACAATTCAATGAAATGAAGGCTTCAAGAATTACCTCAAATTCCCGGGGAATTATCAACAAAATGTGGGCCTATTTAAATGTGCAGTGTATAGGATTTAGGGGGATCTATTAGCAGAAATAGAAACTAAGATTCATGTAATATTGATATTCATTATGTTTTCATTGGTGTAAAAGCACGTGAAACTTAAAAATTGTACAGTACTTGAATAAGGGTTCTTTTACACCACAGCTCATAACCACATCAAACTATGAGTACACTTGCAGATACAGTATTAATTAATGATGTCAGGTCAAGTAATTAATTAAAAGCACAGCTCACCCACACACGTATTTTCAATGAACCTGCTGATTAGAGTTCTGCTCAGATGGATATCAGATGGAGCTTTGCTTTGCTCTTGTGCAACATAAATGAATTAAAAAACATTTCATGGTGCACAGTCGAACCATGTTACAAAATGGCACAGAAGATGTTCCATGCTCGGAAGTAATCAGCGGTGTGACCTCGCCGCTGGTGGCAGAGGCAGAGCTGGGGAAGCTTGGAAGGATGGTGTTGACTGAATCATGAACTTGATTAGCTGTGGTTTGACCTGGCAGAGTGTGGTTTAACAGATGTCATGGTCCGTCGACTGATTACATTATGACCGTGCACTTTTCAGCCATGTCACCACCATCCTGCCAACGCACAATATAGTCCCTCCATCTTAACCTGGTCCAGTCTGAACCACTGAAGCCACTTGGTCCACCTGCATGCTTTTCCAGTAGGTTTTTTTTTTTTCAATTTTGTATTTACATTTTATTTTACTCACCTAAATTTTTTTTAACGTTGTCTTATTCTCACTGGTATCTGTTGTATGTCTTCTTGACACCTTATTGTATTCATATTTCTATGTTCTTATGTTTTCCTACCACTTTAATATTTCTTGTATGTCTTTTTTACTCTTTATTGCCTTTATTCTAATAGTTTTCAGCAGTTTTTTCATTTTTTTGTTAAGTGCTTTGCATCACTGATTTTGACAAGTGCTGCCTAAACAAACTTCATTGTATTACTCTTGGGTGTACATACTATGTAGGAGCAAATACTTTTGACATATGAGACAGTGAGGTGGTTATCATAATGACCAGAGATTTGTATAAATCCATTACCAGTTTAAAGACAATCCTATTTACAGGTGGGACACATGTTGCCGCTTCACCTGATCTTATTACCAGCTGTCACGGCTTGTTACAAGGTGTAAGGAGAGTCTGTCAATCAGCACATCTGTCCCAGCTGTTCTTTTCAGAACATGAAACAGGTTTCTGTCACACTCCTCCTGGTGTGACAGCAGGATTTTCAGTTTTTTTGAACATTGTCCTGAAAACCCCTGGCAGGGTGCGACACATGCGTGCGACGGCAGATAGACGTTAACAATAATGAGTCGTCACAGATTTGGATAGTGCGGCACAACTGAAGGATTTGATGGAGGAGACGCATAAAACTGACAGCATCCAAATTCTACCTTCTCCAGCGACACATTTGTCGCTATAAGTTCAGCTTTATCTGTATAGCACAGTCTCACGGAAGCAGTTCAAAGTGCTTTATAGTGATAAACCGATGGAAAACAATGTATGGCATCTAGATGCTCATGGGGAATTCCCAATGCAAGTAATGCTTAAATGATTTTACCAGCCCATAATCTGTACACTCCACACAAACACATTAAACACTAGTGATTAGTATTTCATTTGCAGTGTTCATTGCTTATATCCTGCTTCTGCTTGGGTCCCCTTGGCAATTTGATAATGGGAGACCCTCTACATGTGACTGTGAGATCATACACTTGCATATATTATTAATTACATAATCTGACAGATGTGGGTATGAATCCAGCCTCTTTCTTTCTTTCTTTCTCTCTTTCTTTCTTGCTGTCTGTCTCATTAAACATCTTGCAAATCTTAATTTTACCGTGAGCCACTCTGATGCATATCAAACTGTTAGCCACTGGAGACACAAACCTCTTAAAACATCCATTCAAGACCCCTTATTTAAAAAAAGGTTTTGACTTCAAAAGTGGACACAGAGGACAAATCGACAACAGACGGAGAAAGAGGGAGTGAGGCAGAGGAGGGAAAGAAAGAAAGAAAATAAAGAGCACTAGTTTTGCTTGTGATGAAATGAAATTCTAATCATGGAGCAACAAGGCCACAGAGTGACATGTTTTGATTATCACACTGATAGGTGGCCTACTGTGAGACCTCACAATGAATCAGGCAGATCTCATGTTTAAATGTATATATTATTGAAAATAGAGGGAGGATGTGGGGGAAAGAGAAAGGGAAGACTCGGTGGAGAGAATAACAAAGCAAGGTTGCTGGAGATGAAAAGGATGTCTGGAATTTGGGTGTCTGAGAGGATGACAGAAAAATGTCGGGCTTCTCTGCATTTTGTGGCTCTCATCATATCCTAACATGGCTGTCAGGCTTCAGGGAGAATGGCGGCTCCCTCGTCTGAAGCTGCTGAAAGCCAAATCAGATATCACAGAATACCTCGGCTCACAGCAAAAAAACCATCAAGAGCGTCTCGTCTGCATACCGAGTGGCCTCGAGGAGGAGTGGCAATGGGAGAAGAGGAAGAAAGAGGAGAAGCCTGACGGAGGAAAGCCTGTCGGAGTAAATGACGTGCTGCACGCTCTCACAGCATGTCCACAACGGAGTGAATGACAAACAAAAAGCAATACAACGACAAAAGCACATCTATGAAAAGTGACACCGAGATGAGACAGATGACAACAAACATGCATAAATTATAGAATATAAACTGTCTAGTGTTCACTTACTGGAACTTGAACACTTTGGAGATTTGACAGAAGCTTTCACATTATGAGTCCCATGTATGGCGGCCTTGGTAGGACATCTCAGGGTCAGCTTGTCAGACTCCACTTTCATCAGCCACACCAGCACTTTGTCCTACTCTGCTCAAATATATTTGTCTGCTTCAGTTACACTTTAAGTGTAAAGGAAACTAATTGTAAAGTTTATTACAACTTGGGTTTCATTTCTGTGTCTCTGGCCGTCGGCTCTGTCTGTTATTGCACACACCAAAGTGTTCACTGCAGTCTCAGAACTAAAAATAGGTCAGACGGGTAAATAGGCATGTGAGCAGTTTAGTCAGATGATCTAAACTACTTTGTTTGGAGTTGAAACCAAAAGTGAGAACACCCATCATGCCATTAATATCATTGCACAGGAAAACTGTATTTGCACTACAGTAGGTAGTAGGTGAGTAGAGATAAATCAGGGAGGCAGCCTGCAAACTCTGATGGATGCTGGAAATTAATAGTTTAGGTAATAATTTTATGGTATGTTGTCTCATCCAGATAAGTTTGACTAGCTTGGAGAGGGTTGTTTTTTATCCGACTGCTCATGCTTCATGCCCTATGGACCAATTTTTAGCAATGTTACTGTTCCAAGCAATTTGCTTAGTGAGCACCATGTTGGCATAATAGATAGAAATGATGGTGAGAACAAGGAAAATAAAAATCTTGATAAACTTAGTTCTCTTTAAGCTTAACATGAAATCAAACCATGTCCATGATGCTATTTATGGTTGGCATTTTTTCAGCCATTCAAAGTATTTACATTTTGTAATTATCTCCCTGTATAGTGATATTCATTGTTCATTGTTAGTGGCGGAGCCCACCATTTCCCCTGCAGGATTCAAATTGTCCTCTTGCGGGTATTCATAGAAAAGGAGGCAGCATGTTATCTAATGTTAATCAACAGCCTCAGTCTTTACTCTCCTCCAGCCATATCAGTGCTGTATTCAACTAATGTCAAAAAAACATCTACTAGTTCACATTCAAAGCATTCAACTTGCAAAATATTGGCTGGCTCTTATTGTGAACCTGTAACAGAAAATGCAAAAGGAAAGCACTGACAGTGAGTGTTGACCAAAAATATGTCTTGAAAACCAGACAGTCTTTTCGAGCATTTAGTTGTGGATCAGTTTTAGATATAGCAGGGAGTAATGGAGCAGTCGGGAGCAGCCACAGAGAGCTGTTAATGAGGAGCTGCAGGTAACAGGATGCACACCTCCTCAGCGAGGTAACTCGACTCAACTGCGCCCTGATCTTGTGCTGAACGTTAATCGCCATGCACAGCGGGAAATCAGATCCTGGTTGTTGATGCCATGATGGAAAAATTGCTTCTTTATTAACAAAAACGGTTTGTTTTGCAGCACTGTAAGAAGATACACCAGTTGGTCTTAAGTTCTGACAAAGCAGCAGCTTAAGGAGTGTTTGCTGTAATATTAAACTGCACTTCTGTTTCCATCAGTAACCACAGCTGCTGCCAAATCAACCAGAACTGAAACCTTAAAGATTACACAAACACACCAAGATTAACATTAACATCACAGGTGCTAGTGTGATGGATACGGTATAGCCGAAGCTGTCCATCTTTGTCTGGCAGGTAAAAATATCTTAAAATCTGGATTTTCAATCAGGCAGGTCTGATCAGTCAATTTATGTTTAATCAAAATATTATTAATGAACCTGACACACAGCAAACCTGAGCTCGGTATTCCACCATCTGAGCACTGGTTTGTATAGGAGCTCCAGGCGCCATTTAATGAATCTGGTCATGCTTTGTTTGCTGCACTTTATACGATGGGCACTTGAAGGTTATTGGGTAGCCTGCATACAACATACAACACAGACAGAGGGGGAGAAAATGAGGTTCAGTGGGGGCCCGGTGCTCATTTTTGCCCCAGGGCCCCCTAGGGATTTCACTGGTCATGCGTAAAATCATCACTAAACTCTTGAGAAACATGTTTGGGGTAAGACTTCATTTTCATTCACCACTATTTGCATACTTTTTCTCTGGGTGAGAATTTGCTGTTGTAGTGAAAATCTGGCGTTAAAAGCTGTTGCAGCTACAACTAAAGCTAATTAGACTTATTACAGCACCCAACACTTGTGGAAGTTAAATTCTCTGTGTTGACTCTCACATGACACACTGCAGTTTTGCACAAAAAAATCTCACAGCAGCACTGGACTGTTCCCAGATTTTCCACACCATCGCCACTCTGGTTGGGGTCAAACTGTCACTTGGCCAAGTTTCAGTCCTTGTGTTTGTAGCACCTGGCACATTTTATCATTACTTTGCACTCATTTACATTTACAAACACTGGTTGATAGGACTAGACAGGCAGTCAATAACTCAATAGAGTGCAAAGAAAGGTCATAAATTGGTGCAAAATACAAAACTATGTTTGAGAGTGTGGTTCCCATTTTCATCGATACCGACCAGGGCTCAGGTTTTCATTTCCACCAATCACTCTGAGGCTGATTTCCCTGTCCGGTTATAGGTGGGCCCATCAATGTTTGATTGCATGTGGTCGAGAGCCACTGGTTTCCATAAACAAATAACACACACCCTGGTTAATATGCACAATAAGGAGGTTGCTCTCAACAGATGTGACTCGGTTTCCTGATTACTGAATGAGAGAGAATCGTGTTTTTGTCTATTCTGTCATTCCCTCGAAACAGTTCACTTTTATTTCCTATACTCTCTCCTCGCTCTTCCCAATTTTCCAATATCCCCCTGTCCTCTTTTCCTCAAAATTCACCCTCCTTCTTCCTTGGCTCAACATATTTTCACGATGGCACTTTGTCTCTCTGTGGCTGCAGTTAGCTGGAAGCCCACAGCAGCACACTCGCTAATTAAAGACAGCTAATGAACGACAGCATTAGCATATCAATAAAGCCTCTCTCTGCCCAGCTCTCTCTGCCCGGCTGCCTGGCTGCCGAGTTGTCCGCGATGCTGCATCCATGGCCAACCACACAGAGCCAGACTGCTCAAAGGAGGACGAGAGCAACGCGGACCAATGGCAAACATACAGGTTGTATAAAGCCGACAATTCAGGACACTGATTAGAAAGTAATCTGTTCCATAATGAAGTATTAAACACTGATCTCTACAATCTCTAAATTATCACTTTAACGTAGTGAAATAGGCTACCGTGACATTGCTTTAGTGACTGTAATAATTGTTGGTGGGAGGTGGCGTGATGTATGACGTGACCTTCCCTAATCTCCCTCTTACATATTGCAACTTCATGCACATGAGCAAAATTTAGATACACCCTGAATATCTTATCTGAGATTATTGCAGTTTCTTGTGGTTATGCTAATTGAAGAATTAAGTCTTGTGTTTCATACGGATAATTTATCTCTATTGGGCCGTGTCATGCAAAGCTTAGCTAGGGAACTAGAAAACAGGAAAACATGATGTACTGTTCTGCACATCGAGTATTAACATTTGATCTCTATCTGAAGATGTGATCTGGATAATGACATCTGAACGTTTGCATTTACACTTGGTATAAATAAGCATTCTTGATCTCTTGATTCTGCTCATATTTTAATCTGATCTTAATATGTAAATTAGATGGAGATGGTAGATGGAGCTGACAGATTTGTCAACTAACAAGGTAAATTTTGGGTCAAGAGAGGTGATGCCGGATACTCTCAGTGGACTGCTACGAGATGCAAGGTGAGGGTCACGTGACAGACAGAGACTTAAACCTTCTTTTGACCAAATATTGTTGTTCCAGTATCTACAGGACCGTAGATACTAAACTTTGCATTAAAAGTCCTCTTTGTGCATCCCTGTTTGCGGAAGTACTGCAGCTGAAGAATTATGAAGATTGTGCCAATTTTTCCAATAGCACATTTAAAAATGATGAAGGCATTTGACATGCAATTGTAACACAAGAAAACAACAGCACAGACTGATTTGTTTCTGATGACCTTAGGTCACCTGAGGATGTTTCTGAGGTATGTTGTCAAAGTGAAGTTAAAGTTACAAGTTTGGTTTTCTCATCAAGATCTTTATTCTAGTGACACCCAAGTGCTCAATTGCATGTTTTGTGTTTGACCAATCAGCGACCTGGTCATGTGATCTATGTCTTGAATGTTGTAATGGCTGTCCAAGAGTCTCCGGAAGCAATGTGGCTGAATGAGTTCTACTTGTTTTTCCTTTTTCTAAATAAGCAATAATGACAACTTTTCAACGCACAGCTTGAGATAGCAGGAATAAGTCAAGTTACATGACCTTTCAGCATGTTGGGTGGTCACACCATGCAGGTTTCATGTGTCTGAGATCTGATTATCGCACCTCAAGATGCTGTCTGGTCAATATGATCACATTCCCACTGCAATGTGTTGTGCATGCAGTCATTAGTATTCATTTTTCTTATTTAGATAAGATACCCAGACAGTCATTTGCATGTAAATACCAGGTGTAAATGGGGTCTTTGTGCCTTCACAGGACTTAAATACAGACATATAGGAAAATAGACTGATTAGTAATTAGCATAATCAATAGTAGATTCCTTTCAGAAACTAGCATTAGATAATTATTACAGTTCAAAGATCAAGAAGTCTTATAAAAATGACAGAAAAGGAAGCTTCCTTGCATTGTTGCTTGAAATAAAATAATGCAAGAGCTTGCATCACAGAGTGAGTACACAGTCGTTTTCTGATGCAAGCTTTTTCACTGTGCCGTTCCACAAAGCCACGGAGACTCATTGACTCGCGATGTGATCTACTTATCTTCACAACCTAATGTCAAGAGCACAGTTGACGCTCTAGGGACCGACACTTTGAACCTGACTTTGTACTGTGCTGGTTGAGCATCGGCCTACCATGAATTGTGTGTCTGATCTGATGTAAGTCTACTCGCAGACGTCTGTAGTCTCAGACAGAGACTTTTTCCTGCTGAGGAATGTCTGGTTAATATCTCACTTGTGCTCACTTCAGCGACTGTACAATCACATGTATCTTATAACGACCCAAGCAAATCAAGTCTTGTTTAATACTGTATTATTAAATCAGACGTGCTTAGCCTGGTGAAAATATTCTGAAGTGACTCCATCTATTAAATATACAAACTTATCCTTGAGGGTCACAGGGGGACTGGAGCAAATCCCAGCTGACATTGGAGGAGAGGGGGGATATCCTGGTAGTCAGTTACAGGGCTGATAAATAGAGACAGACAACCAAAATCACTGATATTGGATATTTATATGATGCTTATGTTATGGTATGTTCTTTGTCTGGTTTTATTTATATTGTATGACATGGATATTGTATCATGGAAAACAAAGTAGATGCAGATTAATTGAGTTGAGAAATAAAATACAATAAGAGTTGCCATTTAATCTAACCTGGATGTCTTTGGATTGCGGGAAGAAAACAGAGCATCCAGAGGAAACTCACGCAGACACAGGGAGAACATGCAAACTCCACACAGATAGGCTGGCAGATTTTAAAAACCCAGAAGCTTCTTGTTGTGAGTCAATAGTGTTTCCACTGCGCCACCATGCCACCCTCTGAAGTGACTATGGTAAGATAAAGTGACTGTAACTTATATTCCTCATGAGGCCACCCTGATACCTTGTCACAAGTCCCGAGCGTGCTCCAGTGCCCGAGGCTGATAATTCAATGGAGGCTAAGCATCGGGCCGGACTGCTGTGGATGAGCTCAAAGCCAAAGAAAAGATGCCTTTCTCGTTTTTTTTAGGGCTTCTTAAACCCAGTTGGTGGTGGCATGAAGAAACAGAAAGCAATAAAGGAGAAGAGTAAACATAAAGCTCTAAGATTTAGCTCAAACAAAATGAAACTTTGTCAAGTTTGAGAGGATGTATGGGCACAGAGTCCCTCAAGCCTGGTGGAGCATGGAAGCCAAGTGGTGTGACTGGTCTGGTCAGGACAGCAAAAATTCAATGAGTGGCACTTTATTTTTTTTCTTTCTTTCTTCACTGGTCCCCCCCCTTTTTTTAAGTCCACAGAGGCTAATGGCTGCCAGGACAGTGAACTACAAAGGCTGACCCAACATCCTGTGGAGAGGACGCACGGTTTATTAATCTTTCAGTTGCATGATTCTTGGCGTAAAGCAAGAAGGGCAAGAAAAAAACCTGTGATAATAAAACACTGAATTAATTAGCCACTTTAATTGTGTGTTCTCCAACTCCTATTCTCTGCGGGCATAATTAAGATGTGTTTATTTGGACACAGTTTGCTCTTCAAGGAGGTAACACAGCTAATTGGTATTATACTCAAGTCATGCGTACATTGCAATTATATCAACTAGCTGCTGCCGCAGAAGCCACAGTGTAGAGCTGGCATCTCCAATTACTGATTTAAAAGATAAAAATTAGGACATATTTTAATGGATTTGTAAATGCAATAACATTTAAAGGCGGGTAGTTGTGCACGGCCCCATGGGAGGAGGGAGAGGGTGGAAAATTCAATTGGCTCTTTCACCCACAATGTACTCCCACAATCAGTACCACTGATTTTTTCAATGAGGGAAGCTTGGGTGGGTGGGATTTCATTTTCTACCTGACGATGCTGCATAATTATACCCTTCATTAACAGATTAAGTCCCCAACACCACCAGGCAGTTTTTTTCTCAGATGTTCTGCAATGCTAAAGCTTAGCCACACTGTGATTATTTAAACCCAGTGTGACGCTTCAGTTTTTTGTTTTTTTTTCTGCAGAAGATAGATCAGCTCTTCGCTTCCCTCCCATTTATTTTTCTGAAGTATTTCTGGTCCCTACAGTTTATCAAAAACCTTGAGTCATTTTGGGTGGGCAACATGTTTTCTTGGAATAGGCTGACAATCAAAGGCAGGAGAGGGTTTATATATGGAAGAAAGAAGAAGAACACTGTGGGACATATTGGACAGGATTCAGGGTTGACCTCTGTTCTCAAAAGGGCATTAAAGTCACAGTGACGGCGATTAGAGGGGATTTCGATTCTACAGTGTGACGATTTTTTCTGAGTGAAGCTGAATATATGAGCAGGGCACAAGAGGGAACTGATCAGCTCCTTCAAATTTGATTGGATTACTGTTGCATAGTGAACACAGCACAATAGAGAGCTGAGGTACTGATGTCACACTGATGTAGGATGGTGAAGGCATGACCCACCCTAACCTGCCTCTGACTGCCTAGCACTCGGTGCCTCAGTTGACTGGGTTGGTTAGGTTTAGGTATAAGGAGTGACGATTGGTTAGGGATACAACCTCCATCCATGCTGGGAAAAATATGACTTGTCCACACCAATATATCACTGTAAAAACAAATTTGTATGCAATGAAAGCACTTGTGCTGATTATAGACACTGAGACATTTCTTTAGTTGTATCACTCAATACAATAAAACGCTTTTATAATTGTCCCCAGTCTTCATTTTCACTGCATTGAATTACAGGTCACTCTTTATGTTTGCTAGTGGTTTGCCAGAGAGCCATAGGAACATCAGCCAGCTGTTTGCAGCTGTTTGAATTCAAGTCAGTGAAAGAAGCTGCCAATGTTCCTCAGCTGGCAGGGCAGACAGAGTGATTGTTAGCAGAGTTACAGCACTACTTTTAGTGCCCCCCCCCTTCAGGAATTGCTCTTGAGCAAATTTCATTTAATTGTCCCCTCCAAGTAATAAAGTTGAATTAAACCGGATGGTGCAACACTGCTAATAAGCAATGATAGCCTCGTCCATTTTGGACTCATTTTCCCCCTCAAGGGCTGGCAGAGTTCACCAAAGCTAAACTCATCACAATAAATCTGTGCGGATTTACTTTGTCCCCAAATTCAGTAATTGTGGCGATTTCATTGGAATTAACGGATTTTGCCACATGATTTGTGCATTGAGGTCTTTACTGAGACATATGAAGTGAACTGTTGTGTGCAGTGTTGTGTACTGTTGTTTTCCAGGGTTGGATTCTTTTGTCATTACATGTTAATATGATCTTGAGTGATTACTTTTTGAAGGCTCTATGTAGAGGAGTTACAGAGCTATAGAAGACCACCTCGTCTCTCCCTTCCACATTGTCAGGAGAATGGGCGGGGTTAGTTAGTCTCCCCAAATCACATTTGATTGGATAAAAGTGTGTATGTGCCACCAAGATCCTAATGAGGCATGAACACATATTTGAATATTTTACAAGAAGACAAAAGGTATTATGATACAAAAACACACTTTTTAAAACTTTTTTTGTTTTAATCTTTTGACAGCAACCCAGAGAAAACTGACCAATTAATACAGGAACACAAGATTAAAGTTTTTGTTTTTCTAATTTCACTGTCTTTACATGACATTAGCTGACCACTATCCACTTTCACCAGTGACAACAGCCTCGATCGCACGCTTCCCACACATGTGCGCAGCTCTTTTCTCCTCCAGCTACAGCTGTAATTGACACAAATAAAGCAGTCGCAGCTTCACAAAAGAGACAAATAAGCCAACTAATTAGATCACAAATCCCACAGAAATATCTGCGGAAGAGATAATTTGTCAAAACACAAAATACTTCTTGTCATTTGCTGCTTTTGGCTTGAAAACAAGTTTTTGAGCTTTTGTTGCTGAAATGTGTTTTGACTCCCCCTTGATCGCTCGTCGCACCAGAAATACAATTAGGTGGAGAGGGGGAACTGGAAGTTGACGTTCCCATGCGCAGTGAGACTTACTTTCAAAACTGATTACCTGTTGCCAGATTAGATTTTTTCTTAAAGCCAGAAACCTCAGCACCTGCCTGCATAACGATTGAGCCTATCTATGCACGATACTTTGAGCAAACTCCACAGAAGATTTTATTATGTTCAATGAAGTCTTGTGAATCACAGAGTCAAGACAAGGCTTTAGGAGCTTTAGTAGTGTCCTGTTTCATACATCTGCGAGAGTTATATGAGAGTTAAAATTTGCTGGATACATGTATTTTCTCTTGATGTTCACACTCTATGGGTAATTTAGTCTTCTGAGACAATATTGAAAGAAGCAACACATTGATTTATTATGAGAATTAAAAGAAAAAAAGAAAACTCTCCAGAGTTTAGCCTGTAATGTATTGACAAAATCACAGAGCTTCTTCTTGAAGAAGGGATTTCTGTTTGCTTGATCTTTGCTTTCAAAAGAGCCTGCGCCTGATTTTAACACATTTTTTTTCTGGTTGCACACTGAGGGCTGTGCAATGTAGTTTTCAGAAAGAAAAAGAGGACTTATAAAATAATTATTTTCAAATACTTAGAACTTTCTAAATGGATTGCAAGTGCATAAATAAATATACTTTAATTAGCCCACAGAGGTCAATTGAGTGAGGTTGGAAGTTGCATCTCTGTGTAATAAACATGGTTGGGGAATTGCTAAACCACAGTGAAACAGTGATTCTTTCACTTTAAAAATCCTCCTCTTGAGACTTTTTTAATATTTAATGCAAATTTAATATCACAGGCTTTGTTTTTTTCACCTTTATACAGTTCAAAAAAAAATCCACATTGCAAAATGAAGAACCTGCAGAACAATTTTTTTTTACATAAAAGGACTCAACTGAGCGACATCTGGATCGTGATAGCATCTGTTTAAAGCTTTGAAGGCCCCAGTTTGAACATCACAGCTCCTCTCTTTTCTCACATATCTTCTGCTTCGTCTCCCCACAGCCTTTGTCTAGCCGTCTATCCTCAGTTCTTCAGTCGACCCCTCTCCCAACCCTTCCCCACCCCACCCCAACCACCACCACCGGCCGCTCTTTTGGAAAACAGATATCGCTCCCGCCGATCTGGCTTCGTGATAGCGACCAGACGATGCTGCAATGTTTATTACCATGGTAATGAGGAGCCACACTTAGAGAAGATGGGGAAGAATTTTATTAATCGTTGCCATGGCAACCTATCTATTAGCTGTAAGAGTTAGAAATAGTTGTAAATAATTTTTTTGAGGAAATTCATTTCAAAAACATAAAACAATGGAAGAGGGCGAGGCGTCCCGCTCGTGCTATGATTTATTCAGTGGATTTTTTTTTTTCAAAACGCCTTTTTCTTTTTGTCCTCTTATTTCGTATTCTCCGAATGACAGTATGAGATTAATTGTACTTAACTGGGAGAACAGAGTGAACCAGTGTGTGTGCAGAGGCAGTAATGTGGTTGAAGCCTGAAGACTTCCAAGTGAAGGACAATAAAGATCGGCATCAGTCTCCGGGCCTGGCCCACTCTGCTCTTTAAGAAAAGAGCTTTGCAGCTCCATTGTATGTATCATTCCTTGCACATAATGCTCTTACTCCTCTTTACAGATAACACCTCTGCTCTTCTTTATCTCCTCCTTTCGTCCTGCTTCAACTCCATTCACCCTTTCTTGTCCTACCCCGATCCGTTCTCGAACACTCCTACTTTGTCTCCTTGCCTCTGATCCCACCTCTCCACCCATTTCTCATAATCTCCTCTCCTCTTCGATCTCTTCTGCTTTCCTCTACTTTTTCCCCCTCTCATCTGCTTTCATTCCCTCTCTTCTTCACCTCGCTCTTTCACTCTTTCTGTTCCCCTCCTTTCATCTCCTCTCCTCTCCCCGTTATTGTGAAGCCTTGCCATGCCACATATACACTCCTACTTTTTGCTGATCTTTTTAATCTTCTTAACCCATTTGCATATTCACGCTGTAATTTTCCTCCCAGGTTGCATTTAAATAATACAAATCCAGTCTATATTTGTCAGCTGTGAGACTATCCTATATTTATGAATATAATTGAACACATTCCAGCCGTCAGAAGATGATGCCAAGGGGGGCGTAAGAACAAGGAGTCACATCTGGAGGCCCACTTTTCTCAACCTCGTTTATTCTCCTCTGAAACCGAAGCATCACAGCGAGAGCCAGAGTTCGACGCCTCACTGCTCAGACCCCATTCATGTCTTTTCTTTCATTTTGTTGTTGTTTTTTTTTTTTTTCCGGTTCTTTCTTTGACTTTCCATCACAGACAGTGAAGTACGCCTTCTTTTCTTCCACGGTTTTGCATGTGTTGATGTGTGACACTGTCTTCGCTTCCACAAGGTTCATTAATTTGGTTTCAAGGGTGCTTCAGCGTAGCAGCATCCCCTTTCTCCCTGTTTCTGTTTCCTTCTGTCTCTTCCTCTGTAAGTGGGTCAGATTCATAAACCAGTGAACCACTTTTAATACTTCAGCTGCAGTTATGAATGAGGGTATTCATTAGTGTGATTAATCAATCAAATAAGTACCCCTTCCCTGATGACATTAGTGATATCAAATGCGAGGATGTAAAAATCTAATATTTTCACACCTCACGCATATGTGTGTGTGTGTGCGCGCTCTTTGTGTATTCTCTCTCTCTCTCTTTGTGTATGTGTGTTTGTGAAATCTGAGAGGAGGTGGAGAAAGCACAACCCTCAGAGATTGTGATCTGATATGTATCCTTTGAAGCTGCGTTCTTGTAGTAACTGTGGATAATTGATCCATGCCTTTGATTCCAGCTCCATGTCTCGCCACGGCTGAAACCGTCATTTCATTAGATGCGTGTGAAATCCACGAATTGAAGTGAGAGGACCTATTAGAAGCTTTGAAGCTGACATGATGATTGCCCTCAAAAGAAGCTTATTTAGATCATGAATTAACTCTCAAATATTCAGAGTCATTTGGGCTCTTAAAATCTGCACACAAATGCTCAGGGGTGTGCGAAAACATTGTGCGCACACACGCTAATACAGACAGACGTGCAAACACTTTGAGGGACAAGGGAGAATGACCCAAGGGTTACATTCGTCTGGCCGGTGCAGTGTGCTGCCTGATGAAACAGCACTGTGCTACAGCAGATGTAGCTCCGGGACCAACTTTTTTTGTCTGAACTGTGCACTCTGATGTGCAAACTCAGTGGTCTCATCAACATTGATGAGAACATTGATTTCTGCTGTAGTGTTACTGGGCCTCATGCAAGACGATTTTCAAAGTCAGATTCACCAGACTCTCTTAATGGCTCAAACTTGGAAGAATTTCACACCCTGAGCTTCAGGTCCTGGTGTCAGAAATGAGTAGACAAAGAGGTAACAAGTTTAGCGGTGTCAGTAGCTGCATTAGGGGACCCAAAATGAAAACATTCCTGACATCAGAGCAGAACTGTACTGATAGAAATACAGAGTGAATGGTTTGACATGAAGTTAGATCCTAAAAATATGCCCCATGACTAATATGAGGGGTGGTCAATGGGACTGGAGATATTAGGGTGTAGGTGATGTTACACTGCTGGGTGCATAAGAGGATGATACTGGACAGCAACCTGCATATAAACCTGCAGACATCTGTCAGTGTGTTTCCTAACAATCGCTGAACTGTATGAGTTGCTGTGCAGAAATATGCCAGTAAAGATTATAAAATCTAAAACACCTCTCAGTAAATTGGCAAGTCTTGATGCTGATCTGGTGAACAGAATATGAATTTTCCATTAAGTCTGCTTTAGTAAGGCTTTATAATTCATTGTAGTTCAGTTTCTGTATTATATTTAAACATCAAATTGATTCAGATTAAGGCATTATGATTCTTAAGTCATAAAATAGTGTTTTCTCAGAGAGGTCTGGACCACTTGTGAATTTGGTTTTTACCAAGAAGAGTCTTTGATGGAGTAGAAAATGCATGAATGCCACAAATCTCTCTTACATACGCCGCTACTGAACAAATCTGTTCTTGCATGAGGTCCAGTGTCAAGGTCTGTTCTGGTGGTGAGATTTCTGAAAAAGTCAGTGAAAAGAGAATGACAATAAGAACTAGAATGTATTATTGGTGGTGCAAACTGTATGAGTTGGAAAGCTCGACTGAAAAATAGGAGGATTTTTGATTTTATGCCCTGACCACATAGAGGCGAGAGATAAAATGAGAGAAACTGCGCATTGGTAAATTTGAAGTTTGAAGGAAGTGTAAAAACTGATCAAACATGCAATAATAAAGCAAGAAAAAACTTTGCATTCAGCCTGAACACACTTCAGTCTAAATGTATGAACAAAAGTGGCGTTATAGTGTATGATACTTCCAGTGGTGGGTAGTACCACGTTACATTTACTCCGTTACATGTACTTGAGTATTTTTTTTGATAAATTGTACTTTTAAGAGTTGTTATTTTGCAGAATACTTTTACTCTTACTCGAGTAAATTTGTGAGAAAATATATGTACTTTTACTCCGTTACTTTGGGCTACATGCTTGTCGTTAGATTAATTTATCAATAAATAAATTGAGACGAGCTCAGACGCAGCTCTGCAGCTCTCGGCTGAGGGACACATCCTTAACCAATCACAGCAGCAGCACCGCAGGTGGAC
Organism: Holacanthus passer; assembly: GCA_025331565.1. NCBI lineage: Eukaryota > Metazoa > Chordata > Actinopteri > Pomacanthidae > Holacanthus > Holacanthus passer. The sequence continues at coordinate 232,754 of JAFREQ010000075.1, forward strand.
GGAGGTGTGCCCCACCCCTCCACGGCCCTCCTTCACCTCACTGTAGCTCAAGAACATGGCAGAAGATGAATCGCCAGCGTCTCACCGAGATAGCTGGCTAACCTGGTGGTACCGGCCGTCTTCGGCAAGTTACGTACTTGAATAAGCCGGCGTAATGTTATATGTCAACATTTCAGCCTCCAGCCGATCACAATCAGTCAGTTAAAATTTCTGTTTCAGCAATAATATAAATATAAATAATAAGGTTTAAGATCATACACCATCCAATTTGATGTTACTGTTTAGCTTCAAGCTAAACTCCTTTGACCAACAGGTCAATGTCTCAGCTGATGTCAGTGGAAACAGTTTTTGAAGTAGTAAATTGCATCTGAAGTTACTCACTACTTGAGTAGTTTTTTTACGAGGTACTTTTTTACCTTTACTCAAGTACTTATTTTTATGAGTACTTTTACTTCTACTTGAGTCATTATATTATAAAGTAACAGTACTTTTACTTGAGTACTGTTGTTGTTTACTCTACCCACCACTGGATACTTCCAAAATCTAAAAGATGCATCGTGCAAACCTGTGCATCAAGAAAGCTGATCAATTGTTCCACTTTCTGTTTGGAAGGCAGTCCACATTTGTATACGTGCAGCCCGAGAAGTATGCCTCAGCACTCGTACGTGCTGACACGCGCACATATTGACAGACACAAATACATCCATGATAATACACACACCTACAATGCACATTGATTCTGTGGGCAGAGTGGAGTAGCCCCTTGACACTGATCTATGGTCAGCGATTCATTACTCCTGCTAATGAGTGAGGTGAGATGGATGCTCTCGGAGCAACTCCCGCTACACCACCACTGCAGCAAATTATATCCAGTGCAACTCTTACAAACCCGCTGACACGCAGAAAAATATCGTTCTATCACCTTCCTCATTGCTTGATCACTTGATTCCCAACTCCTGTCCCTTCTTTCTCCTCGCAGATAAACATATGCTGTCCGTGTTTCAAACCATGTGTGATGGTGCGGCACTCGCTATTGATCAATATTGAGAATGCAGTTATAGGGCGTTTAAGCTGGCAATCGTCTTCAGAGAAGGTGACTAGTGATGCACATCCTCTGTAATCTGCCTGTAATCGCTCACTGGGGAAATCAACAGATGAACATACAGAGAAGGAGAGAAGCACCTATTTGTTATTACTTCAGCCATTGATTGAATCTTTAAGGGTTAAGTGGTCACACACACACACACAAACACACAAGGTTAAGACACCAGTTAATAGTAACATTGACCTCTCCACTCAGAGCTACTGCACAGAAACAAGCCAGTCTTACATCGAACTCCAGAGTGGCATTAAAGACGAAAGGTGGTTTGTACAAAATAAGGGATTCAAATTGAAATAAGAAATTTATAATCAAAGAACTATGTGTGTTTATGTTCGTTGCTGGCTCAGGATCTCCATACGCTAAATTCATAAATTCAGGCTGTCATGCTTCCGATTACATGCTACACCCCCATGTAAAACAATTGGATGATACACACCAACCACTGGCAGTAGATGGAGATTGCACAGCAGGAACACAGGTAATTATGTGTAAACTAGGATTTGGCAAGAGAGAAACTGGCAGCCATATTAACGACCTGTGGGCTCAGCTTTGAATAAGGAACTAGCATGTGCACCACTGACATTTCACAAAACGTGATGCTGGGACAGCGGCAGTCCAACTTTTTTAATGAGTACTGTTTTGCACTGTGCTAAAGTCGAGTGGGCTTACATGTTACAGAATAATATTATGCCCACATGAGGTGGGCTGTAAATTGATTGTAGAAAGTCACTGTGGAAAGAAAGAAATACACTAAATATTCTTGAACAATTCTCACAAGGCGACTGGGGACATGGTGTAATTTTCAAAAGGAAAAGAAAAACTCAAAAAAAGAACTTTTCACAGCCCACTAAGCCACAGATGTATCTTAATTGTAGTGTTTCTCATACTTCCAAAAAACTCCAACAGGAGAAAAACAACTTGTTATTGTGTAACTTGCTCATTTTTCTTCTTTCCTTCAATAATGGCTATTTTAACACACACAAAAAAGTACATTCAGACACCAAATGCATTATTTACTTTTGAAATAGTTTGGGCCCCAAAAGAAGAATTAAATGATTAAAACTTCCATTTAGTCGATGTCTCAGCAGTGTTGCATGAAAGTGGAAAATACTGTTTCCACCCCTAAAAGACCCTTCCAGTCCACAAAAGTGAAACTGATGATCATTATTGAACAAATGAACAAATGTGCTGTTAATATTTTGGGGAACCTGTTTTTCTGTGGGCCCCTGCAGTCTGGTCAGTGGTTAAACTGAATAGGTTTAAACTTGTCAGTCATAGTATGTTCAGCTGATATTCTGTGATCCAATTCCAAAAGCGCTAACCCAGACCAACCTATTTATATTTGACGTTTTCAGAATAGTTCTGCTAAAGCAACAGGCCTGTTAATTAGGGGCCGGACAGCTCTGCTCTCTTGTAGTCTGGTAGCTCTATTCATTATTCTTTCTTTGCACACTGGTCCCTATGTCAAACCTCCTTAACTGGCATTGTGGGCTGGTAGTCCTAATGGTGACACTACAGCAAGTTTAAAATTTTGAAAATTCATAACAAATCAGTTGCACAGGATACCACATTGCAGCTTTCACCATAAATGTAAGCCAAGTGACTGGAAATGTTCAGATGCTTTGAGCTGGCAGGAGTCATGACTGCCTCCTCCTGTGTTTTGCTCAATTGACACCAAACCTCCTACACTGCACATCTTCAGACTGTCCTCCACAAACCATCCACAGAGATCTTTGAATTAACCAAAAAAACTCAAATCAAAATGTTTTACTATAAAGAGTACTATAAACAGCTCCTGCAAATTCCCACTGAATAAATCTCCAGGGGTCAAGAAAATAAAGGACACGATTTTGATGTCATGGTAGATGTAGTGTAGTAAATCAGAATTGTATGGGAAAAACAGAATTTTTGACAATATATCCTCATGTAAACTATTGCAGTCAATGGAAAAAAAATCTAATGACTGACATCTCTATGCAGTACTCAGGTCCTCAGAATTTTGCCTAGATAACTGAGTTTTTGTCACTAGATTCAAATCTGCCTTTACATGCAGTCCTGGTGACACACACACACAGCTCACAGTGTGAAGCCATCCATGCTTTCTCTTTGCAGGTACAAGGTCATGACTTGCCGTTGGTGTTTAAGGTTGTGAGTGTGAGCCCTGGTGGATGCAGAAAAAAAAACATGTTCATGCCTATTCAGCATTGTGCTGTGTAGATTAGAGACCAACGATTTCAAATGATATTTTTAATGTAAGAAGTTTGGAATAATTAGGGCAGTTCTGCTGATGGACCCTGATGTATTTGTCTCTTCCTCTTCCATAGCCCAGTAGTTTTACTTTGGTGTGTTTTACAAATGTGTTGCAGTTTCTGTCATTAACTCCTTATTATCCGTTTCACTCTCTCTGACTTGATCATTTATCATTTGCAATGGACATAAAATGACTTTCTGTATAGGATAAACCAGGGTTATAGTTTTAAATTAAAAGTATTATGAAAAAGTATAAAAATGTGTTTTGCATAAATGCCCAGACAGGCACTTAAAAGGATTGTATATTTGGAAGTGAAAAAGCTTTTGGAGAATGTTTGTGGGATTGATTTAGACCAGTAATTGAATTAATTAAATGAGAGCAGATTTTAAACAAATCTAGTGTATATGCATGCATTTAGGCTTAGGCTACAACATCTATCATGACATAATTTTCTAGAAGCACTCAGGAAATATGTGAACAGCCACAGCCCAACACTGCACAAGCCAGTGACTCTGCTACTGGAGAAAGAGTTCCTGCTGTTCCATCACTGCCTGCAACAGGTGAGTTCAGTCAAGTTGGCTCATTTATTGGAAAACTGAGTTAAGTTATTATTATTGCAAATTACACTTTTATACTTATTGGTATTGTCTGTCTGTCAGAAAAATGGCTGTATAGGCAGCTTATTACAACCAGTATTTATGTTTATTGTATCTTTACCTCTAGTGTCCATAATAATAACGATGGGAACAAAAGAGGAAGTCAGGTGACTTAGTATAAAGAGTGGGAAAGTTCGAATCATCAACACCCAGACTTTCACCCCTGCGAACACTGTTTGTGTCCTGTGTGAAACCAAAAGTCAACCCAGAGTTATTTTTAAAAAAATAAACAAAATAATATCTATCTGAAAAAACAGAGTAGTCCTCTCAGCCTTCTGACCGAATCAAGCTTCTGTGGCAGGCAATACCAAACTTTTGAATGGTAGTGTAATGCTTCAGACATATACGGCATTAAAAAGTCATTTTTTTTTTTAGCTATTTGGTAGGGGTGATCAGCAAACTCAATCCCCCACAAAACTGTCAGAACCTGTGATAATGGCAACACATTATGTCACAGGTATTAAAGTGCCTGTAAAGCACCTGTAGAGCACACTCACTTTTGCTTTTACTTTACTTCAGTGTCTGCACTCAGTTACAATAGTTTGTTGTAAAAAAAAAAAAAAAAAAAAAACATGTAGCAGCATAATCTGGTTCCAAACATCTGAATTACAGCCTGTGTCTTAGTTGTTTTTTTGTTTTTCAAAAATTCCAATAAGATTTCTAAATCTAAAGAGTTTTCTAGGCAGATGATGGCAAAAATGGCCTCAAGTCTAGATGAGCTGTACAACTCAACTTACAGAAATGACTACTCTTAAATGAGTATATTTCTATAATTGACACGCTTGGGTGTTGACTGAAAATGATGTAGGCTTGACAGATACATCAATCACTCCTGACTGGTTACAGAAAATCATTGCAGAAAACTGCTGAAACAAATATGATGTCAGATTGAAAACGATGTGAAAATTAAAGCACTTCAGTCTGATTAGTTAACAAAGAATCTACCCAGAATGCAAAAAGCGATAAAAATAACAGTGACAATTACTAAAGGAGGTGGTGCAACAAAGGACACAGATACAACATAAGACAGAGAGCATGTTTGATAAATGTCATGTGGTGTTGAACTGAGGGCAAAAAGCATATTTTCCCCCAATCTGTGTTTGAGCGCACCGACGACGATTCCTCATTTAATGAAGCACCCCCAGGTTTTGTCTTTTAATGACACGACACAGTGAAGCCTCGTGTTTCTGGGCCCATAACCCGAGGATAGAAATGTTCGAATTTACAGAACTGATTGAACTAAGATCACAAGAATAAAGGCAGATTTTTCCTTAAAGTTCCTCATAAGCTAGGGGGAGGTAAATTTCTCGAACAGACATTTCTTTTACATGAGATAAAAAGGGAGCTGAGAAAATGTGACATTTATTGAAATTAGAGGTGTTCAGGGACTTACTAAGCACTACCACACGCTGTTTGAAGTGACTAATTAAATTCTACTGTGAATTCAAATGTACTTCAATGATCCCTTATAGGAACCCGTCCCCTCTGCAACAAGGTCAAGGGGTCATGTAGCCTTTTTTTTCTAAATGTCTTTCATTGTACATGCATGAAGAAACATGATGTAAGTTATTTGTTCTCATCACGAAGGTTATTTACTCAGCAGCCATGGTTGGTTTGCATGTTATTGAACTAATGTTGACCATTTTGTTCTTGATTGGTTCTCATTAATCAGTTCGTTAGTGTTTGATTACATGGTCAGTGTGTTATGAATACAGATCAGTATTCAATGTTTCACTCTTTCATTACTGATTTCATCATGTTGCATTAGATATTCTGGAGCTAATACTTGCTCAACACAGTAGTAGACTAATCGTTTACTGTGGTTCAACTAGGGTTAGAGCAGATTTATGAGCCAAGCTTGTTTGACTGGTGCATATTTTTTTGTGACAGAGTTCTCTAAAGAAAGAAAAGAAGCAGGGCTTCTGCTTTCAAATAATCTGAATACGTATGACTGAAATCTTGAATAAACACAGTCCAGATGCATAAAAGGTAAGGTTAAAGATTAAAACTGTGTACTGTGTGTGATCACTCATTCTTGGTATCAGATGAAGTTGTTCATATCTATTTGTTATAAATCTCAAACATTGTGGAAATGGGAGCACATGCACAGTTCGCCAGGCATAGATTTAGACACACCTTTAATCACCTGTTTGCACATCAATACTTCTGTCTTTTAATGAAGAGAAAAGAAGTAGCACAATCCTTACACATGGCCATGGCTATTTGAAGTCAACGGTCACCCTGAATTCATCACATATACCTGCAAAACCATCAGCAGCAGTGATGTTTCAAAACTCATCATTAAACATCACAAAGGGTGTCAAGGTCTGTAGCACTCATATATAATAAAATAGACTTCACAAAGTGATTGAACACATGAAACACTCTCTGTATTGCTGTATATGGTGCCAAAAAAATCCCACAACTGGAATCAGCTTTACTGACCAATAGGTGTATATATAAATATATATATATATAAAGCAACAGTGAATACAATGTCTCAATACAAGTCAACTGCTTTCATCTCTGCCTTAAAATATCATGTTTCGTTATCATGGCAGCCTGCTTATATCCTCACTGCAGGATCTGGTTTTATAAAAACTAGTTTTTGTGGGGGAAGTAGCAGACGCATGGTTTTTGTGCGTAAATGGCATTTATGCATCCGCCAGTCTGACGCCATTTGTTTCTTTCAATTATTATTTCTCTCTTTGTATCTTTTGTTGACATTAATTATTTAATACAGCCTGCGTTATAGCATACTTTGTTTATTCAATTGTATTGCTGATGATGACGAGTGAGTGATGAGTAATATTATATATTTGGAACATCCATCTGATCAGTTTTTCATTCAATTATGTAGTTAAAGTGTGTGTATGTGTGTGGACATGTATTACTCAAGTTGTGAGGACACACACTTTGCCTTTGTTGTGGGGACAAAACAGAAGTTCCCATAATCTAAATCATTTGCAAATTTCCCCACTGAGGGATGGATAAAGGTTTATCTTATCATTTAATTGTAGTATGAAGACTTGGGTCAAGGTTAGGTGAAGGGTTAGGATAAGTCTCCAGGAAATGGATATAAGTCAATGTAATGTCCTCTAAAGTGATGGAAACACAACTCCCTCTCTCTCTGTGTGTGTGTGTGTGTAAAATATAAGAAAATGAAGTTCAAATATAGCACAGCGGAAATGCCCTTTTAATGTTAAAAGAGAGGGAAAAAAAGAAAAGCAGGACCGTAGACAAAGAGGATGAGATGAGAGTCAGACAGTTCTTGTTCCTTAATAAATCATGTCAGAACAAAACAAGAGGAAAGAAATCTAAAAATAAATACTTTAGACACACCAGCTCCCACAAAGATGTAGCTACACAATGCATGACCTTACTCTCTCTCTCTCACACACACAAACTGAATATACCAAACCACAGACAGAGCTGACATTTAAATAAAGTTGTTTGATGTCTGTTCAGATTGTGTCGAGTCGTCTGAAGCCCAAAAACATTCAGAAATCTCACCAGGTAATTTGATTTGCAGTTTAAAGAACTTATGCGCAGCTACTCTCCATGCACGTGGCAATATTTGGTTGTTTCATAGTTATCTGGACACAGATTTACTGTGGCCGTGTCCTGCTGACACTTCCTGCGTCTGCCCCGAGATGTGTCGACCCCAGCTGCATCTGCATTTCCCTGATTACTTTGCAGCCTCTCGAGTGTTACCAGCAGTGTCTCTGGCCGCCGCCTGATAGTTTTACAAGTTGCCTTTTTCTAACCTGTGAGTCTGACAGCCTGAAATTCTGATTCACAGTACTTGCAATTTTTTTTTGACTGCCTGTTTCATCTGCGGCCTGCCTCATTCCCCCTGGACATGTCAGGTTCAAGCCTATTTGGACTACACTAATTTCTCCAAGGGGGGTTGTGTAGTGTTGTGTTAATATTTGCAATCCCTGCTCAGTGATTTTAATCTTATCAGGAGCACACACACACCTGTGATTTCTTTCTCTACCCTAGCAATACTTGGTAATACTTGACCCACTATTTTCTAACACACTCTCTGCTCATAATTAATAAAATAACCTTCCAGAGAGACATCTTTTATTTTAAGTGTATCTTTGAGATTTTGCATGCAAAGAGATGCAAATCCTGTTATTGAGTCACACCAGCTCACACACAAGTAGATAAAGTAGAAAAGTTTTTGCAAACCTGGCAGATGACAGCTCATTAATGCTACAGTGTAGTCCCTATGGAAACAAATGACAAAGGGGAAAAATGACATCAAGTACATTAACTTAGTAGCAGCAATGATTTAATAATAGCAGTGATGATATTTCAGAGTATTATATCAATCATACAAATGCTAAATTTGACTATGTTGCAGTTTTCCCTGCCACTGGTAACACATCACACCGCACCAACACTCATTTCACACACCACATGTTAGCCAGGTAGCATGCTACTAATAGTTTGGTGGGTGCACACACTGAGCTACATTTAACATCTTAGTAAGTTTCCTGTGCTATCGTTTTCCCCATAAAGTTTACAAAAACACACACAAAACGACTGTTATTGTTTGAGTTAACTTGTTATTATTTAAATGTGGAAGATTATGAGTTTGTTTGAATCTAATTATGTTCTTTTCTTACCACAGTGCTTCCTGGTTCTGGGCAGTGACGAAGGACCTGAGCATAGTTTCAGGCTGTCTTTTATAGTGCCTGAGTGTTAAGTAGGGAACATGCTCAGTCCATCTTGCTGCACCATACTAATTGATGTGAGTGTTAAAAGGGGCACTATAGGAATGCTTTGACTCATTTAATGTGTGGTAAATGAATGACTTAAAATGGTTCCTGATATGGAAGATGATTTGTGTGTTTGAATTGATTGATTGATGTAATTGTGTTCAATTAAAGATGGTATGGTCCAGTGGGAGGGGTCTAGCCTTTAAATAGAGGGGATCCATACTGCTTAGTCAGTCAGAGAAGGGCTGTGGTGCTGTGTGGGCTTATTGGTGTTTCTGGCCAAACTTCGTAAATATTTTTGCATTATTTTTTTTTCCATTATTTGCCTGCATTCCAACCCATACACACCCAGCTTTTCAGCATCTTTAAGCTCACTGTTGTGGTTGTACTTTAATATATTATTTTGATTCACTCTGTGTCTATCAGCTGTTGTCAGTGCAAAAGTTCTAAAATCCCACTGCACACTAACAAAGACGCCAAACAGCAGACAGACAAAGTTAGCAATTAGTTGGTGAACATAGTGGAGCATCTAACAACTAAGGAGCCAAATATTTCCCCCAGGAGTTGGTGGAGACCAAAATCAGAGATCAAAGTAAATCAAATTGATGACCTACATTTTTCAGACGACCAGAAAAGAAAATCAAATGTGTAAAATTTGCTAACATGTTTGCCATATCAATCTTATGTGTGAGTGTTGTTTACAGCTTGTTTCCGGTGACCAAAAAAAAAATCAGTTAATCAATCAAGTTAATCAATTCATCAATTAAGATAATGCAGGTCAAAATACTTTATAATCCAGTAAGAATTGTGCTTCAGTAATCCTGTTCAAAAAAGCCCATCATTTTACAGCCAACACTCTTCTGTCACCTGCGGTCTTCCTGTGTATCCTACCTCCACCTAGCACTCACCAGTCCCCAGACAGCACTCTTCAGTCTTTCCCTGCAATCTGCTTGTTCCTTTTGGTTTCCAGTCTGTTCTCCCCTACTGCCTGCTGACCTTCTCCTGTTAAGCTCCAGCCCCTCCACTCCTTTTCATTAAAATCTCTTTAACCTTACCATCTGTCTCGGCCTCATTGTATCTGCATTTGTGTCCAACTCCTAAATAAAATCCCTGACACTACTGAACCAATGTTCGCTCATAGAGGGAGAAATCCAAAAGGCTTCTCCACAGACAGCAGCTTTAATAGACCAGGATAGACTGCAGAAACAAAACTGACTGTATTGGGTCTTGGGTTTGGGAGGTGAAGGAAGGAACACAAACTTTTCCTCCAAAATCCAGCCGAAGGCAGCTCCAGGCTTGTTCTCTGGGGGTAGCCACAAGGCACTATGGGGAAATGTCAAAAATCACAAACTGGAGTAAACAAGGAAGGTTGATTCTTCCCAAAATGCAATAGACACAGATTTATTATATCGAATACAGAACAGAGCAAGAGTTTGACTTAAATGCATTGCTCAAAGGAAACAGAAACGGCAAAAAAATATATCACAAGAACTGACAGGAACAGAGTTCACACTCAGTTAACTGTTACAGACAGATTAGGGCAAGTTACAGAGGTGTAAAAGTGTTCACATTTTTAGAGAGATTTGCTGATTATTCTATTAGACTGGTGTGTTACTAATAAAAGCATGCTTTCCCAGTTCTGGACCATTGTTTCAACATGAGCAGCAAATACAAGAAATAAAATGGGAACAGCTTTGTAAATAAATATAGGGTACTATTAGATCTCTCAGTCAAAAAAGACAAAGCGAACTCCTCGTATCAAATGTAGCGGTGATCATGTAACTATCTTTCATGATGACCAGTAAACAGAATGTAAGGTGGAGGCAACAGTTTCCCTTTAAACATAATCCTAACAATTCTCTTCCTTTATCTCAGCTGCTTGATTTGGTCTCTGCCGAACACTCTAACAGTTTTCTTTATGATAACTGAATATACATTTCTCATCAAACCAGATGCAAAAATATGTATTATTACAGTTGATATAATCATTTCTATATTTGCTGTAAACAGCTTTAGTTTTGTTTGCATTAAAAAACAATCGAAGAATAATATGAGCACTTTCCATCTGTCTCCTCTCAGACCTTATGTTTTTACACTACTAATTTGCAATGGCAATTAACATAAAGAAATGTAATGTCACCCAAATTACATTTGTTATCGGCATAATGAGGAAATGTTTTTAATGACCGTATGTGCAAAAATACAATATATTTTAAACACTGACCAACAACGTAATGATTTAATTTGTCCCTACAAGATCCACTTCAACTAAATTATTGATTTTTTTTTTTTTCATGGTTCTCTTTAGGCTGTAACTTGTCATTATGAAGTAAATGTTGATTGGACAATGTAATGGCTATAGAATAACGACACTATCTGCATTTAGATTGCTTCCCAATAAGCCTCGCTTTTACTGTGCAATTTTGCCCACACACTAGTATGATGTCACAGGAAAAAATGAAGGCTCCATTTACGGCACAAACAAAGTGTGTAATAGTAGCAGCTCAATCCAGTCAGGATGATTGAAGCTGTTTACTTGTTCATATGAAAATCAACAGACAGAAAATGTTATCACAGTTCATTTTATTAAAACATAAAATAACATGATGCCAACCTAGTTTGCTTCCCTCAACACATACTAAAACATTTCTATCTGCTTTCATGTCTCCATCAGACTAAATGAATGCATAATCTCGTGCCTTTTCTCCTAATGTTTTCTTCTACTAGCCCTCACCCTGATGCCAACCCCTGCTGACATTTCTTGGTTGTGTGAAGCAATATTCAAACTACGTTATTACTCCATATATAATTATGAAAGTTTTACTTCCCCTCTTTGTCACAAGTCGGCTCAAGACTGGACAAATAAGAGGCAAAGAAGTTTTAAGTCAACAACTGAAGGTCTCCAAAATGATTGTCATGGTTTTGTTCTCTTGTGTTTTACTAGTTTATTTTCAGTGTATATTGAGTCTGATATTCCAGTGTTTTTGGTTTAGGGTTGAGTTTTTGTTCAGGCATTGCTTCAGTGGCTGGAGGTGTGGTCTGCAGGCGCTGGGCCCCCCCTCTCCTTTCTCTCACATGTTTCTCATCTCACCTAATGACAGGCAGCTTAAATACTCCTCTCCTTCACCTGCAAGCTGCCAGATCATCCCTTTCCATGCTCCCTGTCTTTGCCCCCGGTTTCCAATGTCTCCTTTTTATCCAGTGTCTGTAGTGTTCTGTCCTCATCTTCACCTGCATGTCTCCTGTTATCCAGCCTCAGCACCAACCGCCCAGCCTTCAACCACTGAAGCAACTCCGCTCCACCTGGACGTCCTGTTTTTGGTCCCCTTTTTGTTTTTTGTTTTTTTGTGTAAGTCCTGGAGTATTTATGTTTAATAAATCCTTTTTACCAATTCACCCTCGTCTGTGTCTTGCTCCTGGGTCCAATTAAGAACTGAAATCGTCACAATGGTCTTAAAAAGAGAGACTTCTTTCTCTCTTCCAAAATGGTGTTGGTCATTTCTTCTCAGAAATTTGGAAACAAATGCAGTGTGTCTGCTGTATGTGACAGTTTGTAATGTCTCTTAATTGGACCGAGGAGCAAGACACAGACAGGGGAAAGGGTTAATGGGATTTATTAACAAAACTCCAGAAGTTCACAGAAGACTTGTAGTAGCTTGACACTTGAGTTGCAGGTGGAGCTGCAGCGCAGTTTCTGTAGAGTGAGGAGGGAGGTGCAGGGATGAGAGCAGCTGGTCCAGAAGAGTTAACAGAGAAATGTTTGAGACTTACTGGTTAGGTGGTGGGTGGTTGAGGTGCTGAGGCTTGAAGGCAGGAGACACTGGAGACACATGAAAAAACTTGCAAAAAGTCCACAAAGACAAGCAAAGAAACACATGAAATTTCCATGGTGGTAGACAACACTACAGGAGGAGTGGAGGGATCTAGAAACACTGGAGACACAAAGCCAACAAACACACAAGATATCACAGGGAATAAGGTGACGACCGTAACGTCTGAGAGAAACAAAGCCTGATCACAAACAGCACCACACAGAAAAAAACACAAACACTAAAGAAAGAAAATGCCAAAACCAAGTCAGTTTAAACACAAAAAAATTACATAGAAACTATACTAGAAAAACACAAAAATAAACCTAGAAATCAAAACCATGACAGCTGCTAAACTGTGAAGAAAATGGAAAGCCAACAATAATATGATTTGGAAACTCAGGGTGCTTTAAGGCTATTGAACACTGTCTTCAATCACAGCAGTAAGTAACACTAGGTCACCAAATGGTCAATTCCATGTGTTTGTTTGGAGTGAAGTCACAGCTTGTCCTAACAAGAACACCAAGTTAATGAAAAGTCATCATACACATGAATTGTGACTGTCAGCCCACTAACTGATTCACTTGTTTTAAGGAAAGAAGAATTTAAAACTCACTACACTCATGAATACACAAATGCACTGATGGATGGATGGCCATCTTGCCTTGGCTTGGTCACACACCTAAAGATCTAATCCCATCAAATTGTGGGGTTTGGTTATGGTGAAATGAGGCGGTGTCACAGGTGAAGCCGGGTGTAGCTCTGTTTTGGTATTTTAGAGGCGGGGACTATTTGCATATTCATAGATCCACACATACTAAGTAAGGGCAAAGGTGTAGAGTGACTGCATCTCCATCGACCTCTAACTTTACGGTGTCAGTTCTAATTTGGGGTTCACTGTGAACAGATTTGTACAGCATGATAACGTTTTGTGGCTCAGACTAATTGGTCCAATTATGATCCAAACGGAGTCCCAGAAGGCGAAAGCCTGAGCTACCAATACCATCTGCTTATGGAACACCCTCTCAATTTGGATCAGCTTGTCAATGTGCCTGGGGGAAGACATGTATGCACACGTACATGCGCAGCCAAAGCAAACCTTCATCTTCAAACATCCATCACTTTGTGTGTTCATGAATGAGTTTTAAATTCTTCTTGCCTTAAAACAAGTGGATCAGTTTGTGGGCAGAGACATCACTTGTGTTGAATGTAAATTATGCTGAATGATGAATTTCATTTACTTCTCATTCAGACAAACTGTGACTTCACTCCAAACATATGGAATTGACCATTTAGCTACCTAGTGTTAGTTACTTCTGCAACATGTTCGGTGCCCATTCTGTGCTGCCAGCTGGCTTCTCAGAGTCCTGTGACATATTGGCCAAATGCTGACAGACACTCCTTCAATATGCCATTAAAGGATCGTGGCATCCTGAAGGCCATCTTGGCTATGAATTTCAGCAGTGTTATGCCGCATTTATTGTACAGATCGTACGGACAGCTGCCAAGCTGGAAAACCAGCTTACGTCAGCCGCCGAGTCGAAAATATCGAGAGTTCATTTTCACAGGAGACATTTTGAAATGTCACAGTAGGAAAAGCACAGGAAAAGCAGTACTAAAATTAACAATGGCTGAACTGTATTTAGCTGCTTCAGTTTGAGGGTTCTCAAATTGTTCATGCATGGTACGTTGCCGTGGTTTAGCAGGACACTTGAATGGAACAGAGCCATTATTAGTAACGCAAAGCTAACAGGTGTAACCATCTTGGAAATATGGATCAACAATCTCAAGTTTGAATAGCAGAGAGTTTTTTTAATTCTTCACATTCTGCATATGTAGCATTAGGTTTCCAATGATGGTCTTTAAAGCTAATGCAAATATTGGAGTAATATCTAACGTCACTTTGCAGCGTAGGTGGAGTCATTTAGGGGGACAGAGGAAACAAAGTAGCTTGGTGTTTCATGCATAAAAGACCCAAAGTGTAAGGGGTTCAGTTTACATTTCTGCACAATCTAACTATTTTAGCATCGCTTGCCACCCTGACACGATGTCTTCCCAGGCTGTGTAGCGAAAGCAGGATGTTATCAGAGCAGCGGCTTCAGTCCTCCATCAGTATCTACACATGATGCATTCAGGAACAGTTGTTTGCCGTGTGTTTTGGCAGTGCTCAGAGCCCAACACACAAACTGTACTTACTTGCCTAAAACGGAAAAGCACAAATAAATAAAAATCACCCTTGTCGCACCTCCATGCGCAAAACGTGAGTAAAACACAGCACGTCATGCAGCCTGTGCAGACAGCTGTACTGATTAAAAGCGAATCATATATTTTCTATGTGAGACAGATGATTAAAAAAACACAGCTGAAACACCCTCTGCGCAGACAAGCTGGAAGGCAGACTGCAACAGAGTATTACCTCCTTAAATTTGCCTTTTTTTTCTTTTTTTTTTGTTGCCTGAATCTTTTGTGAATGGTGTTCAAAGGTCGACTCATATTTCTATTCCAAGAAAGTTGTCCAAGGTTGTTCCGTATCTTGTTCAACAGCTTGTGATTTGTCAATTATCCCAAATCCTGTTGGCAGACTTTTCAGGGTAAACACATGACCCGTTGCAACAGTCATTTCTGCAGCACATAAAACACTCCTTCCAAGTCACAATAGCACGGACATATAAATCTTATTCCCTTAATCTCTCCCACTCAAGCATTGAAACTCCTTCTCTTCCTCGCACACACTGTGATTTCTTCATCACTCACCGAGCATCTTGCTACGCGGTCACATAACAAGTCCTCTATTTGTTCGAGGATGCCCTTAAATATGAGAGAATACAACACCCAAGACGTTCTGCAATAACTGTTTTAATATCCTCTGTTGTGTCAAAGCTGGTAGATTTTATGAGCTCTGTTCCCCTACCAAATTTTCTGGACCCGGCTCAGTTTAAAAAACCTACAAACGTAAATTATGAAGCCCATTTTAAGGTAAGCGCTCACTGGGACTTTACAGTGGGGGCTGCTTTGAGGTGTGTCCTTGTAAGTGGCAAGCATATTAGGTGCGTGTGTGTGTGTGTGTGTGTGAGAGAGAGGAAGAGAAAGTGAGACTTTAAAAATACACTCCAGTCACACGACTCCAGCTTCGCCATGCAATGCACATGGGGAACAACTTTAAGCTTTTCTACAATGATCGGACTTCTAAGTAAACGTCTCACCTTTTCTATTTAAAGCATTGCTGTAGTATCCCTAAATAATTCTGCCATGTCTGTAATAATGCAAGAATAATTCACAGGAATACTGTTTTTTGCAAACTTGAAGTCCACCTAATAATAGATTTTAAAAGTAAATTGAGAGCAGAATGTTTTACAAACACTCCATTGGGAGAAGAAGCGCAGACATCTTTAATCCTAGAGGAAGGGACTTTACTGAACCTCAACCCCCAAAAACGTTAACTAGTTCAAGTCGTGCTCAAAACTGTACGATTTGATTCTTGTCTCAGAGTTTGTGTCGGTGTCAAAATGTGTTTTGTTGTGATTGCAAACATAGCGTGTTGTTTGTTTCCAGACTGCAATGGGTAAGAACATAATCTACATATTTATGACTCTGTTTGATATCATTAATTTTATCTTTGATATATGCATTGGTGTGTGTGTGTGTGTTTCTGATTGATGTGCATTATGCTTCATCTCAGCATAAACTGCGAGCGAAGATTAAAGGAAAATGGGGATTCAGCAGAACGCGCTTAGAGTTGGTTTGCACGTAAGCAAGATAAGTGAAAACAAAAATGCACACACATAGACACAGTGACACACACACGCAGGCACACATACAGTGACTGAATCTTTTTCACATTTGTTTCATCTGGCTGATCCGTTGATATGTGTTTGTTTAAAAATCAGAGACACTGCAGATGTCGGATAACCCTTGGCTTCTCTCCGTCTCTGTTTCTCAAATTTAAATGAGCTTCATCAGCATGGAACATTTCAGCATCTGTTTGCCAAAGAACATGGGGACAATTTAAAGAATGATAAATCATTGAACAAAAACACCATCATAAAATCACAATCAATTAATCAACAAGCAATCCATTATTTTTTTGTCTCTCTTGTCTCCGGTTAAGAAAAGAGGCTGTTTATCTTTCTGTTTCTACCTCGTTCTCTCTCTCTCTCTCTCTCTCTCTCTCTCTCTCTCTCTCTCTCTCTGTCACTTGCCATCTTATTGAAATCTGCATGCTGCTGTATCCATCATATGTAATCATAGTATGAAATCCTGACTTTAGGGTGGCCATGTGAGCCTTATCTAGACAGAAACACAAACACCAATTGCATTTTAAATCAGAATCTCGACACAGTGTGCTTGTCATGAATGGGTATTATGTATGTATGATACATAAGGAGCTCCTCCAGCCTGCATGTTTAACCCATGCAGCCTCAAAAAAAGAGTCATATATATATATATAACATATTGTAGTGATGCCATTTACAACATTTAAATGCAATTCCCAGTAGTTAATATGAGAAGAAATTTGGGCATCAATTATGCAGCTGTCATACAGGAAAGTAGTTTCTGCCAGCTAATATTTCCAAGATGAACAATGTCCATGATAGAGAACTTTCAGAGGGTTGGACTCGAAAACAAATGAATGGAAGATGAACAACACCTGGCTCAATGTCAGGAAAGGGATGTTTCTCTCTCTCTCTCTCTCTCTCTCTCTCTCTCTCTGTGTGTGTGTGTCACTTGCTTGAAAAGTGTGAAACTGGTGGTACGGTCTTGCAGTGTCAGTGCTCTAGATGCCAGAAGGCTATGAAAAAATAAAATAGTCTCACTCATGACATCAAAACAAACAAAGTAACTAGTGCAGAGTTTTCTTTAATCCAAATCCAAGAAAATGTTTTTTTTTTTTTTTTTTTTTTTTTTTATCAAACATCAATCACTCAAATTTGTGCAAAGTATAAATGCAGGCTAGTCACAGTAATACTCCTGACTTTCACCACCACACTCAATTTTGAAAAGCATTTTATGTCGAATAAACATAAGCCAATCTACATCCAAACCATGAGATCCCTATTTCTCTTATGGAATCTCGAATAATAAATGTATTTGCATTTCCTTCATATTCTGCTTCTAGTATTAAATTTCCCTGGCGATGAGCTATGTCACATTTCAGTGTTACCTAAAGTCGTTTTAAATGCATAAGCTACCATACGTTTAACTGGATTATGTGCAGGGCCCGAGCCAAGATTTCCTGCAGGTGAAAAAAAAAAAAAAAATGGATATATGTAAATATTTTTGCACACAACACACTCTCTAGCTGCAATTTTGATGTACTGAAAATGGCCAATATTTCTTTAATTGATTTCATTATACTTTAAGTGAATGTTATGTTTCATTTAAAGGCAGTTTGATCTGGAGTTTTTCTGCATTAATGATAGAATTTATATTAAAAAGAGTAAATGTCATCACTGTCCAGTAAAACCCCATATCTCCAAAGTTGTACATGCTCATCTAAAAACTCCCAAAACCCCATCAAAGCCTACTGGATTATGTCAAAAATGCAATTTCATCAAGCTTAAAAAATGCATCTTTTCTGAGCTTCTTAAAAGTTGACATTTTGTTGATACAGGGTTTTCTCTCAACACTTTTGATAGTCGATTGTAAACTGCAACTCCAGATCTCTAAAAAAATCAGTCCAGGACCAAATACACAGAATTTGATCTTAGCGTAGCTTTATTTCATTTCTGTATTAAAAGTGCACTATCACACAGCTTCAAACAGCTTCCACTCTGGTTCAGGTCATGCAGGTTTTACATGTAAATGAGGCAGTTCATTGTAGCCACTCTCTATCCATTTTTTGGTTTTACCTTTTCTGTAGCAGTTGAACCTGCAGACAGAGTGCCTATCCACACTGTGTTTAATTAATTAACAGATGGAGCTATTTGAAGCACATCATCCCACAATAATGTGGAATAATGCTGCACCATCCTATGAATGAAGAACTCGAAAAAAAAGACGATAATAACACAGGATGAAAAGAAAAATGTTTTGATCTCCTTGGGGAAAGTAAGGCTACTGTACTGAAACTGAATTCTCAACAAATTATTTGATGCAACAAAAGAATGATAAAGAAGTGTTGTGCAAGTGACTGGCTAATGAGAGGGATCACGTAATTCTTGTTTATTTGGCAGGAAAAGTTTTAAAATTGGTATTTTGTTTTAGTTAGTTTTTGGAGTTAAAACTCTAAAAGTGGGCCCAGCTGTGGACCTGAGTGGATCTGAGCTAAACATACTATTCACTTTATTTCCTGGGAGAAGTTGGGGGTATTTTCCCCTTGAGTGATTGATTGATTGGTTAATTGATTGACTGATTTAAAGCCAGCACCCTGTGACCATTTGGAACTGCCTCATACACGTATATGGCACATTGGCTGCAGCAGTCAGGTGTGGCTCATCCATGTGAAGTCATTCCAAACTGGAATTTGGGCAGATGCCACGGCACGCAAGAGGTAGAAGGGAACCATCTGTCACTGAGATATTAGTTTTCCCAGGAGGCACAGCGAAATGTAACATTTGGGCTCTGCTTATGACTTATTAATATAATTGTTCCATGATTGATAACACACTCTGCTCGGTCCCCGTAGGTCTAAGGTCCAGGACAACTAGCCCACTTGTTTCTTCTGACATCGTCCCTTGAGGATTATAGATCAAACTTATTTCCAAAGACGCCCATGCTGGTATAGACTAATGCAACAATTGTGATGGATGGAAGCATGTGAGGTTAATTGGTAACCCAATTTACTGTTAATGGCTTGCATCTGCTGTGCCTGGTACCTGTGTACTGCAACTAACTAATATTATACTTGACTTGCATAAAATGCTATTGTCACACACATCTTACGTTAGTATGAAGCTCCAAATTAAAGTAGCACAAAACTTAATTATTAACCTGCAGCGCTGAAAAGGGAACTGAGTTCTGAGGTTTCACCATTGTGGCTGGGAATGCTCATGTTTTATCAGTCATAAACACCTTCCTATGTGTGTACCTGATAGTGAAGTGAAAGGCAAGCAGGCAGTACATATACCACCCTGAGGCATACAGTGTTTGCACCAGAGGCAATTAATTACTGTGCCTTTACCACCACGATGAGGAATTGTCTGCTGAAGCCCAGGATTCAGATGTATACCTGCTGAGTTGTGTGTGTGTGTGTGTGTGTGTGTGTGAGCCTGTCTTACTCTTATCTTAATGCAAGTCGACTGGTGGTCTGATGGGAGGACCTGTAAAAACAAAGAGATTAATGAATAATGCAGGAATTGTGCAAACAAACACACAGACTAAAACACACACATGCGGACTCTGCAATAACACGTAGCCTCAAAAAATACATCAGGAGTCCCCAGTGTGTGTTTGAGTGAATGTATGTGTGTGTGAGACGGAGAGGCTGAGAGAGTTTATGTGAAGGGTCCATTGCTGGGTCCACATTTTTCCCAAAGGGCACTGGGATGTTTTTGAGTGTGCTTCTATGGAAATAAAAGGGTTTTAGTTTAGAGGGTGGGTGGCAGGTAGAGGTAGAGAGGAGTCTCTCCACTGAATATTAATGACAGTCATACAGTGCAGAGCGATGTGTCTTTGTGACTTTGTCAAATATCAGTGTGATATCACAACAGCAGGCTGGCTTCACTGCCGTGGAACTGTGGGACTATGAAGAAGTGGAATTTTCTGTCATTTGTTTTGGATTTATATGTTACAGTGAAGGATCCATTTTTAGCTCTACATTGCCCGACTTGACAGTTCATAGCAAGTTTGGGGAAATATCTGAGGAGGTAAAGGTTTTAACTGTAATATTGCAGCCAAAAGGTATGTTTAGAACTGTGTTTCAACAGTGTGTGGTTGTTTTTAAGTCGCGTTTTACTCAAAAAATTTTAGCCCACATGTATAAATGTGACCATTTTATGATTATTCTCTTATAAAACTGATGCTGACTTTGACTAAAAACATAATAGCTAATCATTTCTCAAATAACCTGATAAAGAGGATTGGCCACATTTTCTGAGTTTCCCACTCTGCACATTGAGAAAGTAGACTGTCCCCAGAAAACCAACAGCATCAGCCATTCCTGCAAACACCCAAACCAACACTTGTTTACGTTCAGTTGACAAAAACCTTCAGCAGCTGTAGGAATTATGACGCTTGTCCATCAGGTGAAAAAGAAATAGTGTGATGTTGTCATAGAACCACAAAGTTTGCAGAGGGAAGGAGGTCAGGACATGATGTGCTTTGCCACAGGTAATGCAGTAATGATGCAATGAGACCTTTATTGAAGGTTTTGGTCAAGGCACCGTTAAGCATATGGACCCAAAGTGTGTAACGTGGGTGAAACAGCTAAGAATGTTTTCATGGCTTCATATCTGCTGGAAAATTTTTGCAGTAGTCTTGTGAGTATTTTTTTTTTTTGTTAGAATATTTTAGTACCTTTGCAAATTCCAATGTGCAGAAAAGCGTGAGCAATAGAGACGTGCAGCCTGCTCAAATTTTGAGCAGGCTGCACATTTGTAATGTCGTAACTATTTACAAAGAGCCACAAAATCCGCAGAGTGAAGGAGGTCAGGGTGGTTGAATGAGTCAAAAAAATGTAGGCCTGTGTTAGAAAGCAAAAAAGCAGACTGCTGCTTGCTTCTTATTGTCAGCATTGGTTTCTTTCAGCCTTGACCACAGTCAGGCTTTAAACTTAGTAAAAGAGTTATTATTGTATCATTTATCATTGCAATGAAGGCTCCATAACCTTAATGAGGTTGTCATTTTAAATCTTCACAAAAGTGATGTCAGTTCAAAAAATGATTCGATTTTTACAACAGCGATTTGTCGTGGTTTCGAAGACACAGACAAATGATGGATGTCACGTGTCACGCCCAGGTCTTAAATGGCATGCATTCCATTTATCTTGGAAATTACAAGCATAGACCCGGAGATTCAGCAGTCAAACAAACAGGTGGATGGAAGTCAAGGAACGTTGTTTCAGCAAAAGCCAAAGCATGGAATGTGACATGACCTCACAGAAATACTCAGTGATGATGGGATTTAAACAGTATGACAGCGCCTAATGTTTGCATGCAAGGTGCGACTCACAGAGAAGAGTAAAAAACCCTTTTATTGCGTCTATTGTGGCCAGTATTTCAGCACCATGGACAGAGCATGAAGGTCTAATTATCATTAGTCATGTGTTTACTTCACAGAAAATAAGGAAATCCATGGAATTGCATGCTAATTTCTGGGAGGCAACCAAGGGATGTTCAGCACAGCAACAACAGAGCAAAACAAAAGGCAAATTTGGCACAGAATAGGCAAATGTAATGTAGTTTAAAGTACTAAGTCCGGACCACACAGACTGATTGCAGCCTTCAATAACATGTTTCGATTCATTGTTTACCAGCAAAATTCTTCCATAACACATTGTTGAAAATCATGGAGGAATGAACAAGTTCACTCACTGACATTCATTTTCGCTGATGAGTATATTATGGACCCATCAATGACCTATTTTCTTCTCATAGACAAATAGGCCTGAATGAGCGCATATTGTGCAGACAGCAGGTTGTAATAATACTTGCATACAGAGACCATGATATGCAGAACTTTCAGTTTCAATAAATGCTACTTCTTACCTTTTGGTGCTGTTGGCTGCTATTTGTTTAGTCCATAAGACGATAGTGTTTGGGCCTTAACTGATCTGTCACCAGATCATCCATGTGTAATGGATGTAGATCCACAGCCATGAACACGAGACAGGTCAATCTGTCGTCACTCAATGTTCTGAGATTTTGAACATACACACATGCAAACAATGAAAACAAGCAAACATGCAATATCAATACCATAAAATACCATAATACTATATATATATATATATATGAACCCCATTTACTACAAATGCACAGATAGTATTAATCTGCAGATATTTCATATGTTCAAAACAGGAAGATTATTTTCTCCTGATACTGAACATCCAACTGGAGCACAAGAGATTGTGAAACTGTGCACAAAGGTTGAAGCACAATGATAAATTAGGTGTGAACACAGCTTTACTGATATGCTGATTGTGGTGTGGGGAAACATCAGGTAATCTGCTGCGACTCCGAGGTCCTGTGGGCCATACAGAGAAGAGGCACTGAGTGTAGAAAGAGGGTGTAGAATGAGAGGAAGACTGGGAGTGGCACAGAAGAACAACAACAAATTGAACTTAAAGACCTGAAGGATGGATATAGTACATGGTTGTAAAAGGTGGAGTTGCGGCTCAGTTCCTGAACCTCAGGTAGCTTAGTTGAAAATTATTTGCATATTTAAACTTGTAACAGCACAAGCTAATGATCATTTTAGGACATAAGAAATCAGGTATGAATGAGAAGAACTACATGGAGAAGGCTTACCAAAAAATGTAAATGGTTACATCAGTTACCATAAAGAGATGGGGTTTTTTTCTTCCAGTATGAAAGGATTAAAAAGGATAAATAGTGTGTAACACAAACAAGGTGCTATGCATAAAAATGAAGCATGACTCAGGATTAAAACAGGATAGTTCCTGTGTTTTTAAAAGGGTACATTTCCATAAATTAGAGTGCCTTACTGGGATATGCCAGATTGGTATTATTTTCGAGAAAGCAATGTTTACAACAAATTTGGATATGAAAACTTTGTATGCACATACTACAGAAACACAGACAGACAATTTCACCCATATGGTATTAATGTAATGTAAAACCCAGATTCCAAAAAAGTTGTGACGCTGTGTAAAACATTAACAAAACAGAATGCGATAACTTGCTAATCCTTTTTGACATATACTCAGTTAAAAACAGGAAAAAGACAATATATTTAATGTTTGACCTCATCAACTTCATTGATTTTTGTAAATATCTGCTTATTCTGAATTTGATGGCAGCAACACGTTTCAAACAAGTTGGGACAGGAGCAACAAAAGACTGTGAAAGTTGTGGACTGATCCAAAAACACCTGTTTGGATCATTCCACAGGTAAACAGGTTCATTGGTAACAGGTGATAGGATCATGATTGGGTATGAAAGGTTCATCCTGGAAAGGTTCAGTCATTCACAAGCAAGGATGGAGAGAGGTTCAACACTTTGTCAAACACATGATTGTACAGAGGATATTACCCAATTCTTTTGCAAATGATTGCATTCTGTTTATATTAATGTTTTACACAACATCCCAGCTTTTTTGGAATCAGGGTTGTAATTTGTAGCTAATAATTATAATGTTTCACTAGACACTTCCAGTAGTATTAGGCTTTACATCTTATGGGGTAGTTAGTCTATAGGCCTATGTTTGTCACACTTTTATTCCATAACCAGGATCACTTTGCAGCATGTCCCCATTATGTAGTTGAGGCCTTACTGTTGCTGCCGCTGTGCTTTTCATTCTCGCATGCTGCTTATGCATTTTACAATGAAAATTATGGCAGATTTAACACTCATCTCTGTCTGACTTCTTTTTTTTTCAGTTGATGTGTTTTAAAATGGTAACCCTGTAAAATGAGTCTTAAATATGCACATATCCTGTCCCAGGCAAAAAGTCAGCACTCTCAGCATTTGATGATCCATGTAGGAGACATGGAAATAAAGAAACAAGAAACAGAGCTAGTGGGTCTTGGGGGAAAAAAGCAAAGTGTGAAGTCTCTTATTTCACTTGAACATAACCCTGTTTGGCTGCTTAGCATTTTTGGAACAAGCAAGACAAAGGCTAGATTTGTGTTTTATTGTTTGCATTTCTGAGCAGTGTACTTCACCTTTAACATTGCTAAAGTAGATGGTCTGAGGAGGAGTATATATGTTCAGTGAACATAACCTTATCTTGGATAGGTAAGTTTAGTTGGGTTTGCTGGACTATAAACCTCTAACATATCCAGCAAAGAGCAGGGCAGAGCTGCCAGCTGTAGCCTACACACTGATACAGCAGCGTGCGGGACCGGCCTCCACACAGTAGAGAAGTGCAAACGTAAAATGTGGCTACCTAATGAAATGTTCCTTGTCCTCGGAAGTAACACTGGATTAGGTTACAACTGTAGGTAGAGTGCCTAATTATTTTCAAGAGAAAACTGCTACAAGGAAGTCACCAGATAATGCTAGACTACATCACATACTCATTCACATATTTGTGATACATTGCATTGCGTATGTATATGTGATTTTTTTTTAAAGTGAAAAAAAAGTATGTAAGTATAAGTTACTGTAACTAGCTTCATCATAAATCATTTTTAATCTGCTATAATCTCATCAATGTGTATCTGAATATACCTCTAAATTCAATTTTTTTTTTTTTTTTTAATGAAGGCTGTTTTCTGGACTATGGAACTTAAGTGCTGTGAAAAGAGAGGATCCAGACCCTGGAGTAAAGTCACTGCTGTGAACTGTCAACTCTGTTTTAAGAAAATGTACTCACTTAAATCAAGTTACTAACAGTGATCGCTTGCTTGTACACACACTCACAGATCATTCACCTTTCTGTCTGGCTGCTGATGGGTCAACTGACTGCTGTCCTCCTCAATGACCACAGTCAGCCCGAGAGCCACAGACATGTGACACCACATTCATTGAGAAATATTGATCTTTCCGCAAGGGAGAGGAGTTAAGGTCTGCTCTATGAGTTGTCACTGTTGTGTGTCTAACTGGCATATAAAATATCATATTTAGTCATGTCACAGTTGATTTCCTCAGGATAGTTTCTCAACAAAAGTAACCCAACTTCTGTCAAGGGTTTGCAGCACAGAAGGACAGTCTCTTGTAAAACCAGACTGCACTATCCTCAATTAAATGCTCCCGTACTCACAAGCAGCTTGAGCTCCAGTTAACTGAAAGTCAATGTATACACCAGCATGTTTCAGATGAGAAAACCAAGTATTTTCAAACTTTATAGAGAAGGCTGACAAAGAACTTATTGGCAGTCCCTGGCTTCACATATAACAGCTGCTTAGTACAATCATAGTCTTCTACCGTTGGCCACTGAGCAGCTCCACTGGAGCGGTCAGGGGAGTTCAGCAGTTAGCTTAAAGGCAGCACATAAGTTGTTTTTGTGAGAGTTTCATTTCCCCGTCAGTCCAGCAAGTTTAGTGTAAGTCTTTGCAGAGCAATAAAGCTGTTACTGTTCTGAAATACAGTAATATAAGACCGACTAGAAAAGCCTTGACACACATACACCAGCCTGCATCCCGTGACCCTATCCATCTCTTCCATGTCTTCCCCTTGTCTCTGAGCCTCACAGATCCTTCCAGAAATCCGGACATGAATGCTGGCATCACGGTCAGGATGTCTGGACTCGGTGCCAGTCTCCAGTGCCACCACGATAACATGCCAACACGAATCTGTTATCATTCAAAGAGCAGCCATGATGTGACATTGAGCCCCGAACAGCTGCTGATACTGAAACACATCCATTTGTTTTCCAATAAGCATCCACATGAGAGTGTAATGTCTCTTGGCCAGCACTTTACATGCATCTGTCCCATAGAAAAAAGGTCTGCCCTTCTGTCCATCTGATATACTTTGTCCTTAGGATGGAAGAAAACAATCACCCCATCTTTTCCATTCATGACGTCACAACTGTTATATAATAAAGCAGATATATATATATATAATCACTGAAGGAGAGAACAAACAAAGGATATAATGAATGCAAGTAAAAACATGTCCCTCTTAATTGAAATGGGGTTCTGAGTCTCCAGCCAGTGAATGAGCCAAATAACAATGCTGAAAATGAAGATTTCCTCGTAATTTATCTGAAAAAAAAGGTGTCATTTTCTCTGCTTGTGTTTCCTCCACTACATCGCTCTGCTTTTCTTACCCCTCTCACAATTTCTCCGCCATTAAAAGACAGGTGTCAGCTCCTCTGTTTGAGTCTCAGTGTGCAACAGGCTCATGAATATTGGTTTTACTTTCTGTCGACTTGTTTGTTTGGCCTGTGTATCCTGGACAGATGCAGATGCTCTTTGGAGCGATTATCAATCTGAGAAATGGCTCTTGCACAGATCCCTTTTCAAATACTCTTGAAATGAGCTTCCAGCTTGGCTTACCATACATTAGACTGCCTGATTATTCCAACGGATCCTTGCTGTGTATTCTGCACTTGCACATGGACAGCTATGAAAGAGAACTTGTGGAGAAAGAAAAAGGCTTGGCCTGACAGAATATTTTTGTGCTGCAACTCTTTGATTTTCTTAATCTCCAGCATTTGTTCTGAGATCTTCTCTGATCTTCTCTCTCGAATTAAATGATTTTTTTTCTTTCTTCAATTGTTTACCTGCCTACTTCTCTGCCTCTAGATCTTCTCACAATATAATCAAATAGCTGTAAGATGATACACAACATGTGTGACTGAGGGATCAAAGTCAAAGAAACATGGAGACAAACTCACAGCCCTCAGCATGGCTTTGCATCATTTTTTTAGGGATGGCACCATTTCTTTTCTTTCAATCCAATATCAATAGGCTTTGAAACTACTAAAGATCAAACTCCTCTCTGATTTTTTTTTCAGCAACAGCCATTAGTGAACATGTCTTCACCTTCACAATATTTGAGTTAGGCCATGTTCAGACTGTCACTGCACGAAAACACAGTGCCCTCCTTTATTTCAATGAAACTCCTGCATTGGCACAATGGATGTCCTGACACAGAGGGTTTTGGCAACAACACATAGGGTTGCCCATCAAAAAAGTTGAACCCAGGCCAACATTTGCCACAACACAAGAGAACGTCGTCTGGAGACTCTTTGCCTTGGCCAATCATATATACATGCAAGTGCACATTTCTGGTAGATTGCTTAAGCTGGCATTGTGCATTTTACAAAATATGAATAGGACACAGGCAAACCTTTCAAAAGACAATATGCCATGCAGACCTGCACGTCCAGCAAGTTGATTGGAAGATTCTGTAATTGGGAGGTTTGTAAGGGAGACTAAAAAATGTCATACAAATAGTGTACACACGTGTAAGAGATCTCTTTCATGTGCAGCTCGGAGAAGCTTTGGTATTTCGAACCATTGTGGGGCAGCATGTCATGTTCTGTGGCAATAAGAATGGATGGAAGAATGGAATGGACAGGTTGCTTTGCAGGATGTTTTTCTAATTTTCTAAATAAGTACATATACATCTTTGTGTATAATTAGATCCTTATTTGAATTATAGCTCACATAAACGTATTGGAAACCCTAAATATTGCCTCCGTGCTGCTCTAGGCGTTTAAACTCACAAATGTATTCGTATTTCATTGTCTCCGGTCAAAAGAACATGTCCCTCTTGCCTGTTTTCATGGCATTTTTTTTTTTATTGTCTGTTGATTGTGTTTTTTTGTTTGTTTGTTTGTTTGTTTGAATGGGCATCTTGTCAAGTGAATATCTGTGATAATCCAACACTCACGAATGAATTCATAGAGAGCGGAGAAGCATGTTTCTGCCTTTGGTTCTGTTTTGTGTGTGGGGATAACCACATACCTACGCGTGTGTGTGATGAAATAGATTAAAGGAAGGTCTACAGATTAGAGTATCTCATTGCTTCATACAAAGGTGAACCCAGCAAGGGGTGAACAAAAGGTCTTCAAATCCAGTTGTGGAAAAGGAATGTGAGATACTGTATACTGAGGGTGAAATCAAATCCGGATTTACCCTTTGCTCTTTAAATCATTTTCATATCTGTGTGTATGTGTGCATGTGTGTGTGTGTGTGATCTTATTGATCTCTATGCATACACAAGACATCATTTTCTCAGCAAATGGCCAAAAAGGAAAGTGCCTTATATGCTTATGTGAGTGTGTGTAAAATGTATGGAGGGAGAGGCTGCACTTTTGATCTGTCGGTATTGAACATAGGTTATCAATAAATGCAGAGAAAGTAAGTTCTGTGGCCATGTCTTTGATATATCTGAGTTTCAAAGTTCTGCCCTTGATACCTTGAAACCTGCTGCCTCTACCCCAATAAGCATTGATTCAGCTAAATAATTTATCTCTCTCCCTCTCTCTCACACGCTCATTTTTACTTCTATACCTGTGAGGACCCTCATTGACATAATGCAATCCCCAGCCTCTTACCCTACACTTAACCATCACAACTAAATGCCTAACCCCACCCTCACACTAATGCTTAAAACCAAGTTTGAGCCCTCAAACAGCCCTTTGAAGGTCTTTCCAAAAGTAAAGCCCAAAAGGCCAAAGTGTCCTCACTTTCCAAAAAACATCCTCACTCCTGAGGTCTGAAACTGAAATTGGCCTCACACAGATAGATGTTTACTCACACACACACAGCTATAAATAGGAAACATATTTTATAAAGACATACCACTAATGAAACTGCTTGGCAAACTTAGCATTCTAGGTTTGTGTACCAGACTCTGCATCTGGATATAGGACTTTTTTGCAAACAGACCATAAACAGTTCTGATTAGCCGTCACAGCCGCTCCACTATAGGGCCCAAGGCTGGAGCCCCCCACAGCTGTGTGCTCAACCCCCTCCTGTTCATGCTGTACATCCATGACTGCAATTCCGGACATGGAGAGAACTCTGTTGTGAAGTTTGGGGATGACACCACCATCATCGCTCGGATGTCAAACAACGATGAGAATTCATATCAGGAAATCAACAATCTTGCAGCGTGGTGCACAGAGAAGATCTCACTGGTCAACACCAACAAACCCAAGGATCTGAGGCAAAGACAAGCACGACTGTCTACATCAGTGGAGTTGAAATGGAAGAAGTGATCAGTTTTAGGTTCCTGGGAATCAGCATCAAAGAGAATCTGTCATGGATATCACACATCTCCACCCTGGTAAAGAAAGCTTAGAAACCACCATTTCTTAAGAAGACTGAAGAAGGCAAAATTCCTGAGTGTCCTGAGACAGCATCATAACTGGAAACATTGCAAACTGGCATGGGATATGGACCCATAACAGGCAGGCTCTGCAGCGGCTGATTAAAACTGCCCGGAGCATCACTGGTACCATCTATTGACCATCAGTTATATAGGTGAGGTGAGATGCCTGAAGGATACTAGACGACAATACCCACCCAGCAACAGCCTCTTTGCCCTGCTGACGTCTGACAAGCGATACAAAAGTATCCGCTGGTGTAACACCAGATACAGAGCAGCTTCTGTCCTTAGGCTGTGAGACTCCTCAGTTCATCTTCCGCACTACCCCATAAATAGTGGTTTATTTTTATTAATATTATTTATTCATACATTATATAATTATTGTTTTCTGAGTAGCATAAAGGGACTGCAATGATCATTTCTTTATACAACCCTGTGTTGATGATGATAAATAAATGAACCATGAACCTTTTACCTTGTACTGTTAGCACAGATTTTCTCAGCGCTTTCTCAGAGGTTCCCTTTTCAAGATGCAATGCATTAAGACTTTTTAAAGAGCTGTCTTGATGCAAGTTGCTATTTCTAAAACTATTCCAAAAACTGTGTGCCTGTTTTCTAAGCTTCTCACATTGTTACCTTTGCCCTTTAATACAGAAACTCGCCAGAGGAAAAGCAGAGGCAGCCAACACAATATGAGGAACTCGCCTGCAATGGTTAAGGACAAACTTAAGAAATACACTTTTTTCACTTGTAAGTTTTCATCTGGCACCCCAGTATTATCTCCCATTGAGTTTCTGTTACTTCAGAGCTGACAAAATATTTCCCTCAGCAGCTGCTTCAAGTTCAAACCAGGACTTGAAACCCGTAGCGCAGAATCCTGGCTTTGATGCATTAACCAACAGCACTATGGGGAGTATGGTACCAGCAGATGTTGTAACACATCATGGAACAACAATGGCAGCGAACATAAAGGGGATTTAGACTTGAGAGAGAACAGTTTTGTCAGGGAAAGAGCGTGATCTCTTCTTTTTGGCTTTTTTGGTATGACGTGATTAACACATTATTAGCCAATGCATGACTAGCGAGTGCTGATCAACCAAGGTTTGACCAACAAAGGCTTCTAAAGGCTGATCCTGATTGCAATAGCCAATAGGCAATATTTTCTGAACAGACGCCGGCCTCATTAAACTCGGTATCACACCAATCCACATTAAATACAATCTCTTTGTCAATACTATGATAAAGTTCAGTGTTTCTGCTACAGTATTAGCTACATTCATTCACTCACAGCAAGTTGCCAACTTTTAGTACCACAACATTGGGCCCTGGCCTCATGTTGCCATACATCAAAATAATTTAAATGAGCTGCACAGAGTGTGGTCTACACATTTCAAGTTTGAGAAAAAGAAAGCACTGATACCAAAACAGTACTCTGTATTGGCAGATACCCTGAGATGAGTTACTGGAATCTGTATCAAGAGTGAAAAAGTTGGATGCATCTCTACAGCCAACTCTTTTAATTACAAGTTGTATTTGCAGTGTTAGATTTCGCTCCCAAAGAGTCTGGGACCAACTAGAGAAAGTTGTTGGGATGTTTGGGCTGCTCTCCTTGCATTGATGCTACCATGACTCTGACCCTGTATGCTATGGAGTGAGGACATCAGCAGTTGGAGGAACTTACGGTGGAAACCAGTTGAAATGATTTGGGAACCTACAATATCAGGATACTCCCTGGCTGCCTTCCTTTGGTGTTCCAGGCACAACCAATCAGAAGAAGACTGTGGTCAACCCAGGACATGTTAGAGAGACTAATCATAGAGTTGACCTGGGAGTACTTGGGAAACCTGGGGAGGAATTAGTAGAAGTTGTTGAGACATTTAAAAAGCTCTGCTTGCTTTTTTGCCATGATGATTCTGTTCAAGATACACAACTTGAGAATGGTGGTTTGATGGATGCACAGATGGATGGGAAAGTCTGCTTTTTCAGTTTTCATAGTTATTTACATCAGTTACTTGAAAGTTTGCATAATTTGTTCATGAAAAAGCTCTAATGCTTGAAGATTACGGTATTTTCTGAAACTCAGCATCATTGAATCACCACCAGTATTTTAATGCAAATCCAGATACAAACTAACAACAAAACATTTTCCATTAATAACATACCAGATTTAGAGGATTGTGCAACCTTGTATGTGTGCTTTCTAGTTTATTTATCTAATCATAAAAGCAAAAATGACTAAATCTAAATTTGACATAATTTACTTTGAGCTATTTTTCACTCTGATGATATTAAAAATGTTTTGTGCTCAAAAATACAGACTAAAGTGTTTGAAATAAATAATGAATTAAACAGATTCAAGGGAACAATACCTAACTAATAACCTGTTTTACAGTCATATTATTTGTCTGTAAAAACTTTCTAATGAAGGTGCTACAGTTTGCCAAGGTTTCAAGGTTGTGCCCTTGGGCCTAGTGTGACTGAACATAAGTTAGGAGCAGGAACAGAGGGAGCAACAAAGAGATATAGGGGAAGTAAGAGAGAGAGAGAGAGAGAGAGGCAGAGGCAAAAACAGAGACAGAAAGAGACCGCAGCCAAAGTAATGAGCATTAGAAAAGCAGAGAGAAGATGAAAAGACTATCTTCCATGTTTTATTCATATAGTTTGTTTTTAGCCTGTCGGCTCACATTATCTGCTGTGCACACACATACACATCAGCATTTATAAGAGCTTGCACAAGATGTTTTTCTTAATACAGAAAAAATGTCCTGTTGAATGGCACTTTACAGGGCAAATGTTCTGAATCCTGGTTGGAGGCCATAGTCAACTGACTACTGGCTTCCACATTTCCAATTTATTCCAATAAAACATAACAGTCATTTATCTTACAAAATGGATAACTGAAATGTAAAAGAGCAAACTGAACAGGACAGAAAACAGAAATATAATTGACTCTTGAGTAAGAGATACTGATCATTGCCTCTTGCCAAAATGCCAGTATTGCCAATATCTACATTGGCACAAACCCTAACTGCTTGAGGACATAAATACACTTTATGGCGACAAGAATAATCTTTTGGCTACAGAGGGGAAAACTACAGGTATCTAGTGATTATATATATTATATATATGTTACGCACCCCATAGTTACTCTTTTGTGTCCCTTCAAGTAAAGTGATGCATCATATAACACTAGGAAACAATAGGAAAAGCACAGATGTTACTACCAACAATGGCTCTGTTCTATTCAGATGCCCCAGTGAGCCAGCATACATAACACCAGGACCCTGAAACTGAAACAGCTAAATGTAATTCATCCGTTGTTAATTGTATTATTCAAACCTGTGCTTTTCCCTCTGTGACATATCCAAATGGCTTTTTGTGAAAAAGACCTATTACCTTGCCATTACTTACTATTTTTGTGCCCCTCAAATGAGGCAGTGCATTGTTCTGTTGTAGGACTCCCAGCTGACGTAGAAGAATGAACAATAACACAAACAGCTAATAAAGCATGTAATCAACAAACTCAGAGCACATTCATATTTTCATATCTCTTTACTTGTCTCTAGGTTAAATCAAAACAATTTTTTCAGAAAATCAAAAGATTCCCTGCAAAAATATGCATTCGCTGAGAAAAGTCAAAACTCACAAGGCTATGCAGAAGGTCAAATTTAAATCCCAGGAAACATTACAATAAGAAACATTCAGTCAGTATTAAGAAGAGGCTGAGCTTAAACCTTGTGGTAAATGCAATCAACAGCTTAAACACGTTTAAAGAATGAAATAAATAATTTGAATTAAAGGTGGGGTGAGTCACTCTGCAGAAAGATTATTGATGTTGCCGTCTCTCCTTCTTCACAATGTGATTATACATTAGCAAACTGGATTACAGTGAATATCTCCTCACGGTCTGCTAGCTGTCTGTCGTGTGTGTGCGCTGAAAAATATCATGGTGTTTGTACACAGCCCTGACTCTGTGAACAAAGTGTCCCGAACCAAGCAACAGGTAGTGTTTATGCTTGTGCAGGACAAGGGGGGTGGGGAGCGAGAGGAATAATAAATCTGGCATGCAAATGTGTAATCACATTGTGAAGAAGGAGAGATCAACAGTCTTTCTTCAGAATGACTCACCCCATCTTTAATTCTGGATCAATTTTGTGACTATGGCACAGCCTTCCAAATTTACCAGAACAAGTAGGGGTGGGGTGGTGCCCATCAGCAGACAAGGTTTTTACTCCCCACTTCTATTCTCAGGTTTTCTATCTGACACTCTCCGCTCTCTTTGCACTCATTTTTGAGAGAAAACACACTCCAGGTTGCTAAATAGAAAACCCAATCCACTCAGATGCTGTACACAAAACAAAACAGAATTCAGAGGTGGCAAGATTACAAACAAGGCAAACACTCAGAATTGAAAGACAGGTGGCACGAATTGTAACAGAATAATTTATGTATTTCAAATTGTGTTTTCGTGATGAGTTATGGAGATATGTACATACAGTAAGAGAAAAGCACTTCACTTCCTGGTAAATTTGGAAGTTAGTCCCAGCTGGCGTGCACAAGGATAACAAGCAAGTACATCAACACGCTTTCACTCACACACACAGTCCCAAAGTCAGTCAGGGAGCTTCTCCTTTTGCTGTTGGTGGCTAAAAAAAACTGTCAAATTTGAAGCAAAGGCAAGACGAAGGTCTGCCATTGTTATATCTGAACTCAACTTGCTTGTGGGATGGAGCGGTGTTGGAGCGAGAGAGAACATCAACACACTGACTTTCAAAAAAGCCGCTCCCACCTTGTCTGCCTCCAGAATGTGCCTGTGGTGTGAGTGTGCCTGCTATATACAGAACCTGTGTGTGCATCTGTGTTTGAGCCTCGAGTTTGAGTGTGTGCAGCGGAACATGCAACAGAATCATTACAGTGATTTTCTTCAATTGCATAGGGCTAACATTAGATTGTAAAAGCAATGTACATTGTTATTGATGGTAAAATTGATGTTCCAGAATTTACTCAGCAAATTTATCCAGACAATCAAGGAAGCATGCTTCCTGGAAAAGACCTCATCATCAGTCTCTCATTTTTCAGCTGTAACTCTTTAATCATCCCACCAGCCATGTACCCACTTTATTCATAGTTGTGGGAGACTTGGAGGCAGGGTACAGTCTGGACAGGCTGTCAGTCTATCACAGGGATAACACACATATAAACAGACTTAACCTTCTTGCTATGAGGCAACAGAGTTAACCTCTAAGCCAACACACTGCCCTTTCTGTCATTATATACACGAATATGCTGACAACTGACATGGTAAAAACAATCACAGGTCAGGCATGTCAGTAATATCAACACATACACTGCCAAAAGCATGCTGTCTTTGGGATTTTGTCTTTTTTGAATTTTAGAACTGCAGAGATTTGCATTCAGCAGCAAGAACACCAGTAAGGTCGGCCACGTATTCTGGGTGATAAATCTAGGCTCGCAGTCGGTGGTCCAGTTCATCCTGAAGGTGTAGGATCGGGCTGAGTTCGGGCCTCTTTGCAGGCCAGTCAAGTGCTTTCACATCAATCAGGGATTTTTTTCTGACTTTGTGCACAGGATACAAAACAAGAAACATAAACTGCTGCTACAAAATTGGAAGCACACTATTGACTAAAATATCAGCGTGCAATGTACAGTCAGGTCCATAAATATTTGGACAGTGAAACAATTTTCAGCATTTCACCACCAGCCAAACACCAGCCCAATGGATTTGAAGTGAAACAAGATGTGCTTTAAGTACAGACTTTCAGCTTTAATTTGAATTTATTTACAGCCAAATCAGGTGAACTGTGCAGGAATTACAACACATTTTATATGTGCCCTCCACCTTTTTAAGGGACAAAAAGTAATTGGACAATTGGCTGCTCAGCTGTTCCATGGCCAGGTGTGTGTTATTCTCTCATTATTTCATTTACAAGGAGCAGATAAAAGGTCTAGAGTTCATTTCAAGTGTGGTATTTGTGTGATTGTTAGTTTCATTTCAAATCCATGGTGGTGGTGTACAGAGCCGAAATGCTGAAAATTGTGTCAATGTCCAAATATTTATGGACCCGACTGTATCATTAAGATTTCCTCTAACTGGAGCTTAGAGGTCCAGCCTAAACCACTGACAACAATCCCAGACCATAAGCAGGCCTAAGTATGTGATGTCCACTTCCACATATCCACTAAATCCACCATCACCTCAACTCACTCCACCCTGACCAACTGACTCGACGTAATTAAATCATGGATGCAAGCCAACTTTCTCAAACTAAACTCTGATAAACCTGCTGTGATCACTGATCCCAAAACTCTCACCCAAACCACACACAACTTCTGCCTCACCATCCTCAGCTCCGCTCTGTCTCCCTCCTCACACAACCTCAGAGTAATCTTTGAAAGTAACCTCTCATCACTAAAGCTGCCTTTTTCCACTTGAAAGACCTGTCTGTCCCTCTCCCTTCCTGTTGCAGAAATGCTGATCTTCGCCTTCTTCACATCGAGACGACTGTAACAGCATTCTCTGTGGTGCATCCTCCAAAGTCCTTAATTAACTCCAGCGCATCCAGAACTCTGCCTCTCACCCGCTCACACACTCCTGTCCTGATGACCACATCACTGCTGTCCTCCACTGCCTCCTTATCCCACAACAGATTCGATTCAAACTCCTTCTCGTCACTCGCTGAGCCCTCAACAACCAGGCCCCCTTCTCCATCGAGGCACTCCCTTCCAGCTCCTGTACCCACCATCGAGGACCTGATGAGGCCGTCTCTATAGCTGCTCCTTCTCCCCAAGCACATGACTGCTCTGATCTTACTATGTTCAAGAACATATTCAAAACTCATTTTTCAAAACTGCTTTTGATATTTGATTTTACGTCCTGCACTGCTCTGGTTCTTTGCTCTTTGTCATTCAAAGACTCTTTGACTATCTTTAAAAGCCAGCTATAAATAAAATGTCCATCCATCCATCCATTCATTATCTGTACACTGCTTAATCCTCCGCAGGGTCGCGGGGGGCTGGAGCCTATCCCAGCCGACTTAGGGCGAAGGCAGGGGACACCCTGGACAGGTCGCCAGTCCATCGCAGGGCCACACACAGGACAAACAAACACATTCACACCTACGGACAATTTAGAATA
This sequence comes from Holacanthus passer, assembly GCA_025331565.1. Classification (NCBI taxonomy): domain Eukaryota; kingdom Metazoa; phylum Chordata; class Actinopteri; family Pomacanthidae; genus Holacanthus; species Holacanthus passer. The sequence goes on from JAFREQ010000075.1 coordinate 269,305, forward strand.
TTCAGTTAACCTCAGCATGTTTTTGGACTGTAGGAGGAAGCTGGAGTACCCAGTGAAAACCCACGCTGCACAGGGAGAACATGCAAACCCCACACAGAAAGAACCCAGGCGTCCTAACCGGGACGCTGTGAGCTGTGAGGGGCCAGTGCTAACCACTGCGCCACCGTGCAGCCCTAAATAAAATGTCTTATTATCTTATTGCATTATTGTTAAGATGTGAGCATGGGTGTCCACATACCTTTGGCCATATAATTTATGATGAGAATATCTTTATTTTGCTAATTGAATTTGGCAGTTTTTGGAACATTTGCATTAGAATTGGAACATAACTATTATAGCAATTATACCTATATGTGCTGAAGCGAGACCCACACAAATGTGCTCACACACACACACACACACACACACAGAAAATGGACACACTGAAGCAGCCTGGATCACTCAGGACAGAGACCTTGTGCTCTCAACCTTTCTTTCCTGCACACATCAAAGAGTCAAACTGGTGCCCAGGTTCAAAATTTGTTTTTAGTAATTTAGTTTCTGGTGGCTCCAGTTTGTGTTGGTCAGTTTGTTTGGTTCTCAGATACAGTCCCAGCCAGAGGCAAACTCAGGGAAGCAGATGTACATCAAGCCAAATCTGACCTGAATGCAATAATATTGCTTTGCGGACCAACTCAAAGTTATCTTTCAGTACATGCTGTTTGCTTTTTTTATTATTCTGATTGGCATGTTGATGAAATTCTAAAACACATCAGCAGATTTGGATACTTAGCAGATTAAAGCCTGTTAGACAACATGCCCACTTAGTTTTGAATTTTCCAAACTTTTCATGATTTTTTTTTTCCTGTCATAAACTGACAAGTTCACACTCACAAATGCTGCTAGTTAATCATAAAATTCCAGTTTTCAATTTAGTGCGACCGGCGCTGCAATTGTTATTTCAGGCACAATTCTAACAATCAGTCTGACATATAGACGCACGGCGATTCTTCTCCGCGTCTGCAGACAGTCCTCCTCAAATTAGTCAGAACTCTGCATCTTTTGAAACATCATGCTTTTCTCTTTTTGATTGGGAGCCAACTGCAGAATTTGGCAGCTGCTTCACTTCGTAAACCGAGGCGCAAACCCAATTTGGCAGCTGAAAGTGTGAGAGTCTCTGAGTGGAAACGCTGGGTCCTATGGTAGACGGAGTTTGAATGACAAGCGAAGGGAGGGTGGATGTCTGATGATAGAGTCTGTTATTATGTCTCCTCCCTTTTTTTTACCTTCCCTTTCATATCTTAAGCCTCTGTGTGTGCCTGCCACACCGCCTCAGGATAGCACAACACTCAGCGGGCGTCTGAGGGAGGGTGTGTAGGTGAAGAGGCATGGGTGTTTGTGTTTTTGTGTGTTTGTGTGCTTTTCTGTATATTATTGGGCTTGGCTGTTAAGAGGGATGCTGGGAGGATGGGGGAAAGTGTGTGTGTGTGTGTGTGTGTGTGTGTGTGTGTGTGTGTGTTGAGGGGGGGTTATCTAGTTGCCTCAGCAGCCTCTCGCTGAGCATCTTGGCTTGATAAACAGAAAGATTGGGAGAAGGTAGCAAATGCCTTCAGGAGAGAAATGCAGTGGAATCAAAGCTCTCTCTCAATGTGTTTTCTCTTTCTCTTCCTCACACAAGCGCACTTTCACAAATGCAAACACAAAACAGACACACAGAGGGAGACGCACACATGAGCACAATCAAGTAGACGTACAAGTACAGACGCGCACACTCACATGCACACACGGGTTCTTTATCTGTGAGTGCCACCTGGCTGGCAAAGGTTTAGTGTAACCTGGCAGACGGCCCAACTGGATGATCTGTAGGGCAGAGAGAGACATAGACAGAGAGAAAGGGGGACGACACAGAGGCCAGACAGAGATAGAAAGAGAGGCGACAGAGACGACGACTTTTTGATATTCTTTAACGAACACGAGGCAGAGGCGCAAAAAACTGATAAGAAAGGTCAAGCGAGGGACAGAAGAGAGATGGAGTTTAGGAGAGGAGAGCCGAGCGGAGAGCAAGGTGAGAGCCAGGGAGATCAATGACCCAATGAAGAGAAAGGGTCAAAGATGAAAGAGAGAGATGCAATGGGAAAAAAATGAGACCGATAGAGAGAGCAGAGCGAGAGTGGCAAAGATGTGAGCGGAAAAGATGAAAAGCCTGGCTGCAGGAAGGAAGTGACAGAACGATGCTCTCTGGAGATGAGGAGAATACATAGTGAGAGATAAAGTGTGTGTAGCGTGGCAGCTGTCGCTTACGGAATCGAGGAGTCAGACAACACGGAACAGTGGGATTAAATGATTGGGGCGTCTGACCGTTTAAGATGAAAGACCAGAGGGAATTTCTTTGCACAAAATGATTGCTGCTGTCTGCGCAGTGTGTCGGGGACATATTTAATAGCAAATGTAGACATTGTTTTCACTGAGGCGCTGAGATTGGCCTGCAAATACTGTTAGCAGGAGAATTTAGTGTTTAATTAGTTGGTGGTTTAATTAAACAATTTTTTTTTTTTTTTTTACAAAAGCAATATAAAATTAGCCGAACACTAGTTACATGCTTGTTAATAGGAAGCTTTTTGAGCTTTGTGAAAATGCCTAGCCATTAATTTTCTTACTTTATGGGGAGAGCTGAAGCCTATTACATTCTAGCAAGTGCAATATGTGGTGAAATGCACAGCACCAGTCCATTACACTGTAAGTAAGTAAGTAAGACTGGTGAAGACATTGGACTGTTGGAGGAAACCTATATAAAGAGACTTCACCACCGATCACTGAGCGGCCTGTTTATGTAAAAATAGTTAAATAACCAGTAATGCTGCCCCACAATATTACAACAGCAACAACATGTAAAACAACATGAAATGTGAAAAAGGCCTTTAAAGAAGAGGAAAGAGAGAAGAAAATAGTACAGATGTCTAGATCAGCTTTTGATGATAAATGTAAAACAAGAGTAAAATTTGGTGACTTTTTCGTGTTCAATGTAAAGCTTTAGTAACTAAATAAATATTAGCAATAAAAAAATGACCACGTGAAAAGGGTTTGTACCGACTAATGCAAAACATGATGTGAGTATAATGAAATGCATGTGTAATTTACTGATCAACATCACTGGTTTAATTTTTTTCTTTAAACATAAAAAAATGTGTTTGTGTCCTGAAGTACTGCAGTTGGGGAAAAAGGGAGGGGGGAAAGTGGTCCAGTTACCACATTGCCAGCAGATGGTCCCTTGTTAATTTTTAGAGAGTTTGAACGTGTTTCTGTTAAGATCGATGTCAAAGAGTGCTTCAGTGGCATGTAAGTAAATTTTGTTATCGTAATTATTTTTAGCTTTACTGAGCTGTGAATGTAAATCACTGACTAACTTTATATGAGTCTTAGCTGGGTTTGAGAAAAACTTCAGATGGTGAGGTTAGTCATTACACAGTGTTAGAGCTAAGCACACGCTCTCAGTATTCATGAGTTATGTTTTGACATGTCCACACATACCTACTGTATCTATCCATCCATCTATCATGGATGGAAAAGATTGATAGACGAGGGATGGATGGTTATGTGGATATCTATGTATCATAGATAGATCCACAAACAGTATTCACCTACAGTATATAGATAGAATTGTATTAAAATACAGAATTTTCTAGCAAGTGTTACAACTAACCCTCTGTCAATTAATCCCACCCATCTGGAAAGAAAACAGTAGGTCAGACAAACAAACCTCAAAAGTTCATTTGTTGCAGAGATGGTTATATGTTACTTGTGTATAAACATGATTAATCTAACTCAGATATATTTTTAATTATTTAGTCAAAACCAAAATGTGTTCGGTTGTGCCCTACTCTCTCTTACAGGTTCATCTTCAAAGTGTTTTCTCAGAGTTGACATTTTGGAGATACACAGAAAAGAAGAAGTGCGACTGTAATTTGTGCAGGAAGGTTGCTGCTTAAAATCAAAAGGAGGAAGCGCATGTAGAGGGTGAACAAATGGCTTTGAACAAAGCACTTCCAGAGATTAGTGTTCCAGTTCCCTTCTCAGTGGAAACCAGTGGAGAGCTGGGTATAATACAGGTGGAGTTACGTGTTGCTGGCAAACAAGCTCGGCAACATTGCTTGAGTAAATAAAGGTTTCAGAAATGTTCCACCTGATAGCCAAACAATGGTCTGGTGTGCATGCGAGTGCACGTGACAAGGTTGAGCTTTGAGATGACTCATTCAGCTCCAGTGTTACCCAGAGCACTAATACAGGCTACCAACAGTTGCAGAAAAACACTGCTGCATGATGAAGAAAGGCTTATTGCTGTTTTTGCAGCTGCAGAGAGTAGTTTGCTTTCCTCTCGTGTGCTCTATTGGCTGGGTAAACCCCTCCTCCTTTCACACTGCAATCACTCTCACTGAAACTGCCTCCTTTTTTCTTTTTACATCTCCATCAAACCCAAACCCTCCACACGCACTTTCCCCTGCCTCTCTCCAGCCCTCGCTCTTTCTCTCTCCAAACCTGTCGGTTTTCCCTTTTCTCACCTCCTCTCGCTCCTGCCTTTTCTGTGTCTATTCATATTTAGCTTCCCTTGTTCGTTCTTTGTCTGTTTAATTTACAATTCAAAGAAGGCGCTATTGGTGAGAAGTAATTATTGCCAAAGTGGGAAACTTCAAACATAAACAGATTCATCTGGCAACCATTATAATGTAACAATAGTGAATGTTTCAACAATAGCACGTCGGTCAAGTAATGACAAATAATAGATAAGATGACATTAAAATGTCAAATTGGCAAATTGTAATAAGTACATCCCTCACTCCCTTCCTTCTGTCCCTCCTTTAAAAAAGCAAGGTCATACTCAAACTTCAACAATCCACCAAAGGCCATACAGGTCACTTAATAAAGCCTCACACATTAGTCTAATGAAACACTGCCTTATTAGTTTCATCTCTAATTAACTGGTAGGTGAAGTTCTGACAATGCTGTGAAATCTGAATTAGAGGCCTGCTCATCACTGGAACACACAGGCCAACTGCATGAGAGCAAAAAGCACACATTAATGCAGAAATGGAAATTAAGAGGAAATAACTTTTAGGAGAATAGGTGCTTTAATTTTATACCAACTAGTAACTGCCATGGGTTGTAAAGACAAAAGTCAATGATTGGAATTAGAGTTGGCATTTGATAACATCCGGTGAAACTGGAATCCACTTAGCCCATCAAATCCACTAATCGAATCTTTTATAAATCCCTTATAAAACATTTGGAATTCACTGCCATATAACTAAAACTGTAAAATCTGTAAATCACAGTCAAAGATATAAAAATCCAAATCAATATATTTGACACTCATAACAGTGGAAGCACACAACAATTTCTGTTTTATGTACATGTACAGTATATGTGCTTCACTCTGTAACGCCACTGTACAATTGAAATGTGTCTACAAGTTCCAGCAGAGTAATATGTCTTCTCTCCAGGTGATCGCATCACATCAGTTTTAGTAGGCCTGGCATTCTCCGGTTAATCTTTCATTCACATCATATTAATAATATAAACTTAATAAATATTTTGGAACCAGGAACCCAGTTTTTGGATCATATAGCTCATAAAAAGCAAGGTGTGCAGGATTAAGTACTTAAGTAAATGCAGGACTAAGTTTCAGATCAAACTTGGAATCACCAGATACACATTATACACATGGGTGACATTTCTCATTTCAACCACCATAGCAACTGATGAAAATGACAAGCCTGCTGCCTGAATGTTGTGTGCATCACGCTTTGCAAATAAAAAAAAAAGAGGAAAGGGAAATAAAAGATTCAAAAAGAGATTTAGAGAGAGGTTTTAGTGTCTCAGATTAGCAAATGCAGGTATGTTGCCAACCTGCACACGGATCCAAAATGGAACCAGCTATTGTATTGTATTGCAGCAGCTAATCATCATATGACCAACAGAGGAAAAAAAATGGATATTGGATTTCTGAGAGTGTGATAACCTTTTGTGTTAACCTTTTGGAAATATCCAACTTCACTTATGAACTGTGTGACAAAGAAACTGTGCCATTTACTGAGTCAACAGATGTACTTCCAAAGTATTTGGGTTCAAGATTAAAAGTTCTTTATCGACATGTGAAATTGAGACTTTTATGTTCATCCAAAAATTGTTGGTTTGATTTAATTTCCTGTAAATCAGTACATCACAGTTTCTTTTCGGGAGAGCACATCAGTTTTGCAGCTGCATGGTATTTGTGTCTTTCAGAGGCAGACACACACTGAGACTGAAAGGCAGACAGAGGAGAGAGAGAAAAAATGTTTGCCCATGGAAAGACGACGTGGTTGGGGGGAGTGAGGAGGGGATAAACTACTTGTTAACCAGCAAGAAAATGCTAAGTGAAAATGAGGCAGATAGGATAATCAAAGTCTGTGTTTGTGTGCATGTGTGTGAGCCGGAGCAAGTAATTACATGACAATATTTCTCTTTGACATGGAGATTTGATATGGGCCCAGTGAGAGCAAAACAACAAACCATGGACAAACACTGAAATGGTAATAACTGCAGCACACACACACACACACACACACACACACACACACACACGCTGAGGACATAGGTAGACTGATAAAGACTCACAAAATGTCCTGGTGGATGTGTGGGTTAAATGTGCGCTGAATTTATAAAGAACCCAAACTTCCTGTCTTCTAAACCACCACAAAGATTCAAGACTCTCTCCACGCACTGTGTGAATTTTTTGAAACAACGGTCACGTACATGTGAAATGAGCCTTGGCAGAACAATAGATCTGTAAACACACATATGATTGAACAGTTAGCTCTCCGGGACTTCTTAAGATTCATTGTGATGTTTTCTTTTCACATCCATACCCCCACTTCCCGGACTGGTGACTATCTGAGGAGGCCTGCAGTGACTTAAATATTCTATAAACCTTAAACTTAATTAAAAGCCAGTTTCCAAGGGGGGGCAAGTGAGACATGTGTACATGGAGTACCAGGTTTCTCACTGCGTGGATGTGCACTAACTTTCAATTCTACCATCCAATGCTAATAGCACAACAGAGGAGGAATCACAATTTACGTGGCAGAAATTATATAAAGTGACTAGAATTTATCAGTTTGACTCACTGGAACAGAAGCACTTTTGAACTTGCAGCATGCACTGAGTGAGAGAAAGGTCGTGGTAGAGCACTGAGCCTCTAAACACACGTACTGTATTGTACTAATGTCTTACAGACATGAGAAAGACTAACAACACACTCCAAAGAAAGCCTGATGAAACAGAAGCTGTTTCACGATGTAATATTAAGTTAGTGGGCGTAATACCCAACCTCTAGGTGAGAACAGCTTCTGTGACAGGCACATTGTATCCCTCAGCTTAACTCTAAGATTGGGAACCATTAGTGCCAAGGGTTGCTTCTTTCAAGATAAAGAACAGGTTCTACAATTGAGCCAACAACAAAAGCCGGTATTCAAATAGTGACTGAGTTTCAATAATTTCAAAATTGCTGTTTAAAAAGGCCAATGCATGATAAAAGCTGAAACAAGGGCATAGTGTAGATTGTACAATGTGTAATTTCCACAGCACTAATTGCATCTGTCATGTCAAACTCACCAATCTGTTGCTCTGCATTTAGTAACAGTTTAAACAGAAATGCTGTTTTATTTCACTACACCCCCACAGTTGTTCTTTTTTCTTTGTTAAGCTCCCATTTATAAAAACTTTATACAGCAGATGCAGATGTTCAAATTAAAATCCTACCAGAAAGAGGGAGAAAATTTTCCTCTTACACAAACTGTAAGGATTTTAATAAGAACCACTGGTGCAGGGGAGAATTATTCAAAATAGTGAAAGTGGAACCTGAAATTAAATTAATTAGATTGGTAAGTATGAAACGTTTTAAGTGCTGTGAAATTTGTAGGAGCAAAATATAGAGAAAGTGTTAAAATAACATGAAAGCAAAAAGTACTAAAGTAACTTCAAGTGGGAGCAAACAGGAAGATATCTTACTAAACAATGCCATTGCTAAACTTATTGTATTGGCAGAAAGGTATGCATTGCATATGTTTTGCTGCTTCAAGTGTGATATTATTGCAAAAACTATTCTGTATCTGTAAAGTACATTCTTGCATTTGTAGTTATTTTCACATGATAATAATCAGTAGGAGAAAAGACCAAACACAAACAGTGAAATAGCAAAATTCTGATTTGCCTCTAAAATGCAATAAAACAAAATTTGAAATACGCAACAAAATAAAGTCCTGTCTCTACTATAAACTTATTTCACATAAAGGAGCTCTGCAGTTGAGTAAATAAAGGTCCCAGTCCCTATATTTGTGAATTTTTGATATACAGAAGCATATTGTTCGGAGAGCATACAAACCCCTGCTTATCATTTCACAAGAGACTGAAATTACAAAGGCCGGTCTGCCTCAGCCAATTCAACAAAACTTTTCACAATTTACATTTTTTTTTCTTTTCTGAGCAAATCTTCCATCACTATAAAGATTCTGTCACTGTTATGTGCTTTGGGTCACTGAACAGGAAACAGTTGGTGAGAAGATTCAAATTGCCTTTACAAATCACAGTGTGAGTGTGAGAGACAGCCCAGCAAGACTCACCAGTCTCTGACTTTCTAAAACGCAACTTAAAAAGCAACTTGAGAAGAATACAGATGAGAGAATTTGATCAGAGAATTCTATCAGGGTGTTTTTGTATTCGCTTCGTAGTGAAGCATTGCAAACTTTGATCTGTGATTGATTATAGATTAATTCTGCGCACACTGGAGGAGTCCTTGTGCACCAAATTAGCTTTGTATTTGACAGCCATCAAGAAAATGAAAATACGTACAGTAGATTGAAAATTCATTCAAACATGAGCAGCTGGGAGAAACTAGGTTTTAGGGTAATGATCCTGGCTCAAAGAAGAAAACACACTCAATCACAAAATGAATTTTTAATTGAAAATTTGGCTTTATTACAAGTAATATTTAAAAAAGAGATGGCTGGAGAGACCACAACGGGCCGGCAAGAATGGACACTGAGACGTCTTCTGAAAACAGCCAACACTGTTGAAACCAAGAGGACAGGAGTACAGGCCAGCAGTGTCGTCAGATTCTCATACATAAGCTGACACATCTCTGAACACATGAAAGGAATCTTCAGACTAAGCAGGTTGGATAAAGGAGCAGCCGCAGCGTAAAACTTCTCACAGTAATTCCTGTAATAGCCAAGCAAGGAAGCATTTCAGCTCTCATTGAGAAGAACAATCTCCAAAGCCATACTTGGCCATGTCTGCTTTCACTGTCACTTTCATACAGAAGAATATTAGCCAACATAGAGCAGCATTGAGGAAAAGATGTGTGTATGTTTCACACATGACCCCAATAATGATGTCAGAGAAATATGAGAAATATCACCTCCTTCAGTTGGAAACATTGAGCACAACAGGTTTCACATCTCATCCCAGTTCCTGAGAACAGAGGGGTTTCAACAGACTTATGTAACATTAACATGTTTTATATATGTGTGAGGTTTCTGTCAAGTAGTCATCCATCTGCCAGTCAGTTACATATAGTTCACTAAACTGAAACCGCAAAGACAGAGCACTTGATGTTATGTATTTTTACTTGGCCAGCTCACATCCCTCACTGGGCTTTCACCAAATATTGCACACACAAGCTAACAGGTTAATAGTGGAAAGATTGTCAGCGAAAATGAAATCAGTGTTTTTCGGCTTTTTGTCTTCAGGACATCTGCATGAACAGTGTGCTTGTCAGCACGTACAGTCGGTACAAGCCGGTGCACATCAAATGATTTACTGTGCTGTGTAACATCAGATTTTATGGAATGCCTCAGCACACTGTCTTTTTAATTCCCATGTGTCCTGGAAGAGAGTTTACCCCTGATTTATAAAGACAACTTGTGCAACTTAAGCCAGCAGCAGTTTTTCATTTCAGATACCTGAGGTGAGGCCGTATACCACATTCTCCCGCAGCAGCTCAGGGAGAAGCCCGGACATTCAAACCTGAAACAAATGTAAGCAAAATGAGCGTGACGGACGGCTCTTCTTGGTCGAACATCCGACTTAAGTTTTAAATCCTGATAATTCAGCGTGACCTGGCAAGTTATCCACTACATTCTTTCAATCGTTTGAAATTTGAAAAGTAGTTTCAGAGTAAACAACTGCTCACTTATCTTTCGATTATTTTCTGATAATATTATTGTGCTGCCTGTTGTTGCCACAGTAGTCATCTCTTAGTCGAAGACAGACCGTTAAAAACACTGGGCAATTATGCAGATTTTTGTTTCATAAATCAACAGGAGAGGTTCGTGTTAATGCTCTCCCCTGCATTTGCTCCCTCCATTGCTTCGCCTTGGAACACACATTAATTGGGTTCAAGAATGTTGCATGTCTCCAACCCAGTTGTCACCATCACACATGTTTAATAAATAGTAAATTGGGCAATTATCATTGGAAGAATTCAGTTTCAAACAGCTGACCTGGATGTTTCAAGCCAAGAACACAGCTGTATCTCAACTGAAGAGAGCTGCAGCTCCAGTTAAGTCCAGTGTTAAAGTTGTGTTCTGTACAAAATGATTAAGTAAAGGATTTGTGGCCCTCTCACACCATTTATTCTCCATTTCTCTTATCAGTCTCTTGATCCTGCCCTCCTTGAGCAGGAAATTTGTTGTACGACAAGGCTGTTCTGTTGATCCTCCAAATTAAATAACTGACAGATCACAGCAGCATACAAATTAGTTAGCTCTCCTGCTGTGAGTGGAGGTAGCTCAGCCTCAATATAAAATCCCATGAAAGGGACTAAGGGGAACCACAGCTGCTTGGACTCCTACAATTGGAGAAATGCTTAAATGATTGTGCACAAGCTGCAAGACGAAACAACAAGAAGACCAAATGAACTCTGGAGATGAGCATGACACAACAAAAGACATGAAATGTGCACAGTGCAAAATGAGGCCAAACGTGCCGTGGTCTGAAGCTGTCTCAGCATATTTTCAGCCTCAGGTTCTCCATGCATTCGTAGTGTGCCATCATGATACTGTGCATTAGAATGTGTTCCATCCACTTTAAAAGCTGATCGCTCTCCATCGTGATGAACTGACAGTTTTGCTGTGCAGTAAACAGTCCAGACCAGTTCATCCACAGAGGAAACTTCTGTGGGACTTGCAGTGTCTGTGTGTAATACACAGCAACAAACATATAAATATGGCACCATGAATGGCACCAAATGCAAATGTTGAATCATTTTAAGTCTAATGCACATTCCTGGGTAAACTGAAAGCCTGGTCACTATGCTGATAATGATGTTGAAAAGTTTTATTTTGAAAGTCAGCGCAATGCACGAGGATTGCTGCGAAAACTTGTGTTTATGTGTGTGTGTGTGTATGTGTGTGTGTGTGTGTGTTTGCTTTGTCTCTTGTACTATAATACAGCATTGAAAAACTGATGTTGAAGCATGTCAACATGAAACATTTCACCATTTGTACTGTAGGATTTTATTTTTATGATTTTCAGGCTGCAGACTCTTCTGGAAACACTGTCATATTTCCAACAAGTCCTAAAAACTAAAAGCACAACGACAAAAGAGGTCATATGTCCAAAACTACTCATGGGAGCATTTTCTAAGTTAAACAGAGGGGACCAAAACTATCACAAACAACCAAGGTTTATGGAGACAAATTGTGCAAAGAAATTATTGCTATTTTCATTTGATTTTATTTCTATTTTCCATCTATTTCTTTTTATGACATGATGGGCGATAAACAGTAATATTTTGTTATTTACTAAAGGACCGCGGTTTGCGCGGGTGAAATGGAAGAAAAGTGGCACAGCTGAAAATTGCATGTTTGGTCTCATGCAATGTGGATTTTGTGGCATTCCTGTTCAGAGGCGCAGAATATGGGAGAGAATATACAAATATCCTCAGTGCATGATTTATTACCACAGACAAAATTGCGTGTGAAATGTAATGTCTGAGAAAGGCAGATCTGCAGCAGTGTTTTATCAGACTCACACTGAGGGAGAGAGACCGCAGCCAGATCAAAGCCATGAGCGAGACAGACAGAGCCACTGAGTATATAATGCTTGTGCTGGGGTATAATGGCTTGTACTGCTTCAAGTGTATTTGCTATCTTGTGATTATCTATTTTGTTTTCCTGTATAAAATGTAATTATTTGATAATGTGTTATTTAGCTTTTGCAATAATGTAACTCTGACACTCATGCCAGTAAAGCTCATTTGAATTTGAGAGGGAGGAATGCAAATCAGAAAATGCATCATACAGTTAAGATGCTCAGCAACACAAGACATGCAATTCTTTAACGTTATTTGTACTTATTAACATATGTTATTAAGTACAACATAATAGCTTATGAAACCACAGTAAACAACATATGTGCTTGTATCATAGGATGTTCTCAAATCATTTGTAGACCACAAAGCAACAGCAGGAGTCGACTGGAACATCAGTTTTGCGCTTGATTACTTCAAAACATGCAGAAAACAGGATAAAAGGTTTAATCAAAAGTTGATTTAAAAAAAAAAAGTAAAGTATCTGCACAGAGGAAGTGAGAAGAAACCACTGAACAGATAGAGAATTTTGTTGTATTTATTCCAGATAATGGAATGTCAAGCAGCCAATTTAATTAGAACATTAATTACAATATTGCAATAGGTCCACTTGATGAGGCGGCAACAGTATTCAGCACATGCAGACCTGGTACAAAGAAGAGAAAAAAAAACCTCTTTCTTTGATTTTCATTTTTCTTTTTTTGAACATTCCACTACAGATTCAATTTGGTGAAAAACCGTAAACACACACAATGACAACCTATTCTCCATCTGTCAAGATATCAGCCACTCTTAGGGTCACCACCCTTCTTGTGGAGAAATAAGGGACACCTTTCCAGTGACTCCATCAAGTTGTCCTCCCTCACGATTTTGTGCTTTTTATGCATCAATTTCAAACTCCTCTACTCTCAATGTAAAGGTATTATAAAATAAATCTCATTTTAACATTCAGTCCAAAACTTCTCATAAAGGATGAGGCAGCATAGTCTTTGGCAGATTAAGCTTCACCAGTGTTTAATTGGTTTATCTTATCTTATAGCACATTATCTTCTCTTATGTTGGCATTATAAAATAAATCTAATTTTAACGTTCAGTCCAACACCTTTCAGGAAGGATGCAGTAGCCTGGAATTTGAAAGATTCATTTCAACCAAGTGGGTTCTTGGTTAAATTTCTCTCTCACATATACACAAACACGGTCACATGTGTGGAGGAGGCGGGTCTTCTGCTTACATTTTCAGAGAGCCTTGTATCACATGATGACTCTAAACACACTACAATCTACTAACAACAGTGCACACATTACCCAACAACTTACCATATCCACCTCTGAGGAAGTCTCAGGTATCATGAATTGAACGATTCCAGTCCAAGTCCTCTGCCTTTGTCCTGCTTGGACATGGTCGTCCCATGCTGAATGTTGCTTCAGGACCACAGAAAGTACTCATTCAGGACTGATCAACTCGCGGTCCGTCTGCCATTCAGATCTGTACTTTCTTTCTACGAGTGGACTTGAGCTGACATTTTTTTAAAGAAATGTCCATCTGAGTGTCTGTAACCAGTGCGACGCTGACGCTGAGTGACAGAAAACTAGCCGGGTTTCAGTCTCTTCTGTGAATTCTGATTTAATACTTCTGTGCATGAAAATACAAATTGTGTCCCATATGGATTCGGTAAAGGACAGTGCATTTTATTTTTCTGTACACAATGATTCCATATTCCATGGGATGGGTGACAACCCTAGGCTCTGGTTAGGGACACACACTCACGTACATGTGCACACACACACACACAGTTTCTTAGGTAAAGGTTATGGACTTGAAGAATGTTCTCATTAGCTCTCTGTACAACACTATCAGTATACTGCCTCCATTGTAGAGGATGCAGAGTGTGTGTGTGTGTGTGTGTGTGTGCTAGTGTGAGCGTGTATGTGGACATGCATATGTGGGGATAATGAGCTGATAGTGCCCTCGAAGTGTGAGGTTGTGTGCCGAAAGCCAAGGTGGTTACTAACACTCTGACAACACTCTCCATCACCTTAAACCCTCAGGTGTTGAGAGCACCACATAGAGCACAATTATGTTTATTAGCTCCTCTAGCTGTCACTCATACTAGCATGTTGTGTCCGAGTTAATGCCAAAATACATTGACATAAAGGCCAAATGAAATTCCATGCCAAAATACAAACCATCCATTCTCTGTACTGAAATAAACATCTGCATACAAATACAGCATTCTGTGTCCATTTTGTGAGCAAAATTGAATATATATATTGTAAGTTTGATTTATTTTCCAAGAGCAGGAGAGAGCAGATGGCATGTTGTGAAGGCAGTTTTCTAATTATGACTACTGCTTGCAATGCATGATGGTTTGACTTAATTTCACTCACTTCATACAGCTCTCGAAAGATGAGAGCTATGTATAAGTATGACTACATACCATTTATTGATTCTCCTACTCAAGATGAAGTCTACAGCAGCCAGGAATGTTGAGATTAAAAACATTTTTTTTTTACAAGCGTGACTCTGATAGTATACTGACTGTCATGGAGCTCTGTGCTTGTTTTTCCATAATGTGAAGTACATGTGGAGAGGCTCGCCTACACAACCTACACATATGAAAATTGCCCTTCTGTTTCTGTGTTGGAGAAACACAGCGGAGCATGTGAGAGTAAATTCCTGTGGATTTAATACATTTGGCACCTTAGGCCAAGATTAAACCAAGCAGCGGTGAAATAGGAAGTGACAAAAGTGCGTGTGCTGAAGAGTCGCCTATTGTGCATCGGCTGTATGTTGAGGGGGTGTTTGTGTTGGCTCTTTTTCTGAACTGTATGATGATGTGTGTGTGCAGCGCATGTGTAATGTCGTATCACTCTGTGTCATCTCTGTGTGTTTATATATGTAAAAAGAGAGAGAAACAGCAGGGAACAAGATAAAGGGAGCGAGTAAAATAGAGAAAGGGAAATGAAAGGTTTTGACATTGCAGATTTGCACCAAGCCTTCTAATTCTTTTGAGTAACAGCAGTTTATAAAAATCCTGGGTCGCTGCACACAGAGAGGAGCTAGTCAAAAGGAAGACGTTGCCGTAGCTTTGTTGCTGAGACGGGCAGATGGAGCAGCAGAGAGACAAGTCTCTTCATGGAGTAGGCGGGTGTGCAGCTTTGGTGGCTGGGACGCCACTGCAATGATTCGTCAACTGTTGCAGTTGGCTGATCTGTGCTGTTGTGCCTCAAAAGTTCAATATTTTTCCACATAGCAGTCTGCAAAAGAACAAAAAAAAAAAAAAAAAAAAAAAAAAATCACACCAGCTGTGGCGTTGCATCTGCCAGGCCACCAGGCACAAATAAACACATATTTCTTGGTGAAGTAGAGCTAGGGCAGGGCAGACTGGTGATCACACCTGAGGACCGAGGGGGCAGTTTCAGGACACTGCTCCTGAGGTGCTGCTGTGTATTACTATTGCTATTGAAAACCCTCAGTTGGGTTTTTTTTTCTGTTGCAACACTTCTGAGGAGTTGTGGCAAAATTGCTGCGTCTATTCAAGGCTGGATTAATTTGCTCAGAGGGAAAATTACCATGCTCCCCTCAAGACCCCTCCCCCGAAATCATTCATGTGAGACTGCGGCTCCTTGGATGCACTGGACCCTGGACCGTCAAAGAGTAGAGAGCTTACCTGATGCTTCTGAATATATCCTGACACTGATCGATGGTTGCTCTCAGTTACAATAACAAAAACAAGATCAAATGTTGAAATGACTTAACTTGAAAAATGGCAAATACTACAGTTTGCCCACCTCCCACTTTCCATTATGCTATCCTCACTCAGCAGACAGTGTGAAAAATAATAAT
Source organism: Holacanthus passer (assembly GCA_025331565.1). Lineage (NCBI taxonomy): Eukaryota > Metazoa > Chordata > Actinopteri > Pomacanthidae > Holacanthus > Holacanthus passer. The sequence goes on from JAFREQ010000075.1 coordinate 285,252, forward strand.
AGTAATAATAAATATTAATCAAAATGTTTGTTTTGGTTGTCCTGAAAATCACGGACCATAGATAAATTTAGTCTTAAACTGCTTTATTGATATAACAATCTGATGTTCCACATTTATGTATGCATTTATTAATTTTGGATGGCAAGATGTAGAGATTCAGCAGCTCAATGCTTTTTGATGCTTTTTGTGACTTACAGTCGCCAAGATCCTCTCATCATAGGATTAGAGTGTAATCAGGTCATTACAAGGGAATTCCTGCACTCAGGCAATATGTCGGATTAGACAGCCAGGACTCTGGGCCCTACCTGATTTTTTTGTTGGCTCTGGCAGGTGTCGGAGGCAGAGGACACACAGGAAGTAACAACATCAATGCAGGGCCACATCGCACAACTGTACTAACCACCACTAGCCAACGTTTTCCTCATCAATCCCAGATCTATCACCAACCAAATGGACGTATTGAATCTACAGATCTCCAACATCACCTCAATAGTCAAGAAGGCACAGTGGCAACTTCACTTTGTGAGGATCCCCCCCCCAAAAACCAACCTGGAGGAGAAACTGCTGGTGCCCCTTTACTCATAGTCCATCGACAGTGTGCTGTCACACTGTATCCCTGCGTGTTCTGCCAGCTGCTGCAGAGCCCTTCAGAGGGTCTTCAGCTCTGCCCAGAAGATCGGCTGCTCTTTGGAGGACTTATTCAGCAACATACTGAGAGACCCACCTCACCCTGGTCATCATCTGTTTGACCTGCTGCCCTCTGGTAGATGCTTCAGGTCCATCAGATCACAGATAAACGGATTTAAGAACAGCTTCCACCCCAGAGCCACACGAGAACTGAACACTGCCGAACACTGAGAGTGACTGTCTGGGACCTGTGAGACTATCAGCACTGCAACACTATAATATTACAGTTAAACTTACAGAACACTTCACGGTGCTGCAGGATGTCCACTTATTATGTGTATTGCACCACTGCACCTTTGTATGTAGCATACACAGTATTCCTAACTGCACTACATCTATAAAGGGCCACTGCAACTTCAAATAACATATTGTGTCACTTGTTGTTTGTTTTGTTGAGAACTTGACTGAGTTCAGTGTTTCTAATTTCTGAAAATTTAGTTAACAATAAGTTAAACTATCTTCATGAACTCCTCTTGAAGAAGGACGCTCATGCACTTATCAATGAATATGCTACTCAGAGTAGAAACTCTGTAGGGACATACTGTATGACGTATTGAAAGGATAAATGCCTCTTTTTTTCTATTGCTGCAGGATATCACACTCTCAAAAGACTCGTTAAAGTTTGTTTTTCATGTTGTAAAGCATGCAAACATGTGTATGTGTGTGTCTGTGTGTGTGTGTGTGTGTGTGTGCAGTAACTTGATGAAAATATATTCTATGTCTATCGATCTAGGGTGCTCTCTCTCTCACTCTCTCTCTCTCTCTCACACTCACACACACTCACACACACACTCAGGCCCACTGAGGTGCTGTAAGGTAAAGGTAAACAAGGTAAACAAAAGCTACTTAATGCTGAAGCCGTATGTCAGAGCTTTCATCTGGAGAGCTTGTGAATACCATACCATATGAATACCATATGTCTCCAAAAGTCTATTCTTTTAACAAAAATACCAAACAGCCAGTATTGAAAAGGGTTTCATTTCCAATATTGAGTAGTTAATGTAAAAAAAGAGTTATTATTATCATTCTGGTATCATTGTGGACTCTGTATGGACTATAAATTTAGACGTTTCCAGAGAATCTTCTTTGATTAAGAAGAACCGATTCGCGATTGCATTTTGTGTTGTCACTATTTTATTTTATTTTATTTTATTTTATTATTTCCTCAAGTCTTAGACAAGACCAGGTATACACTTCCTTTGATGTTAAACTAATATATTATTCTAGTTTTCTGATACTGTATGACAGAAAAAAAAAACTGTAAGCTCTACAAATGTCTTGCACAACCAAACACAACATCCAAAAGCAGAATTTAGTTATGTATTTAAATGATGCAACAATCTGGATGAACTGCTGGATGAACTTTCAGCCCCATATTGAGTGAATATCATCATATGTAATTATCTTGCGTTAGTATTTATGTTCACTTCCAAACTGCAAATCACAATTACAATGTCTGACATGTCTGTACTATCAACATCTGTTAACAACTGTGCCCAACACTAGTCAGCAGATCTCACAGTCATGTCCCACGTGTACAACATCCAAACCTACTTGTTCAAAGCAAGCACAGTACTTGAATAAAAACACAATCCATGAGAGAGAAAAAACCTGGCCTAAATAGTCCAATAATGTGTGACAAGAGTTTTCATGCTGCACCAGGCAAGTCACAACTGTTGGGTTAGGCTGGGTGTGTAGCGAATTGCAAAAGCTCATCGGTCAAATACCCAAGCAGAGCCAGACTTTAATATAAAGGGGAGAGAGCACAGCAGAAAACACTTTTTAAAAAGTGAAGAAAGTCAGTGAATGGGACAACCTTTAAACAAAATTCAATATTGATAGTCTTCATGCAACTTTGTTTACATGATCGAGAGGTCAGCACAGATATGGCTCTCAGAGAGTCAGAGTTTTATGCATTTGTAAGTTATAAAGGGATTTAAAAGATATACTGGTTTGTGTCAATCTGAAGCAGAAGCAGTACATAACCTCATATTATGGAGACACATGCATAATGCAAAATAGAAATGCGGCCACTGTGTACAGTGCAAACCCACTGATTAGACCAAATTTATTTTTTTCATGTCTTGATGGGACAAGAGTCCCTGATTAAAGATTTGATTACATTTCATTTGCCCCATGTAGTTCATGTGATTGCATGGTCATGTGGCCTCACACAGGGAAAACATTGGGAGCGTCAATCGCTGCATTACAGAGCTGTAGAGCAGTGTTTTCATGAATAATCAAGGCAACAAATGACTACATCCCGTGTTCAAAAATTGTCTGCAATAGGGCGGAAGCAACAGCATCAACCACTCACCCTGAAGGTTCTCGACTGTGCAGACGACAAGCATAGCTCTTTTTGTAATGGTGAGCTGACTGAGTGACACCTCCTACAGCAGCGCCTCCAGAAAACAGGTTGACAGAAGAGGCACACACATGCAGAAAAGATGAAGAAATTCCCATGAACCTCAAATTAAAAATGACAGGAAGCGCTGAAAATGTTGATGGAACAATCTAATGAGGGTGTGGGAGTCCTCCACCAGAAAGTTTTTAGTTTTTAGATGTCACTTCCTGTATTCTGGTGCCTTTTAACAGGTAGTTTGAGACTTTTATCTGGCTATACTAGCATTAGAAAAATTATGGGTACATTTTGTAATTTCATCCAGAGGAAGCAGGCGGCCCCAGATCACATATTTGAAGATATTAAAAACCTAAAAGTACATAAATTGGTTCAGTGACTACTTCAGAGCCACCTTTAATAATAACCACTCATTGTTTATTTAAACTTGAGGATCTCTTTATGTTTTCTCATGCAAATGCAATTTCTGGTAAATGAATTTCTTTGATGTCATCAAATCAATGAGTAAAGTGGACATTACATTCATCTTCCGATCATTTCAATCGGGATTTTTGTGGCTTTGTTTACGCACATTTTTAAACACATAAAACTGCTATCGAGAAGCTCTCCGCAGAATTATTTAAAGCCACCTTTCATGAAAAGCAATAGTCTTGAATTCATAAGCGGCATAGGTTTGAGGAGTGTGTGCGAGCCAATCCATCAAGGTAGCTGGATAACATTATTGGGCTCTCAGGCCATGTTCTCCGAACAATAGAGGGTCTACATTAAGCCCGGAAGCCTGACTCAGGGTCTCTGGAAGTTTCTGCAACCGTGCCAAATCCTGACAGTCTCACCTATGTGTGAAGTTTGGCTTGAATTCAAACTCTGGCCCCTCACTGGACGAGGCTCCCGTGACACGACTGTGATGTCACGACGGTGAGCCTCTCCAGGCTTTCACTGTGACTTCAGTAGCCAAAGGGAAACCTTACGCAAATGTTTAAACCTAACTTTAGACCTAGGTCAGAAGTCTGGGTGGGTATAGGAAATAAAGAGTCAGATGCTTTGACAGGGTTCTTGGAAGGACCCTGTATGTCATTATGAGAGTCATTGCCAAATTACTTATTCCACCGTTTAGATATGAGGACGTGTTGGATGCATCTCTGCTCAGGCCTCAATTACAGAGGCCTTCTCTGTATAGACTCCTTCACTCTCCTGGGATCAATCACTGGGTTGGTAAACAATGTTACAGGCATCATCAAGGAGCCACCATCCTCATGTTGGTTATACGACAAGTGTCTTGGAGATTCAACTAGCAGAACTTCATATCTTGCTTACACCCTGATGGTAATCAACTGACATTGCCAAACAATGAAAACAATGAATCTTTATCAATTAGTAACAACTACTGTACAGTTTTTTGGAGTAAACATATTGATTATGAATTCTTGTTGAATGCTATGAAATTCAGCAATAAAGTGTTTCCATTTCTCCAGGCTGCCATGTAGCGAAAGCACTTTCTCTAAAAATACAGAGACTGATGTATGGAAAAGACAATTTAACACCAATCTACATTCTGCGAATATTAAGCTTGACACTCTGTCAGGCTGAAATGAACAATGGGATGTAGGTCAAAATGAAGAGGAGATAACAAAGGATAAAATCAATAAACATACGGAAATGTAGTGTCATAGCTTTTGTCTTTGAATTGTTATTTGTTATATTGTTTTCTGCTGCTTGTGTAGCCTAAACTGAAACTGGTAAACCACAACAGAAAAAGATACAAAGCAGGAAACAGTTCATCCACAGGAAAAGGCCCCCGACAACAGAGCTATTCAGTATTTAGTTTGGACTAGGGGCCAGTTCATGAAAAGGATCCCACATAGAAGTGCATATATTGGAATTTCAAAATGCATAACAACATCAGTGCATAGCATTGTATCAAGACACATTGGCCCTGGGCATTTCTGGACATAGTCTCCGTGATGATCCAACGTTTTCTGAAGAGTCATTGTGAAGCCCACTGTCAAGATTTCAGCCTCCAGATGATCACAGTCATTCAGTTTCTGAAGTGTAATAAAATTAAAATGTTCTAAAATGCTTCTTTTACCAATAATCAGCAAATGATCAGTAAAAACAGTAAAGTTTGCATTTGTGGACGATCAAATTTTACATTACTGTATAGCCACAATAATCAACTTTAGCTATATACCAATCACATATTGCAACATCTAGGTTAACGTTATTCCTGGAACCATGAGAAGTTACACACACCTTATTGTATTTGCTCACAGTTTGTTACTTTTTTAATATCACCTTGTCGTGTCTGGCATAACGTTACTTTGACATTACTTTAAGATTGTGCACATCGCTGTTGTCTGTTGATTCATGCACAGGTAGAGACGTCACCTCCACCTTCCTCAGTTTGTCCTGTTTTGTGTTTTCTCATCTGTAGCCACCTCCTCGACTGATGCAAGCTCACACTCCTTGACTTAATTGTGACACAGTGAGGAGGGACAAACCTAACTGTGGCACAGGTTCATCTTATTTTTAATTAATTATAAAAAGAAGAAAAAAGTTTAAAGCTGTAATTACTCAAAGTGCAAGTACAAATTACCTCTTAGGTCAGACCCAGCCCTAGGACCTGACAATTGAATCACCCTGCCCTACAAGCTTATTGTTAAGTTTTCCATCCCATCTTCTAATGGCTCCTAGACCCCAAATCTGCTTTCCCTTCACCTCTTGTCTTGACTTAACATGATAAACAGACATTCTTCAGTGGGAGGGAGGGATAATCTGTTAATCTCTTTGCTGAGGCAAACAGAGGAAAGAAAGGACAGACAGATTGATCTTCACAAAGCTGATGAGATGTTCTCTAGTTTTGACCGAGGCAATGAAAGCCGCCGTGTAGGAGATGAGAATGGATCCAAATGAGGCATTTTAATACACAGAGACAGAGATATGGAGGGGAGGGGAGGAGATAGATTGAGGAAAGAGAGGAGAGATAAATGGTAGTAAAAGCGACAGAGAGAGATAGATTGAGGGAAGGCAGAATAAATGGGAAGGTAGAAGAGAGAGAGAGATGGATTGAGAGAAAGAGGGGGTGCAAAGGGTGGGAGAGACAGATTGATAAAGGTAAAGGGAGAGAGAAATCGATCTTGAGGCAAGAATATGCCCCCTGGAGGATAAAGCTCCTAGAATGTCATTGGTTTTCTTTGCTTACAGGAAGAGGTATTTCTATGCTTCATAAAGGGCTGTCCTCATCTGGGATTTTGAAGGTTAGCAGCCATAGTTTTGTTTTTTGAATATACTTGAAATGTACAAACCTTCATGTAAAAATGACAGTGTTTGTTTTGTCACTTTGGCATATTTTTCCCATGTTCTTACATGCAAGTCAGATGGCGACTGTTCTTTAAATCCCCTTACAGCTGTGAATATTGATGAACATCTCTGCTCTCTGTCTCTCTCCTGTCAACCTTTCTCTGTCATCTACACGGTGTTCTGTGGGGTTGGCAGGACTAAACAAAAAACATCCAATCAATCTAACTTTACCACAAAAAGACTGCACAACTAAGATTGTGGAGGAAATAAGTACAAGTGTGTTCGAACAAAAATTGTGTGTGTAAGTCCTTTTCCCTCCTTTTAAAGGCCGTGCACACATCCACACAAACGACTTCACTCAAACATCAAAATATTACGCTCAATTATGAATGATGCACTACTACTTTTATTCATACCTTTCATACTGTCTGAAATATTCCACATTTTTATTTAAAATAACATACACACATACACTTGCACACATTCTGATCGTAGATATTTCCACCTATTTATCTACCTTAAAATACTCCACATATTTCATACATTTCAACATTTAAAGCCAACAATGCAGTTTAGCTCCCAGCCATTATTCATACACCTTCAGCTGCTTCTACATACAAAGTTGAATCAGCAGTGCAGTTTAGCTTTAACTTACACTATCCTTCATCCCTTTCCTACTTTTCACTGAAGCCATCCACGGTGGATGCTGTCCTCTTCCTCCATGATAACTCCAAATAAACCATGATGCTTGGATTATGTAAATAGTATAGTTAACAGCAGTTTCACGTGGAGTTCAAGAGTTCATAGTGATTAAAACTTGACAACTGTCGATTGTAAGTCTACAATTTTATTATATTTATAACGTCTTTTTGGGCTTGGTTACTGCCCCCTTTGGACTTCAGATTCAGACAGAAATAAGTGGCTCGAGCTGCACTCTATCACAGGCTGCTCTTTTCCACTTTAAACTACTCATTTATACATTAAGCCAGAAACTCTTTTCAAGCTTTATTGTGATCTTTAATACACTTTGACTTTTATTCAACTTTTAAATCCCATTCACAATAATTAGTCCCTTTCCCACTTTTCCAACTTTTTTGTAGTCCTTCAGTTTCTTCTCCATGAAAATTATAGCCAGCAGTTCAGTTTAGCATCAGCTTTTCAACAAACCTTAAAATATTTCACATCTAAAAACAGTATTGATATTATTCAACTTTGAAAACCAGCAATGCAGCATCAGCTTTTCCAGCATTCACACTGCAGCTTCTTCAGAAACTGCCTTCTCTAGTTAGACCTGTTAGGGTGAGACCAAATACAGCTTCATCTTTCTAATCAGTCGAAAATCCAGACACCTCACATACACCACAGTACGGTTTTGCCCACCTTCAACCTGAGTAAAAATAATCATCATGGAAGCAACAAAGGCACTATACAGACAACCACTGTCTTAAACACACAGTTCCCACCAGTAATTGGACCAGTCAGCTTCAGACCAGCCATTTAAGGTCTGACCTGCAGCCCACAGGTGGGAAGCATCACCTGATTGTGTCTGGACAAGATTAAGAGACAAGAGAGAGACACATGCCAGTTCCCTTATTTGATGGCTTGCTTGACCCTGAAATTGATCAGTGATGTACATTTGCAAACTAGCTTGAGTTATCTGAGCACAGAGAGAGAATGCAGATTTTTAATAAATGTGCAAATGCTTGTCAAACAGTGCAAACATGATCAAACATACAGAGACACAACGGTGATAACTGTGTGCCATTATTAGTATTTGGACAGTGCGGATACTGGCAAACAGAAAATCCAAACCATTAAAAGTTACCGCAGGACAAAGTCGACTGACAGCAGATCCACAGACATCAGAAACAGACATCACTTTAGATGACAGCTCAGAGGAAAGGACACCTAATTTCTCTGAAAACATGTTTCCTCGATGCCTCTGTTCTTCTCTTCTCGCGTCTTCCGTGGGAGAGTGAAAACTGTTGCTTGGATTTAACTCAAAAAATCGAGGCAACATTTTTCAAAATTTAGTTTCCAAAGTTTTAAGAAACTTAATAATATACAGTGACTGTGAGATTAAAAACTGAGTAGCCAACATGAAAAAGCCAAGAAAATGAGTTCAACTAACTTCACCAAAGTCAGCACATGAAGTTCATCAGACAGACAGTGAAATTGAAGAGAATTGTTGTGAAAACTGAGTTGCATCAACTGTCATAGTACATTTTTAACATTTTTTGTTTACTGCATCAAATCCACATTGAATAAGCACTAACTCGATTTCCATTTTATCAAATATAATGACATTGAAAAACAAATATAATCTTAACGTTCAGTCTTTTATTTTTAATAACCAAAAATACATCAACTCATTCTTGTTAGTATCACTAACTTCCTGTAATGCAACAAAGTATATTTAAACAATGTTTAAACTTTCAAATCATGTAAACATTGAAAAGCAAATCAGAAGTTAGCCATGTCAGAGACATTAGAAAACGACCTCCATAATAATACCCTCTATAGCTCTACCCTCTTTAATATCAGTTTCCATAATACTTATCAGCAATAAAACTTCAGTTCAGTCATTTAGTCCATTACTTAAAAACCCTCCGAGCACACTACATTCATTTTGGAACATACTTCCCTAAGCTTTACATACAGACACGACACAGCACTGGCACATGTATTGAGCCAAAAGGAGTTTTTAACTGGTTATGAAACAGTCTCAGAAATCAGTTTAATACTGATGCTCTATATGGCCTACAAATGAAAACAAGACCATCAGTAAGAAGACATTTCTGTTTAGGTTTTTCTAATGCCTGTCCTTAGTCGGATTATGAATCAGACAAAACAATTTACAGCATGTATACATGAAGAGCCATTTTGAGGAAAACAGTGAGTGTGGCCAATAGTCATGATGTTTCCCAACTATCAGATGTGTAGAACAACAAACAGGGACAATTTAAGATGAACAAGATGAAGAAGATGAACACCTGACATCCAGCACTTGTTACAGATAAACTGCAAAATCAGAGCATCCCAGAATGGAACTGATAAAAATAACACATTTAAAAAATTAACATATGTTTATTACTGTAAGAACAGAATGAACATGAGGGAGCAATGAAAATAGTTCTACATGTCTATAGCAATCTACAGCCTAATTAGAAGACCACAGTTACAGTAAGTCAAACTCGTAGTAAAGGACCAATAATAATAACCATGACTTAATATTTTTCCTGAAAGATTGACTTGAAATATAATATAAGAAATGATGAAGAAAGGAAAAGCCTTTTTGGTTGATTAAGTAAAAATTCATTCATGATTCAGATTCTACACATGTGTCATTTTCTTGCTTTCACAGATAGTCTGTCTAATCTACAGTGTTACAACTCATTCAACATTATTAATATTAATGCTGTTTCCACAACAGCCTGGCTATTCCTTTTACTGTCCCATCAGATCAGCTGGCCAATCAATAAACACATTCTGATCAAGGAGGGTTGTGGTCTGGTAGAAAACTTCTGTCTCATTCTAAACGTCTGAGAGCCTCCTCTCTCCTCATCTCCTCCTAGATGCATTTAAGGGATTTGAAGTTCCTGGATGATGGCAGCCCTCGATCAATTTCAGTGGGAAAATGTTGCTGTAGAACCTCCGTAGGTCAGGGCTATCCTACCGCCAACATCTGTAGTCCTACTAACAAACTGCATCATACCCATCATGACTTTGACATGGGACACTGATATGCATATTCCATTTTCCACAAAGAGTCAACATTGATTTCTTTAAACCAGGACCACAATCTCTCCATACCCATCACCATGACCTTTCCTAACCTTGGCCAGGTATTTCCGCAGCCTAACCTTAAATACTCCCTAACCAGAGATTATTTGTCATAACCTCAGTCTTTTCTTAAGCTTAACCATGCAGAAGCTGCCAGATACAGATTTGTAGGAAGTGAGAATTTGGCATGGCATTGGGATGTTAAAAGCACATTGTCATTGAATGTAATGCAGGGCTTCAAAGAATCAGCCAATATTGATCTTCTTGTTTTGGTTTGACAGACATCAATCCTTATTCACATGACCTCAAGAGGTTAAGGTCACTTGTCAGGAAAAGGTCAGCATATGTTGAACAAATGTTCAGTGCTGCAGTTTGTCTGGTGAAGATACCCAGCATAAGGATAATGCACATCAGATCAACTTAGCCTTCTTTCACAGCACATACATGCAAATGACTGTAATGACTGGCACAAAGCAGGCTCCTGTTAACGGGACCAGAGGGACCCTGGTTTACGCCAAAACTAGATAAAAATGCTGTGTGTGGACACCCATAAATAGCAACAATGGGCATGGGATCTATGCTGGTGCATGTTAACAAAATTTCACAATGACTGAGATGTATAACACAGAACACTGTTATAAATGTGCATCCCTCTGTTTTTGTGCATACACTCATTAAGCCTGGAATATCCACAGAGCTTTATGAGTCTGGCCCACGGTGTCTGGTAGCCAGAAAAAATCTTCACTGCCGAGGAAGTGACAGGTTTTTAGTCTGTTGTTTGTTTTGAATAAACAGCAGAAGTAGCAACGACCACCGTGGATGAATCAGACGAAAAGCAAAAATCTGCAATAATGAAATTTATGAAATTTATTAAAAATGCAAGTGCCTGCTGAAAGCCATGCAAAGAGAGCAAATAGAATATTTTTGTCTTCATAACAAAGGGGGAAAAAATCATCAGCAGGTGAAAATGGAAGATGTTTAAAGGAGTTCTGTTTCATATCAGCATGTCCTGTAATTAGACTGAATATCCTGATTAGCTCAGATACCTGGATCGGATGTGCACGTGTGCCTGATTTGACTTGTGTGTAGTTGTGCATGTGTGTGTGTGCATGCCTGTGAGTTTTGGAGGAGTTGTTACACTTTCATGTAAAAACCCATAAAATGTGTTCTCAACTGGGTTACACTGGCTGCAGACAGGGGTTAAAGTGTGTGTTGTGTGTGTGTGTGTGTGTATGTCAGATCACGGAGCAGAGACTCGAGGCAGAGCGTACCGTGACAAGCCTCATTAAGAGGGAATCTCTCCACTGTTCTGGCTGTCGACATCACCACCGCCAGACTTCTCTAATTACGCTCTCTAAGTGCCGTTTCATGCAAGCAATCAGCCCACTGCTCTTTGCATATGCAAATATGACAGACCTGATCATTAGCTTTTATATCTCACACACTCTAATTGTTATTGTAAAAACTGCTGCATGGAGCCAAGGGCAAACGCACTCAGTCCTCTCGCTGTCTTTCCCTCTCTCCCTCCCTCAATCTATCACCGACTGTCGACTCTCATTCCGCTACATGTTTTATGAGGTTTTGTCGCTCTAAATAGAGTCATGTGGTTGAATGTCACGGTAGTATAATCAGCTAACAAATGCCTCTGCTTGACATTGTTTCATCAGAGCGGAGGGGAGAAAAATAATAGAGGAGCACTTCCTGGCGAGGGCTAATTGGCCAAATGGAGTCACTTAGGCAGAACAACAGTCCCATCACAGCAATGATGATGATGATGATGACGATAGTGATGGTCCCAGAGAAACGACTTGGGAGCCCACTGGCCCAAATATGTTTCCCCCGAATCAACTGTAATGCTCTTCAGGGGGAAAGCTGAAATGCAGCGAAAAGGCAGACATGCAAAAAGTTTCAAGGACTGTGACTGCGTGCGTTTGTCCTTGAGAGAATGCAAGGATTTGCATTTGTTAAGCAGTGCATCCCTTGACCTGTGTGGAAACCAATTCAGAGGCCCAGGTGACCCCAAATCACAGTATGATATATTTAATGCATTAGTGGTATGAATGTGTTGAGAATTTTCAGCACATTGGAAGATTACAATAGAAATTCACTTTTTATCTTTTTGCTTTACTTGTTCTCATTCTCTAGCATAGCTCAGTCAGATTTTTTCAGGTAAGATTTTTTTTTTTTCATTCAAGATTCCTGTGTTCAGACTGGTGCAAAGCAATTGATGGCTGGTGATACCTGTACAAACGTGTTTATGACAACAGTCATATCGTACTCAAACAAGGGTTGAATCAACCCCTGAATCAATAGGCAGGCTGTTGTGGAAACAGCATTAATATTGATAATGTTGAAAGAGTTGCAACACTGCAGATTAGACAAACTATCTGTGAAAGCAGACCTGGTTGTAGATTCATGAAGATGTTTGATTGACACATCGCACAACAGTTACCAGTAGTTCGTAGTTTCTGAGCGACTCGCTAAAGGTTCAAATAATATGTACAGAAATGCAATGACACAAAGTCACTTGGTGAATCTGTTTAATTTTCTATCCAATGAAATTCACCACCCATTTATGACACAAAATCATTACTTGCCAGTAAGTTCAATGAGTTGTGATGCTGTCATGCTTGGTTACTGTCATGGTCCAGGGTTTTCTTTGTGTATTTTTGTGTGTTTTGTTTTTCTCTTCTTTCCTTTCAGTGTATGGCTGGAGGCGTGGCTGCTTTTCACACTCTCCCCTCCCCTGAGATGAGGCACACCTGGTTTCTATCATCATCAACCCACCTCCTATAGAGGCCTGGCTCCACTCCTGTGCCAGATTATTCCGTCTAATCGGTAATCTCGAGTCCCACGTGTGCTAACCTGTGAAAAAACTAATTTCTCCAGTGTGTCTTCTACAGATTTAAATCTGCCTCGTGTGATCGTCTACTCAACCTGTCTCTCTTCTCAGATTATCCCCGTGTGTGCCTCATCGCCTCCATGATCTCCAGTGTCTCCGTGTCTCCTGTGTTGTTCCCTGTGTCCAGTCTCCAGCGTCCCCGTGTCACCCGTGTCGTCTCCTGTGTCCATCGTCCCCATGTCTACAAAGCTGCCTACCTACATTTAACCACCACCATCACCACCCTCGAGCCAGCCTGCCTCCAGCCACCACCTGTGCTATGCCTTGCCTAAAATGTCATTAAAGACGGTTAAAATTTCCACACTTGTGTCCGCCTCTACCTCAGTGAGTCCAATACACAAAACCGCCACAGCAGGTTACTACTGTAATGAGGAATGGAAACTGAGTTGGGGTTTTTTTTTTTTATGAATGTGAATGACAAGTGTGTGTGTGTCTTTGCAAGCATGTCAATTGGTAAAAGATGCAACGTCGAGCACCACTTCACCAAACTACACCGCAGCTTTTCATTGGACTATCTGGCTGGTAGTAATCTATGAACAGAGAAGGTAAAGGAGTTGAAAAGAGCACTTTAAAGACAACCGGCTCCAACACTGCAACAGAGGCTTTATTTAAAGTGGTGCACATCTTAATGAAGCACAAAAAGCAATCAACCAATGGTGGGATTGTAAAAGAGGCAATGACTGCTGTGGCTTTATTCAAGGACCATAAAAGAAAGGAATCTATGTCTGTTATTGCGAACGTACAATTCGGTGCTAATACTGTGGCAAAGTGTCATACTTGTGAGTGTAAATGCGCACTGGACGTGGACAGGTACAAAAGGTTTTCAATCCACTGTGATGAGTAGGTTGACTCCAGCAATACGGCCCACCTGCTGTCTTTGTTCAGATTGTATTTGATGGCTTTTTCACAAAAGAAGCGTTTTTTTTTTTTACTTACCTCCACTGAAAAGTACAACAAAGGACTTGATATTTACAATGCTGCGAAAGACTACTTTGTGGAGAAAAAGATCCTTATTGAAAAGCTAGTGTCTGTCACTCAGGAATTATTGCTCGCTGCATAGCGGACCTGGACTTGACGTGACACCTGTTGTTAAGATTATCAACTCCATTCGAACAAAGGCCTCGCAACACAGGAGCTTCAAGCTGCTTCTGAAAGAATGTTCCACTGAGTACGGGATCTGCAGCCTCCACACTGAAATCAGGTGACTTGGCAGGGGTAAGTGTTCTAGCACTTTCATTCCTCTCTGAGTGGAATCAAAGCTTTCATTAAATCAAGGGAGGAGGATATCACCCTGGTGTCTGATGCTGAGTGGCTACTTGATCTTCTGACAGATGTAACTGGGAAGCTGAATCACTTAAACCTACAGTTACACTGTAATAATAAAAACATACAGTATGTGATATGATCTGTGCTGTTAAGGCGTTCAAAGCAAAGCTGTCATTTTACGTTCAGCAAGTGAGAAACAAAAGGTTTCAGCGCTTCCCTTCAGTTTCAAAGCTATTGGAAAGCCATGCTGACATTTTGAACGTGCACAAGTTTTGTGAGCTGCTGAGCTTGGGCAGGAGGTTGCAGACAGATTCAGTGAATTTGCGAAACCTAAGTCCTGTTGATTGTCAACCCCTTCATGAAGGTGGACATAGGTGAGATTTCAGGACACATGGCTGAACTGTTCTGTGTCTGGGCAGGCAGAGATGGAAGTTATGAACCTAAAATCTCAATAGCATTCACAGCAGAGCCAGAAAACTATAGGAACCTTGTTGGTTAGGTTGAGGCAACAACTTGGTCTGGGTAGGAGAGATCATGGTTTGCACTAAAATGACTATGTTAGTAAATACGCATATGACATAAAATACATTGTAATGTATATGTTATGCAATATGTTACGACTGTTAACTTATAGACATACTTAACAAGTCAACGTTAACTGTTAACACACCTGTGTTTGATTATCTGTCAACCCCGCCCGTCCCTCACGCTACTCAGACCTTTTCGCTCTTTATACTACATCACCTGACATTTTGCTTGGTATTTGGACGCATCTGCTGTCCACAGAAGTTAAGGTGCCCACACACGAGCAGCGGCAAACTGTTTTCACATGGGGACAAGAGTGGCGTAAGTGGAAGTGATACCCTTGGTGTGGTGTACCACTTGAAATGACCCCTGAGCACTACAAGTTTGGATTATTTAATAAGGTCCAACAGTGGGAAATAAAGAAGGATATGACTTTAGCAGACAGTACAGTTCTGTTGTAATATGTCACTACATGTTAACACGTACAATTTTATACATGTCTGTAAGGAGCAAAAAAAGTAAGAAATGTGAAATGTAAATTTGCAAAATGGTAGGACTGTCCAGAGTCCTGCACACGCTGCACCTGCAAAGCTCAGCATCTGAACTGACCTGCGAGTACCCTAAATTAAATGCTGACCCAGCCCGACACGTTGATATAAGATTCACGACCTGACCAGTGTGCTAATCAAGTATCCTCCGAGCTGGCTGCTGGGCAGTGCAGGAGAAAACTGTAGGGATGCCCAACTAAGAAAACACAGATAAATAAATACATGAAATAAATCAAATTAAATCTGACATGACATCGTGATTTAACTGTTAACTGACTTTGTGTGCTGTCTGACACAGGTGAGCTGTTCTGAAAGATTTACTGTTTGTATGTTGAAAACAGCAGCAGGCGAGCACATCACCAAACCTCATGTTTTATTATTCTGTTTGGAGATTTAGGAACTTTTTTCCCCTGTTGGATAAATAAGGACATAAGACATAAATGAGGTCTTTCAAATATGGAGAGGTGGAGCAGGACTCCAGAGATCACAATGTGATACTTCATCCGTACTCTATAGTTTGTATAGTATAGACTATGTCAGTGTTCACTGTCTGACATATAAAGTCAACGTTAAAGCATTATCTGTGACCCGAACAAATGTCTTTAGTGTTTACAAGAGTTTTTTTTACTGTGTTCTGTCACAATAACAGCCCATTACAGTCATCTAACATCTGCAAAACATGTTTATGACAATCGACGGCGCCACTCTTCATATCAACCTTTAACGGGGTGTGTATCAGTCCTGCTCTTCCACAAGAATATAAATGGGCTCTGCGAGAGCAATGCACGCTGACATCATGACTACATGCTCTATTTTAAAGACGCACATAAAGGGGAGTGCAATGTCGTGATTGCGTGCTAAATATGAGGCATGCATCAAAGTACGTTGGTTGTGTTCAATTCTACAGGTGTATTGACATGGTGCACCCAGTGTGAAAGCATCAGGGGAAGTTGAATATACAGTGTGTAAATAAAAGGGTTTGTGTCATGGTTTTGTTCTCTTGTGTTTTACTAGTTTATTTTCAGTGTATATTGAGTCTGATATTCCAGTGTTTTTGGTTTAGGGTTGAGTTTTTGTTCAGGCATTGCTTCAGTGGCTGGAGGTGTGGTCTGCAGGTGCTGGGCCCCCCCTCTCCTTTCTCACATGTTTCTCATCTCACCTAATGACTGGCAGCTTAAATACCCCTCTCCTTCACCTGCAAGCTGCCAGATCATCCCTTTCCATGCTCCCTGTCTTTGCCCCCAGTTTCCAGTGTTTCTTAGACTTCTGGTGCCTCGTGTTTCCATCGTTTCCAGTGTTTTCGCTTTTCCAGTAATTCATGTTTTGTCTTCCTTTTTTTCCCACTGTCTCTAGTGTTCTGTCCTCATCCACACCTGCATGTCTCCAGCTGTCCAGCCTCAGCATCCACCTACCAGCCTCCATCCACTGAAGCAACTCCGCACCACCTGGACTTCCTGTGTTCAGTCACCTTTTTGTTTTTTCTTGTGAGTCCTGGACTTTCTTCTGTTAAATAAATCCCTTTTACCCAGTCACCCTCGTCTATGTCTCGCTCCTATAGGTCCAATTAAGAACTTACTGAAATCGTCACAGTTTGGTCATTATCCTCTCAGCCAGCCACATCATGTTTCTCATCCAATCAACAAATCAATCAACAAGTCAGCTAATAACATAAAACATGTATGTATCCAGATATCCTGAACTATTTCCTAAAAGTTATTAGGGAAATGGTTATAATTGTCAGTGTAGCAGTCTGTACTAAACTCCTACGAGTATTTGTCACAACCACTTTTAAGGCTGTATGAAAGCCCTTTTTCTTCTCTTGATTAAATCCCTACAGGACACGTGTGTGTGTGTGTGTTGCATCTGTTGCCTCTAATTTGAAAAGTGCTTCACCAAAAGCCTTTTCGCACGATTATCCATTGCAGTTGCTTTGATGAAATCATGTGCAACCAACACCAGGCTGCTGCAGAATAACCACACTAATATCTGTCATTATGGACTGGTTGGTAAGAACTTACTTCTTCCAGTATACAGTACGCAGTGCAAACCATCAGGTGAGAGATGGTGACGTCCTGGGTATACATTCAATATATACAGCCCAGTGAAAAATTTTGAAACAATGGAAAGTTTTCTCTCTTGATTACTGAATGTCCTCTGGACTGTATACTGGCCTGTATCCTACAGTTTGTACATGCATCATTTCCTTCCTAGCGGTTTGTTTGCCAATAGTGCATTTTCAATTTCCAAAAGTCATTTTTAATTGCAATACAATTTCATTAAGCAGAGCTGCATCTATAATTGGCTTGGTCAGTTTTGATGGTGGCGAATCATAAACAAATTATCTTTGTAGAAAAAAAAACTAATTTCACAACTAAGTGACTGGTTATGTAAACACAATTGTTATGAGGAATTATCTGTAAAGGCAATCATTTAAACAGCTTAAACAAACTGCTTTTGGAAGCTGCTTTTGGTATTCTGTTGTTATGTGAACTAAATCTTAATGAATGCAATACAATCATTTAGGAGACTGAAAATAAAGACAAGCACCAAATTACATTATAAATATTTGTGTGTGTGTGGTTTTTTTCATAGACAATTTCAAGACAAATCATACACTAAACACATTTAATTATTTTGTGCAAAATACACAGCATTTTTTGCCTATTTGGCCCATGTGTTCTCAATTTTTTAGCCATTCTCATTAAATGCAATTGGTTCAACTGTTTCTTGTTTTGAGGGGTGGGGGTCCTTTTTTTTAATACCTTTATTAAATACAGATGGTAAAGAGATACAGTACGTATGCAACAATGATCCCCACCATAAAAAGAGCTGATAATGTTAAGATTGACCACTGAAACAAGGGCCAGAGGTGTTAATATTGACTTAAACTTAACACTATTGATTACTTAACAATAGGTGAAGAATCCAAATCATATTTGTCTGTTTATTCAGTGAAAGCTTTGAAGGTTTACCCAGCAGGTACCCTGAACATTTCTCCAGCTTCCAGCTCAGGTAGCATTAACAGATGTCCATGACTGTCTTTTTCTGTCTTGCTTCGCCAACTTACCTCGTTTGATAGATTGAAATCATGCATGGAATACTTTTTTTGGATTTTCTTTGCTTTTCACTGTCTCAGGAAAAGTTCACTTGAGTATTACTGTGATCATCTTAACGCCCACCATTTCCTCAAGAATCACTCCTGAGAGCAGTCACATAGCTCTAGCAAATAGAATTTGAAATAAGATGACACTGTCAATCCAACCGTACCTGTGCTTTGTGGAAGTCCTGCTCCTCTGAAACGATTCTTCTTTTCTTACAGAAGGTCAGGCTGTGTTACTGCTGTCCCAGCTTGTACCTTTGAAATGTCCAAACAGCATTTAGATGGTGCTTTTCTGAATTAGAAAGTAGAACTACAAAAAGAAATATAGCAACTTGATAATCAATAGGGATTAATCATTATTATTGTTAGAAGTCAAAAGAGTAGTAATTCATTTGTACAGCGAGTGTTACACAGAATACAGGAAAATGAATAAAGGTAAACAATGACTCATGAATAAAATGTCATCATGATATAAAACAGGGATGTGATGGTTGTCTTCTGTCAACCAACACTAAGAACAAGTCCCGCCAATTTCACACAACAACTTCTCACAGAGAGTATTACTTAATAGCTTTTCTGGATCTGAGGTCATCATGGTTTTCTTGTCTGTAACTGGGAGACTTCAAGTTCTTAGAAAGCTTCTGTTCCAAAGTATGGGTGAGGAATTTGAAAGGCATGGATAGGTACTAGGCAGGAAGGGTCTAATGAAAGACACTACTTGAGTTGCATTGGATCCGATGTTTTGGGTGCTTGACCTCTACTTGACATCGAAAGTCAAGATATCTCGACCTCTGCAGCTTCAGTGTTGAGTTCCTTTCTAAGATCTGTCTCTTGTGCGTCCACCACCTTTATGGAAGTGCAATTTTAAATGGCAATTTGGTCATGTAGGTGCTGTGTGAACTGGAACTTCCTATAAATGCTCACTAGTACATGAAATCACCACAAAAAACAGAAAGTGCTGCCAGCAGTTTCCGTAGTGTAGTGGTTATCACGTTCGCCTCACACGCGAAAGGTCCCCGGTTCGAAACCAGGCGGAAACATTCTTCTTATAAATTTTCCCATTGTGGGAGGAATAAAGGTTTGTCTTACCTTCTTATTTCAAACCTGCATATGGATTAAATGTGATTATGACATACTACAAAAGTATATTCCCGCTCCGTTATTAAGTGCATTACGCCGGTTTCACATCACCTCTTCTGTATCCATGTTTCCTCTCTGCCATCTACAGTGGGGCGTTGTGTGCATTGACCGCCATAATAATATATCATCACTAAGGGATCACCAAGCATTAACATTTCAAATTGCCCATGAAAGGATTTTAATAAGCACATTTGCTCACAGTATATTATTTATCCTCTGTTTTTTTTTATTATTCTGTTCATTAACTACCTATTATTGCTATTTACTCCCTTACTAAAACGCTATCTTTCCAATTTCCCCAAAGAGACCATGAGTTTAATCTGATCACGTAAAAGCTCATATAACCCTTCATTTATAGTCACAGTGTGAAAACTGATATCTTCTTATAAAGAAAACAATATTCGCTGTGTGCACTGCTTTTTTTTTTTTTTTTAACAAGGCATGGTATAGACAGGCCACACACTGCAGGTGGAAGGAGTAAAATATTAGCTGGCGTAGATATTGTAGACAGAGAGAGGTGTGGAGAGAGACTTGATCCAGCTATAATGGGGTTCAATTCACCAGCCTAACTATGCCTCTTCTCGGTACCCCCACTGCCTGATCCTCTATGGCGCGGCTTGAGGAAATTATCCGCTGGCCCAGTACACTTAATATATGAGTTGCTTTTACTAGGGAATCCATACCATATTACTCCTCTGCCTCAGACGGTGTCAGAGAAGCAAGACTGAGATATTGGGACACTTACTGAGGAGGTGCTCAATGCAGCATAAGCAGCAGCACAGATTCACTGAGGATCAGTGGTAGCCTTGTGCACTTAAATATTGAACAGAGGGGGAAAATGAATCTATTCGCTTTCATGCATTATTAAAAGGAAGTAAAAACAGAATTGTATCCACTGAGTTTCTGTTCTATTCTCTGAAGTGAGAGGACAGGAAGTTTGGAATTATGATTCTCTGACTCTATTAGTAGTCAGAGCAGTTTGGAGTTTGAGTTTCCACATCCTGCCCGGCGAAATGGACAGGGAGTGCAGTTCATTTTTATAGCTTTACAGACTGATGCTCTTAAGGTCCTCATAGGGTCCAGCTACATTATGATGACTCCTTTGTTTTGATTTAATTCTTCATTCATGATAGCGATGATGTCTTTAGAAACGTAAAAATGGTGACTCATAAAATGACTCATATAAACAATGCACATGCTCACATATTAATATTAAAAGGTTTATTGATGTTGAAAACATTGCAGCGGGGATGACTAGGTCTGCTTTTATGCCTAACTGCTACACTTGCATTAGACTTTGACCAGGAGTGCATAATCCCCCTGTGGTGCATGAAAGCAGAGCACAGCAGGTGGAGCAAGGAAGGAAGTGGCTGAATAAAGTATTAAGACTTGCATGACAGCACAGAACAGCGGCAGCCTGATTGAGAGCAAAGCACAGGTGAGTCCGTGTCATGTAACTGCTTAACGTTGTATGATGATGATTTGTAAATGTGCACTCTTAAGTGGACCAATCAGTTTGAGTGGGGTAGAGTTTTCTGACTGATTGCTCTTTGCCTTCTATAGGTTCATCTCAAGATTCAGTGGAAATGTTTACAGCTTCACAGCAGATAGCAGACTTATTGAGCCTGAGGTGCGGGCAACCAGACGCTTTATGCTTGCTCCCCAACTCACTGAGTTCACCTTACAGTTTGGGTGTTAATATTTTGGTTTGGTTTCATGAAAGGTCTGGATGAGCAGGCATATGAATGTTGATTTAATGCCAGGTTATGTTCAAATCAGACTGCTTTCAATGACCTCGTAGCTGAGGGATGGTTATAAGATCCCAAACATAGAGAGAAGCGAGATGCAATGATTATTTAAATGTGAATCATTGCGCTCACTTTTGGATGACCTTTCCTCAAAGGTGTTCATAGTGATGCACTGGATTGCGTGAAAAGCGACAGAAGTGGTTGTGTGAAGAATGATAAAAGAGAACTTGAGAGACAAGTTCAAATTCTGCCTACCATCAGCTCCACACATCTGACAAATGGCTGAGTGAAGTGGCCATGATTGCCAGTTTTAAAAAGTTACAAAAATTGTCAAATACAGTCCTTCAAAGTTAGAAATGCAGTCTGGTCATCTGACAAGCACCTCTGTTGGAACAGTGAATTTTCTTTGGGTGATATTATTCAGCCCAATCTGAGGAAATGACCAGTACGTATTCAAGTACTGTGGTTAGGTAGATCGACCGGCCCGTGATCAGGGAAAATGAGGATTGGAGCTTGGATGTCTCTATTACACCTTGTGTTGATTCATACAGTGTGCAGAACTCTGTTCTCATTTGTCTTTACAACCTCATGTTTTCCAAGAAAGACAACCAGTAGTCATGCTCTGACGCTAAAGTCTCCTGGCAGAAGCAGTTGTTCTTGTTTTGGGATGCTTTCGAAACAACCTTGTCACTAACGAGGTTACCTTGACCATCTGCACTGTGGAATCAAATGGAACAACAGTCGCCCTGTTCAATTGATGCCAGGCTCCGACTGTCATCAGGGCGTTTGTGACTACAATGCCAGCTCCGTGCTCTCTGACATCCTCCGCACTCTTTCCCACAGGAAGTCTTAAATGCTCTCTCACAGAGTTGGCCAGACATGGTCATTGCATCGTGATGTCCAGTGGAAGTCCCTTAAGCTTCACAATGATGGTTGCCATTTTAGCAATATCACTGATTTTAGTGAGGTCAGACATGCTGTTAAAGTCTGTACATTAAAACAGTTCAGCTTGGGGTGTCCTGGTGGCTTTGAGATACCAAATAACTGCTACATCCCTGATTTATATCCAGAAAGAGACATTTGTTGCATGCCATTACCCCTTACTCCTCACTTTTCCTTTCATTCTCTACTGTGCTGCCTTCTAAAAAGAAAAAACAGAAAATAAACTCTTGTTGCCTGCTGTGAGGTATAACAGTGCTTTTGTTAATTGACTCCCCATGGATGAAGTGAGGCAGGTGCATGTGATGAGCCAGCCCCATGTGACTCACCAGGTCGAGGTGGACTGAGACCCGAGGATGTGACCCCTGATATTCCTCACAGTTTGAGCAGTGACACAACCACTGGACTGCTGCTCCCTGTCTTTGTTGTGTCAGTGCTGTGAAGTGAAGCTGGACTGTCCTGTCCAGTGTGCAGGCTCGAGCGGGTTGATGCAAAGGTACAACTGTTACCAAGGTGACAGATTTTTTTTTTTCCACATCACTAGTAGGTCCAAAAAGTGGAAGGAGACGTCAGAGTTTTGCAGATGTGACATTTCAGAAAAAGCTGGAATGATTCTTAAAATGATATCGAACTCAAATAGGCACTTTGTATTTAATTAAGTGTGTCCTGTCAAAAGGTGTGACCACAAGGAAGCAGATCTGATCTTTTGTATTTATACATTATCAGTGTGTTATTTCAATGGCATTTAGATTTATGAATTATGAATTTAAGAACCAACTCTGTAAGTCATTAACAAGACAGGATTTGCATATAAAGTGAAAATAAAGAATTAAGTCCCCTTTAGTCTTGCTGGCTTTATTTAATTTGGATATTTTAATGTTGAATCTGAAACTACACTTGACCAAGGATGGTTTCATTTTTCCTATTTTTTTCCACTGATTTTGGTGTGTTTGTTGTTTTGTAATCTAACAAGACCCCTGCATGGAAAAAAAAAATCTTGTGGAGTAACATTATAAAAATCCAACATGTCAGATGAAAACCATGTGTAACTAAGCCTCATGTGCACAAATGACGAGCACTTCAATCCACTGTTTGTTTGGTTTGTGGACTTAAAGCTCAAGGCTAGCATTCCCGAATGTCCCTATCCACTATCTGACGCACCAACACACAACATACACTAGCACACACACCGACATTATACCCAGCCAATTTACAGCCCGGTGGATCTCCAGATTGTGTTTGCAGCAAAGTCCAATTGGCACCTCTCCAAAGCGCTATTGAGCATATTCCCTGTCTCTGTTTTCTTTATCGTCCTATCAAGATATTTCCCCTGATGGCTAGCCTGTTGCAGGTGGGAGAGAGAGAAATTGTATGTCTGGATAATGAACTCACACCTTCCTCCTTTTTCTCTGCCAAGCACTCTATAAACCCCGGCAATGCTATATCTGTTCTCTCGCCCCTATGATGCTTCATTTGTGAAAAAGCCTGATTTGGGCGACAACACTGTTCCACAGCTGATAATCCACTAATTGAAATTTGGTTTTGCAATGAGAAAGAGTGCAAATAAGGACAAATAAAGATAGAAAGAGAATTAAGACTGGGTAGGTTGTTAAAATGGGCGGGCAGAATAATCAATAGCAGTTAGGGGAGTGTGTGTTGTGTCAATCTAACAGCTTGTTCTTGTTCTAGGGGGACAAACCCCAGACGTGAAAACCGCTCGGCAGAGCCAGAGCCAGATTGACGTTCCACTTTATTGAGATTTAGTGGGCCTGCGTGGATTTGAATGATCCTCAGCGCAGTCTGTCAGTTGTCACGATAATGAATGGAAGATGACAGGTTCAGTGCCAACCATTCTCACTTTGCTGCTCACTGTCTGAGGCGGCCAAAGTTTATGACAAGGGCAGCCAAGGGATCCAAATATGACAATATTGGTGGGCCAGACTCATGATTAGAAGAAAAAAAGAATGATGGTTTCTTAGTAGATGTGATGTTACGATGCATCTGGATGTATTTCCGAATGACTTTAGATGTTATCTCAAAATTGAACCTAATCAAGTCAGATCAAATATAGTCAGGGTTGGTCAAGCTCGCAAAATGTGATTAATCGCTAACTACTTGTGAGTTATTGAAGAAGTAATTACTTCACTTAATACAAACAGTCATTACTCACATTACTTTCTGTTACTCTGACCAGCTTCTGTGTTTATTGGCACCTGTTTTATGTGTTCAGTCGGAGCCAATGGTTCTTGGGGCTGAGTGCCATAAACACGATAGGAAAGTATTGAGAGATGGACTAAACGCTGTTGTTTTTGATGGTTTCATTGAAGTTGACAATCATAAAAAATAAAATAGTGCCACAAATAGGAAATATGTGCTTTTATCAAAAAAAAAGTTGGCAACAAGAAAATTTTGCAGATTGGTTACAATGATAAAGTCAATGAAGAGTAAACAAAGATGATATGGAATCTTTTACACACTTCAAATAGTTCACATCATTAATATTTGTTTGAAAGGTGATATTAATGAATCTAACTAAAATGAAAGGAGTCTCTGTCTGTCTTTACGAAAGCACATCCTTCGATTTTGTTTACAAAGGTTTGCTTCACACTTGGTGGGTGTGTTGCTGAGTACCCGAGGAAGTGCAGTGTCGAGTGCGAGCTCTTGAGATCTATGAGACATATTTATTAGTAGTGCGTAGCTACCACCAGAAGTATGCACTGTGTAGTGTATTGAGAGGGGATCCCTATTAACTATTACACCGCCAAAAGGCATGCTGGGTACAGCTCACTCTACAGTGCATGTAAGAACAGATGAGGAAAGGGAGACTGAAGAGACTGCAGTGGCCAAGCAATTGACCTGCTCTGAACAGGCATGTTTTGAACGGCCACTGCACTCGTGCTTTTAAAATATTGTGCTTCATTTGGGTATTATGCTGTCCATTTGGTTTTCCTTTATGGTGCTCTTTCTGTATTTGAGGCACATATTCTGCCAGGTAGATTCAGTTATAAACACTTTAACTCTGTTTGTTCTGACCCTGGTCAGAACAGTGCTCTCTCCGCCAAACCTCCTTGACTATGCGAAAGTAAAGTGGTACAGCAATCATATTACATTGCCCAATGTCATTTCAGCACAGAGAACGCTCGAAAAAGTCCAGTCTAACAGCAAGACTGTAACAGTGCTGTTGTCATAAGACTTCAGTAATTGCGTCTCCGAATGTCCATGGGCTTGCGGACCGGGATATGTAGCTTTTCCAGAGACGTGATCAGCTGAAACGCTGTCGGTAATACTGACAGTCTCAGGACTGTAATATGAATAAGCAAACAGTTACAGAGGACGCTTTATACATATTGAGTTTTATTTTAAATCCGACAAAGATGCACACATAGACAGAAAGAGATGAGAGGGAGAGATGATTCAGTCTGGTGATCACTGGGCCATTGTCAGCGCCACTGTGGGGAATATTACTCCACAGTCAGGCTTAACAGCTGACCAGATCTATCTCTGTCTGTCGCTCTCTTTTCCTCCCATTGCCCCGGTTTGCTTTGAAAATGTGTTTATGATGATGCGCTTCATATGACAGATATGATATTGCAGAGAAATATCAGTATTTATTTATTTTCTATTAATAGATTGAAATATTTGAAGAGGACAAAGGAGAGATCCATACAAAGTAACTAGTAACTATAGTTGTGGATGTAATAGAGTACAAACAAGTAAAGTAGAAGCTCCTCAAAATATCATCTAAACACAAATTTTATTTCTCCACTGAAGACTTGATAATAAGGGTTTTTTTTAGCATTGCACTTTTAAAATTGCACTGAGACATCACAACAAATCCCTGAACACACAAACTCCCCTGACAGAAACATGAAAAAAAAAAGCAGCACTCACAGTAAATTATTTTCATAAGTCTACAACATACATGGTGTAATTAAAAGGTGATTTAATTATTACTTTTAACAATTAATGTTGTCCAGTATCTTTAAGCAAGGGGGAGAAATCAGCTTGTGGGCTGAGATAATTAGTAATTAGTAGCAATGTGATTTCAACCTGGTCAGCGTGGTCCCTCATTTCAAGAAAATGTCTTTGAGCTGGTAAAGTAAAAATATAACAGCTCTCTGGTGGAATTTTATATATTTCAATATAAAAGAAGTTCAGCCAAGGCCACAAGCTACATGAAACAACATTTATACTTATTTGTAGTAATTTGTATCGTAGCATTTGATGGATGCCTGAGGTGTATAATAGTGAATTTTCTGTCAAAGTAATGGTTCAATCTTCCCTCAAATCATTCTTCTCTACATATCTGGACAAACTATTTGTGATTTCCTAATTGTATGTATCCCTTGACATCAAACTATTTTATTACTATGTGAAACACTACTCACCTTCACATACTGATTTTAAATGTTATGCTAAACGCTGATGGAAATTCACTCCCACACGAAACCAAACTTTGCCTGAATACGTGAGCACGGTTTGGGTGTAAAGCCTGAAACTTGTGTTATCCAAGGACTGCTGATTTTAAACTTTAAAAAAAAAACTGCACAGGTTGCAAGTGTTTTAGTGAGTAGGAGTTCAAACAGCACAAAAAGCAGCAGAAGACTGGAGCTTTGGATGAGATAATGACCAGGTACCACGCTTTGGATCAGTCTCAGGTTTATTAGTAGGGATCCATGTGGAAAGATTTGGGCTCTTGTATTGAATTCTACCTACATGCAGGGAAGGATAGGAGATATGAGAAATGATATATGAAAGTGACTATCTGTTATATTAAATTTCAGACTGAACCCTTGGAGACCCAGAACTCCAAACAAAGCAGAGTGGGTGATGAACGTGTTCAAACAGGGGCACCTCTCTGTGAGCTCTGGAGTCCTTGTGGGATCCTGTCTGGAGCTGCAAGCCTTTATTTTCTCTTTGCCCCCACCAGAGGCGTTTTAAAATGATCGATTTTTACATTATTTTAATCCAATGGCCTGGCGTGTTATTGGAAAGAGGAGTGATGGATCCGGACGTGCAAGACTGGGCATTGATCACTGGAGAGAGAAGGGAGGTCGGGTTGGTTCCCTGAGGATCGCCTTGACGCACACAAAGGGACACACTCACACATATGCACACTGCTGGCTGTGGCTGTGGGTGTTTGTGCGCGCGCACGAGCACGCGGGGATTCGACTCGGAAGTTCATTTCCTCCGCTGCTGCATCAGTACCGCGCCGGACGCTTTTGGCAACGCGTGCGTAAAACAGGCGGCTCTGCGTGAAGGAGCCGCGTCTCATCCGAGCATCCGAGGGGCAAACGCAACTGATGTCCTGATAGTAAAGAGGTCTCCGAAAGGAAGCCTGTGTGTGTATAACGCAGAGTGGATTAAATGTGATCCCCATCCAGTGTGAGATCGGTCGGAAACAACGCACGAGAAAAAAAAAAAGGAGAGCGAGGAAGTGAAGCGCGCACTCGAGCTGGAAGAAGCTTTTTTTTATTGCTGGGACGCGCACAGACAGACAGACAGACAGAGAGAGAGAGAGACAGTCAGAGCTGCTGGTGAGACAAGCAGAGGAGAGCAGGAGAGGAGCAGGACGCACAGCCAAAGTTCTCCTGCCTGGACATGAAGTATGGAGCCAGCGGATGTGTGCGCTCCGGCTTGATGGAAGTTTGGGATCATCAAGGGAAAGAGGAGAAATTTCCCCCAATGAATGAATGAATGAGTGAGAGAGTGAGTGAGCGCACCCATGGGTTCCGCTGTGGCGCGTTAGTGCGGCGGAGTCAGTGAGAGATCCAGGCATCATGATGTGGGTCGCCTTCTTCCCCGTCCTGCTGTGCTGCGCTCTCGGGAACAGGACCGCGGAGCAGGTGCCTTTCTTTCACGGTCACGTCTTCGAGAACTCGTCCCCGGGCTCCAGGGTCAACGGGCTCAGCGTCCCGTTGAAGCGGCTCAACGCGCAGCGGCTGTGCGGCGTCGAGGAGCCCGGAGCGGCCGCGGCGCACTTCAAACTCACCGGAGACGGCAGCGACAATTTCCGCGTCTTCGCGCACCACAAACGGGGCCACGTTTTGTTGAAGACCTCCAGGGTGCTGGACCGGGAGCAGCGGGCCGGGTACGCGCTGGCTCTCGGCTTGTGTTGCGGCCAGTGCGCCGGACTCTCCCCGGAGGAGGGAGAAGAGTCTCCGGTGGTGGCCGAGGTGGCGTCCATCAAGGTGGACGTCCTGGACACCAACGATCACCAGCCCAGCTTCCCCGGCGCGGACGTGAGGCTGAGCCTGGACGATGCCACGGCGCTGCGCACCGCCGTCCTCACGGTGACCGCGCGGGACGGAGACAGCGGCAAGAACGCGGAACTCATCTACTTCGCCCTGCCCAGAAACGGGAGCTTTTACGCGGTGCCCAAAACCGGAGACATCCTCCTGGTGGACTCCATCCTCGGGCTGGATGAGCCGATCAAGTTTAGAGTGTTTGCCCGGGACCGTGGGTGGCCGCCCCGCACCAGCCAGAGCGTGGCCGTGGAGGTCAGTCCGCGACAGTGGCCCAGCCTGAACCCCCAGCAGGGCAGGCGGAGAGCCAGGTCCCAAAGTAAAGTCCCGGAGAGGAGGTCCAGGTCGGTGCTGGAGTCAGACAGCCCCGTTTTCATCAACGTGTCCGAGGACGCGGGGATCGGCTCGGTGGTGATGAACCTGAACCCGGTGAGGTTCCAGGCGGCCGCCTTCGAGCTGGTGGAGCCCGACGGGGAGAGCTCGCCGGTCAGCGTGAGCCGGGACAGCGGGGATATAGTCATATCGAGGAGGCTGGACCGGGAGACCGAGCCGCTGGTGGAGATCACCGTCAAAGTTCAGGACAAAAGAGGTGAGAGAGAGAGCGACCCGGCGTGTGTGTGTGTGTGTGTGTGTGTTACAGAGTGTGTGACAGAGAGAGAGACGGTGCTGAATATGACGGCTTGTGGGCGCACGTCTTGTCTCGTGTGCGTCCCTGCGAGCCACGTTCTGAAATATATAAACATCATGTGTCCTAAATGTCGACAGAAACATATTCTCTGTCATATGTTTGTCTCATTCGGTTGAATTTGTCACACTGTGTTTTGTGCGTAATTACGCACGGAGATAGAGCGTACCTGCACAAAGAGCCTGGATTTGATCTCCATCACTTCTGAGGACGTTGTCCCAGGCAGGAAAACACTTTCTCTACTATAGTCACAGCCTTTTTTACATTGTAAGTGGAGTTATGGTGAGACAGTGAAGCCAATATCGAGTATATCTTTATTTTCTCACTGTATAAAAATCATGTGGTTCACTGTTGCTCAAAAGTGATTTTCCTTCCCCAGAACTTTTCCATGGACCCTTGTTTTAAATCCACTGAACAGGATACAGTATACACTTGCCATGGTAATAAAGAGGAGGACATAAGAACATGTTGGTGTTATTTTGTGTTGAGTTATTAAAGGTGGAGATATTTGTCCCACTGGGATATTGTATTTGAAACCATACTAACTACTGTAGCAGGGTAAGTGCTGTGTTCAGCACCCTGAGGTCAGGGTCTTGGTGGAAGGTCATGGAAACTTCACACACGTAGGCCTCAGTCAGCCCTGGCGAGGTTCTTGCCCAGGACCCCGTTGTAAGTGCCACCCTGAGTGCTAACCACTGAGGCACCTCTCTGTC
This sequence comes from Holacanthus passer, assembly GCA_025331565.1. Classification (NCBI taxonomy): domain Eukaryota; kingdom Metazoa; phylum Chordata; class Actinopteri; family Pomacanthidae; genus Holacanthus; species Holacanthus passer. The sequence continues at coordinate 315,189 of JAFREQ010000075.1, forward strand.
CCACTTTCCAGCATCAGTATTCCCAGGCAGCCTCACATCCACGCACTAACCACATCCAATCCCTGCTTAGACTCCGAGATCAGAAAAGATCAGGCCTGCCCAGGGGAGTCCGGCTGCAAGCAGTGTCAGAGTGGCCGGTGTTTACAATAGAGGTTAAACTGAGTGACATTCATCAGCGTTGATGATGATTCATGCGCTGAGATAAATTAGGGCAGCGTGACTGTGTCTGGCTGCCTCTGCCAGCAGCAACAGATGCTGAGATGTCAGGGGAGACGTGCGACACGTAACGGCCACCGTACCAACAGGTTAATTATCACCTGCGGATAAAGCGGAGCGAGAGCAGAGAGACAGGGAGGGCCTTAACATGCAGACACGTTCACATTAATGAATGCATATGTAAGGGGTGAAACACTGGGCTAATTGACTGTGACACTGAGCACAGGGGACTAGAATATGGAAGACAAAAACAATGTGTATCATCTATTAACTTGAAATCTATTTGTATGTCTATCTATAACTTGAATGCAGTTCCACAGCTTGTTCCATTAAGACCAGTTAACAGCATTTGACTGGGGGAGTGAACCAATCAATGTGGCCTATTGGTCTCTGTAATGTGAACTATCCTGATGCAGAAAAGAAGCTGAGCCTGCTCTTGGCACACAATGCTAATTTACACTCCCAGTAATTGCATGCAATGTTGGCTATTTGTCACATTCGTTCCCTTCTTAAATACATTAATATTGATGGAAAAACTATATACTTCCAGTGTTAAACGTGACACTTTACCTTACCGCTGCAGTATTTCGGCATCCTCTGAGAGTTCCTTGAGAAAGAATCAGGAGACGGAGCTTGCATTCAGCTGCTGTTTCATTTCAAGGAGGCACTCAGCTGGGACTTTTGGCATCCACCTTCACCAAAGTTGCGTTATTGTAGTCAGTCCTCCAGTTTTTTTAAAACTTCACCAGCCTTAACAGATGATGTTTTTCCCCGTCAAAAGTTAAACTAGCTAGATCTTTTCTGGCATTTTGCATTATTATTTTTTTCATATAAATGAGCAGGAATCAAACGCATAGGAGACAGCTCAAATAATAACATTCTTGTCAAGAGTGAATTGTCGGGGTATTGTGGCAGAGGAACAAAACAAAACAAGGGTTTACTGTCACTTTTAAAAGATGTAAATACTGTGCGTGTACTCTGAAAGGCACTGACAGTGATTTCAGAGAAATGCGGACCGGGACATTGGAGCTGAATTTTAATGTGTAATCCAGCTGAATCCAAGCAGATACAACAAGGATGAGTTATGTGTTGTAGTAAGTGCAAAATGGCTTAGTGTATATGAAGATGAAATACACGGCACATGTTGTTGCTTATGTGGCCCAATCCCTGTCTGACCAGTGCTGGTCCGGCTGACAGAATCTTCACTGTGCCTTGGGTGCGTCTACTGTGATGTGCTTTGCTCCAACATGTTGCATGTTAATACTAAAGTTTAAAGTGGAGGATCAGTGCAAATTATTCCTAAATGGATGGGTTTAAAGAAAAGCCCAAAAGCCTAACCTTTATGTGTTTGATAGGAGGGGGGGCGGGGGCAGTGGGTCGAAATACATTTTCATGACCCAACTGTTTACTGCGCCATGCTGAAAGACAACAAGTTTTCATTTCCGGGCTTAGTGGCGGGCAGCGGGGGGCGAGCCCGGCTCAGCTCGGAGTCTCGAGCGCGAGGGACGCAGCATCCGTTCGGTTGTCGGTGGCTCGGTTGAAGTCTTTTAATCCGTTTGGAGTGGAGAGTCCTGATGGAGCCTCGACCTCCCTCCATCTGCTCACATTATCCCTGTAATCCCATCTCATTCTCTCTGTCTCGCTTTCTCTCCCTCCCTCTCCCTCTCGCTCCCTTGCTCTCTTACTTTCTCGGTCTTATTTCACTCTCACTCCAGGGATTTAGTTTGAGTGGAGGCACAGTTTAACACAGCGAGAGAGGGAGAGGGAGAGCTTCCGACGCGATTCTTCGAGGGACGGACGCGCGTGTGTGAGGCTAGAAGCGTTGTGTATCAGGATCTAGGATCACTCCTTCTTGTCTGCCTTTGTGGCCAGATCCACAAGTGCTGCTGAGCTTCAGCTGGAGTTTAGTGTGTGTGTGTGTGTGTGTGTGTGTGTGCAGCTATATTACTCACACTGTGGGGACATAAATCAGTTCACACTGTCACATTGTGGGGACTCACCTCCAATTTGGGGTCAAACAGACACCTCTACAAGGTAAACTTCCATTTTAGCATAAAGAGATGTTTTTTGGTAAAAGTTAGTGATGGGGTCAGGCTTGAAGTGTTTTTGGTTGAGGGGAAATCTCCAGGTAATGAATAAAAGTCAATGTCATGTCCTACAGTATGTGACAAAAACAAGCTTCCCCATGCGTGCAAATAAATGTCACACTGGTTTTTCTTTTCCATTCTGTCTCGCCAGGGTTACTTTTTTAATGCACAGCTGCTCTTCATTTCAAACAAGATCGCACTATTCCCTGCTTTCATTCATTTCCCTAGCATAAACCCGTGTGTGTATTTGTGCGCATCTACCCTCTGATATCCCAAACGTTTCATTTTCACAAGTCTTTTAATAATGTGCCAACACCTAAAAGAGCACCATGAGACTGCTCTATTCATTTTCCCCAAAGGTTCTTCTTCCCCCTCTAAAACAGCCAATATGACACCGTTCTTTGACTGCAGTGACTCCTGTTGGCATACTATTTAATGAAATGATTAATTAGGTTAATTAGGTAAGTGATTCATTTGGTTAGTCACACACAAGTCCATCTTCAGAGCCTTTTCACAAAGCCACACCGATATTTTCTTCCACTGCTGTTTTCTCTTCTCCCATCTTATTCTCTCGCTCTCTTTAAGTATTATAACCACCTTCAAGCCTTAAACTATCATTTCTAACCAGCTTACGCTGCATCAAATACACCAGAGACTACTGTAGTCTTTTTAGATAGTGATTATAATGCACTGCTTCTGTGGCAAATACACTCCTCTGAACACATGTTCTGGCAGTGAAAATGGCAGCCTCTGTGACAGGAGACCTACGTTATGTTGAATAAAAGAAATTTCAAACTAATAAATCATATCTTGTTCCACTGTGAGGGTACATTTTTAACACATTTTTAACACATTTTTTTGGAAATAAATACTCAGATGAGAAGAGCAAAGGTACTCTACTGGCTATATGTGGAATATTTTTTTCTCTTGGGTTTTAGCTCAGATTTGTCGCACCAGCTCCTGAAAACCATTTTGGATATCAAGCCTCCTCTTTTTTGGTGCAGACCACAGTGTGACACCTTATCAAAAACTGCCAACGATCAAATAGTTGGAATCAAATGTCTGCTAAGATTTGCTTGCCAGACAATAGTTCTTGTGCCTCTGCTTGCTTTGAGACGACATTTAGCGTTTGAGAAGTTTGCCCTCTGTTGTTAAATGAAAGGAAGGGCTCGGAGGAAACATTTTTATACTTCTCAAAAGTAAGGTATTGAAAGAACATCAGTGTAGTATTGAAAATGTTCAAACAATACCCAGACCTGCGTTCGACTTTCACTCATTTGCATTTGCGTCGTATCAGAAAGCGCTGCATTACCATGCGAGCCGCCGAGAGTCAATCGCATTGACTGATGAACCAAAATAACAAGCTGAAGGCTGCGCAGAGCCACCGGGGCCTTCTCAGCAGTATTAGCAAACTCTTCATATTACAGGGAGTCATTTTTTTAGTGTTAATATCAAAAATGTTTTTTTGTCAGAGTCGCTCCAAATTGGTACAGTATTTATACACAGTCACTTGACACTTCTCAGGGATGTGTTACAAATCATTTACACATCCTTTGCAAATGATGTGAAGTGTATTTTGAATCCCAGTCTGAGCTGCCAGACTGCAGCATCAGTGTAGAGAAAGGTTCAATTATTTTTTTCCTTTTGTCATTTCTAATTATTTCCTTTTAATCTCATGCCAAGTCTAAAGATGTGTTTGTACTTTTTTGTACTTTTTATGTGAAAGAGAGTCCTTCATGATGTTGTAAAGAACTATCATCTACGTCATTAAACAGCGGCCGTGAACTGTTTTTATTTAAAAGAAATTGCATGAATAGTAACTACAATTCTTGAATATTAGATATTTTCACCAATTTAGCTGATTGAGCAAAATGCATTTTTCATATGTATGTGACCTGATGCGTGCCCCCAAATCTGCTGTCAGAGTAGTTATACTTTGAAAAGTCCTCATGATAACTGTTCTAACTTTAAAAGCGACACTTTGTACAAATCAAATGTAATTTTAGTTTAATGGACAACTTAATAACTTTCACAAAACACAATAGAAGAAAAGGCCAAGACAATTTGCAAAGATACAGTACTTGAATTACTTTAGAACCTTCGTGCAAATGGTGGTTTATGAATACGTATTCGGAGATGAAAAAAATGAATACAGGGAAATCGACGGGCACTTTGTTCAAAAGGCTCCCATTTGTACGAAATCAGGTGATTCAGAACTGTTTTTCAGACAATTCCAATTGCTGGTGTGAGCAGACTGTGTGTGTGTGTGCGTGTGTGTGTGTGCGTTTGAGTTTGTATGGGATTTTGGTTAATGAAGAGAAACAGCTGGCTCTAATCAAGACAACTGCGGGTTGATCTCACACAGCTTTCTGCCGCACGCACAACTACACCAACTGAACTGTGTATTTAGGCTCCGCAGTCATGAAAACGCACCTGCTTTTGCATGCAGTTATTTGACAACTCAAACACACACACAAATACTGTACGTTCATGCACAAAATACAACATTGTGCTTACTGTGAGTTGCCAAATTATCATTCCACATCCAGACAGACGGCGGTGAGGGAAGCCTGTTCGCTGCATATGTTACTCGTCTTTTGTTTATCACGATGAAACAGAGTCTGCATTCATGTGTTCCTTCAAAGAGCATAAACAGCACTTACTCAGTCCTCTGTGCACACACGTGTATGCATAGGCAATGAGTACACATGCACGGTTAGCCGCATTAACTAACACACAAAGCTAATGTCAAGACACTCGGATGATTCTTAGCTCATTTCATTGCATTTATTTTCCTGTCTTGCACACCGGCACAAACACACACTCTCAGTACACACCAAGTTCAGCTCATCTAGAGAGGCTGTGGTTTCATCAAGCAGTTTCACCCTGCCCAGACTGCATCTCACCACAGACTTAGTGACTCTCTAACCACTTGCTTTCCTTTCCCTTTTACTCTCTTCAGAGACCAATAATTCTTGTTTTTTTTTTTTTTTCATTGTGTCTTTTATGTAAATGCTTCATTAAGAAACATCAAAATTTAAAAGTCTGAGCGCTGCAATCACTGCAATTATTTAGCTTCCAGAGGCATTTCCAATTGCTCTTTTCATTTGCTTCATTTTCTGCGCCTCTGATGGTTGGTGCGGAGCCCGTGGAGAAACACACAGTCAATTTGAGCTTCCTCAGCTCGCATTCACATTGGTGACTCCAAGTCTTTCACCAATGGTTTGCCAACCGCAGTTTGTAGAAATCCCAATTCTCAGCTTCAGATACTGTCAAATGTGCTGTGGAATCGCTGGCTCTTACTGGCACGGTTCGCTGCTTGAATGGCTGATAGATAGAAACTTACTGTATGACCTGCTGTGTGCACAGGGAGGAATGGAAAAGGCTCTTACTCTTACTTTAGTACCAGTAAATGAGATAAACAACAGCTCAGCTCAGAGTTTGTTAAGATGAAGGGGTAGTTAAAAAACAGTATCATTTTAGATTTTAAGCATCAAGTAGGCTAGATTTTTTGAGGAAAATTGAAGTGTAGGAAATTTGCAGTTGAAACAAACTTTACGAAACTCTAAGGTGTTAAGACTTTGGAGCTTTTTGAGATGTCTTCGTATGACAGTAGAAGCTGAAGCTGAAGACATTAAAGGAAATAAAGTTGTACCTGAGGTTGAGCCGCTGAAAGAAGGTGAAGTGGCAGTTAAAAGAGAATTAGTGAAAGTATGTTGAAAAGAGTTGTATTGTGTGCATGCTGAATAAAGCTGAAGTATAAGTTGAAGCTCAAACACTGAGGGTACATCAAGTATAAACATAAAAAAAATAAAAATGTTAGGTTGAGTATAAGTAGTAAAGAGAACTGATCCAATAGAAGTGCCAGTTCAAGTTAAAGGTGTCAAAATGCGACATTAATGTAATATTTTAAATACATTTGGTAATCACACTAAAGTGACTGGTGGTTAATACACACTCATGATGTTGTTTGTGGTATTATTATGTCCTGTTATACTGTAATTTACTGTCCTACCTCCCTCTGTTTGTCTTTACTGAAGATAAGCATGATGGAAGTGATTTTATTAAATAGACTAGTCACTCCTTCCACCATCTGTCATTGCCAGAAACTGGTAAAGCTTCAGCATCATTTGTTCAGGAAGAACAGTGCTTCTTCCTGGTTTGTGACACAGACCAGTTTAGCAGATTTGCATCCAAATCCAAATGCGCTGCAGAGGCCAGGAGAGGCTGCCAACATTCTATGAGCTTGAAAATGGTCGGAGACGGGCTCGTGCAGTGATTCAGCCCCGACCTGCAATCATTCAATGTTGAACTGGAAACGTTAAGAGCTTTTCATTGTTTAATTACGGCGACCAGACGTCTGGGATTGTCCCAGTTTCAAGTCGGCTGTCTGGGGTGCCAACAGATATCTGTAAAACACACAAAAAAATATCCTGGTTTTCAACAGTCATTACAAAATCGTCCTGTTTCCACAACAATTAAAAGAATAATTTAAATATTTTACTCGCTTTCAGTGCTTACATAGACATGTATCATGTTGTGTCCTACTCATTATTATTAATGACTTACTACCAATATAATTACATAAAAAACACACCACACGTCTGAATTCAACACTGATTGGACTGTATGTGTGTCAATCAATCAATGTGCCATTGTCGAGGCCGCTGCTAGCCTACGTAGGTAAACGTCATAGGCCATGACAGCTCTTTCTGACAGAAGCTGTCAGTATGCTGATGGTCAGCTGTCAGGCTAAAGGACTAAAGCCTGTTCCTTCCTTTATAAAGTACATGGCAATGAAAATGCTGCATTCATGGTAACCATGGGGTCACTGTTTACTCAAGCCGTGTGCTAAGTGCTGAAATAATTGTTCCCCATCCTGATGGAAACGCCTATGCATACGTGCATACATGTGGTACACTTAAGGTTCCTGGTTTTGGCGTTTGAAAATATGCTCAGTTTAATGTTTACCTGCGTCATACCTACGTCAGAATCCATTTCAATTTATCACCTTTCAAAACTTGCCTTTTTAAATTACTGACCTTCTGCTCAGTGATGAAAGATAAACAGTCACCTACTGACCGAAGATGCATTTACTGTCCATCTGTTGTGTTAAAATAAGCACAGCTGTTAAAGTGTTAAGAAAATGTGCCTTTTCCAAACTGGAACATCTCAACTGTAGGTAACACTAAAATTAAAGATAGTAGGTTAAGGATGTCATGCTAAATTAAAACACCTCGGTTGTTACAAGAGCATAAAATGTTTCTCTAGCTAAAGTTTGAGCATTATTAGAGTACAGCCACGTGAGCGGCTCTGTGAAGCTGTACTGAGGCACAGTAGTGCTTTGACCTGAACATCAGCATGTTAATATTTGCTATTATTACCAAACAGAAGCAAAGCTGAAGCTGACGTCATACATTTTTGGTATTTAGTCAAAGTATTGGACAAAGTATTGACCTGATGATATTGCTTGATTAAAAGTTCAGGTGATCCTCACAAAGGTATTAAGATTAATACTCAGGGGAACATGAACATAATGAAATTTTATCCAGTCCATGGTAAATCCAATGTAGAGATACTTCACTGAATAAGTGAAAATTAAAATAGTGCTAGAGGAAAATCATTCATTTTCATTCACAATCCATCCAGATATTTCAGTCTGTCAGTCACAGTGCCATCCTAACAGCCGCTACAAAATGAAACACATTATGGCAGCCTGATTGTTTGAGGATCAGGAGGTCAAACTACAGCCAGTTTCCTCTTTGAAAATAGTACTGGAAACCAACATGAAGACAACACACACACAGATGGGCAGGTTAGTAAGATGGCTTAAGTGGTGTAGTAATGATCAAGGACAGAACCTGACTACTAAAGAAATACATTGTGATGCCCGTAACTGAAGCCCTGGAGGCTGCTGCACAAAGGCTTTCAGAGCTGGCAGCCAGGCTGAGGAGATGTACCAGAGAGGCAGAGGCTAAAGGGATAAATGGCCTGATCTGAGGACGCAGGTCTGGTTCAACTGCAGTGAAAGAGAGTAGTAACGCCAGCTTGAGCAGCGCACCACAGGATTTTAACCAATTTGTAAATAATGGATGTTAAATTCTAAATAATAAATCACCGCAATAAAATATAGTGGGCTATGATAATGAACTAATTTAATGTTGGAATCTGTCTAGAAAATGTCGAGCCATTGCTTTAATATGTGAGCTGTATTTTGCTGCAGGTGCTGTTTGTCTACCTCCATTTTTACAAATAACCCGATCAGCACAAATGCAGCATTTGCTCAGCGCCACTGTCACACAATAACTTTAATTTTATTACAGTTAGTTTAATTATGTCCCTGCAGCCATATGTAATTGTAAAGCATTGCCCTGTTCTCCAAGGGACCAGCTGTGGTACAGTGCAAGCGAACCAAGAGTCAAAGCACCGAAAGCTGAAACTGATCAGTGATGGGAAAGGTGTGAGAAAGACACATCATCACATAACACCACTGCTCTGTGCTAAATAGACCTGAAAGCACATGACTGCAGGCTCCCAGAAAAGGAAGCAGTCACCATCACAGCAGCAGGTCACAAACACCAAGAGCTGGACAGCAGCGCAGCCTTCACACCTGCTGCATAAAGAAACCAGCAGCACTGAAAAAAAACCTTTCAGCAGCACAGATTAATCTGTCTATCTGTCCATCTAGTGACAGACAATTATGCAAATCTTGAAATGAATGACTTGATTACTAGTTCATTTCCATGGGAGGAGAGACAGGGCTGGACAGAAATACCTGTTATCCTGGTTCCCAGTGTTAATGTGTTAGTCCATTTGCATAGTTACGTCTTCCAAAAAAATCATTATGAATAATTCATTGTAGTTGGCAGCAACAATTTGTGCCAGGATCAATTCTAATTTCTGGGCAATAAATTAGATTTTTTTTAGCATCATGCCTACGGTTTTAATGGAATTTCGACTGTTTTACAATTCTACCTCTGCTCCTTTTATGTCACACTTGTGCCGCTGAGTTACGGGCCATCGTTTATTTTAAGACCAGAGTCATGAGCTATGTTGCCATTTCATAATCAACATATTTCAGCGTTAATCTATAGTTCAAACTGCAGCGCTTGATTCACGGTGACCTTCATCATATTACTTAAATGTCACCATTATAAATGTAAAGCAGTAAGTGTTGTGCCCGCAGTTATTAACAGCAAATCTATATTATCACGCGGCTCCCCAAGCTTTTTTTCCCCACCTGAATTTTCCTCCTGATACTGTCCATTTAAGCTAATTTTTACAATTATGTCTTCATATCAGTTTAAAGTTTCAAACGTTAATTAAAGAACAACTCAAATGCTTCGTGCTTCAATACGTGAAGCAGGTGATTTCCATGATCATGCTTAGCTGTGGAGGTAGAACATATAATAGGCGCACACAGACGAGAGCGCAGAAAATAGGAGGTTATTGGAATTGAATATGGCTTATAGCTAATAAAAGCTATTGTAAAATGGGTATGAACCAATCTAAGCAGACTTTATTCCTTTGTTTACAGACTGAGCACCTATATAATACTTCAGCGATTTGAGAAACTGGAAGATTAATTTCAGTATATCACAGGCTGTCGTGGTTTATGGAATCATGAATTCTTATACCTAAAGTGTGGAATGAAATTCAGAGGTGAATGGGGGCAGGACTGTATGTAAGTCAGCTTTTTTTTTTTTTTTTTTTAAATCTTTGTCAGATCGAATCGGAGAGCTCCTGGTCAGAATGTGATGTGAATTTGAATAACGTGTTAATAATAAAATCTTCTGTTATAGAAAACTTGATAGGTGGGCCACCAGGATAAAACATGGCAAACGCTGATTTGTTTCAGCCTCACTATTGTTAATTGTGAGATAAAGCCTCGGTATGGGAAACACTGACTCACAAGACAACAATCAAAAGGAAATTAAACAAATGAAAATGCTCTGATTAATTACTGTCACATGTCGTTATCAAGGTGTTTTGTTACCATTATTGTGATAAGGGATTGTTTTCAGTTTTTCATATCTTCCAGTGTTAGCGGCACAATTCCCAATGAACAAGCAGTATTTGCCAGCACTGGCAATGGGAACAAGAAAAGAAATCAATCAGGAAGGACAACTGACGAATGTACAGAATAAAAGCCTGCCATTGGCATCATCCTATTGACAGAATGTACACACTGATTAAATACTATATATTATAGCCTCATGCACAGGTATGTATACAGTTAACAAGTAAGAATAATCTATTGTACCGAACCACTGAACAGCCCCTGATAACTCCCTGCTTCACTTCATCATATTTGAACACTTTTGGCTCTTTGTACCACTTGGCACCATCTGCCGTTGTTTCAAAAATAGCATGGGCTGAGGACAGTTTTGTCTTCAATTGATTGATTAAAACCTTGCCAGAAAAGCTTCAGTCAAGGTTGGCTAGACAGAGTAAGATGGCTTTCAATGATCAAATATTTCCCCTTGCAGTATTTTTGGGCTTGGTTTTCTCCGCCCCTTAAATCACATTAGTCACCTTGAGTATGATGTAGAAGACATGAGGAAATGGTTGAAATAGCAGGTTTAAATGTGCTCAGCTTAACTTGGGCTAAGGGCTAAGTTAATTACAGTGGACAAACGAACCACAGACCGAGGTGTCATATCCTGAGATTTACAACTATCTTTTGAATCTTCAAGTAATGTATTTCTGACATCTGTCACTTTTTTCTTTTGATAAGACACTTTATTTGACCATTGTGGTTGTCTGTCTAATGTGACGTCGCTTTAAACTGATTACATCGTGCTTATTAAACAACCTTTAACTATGAGAGAAGTAGAGAACAGGTTCGTGTTTACAAGGTTCATTATTAGAAGGTAGGTCAGCTCAATTTAAGTGAATTAGTAATGTTACAGTAACCTCTGCTCCCAGCGCTCATTCGAGTGGACTGACTGTTAAACTAAGCTCCGTTCTAAAACTTTTCTGCAATTAATCCGCAGTCCACATGCGTACCAAATCAGCATATCACGGATCGACTATGTTGCGTTACACCACCAACGAGGGCAGAGTTCACTGCTACTTTTGTTTTCCCAGAGATTTTCCTGAATGTAAGAACATTTTTCAAACCAATCAATCATCTGGTCCAAATTAGGGGAAATGCTCCTATTTGGCAGCAGAGATTTTCTCCAACAATCAGATATTTTGAGTGGCAGAAACACATTCTTACAGGGTAATCAAATCAAATCAGCATCAGAGGGGCAGAGCATAATTGCTTTTACTATCAGTATTTGGTTCATATATTCTTTTGTGAATTTCCCCACTGTGGGACGAATAAAGGTATATCTTATCTTATCTTGTTCCACTGTGAACAATCAGGTTGCTTTGGAACAGGAGCCTGACCACCTTCTCAATGAAGTCTCATTTCTCCAAACAAATTCAACTCAGGAGAAAATGGCTCTAGGGTTCAAAATAACTACTTCAAACCAACTGGGCATGAAAAATGCCCCAGGAGACGTTGGCAGTTACATCACTTTTTTATTTATTTATTTTTTTTTACATGAGTAGGGTTTTAAAGACTTACTAAGGACCATGACGAACCTCAGTGTTTATGGAAAGAGTTTGGTGGTGTATCCAAGAGCCCGAAGCGCTCGCTCAGAAGTACTTATGCAAAGAAAATCACATCATTAAAAGAAACTGGATGTTAATATGTCGATAACCTCTATCTTCCATGCCCCCTACTCCTCCTTGAAGGTCGTCTGTCATGCTTAAGTCCTGTAGCCTCTGTGGCCGCTCCCCAGCTGAAGTGTGCAATGCTGTAATATAAGTAGCCTATTTATTTGTGCGTGGGTAGAGGCCACAGGGTTGCTTCCACATGTCTAGCCTTTCTGCCGGCTTTTGCTGCAGCGGGATCAATTAATGTCTGCGTGTGTGAGCCTGTGTGTAATTTCGAGTGTGTGTGGGAGGGTCAGTACACGTGTGTTTGGATCAAACGAGTATCTGCAAGTGTGTGTGTGTGTGTGTGTGTGATGTTAGACCTCCCCTGTCTAACAGCTGCCTCGCAGCACCTCCTCTAATATGCTGAGCACACAGGAGAGGTCCTTTTTGCTCTTCTTCCTCCTTGTTCAGTTCTGTTCTGTCTCATAGACACATTTGCATTTTCACTAGCTTTTTCTTCTTTTTTTTTAACATGATATAAAACATGATTTAAGTGTTTCCTTTCCGTCTTGTATCAGCGTGTGTTTGCCCGTGTCTTGTCCACATACACACTCCCTACTGTGTACTCCGTCAAACAGCACACACACCATGTCTGATTTGTTGTCCACACATCATCCACCAAATCTCCTTTGTGTCTTTTCTTCTTCTCCTTATTCTTCTTCTATTGCCCCTTTCTTTTCTCCTCTCCCTGCTGCTTCATGCACCCCTACCACTATCTATCTCTCCTGCCATCCACACCAGCTGTTTTTTTATCACAATCCCATTTTTCTCTTCGTGATCCTTTCCCCTCCCTGTTCTTCCCACCCCATTACATTTTTCCACAGTCGTTGATATATGCCAGCTTTATTCACCTTTTCTTCGCTTATTCTTTCAGTGTCACTTTTTTTCATGGGAGACTCATTTCTTTCTCTTTCCCTCTCTGTCTCTGGCTCATACTATCAATGTGAGTGATTATGCAATCCTGCGGCATGTTAAAGACATGAGGAGACTGTCAAACAGATCAATAGACAGTGTCTGAATATTTGGAACACACCATTTCTCAAACACACACACTTACGAACACACAAGTCCAAAATCATCCCGGCAGTCGCACGTGTGGGCAAATAAATGTATTCAATGATGCACATGTTAATGTGATGTATTGTCAGTACACAGAAGAGCTCAGCATGTAATGTGCAATGTCACATTTATAGAATAGACATAATTAGATTTTTTATTTAGATATGATTATGAAAATACACACACACACACACACATACATACGAGACATTTGTGTGGGTCGCCCAGACAGGAGCAGTGATTGGTGTGCTTCACTGCGATTGATTTCCTGTCTGAACCAGAGGAAGTCAGTTCATCTGATTAAAGACAGACAAGTTGAGAATCAAAGATTGGAAGCTGCTCGCTCTGCCTCTCTCACTCACTCACGCACACACACAGAAACACACACACACACACACACACACACACAATAATGTCCTACAAGTGCCTGATCTCTTATCTGTCCACTACAGTAGCGGCCACTGTGGAGCTGGCATCATGTACAACGTTGTGTGTCAGATCGTCCGTCAGCTTGAAACAGCTCCGGCTCAGAGGTTAGAGTGCAGTCAGTTAAATTAGACCTCTGTAATGGCTGCGTCTGCAAGAGCACTCTCAATTTACATTTTATAAATTTAGCTGACATTCTTATCCAGCGTGCTTTTTCAGGGAGCCTCTACTGCTGCAATCGTAACAGTACAAGCAAGCAACAGAAAAGATGCAAAGGTCAGAGCTGTAGCTGTCTCACAGTGTTACAGAGATGACGGTGAGAATGCATGCAGGGACAAAGTGTGAGGAAAGGAAATGGAGTAAAGGTTCACGAGGGAGCTATAGGTTACTGTTTTTAGTTACAGTAGGCATGTAAATCATTGAATTCACATATAATAATCTAAAGGTCCTCGCACTGTACCAGCAATGGGATTTTACAGTAATTCATCCTGCAGGAGTGGCAACAAACATTCATGCCCTCTCGGGTTGTGCACCACCCCGTGCTCTACTGTTAGCATGGCACAGCTCCGTACAGATGAAGTGACTTATGTGATACATACTCGCAGCTTTTATTTTTCTTGTCAGCACTCATTTCAGTATCTCCCATGACTCACTGTGAACCTCACCGCACTTACGTGGGAGGACAGTCACAAGAAAATGGTAGCAGTCTGTAGCAGCTGAGCGCCACTGTGTCATTTTGGTGTCAAGAACTGTCGGACTTGTGGGCGTGTCACATGCAGGTTTGGCGCCGTTTGGGAAAAAAATGAAAATTTATCGAAAACGGCATTTTTCCTCACTGATCACAAATGTGAAGTGGGAAACCAAACATCAGTATGAAAAAAAGTAGCGGATCATTGTTTGGTTTATATATTATTTGAAAGCATATAAAGGAGTTGTGTTTGCATTCCTCGAGTGGCAACTTTTTGTCATTGTGGTCGTGCCATTTCAAAATAACTGATTGTGGAGCTGCCAAACAAACTCTTTGTGCAGCTAATCTGTGTCTGTGCTCTACAACTAATCCTGTGTGGCTTTTCATTTAAAATCGTTGAACGCTTGGAAGCTGTGCTCTTCCAAGAGTTCAACGATGGACAAAAAGGACAATGGCCTCTGGGTTTTCTTCTGAACTGGCACAGCACCATGAGGAAAAGTAGAAATGAAAGTGAATGAAATGAGGTAACTCATTAGCCAGCAATTTAGTTTCCTAGGAATTAGGTCCATTTTGGATGATCACGCACATCACAGGCTACATCTAATGCCAATGTTCAGTGCCACTAGAGGAAGTGATATGTCCTTAATAGAGCAAGGCAGAAAGTAGGGGTGTGGAGGTCGGGGTGGTGGATGAGTGTGTCTGACTGTAAAGGAGGAGACCTGAGCTTGCGTCCTGTCACAGATCATTAACCTTCACCTTTTTATGAACCATAACCACGACCTTTCCCTCAACATGCAGTCATTTCCATGCACAGATATTGTAGGGATTTTTTTTTAATGCTGGATTTGAATGCAATCTGTTTTTGTAAAATCATCAAAAATCAATGTTCTTGTCTGGAAATAGGGACAATAAATTCCTTTTTTCCCCCACGTGTGTCTTGACTGTTCATGGCCACGTAAAAGAGTACAGCACAAAAAAAGATGGCTTATAGTATTTTCTATTCACACTTGATCAAATGTAGAGCTCAGTTCACTCATGTTCATTTACATGTAAAAGCAGACAGTGGCTTTGCAAGGGAACATGCTCCATGACCATGTGAACTGAATATAAATAATTCAAAAGCACGAATAGTTCAATACCATTTATACACCAACTGTATTTCTGAAGATTTTTTTATATTACAGCCTCAGTTGAAGACCTGCAAACTCGTCTACAATGTGAGAGATGCTGCGATGTCGAGACAGACAATGTCACGAGTTTGGTCAGTTTTCTAAAGGTTTACCACAGCTGATGACCCCACTGCTGGACTTTTATGAGTCCTCCCTCCAACCGAGACGTACCTACTCCCAAACTTCAGACCACAGACAGAAGTATCAGCAAAGTCCTGCAGTGAATGTCCAGATCCAGTCTGTTTGCAAAGTTAACTTCACCCGAGATACGCTGGCTGAACGTGAACTGAACTCCTGACTAACTTTCTCAAATGCATCGAAATTTCTGTAGCTCAATAGAGGGAATAAAGATGCTCAAACAGCTTCAGTGATGCTGTGCTTTTATTTTTAGATTTGTTTCTCTTTCATGTGAACAAAACAGTGGCGGAGAAAAATAGGTTTATATTGTACTTTCTTCTGCAGGAGGAGGACAGGTAATGTCATTAAGGATAAAAGGACAATGCACTAAGGTAACAGAGAGGTGATCCACGGTAAAGTGCTTTTGCAAGTTGAGAGCCTGTGGACTATTTGGAGATTTTAGCTGTAAAATATGTCCTTAAAAGAGTGCTCCAGAGTATCAAATGCTCATCGTCTGTAGGCTTTGAAAGAGGGTCTGGAGAGTTTGCCGCTTCTTGGAGAATGGCAGCTTTTGTTAGCTTGGATTCACAGCGGTTTCAATGGTTTCAAATGACAACCAAGAGACAAAAAATGTGTCAAAATGTATTAAATGTCAATGTCAGTACAGCACCTGGTATTTGCATTTGTGACTGCCGTTCGCTTTCTGTTTCCTACTGACAGTCAGCGTAGGTTTTATAAACCATGGGCACGGCTGTTCTCTAACCTTAACTAAGTAGTAAGTTTAATGAAGACCACCATGTTTCCCTTACTAAGTTTCTATTTAGTAATCTTAGTCTTAATCTAAACTAATGTCTTTCCCAAAAGCTTACTTAGTTTTTTTGTATTGCAACCTGATCAAACCTTAACTATAGGAGGTCAAAAAATAGTTGGATAACCGTTGACTGTAGGACACGACACCTTTTGTTATCTCCATCCTCCTCTCTCTGCAGACTTTGTGTCTATAACAGCACCACATTATTTCCCCCTTTGCTCCAGGTGGACGACAGTCATAACTTCTATAGTTACTAAAGGGCTTTGTTGTATAAATATACACAACATGTTGTTATTGAGCATTTGCTGAAAGGACTGACGCTGTTATTTTTCTTGGAAGGACAGTGTCGAGGAAACACTTGCAGCAGGTCATATCAAATATGTAAGTAAGGCCTTTATAACATGAAAGCATGAAAACATGGGCCCCCATAATGCCAGAGGCCCCTGTGAAGCTGCACCGCCAGCGCCACATAAAGAAGTGAGTGAACACAACATAACGCACAATGAATGTTCTCAAAAAGATTTAGGGAGCACTTGTCATTCTAAATTGCATAGTCAGGGGAATTTAATTGCAGACACAAAAAAAAAATGCCTGAAGGTGTCATAGAAGAAGGAGTCCCAGTTTAGCACATAAACAATTCATTGAGTGTGTACTTTTGGGAGCCTGCGGTGTGTGTGTGTGTGTGTGCGTGTGCACGTAAGTACGATAACAAGAGCCCATGCCGTGAGCAGTAATCTGCTAACACAGTGGATTGAGTTGGCTCTGCAGGATTAGCAGTGGTGTGTAACAGAACACACTCTTAATTACTGCTATACAGTCATGTTCAATGTAGAGGAAGAGACGGAGTGCGAGGGAGAGGGGGCACGCTTTTAATTGCTGTAATACATTCATGCACGGGCAAAGGAAAATTCAAAAGATTAAAGCGGAATAGAGGGTGGGTTTTATTGTGTGTGTTTGGATATTAAGTCGATGTAGGAGCAGAGTAGCGACCGTAAAGCTGCCTGTATTTGCACACAGAACCCCGAACTCTACCTAACCCTACACACACATATGTACACACATATGCACACACATGCAGTCATGCGTGCAGACACATATGTCACCGAACTATCTGCCAGCCAGTTGTTCTCCAACACGGCAACAACGGGATGAGACTGTTCTGTCATTGTCGTCACCGTCTTCCTATCTGTGTGTCAGTGTGTGTGTGTGTCAGAGGCGGAGAGAGAGAGAGAGGCTGCCAGTTGGGGTAGATCGATATCACTGACTGAGAAATCACAGCAACGCTTAGTGCCCATCAATGACTTCTTCTCTGTGTGTGTGTGTGTGTGTGTGTGTGTAGTATCCAATGACAGAGCAGTGGGAAATGGGTGGAGGATGGATGGTTTAATGAGAGAGGGAAACAGATGAGTTGGTGAATCCTATTTTCTGCTCCAACTTTCCTCATCTCTCTCTCTCTCTCTCTCTCTCTCTCTCTCTGTGTGTGTGTCTTTGTGTCTCCCTCTCTTGTTCTCCATTTCTGGTTAGTGTCTGATCCAGCTCATGATGATGCAGTTACAAGATTGGATAACAGAATATGAGAGAGACAGAGAATTGTGACTGACAGATTTTTCAACTTTATGCAGTTATTCATCGTTACTTTTTTCTTTGGTCTCTTTTCTTTGACACTTTTTCTCCTCATCATTTCTCAATCTTTGTTGTTTTCACAATTTAATCTTCGGCTGTCATTTCATTTTTGATTTCTCTTCGAGTTGAATGAATAGACCAGAATGTACCTGTTTTTCTATTATTTTTGATCAAAAATCAGATATCAGTTGTTTTCATGAACATCTCATACGAAAGAGATCCATCCTTGACTGAACTAAGTAACTTGATTGACTTTATAGAAATAATGATATATTGCTTTCAACGAGACCAGGAGTCTACAGCCACACACTCATTATTATATTATTATGGTATTTCTGTTAGGCTCAACTAAGGCACTGGGTGTTAAATGCTAACATCAGCATAATAACATATTCACAGTTGCAATGTGAACATGCTGATCTTTAGCAGGTATAATGAGCAGCCTGTTTACCATCTTAATTTGTTGCATGCAAACACTTGCTAATTATCACCAAACAGTACACTAGAGGCGGATGGGAGCGTTATTAGTGCATTAATGCAGGTAGGCTATATGATCATAAGCCAAAGTGCTGGACTAATCTGACCTGCTGGTACTGTTGGATGAAAAATCACCAATTCACCCTGACAAGGACATGAATTTCAATTTAGTTTCAAAAACACCCAAAAGTTTGTGCCAGTCCATCTGGAAGATGGAGACTGGCTAAGCGAAACTGATGTCTATTCCAAATGTTATGAATCCATCGAATAGCTGTTCACTCAAAACCAAAAATGTCAACCTCGTGGTAGCACTAGAGCAAAAGTCAGAGGGTCACCAAAGTCATCAGCCAACCTCTAAGGATCATTAGTGTCTGACCACAGTGGTGGACCCTCCCCAAGCCATGCTGACATTGCCAGAGCCACGTTGCCAACTTGGCTAAAAAATAAAAATACATTTACCATATCAGGTCCCGAAGGCCGAGTAACTCCTTTGCATTTTGCATTGTTATCAGGTGTAATGATATGTTGTATTTCACTTTCAGTAGTTGCCACAATACGTTAACCTGCGTCATCTTTTGCTCCTTTAGAACATTTTAGAGCCAGAGGGTCAATAATTTCTCCACTCCAGATCAAGCCAGACATCCGCCTCCGCCTCCAACCAGAAGACACCACATTCCCTTTCTCTTAGCTGCATTGCATCCTGGGTTATAGGCTGCTGGGAGAAAGGGCTTTCTCTCGCTCTTCCACAATAAATGTCTCCCGGAACGCTGGTTGAACATTGGCCTGAACTCTTGTAAAAACCACAGCTGATGCGTTAGATGTGCTTGAAACAAGACAGGAACACAATTAAAAACATTAATAGATTTTGAAATGAAAGTAGCTGCTTTTAATAGCTTAAGTATTATAGGCTGTAATTGTTCTTTAAGGAGCTGTCAACCTTGAAAGAATTTTATTAGCCTTTCACTGGAGAGTTGGGAGAGCTCTGTGTCGGACAAAACGCTTTCTTTCAGAAGCTTATAAATCCTCACAGAACTTGAGTTCTTAGAAACGTTCACACTCTAATATATTCAGCGTGCGCACACAATAGCTACCTGTGGCTTCAGTCCAGAAGTGTTCGTCCACGTCCGACAGACCCTAAGCTCTTTGTCTCTCTGTTTTGCATTCCGCTTTGTCGCGCCTCCTCCTCGTTTTCCTTCTTTGCATCGTCAGACTGTGTCCTCCCATCATCTATCTCCTGTCCATCTCCCCGTCAATGTTTGGAAGACCTGCTTCGTTTCTCTCCCTCAATACTCTGTATTGCCTTTTGTCTGCTTCCCTACAAACTGCTCTTAATCAAATCCATCACGATTCCAAAATGAATGACTGTCAGACGGACATTGCCAAGTCGTTGAAATAAAGTGCAGTTCCAATCATTTGACTGAATGGCTACTACAATACACTGTTCAAATTTCTCTCCGTCCAGCCTGTCTCTATCTGTCTCTCCTCCGGCCCTGATTAGGTTGTTTCCCATCCACTGTGCAGAGTATAGCGCTCTGTGGCTAATTGGCAAGTTCAATCAGAGAGACAAATGAAGAGAGGAGACACTGACCTTTCAGAGGTACTCGCTGCTCTCCTGTCTCTTCACTGCTCTCCTCTTCCTGCCCTTCTTTTCCTCTCACTTTGTGCTACGTCTTGACTCAGCACTCAGCATCTTTCTGCTTCTCTTTTCTCTTATATCTTCTTGTCTCCTCTCTCTTCCAACCTTCCCTTCATCTCACATCCCCTTCTGACCCCATTTCTCTTCTCTTCTCTTCTCTTCTCTTCCTTCTGTGGGAAATGAGTTGTCAGTCATTCCAATTTATTTTGACGACTTATTCTCCAGCTTGTCAGAAGAAAATTACAGCGTACAAACTCACTCCCTCACACACACACACACACACACACACAGTGTCTTGTCTTTGCGCTCACACTGTATGTGTCTATTTTCACTGCCACCCACAGCTAATGGCCCACCCCTCCCTACACCCAGCTACTCAAGGAGGGAGGAAAGCAATGGTCCAGAGCAGAACAATGGCTGCTTCCATGGTGCGGCGGAGTCGTTTATCTGTTTGAGGCCCGAGCGTGTCCCACTTGCTTCCCGTCTGACCCATCGACCGTGACTGATGGTGCAACCCGCGCCACGTTGGGGTCTACATTACAGCGTGACTCCTCTGTGTCAAGCGTGCTCGGTAATGGCTGCCGCGCTGTCGTTCATCACCACAACGGCCGGAGGGATGTGAATGATCGGTCGGAGGCATGAGCATATTTATGCATGCGTGCACATGCCCATGTGCATCAAACAGCCATAAGCACATGAGCATGAAATCCTAACCACGGATGAAATCTGGACATCAGACATGTATGAGTGCACCACCCACACATATTTACATTATTACAATCACACTGTTTAAAAGGCTCTTACACAACCAAAGGACTGTTTATTTGAAGAATATGTACTTACAGCTGCATTTTTTTCTTCTGAAGTAACAATTTGTGAAACTCTCATGTGTCTATTTTGCTATGGTGGGTAACCAGCTGCTACAGCACATTTTCTGCACTCTGAGTCTGATGCAAGGAAAATAATCCCCTGTTGAACAGAAAGGGATGTCTTTTTTATTTAACATACATTTTTAGTAAACAGGAGATGAACTGTTTTTTAGTATAAGGGCTAAGTCACATCAGCATTTATATCAGTGAAATCTCGAGCCAAAATCAATATTTCAGTGGGAGGTGGTGACCAGTGGAGAAAATTCATACGTTTCTGTTGGATCAAGTCCAGTGAGCTTTGACATAAGTTTGCATCACTGAGCATTTGTAAACTGTCATGGCCAAAACGCAAATAACACAAATAAGAACTGGAATTAGCTGCTTCTAAAAGTGCACAAGTGTTAAATGCTGGAGATGTTTGAGGCTTGAAAGATTTTTTTTTAATTCATCTTTTTTGGAGAGCTGGAGAGTCCTTTGTTGTTTCAAATGCTTTTCAGAAGTTTATAAACCCAGACAGAATTGCATTTCTTAGAAACTTTTAACATCTCATCTTCATATCAGTCGAGTCCTGAGCTCTTCATCTCTCTGTTTTATATTCTGCTCTGTCGTGCCTCGTCCTCATTTGCTTCCCTCTTCCTCTTGCCAATTTGTGTTGTCGGGCTACTGGGCTGAGGTGACATATTTGTCATGTTTAGTCGACTCAGAAGCTGCGGTGGCAGTTGCTACGAACAGTTAACTTTTTATCACAGCGGCCAAGAGTTCCCAGAAGTTAACCCATTCACCTATATTGATCTAATCGTATCTTGTTGCCTTTTTTTTTTTTTCATGAATACAGAGTTAGTTAGTCATCTAGCTGCATTTGAGAGTCTCTGTTCTTAATCCAGCCAACAAAACACTCATTGATCAGTTGTTTCTGCAACAGGGGAACATGCATCAACAAGTACAACACAAGGAATAATTTGAAAGCTGAAAACATGCATTATTCAGAGGTGTGATCGTCACCATGGCTGACTGAAGAAAAGAGTTCCATTATAACTTGATCCGTAGCAAAGTGCTATTGTAGTCACCTGGTAAATAGTGACCCTGCAAAAAAAAAGAAGTGCAAAAGTGTTGTATGGTGCATTGGTGTTACAAAAAGATGTTCCGTCTTATCATGCAGCCCTTTCCTCATTCATCTTTGGTGGAATGAATGCGCTGTCACTATCATTTTCTGCCTCGCACACATACCCTCACCCTGACCTTCTCGCCAGCCGCCACAAACAGATAAATATGTGCTTCTCTCACACTGTCTGCCTGTATTGATGCCATTATAAGCTTCTCTCTTTGACCTTGAGCTGACCCTGCGGCGCTCACTGAGTATCTTGTTGGGAAGTATTTTGCAACGGTATAGAAGTAATAGAAGTTTCACTTGTAGCGCTTTTTCACGATTTAGGGAAGAAAAAAAACACAGTCCTTGATCCATCCTCCCAGACATAGCCGGTTCATACACTTAATGGCCTCATACAAGGGGATAAATCCATGATTCTGTGTGTGTGTGCGAGCGTGTGTGAGGCGAGTTCAAAGCCTTTTGTCGCAGAGGGATGAAGAGTCAATGCGGTCAGGGAACATCGAACCATTTGCCCTGTAGATTGCCTTGTTAAACAGCACTTGTCTACCTGTCAAAATCCCTCCAGACCTTTTATCTGTCTTCTCCAATAATATCAGCCACTAGTAGAACAGTATATTACAAGAACAGTCGCCTCTGAACATCAAAGCTCCGTGCTTTTTTTGTGGGGGGGGCTGCCACATTGCTTAAGAGCCCCAGGTGCCATCGGTTGAGTTGCGTTTTTGGTTCTTCTTTTTTTCCCCGTGTTGTTTGAAGTGCGTTCAGTTGGTCCCACAGCATTTTGCATCTATTGTCTGATTGTACCGAGCCTCTTGCTGCTTTGTGACGCTGGCCTTTTCTGACGGATTGCTTTCCTTCTATCATGAGATATCTTGTGTGAAGAGCAATCAGAGGAGACAAACTGAGGATGTGGATCTCACTGAAGCTCGATTCTTCAAGGGGAGTCATTTTCTCTGGCCCGATTTTTTTTTTTTTTTTATTTAAAGCCATTTTGTTTTTACACTTTCTTCCTCCAACCAGTCACATCAGTTACATTTACATATTCCCTAAAGTGCCGAACAGCTCTCTGAAGTGTAGGTGGAGTGTGTGTGTGTGTGTGTGTGTGTGTGTGTGCATTATGTATGCCAATGTGTGATATCCTATTCCTCTAAATACACTGCCAAAGCTATTGCCCAGCATCTCTGGAAAAATGAGCTCGATATAATATGATAATCAACAGAAAGGCGAGATAAAATGATAAACTCGCCCTCACTTTATTACAGACATTGATTTGTTGGTCTCTTGCCGCAATATTATCCAACTAAAGCGTGTCTGTTTGATGTAAGATCTTATTAAATGATCTCTTTCTTGACTTGGCTGCTGTCTGCATTTTAAATTCTTTTTTGTCAACACAATCTTGTCATTGCTTTCATCTTCTATTTTCTTAATTTGGGGTCATTCTTTTTTCTTAGCACGCTTCCTTTCTGGAATATATTGCACTTGCAAATTTGTCATCTATGGAGATAATAATGGTTCTGTCTAAGAGTAAAAGCCTTTGATAGAGACATCCCATAACTATGTTGAGGCCTTTCATTGTTTTTGCATGTAGAGGTTCTATGTTTCTGTCCCTGAAATGACTTGTTTACAAGGTGCAGTTGTCTGCAGTGCCATGTCATTTTCCAATTCAACCAGACAAGAGCCGCAATAGGAAATGGGGTGAGAAGGTATTTTTAGAAGCAGAAAAATCTGAATTCCTGGATCCCACCTTTCTGCATGTTGTTGTGAAAACTTCTCAGACAGCAAGTGACGTCTGAAAACTCGTTACTCTTCACAATACATCTGCCAACAAGTACAAATTGATTCTCAGGCGCCTTCGAGATAGGAAGCACATCGGTTTTCACTACGTGTGTAACACAGCTTGTTATTCAGCTTCCATTACAGTACAGTACAGAGTGTAATCAGCGGGAAAAAAAAAACCTTTTTCTGCACAGCAGCTGAAATCAGAGTTTTTGCACCAACAGCTGTCCGTGGCCGAAGCAGCTGGCACCTTTTGATCGTCCTGCCAGAATCCTGATTTGCTTTCCTCTGCTACACAGCGACGTGACCATTAACCTTGTCTATCTGCCGTGGACTGCCAACAGCATTACCTCTCTTAACTGCTAAAAGCTCCGCATCAAGGTACATTTGTATGATTAGGTCCTGAAGCCTCTGTTCACGTGCTCATTTCACCTCATTCGTTTTCTGTTTTGTACTTCAGAACAGCGGTGCTCCCTGAGATAGGGATCAAACCTGTGCAGCTGTTCTTTTTTTTTTTTGTATTTGTTTGTCTGTTGGATTATTAGTTAATTTTCCATGACTCATTTGTGTCCCCAAACACAGCTGCCAGTGGCTGTGTATTCTTGTTTTGAATTATTTAAAATGCAGGTGCTTTGTCTTCAACTCCTGCTTCGTGTGTTTGCTGAAATCTGTCAACAAGTCCTCCTCATTAAACAACTAAAGACATCATTTGCAACTGGCCTTTAGAATGACACATGAAAGAAGATCGACACCACGCTCATGTCTTTACTCCAGATATGAAGCTGGAACCAGCAGCTTATCGTAGCTTAGTATGAAGATTAGAAACGGGGAAACAACTAGCCTCATTTAGAATGTAAAAATAAATCTGCCTGCCAGCACCTTTCAGGTTACTAATATAACCTGTTATGTCTTGTTTATTTAATCTATACAAAATAATGAAGTATAAAAATGACTGGTTGTGGAACTGGAACTATTTTTTGTCCTGGAGCAGTGACTTCCTGGAGTCATATCGTCCATGTGAAGCGACCAGCGGAGACTCCAGGAGGTGACTGCACCTGGCTGACTGTTCACCTTTGGACAGAGGGTGGTGTTTCTACCTGTCTGCCGTTAAGATAGCTCGACTGACTGCAGGCACCAGCTTCATATTTAAGATGCAGGTATGAGAGTGGTACTAATCTCCTCATCTACCTCTGGGCAACAAAGCAAATAAACATATTTAACAAAAACTTGCACTATAGCTTGAAATATATAGATTTGTTTGTGTATTTGTGCACCAAATATAGGATGTTTTTGTTTCATAATATTAAAAGAGGATTATTGTCATCTCAGTGGGGAAGGTAGAGTTTTCTTCATTTTAGTCCAGTAGGCATTTTGTTCAAACTGAAAAAACTTGGAGAAAACTTTTGGAGATATATGAACTTTGTAGACGATCTGCTTTTGTGGGAGGGAAAATAATGAAAAATCTCCACCCAGAGATCATTGTCTTATCTGTTGCTGCGAGCCAAACTGTGAATGGCACCACAAGGCCGTGTTAAAATGCTAAAATCGCTCTTGGTTTAGCCCCTCTAATGGTGGCTACATTGTGCAGACTAATTAGAGGCTTTTTAAATGTCATAGAGCCATCAGCATGACGCTGTAATTAAAAAAGAAAAACCTTTATGAGTGTCATAATGAATTGGCTAAGTCATTATCATCATCACTAAACAGGCTTTGTTCCTTCGCTGACTGTGTGTGTGCGAACATGCTGTCATTTGTGTAATGAATCACATTGGACTGTCTGTCCTTGGGTAAAGTATAATGAAGGTTTGATACATCACATTATGAACATTTGGTGACATGTTTTTGGTTCCTGCCATCCCCTACAGTTTTCATCCTTCACTCTCTGTAAAGTGACAACCTCTGTAAATTAAACTGTTTTAGCCAACTTGCTGAACTTTTGCCATTTAATCTCTTGTTTTTTCTGTAAATGGCTTCCACCTATAAATACGTTACTGTCCATTTTAAAAATATACAGGGGCACCACATTTCTATGTGGGTGACCTCCATATCAAGTGCTAGTCCAGAGAATAGACCACGGTCCACAGAGTGCACCATTAGTTCCCAGTTTTGCATGCATAAGGTACATGCTGAAAAAAAATGCAGATGAGAGGTCACAAGCATTACCTGCTAACCATTCATTCCCCAGAAGCTAAGGGGCTGTGCCAACGCTCTGCAGCTCAGTCAGTGGTCTGTTCATGGAACTATTGTAACAAAGCAGAACAATGATTTCTGGTGTTTGCAGGACTTTTTTGGGGGGGGCTTTTATTACACCAACTGAATAGAAGAAAGACGGGACAGAAAGGAGTAGCATATGGTACTGCCATGCAAAGAACTCTCCAGGGTGCATGTGAATACAGTACATGCGCCACCTTGACACCTCAAAGGATTTCTGTTTGCCATGCTAATTTTTAATAAGTTAATACTACTCCTTACTCTCTTCACCTTTCTTCCCTTTTCTTGTTGTCTGTTATGCCAGATATTGAAAGTAGAGGGTATTTTTTTCTCTAAAGCTTGCATCTCAGCCCCACGTCACAACTTGTCTCAGATACTCCACCATATGACCTTTATTTTCTATATATTATATCACATTATATAACAATATTTATGATGTTATGAATGCAGAATGAAAGAAATGATATCGAACATTCTGGTACATGTACAATTAGGTCAAACTCATTCTGACTTTTCATAAACAACTAGGTTGGTTTAAATTACACCATTATAGAATTGATCAATCTCTTGAATGATTTATTAATTAATTATTGATATGGAGGTCACCCACATAGAAGTGTGGTGCCCCTGTATATTTTTAAAATGGACAGTAATGTATTTATAGGTGGAAGCCATTTACAGAAAAAACAAGAGATTAAATGGCAAAAGTTCAGCAAGTTGGCTAAAACAGTTTCATTTACAGAGCTTGAGGTATAGCTCAGTCAGATAAGGTCTGGACACCTGAAGGACACCTGAAGGACACCTGAAGGTCCGAGGTGGAAGGATCAAATCCAGCTTATTGCAAATTTCCCCACTGTGGGACGAATAAAGGTTTATCTTAATTGTCCTCTGAGACCCCAAGAACACTCCCATCACCAAAGTAAGCTACATACTGTAAGTGCTTGATGAGTTAAATGTGTAAAAATATATGTACAGTAGTATGTATGAGTAAGTCAACAACACCTCATTTTGTTGTCGTGTTGCCTTGTTAGTCGTCCCTTTAGTGCTCCACAATCTGAAAAGCATGATAGAGATTTCACTTGTTTAATTGAGGGTCCTATGTGTGAGTCCTTTTCATCACTGCTCTCATTCTGTCACAGGAAACTTTTGAATCTTTATGTTTATGATCTTTGAAACCTCTGAAGCTATTCACTACTATCAAGGTTTTCCTTGTATAATAAATACCTTATTTTAACCATCAGCAACCAACGGAATGTATTTCATCAGAGACCAGGAGAAGGTGTTTTTATTTTTTGTCTTCTCATAAGAAGGTTTGATCCTTTTTATCTTGTTCTCCCCCCAAAAGGTGAGAGACTGGCCTTGATGAGGTTGCAATGATAGGCCAATCGCCTGAGCTGGAATGCAATTTCCTACAACATTTTAAAACTTTTCTTTTCTTTAACAATCTTGTGAAGTTCATTTTGCAAAGAGGTGACCTCCACCAAGTTGGTTTGGAGCTTTCTTTAATTTCCAGTGCATATAAGATTCTGGAGGCACATTATGTCCTACATCAAGAAGTTGTATTTTTTTATCAAAGCTACAGTATGTCTGCCAAGCAAGTATTTGTTCTTGCATATAGATGTCCTGAGCTGGTGTACAACTCAGAGATGGTTCAGGAAGGAGACGAACAAAGAAGAACCAAATATTTATCATGCATTTTTTTTCTGTGAAAGTGAACAATGTTTCTGCAGGTTTTATTTGGAAGCAATTGAAATGCTCTCTCTTACATACTTAAACTATATAGAAATTTTCTCACTTTGGCTCCTGGGACCAGCTGCTACCAGCGTAAGACCATCTGACAAATTTACCACGACTAAATCCTCAAACCATGGGCCACCAAACAAGGTCTCTGCAGAGATACAGTATATTAGATCAGTTACAGTTTCAGTTTCATCTTACCTGAGAGTTGTTTTTCAGTAAACTCATCTAAACTCATTACTGCCCGCTCGTGCTTGGATGTCACAGGTGACAAATTGTGGCATGTGGCATGTACAGCATGTCTTTGTGTGTGCGTGTGTGCATTGGTGCAAGTGCACAGGACCCTTATGTGAGTAATTGGCCTCTAATCAATCATGAAGCTTGATAATTATCACACTGTTTGTTGAATGAATATTAATTTCTGATTGGCTGTAAGGCTCTTAATTACCTGTGAATGTCTTATAATGAGGTACAGAGCTAAAGCGTTTCGCTGCCCACCAGTGCGAGGAGTGTTTCTTCAAGTGAAACATAAGTGGAATGGCTTGAATATTCCCTTTAAAAGCTCAATGAGAAGGTTGAGGCTGCAGATCCGTCTCAGCACCAATCACACTGCATTGCAGATGCTTAGCCACTGCAGTAGATGGACAATGTCACGTTGTAGGTAGAATCTACCAGATGGGTCAGACATTTTGTGTTTGTGCTGCGCTGTTATTGGATATATATATTGGATTGTGATACCTGTGACCTTTTTGTTGTTGCACTGAAGCAATGTTTGCCAGATAATTTCAGGATGCTTTAGAAAAAAGAAAACAATAGTTCTATACTGTATGCTGTTTTATCTAGTGTATCAAAGGACCTTTACCTGACGGACTCGGGCCACCTATTGTTTTGCAATTGCTGCCACATCTCATGCTGCAATGAGCCATGTGGTTAAAAAAAAAAAGAAAAAGTTTTATATGTGATACTATATCACAATTCACAATTTTGGCTTTATGTTCACTTGAAGGAAAACAAGGTAAGGATATAGAAAAGATTAAATCAAGGAATATAAATCCAAGGGACACCCATGACAAATCACTTAACTCTCCTCTAGTCTCATTGTACATTGGCTTGTAAGCAAATGGAAATAGCAAGATGCCAGAGAAGAATACATGCGAACAAATGTCATGCCTTTCATCAGTTTCTCTCAGGCCTGTGTGCATGTGTTGTTTTGAGTTTATGCATGCTGGAGATGTAAGAAAATCTATTTTTATGTGAGTCTGGTGTACTGGACGGCTCTAAATACAGGTGTATACCCAAAACTCACTGGGGACAGTTTGGGATGCCTGAGCACCATTCCTGTTTGTTTACATCCCTACATAGGACAGCCTGACTTCCAAATATATGCTTGGTGGCATCAATGGGCTGCTTTGTAAGTTGCATCTTCTGACTAGCGTCTTTATCCATGTGCCAGTGTTGTCTCTAAAACTGCATCCCCATGGATGGAGCGGAGAAAGGAAATGAGATGCCCTAGATTGTAAGTTTCCCTTGTTTAACTCGTCTGTCGTTACATCCTCGAATCATCAGCCTCTCTCTCATACCTTTGTTTGTTACTGCTTGCTAATCTAGCTCTCTGTGTCTGTCTTATGTTGCCATTTTTTGGTGATGTCACTGAGAGATCAGTTGGATGAAAAATACATTTCAGCTGTGAATGACTGAGGCTAATGCTTTGTCTTAAGAATAACACCAAGGCCTGTTGCTTCACAGCAATTAACTGGTAGGGTTGAAAGACAATGCTGCTCCAGTTTCTGCTGACATGGGTTTTAATTGAATCTTTCCCTCCTGCCGGCCCACACCTCCATGCTGGATGTGATCCTGATGCAGGTGTGTTATTACTCCACCTACACTCCTCAGCTTTGTGCATTGCCATCTGTGACAGACAATTCTCTTACCCATTATCTGGAGGATCACTTAGAGTATAATGTTATATTTGATATCATATTTGTAAAAATTCATTAAAACAATAGAAAGCAGCGTACCATACAGTGTGTTCTGCAACTACGAAAGCTACTGTATAATCTTACAAATCATAAACAAAGTGTTCTCTAATGAACTACATTTCCCATAAGCCCAAGATGTTTGCAGACCAAATGTCACAGTTCGACAGGAGAGACCCTGAGCGAGTCGAGGTGTGACAGTGAGCTCAGGCACATTTGTAATAACAGCAGACAGCTGAGATTAGAACAAGGAGATTGCAGAAAAAATATTAGAGGAGAATGTTTTATGGATATGGACCAAACCATGTTATGATGAAGAAGGAACCTGCGATGCCACACTTGTCATTTTTTTATAGGAGCTGTAGTGTCAGTGTGTAGTGTTTTGATTTCTTGGTTTATTTTTGTGTTCTAGTTTATTTTCTGTGCATTTTCAGTTTTAACTCCTGTGTTCTTGGTTTAGTGTTTTTTCTTTAGTGTTAGTATTTTGTGTTTTTCTGTGTGGCACTTTTTGTTCAGGCACTGCTTCAGTGGCCGGGGGTGTGGTCTCATGTACCGGGGCTCTCAATGGTCACAGCTGCCGCCAATTTCACCTCATCACCAACAGCTTTATATCCCTCCTGGTTTCACCTGCAAGCTGCCAGATCGTCCCTGTCCACTTGTCTTTCTTTCCAGTATTTCCAGTAAGCTGCTTGATTGCCCTGTCGCTAGTGCTTTGTGTTTCCCATGTTTCCTTGCTTCCAGTGCTTCCAGTGTTTCATTGGCTTTGTCTCTCCTATGTGCCTCAGACCATGGAGCCCCAGCACCTCTACCACCTGTAACTCTAGCATCAGCCAAATACGTGTCTTTTGTGCTCATCTGGAGTTTTTGGTTAATCAAATCCCTTTAACCCTCCACCTTCATCTGTGTCTCGCGACTGGGTCCAGTTAAAGAAAACCTAAACCATCACATGTTTCTTTAAATCCTCACAAAGCAATCTTTGTTTAACTTTGTTAAAATGGTCAAGAATCCTGCAGCTGCTGTAGTGGATGCAGATTTGTCTTAGAATATGGGAAGTTTATCCCAGGAACATGCTTAATTTTTTCAGAAAGACTGATGAAGGAAATGTTGAATGGGAGAGATTGCAGTGATTTATAGAACATACATTTTACAGTCTTGTTGAATATTTTAATGCATCTGCTGCCACTATCATGACAAAGAGATATAAAAGGTAAACTCTACGACAAAACCAATGACAGGCAAAAACTAAAACAAATAAATAAAACTAAAACGTCTTCTGAATAAATTGGCACTAATTGGCTGGTTCACAAGCAAGCTTGTCTAGGTGCCATTTAGTTTGGTGGGTTGTTGTGGTTGGCTAACTTTACCATTATAGCTCAGCAGCCGGGATCCTCCCTCATGAGATTTTGAATGTCAGACACTTCATTTCCTGCATTCTGGTGAATTTTTATGCACCAATTTCAAACTCCTCTACTCTCATTGTTCAAAATAAAGTCAATTTCATGAAGTCAATATTAGTATTTGTAGGCACTATAAAATAAATGTCATGCCTCTCATAAAGGATGAAGTAGACTAAGTAGATATGATATTGAAAATAATGACAAACTAATTTTCAATGTCGTGTGTGTTCTATCAATTCTATTTTTATTCTTTTCTATCAGTTCTATTTTGTAAAAATGTGGAATGACTTGGGTATTAAAAATAGAAAGAATAAAACAATAATTAAATGTAATTTTCAATTTCAAATTTCATTTTTATCAAATGTTTTATAACAGTATGAGCAGTGTTACTGTTAAAGAAAGTTTAACAGTACAACAGTGTAAAAATAACACATTTTATTTAGTGTATTACAAACTTTTTTTTTAAATTGATTGTCACAGATGTGACAGGCACAGTGGTCTGCACCCTCAGTACACGCCTCATGGGACCAGTGCAGACAATAGAGACAGACACTGCCCCCACACTTCCTGAGGCAAAGAAGAGCCGAATGTCTGCCGGCACACAGTAAACGATTTTTAAAATATTTAACTAAACTTTGAGTTGGTTCTTCTTTTATTCCCACAACTCTTTTCAATAAGATAATTTGCACACAGTGATGAAAACAGATATGTACATTGCTAACGTACATTATAACTGATCTTTATGATTTCAAAACATTACAGTTCTTTTGAAATAAACTTCTGCTCCATGGATTATCTAGTTATATACAAAGTTTTTCAATATATTATCAAGATTAAATAATGCCATTATCCTTGTTTTTGTTGAACCTAGACATATTCTGTTCTGTGCAACTGATCATACATGTTTTAGTAAATGCTGTAACACACACAGTGTGGCAGCATTAGAGACAGGGAAAAAGAAGCGCTTGCTTCTGTACCGAAGACCTCTGACACGGCAAACTTGCTCGCATACGTGGAGGAGGCGGGTCTTCTGCTTCCATACTCAGAGAGCTGTGTATCTGGGAGAGTGGCCTGATGCAGCTAACCATCACATGATGACTCTAAGCACAGTACGATCTGTTAACAACAGTGAACACATTACCCAACAACTTACCGTATTAACCTCTTCTGTCTTTGTGTTGCTCGGACATGGTCGTCTCCTGCTGAACGTTGCTTCAGGTCAGACAGTCCACCATGGGCAACAGAAAGAACTCTGTAAAAACAAACTGCACAGTTTGCCTTGTATTCATTCCCACTGACAGGACTGATCCACTCTGAGCTGGAGGTATTGACGTTTTTAAAAGAAACATGCGCATGAGTGTCTGTAACCAGTGCAACACTGACGTTGAGTGACAGAAAAGTTGCCTGTCATTCTCTTCTGTGAATTCTGATTTTAATAATTAGCCGCTATGTCGAATGAAACACTTTTGGCTTTATCATTTCTCATGTCATTTTAAGCATGTGAAGACTATGCATCAGTGTAGGGTGTGCATGAAAATACAGAACAAAGCATCCCCCGTAATGATTTAGTAAGGGACAGTGCATTTTATTTTTCACTACTGGACAATTCTGTATTGTATGGGATGGGCGGCAACCCTGAATTCACACTGTCTCTGCAGGTAGATACTACATAACCAAGCCTCCAGCATTTCATGAGGACATACACATTACTTTCACTGTCCCACTTTCTGCTGTGGGACATTAGCCATTTTTCACATCCTGTCTCTTCTCATACCACCAAACCGCACTGTTGTGAAACTGGAGACCTCAATATAATTTGAAGTTATATGGAGCCGGAAAGGTGTTATGGATTTGTTGTCCTTTTTCGTCGTCTCCTCTTTCCTTTTACAGTAGCCTTAACACCAAACAAGCATATGAAACGTTAACTCATGTGTATGTACTCCACGCATGGTTTGTCTATTAAAAGTCGGTTGGTGAGTTATGGAGCTAGATTATCTGTGCGCTACGTATGTGTGCATCAGTGGTTGTATGATGGATCAGTCTTGTTAAACTTTGATTGTGCGCTGGCCTAGAGGGGACATGATCAGAGTGCAGATGTGCAACTTGTTATTATGGTGTGTGATGGTGTGCAGGTTTCTCTGTTCGTGTGTATGTAAGAAGTATACCCTGGTGTCATATGTTGACAGGATAACAGATGTGCAAACAACACACATGTGCACGTGGACATGCACTTCAAAGGATCTCTGGAATTGAGTGAATCATTTTGTATCTGCGTAGTGCCAACTAGAAAAACACTGCAGGTTTATGAATGGAATGGTGATATAGAAAACTGGATGAGAAAGTGATGAATACAGTAATGAAAGACTATGGTGTGCTCATACTTTCTGACCTTAAGACTACATTCAACTGTGCAAAGCTGCGGCACGCATCCACCCTGAATTGGTATTTGAGTATTTGCTGCTCTGACTCTTTATTTGATGTGCACACTGACAGTGTTTGCCATGCTGTGCAAGCATTTGTTCAGAATCTTCGCGTTCGCTTTCCCTTCACAGGTCTAGGTGAGGGTTGATTGAATTCTCCACCTGATGCCATCGAGTGAGTTAATTTGTCCGGTTTATTATTTTCTGCTTTGAACTGAAATTTTATTATGCTCATTTTTTTTAGTACTGTGCTAGCAAGATGGCATCAAAATGCATCAAACAGCAAAAATTCACAGTATTTGTAGTTTGAATCACCGTGTAGGGGCGAATGGTAATTTATGTAACAATTAAATTTATAAGTGTTTATTGCAGATGCTGCATTATTTTAATGAGTTGGAAAAAACGGACAGTAAATTGCTGAATAAATAATAAAGGGCAATTGTGAAATTTCAGTTCTCAGCCACTAAAAAGTAAATAACAGAAGCATCTTCAATGTGCACATATTATATACTGTGTGTAGTATAATGTAACTCAGTTGAAAGTTAAAATGAATTCTGTGAATCTGTAATTTTTTGTGGGTTTCTGGCTTTTGAAAATATAGACACCACCATAAAGTAGGCTGGCCCTTTTAATGTTTAATGTAATGTTTCTGGACAGCACATAGGCTCAAGCACAAAAAAACACTCAGAACATGAGGTGAAGTTCAAAAAAGAGAAGTCTTTACTCGTGAACCAGGCTGTCATATATAGGAGATCAGCTTTGGATGTATTTCTTCATAGTCTCCATCTCCGGGGCTGACAGCAAGTAGGGGCAGCCCTTAGGAGGTGAAGCCATGGGGAGCAAGTCTATGGCCCAATCATATGGTCTATGAGGAGGCAGGGATGTGGTACAGACCTTTTAAACACATCTTTAAGGTCCAGGTAAGAAGAGAGGCAAGCCAGAGAAATCTGAGGGAGAATCTGAAAAATTGGGAGAGAAGTAGGGAGCGGCACACAGGAGACATGATGAATGACGCTGATTATTCCACCCCAGAACAAGCCCAGTGACCCAGTCAATGTGCAGGATATGTCTTTTTAGTCAAAGACAATCAGGAATCAGTGGCGAATGAGGAGAGTCTATGACATGAAATATAAGGTGTTCAGAGTGGTTACTTGACGTGAAGAGGCCTGGGGGGGGGTGCAGTGAGTCACATGGCAGAACAGGGGGCCACTAGAGGGGGCATGGGTGTGGTGCTGGATGGCTGTCTCCAGTGGACAAGAGGTCCCCTCACAGAATGGGCTCATTTCATTTGTTCTCTCATTAAGCTGATCATCAGTCTTAATAGTCAGGGTGACCAGGGCATTGAAGTCCGTTGATATGGCGGGAGCTGATCTTTGATGTCATTGTACAGACACGTACAAACACTGTACAGGTGTCAAGTGTCAGACAGGGATTTACTGTTCCGTTCACTGTCAGCTGCCAGGGTGTTAAAGCGAATGGCATAGTTGGCCACCTGGCTGTTACCTTGTCGGAGCGCCAGTAGTCCTTGGGCTGCTTCTCTGCCTCGAGAGCTTTGATCAAAAATACCCCTTAAAGCTCCTGAAAAGAGGCATTGTTTGTCCCACTCTGCTTTGGCCCACTACCGTGCTCTAGCTGTGAGGTTGGTAATCATAAAAGCCACCAGGGATCCTTCAGCGGAATAGGACAGGGGCTGGAGCTCAAAGGTAAGGGAACAGGGAGTCAGAAACAAGCAGCAGGTAGCCAAATTACCAATATACTTTTCAATCTGTGGAGCTCGTGGTTCAGGACAAGGAGCTGGATGATTCTCAGGCGTAGCAGGTGGTGGTTGAGCGGGTAGAGCGGGCTCCTTGGGAGGCCGACGGCTGAGGTTGACAAACACCTGTTGTCTCTGAGCATTGAGATCGTGCAGCTGGTCCATCATGGCAGACTGGAAGGCATCCCGATTTACGTGAAGCTCGTGGACCCTGGCGGTCAGGTTTGTCAGCATCTGCGAGGCTGAGACTGAAGAACAGAATGGAGATCTCTGGTCTCTCCTGAGTCTGTCACAGCCAAATTGTGCTGTGATGTTCCTGGACAGTGCAGAGACTCAAGCACAGAGAAACACTCAGAGCACAAGCTGAAGTTCAAAAAAGCAAAGTCTTTACCAGGCAGTCGTAAACAGTAGATCAGTCACAGACAAGCAAACAAAATCAGGGAGGGAGCAGGAAAAAATCCCAAAACCAAATAACAAAGCTAAGTCCAAAACCACAGAGAATAACAGTGGAAAAATGCTGGAAAGCAGTGAACACACAAAGATGAAGAAAGACAATCTGGCAGGGGAACAGAGAAAACAGGGGAGTACACAAACAGGCTTGGTTCATAGCAAAACCAGAGGCAGGTGAGTAATGAGAGCAGGTGTGGATGATCGAGGCGGCAGGAGACACACTGGGGCCGGAACTGAAAGAACAGGACATGCTAATATTTCAACATAAAACAGGAAATAAAATATGCAAAGAGGGATATTAAAAATAGGATTACTTCTTTCAAGTAATGATAAGTGTAAGGGATTACAAAATATAGTAATTACACTGTTACAACTAATCCCAGTAATGCTCTGTTACGGTTAGATGGCTTAATGATAGTTTGTTGAGAGAGACTGGAGCACAACCTGCTGAACGCTGCAGCTGGAGGTGTGCGGAGGTAGTTAATGTTAACCTTAGTTATGCGCCTCCCTGTAACCTCAAAGCTGTCTAATTTAGATGTTGTATCTTAGCAGGTTTACAGCTGGTTCTCTTCAGAGTTGGAGGGTGTGTGAACCCTGTGGTTTCACTGTGAGGAGGAAGTGTCTGGAGTGTTGCATGCATGGCTGAGTAGTGTAACACTGCACTGTTCGTGTTCAGGTAATATAACAGGTAACTAACTACTTTCGATTCTGTGTAATTGTGTAATGCTATTATTTTCTCAATATGTATTATGCAATGAGTAATTGATTACAGCTTTCAAGTAACTTGCCTAACACTGGCAATGAAGGATTATTGCCAGCATTTCACATGCACCACCTTTCAGTTTTACAAGATAAAGTGGTTTAAATAATCTGGCTAAACTGTTGTTGATCATGTTACTGCTCATGTTTCTTGCCTCATCAGACTTCTTTGTCACGACGTTGCTGTTTTCCAAGATCTCATCAATATATATGACCATACACTTCCAGCTTGGTACTACAGTATTTGATTGCATTGGATAAAGGGAGAACCAACATGGTCAGGTTTACTATGCTTACAATGTTATGATCTTAACAATGGCAGATGTTAGAATGCTAACATTACCGTTAAGTGTTTTAAAATCTATGCAGAGAGAGGAGACAAAAAACAAATTTGAGAAATATTATACAGCCTATAAAAAGGCTCCTGGTTATGAGTCATTTGGAACTCGACTTTTTCCTCCATGTATTGTGATGGTGAGTTGATTTTGCTGAATATACTGATGGATTTTTGTACCGCAGTCAATGCCTTGGCACAAAGCTTTCATTAAATTTCCTTTATTGAATAGTTGCACAATTGTCTACCCTTTCCAATGCAGAGCATCAGAGGGGAAATGGTCTGTAAAAGGGTAACAAAGAGCACATAATGATAAAAAAAAAAAAAATACAGACCATTTGGAGAAAGAAGAAAACCAAAGGGAAAAAAGTGCTGAGCAGAAAGAGGTAGAACTAAGAGAGGAGGTTTGCTGAGCGCAGGACATATGTCGGAGGGGATAAGGAGAGCGGAGTCGAGAGGTGGGAGGAGAGCAACAGTGAAAAACCAGGAGGGAGGAAAGAGTAACGGATAAAAGTGGTGTGTGGCATCAATTAGGCTGCACCTATAGTACAAAGTGCAGCACAGGAGAAGTGGAAGTCTATTCTATTTATGAGCAAAACAAAAACATTATTTTAGGGTATTTTTTTATTCTGTGTGCTGTGATAACATATTTTGTATTGTGTATCCATATGTGGTCATACACTTTTCACAACCGCCTGGACATAAAAATGAATTATGTGAAACTAAAGTACAAGGAAATGTCAACAGGAAAATGTTCACAGCATGCACAAAATAAATAATTAAAGCACAGAAACAGGCCACCACAGGTAACATTCATCTTTTGTTTTGGTCATAGAAAGTAAAAAGGCTTTTGTACCAAATGTGGATATATTTAGATATAAAAGGCACAGACACAGTCCCTGTGTCTCCTTAAATGGACAAGAAAACAGCAGAATAACTGGATAGACAGATAGATAGATAGATAGATAGATAGATAGATAGATAGATAGATAGATTGACAGATAGATAGATAGATAGATAGATAGATAGATAGATAGATAGATCAACAAGTAGTATTTCTGGGGATTATTTGAATATGAAGAGGAGAGAAGATCAGAGGTTTGGTTTAGTTTTAAAAGTCCCTTTAATAAATCTGCAGGGAAAAAACAAAATGAGACCATCACTACCTGTCATGCAGAACACCAAACGCCCCCAACAGTCCACCTGTGAACAAAAGCCTGCATATTATCCACCATCTGGTAGTGTGAGTGCTCTACCTTTAGCCAGGACTTCAGTAGTCCCTCCAGAAGAATGTTTTTCTGTCTTACCGAGTATTTTGGCCTGTATATCAACGAATCATATGAAAAAACCTCTCCGAGACCCTGGAAACATCTCTCCAGGAGGGTGAAGAGGGCTGACAGCCAAGGACACCAGACAAAAAGATGCTCCAGGGTCTCAGGCTGTAAACAAAATAAACCCCCCTCCCCCTGGTTAGGATCCAGGTGTGCTCTGTACCTGTTTGTAGCTATTGCACCATGTACAACCCTCCACTGGAGGTTTGCTGTCCGTTTTTCAATGGGCAACTTGTACAGAGAGCACCAGCTGCCTTTCGGGGAAATATCTGGACCAAAAAACTCAGTCCACCTCAACTCTTTCATCCCCGCCAGAGAGCTCAGGTTTAAAACCTTCACGCAGTTTTTGTAAACTAGTTTCTTCCCTGCTGCCTGAAACCTGTCCAGGTGGAGGGGTTGTAAAAGACAGCAACTGGCCTCCTCCCTCCTGCCACTCCCCCACAGCTGGAGTGATGGACAGAGGGGGAACCTGTATTCGCTCTTGTCATCTCATTAGTCAGACAGAGTATGGTTTTCTGCGAACGCTCTCAAAGGTCATGGCAGGGCAACACAGACCTCATCAACAACTCTGTCGATCAGTCTGGTGGATGTGATGTTGCCGCTCCATCTGAAGATGTCCATAGATGTTACCGACATCTTCATCAGGTGGCCCAGTTTGGTGCAGCCAGCCTTCCTGAGACTGACTCGCAGGCTGGCAGACTGCAATAAGTCTGTGTGTGAATAAGGCTGTTGAAAAGCAGATTCTTTAAACAGCCATGTTCCCAGGGCCTCGTCAGTGACCCGTGTTGTCTGAAAAACCTGCCATGCCTGCAGGACAGAGCTGTAAAAAAGAGTCAGCCCAGGTGGGTCCACTTTGTTTGATTTTATCAAGAAGAGCTGCTTATCATAACCCAGGTGCCCCGCTTTCCTTAGCAGCAATCGAGCAGTGTCCATCCATCTTGAGCCACAGCCATATAGCAGCCTCTGTGCAGTACCAAGCCTGAAAGAGGCACTCTTGGACTGGATGTCAATCAGCCCCTGTTCTCCTTCAGCCACAGGCAGGTAAAGAGCTGCCATTCAAACCCAGCGCCAGCCAGACCAGGAAAAGTCCAGGAAGGTCTGCTGAACTTCCTCCATCAGGCCTCTTGGTGGTGTCAAAGCGATAAGTCTGTGCCAAAGAGTCGAGGCAGCCAAGTTATTGGCAACCAGGACCCCTCCCCTATATGATAGTTGTGGCAGCAACCATTTCCATCTAGACAACTGAGTACACGCTTTCTCCTTAACTCCCTGCCAGTTCTTTTTCTGGAAGTCCTCTGAACCCAGAAACACTCCCAGCACTTTATGTCCCATCTTTCCCTACTGAGCCAAGTACACCTTAGCCTGTACAGCAAAGGGCTCAATGGCAAGGCTTTAAAGTTGCCCTGAAATAGGACAGCCCTGCCTGATCCCTCTTGTCTTCACTAAACATTCAGCACCAGTGTACAGGAAATTCACCCAACAAGAGTGATCCACCCTGTCAAACGCCTTCTCCTGATCCAGTGACACAATACCAAAATTCAAATTATCATATTTACACATATCAAGTACGAATTCAAAAAATATTGTCCATAATTGACCTGTCTGGTACACAGTAGGTTTGGTCCATATTTACAAGTATTTCCAGTAATTTTTTAATCTGTTAGATAGGGTTCTGGAAAGCACCTTGTAGTCTGTACAAAGAAGAGCTACTGGCCTCCAGTTCTTGAGTAAGGCCAGGTCCTTTCTTGGGCAGCAGAGAAAGTACTGCTCGCTGGCAGGAAACAGGAAGAGATCCCATGCTGAGACACTCCAGCAGCACTCCATGTAAGTCGGAACCAATAATGTTCCAAAAATGTTTGTAAAAGTCAGTGGAGAGACCGTCAATTCCTGGTGCCCGTCCTGAGGTCATCTGGTTGACAGCAACTGTCAACTCCTCCAGAGACAAAGCAGAATCCAGAGCAGCTCTCTCTTCTATGCTGAGCCGGCTCCTCATCTCGTTCGGATCGGTGGTCACTCTACCTCCTGGGAGATTCAGGCAGGTCATCTGCTTCCTCTGTGCCACAGATCTCTCCAGGTTGAAAAAAAAGGAGCTTGGGGCATCCATGTCCTTAAGCTGGAGAAAGCGCAACCTCACCAGAGCTCCCTTCACACTCTCCTGCAGGAAAGAGCTCAGATCCAGCCTCTTCTGCAGTGTGAGGCCCAAGGCCCAAGTTCTGACAGAAACTACTGTCTTGCAGAAGTTTGTTGTTAAAATGCCAGTAGGACTTTATCCTTTCACCTGGTGAGATTAAAAGGTCTGTGCATACAAGGTGGTGGTCAGTAAAGCCAACTGGACTTATAAAACTCTGCATTAATCTTGGTCTGAGGTTTTGGGAGATGTAGATCCGATCTAATCCAGCTGCACTCACCCTGTTATTGATGACCCTAACCCATGTGTACTGTCTAGATTGCGGATGTTGGACCCTCCTTGCATCCAACTGTGTGATAACGGTCTATAGGTTTTGAGAGGACTGTGGGTGGGGCTCCTCACCTGTTCGGTCCATGGTAAAATCTAAAGTGCAGTTAAAATCTCCACCAATAATAAGGTGGTCCTGGTGATAGAAGTTGAGTTCATCTTGCAGCTTATTGAACAAACTTGCTCTTGCTGCTCCCTGATTTGGGGCATACACATTCACAAAACAAAAGGTGAAATTCTGTATTTCTGTACGGTTTCAGAAATTAAGGCTCTTTCCTGTCTGTCTCTCCCACCGTTAATGTTTACAGACCCTATTTCAAGACTTTTCATTGGGGAGGTAGAGAAGAGGAACAGACAGGAAGAAGCCATCAGACAGCAGTGAAGAAGCACTATGTGATACATGATCATATTTGCATGGCCCTTGTCCTTCTAACAGTTCTCCCTTTTGTTGCTTTCCTGAGTGTGGTGATGTGTTTTTTGAGATGGAATTTTATATATGTTTTGTCAAGAAACTCATGTATTTCTTCCAAAGAATAGAGGTCTACATTTTTACCAGTACATTCACTTATGAAGACAGTGTCTGACTCAGAGTCATACTCCGTATCCTCTCCTTCACCTGATCTCTGACTGTTAGTTACAGTCTCTAGGTTCTGTTCTTCACTATTTTTAACAGTTAGAATTCCTTCCGCTCAACTCATGGAAGCAGCTTACTTAATAAATACTGGAGGCTGCGGTTCAACACTACTGTGGTTCTGTGCAGCCACAGCAGCCTGTTGCTTTTGAAGCTGAGCCTCTTCTTTCCTATTCAAATCGCCGGTGCACCCGGCTTCAGTCGCAGGCTCGGCCATGGAACCGACAGCAGGCTCGGCCACAGCCCGAGCAACGGATTCAGCCACGTATCCGGTGTCAGCCGCAGCGTCAGCCACCACACCCGAACCCTGCCTATGTGGACACGCAAACCATTTATGTCCCACATCACCACACTCAAAACACTTCATTTGCCCTGAATTCACGTACACCATGTAGGAGCCGGCAACAACTCAAAAACAATCAGAACTGTTGAACTAGCTTACCTG
This sequence comes from Holacanthus passer, assembly GCA_025331565.1. Taxonomy (NCBI): domain Eukaryota; kingdom Metazoa; phylum Chordata; class Actinopteri; family Pomacanthidae; genus Holacanthus; species Holacanthus passer. The sequence continues at coordinate 356,855 of JAFREQ010000075.1, forward strand.
ATCATGTAGATACAAAAGATTGAAAACAGATGAAAGTCTGTGAAAAGGGATAGAAAACAATGCAAATCTCCTGCACATCCACCACTGTCACTCACACGCACCGGAAACGGAAAAGAGGAAAGGAGAGGAGAGGGGAGGAGAGGAAGAGAGAGAGCAGAGGAGAAGAGAGCTTTTGCCATCATTTTAACTCAGCATGGGCAAATTACACAAGAGTCCTGCACACACGGACACAAACACATGCATGTACACACTGTGAGAGACAGTTCCATCTACACTTTCTTCTAGCTTGTTCCAACTTCGTAACAAGCAACCAGTCAGCTTGTCTTCTTCTGTGCCACAAAGGCAATTACACCAGCAAACCCCCTCCCCAGATGATAAAGGTGCACTGTATACAGTGGTAAGCACCATGTCTCACACATTCACATATGAGCACATTTGGATGAGCAAACCAAGCTATAATAAGCTTTGTGTTTTACATGCATGTAAATGTAGTGCCTGAGGTCATCACAAGGTTGTTTCAAAAGTAGACAAAAGATCAGGAGGTCACTAAAAAGTTTAGGATTCATCCTTTCAAAACTTACAGTATATCTGAAGCACATTTAATGGAAATCTGGCCAGCCTTGTGAAGATATGTATCCTATACTGGAACAAGACTGATAAACAGACAGACTGACTGCCCAGGTGACTATAGATACATATATTTTCATGTACGTACAAATATGTGTGTTTGCATCGGAGGGTGCACGTAATCATGAGAAAAACAACTATAAAACAATAATCCCACTTTTCATATAACAAAAAAGGCATGAGTTATATCAGCAAATGAAGCAGGAGCAACAACTTCACTCATAATCACTAAAGGAGTTTGATAAATCTGATGAAGCCTCTCAAGGAAATTACAATGTTTACCACACGGTAATTACCAAGTGGCTGTTTTGATGGTTATGGAAATCAGTTTATTAAAAACTGATTAACAAAACTGATTAAACAAGTAGACCAGAGCTTACATCCTTTAATCATGCCCGTGATGAACTTCTGGGAGTAACTTAGTTTCAGACTGCTAGAATTAGGTGGAGTATATTTAGTTTTCAAATAGGCATTTCTCTGCTTATCTGCTGTGTTGGTTAAAAAAAACTCTCTCTTTTATTGTTTCTAAATGTAGTACTTGAAGCAGTTTGGCATATTTGATGAAACTGAACTGCACTTGGACCTGAATGCACTTATTGTAAGTTACTTTGAATAAAAGCGTCAGATAAATAAATGTAATGTATTGAAACATCACACAAACAAAAACTCCTCGTCCAACCCACAGAATTCGAGGACAGAGATGATGAAACTCCCTTCAGTGCACAGTCTCATGCTATTTTAGTGAGAAAGCTGTGCCATGTAAAGAGCAATTTATAAATCAATTGAAAAACAGTCCACACACAAACACTCACATTAAAATAAAGTGAGGCATTTAAAGGCCTGGCTCAGCCGTGGTTAACCCACATAGGTGTTTTCAGTCATTATACCAGGTTAGATCTCATCACAGGACTGTATGGGTGTGTACAGGCTGCTTGAGTTCATCGTCCTCACTGTCCATTGTTCTTTATCATTATTTTTTGATCATGTCATTTTGTGACATCACTTAATCCTCAGCATATATGAAACAAAAAGACAATTTATTATTTTGGCCAGTAAAAATGTGATTGGCCAGTGGGTTCTTATATACCAGTCACCTTGACTGGCAAGTAAAAAAGTTAATTTCGGACACTGGTACAATACTCAAGTAACAATGAAGTAATAACTCAGGGGTCAAATGTCGGCAGGTTGATAGCTGCCAAGGCTCATATGATCCCATCGCAAGATCTCCAGTTCACTTTGTGATCAAATGAAAGTCTAAGCTTTTCACAATTATTATAAAAGAAAAGACTTCAAAACTATGCCTTGTTACAATGCATATTTGCACTATCATCATGAGACTGTACTTTCAGTGACTCACAGAAATAAAGCACTGCTTATGGACTGTAAACAAGCCTCGATGTTTTTCGTCATCATTTAAGTAGACCTTTTTTTGCTTATTAGACTGAGCAAATGTGCGGAAGTGCATCTGTACTTTTTGGGATTAGAATCTAATTTGTTCTTGTCCACAGGCCCACAGTTTGACGTGAAGTCCCCGTTGCCAAGCTAAGAACAATGATTACTGGAGAAGATGAAATGACATGCTGTCTGAACCTCCCGCTGATACTGTCCTAAAAACATCCTCTCAGTCTAACATTAAGTCCGCTTTCCAGGGATTTAGAGAGGGAAAACAGATGGTTTCCCCGCTGCAATCTTACGCTAAATGTTTTTCAGTCATTTTACTGTGTAGTATTAATGCTGAAGAGTCATGATAAAAGATGCGGGAAAATTTGGCAAAATTTGAGTTGTGTGGTCAGCGTTATTCTGTGGGAGAGAAAATGAGGTAATTTGTGTGTGTGATTGCATTTTGAAGTGTGTTTGGAATTTTCAGCAGACTTTTAATCCTCTGCCTTCATCTTCATCCCAACCCTCTCATGTCATTATTATCGTCATCACTGCTGTTGTCATCATTACTGCAACAACTGCAATCTTTATTATCATTCTTAATGTCATCACAACCACTGGCAAAATCATCATCATAGCTGCCATTGTTATTGTAATAGTCTTCGTCATTATTTTATTCAACACCGTGATCGCTATCAGCGCCAGCGGCGCCATCCTCATTGATTATTATAACTACAGTCCTCATCATCCTCATCATCCTCACTCATCCTCACTCATCCTCCTTCCTCTGTGCCATTTGTTTTGCCACCTCCTCCTTCTTCACTCCTTCCCTCCTTCCTCCCACCCTGCTCCCATTCCCAGCTCACAAATCCCTTTATTAAATCAAATCCCTGGGCTCCTGGAAGCTGCAATACAACCAAGGAGCGGCTAAATCCCCGAAGGTCGCGTAAGCTCTGTCCATCCCCGTTCGCTGCCTGCCTGATTGTTTGTTTGTGTGTGTGTGTGTGTGTGTGTGTGTGTGTGTGTGTGTGTGTGCGCGTGTGTGTGTGTTAGCCGCACGCAATCCATCTGAATTTCCCATGGCACCTACGTACTACTTAGCCAGAGGGAAATGTTGTGTGCGTTTATGCTTGTGTGAGGAGAGGTTATAAGCAGGGGCCTATAACAGATTAAGGCTGCATGGTGCAGCGGTTAGAGAAATGGGAGATGCACAATCCTGCAACACTAAGACGCCAAATGCCTAGCAGCCATTCTGAGTGGTGTGTGTGTGTGTGTGTGTGTGTGTGTGTGAGAGAGAGAGTGTGTCCTGACACCAGTGTGTAAACATAATGGTTTTAAGGTGCTCCATTTCGCATTTTGCCCCCGTTCCTCTTCTACTCATCCACCCGTACTTTTTTATGTATGCTTCTTCCCTGTTTGTTTTTTAACTCTCTATCTCTCATTTTTATCCCTTGGCTCTTTTTTCTTTTCCCCCCTGCCTTCCTTTCCTTCCTTCCTTTGCTTTCTGTGTCTATTTCTTTCTTCATTTTCTTTTCATCTTTTTTTCCCACAGCTCTCTGGCCCCAGGATGCTGGTGGGGGTGTCTTATTACTCTGTCTTAGACACTAGTACGTCCAGCGGCGCGCACACACACACACACACACACACACACACACACACACACTGTCCTGAGGCCCAAAGGCTGGTTGTCTTTGATTGAGACTAATGGTGAAATTACACAGGCTGCTGTTCTAAACAATAGTCTTCACTCACACTTATCTGGGTCGATGGTACGAAAATGGGAGGCTGGCTTGGGGTGTTGGGATTGGTGGTCGGGGTTGCCAACAGTTGGTGGAGGATAGTGAGGGGGATGGGATGTAGAACATGTTCCCTCCGACTGTGGAGAATCTCAAGAATCAGGTCTTTCCTTTCATCAGATCATACTTTTATATTTTCACATCTACACACTCATTTACATTAAGACAAAAAGAATCTTGTACAAGACGCAGCTGCTTGGCTTTTAATAAATTATGAGAGACCTGATTGTATTGCCCTTGTTTTTGCCTCTCTTTATTGTGCAGTTGATTACATTAAAGCCCCTGAAAATGTCTCCATAACATTATGCATTTCTACAACATAACTAAATTAGCAACAGTTAGAGTTTGGAAAAAAACCTTCTTAGATTTTATTATTACAAGTTTAACCTTCCAAAACTCAGCTAATCTGCTGCATCAGTGCTGTTTGGGTGGGATTTAATCAGATGTAAGTGATAGTATTTAGGCAATATTAGCAAATAATCCACCAGCTGCCATAAGATTTCTCTTCAAATATTGTGAAATCCTGATTGCTGGACTGCAGTACATATCATCACCTTTTCCAGCTGAGCCCCACCCACCTCTACCCAATGAGAAGGGCTCAAACAGAAACGCAAATACGGTCATCTCTCATGTGAAAAACTGCAGACAAAATTGTGCAGGACCCCTTTCGAAAATAGGTTTTCAGGGCCATTAAAGCGCTCCACAGGCTGGCTCCCAGCCATATTGCTGAACTGTTGGCCCCCCACGAGCCAGAGGGCAGTCTCAGATCCTTGCCCAGGGATCTTATGACTGTTCCCCGTAAATCCTGGTTCAAGAATAAAGGTGACTGCTCTTTTGCAGTCAGGGCTTCTAAGCTCGGGAGCTCCCTGCCTCAGGATCTGAAGCTTGCAGAATCGGTAACATCTTTTAAATGACCTCTCGAAAACCATCTTCAAAAAAAAAAAAAAAAAAAAAAAAAATTCTGACTGTCTGGCTGTCAGATTGAACCCACCAGAAAAAAATTGGTTGCTTGTTTAAATCAAAAAACAACCTAATGTATTTATGTTTGCCTGAACGAGGCCGTCTGTGGCTGTGTGAATAATGACTATTGTCTGTCAAGAGGAAAGAAGAAAGCAGCATGATGTTGCTATGGCACTGAAAAACCTCTGAGAGAAGAGGTCAAGGTAAATGGCTGGGTCAACAAAGGCGATGACTTTGATACGAGAGACCGCTGTGAACAGTTTCTTTGGTTTCTTTTTTGATCTTTCTCTAACCTTAAAGGATAGGTTCATATTTTTGAAGTCTGTCTTAAAACAAGAGTCAGGTCTGACACTGAACACTGAAACAGCTTTTTGCTTTTTGTATTGTTTATACTGGCCATTAACAAATCCTTTCCTAATGTGCTTCCAATGCAAGAGATGGAAGTTATTCTCTGCAAAAAAGCTTTTCAAAGTTGAAATGAAGTAAATTTGAGGCTTCTACAGTCACAGTTAGTCAAATTAAGCAGGTTTATACCAAAGTGACTATCTTTTTAGTCCAAAATTCACACTTCTCTAACGATTGTTTTAAAAGAGACAGAAAAAGTGAACCTATCCTTGAATCAAGTTGTTTTTGTGCCTGAATCAAACTAAATGTTAACCACAGAGCTGGCAGATAATATGACAGCCATATGTTTCATTTTATCAATTCGGTCACCAGATCAGAAAATGCTCACGTGGCTTGATTTTAAAGGTAATGACAAGTAGCTCATTTTGCCATTTCATTTCAATGACTTGTTGGCTTGGTTCATTCTTGTTATAAGTCTTATCTCATTTTTTTGCGTATTTTGTTACTTTGGTTTTGTGCTAGTCTGACTTTACTTGAACCATTGTTAGTGTTACTGTTATATTGTTTACTGTTTCTCCCTGAAATATTTCACACTTGTATACCCACGTATAACTATAAAGTTTGTTTTCTTATTACTATTATTATCAGTAGTAGTAGTAGTAATATGTGGAAGAGAACAGGGTGGATGACAAAAATAAAACTGGTGAAAGAGAATTTGAATCCAGCTCAGTGCCCCCAAACACCTGTGTGTGTGTGTGTGTGTGTGTGTGTGTGTGTGTGTGTGTGTGAGTTACAGTCAGCAGTAGGGGATGTGATGCATCCCATAGATGCACTCAAACATTTTTAGTTTCCTGCAAAGACTCAATTTCTCTCTCTCTCTCTTTCTCCCCTTCCTTGTTTTGCTGTCATGATTTCACAGTGTTCACTGCATGTTTACTTACTGGCGGACACACGCACACACACACACACACACACACACACACACACACACACACAGAAACACACATAGATGCATGGTGTTTTGTGTATTTACTCCCTGCCCTTCTCTCAGAGGGAGAAGTACAGACAAGTGTGTGTGTGTGTGTGTGTGTGTGTGTGTGTGTGTGTGTGTGTGTGTGTCTGTGTCTGTGTGTGCAGTGGGTGGGCGATAGACGGATGAAAAAGGAAGGTGACAGAGAGAGAGAGAACGAGAGAGCGAGAAGTGTCAGGGGAAAGAAAGCCTCATGGAGTGTGAAGAAGGCAAGAACAATGATGTGGTTTGTGGCTATGTTTATCTACTGTATGTGTGTGTGTGTGTGTGTGTGTGTGTGTGTGTGTGTGTGTGTTGGGGGGGCTGTTTTCGTTCCCAAGTAGAAATGGCAGTAAATGTTGTTCTGCCCATTTGCCTGACAGTCTGCTTTCTTATTTTGTCTTTCATTGTCTCTGTTCCTCCCATTCGACTGCTTGTCTGACTTTTTGTTATGACAATAACAAACTTAAAATTAACAATAAATTCTTCTCAGGATCCATATTAGATTCGACTTTATTGTCAGCTGAGTAAATACAGAATTTAACATTTACCCAGAAAGGGTAACAGTGCATGATCATTATAGATCAATGTAAAAGTCATCATCAACTAATGAAATGATTAGTACATGTACAACTGCACTGTTTGCACAGGCTGAATTCAGTAATACAGAGCGGACAAAAGCCATATATACTGTGATATTTGCATTATAGAGAGTATATGATTATGTTCCATACAAAGCTGGCATGTTGTAAATTCATGAGAAAGATATCATCATTGACAGTCATGAAAGCCAATATGTACAGTTAAATACATTCATTTCTACGTGTTGGTTGTTTCAACATCTAATATGCATAATCCATATCCAGAATTTTAGAGGACTGACTCAACAAAATTAACATTTTCAAACCAATATCAGTTATAATGGATTAATATGTGAAGGGTAGCCTCAAAAAATTCACCCTATAATGCAGTAGTGTACACTGTGTTTAATCTATCATCAAACAGCATTTTATACAGGAAACAGTGTACAGAAAGGTATATCAGACAAAATGTCTCGATTCAGTCTGCTTCATCTGACTTCCTGAAGCCTTTAGCACCAAGGTGGCAGAGTGATGGAAAAACAGACAGAGGACAGCAATGCTTCACCATCTGAGAGCGTTCAGATATTAAAGCAGTTCTTCCGTTTTTCGTGCTGTAGGTTACCTGGGCGCAAGGTACTTTTTCATTGCAATGGCTTTAGAAACACAGCTTTTGCAGACTTTATGTGCACTTAGAGGAAGAAGAATGAGGAAACTTGATGTGTGAAATAGAAAAACAAGCAAGCATTTTCAAAAGCTTGGCTGTCCAAAGTTTTCTAAAACTATTAACAGTACAGAGAATCATGGATAAAGGTTCCCTGTGGGACCAAAATGGCTTTTGGTGCAAAACTAAAACATTTTAATAATGTTTTAAAATAATGACAGTTATAGAGAAAGCAACCAATTTCAAATGGCAGTAAACACTAATAATTGAAAATAGAAACCAGAAATTCAGCTAGATCTTGTGAAATTTTGCTAAATGAACTTTTTTTTTTTTTTGAAAATGCAAATATGTGCTCTGTGAAAGATTTGTTTTTCTGCTCTGTGACAGTAATTAGCAGTGAATGGTTTTCTAATTTAACCAGGACAAAAACTTCTAATCTTTACCAGTAACTGTCAGATTTATGCTGCCACAACATTCTTCCACTATGGAGGAACAACAACTTACACAACATATAAGAGACTGTGGTGCTGACATCCAGCAAGCAGTGTCAATGGGAAGAAAGAGTCAGTAAACTGCACAAGGGAATTTCAAACCAACCTACAGTTCAAACAATAGCCAGAGGAAGGGAGAGGCAACAGATCTAGCAGTGCTGTGACCACCTTTGTCTGCATGCAGCTACAGTCAGTTTGGGGCGTGACAGAGCTTTCAGACACTAGATGTGTGTTTGTGTGAAGAGAGTGCATCTACTGGTATTGCACATCAGTCATGCGTTGTTGGCTGGTGGAGCGTTTTAGGCCTATATGATGGGTGCATCATTACATGAAACCCCGCTTTAGTGCAGCCTTAATGTAAGTGTATCTAACCAGGTCTTTATTCTCAGTGTCCGGAGCTGACAGGGCTGCGCTATTGTCACAATTCAATTTAAAATATATTAAAGTGCCTCCGGTGTCTCGCACTGCACTGTGCTAAACAGAGATGCTGCACATCTACCTGAGTAGATTGGATGGTGGACTGTCTGTGTGTGTGTGTGTGTGTGTGTGTGTGTGTGTGTGTGTGTGTGTGTGTGTGTGTGTGTGTGTGAGCGCTTGCATCCATATGTCCTTAAAGTGCCTGTAAACCATCTTCAGTCTCAGTGGAATTGTAATGGGCTGTCAGTGACTCAGTATCCCATGAGGTTTTGCTATTCATAATGTGTGTGTTTTCTTTTTTTGTCTCTTGTGTGAGAGTGACAGAGAAAGAGAAAGCGAGAGAGGGAGAGGGTGTAATGGTTTTCTGTAGTAAAGTACGTTGGCCACTGTGCAGAATGATCCTAATTGACAGTGATGGCCATTTCCTTGGGGACTCAGTGAGGGACTCAGTGTATGTGTGTGTGTGTGTGTGTGTGTGTGTGTGTGTGTGTGTGCTGATTTGTATGTGTTTGCACTTTGCACTGCCTCCATCATTTAAAGTTATGATAGTGCATACCGTTTATGTCGTATTGGGCACATCCTTGAATTCAGGAACAGTATTTACACTTCATATACATCATTATCTATTAAATACAACTGAAAAGTGGAGTCAAATTCCTCGTATGTTTAAAAAGTAGCTGATACTGGGAAAATGTCGACTCTAGTTTTTAAACATATTAGCATTATGTTTTTTCCTTGCTCAGTCTTTTTTTGTTTTCTACTTCTCTTATTCCGTCTGTCCAGCTGAAGTGCCACGGAGCCCAGGGGCAATTGGTCTACACACACACACACACACAGACACACACACACACACACTGCTACACACATGGAAACACACACTTTTGTACCTCCACACTTGTGAGGATTGTCATAATGCATTCCCTATCGCCAGACCCTAACTTTAAGGATCACAACCACATGTCTGATCCAATCCTTAAGGTAAAATCAGATTACACATTAATATTAATTCCAACACCCGTTCACTCACTCCAACACGATGGATACATTTTGGCATGCTGTTCCGGTTTTGGTGCAATTTACCAAGCATGATAGCTCACTTTGCTCCTAAGATCCAAGCCTATTGATACACACATACAGCAGTCAGTTCATGATTGGGTCTTAGATTCTGGTCTTCACCTAAAGCCATTTGAAAAAGTGAGAACCAAACAATATCTTCACTTTCCGAAAATGACCTCACTCTCAAACTGGTCCTGACAAAGATACATGTTGAAAATGCACACAAATCAAGCCTCTTACCTGCTTTAATTGATTGCAAAGCTGCAGGATTAGTTACCCGGACAGAGAGTAAGCTGAAAAGAGCAAACGAAAAGTAGAGAGAGAGAGAGAGAGAGAGAGTCGTGGTTAGAGAGAGATGAGTGAGAGTAGATTACAAGCCACAGGAGGTGAAATGCTGTTTTCACACCAATTTTTTCTTTCATTATTAATTTGCTGGATGTGAAATCAATGCTGGTGTTTGTTGTCACCTGTGTAACACTCTGTCTGCCTCTGGAGTTCATCTGAGGAGTGTGGTTTACTTGTTCTTGACCAAGGACAAAATAAAATCAAGGGTGCCACGGTGGCTCAATAAGAAGTTTCTCTAAAGGTCACAGGTCTGAATCTTGGGCCTGGGTCTGGCTTCATAAATGCATCAGGCTAAAAATATCACACATACAGTAAACTGAAAAAAAAAAAAAAAAACAATACTTATGCATGTGCTAGAACTTTTTAGACCTGAACAAGGAAAAGCACTTGGGGACAAAATAATTTTGTTTTATAAAGATTTGATTTATCCCAAACTGACCCTGTAGTATGTAACTGTCAGCAGATTTACATCTGCCAATCTCTGTTACCATCCTCCTCCTCTTTCCTCTCCTCTTCCTCCTCTCGGTCATGTAAGGGTGTCATCGCCCAGACAGCAATGATGTGCAACATTGCCGTCACAGTGATGACTGCAAAGCTCTTTGATGGAGAGAAGTGTGGGCTACTAGACTTTTTTTTTTGCCAGTTTCATCCTATATTTCTTTTCATACCTATTTGTCAGTGTGGCCTTGAATCTAGTAAACAAGATAAATCTTTGTTCCTTTACTTTCCGTCGCATAGCTTAAATGCTATTTTTATTGATCGTCGGTTTTCATATATTCGCCTTCTCTGTTCTGTCTGTAGTGGGTTATGTGTCTTCTTTGACAGAGAATTTCCAGTTGCTGATGGAGCTCTGATATAAGAATGTTAAGTGACAGAGTGAAAACACTTGCATGAATTGTAGATGTTCCTCCGACCGCAGAAGCTAATAAGAACTGTCACTATGTGATTTGAGGCTGGTTCTTAATTTGTGCTTAAGGGCTTAATGTCTGTGCTTAATGTCAGCCTCAAAACAGCCACATCAGTCAAAGTACACTCAGTTCTTGAATACCTACTTTGACCAAGTAATGTGTGTCATATAAAATTCAGCAAGGTAGAAGACTGAACATTAGGCTTCATTTTTAATGTGATGACTATAAGTCGATAAAATGCTTCTATTGTACTGCTTGTGTCATTTATTTTTAGAATTTTATCTATTTTTTAATATACTATACGGCATACAACGTTTTCACATTTTCAGAACCATGCACGGTGACATTCGAAGTCAGATGAGTCTTGAGAGTACTCCACTGATTTAGCATGGCACCCCTGTAACGTGGAATCCCGATGGACAAAAAAAACAGGATCAGAATCAGTGCAGCAGAAAGAGATGAGGAGCGAGGTCTGGTAAACTCCACAACCAGAGATTATTTTTCTTTTCAAACTAAAATCATGCAGCTCAGTTTATAAACTGGAAATTCTGAATTGATCATAGCTGTGCATGTGACTGTGTACATCACTGCGAGGTGACAGACTGGGAACCTGTTTTTTTTCTGTTTTGAACTCATTTCATAATTCATCATTTTATATTTTTACAAGTCAGTTATCTTGAATTAGCCTCTATTTATGTGTATCAACACAACACATTTATCATTCCCTTTTTTACATTCCCAACAAATTAAAATGTTGTTGGCTGAACTATTTATCAACCGCAAAATAAGAGCTGTCACCACAACAGACAAATATCCCTATTTTTTGCACAAGGACAAACCCACACATCAGCAAAGAGCGCTGCTGCACTTATGCATGAATTACACGTTAACTGTATCAGACAGTATTATTGTCCTGGCACAGGTAGTACTGATAAAAATATTTGTTTTCAGGCCTAGGGAATTTTATTACCACTAAAATTCAAATGACAAATTGTGACCATGACACTATTAATAACTTGATCCTAATAAAGTGACCAGTCAAGTCTCAAGCTGAGTCCCACTGTGTAATGTGATGTAATCAATTGTTTTACTGTATGTACGGCATCTGCTCTTCAGTTTTGTACCTTGCTATAGTGTTGTTCTGTTCTGTTATTGTGTCATGAACATACAAGTGCCCTGCAAACAGACAACTTCATTTTCTCAGTCTCAGGATCCACAAATACAATCTGCCACAAAAAAGGTTCTCTTCTGAAAACACAGCTCAAGTTTCCTTTCATCCATGTAGAAGAACTCAGAAATAAAGGACTTTCACTAAAAAAATGTAGCCTAATGAGCAATAAAAATGAGATTGACCTCTTCTTCAATTTCACCTATGTCACATACTGTATACTGTCAATATATGTTTGCACCTTAACACTGATAACACTAACTAGTCATTCAGTTTTATTTAGAGTCTCATGCATGAGTAATCCTAGTTTCAAGCACGGGGTCAGCCACAGACAGTCAACAACAGTCAACAGTCAAATGTCAACCACAGATTTCCAAGGAAAAAGATGTCACAATGCTGAATGTTCTGACTGACAGGTAATCCCTGGAGAGTGCGGTGCAAAACTACAAATAGAAGTGCATAGTGCAAAAGATGGCGAGTGGATGAATGACAACATACTAATCTAAAAATGCGTCACCAAATTATTAAATTGAAAAATGATTTGTGAGCAACAAGTTATAACCCTGAACAAAATGAATTATGTTGGTTGACACTGACTGACTGACTGACTGACTGACACACAGATAATTGATGAGGTCTCTGTGTTTGTCCATCCTTAAATTCAACACAAATACAAAACTAAATTGAGAGCAGGCTGATATTGAGCTCTGGCTTATTATAGCAGTTTTGATGACTTGCTCCAATTTGACTACATTTTATTTACATAACACACATCTGCTGAACAGGCAAGCTTGATTTCACTCTTTGAATTAGTTGTTGGTTTTGTATTTAAGTGTAGTACATTGTTGGAATCATATACAGTATATGTAAGGACAAGTTATAAAATGATGCCTATGTACACCAGCTGCGTTAGTATACCGCGTTGGAGGGCGCCAGCTGTGCCAGTAGTTATAGTTCCCACTTGAGCTTTGTTGGGTGAAAGTAAACCCTGTTGTCCTTACATACACTTGAATGTACACACACTAATTTACACTCTCACAGACAAGCGTTCCCTGGCCTGCAACACAACAAAATGCACACACACACACTGAACAACTGGGTTCCTCTGTAATGACAGACACTCCTCGCCCACAGCGGATTGTCGGTCTGACAACTTGCCATTTCACATCACTCCGCGCAGATGAGTGAGACACAAACATGATATCGCTCCAAACCATACAGATGGAGAGGCAGATAGACCTACTGACATGGATGTAGATGATGTTTATAATAAATAAAAGTCTCATGATTTGAGTGAGGCTGATGCTGTGACACAGCACATCTATTCTAGCCAGAGACTGTGGGAATGGAGACGTAGATCCCTCGAGCCTTGGTGAGGATGTCAAAGCTGGAGGCAGGAGTTGGATCATAGCATGCTGGAGATGGGAGTCAGCATCAGTAAGAAAAAAAAAAAAAAAAAAGGATATTATATTTTGAGGGGGCTTTACCACGTCAGCACCAGTCACATTGCAAATTCACAGCACATTCTTTCTGGGTGGCTTAAGGCTGCTAAATAAGCCTCCTTTTCACTGCTGGTTAGCCTAGGGTTAAGTGGGTTAAATTCTAAAATAGTCTTAACTCTGCAAGGTGGCTAATCTTGGATCACAGCAGGGTGAGCTAAGCTGAAGTGGACTTGAGTCTCGGTTATCCACTTTCAGATGTGCCAGGTTGACACAATAGCCGAGTGCTTTAATCCCCGTCAGCAGTGGACTGGACATTTTTGAGAATGCAGTAAGGCGGCTTTTTAGATGCACTCCTATGTTATATTCATGCAATGAACAATGAAATCAAATGCTAAGTCATTAGTTCACACAGGTTTATCTTAAATCAATACTGATTAAAGGGGATAAAGATCCACCTCATTGATGTATTGAATTTTAGCCTCGGCCTGTAGAAAGAAGCTGCTTACTGTCTGCATATGATACTGTAGTGGGTTAATTAGATTAATTCAATATAAAACATCTTTCTCCCCAGTAGAAATGAGACCAAATTGACATTTTTGTGTAAACTCCTGTTATCATATTTTCTGATACACAACAATGGATGAACTGACTGAGGCATTATTTGAGTCAAACACTCAAACAATCAACAAAAAAACCCCAGAAAACTCTCAAGTGAAATTACCATAACTGTTCTAGAAGCTGACAGTGAACATGTTTTGTACTCTACTTCTTGCTTGTCTGTCTGCCATGCTGGCCCTGTGTCAAAACATTTATTGGTTTAACAGAATCTACTTAGCTACTTGGCCAATGTCAAATTTTAAAAGCGTATTTTCATTAGCTGAATCTAATAAATATTTAATGTGCATTTTAATGGATGTTATGTTTGAAAGGGTTAAATGATTCATTGGAATTCAAAAACAGCTGTTTGTATCACAATATACGGCCTGTTGGTTCAAGCATACAACATTATGTTTAAATTCGCCCTGCAAACTAATTATGAAGCCATTAGAAGCACATATAAACTTCTTATAATGTAATCAGACAAACGTGAAACATTTACATTAATTTCAATGTAATTTTGTTAACTATGCAGGTGCCTCATAAAATATTCACTTTAGCTAAATTTGTGTGTTATATCTTGCTTCAATTACAATAAATTATCTTGCGCTGATGATTAATAGTGACCAATTTAAGTAAAGTGCTCTCAAGTATTCAGTGTGTTTGTGTGGCCGTAGACTGTAGGTCTGTGTGTGGCTGGGTGAGATGTTTTCTTGTGCCGTGAGTTATTTTAAAGTTCAGTGAAACGTTGGATGGCACGCAGTGACCTTGCTAACCTTGTATACCTTTGCTTCCTGGGTGATGTGCTCCCCTCGGACAGATACGGTCAACACAGGGCCCTGAAGCCTCAGAGTGGGAGGTGATTAGGATGACCTACAAACACTGGATGTTGTTGCTGGAACACGCATGCACACACACACACACAGCTAACACACACAGCTAACACACACTCAGAAACATCAGCGTGCTGATTAGCGTCAATGTTGGAGTAATGAGAACAGGGCTTTGTAAAAATTAAATAAATAAAAATGATGACTCTAATTAGTGACATGGATATGCTGTAAAAAGATGAGGATACTTAGGGAGGATTACATTCTCATATACCTTCACCCTGAACAGAGGGAAGGAACATGAGATGGGATAATGAGTTAGAACTTCTTGTGATATACTGTGACTACATAATAAGTGCTCCAAATGAGGAATGGTCAGAGTACTTCCTTACAGCTGCTCTAGGCAAGATTTTGGGGCAGCAACAGCGATATAAACACTCCCACTCATTGAAATGCTGTTGAGTGTCCTTTTGTGCAGATAATATTCTGGAGTCTGGTGTGATCACTTGTCCTATCAGTGGGGGTATGATGATTTAACCTGTACAAAATTCACCAACATGTGTTTGTTACTCATGCCATTTTGTTGTCTGGTGTGATCTTCCACAGTTGCCTTTCACAGCTTTGATGAGAATCATTTTGAATTCTGGTGATGATGGAAACCAAAAAGATGTTCTTAACTGTCTAAAATACAGAACCCACTGCCTTCTTTTTAATCATCTGTGATTTCAGTGGCAATTCAGTGAGGGTTCAGGTTCCTGCTGACAGACCAGATAAAAGAATAGAAGCACATCACTTGAAAGGTTGATCAAAAGTGTTTGTTGTTGGATCATTTTTGCACTAATTGACTGGACTGGACCCAACTTGCAGACTGGAGTTTTAAGACTTTTAAGACTGGAGGCATCAACTGTCATGAAGACTTCAGACAAGCTGAAACACAAAAAACATTTTCCCACCATGTGTGATCATAAAGTTCCTGACTGAAGTCCAAGACTGAATGCACTGTGAGCTTTAAAAACAAAAACTCAAACTCAAACAAAAACTAAAAAAGCACATTTTCTTACTTGTCACTAGTTGCGATCTCGCATGCTTGATAGTTTTATTTGTCCAGGTTTTCAGATACCAATCGCTGTGAACTCCACCCCAGTAAAAATGAGGTGAACTGAGTTTCATCTGAGGTGATCACAGCATTGAAAAATCTCATTTTGGGAAATCAGCAACAACATCTTCTTATAATAACAACAGTGTCCTGGTTACTCCTAAAAATCCACAGAAGACACTCAATGGCAAAACAACAGTCTTCACTGGAACTACTTTTTGCCAAACAAGTAGCTCCTATAAAAACTGTCAACAGTATGTTGTGAAATTTTCCAGTATAATAGAAACAATATTTCACAGATATAAAACAAACAAACAAACAAACAACCCCCCCAAAAAAAAACATTGCTGTTATACTTTTTAAATCATTTTTCATTGCTGCTCAGTGCTGTAGGCAGAAACCTCAGAACCTCAGTAATATTAGTTTAATTTTCTTTTTTTTGTCATCTGGGTGAACCAACCCTTAAAGCATATAAAGCTCTAAACATCAGCAAGTGCCAGTTGTGTAGATGTTAACATCAACATGAATTTTGAATGAATGCCCATTTTTTGGCAGTTTATCTTCCACATTCTTTATGATATTGTTACATACATACAAAACTTTTGACGGAGGAGGAGCGTGTCATTCAGTCAAAACTGTCCCTGATGCTCAAGGATAGTTTCTTGATTTGAGTCTTGCAGTCAATAGCATGATTCAGAGAATGAATTAAGGTGTGCTAAATTATTATTGAAAATGAATGCCTGCCATTTTCCTGACTGTTGAAGGAGGTGAGATGGCTTTATCTATACAACTCACTTGCATCTAAGTCTGCAGCCAAGGCGTGGGTTTGCTCAATAAAAAACATTTTTACAAGTGACAGAAGTTATATATTTTTTTCCTCTTTCATTTGCTCAAAAATAGAAAAGGGACAGAAAGCGAGGAGAAAACATGAGGAAGAGAATGAGAGAAAAGAGAGGTAGTGTGTTCCAAGTCAATTTCTCCTTCCTCAGATTGACTTCAAAGCAA
This sequence comes from Holacanthus passer, assembly GCA_025331565.1. Classification (NCBI taxonomy): domain Eukaryota; kingdom Metazoa; phylum Chordata; class Actinopteri; family Pomacanthidae; genus Holacanthus; species Holacanthus passer. The sequence continues at coordinate 373,569 of JAFREQ010000075.1, forward strand.
CACGGCTAATCCTCTAACGCCTGCTCGTTAATAATCCGGTTAATAATCCGTTTAGCCGCTTTCATGCTGTGCTGTTTGTTGGCATTATGATGCTGTGGAAAAGTGAAGGGAGGAGTCGTGGCGTTTCACTTTCACACACACACACACCAACCCCTCCGCCCTCCACCTCCCGCCCCTCGTTTAATGACAATAGGTGTCTATTTGTGGAGTACTTCACTCCAGCCAACACACAGTCAAACACTTATCAAGGCCTCAAAATAATGTGCAATGTACTTTTATGTTTTTTTCCTCACAACTGTGTGTGAGTGCATACAAAATGTTTCACTGCCCAACCCTAAAAAATTACAAGTTTAAAAGAAACATAGAGAAGGACTAGGGAAAGTCGGCATAAAGACAGCTTTACCATGCTCACACACACACTTAAACTCACATCATGTGCTCTCTTTCTTATCTTTCTCTCACTTGCTCTCCTTCCCAGTTTCTCTTTCATTCTCTGTTTTTCTTGCCTTAACTCTTTTGTTCCATTTATTTTTCTCACCGATGGAACTAAGCCAGCCTCAAGGTTTTGGACTGGAGTCCATATTTTCATAGAGCGTGCTGGCTTGCAACTGCCATTCCCAGTGAGCCCGAACAAGCGGGTTGCCAGATCCACCGCGGTTTTATCTCTCATTATCTCTGAGACTCCCAGCCCCCTCTGCTAGCCTTCTGCAACTGCTGAAACGGAGTGCAAATGAGAGATGAAACAATTAACTTCCATTTTCTATAATCAGCAGAGGGAACTTGACAGGAGAAGCAGTAAGAAAGAGAGAAAATGGAAATAATATCTAGCTCGTCCTCTGCATTCATGTTCTGTCTTTAGTCTAATAGACCGAATGCAAAGAATCTACAGCTGCACACTGTGAACCAGATAGATGGATGGATGGATGAATGATTGGATGGGGTATAACCTCTGTGACTGGTCCCTTTCAGAGGTCGTTGTTGCCACTTCAATAATATGACTCAACTAATATGATCCATACGTCACTATTTTTTAATTCAGAGCAAAAAACATGAAATTGTCAATAGAAAAATTGGATCTGCAACAGATGGCTGATTTATTGGTCGATCAACAGAAAATCAACCAGCAGCTATTTGGATCATCAGTTTCTTGTTTCAGACATTTCTCAAACATAAATGTTAAATAATTGCTAGCTAAAGCTTCTCAAATGTGACAATTATGATAGTTAACTGTATTCTGTATCATAAACACACGTCTGGCATTTGTATCAAAGCAAACCGCTTGAAAATCAGTCAGAAATTCAGCAAGTTGTGATGATTTTAATTGGGGCTAACCCTCCTTCCTCAATAGACTCACATTCATTAGGAGGCGTGGCTTCCGCGAACCAAGATGGCGGCTGCGTGGTTGCCTGTCTACCTGGCTCTAACTGTGTTTGGTCTGTGAACCTGTAAAAGCAGATTTTTGTTCTACAATGAAGAGAAAGTTAGGAATGCCCGAGTTACAGGTAATGGTTAATCATAAGGGTAAATAGTTATCTCTGCGGATGTCACAACTTTTGCATAATCCATCACTGATTTAAGGCACCACCCGGTGAGGACGCATGGAAACTTAAATCGAGCACACCTCTAGAATTAGCTAGCGAAGTAAAACTGTCCGGAAAAGAGAGGAGTTAAAAAATGACGCCGCATTTTCAGACAAACATGTGGTGTTTGAGACGGGAAAGAGAAGCTAAATCAGGACCGAGAAGTTTTCTTTTCAAGGAACTGGATTTGTTTTGCATTTCAATTTTTTTCGTCATCAGCGAGGGAGCAGAAATGTAGCCAGCTAGCAAGAAGCATCCGGCGGTTGACGCTAACTTCAATGCAGGTATTAGTGTTTGTTTGCTGAACCCCCTGCTGCTGCTGCTGCTTGGCCAAACGTTTCTTAATGGTTTGTTTTTGGTCGCTAGCTGTGTTTTGTGGTGTTGTATCCTAATTTGTTTTACTCATATTTATGTTTGCTGCCAACAAGTGTCCACAGAACAGAAAGAGAATATTCAACAATAACGCTTTTATTTGGCAGAGTGATTGATGGGTGGCGCTTTGAAGTCAGATGGGACACTAGCTGTAATATAATTTAATTTAAATGAGCATTCACAATGAATATTTTATTTATAGGGTGATACCTTTATGACTGCAGTACAGCCCGAAACACTGCATAGTAAGACTTGATCCTCCTAAATATGACAAGATTATAAATTTAAAAATCCATAATGTTCTACACTTGCAATGTAACTGACTTTATATGCATCTTATATGGAAAGAGCAAAAGTATAAACTGTATTTTCTCTTTGCCATCACAATGAACCAAAAAGCACCCAGATTGTTACTGACACCTGTGTTTTTTTATTTTGTCTCCCTTCCTACCATTGTGCACTTATCTCAGACAGGTCTGTGTGTCTTCATCACGTTTGAGCTCGGTTTAATGAAATGGCTGATTTAGTGACAAGAGGGAAGCAGATTTGTGTGGAGTGATGGGGAGCAGTAGACATGTTTGGTCTTTAATTGAAGTAGAGGCCAAGGCTCTATTAAAACCTCTGTGCTCAAACAGCGTGACTGGAGATATACTGTATCTTTTGTCACTTAGGGGCATGAAAACTCATTTCACTGACTTTTATTGTGTGTCTTCAAGGGATACAATCGATTAAGTTGATGACGGCAGTTGAGATTCTCCTGAACAATATATTAGATATAATATAATAGATTCAATCATTCAATAAATGACCATGTGTAATAGCAGTAACTAAAAACATTTAAAAAAAATAATGGTTATTATACACTATATGGCAAATACAAAAAAACCCCCAAAACTAGTGATGTCAGTTTTTGTATTTTTTGCTCTTGAGCGTCTAAATATTGATTATGTGTTATCTGATCCTACAGTATTTTTTTATAGTAATTTTTTTCTTCATGATTAAGCAGCACAGTGCAGATGTGGCCTGATGTAGTCTAATATTAAATATGGTTTAGCAACTAAAGTGTTTGAAAGTAGTGCCGCAACTCACTAATTATTTTCATAATCAATTCCTCTGTTGATTGTTTTCTTTTTCCAAATGATCAGTTAATTTTTTGGCCGACAATATGTCCAAAAATACTGAAAAATCACAATTTCTCAAAGTCCAAGGGGACATCTTTCAATTCCTTGTCTTTTCTGAAACAGTCCAAAAGTTAAAGTTATTCTGTTCACTATCACTTGAGCGAAAGAAAAACTGAAGCTTGACTTCCAGAGTATTTTTGCTTGAAAAATTGAAATGATTAATCATTTGTAAAAATAGGTGCAGAAGAATTTGTGTTGATTTGACTAATCGAATAATCGTTCCAGCTCTATTTGACAGATGGATAATTCTGCATTAAGAATACTGCATTCTTTTCTCATGAATGTTAATCTCATGGTTTGTACAGGAGTTGCACTATTTTCATCGGAACCTTTTTAGAGTAAAAAAATTGTATTGTTTAGCCAAAGGTAACTGAAAAAACCTGACATCCCACTATTGAAAACTGCTGGCTATAGTCATTCTTTTGGGGATCAGCTCGGGACATCCCTACCCATAGTTCACACAAAAACGCATAGATACAAGACACACACATCACATAAAACAAACTTTGTCACTGTAGAATCCTAGAAACTTACAAGCAGGGTCCAAAATTAACTTTTTGTTCTGTCCACCAATGGCTGGTAAACTGAAAAACCACCTGCCAAAATATGTTTCTACCACCCATAAAAGTGCATGAGATATGATTCACAGTGGTACAGTGTTTACTTTGGAGTGACAGGTTTGCTGAGGGGGATTAATTGGCGACTATTTTGATAGCTTTTTTACATTTCTGCATTATTTGTGTTAGTGACAGGTGGAGAGAGACAGGAAAGGCAGGGGAGAGAGAGGATGACATGCAGCTGGAACCACGACCAATGTTTTTTTTTTTTCATGAAAAAACATTTCATGGTTCCAAATGTTTTTTTTTTTCCGTGAAAAAAACATTTCATGGTTCCATCTTCTTTTTTTTTTTTACTCTTAATTACTTCAATCATTTGAATTTATTTTTAATACATTTCAGGTTTGTACCAATGGCTGGACAAAATAAGCATTGTCAAGGTGTCAGCTTGGACTCTGGGTAATTGTGATAGCATTTGTCTCTATTTTCAGAATTTTTACAAACCAAACAGTCAATTGATTAATGTAATAGTATATATTAATTATCTATCTATTTATCTATAAAATAGTCATTAGTTGCAGTCATACACATAATAGTTTAAATTGAGTTCCACCTCAGCCAACTACAGCAGTAAAATCCACTAGTTAATTAGTGCATGATTAATAAATCTTATCTAGAAATAATAATATTTCTCTGCATTGAGTGTTTTTACTATTAATGCTTTAGGAACATTTTCCTGATTGTACTCAAATACTTTTACATAAGTAGCTTTTTCAATACAGGACTTTTACCAATAATGAAGTATTTTTATGAGGTGATATTGGCATTTTATTTAAATGAAGGATTGGAGTACTTCCTCCATCAGTGCCCAATGTACAAGTAAAGCTGAGTTGTTATTTTTCAGTGTTAATACTAGGCAGTGTTGCAGTGCTTTGACACAGTAAATTTAATGGCAAAAGTTTGGTTTACAGAAATAAGATAAGATATACCTTTATTCGTCTCACAGTGGGGAAATTTACACGTGTGCATTTAGGTCATTTTTTTTCAATTTTAGGCAACAAAAATCGGTGTTCAGTAACTAGATAAACAAGGAAGAACACTCTTGTTTGGGCGATGGAAATAAAAACAGCTTTGGTTCAGGGGCTAGGGTTAAGATGTTCCCTGTCAGTTGACATTTTGCTGTTAGCAAAATGACTGGGATAATGTGAGGCTGGAGCTCATAGCAACAGCAACAGCATCAGCCAGCCTCCCTCCGAGCACTTGGCACTGTCTGAACAGCTGCTGCGTTTTAAACTTTTGCAAAAAAAAAATGCTGCATTGACTTTCATATTAATCTCTGCTGTGCACTCAATGGTCGGGCAAAGTGTAAGAGAGACAGGAGACAGAAGGTTGTAATCCCCACTGAATCCCAGCAAACCTTAATAGGACTTAATAAAGCCGGAGATCATGGAGATTACCTTATCTGAACTGTAAATTCGAACTCACACGCATACATACGCACACATACGCACACATACACACACATACACACATATAGGTTGACCTGAATTAGACCGTTCTCGTTAATTAAAGGATTCAGTAATTAGTAGATTGTTAAATACAGGACACATTGTCTTCCTATTGTGCTGTGAGATTTGCGTCACCTGGGGTATCAAGACTAATACCTTCTAACTGGAGCGACAGAGTGGAGGTTGTAAACAATAGCTGGTATCACAGTTGGTAAGAGTCTTAGATCCAGATGGTAAGTACAGTAATCTCAGGAAGGGATTGACCAATTATTGGCTTTGGAAGGCTAACACTAGGTCTGTGCAGTTGATGGAAAATTTAGCAAAACAGCCATTTTGAATCTTGAACTGACTTCATTTTGAGTCCTGTTAGTATGTTTGATAAATTCCTGTCAAAAAGACTGTCATCCAGTTGTGTTGTGATTGAAGTGTGGGCAGACATTGTAAGCGCAGTAAAATGTAAATTCTGTCAGAGAATTGTAGGTTTGAGAATAAACAAACTGTTTGTACAATCACATGAAACACACCCATGTCATACATTTTGACAAGTTCTGGATCAAGAAATCCTGAGACTGGGAGACCTTTCAGACACAGCAGTCTTTTACATTGCTGCTTGCTTAGACGACTATATACCTTAAGACATCCCAAAGAAGTAATGAGATAGTAAAACAGGAGGAATGGAAATGAAAAAAACCCTGTGTTTTTACAATTAGGGTTAGGGTTCATCCAAGTTGGTATTTTGTCATTGTATATGCTCAGATACTACAGGTCTCATTATACTATTATATTTTTAGCAGAATAAAGCTTAGATGGAGTTGCAAGGTTTTGATTAGTGAATGTTGAGATATGTGTTATGTCGGTCATTGATTAGAACGGCCACATCTGAGGCGGAGTGTACTGTATTACATTATCATCAACTTACAGGTTGAAAAGTTTGTCGATATATGTGTGCACTCAGTTTTTCCTGTCGTTGAATTCCTGTTTGTTGCTTTTCTTTTGTTTGTTTGCTATTGAAGACAGCGTTGGTTATGACTAGAGGGCAAATGCTAGACTAATGCTAAACTACTGTGGTTTGCACTGTTCTGTGCTCTCAGGTCTCGGGCCTCAAATAGGCTACGTAGAACATTAACCTTTATAGACTTCATGTTTCTTGAGTAAAGAAAACTCTGTACTTTTCACACAACCAGTTCTTTGTTTCATTTTGCATTGTAAACAACCAGAGAGTCTCAACTGTCTACTCCTGCCTGTGTATTTATCCACAGTTGAGCGAAGCAGCTACCAGCAATTCTGACTCAATACTGCTGCTTACTGGAGGGTGTAAAAAAAAAAAAAAAAAAAAAAACTCGTCTCGTCAGTGCTTATCTTAAGCTCCGCTGTGTGCGGCACTTCATTCAAGGTGACAGTTTGAGGATCCAATGGAGCAAGATTAATCACAAGCTCATTTTAATACATTACATTTGTTAATTATTTGTAAAAACGCAGAGACAGACGTAAGAGCTAATCAATAGCATTGTTTTATGGAAAATATAAATGAGGATTCCACCCAAAAGCAACAATACGTTATTTAGATTTATGCATAATTATTTGTTTTGATAAGAAAGAAATGTGACAATAGATCTTTTTTACATCGATTTTCTATTTTAGCAAATGAAAAGGCTGTTAAACCTGCACTGATGTCTTTTTTTGTGAGTGTGCTTGTAGTGCACGTGTCACGCTGATGAAAGCAATGCGACTAAACAAAAATGAATAAGTAGAAAGACTTCTTTGTCTTTTACATGACATGTCTGACCCATGGCTAATATTTAAACATTGACTAGTTAATCCAAAATAGCATTTAATTCATTATTACTGATGTAAATGTGACAAATGCGTTATCGATGTCAATTGATATTGCCCAGCCTTAGCCAATACCATCACTTTTTAAATTAGCTCCTTGCTCCCCTGTGAATGTGTTGTGTCTCTAAAGTGCACATGCTGACTTGTGTGTGTATTTGTCTGAGCACAATATTGGCAGTGTGAAGACTTTCAATTATGAGTAGCTGTGCTGGAAGAATAAGCAGTGAAACTGTTGGCTAACCATTTGTATCATTTGCAATTAGTGTAAGAACTAAAGCTTGATTTTTCTCTCTTTCTTTCCCTCTGTTTCTCTCTCTCATCCCTTGGCTTAATTGGCATTTCCATGTAAAATGTGAAAAAGTCACTAAGACGGCGGCAGCCTTCCATTTAAACAGATTATGGATGGAACAGTTACCAGTGAGGGCCAAATAGCCCTTTGTAATCCTCACAGAGGACATTTAATTAACTGGCCTTCTTTGCTTTTCTCTCTCTGTCTCTCTCTCTCTCCCTCTATGTCTCTGTTTCTCTGCCGTTCTGTTTTTTTCTCTCTCATTCCATTTCTTTTTCCTTTCCTTTTCCCATGTATTTACCTTGCCTGTCTCTTATTTTGTCTCACCCCATTCCTCCTTTTTTCGAACATGCGAGTGCATATAGAAGACACAGACATGCACACAGACACAGTGACAATGCTGTGTTGTTGTCAGGTGTGATGTAACTGTTTTCTTCAGAGTCTAAACCACTAGAATAGTATGTGCTGCATGTTAACCCTAAATGAGAGACTGAGAGAAAAAGGGGAATGAGGAGGTCCATGTTATGTCTTCACTACTGTCAGCTCAATGTAGAGCAGGAGGGGGGGGAGAGATATTGAGAAAATGAGGTAGCAAAAAGTAAGGTGCTGATTGGGGTCATCAGAGGAGGAGTCTGTGTTGGATTCATCAGCTATTAACATCCTCAAGCCTCCATCACACTGTTCAGTATACATACACACTTACTTCTGCATACACGTTTAGACACAATATGTAATGATATAAACATGTATTTACTAATAGACACATCAGATTCACTAGGAACATCTTTGAGTGCTAGCAGAAAATAAAACCTTCCTTGCTCTATTGATATCATCTTTTTCTCCCTAATGTTGACGCATGAAGTGTGTGTACCACTTACATCTACTTGAAAAAGACCATCTGGCTGGTGCTGTGCCATTGCACTTTACTTAGGGAATCATATGATTCATAATTGTGTTCTTATTTGACAGAGATAATAGAAGCAATTGAACGCTTATTTGTCCATCTAGATTATGCTTGTGTGTATGTCCCGTTTATTGCGACAGTTGGCTGAGGTTCTTGTGATTTACTGTGTGTCCTTGTTATGTTGATGATGTGCTGAAGATTTGTACTTTCCAGTGAATTGCTGTAATTTTTGTAACTGGCATCATAATAGACTCCGCTGCAAAACAATTTACGCACAGAGATTATAAAGTCAAATGAATCTTACGATGGACAGAAATGATACAAATACACACATCTCTTTACACCTACACATCTCTTTGGCTCTCAGACAGATATTACATATATGTACATGTATGATATTTGGCACCTGTTCTTATCCAGAATGACCTACAGTGCATTTCTGCTCAATGTACATGATTAAAACAGCACCATGAGTGTCAGTGAATTTAGACATTTGGCAGGATCAGATCTTCCCAGCCCCAGTCTTTAAGCAAATAATTTGCTACAGAGAGTAAACAAAACTTCAACTCATGCAGCATAAAAGAAGCAAAGAATAGTCTAAACAGAACAAGCTTTAAAGTGTCAGCTCAGATAGAGCAGGCACTGAAAGTACAGCACCAAAAATATTTTGGGTTATTATTTGGTAAAAAACAGATTTTGTTCACTTTTCAGGATAAGCGACATTTGGAAAAAGTGGAGAGCAAAGAGACTCAGGCCAGACAGTGTTTGAAGAATTTGGCCTTGTTTGTATTGAAACACGGGGAGTGATTTAGCACTCCTGAGACGTTTAAGCAATTCATGGACCCAAATTATTCATTCACCAACATTTTCCAACATAAACTGGTATTCATGATGATGTGTAGTTGGAGTGTGTACACCTTACACATGCTTCTGACCATACAAAGGCTTTTGTGGAGTGAGTCGATTGTGATATTGGTGAAGTGGAAATGAAAAATAAGGCGAGAGATAGAATCTAATATGCAACATCATTCTTTTAGATTGCGAGCCAATGTGTGGCATTTTATAGAAAGACGTGTAGACTGCAGATAACAGTCAATCAGGGGCACATTGAAGCTTCAATTCACTGCTTTTGCACTTTCAGTGTTATTCTTTGTTTTTTTTAAAGTAAGATTTTAGTGTTTTAATGGTTTTAACACTTATATATTAATTTTTTGATGTTTATGTTAATTAATCTTGTTGCTTTTAGTGTAGCACTAAACCTGATATTAATGACTCCATTTCTTAAATTTAATGTTGCTGATGATGGGGGAGATGTCACCACTGACGACGCAGGGTGATGAATTAATGACACTGTGGCTGCAATGAATATCCACAGTCTGGGTAAATGGCTGTGCATAAGGATGGGTGCTGATATTTGCAGACCTTAAAAATGCAACACAGACACTTTATGAAGTTGCACATAGTTTTTACTGTTCTTTTATCATGAGGTTTGAAGACTGGTGATATCAAGTGAGAACATTTAATTTAAGGGCATATTTACATCCTTTTATGGCTGACTGTGAAACTTGTGTATCTACACACAATTTTATGTTGACTCAGATTTATAAAAACAGAACCAATCATATGCACAGTGTTCACAAAGAAATGCACATTTTTACTTGATGCATACACAGAATTTTAGTTTTGAACCCACACACCTTTATGTGTTGAGCCCCTGATCAGAATAGTGTTTCCCAAGGGGCTTTCTAGTGTCATTGGATATCTTGGTCTTAGTCCAGAAAATCTGGGGTCATGCTTTGATGCATTATTATTGCAAATGTAATGGGCTGCACTGTAGAATGTTGTCTAAGATGTACAACATTTTTTTTTTTACAACTGATCTCTCTGAATATTGGAGATTCAAGCCAGAGAATAGGTCCATTTCCATTTTATCAATAGATTTTTATAGATGCTATTAAAACCACGAGGCACTTTTGTGTCTGTAATTTCATACTGTCATAGCTTTACATATATCGTCTTAGAGTACATTTTCTGCAAATTTGTTTGAGATAAGTTTTATATATATTAGCAGAAAATCAGGATTGGAATGTCTGGTTTTGCTAATTCAGTAAATCCATAAATGATACGTAAATACCTAATAAAGCAACATACTTCATAACAATGGTCCAAAAAATCCAGTACTGCCCTGAAGCAGTCTAATTGATTTTAGCAGTGGCCACAAAGGACTGATAAAACCAGAGGAATTAATAGGGATATTAATCTCCATAGTGTCAAATTGGTGTCACATTACCCAACCCTGCAACCTTAATAATACACATTTGAACTTCTATGTTAAAAGTAATTAAAGAAAGAACATTTTGAGTTGACCACAAAAAATAGAAGCCATCTACACTTTATGAAAAATGCTTGCTCTTGAGCGCAAAGGGACCATCAAATGACCATTTACTGCCAATCCCAACACTTAGAATACCTTTTATCTCCCTATTGACAGGTTTTCTTATTCTGAGGAGAAGAACTGACAAATAGACGGAATTTTAAAGTATGAAAAAAAAAAACGTGCTGTTTATTGTGTGCTTTGCTTTTGTTGTTGGCTCTGTGACTGGTCTGTCACTCTTCTCCATTGCACTTTTACATGATATTGCTGTACAGCATATGCTAGATGTGATGTGATCCAGTTTGTTTTTTTAACTTGTCTCCATCGTAGCATGCTTCTCTCTCCTACTGCTCTTGTTATCTTGACTGTCTGTAACACGCTTGGTTAAAAAATGGGTCAGTAAACAGCAACTACAAGCAGTGTATTATGCAGTTGTTTTCAAAATCAGTGGAATTAATTAAAATGAAGTTTCAGTGTAGCATTTTGTACAAACTCCTGTTCTAAAGGCTTTAAATCATATGTCAGAATGTGGTGGTGTCTGCTTAGCTAGGTTGCTGCAGAGGTGTGGCCTGGTAGCTGGACCACATTATCAAGAGTGAATGGACCAGGAATTAAATTATACAGTCTGTGCTTATCCATCAAGAACTTCCCAGGTTAGCCCAGGTCACCCCTGCTAAGGGTACCTGTGTAAGTAGTGTTACATTCTTGTATTTGTTCATGACTTACATAAATGTAATATTTAATAATACGTTTTCCTGTTAATCAGTATAAATAACACTTCAGCAGCCTGAATTTATGCTGTTTCTTTGGTTTGGGTGCGTCAGGGATTCCTCTTACTGAAGTTTAAGAATTGCATCCCTGTTTCACATATATTTTTAATGTTTGCCCTCAAATGAATATTTAATGAAACATTTCAAGCATTATAAGATATATAAAGGTAAGATAACACACAGTTAATCATGTTCTTTAGTGCACATAGCCAGAATAGTTTTTTTCTGATATCCACTTCAGTAATGCAAGCACAGAAGGTAACTTAAAGATGTTCTGCTTCAGGAACTCTTCATGAGTTTCCATCATCATGGACAAACAGACAAAATACTAAACAACAGCTGCCCTAAATTTTAAGATTGCACAAAGTATGGGAAATGTACTCTTCTTACAGGAATAAGAACCTCTAAAACTGACAGAGACAAAATATCACTATTATTAATTACAACCAATGAAGACCACTAAAATTGCATAGTACTTGAAAACCACAAATTTTGGAGCATCTAAATCTGTGTTTTGTCTCCCCTCCTTTCCAAATGGCATATTTCAGTATTTGTCAAATAACCACCAACGCAACAACACACTGTGTCTGGATTCAGTATCCCAGAAACAAAATACATGAAGAAAAAAAAAAAAAAAGAAGTAATCTACACTGGCATAGGCCACTGTAAACAGTCAAAAAACTGTGAAAATCAAACAAAAGGCAAACAATGGGTTCCTCAAATTTAAGAAAGATGGCACAAAAATATGAGAATTCTGTACTGATAGTTCAAAACAGCTCTGAGAGTAATTAATTCCACTGTTTTACTTTTTATTTTGTGTATTATCTACAAGTTCTGTCCTTGAATAAAATGAGAAGTTTTCTAACTCTGTTTGTGCTTGGTATCCCCTTTAAACTTTTGTCTCTAATTGAGGCAGATTTGTTTTTCCAAAAATACCCAAACAACAAAGACATGATGATCAGTGTAAAAGTATCACCATCTATCAAAAAGCATGGGGAGAAGAGCAGAAGCATAAAAAGTTTTCTGTCAGTGTCATGATAAAAACGAGGAAAATCTGAGGTGAGCCTGATGGCTGACTAGGAGAATAGATTTTATCACTAGTCTGATGTTGATAATCCTATCCCATTATTTGTAGCTCTGTTCAAACACTAGCAGTCAGTAATGGAATGATGACAAACTGCATATACAGAGAATTCAGAAAGTATTCACAACCCTTCACTTTTTTCACATTTTATGTTGCGACATTATACTTAAATTGTTTACATTAATTTTCCCCATTACCAATCTACGCTCAATACCCCATAATGTCAAAGTGAAAACAGAATTTTAGTAGTTTTTGCCAACAGACAATTTAAACTAATGCAAAAAAGAAAAACATCAAATGTAACATTGACGTGGATGTTACCAAGACCCTTAGCCGAGTAGTTTTGGCAGCGATTAACACCTTGAGTTTTCTTGGTTATGACATGGCAAGCTTTGTACACCTGAGCTCTGATATATAAACTATATGTATGTACAAAAAAAATTGCGTTCACCTTTTGCCACACAAACTGGCATTTATTAATGAAGAATGTGTGCACCTCATGCATACCTCAGACCAGGCATACGTGGTTTTAGCTGAGATAGCTGCAGGTGGAATGATGAGGAGAACATAGAATGTAAGGTGAGAGATGTAACCTTGTAGTGAAACAATTTCACTGATGGTTTTATTTGATTATTTTGCAGCCTGCACAGCATTCTGGAAAATGTTACTCAGAGGTGCATTTGTAAACTGATTTTATCATTCATTCATTTTGTCATCTCCCTCTTTTCATTTGATTCTTAATTGCGAGGCACTTTGTAAAGTCTGTTTTTAATATGAGCTCTGTAGATTAATCATTGATCATCCCTCTGATGTTTAATAATGATAATTGAGATGTTACTGCCATGATGGTTTACAGTTACATGTAATGAATTATTGGTATGGGAGGTATAAATAGCCACAGGAATCTCTACATCCATTTGTGGTTAATTGTGGGAGTGGAAATGAAGCCTGTACATGTGCACCTGTTTGAGATTTATAAAATGGATTCAGGCGTACATGCAGCATGAAAAAGTTTGGGCACTTCAAGACATTTGAGCTCTCATAACTTATACCGAGGTCATTGTTGAAAGACCTATTTTCAAAGCATTATAAATACTTTGACTCCTTAAACCGTGTCACTACAATCAGCAGCTATGGACTCAAGCACTCTGAAAATTCAAATAATTGATGCCCACAAAGCTGTAGAAGCCTATGAGAAGATAGCAAAGTATTTTCATGTAGCCATTTCCTCAGTTCATGTATGTTAATGTAATTGAGATATGGCAGCTAACAGGAATGGTGGAGATCAAGCTGAGGTCTGGACGACCAAGAAAACACACAGAGAGAACTGCATGGGTTGGCAGAAAGGCAAATCAAAACCCCTGTTGAGGTGGCGCGAAAGACCTTCATGAAGATTTAGCAGAGTCTGGAGTGGCAGTGCGCTGTTCTGCTGAGGTGTGTTTAGGGTCATTATCCTGCGGCAGTATGAATCCCTCTCCATAAAGATGCAAACCAGAGAGTGCAGCATGTCTCTGAAGAATGGAGTGGTACTTCTTAGTCAGGGTGTAGTCCATTCAGTGCAGGTGTCCAACTCCAAAGCAGGCACAACACCCTCAGACTTGAATATTCAAACCATCATGTTTCACTGTCGGGTTGATAGACCTTGGTACCATTTTCTCTCCTGTTTGTCTCCTTACATACACCCTTCTGTTACTGCCATAATTCTCAGACTTGGATTAATCAGTGAATAGTATTTTTCCCACCGAGAAGTGTTGGTATTTCTTAGCCCACCCCAAGCATTTGGCCTTGTTTCTCCTCTTGAGAAGAGGTTTTGAAACCGCTACTTGTCCTTGGAGACCACGACAAAACAGCCGTCTTTTGACAGTACTTTTACTGACTGGAGTCTTGCGTTCTTTATTTAGCATGTTGTGTATCTGTGATTAAGTTGTTTTTCTATCTCTCAGGGAACTAAACTTAATGTATTGATCTCCTGATGGTGTAGTCACTTTTGCTCTGCTTGCTGCTTGTGTTTTGGATACAACTGATCCAGTTTCTGCAGAGCATTTTGTAGTTGCATACACTGACCCTTTAGAAACCTTTAGTCTAGTGGTAATTTGGTGCTGAGAAGGCCCCTCTTGCTTAGAGTAACAATTTGACTTCTGACACTTTCACTTAGTTCTGATGCCTTGTTTCCCACTATCACAATGCTGCCTAGTAAGCAATGATCTGCTGCAGAGGCACAGCCGTGTTTATACCAGGTGAACACTGGCTGCAAGTTGAGTTACTTGGACACATGATTGTCATCTGAATGCACTTCAATTGAAGGGATACAACTAAAGCAAATCGTACCTTTTGTACACACGAGTTAAGTTGGTCAATGCCTCAAATTTACTTGCTTCATTTTACAAGTTTTACTGCTGGATCACTGGATCCTAAACTGCCACAAAACAGCTGCTGTCCATCTGTAGTGACATCCAGTCCTCTCATACCTCAGTGTTAGTCATATAGGCATTGCTTTGAAAGTGAGGGCAATAAAAAAATGTTCTTCACTTTGTACATAAATGCATAAACTCAACTGGTGCTTCATCACATACAACATTTTCAGCTTCAATGGCACTGTATAGCAGGTGTTACGTGTCAATGCCTGAATTGAAAGTGTTTAGATATAATGGGCGCCATAAATGATGTAGCAAGCTAGAAAACACTGTTCTGTCTGCTCTGTTTCACAGCTCGGTTGCTGTGCAAAAGACAGTTCAGATGATTGGGCAAGACACAGCAGGGTGGACAGTTTGCTGTCTGTCAGATCAAACAGCTGTAGACTGCAGTGTCTGCCTCTGCTTGCGTTCATATGTGAAACTGTTCAAAGCTTGAGAAATAGGAGGAGATGTGTGAGTGCATGTGATTTACTCCATAGAGTGAGACTTTGGGCCTTTTCACACCTGAACGGTTAAAACCAAGATTCATGTTATTGTTACTCTATATACATTTGATCATGTTAGTTCTGGTTTCACATTGTTGGTTTCAATTATGCAAGTGCACTAAAGAACATAACATACCTATGTCCTGTCGTCATCACCTGTGAGAGCTGTGTCTCCCTATATTTGCAGTTGATTGGTTTGTGAATGGGCATACATCTGACTTCAGTGGGTTGTCAGCTCAGTTCAGTTTCTCTCTCTCTTATTCTCTTAGAAAATACAGAATAGTGTTGGAATTTTTGTACGTTTTTTTTTGCTGCCAAGCAAATGGCATCTTGTGCTCTGGTGCTACTTGGATGTATTTAAAGTAGGTAGTACACATATATTTGCTGCAAAATTGACCCTCTTCTGTGCAAATGAGCCTCATTACAAAACACCCAATTCACAAGCACCAGTGCTATAGTTACATGAAGTTAGAGTGAAAATTAATAGCATCTTCAAAGAGTTGGTGGTAACTGAAGCGCATTTGTAAAGGGTCTCACAATGGGGTGTAATCACCAAAGACCTTTCACATTTATCTTCATTTATGTGTGTGTGTCAGTAAAATAATTGTTCACTCCTATGAAGTCTCTCTCTCTCTCTCTCTCTCTTCCTCCTTTTTCTGCTGTCATTTCAGTATGTGTGTGTTGCCCCATGCATATTACTAATATTTTTTGTGAATCAGAAATGAGACAGACAGGTAGTGTTTGCAAGTGAAGCCAAATTTCTGGTGCTATCAGCAGCTGCAATCCATTCTTTACAATCCATTCTTTGTGAATTCACCCCTTGGTGTCCTCTTCTTCCCAGGTACGAACGCGGCTCATTTTGTTTGTTGCATTGTTTTTCCTTTTTCCACTTTGAGCAATAGCCTGACAGAAGTTCTTGTAATTGGCCTATGGGTCCAAGCCATCAAAAAAGAAAATGCAACTAGAAATGACCAAAACCATGTTTCAGTTTGTTCCATCCATCTCCCTCGGTCAGACCAAAGTTTGGGTGTTTGGTCTATACCTTGGTCTGGAGGAGGTTTCACACCGCTAATTTTGGTTCAGATCAAGCTGAAAAGTCTGAAAGTCCGGATCAAACAAAGTAGGTGTGAAAGGGCACGTAGATGACGTTCAGGTTTCAAGTCCTGTACGCTCTTCCCTGCCACACGGTGCAGTTTGATGGATGTCAGAGGTGAGACAAAACGTAATTTTACTGACAGAAAAGCTGGGGCTTTTGGCAGTCGAGGATATATAAGCTGATGATCAAACTCACCATGAAGCAATAAAGGACTTTTGCAGAGTTTTTCTTCATGCTCTCTTTGTTGCCCTTAGTTTTTAGTTTTCAACAGATTTGAAGGCTGGAGGTTGAGTAAAACTGCTAGCATTGGCTGGAAGCTTTTTTCCGAACTAAGTTATGTAACCTTCTGTGGTGATAATCAAATCAGACGGGTTAGAGGTTATTTTATAGTCTTGACAGGATGTAACAATAATAAGAATATTGATAGTAATACACTTTATATGTTTATTTGGTAGAGACAAACACATTACTGAACATTAGTATAAAAATGCATGATGCCAGATTTTAGTAAGAATTTCCATCCATAGTCCTTTGGCAGATAACAAAAACAGTAACGTTACAAGTAACACCATACAGATAAAAATATGCAGGTAAAAAAACAAAACAAAATGCATTATGCAACATGTCCAAACAAGAGTGAGTATTTATATAGTGGTATTAAGTATGCCAATGTGTCTTAAAAGTAAGATCAGTTTCTATAAACTTCATTGTTTCTTGACCACTTGATTTAGTTGTTTTCTCTTTAGTTTTACTGAAGTGGATAAAACAAGACATATCAGGACTCTCCTTTGTGGGAAATGATCATTTTTCACTGTTTCCTGTTATAGACAAAACAATGAATCAAGAAAATCAAGAACATAACTAGCCCCAACTATGCGAAAAGCTGTATAATACCCTTTGTGTGAATTCTGACAAACAGCTGAAATCCCTTAGGACCTCTGTAGCCAGTTCCTCTGCTTGAGGCTAGCGACTCAACACTACATTAGCCACTACTAGCATGACCCACCCAAATCTCCAATCAAAAACTGGAGCTCAAGTTGCATTATGGGTGTTGGCGTTACGTTTTGACGAGAAAGAACATTGCATGGAATAAAGGAGGCATAATCTCTGGTTCTGTTGCATCAATTTTCATGCTTGTTTTTCTTAACTGTTCATTGTGAGTCCAACAATGTTATAGGAATGCAATGCTGAATCGGTAGTGCCCTCTTAATATTTTTTTCGTAGAAGAATCTTCTGTTGTGTTTTGTGCTGAAAAGATACATGAAAAAGAAATTCACAGACCTGCACAAGCTGTTCTATTTTGATAAAATTAGTATTTTTTATTAATAATAATCATACTAAAATCTCTCGTTTTAGTATGATTATTAATAACGTAACCTAAATAATATGGTTGTGGCAATTGTGGTAAAATGCTGCATACTAAAGTCGAAAACAGAAATTCCCGCGTAGTTATGTTATTCAGTTTCCAAAGGTAGACACAACGATAAAAGGTTGAAATTTTGTATTGCAAAGGCTTGTAAGCTTTTCCTAACCTTGACTACAGTTTGTGTTCTGGTCCTAACGAAAATCCATTAACGTGAACAAAAAGCCGCATTCACAACTCCTATTTTTCATTAGGGATGTTTGTACATGGGGTCTTAGGATTCTACAAATACCGTATGTGCTCTGAGAACAAGATAACAAGATAGTGCCGTGAGAAAATGAACACGTTGCAATGCTTGGACTTACAGCCTATTGGAGGAAACGAGGTCGGTGGGCACGGAGAAGCCTTCTGTAGCATTATTTGTAATTGCAGGTCCCACTGTTTCTAGGGATTGCAACATATCATTAGATCCAGTGAGATGCATTAGTGTGAGGGATGGCAATAGCACCAAGCGATATCTCCCTATGGTCCTTCATTAGCCACTAATCCACTGATGATCATTATTAGTGAGAAAGTGTGTGTGTGTGTGTGTGTGTGATGCATTTTGGCATAGTGCTCTGTATATTAGCCCAGTGATTTATTATCTGGGTAATGCCGTCCCTTCTTCCCCAAAGCTGCATTGTCCTTTTGCCAATTAATTCTGAATCTGTTACGACCACAGGGAGGGAGAGACAGAGAGAGAGAAAGTGAGAGAGAGATCATCTACAAATACATTGGTTGAACTCCAGAGTCAAGTGCAGTGCTATATTTTCTGTAAGATGTGGCTGGTTAATTTCGCTCTTCTGTTTTCTTTTGATGTTCGCTTATGTTTTTCTCTCCAACGTTCCCTTGGTCTCTCTCTTCTCTAATGCCATTGATTTATGCAATTGCTTGCTCATTGTTTTCTTTTTTCCTTTTCTGCTTAATTCTTCAATCTTCCACTTTTGGTTGTTCTGCTGTTTCTATAACAACTGCAGGGTCATTTCTAAGCCTCTGCGTTTCACTCTTAATCCTTTTCATGCAACACTCAACTAACGACTAACAACTAATCACTCAACTCATTTGTCTTGCTGTCCTCTATATAGTTTATTCTCCTTGCTATCTACCTTCCATCCTTTCATCATCTGGTATCGTCATACACACTAAGGCATTTTGTCATCTCGCTACTTGCATTTGTTATTACAGATAATGTAAAATTCATTGGCAGTTCATCATCTGCACATGCTGTTTAGCCAATTGTAAGTAAGTGTAGGACAATTACCGTGATGCCATTTTGTTATATAACCATTCCAAATAAGAATCGTCCATCTTTTTCAACAGGTACCAAAATGGATACAGCTGAGAGCAATCCTCTGGCTTCAGCCCTGAAATTACTCTTCTGCTCCCCTGCTGTGACAGCAAACACTGCTGTGCAACATGTTCTTTAGAGAGAGAGAGAGAGCGAGAGTGTGTGAGTGTGAGTGTTTGTTTCTATTGGTGTGTGGGTGTGTCTGTGGGTGTAATCATGAGGTCTGTGTGGGACCTTTGTGTCAATATTATTGCTGTTTACTACAGGTGTAAAGAGCTCATTTCCTGCATAAACCTAACAAACATGTTCCACAAATGCCCAACGATTCACTAACAAACACAGTGTAGTTTGCAAATATAAACACCATTAACAAAGTAATGCATTTTGTTTTGCCCCCCCCAAAAAAAAAACGTATCAAATGCATGTAATGTATCTTGCTTCAGAAACAAATACACCATGCCTTACAAGTACAAAAATAATCTACAAGGACTGTGTGTGTGTGTGTGTGTGTGTGTGTGTATATATATATAATGTGACTTTTGGCATGATGGCATGATCTATCTGCTTTCATTGTCTGTGGGATTTTCTTAAAAATGTCCTGAGTAATGTGTCTTCAACAGCAGCTTTGATAGGTACATTTTGTATTTGCTAAACAAGCTGTATTTTGTTCATGTTTTGTTTGTTAAGTTTTGGCAGGAAATTGGCTCCATATGGGTGCAGATAGCGCAGCACTGATTATAATTACTTGTTGAGATGCAGAGATGACGTTCCTTTACATTTCTTCTTGGTCATATTTAAGTTCTCTTTTGTCCACATGATACATACCTTGTATGAAATAGGAGATTACAGTTGAATGGCAGCTAGTGTACAGTAATTCAATAGAGCAGCTGAGAAGAAAACACATACCATTTATTGTTAACATGTCCTATTTTTATGTATTTATTTATTTATTAATTAGGAGAGACCCAACAAATCTTGGCCGCAGAAATTGGAGATTCATGGGGTTTTATTTGCATATGTCTAAACCTGTATGATATGCTTCAACTTTCATTTTTTGCACAAAGCCTGGAAGAAGTTTTCCGCCTTGTTACCATGTCCTAGATGGCGGCGGGAGTAGTCATTATGTGGTGTACCAATGCTTTGCTTCGTGTGGAAGGCAGCCAATCCAGAGCAACTTACATTGTATAAGGCTGCAACCAATAATTTCTTTTTATTGAAGAATAATCTGCCAATTATTTTCTCGATGATTAATTACTGATTTAGTCCATGAAATGTAAAAAACAAACAATAAAACAAACAAAAAAACCCCACAATCTGTAATGGATGAATTGATACCAGTTCTGGAACAGAATATTCTAAAATGGAATGTTCTAATTAAGAATAGAGTGATGGAATGTGGAATGGACATTGTTTTCCAATAGTTTCTATTTTAGAACATAGAAATAGAATATAATGTCTAGTTCCTTTTCCAACATCAGACCTTTTTAAAATAGAATGTTCTGCATTGGAATGTTGTAATTCAGAATGAAATGTTCAAGTCATCCTCTGGTATCAAGTCTATTCTATTTCCAAGTCGTAGAACATAATCTTCATTCTTGAGTAGAGCATTCCATTCTGACTTACATTCCAGAACCTTCTATTCGGAACATTCTTTTCTACAATGTTCAGAATATTCTTTTCTAGAATGTTATATTTTGGAAAAAGCAGCTGATCTTTTTTTTCTATTTCTATGTACTAGAACAAATCGGAACGAAACAATCCTCATTTGACATTTAAGCATTCTTTCCAGAATTGGAACATTCCATTCCAGAATGTACAGGATAGAATCCTCTTTGAGAACACAACAGTCGTTTTAGATTAAAACATTCCAAGTTTAATAATATTCCCAGAAACCAAAAAAAATATTTCTTTACATGAACCTTAAATTGTCGTTCAACGTTATTCAAACATTATAAGATAAGACAAGACATACCTTTATTCGTCCCACAGTGGGGAAATTTACATCTGCCTAAAATTTGGTCACCATGTTTAACCCACTGCCGTCTTGTCCTTTTTTATCCATCTTCAGGTCCAGAGTGGTACTTGGTCAGAGTGGAGTTGACTGTGACAGATGTAAATGACAATGTCCCAGAATGGAGCATGGTTCCTGCTCCCTACCTTGCTGTGGTTTCCCCTGATGCCCCTGCCGGCTCGCTGGTCTATAAGCTCCATGCTCAGGACGGGGATGAAGGCAACAACGGTGAAGTGGAATACTTCCTGTCTGATGGTAGGTTATTTTTTTCTTCTTTTCTCCTGTGTATGTCCTGTCATTCAACGTTTTCTTTGTAAAGAAAGGAATTTCTTTTTTGTAAATGCTTACATTGAGGCTAGAGTGGTGGGGTGAGTGTCAGGACCAGGAGATGTGCACACTGATTCCCTGGCATGGAACCACTTGATTTTGAATCTAAAGCCAAACATTTCAGCCTCTGTGACATAATCAAATTTAAAAAGTACACACATGTTTAGATAGTACAGAGTTGCACCTAAGAAAAAAATGTGAGTGTACTAGTCACCATACGGAGGTAAGTGCACTGATTTACATACAAAACCTCTGAACATAGACATTCATTACAGGTAAAGATCATTACTTTACTTGGTTGTAGATGAATCTTTCATCATTGGTGTGTATGATACAGGGGAATTGAATCATAGTCAACACTCTTTCTAAATGTTTTCCAAGTGTGTTTCTGTTTCTTCTTGAAATTTAAGCCTCTACTGAGCCAGTATTTCGCACACACGCTGTTATTTTCCAGTGTAATGTAATTCATTTTTCCACTATGAAAAAATATTGCTTTTCTTATTGTCTGCCATGTAATGATTGCGTCTGCCCATATTGTAGTCTGTGAAACCACTGCCTATAGAAAGGCGGTCTTCCAATTTTCTCCACGGGGGTGACAGAGAATGAATTGATATCAGAAATTACGAGAAAAACAAACATCGATGTTTGTTTGTAGACTAAACTTTTCAGTTGTTTGAGTTGGTGTTTGTTTAATTATTTGGTAAATATAGGATTTTGTGATAGAAGTCATCCTACTGTGGTGCATTCACACCCAGAGTCATGAATGATGACTTTTGTAAATGTTTGGATGAGAGGAGGATGGTCTTATCGTACCCTGTTATGTTACATAGAGCTCATGAATTTTAACATCCCAGTTCCAGTCTCTCCGCTCTTTGAATTTCACATCTCAACAACTTGGAAGACTGACTGTCCAGTCATATTTATCACTTTATTGGTGCATGTTCAGCATGCATTTACAATATTTTTTGACAGCTCTTCAAGGCAGCAGTATTTACATAGCCTCTTGCCTTTCAATGCTTTGCACTGGTTGACTCTGAGCTGTGACCTAGCGAGGCTGTTATGTGTTCCACTATTCTTTCTTTTTGTGCTGAAAGCCTTCTCAACATGAAACCACAGAAAGAAGTCTGCAATAAAAGGATCAAGATCAACACGGATTAACTCATTATGCCACAATCCTTTGCATCTCTATAGTTTATGTGCTCGTTTTAGGGAGAAACACTCTTACTATCATTCTGCTAATATCTGTGATTGAATTACATCTAGAAGCTATCTAAAGATGTCGCCTTTTTACTTTCCACTTTTCCAAATGTTTCTTTCAAACTGCTTCTTAAGGTATCACTTGCCTTCCCAATGTGTTGTGTTATCTATTATACATAAAAGTTGAACCATTTGTTTACCTTTTATTCCATTTATGCTCTACTGTTATCTGTGTATTATTTTTAGATATTTTGTCCTCCATATCTTTTCCAACAAATCCAGTAATTTTACTTGGGAGCAACAATGCATTAAGACCCATTTGGAATATGGCATTTCTGTTCAAAGTGTTGTTCCAGTCAGCAAACACATTGCTTTTATCTGCAGGTGGTGATGGCCGTTTTGAAGTGGACAGGAAGAGCGGCCAGGTACGAACTACAGGCCTTCCCCTGCAGCAGGACAGGGAGTACCTGCTGACAGTGGTGGCTGCCGACCGGCTGGGCAGCCGCAGCGCCCCTGCTGTTGTCTCAGTGGTGGCTGGAGCCCGGCCGCCACAGTTCTCCAATGCTTCTTTCACCATTGCCATACCAGAAAACACCCCTGAAGGACAACCGTGAGTTTACACATATGCACAATGGTCAAAACAAAAATGAAATTGTCTCCACCATATATACAGTGTGTTATATATATATATTTTACTGGAATTTGTCCACTAGACCTCCATATGAAGGGGTTTATATCCTTCACATATTCAAACACATGCATTTCTCTCTAGACTTGACATTCTCTCTCTACCAAAAACTGCACACATAATATTTCTTTCTTTCTCAGGCTGTGCTTGCACATCATTGTGTTTTATGGACTGCTAAATAGATTTCCATGTGATAAGCGTGACACATTTAGCCTTGAGCGTGTATGATATGCAGCATGCGAGTAAAAGCACTGTCTTTAAGTATTGATTTACACACACTCAAGAACACACACACACATACAGCCTCAGGTCTGACTAAAGTGGTACAGCTATGACTAGTGTCCTTGGATTGGTCTCATTTTCCCCCTGCAGCTTCTTTTACTTGACTGACACATTTGGCAAACCAATAAAGTGGATGTTCCAGTCTATTGTTTACGTTGATTTCATCAGGAAAGTCGTGTCAGGTTTAGAAGGCACGTCTAATAACAAAACAAGCACCAATACAGCTCAGCAATTTACACCTGTATGCTCCCACCCCTCTTACTGCACTCAGTGGTACTTTGGTGGACACTCTGTGCAGAAATGTACTTGACTTTACTATATAGCACTCTACTCTTCACTTTGCTGTCAGATACTTCAGTCTGCTCTCTTCTTATGTGCTCTTCTTTTGCTCTGCTTGACTTTGTGCTGCTCCTCAAGCTCTCAGCCACATTTAAATCCTTTATTGAATTTTAGTGGAGCTGTAACAAGATCATTGTATGTCATTATTTTAAGATTTTTCCTTGGTCCAAATTATCGATTCCAGTCAGTAGTAGTAAGTAAATATTAGCAAAAGTAGTTGTTGAAGTTTTTCATTTTACGTGTGTAAAGACAGGTAATTGCAAAGGTAGCTGCATTGAACATCAATTTGATTATTCTGGATATGATTTTGCATACATTTGCCATGTCATGATATCATTGAATTTGATATCATTGAATTTGGGGGAAAAAATGACAGTGATTTCAACTTTATACCTCAGCCTTCGATTTGTTCAATTGTAGTCTGCTCAGTTTTTCTCTTTACTCTTCTGTCCAGATAGGTACTTCACTCTGCCCTGCTTTACTCTATTCCAGTCCAGTCCAGTGCCATACACAAATCTACTCTACTCAAATCTTATCTGCTTCACCTATATTTTACCCAACTCCTCTCTTTTTCTTCTACTACTAGTCTACTTCATTCTAATTTACTGAGGTCCCATTTACTATTTTGCTCTTTTGTAGTCAGCCCAGTTTATTCTACTTGGATCTATTTTAAGGCCTTTTCCACCACAAGAACTTAACAACCTGTACCTTAATGTGTGGCCATTGTCAGTCACTACTCAGGAGGTGGTACTATGAATCCATGTTTAGGAAGGACTATGCATCAGAGCCATAGACTGCACCACCTCATTTGCAACACAGCAAACACTGCAGTCAATAATGCAGGATGTATGTTCAGCTAAACACTCCAAAGGAGTGAAGCTGATTTTTACATACATTTGTGTTCAACTGTCATTTATTTGTCATTTAAACTGAAAATAGTTTGCACAGTAATGGAATTACACTAGTTTAACAACATGCCCAGTAATGTCTTGGTAGTGTGTTTACCCTCCAGATCTTTTAATGTTTTCTGTAATGAACTAATGATAAACTATGCTTGTGCCTCATCTTGCAGTCTATTTTCCATCAGATTCCTCACCTGCACTTCACTGTCTTCTGATTCAGGGGAGAATGAAGCAGCTGAATGGTCAGAGAGAGTGGTGCATCCTTTGGGACAGCTGACCTGTCTCAAGGGAGGCACGCCACGAGAGACCTGGTGTGGTGCTGGTCTCACTTTCTGCTCCATTCTGTCACCTTCTTATTGCTGGAGGGGTCCAACTATGAATTTAATGATAGGTTTAAAATTAATTTTTTTAATGAACATGAAAAAAAAGTGTTAGTAGTGCCACATTATCCTTGACCCACGTGTCGCCTTTTTAATGCTATATATATGAAGCAGTGTCATTTTTGCCAAGGCACATATTTAAAATATTTAAAATACTATTTGTAAAACTCACTCTTAAAACAGAACTAAAGCCTCACAGGTTCTTCAGTTCAAGTTATTGATTGTTAAGTTCCCGTAGTGGAAAAGGCCTATCTTCTGTACAGAAACTTTGAAGAAGGTTTGGACTAAAACTATTTAACCATGCAGATATATATTCTGCTCTCCTATAACCCAGTGCTGCACATTCAGTCAGTGGTGTACTTTCCCTCCATGTCTCTCCAGCTTCCTGGTCACACCTGCTGTGTCCTTCCAGAAGAAACCAATCAGCTACAGTCTTCTCATCAATCCCAGCAGTCTCTTCTCCATCTCAGCAGAGACTGGTGAAATCAGTCTGACCCGCTCCATCGACTACGAGGGCGACCAGCATCGCTACTTGCTGTTGGTGCGAGCCAGCGAGGACCTGGACAGCATGAGCAGTGCAGCGGAGGTATGTGTGAATTCCAAGTCACGTTTCCACCATCAAATTCAATGACTGAATTGTCATCAACACTCCAAGTTTTTTGACATTACAAGGTTGTCTCGTCAAGTCTTACAGTCTGTACAGAATACTGCAAACAATATCTGACAAGTCTTCAAATTAGCAAGTATTCTACCAGTGGGGTGATGTCATTTTACTTGTTTCTCATGCGGCACAGCTGACTTTGATCTGCTGCTTCAAGCTATTGTCACTTACTTCTTGGGGAGAATTGTTCACCCAGTGCAGTGATAGTTGGCTGGAAGACAGCTGTTGTGGTGAGCAGTGGTGATTATGATATATCTTACTGACAATAAAATAACCACACAGGGTCATAAAATCTCAAACTACTCTGAAACATCCTTGAGCTGGACATGCATTTAAGCTGCTGAAATGCTGTTAGATTTGAATTTATTGATTTACAGTTGCTGTATGGATGGTAATAGTTGAATAAATGTTGCAGTTGAAATGATTGTCTGGTTCTAGAGCCTCCTGGTTGGTCTGTTTTTTTTTTTTTTAATGCAAGGCCCTTGGAGATCGTCAGTGCTACATGGGATGTTATCAGATGCCCTTAGCCTGAACTGATTGCAAAACTGTACAACCTGTACATGTCCATTTTAAGTGTGAGATTGTCTTCAGTCAAAACCAAATAGACTTGCCTGTCTGGAATGAGTGCTCTGGAATTCTCAATGACTTCCTCATGTTGTCAGAAAGTGAGAGAGTACAGTGGCTGACCGCTGCAGGCATCGATGCATCTGGTCTGGATTCCATCATTATTCTGGCCTCAGGCTAAAACATGTCCTGCTGAACCATCTGTCCTCAGCTGCTCCGCTCTGGGACCCAGCGGACAGAGAGAGAGCGATTACTAGATTCTAGGGTAAGAAGAGCGAGAAGGAAAAAAGGAAACAATGAAAGGAAGAAAGGAATTAACAGGGAGTTGGTATGTGCCCTCCTCTGCTCACACTCCTGCCCTGCGTAGTCAGCCTCAGCACGTGCCTGCGCCCTGGAGCCTGGGTAAGCTTTTTGAACGTCCACAACTAAAGTCCTCAGCACCTTCTACACACCACAACCCCTGCCCCCACAGCTGCCTCTGTCCGTGCACTTTAACACCACCAGATAGAAACTATGCTGTGTGTATGTTGAACACGTGCCTGTGATGCACCAATATTTTATTTAGATTTTAATTTTATCTCAAACATTTTACTGGCCGGTGCTGATAGTTTACTGTTCTGCATCAGCAGCGGAAAAATGGTGTTGTGTAGGCTAATCTCGTTGGCAGAGTAAACCTTTTACAGATGCCATGTGCTTTATATTGGCGTTAATGCTCCCATACTTGCTCTTTGCTGCCTCCTGAACAGAATTACAGTATCGGTCATTACATCACATGGGAACAAATGAGAGGATAATGGAGGGCTGAAAGGCTACAACAAAGCTTAAGTGGTTTATTGATATATTGTGTGGTGGTGACAAGGCATGATACAGACTGCACATTCAACTGTTTAAATATTCATTCTGTTTACATCCCTACTGTTTTACTAAAAATAATCTACATCGTACCTATTTTAGATGTTTGTGATCAACCGACTTGTTAAATACACACAACCCAAAGTCATCCAACTGGACCTCAAAGTGCATTAGATCCAGTGCTCCGTGGTAATACTGCTGATTGATAGTACAGTAGGTTTCATGCTAACATTTTATCACACATGTTATGTGACTGCAGACTTAATGCAAGTTAGAATATGCAAACTTCAGGGTTGTTTTGATTCAAAACACTGGTCGCTTTTTAGGAACCTTCTGAACCTGAACGGGTACACAAAGACATTTACTATATTAAATTCTGCATGGACACTTGTATTTTCACTCATACCATCGGCTCCTATCCGAATCAAAAACCTTGGATTAATAGCGACATATGGCTGAGATTAAAAGAAAGGACTGCCACTTTTAAAGCAGGGGATAAGGGTTGCTACAAGGAAGGATTCCAGCTGAAGAAAGCAATACTGGGAGACATTAGAACAGCATTACTACTACTGGGACTCCAGGCACATGTGTCAACGACTACAAGTGAAAACGCACACAAACTCCAGTCGAGGGGGTTTACTAACGTCACCGCTTCACTCCCAGGTGACCTGAACAGATTCTATGCTTTAATGTCACTCGGCACCACCAGAAAATGCACACCTTCCTTCTTTGACACCTTGAAGGAAAAACCACCTATGTTAAAATGTTGTTTTATTGGCTACCGTTCTGCATTTGATACCACTGCACCATCTAAATTGGTGTTAAAGCTTTGGGACCTATTTCATCTCTAACTAGTTAAATGACTTTATATGACAGGCCAACTTCAATGACAACAAGGGAGATGCCTTTAAGGAGGTGAGGGACCATACGGTGTCAAGACAACAACCTCTCCCTAAAACAAATGAGATAATTGTTGATTTTAAGAAGTTGAAAATGGTGCAGATGCCTGTGTACATCAGTGGTGTCCCTGTTGAAATTGTGAAAAACAGAACAAGAAGGGACAGCAGAGACTTTCTGAGAAGTCTTAAAAGAATATTGAATGTCCACAATGACCCAGGTCAGTTTCTACCAGGCTACCAGAGAGGACATCCTTACAGAAGCACACTGGTGTGGTTTGGCAACCTGGCTGAATGAGGCCGCAAACTGAGAAGGACAGAAAAAACGGCCTCAGAAATCATAGAACACCACAGCCACAGCTTCAGGACATTTATACCACCCGCTGCAGAAGGAAGGCCCAGAGTATCGTGGATGACACCAGCCACCCAGCATGTGCTCTGTTCTCACTCTTCCCACATGAAATCGCTTACAGAGCATTAGAGCTCGAACCAGCAGCTTCAGAGACAGTGTTTACTGCCAGGCGGTCAGACTAATGAACAGTAGGCACCTTACATAACTTTCAGCGATTTATTATCTTGTGGGATTCCTAAATTCTTTCTTTCTTTATGTATGTATACTTTTAAGAGCTGAGAGAGCCTGGGCACATGCATGTCATTGCATTTGAACATACATGGCACTTTTTGAACATATATGACAATAAACTTGAGCCTTGCACCCCAGTGGCAAACATGCAACATTCACCTTCTTCCATTGGTGCATTCACATGAAAAGAAAACGCTGCTAAAATGGCTAAAAGTGCTGATGTACAATTGACTGACTAGTTACCTTCTAAAGGACAGTATAAGCTCGACCAACCAAGCACATGGTTTTCTGAATGAAACGTAGTCAAAATATTTTTACGAGCATGTCCACAGACAAGATACATTTGAGGTCCTTGATTTTTGAGTCCCTCATTCTGATAAGGCTGACAAATCCTGCCTTAAAATATAACCAGACAGCTGTACTGTATGTTTTCAGGCTTTCAAGTGTAATGTTCCTTACCTCGGTTTTGAGCTTAGGCAGTGTATACATACATTATACTGAACGTGTCAGGAAACTCACTCTTTTTCCCCACATACATCTATAGGCCGATGTCTGTCTGCCACATTCTGAGATCACTACTGATTCATCGATTCATAGCACTAAATGTTCATTTTTAGTGATAAATAAGATAAATATTGAATTGAATTGGAATTGAACTGAGGCTGTCAGGTTAGAGTCGTGTGGACTTGCAGCACATCCATGAAATGGCTACGAACAACAGTTGAATGTAAAACCGTTCTCTTTTCAAACTCTTCTCTGAGCTTTACTACTCTCTTTTTAAATTTAAAGACAAACTTGTCAACTCTGACTTCTTGTCTACCCCTGAGCTCTACTTACCCTGAGGCAGACTCCCATTACATAAGACCCAACCTCTTGAGATTGGCAACCTAAAACAAAACATGACAACCTTTCACTATGCCAAAATGCACTTTTCCTTGTGACATTTTGGTTGTATGCACTATGTTTGATTTTAGACATGAATGCAGCTGTCCTGAAACTGCTTAGATTGAAGACACACATATACATCACAGTTGCTTCCTTTTTGTAAGCTAGCACATCATGATTTCAGTCATTCCATTTTTCTCTTTAATTTGTTTATTATGGCATTAATAGTGAGGGAAAAAAAACACAATTTGTTTTCTATAGAGTCTATATAAGTAATGCCACCATATCATATTGTGCTTTTGATTTTATTCTGCATTTCAGAAATCAGTCTCTGTCTGCCAAAATTGCTAACAGAGGTGGTGTGTTTGTGTGGACTGGAGTCACTGAGCATGACTTTAATTTGCAGGTAGTTTCCAAGTTTCTCCCTCCAGGAGTGATAGCTCATTGGCACCATTAGTTACCTAACCAGCCTGAGACCTGCCTGCAGCTGTCCACAGCATGCGTGCATTCGCACATGTCTGCGTATGTGTATGAGCTCATCTTGCTTTATTATGGCTGACTTCCCCATGAGAAGAGTCTCATTCAATCTTGCTTTTCCGTTGTACACGCATATACTGTACGTTCATATATCTTGCTAAAGCCTCGCCATTTCCTGTCATACTGGCACATAGGCTCGCTCACTCTGGCAAACACACATACACACACACACACACACAGACAAACAAAGATTAACAGTCACTGGCAAACACACAAAATCACCTCAGGGAGTTGACATGGTCAGATTTTATTTTGTTGTCCATTACTTTGAAGCTGATCTTTGCCGAAGGATTAACTGATATTACAGAACTTCCTCTTACCTACCATGACTTAATACCACTGGTATTTACACACCACTCACTGTGTGTGTGTCAAAGAGTGATCAGTAGTGTTTGTGTGTATACCGCTATGTTCATATGGAATAGAAGAAGCGGGGCTGGGGGTCACAGAGGCTCGTCTGCCAGCCCATGTCTGTATTGCTGAATACTGCAAGCAGGCAGTCAACATCTGGTAGAAGATGCTGTGTTTGCCTTCATGTCCCTAATGAACTGAAAAGCATTACAGTGTCTCACACACACACCTACCTACATGCTCACACAATACAAATTTATCTTTGCAGACTGATCCACTCTCATTTGTTAGCTCAGGGCTTCTGAAAAACTGCACAAGATTGCATTCTCTGCTGATCTACTGAAGGGACCACAGTGCCGACTCTGCAGCAGCTCCCTCACTGATGAGGGGTAAATAAACCAGAGGAATCAGGGTCAGTGCACGCCTTTGGAGACGATTGGGATGAGGCTTCCTTTTGGTTAGGGATAGGGTTAATTTGGGTTACTCGCAGATGAAAACGACTCCGGACCCAAAGAAAACCAATTCCGGACGGTGCCTGAAGTAGTAATCCCAGATTTAAATTTTCATAACACCAACCCAGTGTGACTTTTAATCTCCAGCTTTTCCATTTGTGATTGCCTGGGCAGTTTTAGCACATGTAGATACAGTAACAGCATTACTGAAACATGGATGAGATCAGAAATGCAGAAACTCTATACTCGCTGATATTCTTTAGAAAATGTTGATATAAATTCTGTTTTTCCAGTGCAGTTTCACACAGGAATGTAGTAGAAGCACATGGTATACAAGACTTGTGTTCTTTTGTTCAACTTTCAATATCTATTCAGTCCTTGAAGAAAGTTGAATTACTTTGAAAACAGGTGACATAATCACACCATGCTAACAGATTTTTTTTTTTTTTTTTTTTTTCAGCGCTGGATTTGATGACTACATGCGACAGAAATTTGTTTGTTTTAAAGCCACATTGTAGCTGAAAAGTCTGTGACGAAGGTTGGACTTGAAGTCATTTACTCACGTCAGCCCCCTTTCTTTTCAATCTCCGCTTCAATTCTCTCTCAGGTGCGTGTCGTTATTGTTGATGAAAATGACTGCGTTCCAGAGTTCCTCCAGTCCATTTACAGCAAGGATGGTGTACCGGAGACTGTGACAACGGCAACCTCTCTGCTTCAAGGTGAGACATCTACGAAAATCTCAAATGACTCCCCCATCTTGGTTAAATCCCTTTTGTTTTATCTGGACGTCACCAAGTACACTAGTTTGTTTTTGCTTTCAGACAACATAAAATTACGTCATCTTCCACCCTAAAAGCCCAATCCATTGTGTTTCTATTGTGCATTACTTGCAAGGGGAATATGGTGAGCACTTTGCTCTTGCTGTTTTCCATAGCTTTTGTGTTCTCAAACAATCATAAACAAAAGTACTTTGTGAAAGAAGCTGCTTTTGTGTTATTTTACTATTTAACTTCTTTAATTAAAAACTCCCACACAATTTTGAAATGCTAGGGTGTTCTAATTAAGATTTTGTCTTTAAACACACCTGATCAACACAATACAGAATGCTTTAATCATGATAAGTTTTTCACAGGCTGGGTTGAATTAATATCTTCAGTTAAAAATCTCTCTGAATCACCAGAGGAGTCTTATTTACTTTATTCCCATATTAGTTGGTTGTAAAACTCAGCACTACATCAAAAACTATGCGTATTATGAGTCCCTGGAAGTAAGGCTGAACCAGGCCTAGTGGGCTAATGTGTGCCTGTGTGGGGTCTGTGATATGTAAATATCTGAGAAGCCCTACCGTAGTGGCTCTCAGAACAAAGTAAGAGCAGCTGAGCTTTTTTAACATTCATGTGTTTTGACTGGTCAGGAAACTGAGTAGGTACTTGTCAGCATTGGCAGCCGTGAAATCAACGGCACTCCCATCAGTGCTGCTGCTCTAGCCTCTCTTTTTCTGTAACGACCCAATTTCCACAAAGGGATCGCTTAAGTTCCTCCCTGTGTGAGGAAATGGTAATGGTAACTGTTGTGGGTACGACTTATCACAATTTGAGATGTCACAGTGTAGCGTAGCACTGAGAGGCCCAGTCTTTTTTAAGGCTCTGACAGATTGCCAACAAATCTGACAGCAAAGCATTTCACACTTCTCTTTCCCTCTATAGTCTGGATAAAGACCACTCTGGTAAATTACAGATCTTAAAATCTTAAAAAAGTGTAACTATTGATCCAAATTGCATCAGTAATTAAAAAAAATATTCCACTTTTAAAGCAGCTCAAGTTTACAGCTCAGAACAGAAAAAGTGATACTTAAAATTAAGTAAACATCTTTACTTACTGTGAGCTAAAAAAGGAAACACCGACAGAGCTGCAAATGAGTATTGACAAGAACAAAATGCAGGGAAATAAAACACCGCATGCAGTACGTAAATTATTAATGACTGCAGTTATGACACCTCTGTGGAAGTGCTCATTAGTTTCGGCTGCAGGCGGAAAACTTCTGGGCTCGATTCACATAACAAAGCTTTTTTGTTTTTATGCTTGTGCTGTGACCATTACAATCATCCTCACCCCTATCACTATCACCACTAGTCAAATAGGCTATTTAATAATGGAGATGAGAAACATGCACATAGTCTACAACCACACGCAGAGTGTCACCCAATAAATAATAGAAGACCTACTGTATGACCTGTAAAATCACTTTGTATCCTGAGAAAATAATCATATTGTTTTTCCAGCTGAAATTGCCCACAACAAAGATAATTATGTTGAGTAAAACTGTGTTGCTTGAAGACACATTCTCATACGCTTTCCTGTACATCTGTGTTTTGGAGAAACACATTTTGTTTTCTGTTTATAAATTATTATAAAATTATAATACAAGGTCAAAGTAATAACTTATACCTCTTATTTACATTGAGAAAAAGAGGACAAAACTCCAGCAACACCTGCAGTGTAAAGAAATAGTGCTGACATAACTAGAATAGGTTAGAATAGTTTTTTAAACACGCCATAAACCACAGGACTTACCATAATGCAGAATTACCTACATTCCAGGTAAAAATAACTAACATAATTTAACGTTTAACGTTGTTTGACACTGCTTGAAGTACTGTGCAGCAGTCTCAGACTCACACTTCTTTTTCGTAAGGAGGAAGTACAAAGGCATCCAAATTGCAAATGGAAATAAAGAGCTGCGTATAAATAGTGTTTTCTTTTCTAGCCACGTGTCTTAAATGATCTCATGATGGGGTTTCCCTAAGTGGTGGCTTGCATTGGTATAAATGAAATATCAGGCTGTGTTTTGCATATATTGTACTTGAGCTACCAAGGGCTTTAACATGTGTGCGCCTCAGCACATCATCACACATTAAGCAAAAGAGTCATATTGATGTTTTTTCATTGTATAGGCCTAATACTTATCCATATTTTTAATTCAACGGTTGTTGCTCATGGGCATGCGCTTTGCCAAAACTGTATTGAGAGAGTGAGAGGAGATGAGTGTTTTGTGGTACACCATGTCACAGTACTCTACAGCATTTTAATATGTGCCAAAGACACGCTGTATATGAATCAAGTACTGAAAAAAAATCAGTGCCAGCTGAAACAATTAGCAGAGAGCACTCACCAGGCCCATAACAAGCACGCAGTGAAAAGCTATGGGGCTCAGCATGTTGAATACTACACCAGGAGAGATTGTGTGTGCAATAAATCCATTTAGTACAAACACAAAAACAGTGATTTTCAGTAAGAGCAGAGAAAAAACACAAATTCTACTAGTGATTGGAAGATTTGTAGATGCTTTAAACACAAGTAAAACAGAGACAACACATTTAATTGTTAAGGATTTGTTGACCTGGCTGTAACTTAGCAGCCTGCTTTTTCACCAAAACTAGCATAGAATACTATCTAATGGACAAACAATAGACACAATATGACACTGGGACATTGAATATTCAAGCAGAGACTCCACTGAATATGCTGTCACAGTTAATATACAGGTACATCTCAAAAAATTAGAATATCATGAAAAAGTTCAATATTTTTTGTCATTCATTTCAGAAAGTGAAACCTATACATTATAGACTCATTACACATAGAGTGAAATATTTCAAGCCTTTATTTCTTGAAATGTTGATGATTATGGCTTACAGATAATGAAAACCAAAATTCAGTGTCTCAGAAAATTAGAATATTGTGAAAAAGTTCAATATTGGAAAGTCATGGTGTCACACCCTAATCAGCTAATTAACTCAAAACATCTGCAAAGGTTTTCTGAGCCTTTAAATGGTCTCTCGGTTTGGGTCAGTATAGGCTACACAATCATGGGGAAGACTGCTGACTTGACAGATGCCCAGAAGACAGTCATTGACACTCTCCACATGTAGGGTAAGCCACAAAAGATCATTGCTAAAGAAGCTGGTTGTTCACAGAGTGCTTTATCCAAGCATATTCATAGAAAGTTGAGTGGAAGGAAAAAGTGTGGTAGGAAACGGTGCACCAGCACAAGGGATGACTGCAGCCTTTAGAGGATTCAAGAATTTGGGGGGAGCTTCACAAGGACTGGACTGAGCTGGAGTCAGCGTATCAAGAGCCACTACGCACAGACGAATCCTAGACATGGGCTACAAATGTGTCAAGCCACTCCTGAACCAGAGACCACGTCAGAAGCGTCTTACCTGGGCTGTGGAGAAAAAGAACTGGACTGTTGCTCCGTGGTCCACAGTCCTCTTTTCAGATGAAAGTAAATTTTGCATATCATTTGGAAATCAAGGTCCCAGAGTCTGGAGGAAGAGTGCAGAGGCACAGAATCCACATTGCTTGAAGTCCAGTGTGAAGTTTCCACAGTCAGTGATGATTTATGCTTCCATGGCATCTGCTGGTGTAGGTCCACTGTGTTTTCTGAAGGCCACAGTCAAGGCAGCCATCTACCAGGAAATTTTAGAGCACTTCATGCTACCTTCTGCTGACAAGCTTTATGGAGATGCTGATTTCATTTTCCAGCAGGACTTGGCACCTGCCCACACTGCCAAAGGTACCAAAAGCTGGTTCAATGGCCATGGTGTTACTGTGCTTGATTGGCCAGCAAACTCACCTGACCTGAACCCCATAGAGAATCTATGGAGTATTGTCAAGAGGAAGATGAGAGACCAGACCCAACAATGCAGATGACCTGAAGGCCACTATCAAAGCAACCTGGGCTTCCATTATACCTGAGCAATGCCACAGGCTGATCGCCTCCATGCCATGCCACATTGATGCAGTAATTCATGTAAAAGGAGGCCCAGCCAAGTATTGAGTGCATAGAAATGAACATACTTTTCAGAAGCCTGACATTTCTGTTCAAAATATCATTTTTTTATTGATCTTATGTAATATTCTAATTTTCTGAGACACTGAATTTTGGTTTTCATTATCTGTAAGCCATAATCATCAACATTTCAAGAAATAAAGGCTTGAAATATTTCACTTTATGTGTAATGAGTCTATATAATGTGTGGGTTTCACTTTCTGAAATGAATGACAAAAAATATTGAACTTTTTCATGATATTCTAATTTTCTGAGATGTACCTGTATACAGGAACAGGTAACAGAAAATTAAAAACAAACTGTGTGAGTTCGTGTATGCACAATGCATGCTGGCATACTACTGCAGGTTTGTTTCTACAGGAAGTGAATATGGTGACTAGTAGCCAAACCAATGCAAAAAAGTGACGGCAGAACAGATGCATAAAGGTGTTCACCTGATGTTCCAAAGATGCACCTGGCTACATTATAGTATTTGTTCAACAATCCTAGTCTACCGCCACACCTGTGGCTCTCTGAGGCTTTACTTGGAGACAAGGGGACTTAAATGCTAATGTCAACATGCCAACATGCTCACAATGACAATGCTGATGGGAAGCAGGTATAGTGTTTACTATGTTCATCATCATAGTTTAGCATGTGAGCCTTTAACATTTGCCACCGTATTTAGCACTAAACGCAAAGTGCAGCTGAGGATGATGGAAATGTGAATCGTTTTGCAGGTCATAAACCAAGGTACTGGACAAATTGGAAGCTTGACCTGATGTTAACACTGAATGAAAAAGTTGTTAAAGTTTATCCTACTGACAGCCGGCCATCCCTGGAGCCATGCCATTATCGTGAATAAAAACACACAAGCCTCTAGGCCATTTAATAAAAAAAGCCATTATTTTGAGAATAATGAAAGATCATTCTGCTTTGCTACATTGTCATTGTGGAACACCAGAATTGACAATGTTAACGCTAGTAAGTGAGTGAGTGAGTGAATGAGGGACAAGGTAAATGAGGGAGTGAGGTGTATGGCGTAGGAGGCACAGCAGGCGCCATCCACTGCTGCCAACAACAGGTGCACCAAGGGAGGCGAGAAGTTTCGTCCTGCTGTGCTGACGTGTGTGCTTGTGCTTGTGCGTGTGCCCACCCATGTGCATGTATGTGTTTGCGCGTTTGGATTGGGGGAGGGATGTTTTTTTTTTCTAAATATCTTTAAAAAAATGATGTCATATAAAAATCTGAGACCTTTCATTGTTTCATGAACAGACTGTATCTGTTTATGATATCTGAAACAGTATATGCATCCTATAACCTTTCCAGAGTTTCCAATTTTCAGATTTCAACATAGGCAATTAACTTTTAAACTTAATGAGGTGGAAGATGGTTCACACAAGGAGCACCTTTTTCTCATTAAATTTCAGAAAGCCTTAAAAAATGCTTAAATGCATGTTACAATAAATACAGTTAATTCTACCTGAACCAGTTCTGAGTACAACTGAATCAGCACAGCCTGACCTCCTCAAATAAAGTCTTGTTTTTCTTCTCCTACTTGATTAAACAAGTTAAAAGACACAGTATTAAATTAAATGAGCAGGGAGAAATAGGCATCCAGCATCGTTTTCCTAAATCATGTGCTAGTAATCCTATAATCAGTTCCATCGTGAGAATGGACAAATGTGCACATCGCCAAGTTGAAAAAAATCTGTACCAAGCAAGCCAATTATCTTGCTTTCCACAGAGATCTGAGGCTCCTGCAGTTTCTGTCTTCAGTACAAAATCATTATGTGCCAGAAAGACATGGGAGATACAGCCAGAAATGTACTGTGCCCCCCATGTAGTGATGCCAGCACAACAATGCTGATTCAAGATACTGATGAATACATGTTCAAATGGTGCTCTGAAGAGTACAAATCTGTACTTATTAAATTAAATATTGACACAAATGTGACATGTGTTTGGCCACTGAATGGAATTGGACTCCAGGCATCCGCTGGTACTGCAGTTCATTTTCTACCCTTCGTCATTGGATGAGAGGTTATTCATCATTTTACAGCAACAAAGCAGCTGCATTTCAGCTGCAGTTCAGAAAAATGTCAGTCCTTGTAAGCAAAACTGAAGCGCAGAGCAAACACACACAAATTCACTTTGTCCAACTTGCAAGGCTTACATAAATCTAAATAACAGAAATTACGCACAAAGAAGTGTGGCCAATTCTGGACAGAGAAATGCCATTTCCACACCTGATTTGATGCAGTCTTTGGTTGTGTATTGCAATTTCATCCCTGCTAAAAAGAAGTCAATATGACATAGTACATATAGAGAAACTGTTTTTCCAGCTGCAAACCAATGCTTATGGCAGTTTAATGATGAAACATCCATCCTGCTTCCACTGTTTACAATACATTAGTGTTTTTTTTCCTCCTGTTTTTGGGGAAAATTCCAGCATATCAACTAGCAGTTGAAAAATCTTTTATTGATATAGTTTTAGGAATTTACACATTATGTAAGCTTTTACATTCACCTTTCCATCTCCACTTCTTCTCACGCTGTGCATTTGCTAACCAAATGGGCAAATTGATCAGAGCCCAAAGCAGGTTACAGGTCAGCTGTGAAAGTGTCCTCACATATCTCCAATTTGTTTTTGTCCCTTCTATAGTATTATCGCCCTGAATTTCATTAGTGTTCCTGTTAGTGAAATTAATGGCATGCTCTTCTCTGTTACAGGTCAACTTTGAGGTTTAGGGAACTTTCAATGCATATTTTATATATTCATCTTCCAGCTTTATGAGGGGAAGCAAAATTTGTTTTTTGAGGATAAAATTGATTTTACTTTAGTTTGATGGTTGTTCAGGATACTGAAAGACTGGAGGCCACAGTCCACAGACATTTTATTCAATATCACAACGCTTCAAAATCAATTAGTCTAATATATTCCAAATTAAACTGAACTCTGCTGAACTAGAACATGTCATGTGAGTAAACACTGACAGAGTTCATAACCCTTCTCTTAAACTGAGATGTTTTAACATTCTTTTTTATTCACTTGAGTGTGACCAAGGTTTTATGACAGAAGTATAGTTTGTTAGGTGAAGTTAACAGTGACGTGTTTATGTAAGTATTTATTTATGTATTTATTCATGTGCATGGCCGTTTTGTGTTTTTTTTCTGTGTGTGTATAGGCACATGAGCCAAATGCAACGTAAGGTGAATTGGAGAATTGAGAGTTTGATGGTGAAATGACTTGTTAGCGGAAAATATGCTTATTCAAATCCCTGGTGGTCTTTTCAGTTTTAGCAAGGCAATCAATTTGTGGCCGAGCAAGTCCCAGCTCCATGGATTTCCAGTGTGTGATGTAGAAACAGAAATGCTGCAAAATGACAGCCAATGCATGCCATGCAATTAAAACTCTGCATGTGTTATAGAATTCAACATTTCATCACTTGCTTTTCACAATGTTTCCCACATAT
Organism: Holacanthus passer; assembly: GCA_025331565.1. NCBI lineage: Eukaryota > Metazoa > Chordata > Actinopteri > Pomacanthidae > Holacanthus > Holacanthus passer. The sequence goes on from JAFREQ010000075.1 coordinate 412,923, forward strand.
TTTGTGAGACTGTGGAGGTCGGACCTTGTACCCTCTTGGGGGTCGGGGGACAGAGTCCCTGGAAGAAAAGTTTTTACATTTTAATTGTTAGTGCATCAATGTGGTATACTTTGACAGCAAAATTATAATGCAAGGTCTTTGAAGAACTTTGTGCTCCAGTAAACAGTTGTGTCACTATGACATGGCAAAAAATTCACACCCACAAAGCATAAATGAAATGGAGCCTGGCTCAAGAGCAGCTAACTGGGGACAGCTGGTGCAACTGGGGACAAAAGCCGTGTCCCCAGTTTTTTGCGTGCATGTATGTGTCTGTTGCTGAAATACTGTTGAAACAACTACTTGCATGTACATGTCTCAACTTAAGTGTTTCAGCCAAATTAATTACCAGTTTGAATAGGTCCAAACCCTCACCCTATACTTGAATATGGTTCAACTTTGCCCTTCAAGTTTGCAAAAAAGAAAATTACAATTTCATATTTCTGATTTTTACAAGCATGTATTTTACTGATTACTGAATACATTTCAGCTGTTTACACTAGATATAATGGATTTGCAAGATTGTTGACTGATAAGCTAGATAAAGTCTTCAAAGTGTCACCCGGACTTACTGTAATTACTACACAGCACTTTTGGCCTGGTCTTGTGGAGGTTAGACAAAAGTGGTAACGGTGTTATTTTTCTCTCACAGTTCTAACAGATTTTACTCCAGTGCTTTGAGGCTGAACAGCACCCGTGCCTGTGTAGGCTACATTCATTAATTGACCATGACCAATCTCAGCACGGTTTGACAGTTTCACTGCAGCACCAGAGTGCATCACATAAATCAGCCATTGTATTAATCTATTCATCACTGGCAAAGGGAAAGGTTGGGATCTATAGTACCCTGGTTTTGCCTTTGTTTTTGTCTTTATCTTTTGTTTTTTTTTTCTGTTTTCCATCCATCTGTTCTCATCTATAGTGTCAGCCAATGACTGCGACTCAGAGGAGAATGCAGAGTTGACCTACTACACCTTGAGTCCAGACTTCACCATTTCTCCTCACGGGACCATTTTTCCTGCGGGGCCTCTGGACTATGAGAGGCCCAACCACCTGTATGAGTTCGTAGTGATGGCAGTTGACAAGGGGGAGGTACCTCGCACTGGCACAACCACAGTGCGGATTCGAATGGCCAATGTCAACGATGAGGCACCTGAATTCTCCCAACACATGTAAGTAAGAGTTGGCCTTCTAAACTCCTGATTGTCAAAAAATGTTTCAGTGACTAAGAGATAAAGCACAGTGGAAAGAGGTTTTGATTGGATGCTATGAAACCTGGGGCTTAGTATTATCTGTAAGAGCTGTTATAAGCCCTCTCACTATGAATGTCACATTCTTCTGTGTTGGTGATGAGACAAAAGAGGCTGATGGTCAATGTGGTGATCAGCGCCATGTCATGTGGAAGTACCCCAAATGTCAGCAGCATCACCCAGGAGTCTCTACTGCTGGAAAGCTTGTCACAGACAAACAATCTGAGTCAGCCTCTCTAGGTTAAGTTCTTTGGTGTGCCAGGATGATCCAAGTAGTGAGTCAGACATTTGCGTGTATTTACCATTCACACTTTTGAGCTCCTGCATACAGTTGGGTTTTCAGATGTAGTCTTAGGAAACAGACACCGATACTAATTGATTTTGAAAATAAACATTAGATGCAGTTGTAGTTCTATTGCGGCCGCTGTCTAAATGATTTTCTAAGTCTAAGAGAGAAATATTCTTCTCTCCTTTTGATTAAATCGATGTGTTCCTCTACGCCTTAGATTTCCTCTGTCTTTGTTGTGTAAAGATACACTTTAAATACACCTAAAAATAGTGTGACTCCATACTTAAGAGGATAAATCATGTAGGGTGAAAATAGAAAAAGATTAAATGAGATCTTTTTGAAAAGAATGAACTTAATACGGAAGACTTTTGCACTTGGGCCACCTGAGTGATGTCCGAGATAAACTGCATACCAATTTATCGGTGAAGCATATAAAATACAGACAACCAAAGCTATTTGACAGAGGAGAGAGCGTGTGTATGTGTGTCGTATCTTGTCAGGTCAGCTCCTTACAGCTGCTTCCCAATTCAGTTTCGCAGCTGCCGTTACCCACAATTCCAGTGCGTTTTCCCCCCAGTGCTGCTGTGGTGCCTGCATCTTTTAATTGGTTGATTTTCTGGCAGAGAGCTGGGCAGATTGGTGAGGCAGGGTCAATCAGCCGTGCCCACCAGCACCCTCAGGAGGCCCTGAGCCCACACTCTGTGTGTGTGTGCGTGTTTGTGCCTGTGTATGCATGTGTGTATTCAGTAATTGAGAAGGTCCCAGCAAAGTGTGGTGTTGGTATGGACAGAGCAATGTAGTTATGAAGTGCATTCATGCATCATGCATCTGATATGCATGCGTTTATGTTGTTTATAGCAGGAGGGGATTAGTGTCGTAGTGTGTGTGCGTGTTGAGTTTTATTGATTTACTGTCAGCGACAGCAGAATAATGAGTCAGTTTTTCTTCTGTAGCCCTCAACTCTCTACTACAGCCACAAAACGGTACCGGACAATCTATGATGTATCACTCAGACACACACAGAGCTCCAGAGTCATCCATGCAGGCACACATGTGCATGCTTGCCCAAATGCATTCATATGCACACACACACGGGGGTGGGGATGAGCAAACACATCTGTTATGTCTTTGAAGAAACAGCTACAGCAGGGACCATTTGGGAAGATACAATTTACAAAGATAAAATGTATTACTTTCCCTGAAGATATGCTGTGTTTGGAGGGGTTTGGGCATAGGGGGGAGATGGAGTGTGCACATATCAAGTCAAGTCAATGCATATGTCAGTGCGTGTGATGGACAGAGAGGATAAGAGAGAGGGAGGGAGAGAGAGAGAGGTCATTAAATATATCATTATCCAGGCAGAAAATCTGGCCTATTTGTATTGATTTTTGGAGGTGGAAGCATACAATAGAGAGAGAGATGTGTGTGTGTGTGTGTGTGTGTGTGTGTGTGTGTGTGTGTGTTTTACTAGTTCAGGCTGACTGTAGGTTGCATGTCTACAAATTATCGTGAATAGTGTTATTTTGCAGGTAGGGTCATTTCTTTCCTTTTCAAACTGGCCATGATGTTAATGTTTGTGTGTGGAGTGCAAGAAAGAAAGAAGAGGTAGATAGAGAAGAGAACTATTCGTTTTTTCTTCATGTTTCCATGAGTTCTACACTCTAACTCTCAGATCTATCTCTTCACTGCTTGGCTCTCCTTCCTGTTGAGTGACAGAATGGCCACCTTTCATCTTTATGCTGTCATTTTGCCATCAGGACCCTATTAATGTACCTGCCATCACCTGCTGCTTGCCACAGAAACCACCTTGGGAAGCTTCCTACACTATTCTTGCATGTTGTCTTTACACCATACATGTGTTTGTTCATGTCTGTATTTTTCTGTGTGGATTCTCTATTTGTAGTAATTTTTACTGTTGGCTGGCTGGTTGGAAGTGCAGCCTTCACCTGACTCATATGATCATCAAAACCCAAAAGAAGGCTCTTGAATATGGCCACAGACAAGAAATGATGTGCCATGTTATTATGCAAAATAGACTAAGGCTAAAGTTACGTACATGTCCAGGTGAAAAGTCAGCATCCCCACCAGATAATGATCAGTGTTGAAGAATGTAAATGGAGCAGCAGTTTCCTTGTGTTGCCTGGTAATTCTAGTTATCCATAGTATTAAATTATTTTAAGAAAATAATTTAACATCAGGAGGTTATCTCTTTGTAACATAACTACTTTACCAGAAAGAGCAACCTGAAGGTTAGGATTATGCTTTATTAGTATTTTCAAAAAGTACCTTTCACATTTGCATGAGAAAATGGATTTATGATGAGGTCAAATTGATGAAATTGGCAAAGCAATCTTGGGTAAATAAATCCAATACAGAGTAGAACAGAGCTGCTAATGGAACCCTAAACTCTGATATATCCAGTACCAGTGTTACACCAACTCCCATAGACTGGATTTAACAGTCCTGAACACAGCTTTTTCCAATGTAACCTGTAATCTCACATAATTTAGCTAGCTCATATTTATCCTTATAAGTAACCTTAGGTTAGCACTGTAGGTAAAAAATCTAGTTAGCTGAACATATTAATGTTTTGCAGCTTATGTTGGTGCAGATAATTAACCTTTTTAAATGTATGCTGATGTCTTTCTGGTTGTGGAAAGGCAAAAAGAGATGTCATGTCTTTTTTGCCTTGGGGAATTGATGTTTTTTGGGGAGAATCAATGTTTTTCCTTAATATGAAAGGACTCTGAAGACCAAAGTCACTGGTATGATCCGAGGTTATTTCTTTTTTGTGTGTATTTTTTTGTATCTTCGCCATGATATAAAAGAGATGTCACCAGACAGAGACATCAATATCCCGTAACTCCTGTCCAGGAATCAACTGTTATTGTTCTGGGAGATGTTTTCCTCCAAATCAGATTTCTCTTATACAAACCTTTATTTCTCATTCCTTTATTTTTTTTTTTTATTCCCTGCGTTAAATTAATAAGAAAAGTGACTGTCTCTGTCGTGCAAGGAGTATGTTCCAATTCAGTTAAGGTCATGTTGACTTCAAAGCACACAGTCACAGCAAGTTGCCAGCAATAAAGTGATCCCACTCAGTTCATTATGGAGAGTTGTTAGTTACGATTATTTTGACAAATAGCAAAAAATCTATATTCTTTAATAACGCTTGTATGTTATATGAACAGAAGAAAACTTTCAGACTTCTTTTTTGGTTAAAAATGGGAAAGTAACTCAACCCATCCTCAGTATGTATGTTGTAAGAGCCTCTGGTGACCTACTATGCTCTGTGACTTAATTCTGTCTTACTATAAAAACTTAAATACTTGAATATTCACCCAAAACCTCATTCAGCTAAAGTCTATCTGAAGCAATTTAGATGGTCGTCCAGCCCTAAGGAAAGCTCTCAGAACTTTAAGAGAGGCATACTGAGACAACTAGAAGAATAGAAAACAGCTACTTGATAATATAGGCAGGATAGTTTTCTGTTTACATGGACAGTTGTGTCCTAATTTTGATCATTTTTTGGAATATTTGGATTCTCTCTTTGCACATGTAACCAATCAATAGTTTCAGAAGCCTGGATGAGGCCTTATCCTGGTTTTGAGAAACCTGAATATGCTAACTGAAGTGCTCCTTTAGCAAGTGGAATATGTTGGTATTGAAACACCTTGCCCAGGTTTCTGACCACTGTCTGCCGCATTGTTTTAAACGAAGCTGTCGTAGATATGAACATTTGTGGAAATCCACCCATCTACAAGGTCACTATCAGTATCTAAAACATGGTTAAGGGTGCCAGAGTCACATACTTTTCTAACCTTGTATGAAGTAATTGACGCAGTCCCAGAATCCTGTTTGACACCATCAGTAACACTGTCTCTCCTACACCACCTGCTGTTCGAATGTCTGATAAGTGCAGCAAATATCTCTCCTTCTTTGTTGGTAAGATATTCCTTCCTTTTCCTCTTCAATTCCTTGCCCTTTCCAGCCAACAATCCTGGAGAGTTTTTTTCCAGTCTCATTACAAAGCACAAAAATCTGGTCAGTTCTTTGAAAACCTCATCTAGTCCCCTTGACATTGTACCCACTTCTTTGCTAAAGACTGTTATTGTTTCTATTGGTCTACGTTTGCTCTGTATAATCAATAACTGACATCTTGTCCCAGCTTATTTCAAACAAGCCGCTGTTCAACCACTTCTCGAAAACAAACTATAGGCCTATTTCTTGAGTTACCTTTTATAGCTAAGGTCCTGGTAAGAATGGTTGCTAAACTGCTTTCAGCTGATGTAGAAGAGCACAACATCTTTGACAACTATCAGTCTGGTTTCCGTCAGTTACACTCAACAGAAACAGCTCTTCTCAGAGTGTTTGTCTGTTCATGAAGGGTGATGCAGGAGAATGTTTTGTATTGGTACTATTCAATCTCAGTGCTGCTTTAGATACTGTGGACGACTGTGTTTTGGTTGAGAGACTCAGACAGTGGGTGGGTAATTCTGGATCAGCTTTGGATTGGTTTTCCTCGTGTCTGTCAGACAATACATCTGTTTTTGCTTACAGTTGATCGTCATCAAGTAAATCTCTGTCTTGTGGTGTTCCCCAGGGATATGTCTTCATCCCAATGCTGTTTGCATTGCACTTGCTTGCTCCTACAATATTATGCAGACAACATTCGATTCTATGTTTCATTTAAGCCTCAATGTTTAAGAAATATCTGTTCTACTAAATTGCCTTAACTAGATAAAAGATTGGATGGCAAATAATTGTCTACAGCTAAATACTGACAAAAGAAAAGTTCTTATTTCTGCCCCAGATGTTTTTTTCTTGAAGGTGATGGAAAGTCTTGGCCCTTTATCCTGTTAACCTTCCCTCTAACCTGGGCATTACTATGGGCCAAGCTTTGAGTGTTGACCATCATGTTTGGTTTGCTCTAGTTTCTACCAGCTAAGAAACATTGGTAAACTCTGGCCCATTGTGCCCAGGGATGGAGATGTCCTTGAGATGGAGATGATTATACATGCGATTATTTCATCTGTCTTGCAATTCCCTTTTCACCTGTCAGATCCCTAAAACTGACGTTGGATAGTTTGTTCACATGAAACCCCCTGCTCACATATACACATATCTAACCCACCATTTCAATACGATGGCATGTTTAAACTGTCAGAGCCCTCATTTATTTATTTTTCTATAGCAAACACTGCTGCTTCAGTGCCTCTATTGCACCCATGTCTCCTACAGTTATCACAGCAGCTCACCATGAGCCGCACATCCACCCAAAAGCTCTGAATGGGGATTGTTTTGTTATTAAAGCCAGCTATTCCAGTGTAGGCTCAGTGGAAGTGACAGAATCCAGGTACCAACTCTGTCCACCAATGTAATTACATGCATGAATAATACATAAAATGTGAGTAGTAATTCAACAAGCAAATGGCAACATACCGTTGTTAGTACTGATTAATAGGGAATCAGACGGCTGGCATTCCAGCAAATAAATAACACAATCAGTGAGGAGCAGTTGGATGGATCAGCTGATGGTCCTCACCCCCAGCTAATAAAAAACACACACACACACACACACGCACACACAAAGACACATACCATTACCACATCTCTTTCCTCCATTCTCCATCTATGCCTTATCTGGATAAACAAAATGAACTAAATAATTAAATTCAGTAATTAATTTTTTTCAACTGACATCAGGCGCTGGCCTAAGGGACACATCTATTTTTCTCCCCAGATCAACAGAATGAAAACAAACTAAAACAAAAAGTAAAACAAAAAGGTTAAAAAGTAATTAGTGTGTGGTGGTGTATGTCTGAGGTGGTTTTCAATTGATTGCAGCATTGATCCGAATTAGAATTGTGGTAGAGCCCAAATGTGATTGCAAAAGGCATCTCACAGTCCCACTCTCCCTCTCAGAGACTCACATAGGCAGCCCTTCGTGTGGTAGACGCCTACGAGCATCTGCTTGAAAGCATTAGAGAGAGGTATTTGTTGGAATTCGGTTGATCTAATTGTCAAGAAGGATTAACCTTAAAATACCTTCTGAAAAATTTGCCAAGGCAGTGGACCATTATGTGCTTGGTACATACTTCATGCTCGGCTTAATAGTTTAATTTTAATGGCTGGCAACATATGTATTTGTCTGCTTTTATGATATGCAGGACATCGAGTTTGTGCATTTGCCTTCTTTACCATGTCCTTATGATGCTCAACTCTTCAATTTCATTGTCAACATTGGCATAATTTAATCTTCCACACTATCTGCAGTTATTAATCTTTTTCACTTTTCTTACTTTTATCTTATGGGTTAAGACCTGCACACACATGCAGATGTGGACATTTTGATTATTACAGTGCTGTCTTTCTCTCAAAGACGCTATACACAAGAAAGATGGATGAATTAATGTATATTGTATAATGTATATCAATTAATGTATATTGTATTAACATTGGAACAAACAATTGTTTCTGACAAAACAGTCTCACCACAATGTCAGCAGCTGTTCTGGAGCTTTTTGATCGTAGTGCACAGTCTGTCTCAGCAGAAGGTTTCCCCAGTTGCCATTTTCTGAGAAAGATGGTGTGATTCAATCAAAGCTCCAAAACAACTACTAAACTGACCTTGTCGTGAGATTATTTTGTAAACTGCCATCTCAAGTCTCAAACTTGCAGCATTACCCATTATCAATTAATCTCTTGATTATTTTTCCCACTTTTGATTCATTGTCTAGTCCTCAAAATGTCAGAAAAAAAATGGTCACAATTTCCCAAACCCCAAGTTTTCATCCACAAACAGTATAAAAAGATAAATCAAAATGTTCAAAAATCAAAATGTTCAAGCTTTTTAACATATGAAAAGTTAATATGCTTTGTAGACCAACGTAGGCCAACATCAGCAATCATAAGCCTAATTGCAGGCCAACTCCATTTGAATCTACAATGATTACTCTGTCCGCATCTGTAATGCAGCAGTAAAGTTAATTTGGGGAGTCAGGACAAAAGAGGCTTAGTAGTCTCTGTGAAAGAGTCATGCATAAATTCAACTGCACAGACAGCATCTGTAATTTTGCCATCAAATTGCAGGCAGAAATGCACAAGGAGGCCTTAGTTCTTTCTGGCTTTCAGGTGAGATAAATACAAGCAATTATCTAATGATCTTTCAAATAGCTTCCTTAGACCTCAAGTGGAAGCAGTTTGATCAATGTGCCCTATGTACCCTTAGAGAAACTACATAATAAAGAAACACGGCACAGCATCTCCCCTTGCCTGACTTGCGTATTGATCTGCAGGGAAGTGTGCGGCTTGCAGAGTGAGAGCTGAAATTACTCAACACTCTACAAACAGAGCAAACGAGTGGCACATCACTGATCTTCCCAGGCAGAACTAGTCCAACGGTTGTTGAGGCAGAAAGACGGCAGTGACAGAACATGATCACAGTGTTCAACTCCTAATGAGAGTACCTTGTTTTCAGTGAAAAATGAACAGGCCCGGTTGCTAGGGCGGAGTGACAGACGGATATACGTTTATGTCAGGCTGTCAGAGTTACTAGACCTGCATTTTGAATGTGCACGCACATGTGGGCAGGCAATGAGTCATTGATAAACGACAGCAGAAAGAGTACATTTTTTGGCCTCCGCTTTGAGCTCAATATGCAAAAAAGCACACTCACACAGAGACGGAGACAATGGGGGTTGGTCTGTCTGTTCAGTCTGTCAGCCTAAAGCTTTGGTCTCGAGTGAAAGGCGGCTACAATTGTGCACTACAGGTGTGTACTTTAAGGGTCAGTTGGAGGGTCAAATGATTTTTTCCCATGTAGGGGAGAGTGGGGTAAGATGAGCCAGTTTTTTTTTTAATTTTTATGCTGTGCTCTGGGCAAGGAAATAAAGGACAATACGAGTATGGTGAAATCATCTACCCTTATTTCAGGACATCTCCTATTGATTTAAATTGTAAGATTACATCTATGACAAAGGGTCCTGAAAATATGACTTTGAGTGAAAAAAGTATTCCTGTGACTCAACTTAACCCAGGATAGGGTAAATTGTTCTGAGTCAGTAGATAAGTTGAGCCATGTGGGGATAAATTGACCGTTTGATTTTTAAGTTTAAACCGGAGCATAATTTGAAAAAAATAGTTTCCCACTTTAAAAAAAGAAAAAAATATATCTTTTTCCAAATAGTCTTATTTATTTTCTTAAAGCTGACTTAAACAACATACCAACCAAATAAAGTTTAATAATGAGAATCTTTTATCGTTTGCCTTTGGTGAAACAATTTTAAACATTTCTGTTAAATGAAGATACTTATGCAAATTAAAAGGAAAGCCAACCAAAATTCCCAACCAAATTATGTTAGAATTCAAATCTGCAGGAATCCAGTCACATGTAATAACATAACAAACGAAAAGTATTGGCCAGAAAATGTAAGTTAGTTTCCTTCATTTTGTTAAACTTGTGAGAACAAACCAATTGGAGCTTCAAGACCACTGCACAATCAGAAACATGTGTTTGACATTACATTCGTCAAGGTTGCAGGGAAATATGAGTTCTCGCTCCCTCCTTGAGGGTCCTTCAGCCTTTTGAGGTTGAGGTAGCTTCTTCAGCACATTACTCTGTAGGAAGGTTCCCTCTTAATTTTCCTTGAATGCAAATGTAGGTTTCTCATTGCAAATGCTTCCCCGGATTCTTATGAGAAATCTGACATTCACTTTGTTGCCCTGAAGGCTCCTAACCAAGCCAGTCTAATGGTAGCTCTTGTAATTGGTTGCAAAGTTTACTATTACAAAGTCACCAACTAATAGATCTGAGTTGTCTGTTTCACTCCTCTCATCCTCAGAGATCTCATACTCAGAAGTGTCAACAAGTGGGATGGAAACATCACTCTCCCCAGAGCTGCTGTATACTGATTTTATTCTTGGTTTGTTTCCTCTTAAGCTTTCTTTGTTCTTTGATGTTACTTTCTTTTTTCCTCTTCTGCCTGCTTTTCAGGTGTATCAGTCTGTATTCCTTTCTTCACATGCTTTCACTGTATCTGTGCCCTGGGCTGCTGCCTTTTGTGTAACGGCAGAGTTTCAGTTGGAAATACATATCTAGGGTGGCTGGAGTGCAAATCTGTGCACTTAGTGAAGCACATGCATGTGAAGGTAGCTCAGCAGAGATGGAGGTTGAAACCACGGGTGGATCATCTGCAACAGCAGACTGCAGCTCAGTGTTTGGCCTGTCTGGCAGCATGAATGGTTGAAACTCTGCATCAGAGAAAATATCTCTGTTGTCAGCGAAAATCCCTGTGGACTTGAACCCTGAAGAGATATTTGGTGGTGTAATTGCTGACATAAAAGCCTCATTCACACATCCAGAGATTTGGTGTATGCAGGATATTTTGCCTGGGTTATATCTCATCCAACCACCGAGAGCTCTGTTGTAATAGGTAACATACCAATTGCACCAGATGTTCAGGAAACATAGGTGTCTCATTGATCCAGCCAGATCTGGTGGAGGTACCAGTTGTTTCGAGAGGAGCTCCTCAGTTGAAACAGTCTTTGCATCTAAGCTTTGGGGAGATATACATTTAAGGCAGTGCTTTCCTAGTATTGAAGGCACAGACCGCTGCCACAAGCTCTTCTCTCTCAGTAGATGTGATGGAGTCCACTTGCTTCTTTCCTTTTTCTGCCACTACCTACCTTGATGTTGCCTTGGTGACATGCAGAAAAGTTACATTGCCAAGCAGAAAAATGATTAAAGAAATACTTGCAGCATCTCTCCATCACAGCCAGATAGAAATGATGAGTGCTTCCTGAATTTATGGACACATGACCACGAATGCAAACAGTTGCCTTGAAACAGGGAGTGGGTCAACTTACCCACTGGCTCATCTTACCCCACTCTCCCTTAGTGAAAGTGTATCTGACATTGGGGAAAATTTTCCAGCAAAGGCGATGTCCCTCTGAAAGTTGTTGGCAGTATGTGGATTGTCCTACCGAGTAACCGCAACATTATTTTTGATGGACAACTTAATATAAGGTATTTTAAATGACATTTTTCAGTGCTGTGAGCCCAGTGAATACAATTCAGTTCACCCCCTGGTGCTTTGGTCTCAGAGACAAATGGCAAAAAACCTCAGCAACTAAGACAAAACTGTCTGTGGCTAGTGATGTGGAAAACTTGTTCTTTCTCGGCAGTTTTCACTTTGATGAATAGAAGAAAAAACTTGAAGAAACCTCAGCTGTTCTTACTTTAATATGAATCTTAATACAAGACAGATCTATTACCAGAGAAGAGTTTGGCACGGCATGTATACAAAAGCTTAAAGTAACATTTCATTTGATTGGCTTTAAATAATATGTCTTCGGTCACACAGATTATTGTATTGTATCATCACTTGACAGGAGGGAACCAGACAGTGTGTGTAACTCTCAATCAATGTTGTTTCTTTGCTCATTATTATTAAGAAAGCCTGGAAGCTCACCAAGGCTCATCTTATCTGTACCTTCAGACACCCAGAGTCTGCTTACATAAATATGTCAAATGTGAAGGAGAATGAGGTCCTCTCAGGCGAAGTAGCAATGTTGATGCACAAATTAAACATTCTTATTGGACACAGAATCAAACATTCCACCCTGATCATAAATTTCTCCCACAGCTAGAAGGAGAAGCAAAGAAATATTGTGGTGATATTGTGACTTGTCGTCACCACAACCAAGGGCCTCCCAGACATACAGCAAGCACCTGAACTGACCCTTCATTTTCCTGCATTTGATTCCTGATTCTTCTGTTTCCAGTAGCAAAGGTGTCACATTGGGCACTTTCTGGGCAAAGATATGAATGGTCTTTTGCTGATGTTAATCAACAAATGTTTTCTTCTTGTTTTTTTAATCCAACTTCCTTAGTTAAGCTGAGGAATTTCATTGTAAATGATAGAATCATATGCTGAAATAAGTGTTGGCTAAACTACATGCTTTCCCAAATGTTTATAACCACTTAGCCATTTAATGTCTCGAATCAAGATCATTTGACCAAAGTGAGTCATTGAATGTGACTTTACGCATAAAAGTGCAAAGTCTTCCTCCTGTCAGTATGCTTGTTCCTTGCCTGAAGTATGTGCAAAGTTTAACTTTTCTTAACAAGCCGCTAAATGACACAGTAACAAATTAAATAATCATTTCCTTTTCAACTTTATATTTTTGTACCAAGAAGCCTCACAATTTTTATTTCCTATTTGAAGAGTTGGAGAACAGAATTACTCAAGCCTAGCTGAAGAAGGCAGTGTAGTCCAATACATTTTATTTGACTTTCAAATACAAGACCAAGAAGATTCAACTGGAGCTGCTTTGATGGCCAATGCTGAGAACTGAAACAAGGCCGTGACCCTCTGCTGTTGGCTCTTGAAGAGACCAGCCTGGAAACTCATCTGCTCAGGGAACCATTGACTCCAGGTCGCCTGCAAGTCAAACCAACTTCACAACTCTTCCAACCAGCAGTCCTTTGCCCTCAGGTTAAACATAAAGTGGACATAAATGCAACACAGAAGAGAAACTGCTTAGCGCCACTACAACCAGTAAGGCAAGATCCATCTGTTGCCTTAATGAGAGTTGATGACAAATAATTTCCTTTTATTGAAGTGAATCTCCATAAGGTTAGAGTCTCAATGTTTTGCTTTGATAATCAAGTCACACACTTAGCTTCACTGTTTGTCCACTTGGTTAAAGTTTATCACACTGTTTAATATCTTGTATTAATCGGTTTGTTACTTTCTCAATGTATTCTGTATATTTTTTATTAAGCCTTCATTTATTCAGTTATTAGACGTTAAACTGTAATTGAATGTCTCCATTCATCGCCAAGAGTTTGTCTGTGTGTTTTCTTTGACTTAAGAGACAAGGTCAGTGTATTACAAAGAATTCCATTCCTTCTCACAAGTCTGATATATTTAATGATTAATGTGTTTATTTATTTTCCTTGTAAGAGAAGGTGGTGCCCCTACAAAAAAGGCTTAATCTTAAAAATAGATTTTCTAGTATGCAAATTATGACTGTGGAGTGTAAATCATCAAAGAAATTGCTGAGCAACTAAATTTCATTAAAAAAAAAAAAGAAAAACAATGACAAAGTCTATAGTGAAAGACTTAAAAGCAAGATACATAAAAGAAATTGCGTGTGGGATGAGATTATTTCTTATATTGCAGCGATTGTCCTTATTCCCTCACGGTTTTAAGATACTGACACTTTTTTAAGGTTTTTAATCAAAGGCACAAGTCATAATAGCTTTATATTTTCTCCCTTAAGCTAGTCTATTGCTTCATTTCCATAAAAACAAATTTGAGTATGCAATAATGACTTTTCAAATGTTTTAGGTATTGCACTGTTTTAATCATCAGTTCATTATGCTGTCCACCCTGTAAACTCCAAATTCTCAAAAATGTCAATGAAAGTCATCTGTGAATACTTGCTTCAGAGTCATCATCTTTCATAGGTTGTTTTTAGCGTGTTCAAGATTTGTAAGAAACATTGTATTAGTTAAAATACCTAATGCCAAGGTACCTCTTGTCATGTTGTATTATGTCATCATGAACCTCATGTCAACAGGGTAGAACGGTCAGCCTTTCAAAAATAGAAAAGTTTGGCTTTCAAGCACATCAGTGGTTCAGAAATATACAGAATGTGTAAGGCCAAAAGACAGTTCAAAGCTGAAGTTCAAAGTGCTACTCTAAGATACAAAGACAAAACTGAAGGGGAATTTCAGAGTAAGAAGCTGAGCTCAGTTTGCTATGTGGGGGCTGATAAGAAATACATTTCAAGGCGAGTTACTCTGAATGGTTACCAATAAAATACTGATAAAGGACGGACATTTGTTAATATATCATACTTCAGACATCTTGTTTGCAAGTCATTACCTTGCTTAACGATAATATTCTAATGAAATAGTATTCAGTCTGGTTATGCATTCAGTATCAGTAGATCATAATTGACTGCAGCTTCCAGTGCCTTTGACCATCTTGTTAAATGCTTCTTTTTGTAGAAGATGACCTTACAATACTGTTGCTTCTGTTGCACGTTGCTCAGGAAAGCGTCACTTAAATGCTTAAAAGCTTTAAGCACAATTGTAAAAGCATTGCTGTCTAAGCTGTTGTCAGTGATGTACTCCTTCTCCTGTTCCTTGTCCACTGACTGAGAAGCCTTAACCCTTAAAATTTCAATAAGAGTCCAGCCATTCTGAATGTCTACCAGGATAGTGATGGAGACCAGCGGCCAACACAACCAAGAAAATGAGTGCTGTGTTGAGAACTATACCTGCCTATTGTGTCTTGTTTTACTGTGGGACTATCCATGATGGGTGGTGTGGGGGTGAGTCAGGACTCTGATACATTCTGTATGACTGGTGTTACCAGATTTGCATCTAAAAGTCCATTTTTGAGGGTATTTTGAGTTCTGCTCGGCATGACTCTTGTGTTTTTGCAACTGTTCAGTGACTGATTAACACCAGGGGCTCATGGTAATAGCAATTAACCCTCCTGTTGTGTTCACACAAAATATGTTTTGATCATTTTCATAAAATTTTGAGTGTTTTGCGCATGGTGGTATCCCTGGTCAAAAAATGAAAGAGTGAGACTACAATTGGTTTATAAAATTGAGTTCACACACACTAATGCCTATACATGTTCTTCTCCTGGACCCCCACATGCATGTGTGTGTTTTTGAACGCACACACACACACACACACACACACACACACCCACCCCTCACTCTCCTTCAAACCCCCATGGAGTCTTTCCCCCACAGGATCCACACCTGTTGGCAATTCTCACAAGAAATGACAGCATTGTTTCTAAAACATGTAACACACGCACACACACACACACACACACAAAAGAACATTGATTTTGTACTATAGTGTATTTTCCGTGTTCAATCTTGGGCCTTGGTCTCTTTGCTAAAAAGATACTATTCAGTTTTGACTTTGGAATGTCAACTTGAGAGGAGGGATGTTTTGAGGATGAAAGGGGATGGCAACACCTGGTCACAGCCAATAATCTTACATGCTTTTCTAACTGTCCCCTCTCAAGAGCAGTTGTGTTGCCATACCACAGTGTGCACCAAACCTTTTAAGTTGGCACAAAAAGTGAAGCCTCGAGTGGACCTTGTTAATCATGTGGCTTTGGTTGACGTCCCACTTCAGAGTGTGGCATGTGGTGGTACCAAGGACTTTAAAAGTGTCTCCGCTATCTAGTCATTGATGACCAACGGAGGGAGGACAAACTCACCTCTCCAAAAGTCTGCTATCATTTCTTTTGTGTTTGTTAAATGTTTAAAATCAATTTAGAGTGCTATGCCCTTAAGTGGAAGAAAATATGTTTTGACTGGCAGAAATGTTCGTAGGGATTTAAGTTTTAAACCAAGATGGAACAAAAAGAAAAAACAAATATTGTAACAAACGACAGCATTTATTTTGGCACAGGAATCAACACAACAAATAAATAAATACTCTTTTGCAGGTTGTGCAGTTTTTCTGTGTGCATTTCCACTCTTCTGGCTCTGTTTTATTGATAAAGCAAAAGGGTCTAATGGAAAAAGTGAAGAAAGGAATGATGAAGGAAGAGTTTTCCAATCTGACCAGTCAACCAATACCAACAGGTCACATGTCATGGATACTATTGAAAACAAAATGCAGATATTTGATTTAAAAAAAAAAAAAGTCTTCATTGAAAATAGAAGAAGCACTAAAATCCAAAAAAAAAGAGGTGTGCAATGGCAATGATTACCTTGAAATTGTGTCATTTCCACTGTTACCTCTATAGTGGAGTCCCATATGTAAAGTGCACGTTTGGTATAAGAGTCTCAAAGCATTTGCTGCAAAGCCACAATAGTTTTGGCTTGAACAAAAAAAGCCATCGATACAAAGGCCCTTTGAGTTAGATAGGCAGGAAAGCCCATTGCTGGGCAGACTGAACAAAGTCATGATAGTGTGTGTGATAGTTACCAGATGTCCGACTGAAGAACAAGCACAAAATTTCACATTAACATGGCCAAAGCTGCGATTTTTGATCATTTAGGCTATTGATTGTGGCCCGTGCAGTGTGATTTATCCAGAAGCTCTTTAATGCCTGCCACCCATGAGTTGATGCGTATAACTTTGTTCCTTATCGTCATATTTTTTCTTGTTCTTAGTTCTTTCTGGGTATTTCTTTTCTTTCAACAGTATATCAAGCCAGCCCTGTTAATATTTTTATTCCCTAGTTGAATTTGAAATTCAAACATCCACTGAATACGAAATTACACTAATGAGGTTATAATGTGTAATAAGAGAAAAGTACTGGTGCATTTGCTTGGTCTGTAAACATATTTATTTATTGACACATTAATGATTCATATCAATCAGTATTTTCATGTGGGTATTGCAGCTTGTTTACATATGAGCGTCTTTGTTCTCCCACTGGTTGAACATTAATTAGTTGGAATTGATTTCAATCATTAACATCACTTTGTTGAACGTGTCTCATGTTTACCTTTACAGCCCTGTGTGAGAACATGTGTCCTCCTGCAGAGATGGATTGATTAGTTGTTGATTGTGTGTTTGTTTGTGTTCAGATATCGGACATTCGTGTCAGAGGACGCAGGCCCAAATACACTTGTTGCCACAGTGCTGGCGAAGGACCCTGATGGGGACGGGATCACGTATAAGATCACCACAGGAAACGAGGAGGGCAACTTTGTCATCGACAGCCAAAAAGGTCAGACATACTGGATCTATTTTAATCCTTCCTTGTCCTTGTCTCTCTTCAAATGTGTTGATGAATTTCAGTTACTTATGCATATTCCCATTTTCACCACATTTTAAGCATAGCACTAATGGACACCTTCATATCCATAAAATACCCAAACATACAACTTAGAATTCTACAGAATCTCCTCACTCCTTAGCTCATTTGCTTGTTTTTTTGTTTATTTATTTACTTATTGGCTATTTTTCATTTACTTATATACACATTTACTGATTTGTTTGCATACCTATTTATCTGTTTTCTGTTATATATTATTCATCTTTTCACTCATTCCATAACCAACAATTTCTCAGAATGATGCAACACCTCTCACTGGGCCCAGCGCGGAGGGGGTTTGGGGGAATGGACTACTATTGGACAACATGTTTGGAGAGGGCCTGATCGCAGCTAAGCCCCCTTTCATGTAGAAAGTTTCTCCTAAGACCCACATGAACAGGCCCCCTCCAGTAGGGGTGAGGGTTGCTCTAGAGCAGATCTGATCTGAAACCTGCCAGCAACCTCCTACAGGTCTGGCTAGAGCAGGAGAAAGCAAAGAAAGCAGGGATGAAGGAGGAAAGAAAAAAAAGAAAATCATCAAATCAAAATGAAATAAAAACAAAATAGAGAAATAAATGAAGAAAAGAGGGTGAATATATTAGAAATGGTGAAATAAATAAATGATAAATAAAAAAAAAAAAAAAAAAAAAAACTTGCCTGCCCCAGCTCTCGCTCTCTCTCTCGCTCCCTCTTCCTGATATCCATACACACACAACTCTCATACACACACGTTCACCTCCTGGCTTCCCTAGTAAGCACATAATTTCTGAATGTATCTATTAAATTTTACTCAGGTACATCCTGTTAATTACTAAGCTTATTTGTATTTCTATCCTTTTCTTTGTTGTTGTTCCTCTCGCTTGTCTTGCACTATTAATAAACACCCCCCAAAAAAGGAATAAAAAAATAGTTGTGCTTTATGAATTATTTTTAACTTGCTGCTTAAAATGTTGGGGGAAAGTCTTAGAACGTTAGGCTGCTCAGGGGCCTGTTATTATTTTGCAATTCACTTACACAGATTTAGCACAAACCCCGAAATATCCACCAAGATGGTTTTTATTCTGCAGATATTTTCACTCTGCTCTGTTGTCTGCCCTCCCTGCCGTATTTACGTACACTGTATAAATGTAAAAGCTCTGCAGTTTGTCAAGTGTGCCTCAGAGGATCTTGACAATATGCTTCACGTAGTACATGTAGTTTCATATCCTTCACCGTGTCCATTATTCTGTGGATGAGGGTGCTTCACCAGCCTTCCTCTTACTGCGAGAAGCTTTGTCAAGGATGTTTAAATCCTGACAGGTCATGTCATGGAGGCGTTAGAGTAATCATCGAAAGTGCGAGGAGCATTTCCACAGTGTCTTTGTAACAAAATATCATCTGAGGTTTATAGTCACACATCTCAACTTCCTCTGAGGCAGGAGCAGCAGTGCCAGGAGCAATGTGAAATAGGAAACTGTATTAATGACTGGCTGTGTGTGTGTGTGTGTGTGTGTGTGTGTGTGTGTGTGTGTGTGTGTGTGTGTGTGTGTGTGTGTGGTAATTGGGGGACGGTGGCAATTTCATAGTGGTTCTACCCTTTAGTAAATTGCAACTCCCTCCGAATCTGCATATCGTATTATAGGGTAATACGATGACTTTTACAAATTCAATTACTCAAAACTTCAAGGCACAATCTCCCCTGCTCACCAGCAATGACATTCTCTGTCAGATGATAGTGGCGGTCATTTTATCAAGCAGGGAGAAGACTTGTAGCTTATAACTGGATTCCATCGGCTATCAGATGATGAGTGCAGACTTGCTTTGCCATTTACTGTATATTGTTTGGCTCTAATTTGCATTTGGTCGCGTTGACCAAATTTCTGCCTGTCATCGCTCATTAAAGGTTAACTTTTTATTTCAACTCTGCTTTCTCAGACCGACCAGATTTGTCTGGATGTTGGACATCTTCTGATTTGCCTGCCAGATTTGTTTTATTACTCTGTGTGCATGCTAATCTGCCATTTGGATGCCAATGTCATCTCTTGACATTTTTGGTATTCAGTACACATTGATCAATTTAGCCATTCATCTGTTAATCAGACTACTATAATTCATGTTTATCCATGGAGTAAAACATGTTGTAGGATAATACTGAGTTGTAGCTAATGATTTATTTTCACTGTGGATAAGTGTATTGATTTTTTTTTTTTTAACTAAACCTGTAATCGACTACTGTACTGATGACCTAGTTTATCCAAAACTGAGTGATGACGAAAATGCAGCACAGACAGGCTGTGCAAAGTTCAAGGTAATGCCTCACAAACAGATAGAGATTAGTTTTTTTTAGTAGTATTTATAGCCAAGCAATGAAGTTTCACAGCCTGATAACAAATATACTCTAAGGTGTCTGACAATACTCATATACAATAGTTGATACAGTTTCCAAGAACCCATGGTGACATCTTCAGCTTGCTTGTTTTAACACAAAGATATTAAATGGGCAATGATTTAAAACAGAGAAAAGTCACAAAGCTTTAGATCTTAGAGGCTGGAATTAGCTAAGAGATTTTTCACTGCACACATGTTGACAGCTACATGGAATTCAGCCATCATTCATTTTATTGTTCATACCTGTGCTTTTCCTACTGTGACAATTCAAAATGTCTTCAGCCCTCAACCCCAACGCAGGTGACTTTGACTCTGGCTAGAGACTGGAGCTATGCTGGGAATTATGACATCACCACACTTAATGTAATAGGAATGATACAGGCGTAGTTTGTGTCACGCTAACAGGTACAACAAAGCTTACAGGGGAGTCGGAGAGATGTCAATCAATCAATACACAACCACACATTCCTGAAAATAGGTTGGATCAGAGGCAAAACCAGTGAAAATATCTGTATGGGTGGACCATGAGTGTGTAGGGCCTTTAAAGGATAAACTTGGTGGTGATTTCCTCACTGTCAACAAATCCCAAGACAGGCCCAAAAAAATCACTGAATTTATCATACTAATAATGTATCCACAGCCTGATATCTTTTTTCCCTGTGTCATAGAGCTCCATTCAAAAGGTTTTAATATATATCAGTCAAAAGGTTTTAATATATATCAGTGTGAACACACACATTGTAGTTTATTTTGCATAGATCTGCAGTACTCTGACCTTCTGTCCTAAATATTCACTCGCACATTAAATGTGTCTTTCTCTGCAGGTGAAAATACCACAACAAAAACACAATTTACTCCCATTTACAGCTGCGGCGATTAGTTCTCTCATGGCAGTATTTGCTGTTTTTATCTGTTTTATTTAATTATCAATTTAATTATTAATTAATTATTACACTTTCTTTTTGTTTTGGACTGGCTGTCTGACAAAACAAGTAATCTGAAGTGATAACCTCGGGCTCTGATGTGCATTTTCTACTATTTTTTGACACATTTTAGTGATTAATTCAAAAATAGTTTGAGTAGTAAATGTGCTGCATTCATATAGCATTTTACAGTTTGCCTGTCATTCACAAATGCCTGACTCTTTCAAATTTCAGGGGTTCAGTGTCTTGCTCAAGGCCAATTTGAAGAGAAGATGGGGACCAAACTGCCAACCCTACTTTAAACAATGAATCGATCATCAAAGTTGCTGAAAATTGATTTTCTGTTAAAGAAGACAAAAAATCAGTCCTAATCAAAAATACCATAACTAGAAGTAGAATCACTATAAAATGGACATAACTGTTTCTCCAACATCCTGTAACTCTGAGCTGCTTTGAGTCAGTTGCTGCTTGCTTCCTTCAAGGTACTATCACACTGTCTTTATCAAGCACACCTTTCACAATAAATCAACTTGACAATCATATTTAGACGTGCACACACGTAGATGAAAGCGAGCCTAATGCAGATGCACACAAAGGCATTACGCAATTTGTCTGCATCCAAGTGCGCGAGCCAGAGTGTGACACCATAATGCTTGTAATATGATCCAATATCTTGTTTCAAAGAGCCCAATATTTGGTCATTAAAACTATTTTATGATTCTTATAATGGAAGGCGAACACATTGGATTCCTCCCGCCCTCTCCAACCCATCTCATTCTCTCTCTGTGCTACTGATGAAAATCGTTTATTGCCTCTTCTCCCCTCTCATTGCCCCCCCCACACTCATCCTAAATGTCCGACAATCATTCAAGCGATTGTTTTCCTCCCTTCCGGCAGGAGCAGCCCTGCTGGCCTCCCTCTCCATGTTAATTTGCCTGTAACTCACCCCAGAATACAGTGTGTTTCCCTGAGATTTAAGGCGGCCATTAGAATCTGAGTAGACCGGTCAATATGATGATCACGCTCTTCCTATTAAAACCCATAAATACAGAAACACCCGCTCCGTTGGAGGGGAGGAAGTATTTACTGACAGCTAAGGGGAAATGCTGGCGCCAATAAACAGGCTTCGATCAACTCCTTTTTTTCTCAGCTAAGTTTTATGGCATTTTGGAAAAGAGTATTTCCTTGAGAGGAAGGCGGGAGGTGAGTTTGTTTTCAGTGAATACTCCTAGATAACCAGTGATGAGGTAGCATTTGTCGTCCTGTTGTCTTGTTTTATTTCTATTATTTAGTCTTTCCTCCTGAACTGCTCGCCTCCTATCTATTGTGTTTGGTCTGATGTGCTGACCTGTGTCTGATCTTAGCTTTATGTAACAAACCCACATTGTTTTGCCCTCATTCTTCTTCCTGGTTCCCTCTGGCAAAAACATTGTTATTCTCTTTCTCTTCTTCACTTTTCCACTTCTTAGTCTTTTTTTTAAGCTCCTTCCTTTTTTTTGTCACTCCATCATCACTTCACTTCACTTCTCCCTTTTTCTCTCTCAAATTCATTCCACAATTTTTTGGCATGATGCTGACTGGAGGGAGCACCCCCCCTTCCCGTCCTCTGTTTGTCTCTCACCCATCCCTTGCTTCGTCCTTGCACTTTCTCCCTCCTGGCTGCCTTTATGTGAAGTGACGGCTGCTCACTGACCCCCGAGGAAACATCTTCTCCATCTCCGATAAGCGATGATATGTGCTGGCCCTGTTAGCAGCAACACACACACACACACACACACACACACGCACACAGTGTAAAAACTCCCTGTACTTATTTTATTGCATAATAAATATTCTCATGCACATAAAATTTGACTTGTACAGAAACTTGCATGCATACTGTTATACATAAGACATATACTCAACACACACACACACACACACACGAACAACCACCTTTATGTATACATAGAATTACACACGGAACCAAACATGTCCGTATGTATGCATCCACGCACATACAAGCCAACACATACGCCCAGAGACACACATACTCCCTCAGCCATAACCCTATACCACAGGGACACATATCTCATAGATTAGAACAGACGCTCGCTGTATGCTTTGTTCTTGGAATGTCCTAAAACCTTTTCCATGTCCCATTTTCAAGCACTTACCCAGCATGTGTTGCTCTCATCTAAGGCTTTTAGGCCCTATTAGATGTTTATGCCAACCAGAGGCAGAGTAAAGCAGGGATCAGACTACAGGGCGCCTCCGGTGCTCCCTCTATATGTAACATAGTGAGCAGGCCATAGCCTCTCTCTGTGTCTGCCTGCTGCCTTTACTGAACTGGTCACATTTATCTGGCCTTCTGTCTCAATTCATTAAGCATGAGTGCACTCCCTGGTGCTGTTGGAGCAGCGTGGGTGGAGAGAGAGTAGGGTGGACTTTTGCTTACACTCTTAATGCATATTTAGTATGGATATACATGTTTTTTTCTTCTAATTCTGGATTCTAGGGACCAAGAGTCCAACTTTCTCATGTTAGAAATCCAAACACAATGATGACCACTGCTACAATTTCTACCCACTACTGCTAACTACTGCTGTACTTATTATATTCTGCTGCTGCTGCTGCTAATACCACTATGGTTACTTTTAATACTGCAAACAAATTCGCACTCACTGGAGATGGTTTGAATGCAGAGGTTTTAGGACAAAAAATTCTGCCTCCACCCCAACACAAATGAGGCAAATGTAATTTAATTTGTAGTTCTCAGAGCATTAGAAAAATACATTGAAATTTAGCAGCAGCATGGTTTTTTTTTCCCTAAAGCACTGTTAATTGGTCAGTCCACCACTTTGTTCCAGACTGATGGGTCTTAAAAACTATTGGATGAATTGCCATGGCATTTATACAGACCTTCATGGTCCACAGAGGATGAATCCCAACAGCTTTGTTGGTTCGCTAATTTTTCGTGTAGTCTGCTGATGGTACTAAACTCACCCAGTGAGATGTCTCATCATCTGTCAGAAATTCTATTACAGAATTTGGTACATAGTTCCCAAACTCCTCTTAAGCCACCATGATGTTAACATTTGTGGTTTTACGTGAAATGTCTCAATAACTATTGGACCAACAACCTCTCTCAAGCTCATCACTCTGACACTTTACTCACACCTTATTGATATGGATGTCACTTAATAGCCTTGTGTTTTAGGATCAACTGCCTGCAAAACTAATGTCATCGCCACCAATCTCACCTGTACTTACGTTTACTATTTTAACCAGGGTAACCTTTTAAACCTGCTAAACAGCATATTCACTTTGTCACTGGCACATTGTGCCTAAGTAAAGCCTGACTGTCAGGCAAGAGCAAGACTCTTCCTCTTATTTTTTAGGTGGACCAACAACAACTTTAGTTTAAAGCAGTGGTACAGCATCTTTGACACAAACCATATATGCAGACAAAGCATTTTCTGTGTATTTAGCACCTATTGTACCACTTGCTGTTCATAATAATAGCTTCTAAAGATAAAATTGATGTCAACATTAATTGTAATATTGAAATAATCTGCATTTAAATGGTCAGTTAATTTATGTGTTTATCTTTTGTGACCAGTTTTTATTGACCCAAGTCCATTGCTCTTTTGGCAGCAAACAATTGCACTAATTTTAGTCTCAATGCACCCTCCTATTTTTATTTATTTATCATGATCCCTTGTAAGCCCATTCTACAATGCAACCCCATCAGCCCCAGCCACACACGATACAATAGCCTATTTGGGTTTGTATAATGAGAAATTGGGAGCAAACCATCCAGGCTACTGTCATTTTAGAGTATGGGGAAATTGCTTTTTTTTATGATTATTATTATCATCATAAAGGTGTCCAGGTGGAAGATTTGGCCAGAACACATCCAGTTGCTGAAATGGCCAAACTTCTAGTGAAAGTCAGCAACACTAGCATTGAATAAGTGTCCATGATTAAAAGCCTGGTCTACATGAAAGAAGAAGCAGAGTGAATTGCATACAAAGACTTAATAGTTTGTACTGAAGGGATGATACAGTAAGAGTCAAGGTTTAAAGAAATGTGATGCAGTGTGTGGGTTATTGTGTGGGTTATTGTTGGGTTGTGCCTTATAGAGTAGCTATGCTGAATAGACTTCCAGTTAAATACTGAAATTGCCCTGGGTCCTTACAATCTTTAAGTGTTTTCAGCATTATAATTAGTTATTTCTACTGAGCTGATGTTTGCCAGCTGCTCACAATATATGGGTAGATGTCAAATAGCATACCTCTACAGTATTGCCTAATTCAAATATAAAGCTGATACATAATGGGAGTCATGGCCATGGTCTTGATGTTAATACTGAAAACAGTTCAGTTAAATACATTCACAGTATAAATTGCAGAAAATATTGGCATAAAGATCTGCTTTGTTCCCATGCACAATCAGAAAGCCAACTCATATTGACACTGCTGTTCAGTGTCTTGCAGTACATACACAAGACAGCATAGTAGGTTTAAAGTACATGTACAATGTAGTGTCATACAACCTTGATTCCAAAGAAATGTAGGGTGCTGTGTAAAAACATCAGTAAAACAGATGTTATGATTTGCTAATACTTTTTGACATATTGTATATAGAAAACAGTACAAAGACAATATAATTCTTGTTTGACCTCATCAGCTTTATTGATTTTTGTGAATTTCTGCTTATTCTGAATATGGCAGCAATATGTTTCAAACAAGTTGGAATAGGAGCAACAAAAGACTGTGAAAGTTGTGGACTGATCCAAAAACACCTGTTTGGATCATTCCACAGGTAAAACAGGTTCATTGGTAACAGGTGATAGGATCATGATTGGGTATGAAAGGTTCATCCTGGAAAGACTCACTCACGAGAAAGCAAAGCGAGGTTCAACACTTTGTCAAACACATGATTGTATACAGGATGTTATTACATGAGCTTAGGAGCAATTTGTTAAACTGTTTTTGGTAAACAGTTCATTTGCAAATGTTTTTTCTTTACATTTTATGCAGTGTCCCAGCTTTTTTAGAATTGGGGTAGTAAATATTTGATAAAGTTGCCAGACCATGAACAGACATTCAATCAAACATTAAGCTGAAGGGATGAGGGCAAATGTTTAAATCAATGATGCTTGGTGCTTAGAAATATGGATGGACAGTGTCTCCAAGATTTTGAGTTTTTAATGCTTCGACATTGACCACATGATCTGTCCAGAGAATTCATTAAGAGAATTCACCAGTGTGTTTGTTTCTGCTATTTTTTTTCCTTCACATGCTAATTCAAAAAAATGCACAATGGGAACTATATGAGGTCTGTACACCATCACAATGGATTTGAAATAAAACAATCAAGATGTGCTTTAAGTGCAGACTTTCAGCTTTAATTTGAGGGTATTTACATCCAAATAAGGTGAATGGTGTAGGAATTACAATACATTTTGTATGTGCCCTCCACCTTTTTAAGGAACATTCCCCAACCAGACAACTGGGATGAATGTGGGGGTCCTATCACAAGCCAAAAAAGCTTTCTTTCGATCAGGTGACAAGAGAAGGTGCACCACCACCAGAGCAAGACTGAAAGCTGGCAAAGCAAGGGAGAGACAAAATGAGAGACATCAGCAGAGACTGGAGAGAGAGATCTCGACACCACCACCACCACACCGAAGATAAGTGGCAAACGATCCACACCATCACAGCCTACAAAAGCAGAAGCGCCTCCATCATGTGTGAGGCCACATTGCAAGATGACCTGAACATATTTTATGCTTGCTTTGATCCCCTCAACAAAAAAATCTGCTGTTACGTCTTTTCTGCCTCCAGAGAAATGGCCACTGTCAGTATATACAGCAGAAGAAGAATCCTGAGAGTGAGTATGAGTAAAGCTGCTGGGCTTGATAACATCCTTGGCTGTGTGCTAAGAACATGTAAGAACAGCTAGTTGATGTATCACTGTCACAGGAGGCTGTCCTGACCTGCTTCAGACTTTGTAAGTAGGGACGATGGTGGCTGTCTTTCAGTGTCTAGTATAAATGACTACCACCCTGTGGCACTTACCCCAATTCTGATGAAGGGCTTTGGGAAACTGGTTCTCCCGCACATCGAAGACAATATCTCCGTCGGCCTGGACCCACACCAGTTTGCTTTCAGAGTCAACAGATCCACAGAAGATGCCATCTCAACACTAACCTCAGAATGCTCTTTGTTGATTTCATCTAAGCATTCAACGCACGGTCACTTTTTATAACTGAAACTGGCAAACTCCGGGCTTGAGTACCACTCTCTGCAACTGAATATGGACAGACCAGACAGTTCGGATTGACAGTCACACCTCCTCCACTCTAGTGCTCAGTACCAGAGCCCTCTCCTGCTCACGCTGCATGTCTGTGATGATAGATAGAGAACTCTGGTGTGAAGTTTGCGGACGACATCACCATCATCGACCTCATCCACATGTTTATTTTCCTTTCTTTTTCCTTCCTTTCTTTTTTTAATACTAAAGGATATAGCACAAGTGAAATAAACCGTGAAAGCTGTGGTTGAGCATTTCTGCCTTTGAACTGCAGTGCATCAATTACAGTCTCGGAAACATGGATTCAGACAGCCAGGGTTTCATACGTCACATAAGTAAGGAAACAATCCCATTGACTTGCGGGAGTTGGCTATGGTGAAATGAGCTAATATCAGAGGAGAAGCCAGGTGTAGCCATGTATTGTAAGTTGCAAGTTTCACTATTTTCAACATGTTGGCAGAGACATGTTCAGTTTTTGTCTGCAAAGTTGGAAAAGGAGAAATGGTGAGCCTTCATGTATTTTACCAAAGGACCTGAAAATATGAGAGCCAATCTTCCAGACAAAACTTAGAGGTGCAGTAGCCATTTTCCAGACCACTGTTTTGCCACAAAGCTTATATCGAAGCCCACCGCTGTTCCAGCAAGTAAAATCCAGCAAGTCAAAATGTGTTTGACAATGTTAAGTAACAACGTGTCAAATTACATGATGATTTATGTCAAATGCTGACAAGACATTTTATGCTGTATGGCTTAGGGGTGTTGATGAAGAAAGGTGTTGCAAACATTACTCAATTCATTACTTATTAATTAGTTAATTAAATGGGTCTTTGTGTGTTTGATGAGCAGAGTCAAAGCTGCAGGTAAGCGGTGGAGGGGTGGGTGGAGATAGAAGAGGGCACTATTTGCATCATTGACCTGTGCATACTACATGAAGGCAAAGGTGTAGAGGTACATCTAAGCCAATTCAAGGCACAAAAATGTTTTTTCATGGAAAAAAAGAATTCAAAATATGCAATTTTGATGAACAGAGATGAGTTTTTAAAAGGTTTAATAAATGTCAGGAGAGGAACTTTAATGTCAATCTTGGTGCCTATAACATTACCTGTGATGATGTGTAAGGCTTGTATGATTAAATTGTGGTGCATTCAGGCAAGTATAGTTGTAATGGCCTATTTTGGTTAATATATGCATTTCAGAACCTATTAAGCATGATTGGTCTTGGATGGGTTAGGCCCATATGATTTTCTCTGTGCCCACCCACACTGTGATTTCTGCCCACGCTCCTGCCAGAAACGACTGTCTTAGGGAAACTGAAGAAGGCAAAATTCCTGAGCCAAGTTGTTAACGTTCTTTATTCACATGTTAAGGATATAATTGACTATTCCCTTGATGGACCATTGGGGAATAGTTGCTGTGTACTATGATACATTAGCAAATGTTGAGAGTCAGAGTACTGGTCCGTGGAATACAAACACATCTTCCATACAAACAACTGGTTAGGACACCAGCTTTGACTGGCTTTGTTTTGTCTGTGCTTTCAAGAACAGTATTCAGATTTTACATCTGTTTATTCTTTTTTTTTTTTATTGGTGAACCACAAGGGAATAACAGAGTCCCTTATCCAGTCCACGAACAGCCACCACAGATGTTAGAAAAAGACCAAAAAATAGTTAGGAACTGGATCTGGGTCTGTGTAGCCAGGTTTCCTGTGAGCTTCACAGCTCGGGCCTGGGAATAACAAACACAAAAGCAAGGCACTGTGATACTGTGTTTTAATAATGTAGCACAGAGCGGATGCCCAAATAATTTAATGTGAAAATACTCCCTATGGAATTTATGGATCTGCTCCTGTTTGCCATCCACTTGTTTTGTGTATCACAGGTAGTTAAAAGATGCTTTCCTTAACTAAAGCTAAAAATGGCACTGTTGCAAGATTTCAAAACTTTGTGGGCTAATCCTGAGAATGAAAATTTAGGCACTCTAGCAGGAGGCATTTAACAATTATATCTTGTGTATCATCAATAGCAAAAGTTTCACAGTGTTAATGATGATCAAAATTCTGAGCCAACAGAGCATGTCAATACTGTGCTGTGTGCAGAATGTTGTCAAAATTGGGTCAACTTTCCAAGACAAATATTCTGAAAACAGCCTAAGACTGCATGCATATGGTGTATTTGTGTTAAACCACAAAAGTTGTACTCTTTTAACACAAAAAGGGAACATATTGTGCCTATGAAATAACTTAATAACAGTAAATTAGGCTATGCGGCATACTGTTTATCCACATACAAGCAAAACAGCCCCTCAGTTTTCTCTGCACACAGAGTGCTGTGAGGCTGTAGTCTGGCCTGAAAAAACAACTTACTGCTGGACTTTATTGCACTCGGCATAAACCTCTGCAGCAGCGTTTGCTGAACATAAGCGTTTGTGTGCTCCGGTGTATATTTTACTGTGTAGGTGTGTGCGTGAGTATATTTATGCATTTATCAGTATGTGTCTCACACAATGTATGTGACACGGCTTTCTTGAGGCAAAGCTTCCTCGCCTTACACCTCTACGGCTGTAAATTGGAATCATCTTTCCACCTCTCTCCCCCTTTCCTTTCCTGTCTATTTTTATCTCTGTCCCTTACACACACACACACACACACACACACACACACACACGACCACTCACACACACACACACCTACTCATACCCTTAACCATGGACAGCAGTGCCAGGGAACCCACCATTGTGACAAACACCTCGAGGCATACACCCCCTCCATGGCAATCCTCCATCTCTTGTGCAACACTCATATACACACACACGCACACTCACAAATGCACACTCAAAAGCAAGGAGAAGGGACATACTGTACATGTGCTGTTCAAACTTGAGCAGGAAAGAAATTCTTCTCTTTGCTTCGTACTGTCCTTTTTTTATTCATTTGCAAAGACTCGTCAACAGGTCACTGAATGCAAGTCTTCCTTCACTTGTGTCATGCGGATGTGCTAGCTATGGACACAAACACACACACACAAATAAATAAAAATCATACACCGTCTGACTGTAATCTGTGTCATCAGTTCCCTTGGTCTGGTAAACAGAGATAGAAGAGTAAATCATACACAGACACATACATATCTATGATAAGTGTACATATGATTCCAATCCCAGGCTTTCTTGTGAGACTGCAACCAAATGAACACGGCAGCCATGACAGCCGTAGCACCTGCCCCTGCTTCTGAAGATAATGAGGATGTAATAAGTGTGTCTGCACTTTTAGCCCACACACATACTCTCGCACAAACACACACACAAAGTAAACAGAGCACCAAAGGGTGAGATGAATACAGAGTGGAGGAGAGGCATTCAAAGCAGAGAGTGGGATGCAGATGAGACGCCTACACCGGACTGAAAGAGAGAGTCAGTATGAGAGAAAGAGAGAAGGGATGAAATGGAATGCCAGAATGATGGCACTAAAAGGGAATACCAATCAATTTAACTATTCATATGTTGTGTAGCCATAATTAATGAAATCTCTCTCAGAGCTGAGTACTAAAATACGAAAGTCTGTGTCCACCAGAAACTTCTTTGTCTCCCATAGCTTGTTTTTTTTCTTATTATTTACAAAAGAAACTATTGTGCCTTTTCAACAGCACAGGGAGTGTGAAGGATGATTCCATTCTGTGCTATCGTGTTGATTGTTTTGATTATTTCATCATTTCACTTTCTAGACTTCATACCTCCTGGTTTCTAAGAGTACTGTGTTCACAGTCGGCGAGCCACAAAAACTGAATCCAAAATGTGTTTTTCATTTATTGCTACCTAAGAGAGTCATTTACTGACATTTGTGAAGAGCTGTTCATATCATCAATCAATAATGTCCATTTTCAGACGTGAGTCTAAAATGTTCTCAGTCTCATGTTCCAATTCCTATTTTATTATTCTAAAATCTCAGTGATGATGATTTGCTCCCTTTATTTGGTCCAGTTTGTTTTCAGAGTCATTTCCATGTATTCAATAATTTACCACAAACACACACTGAAACAAAGCACAATATGATAAGATGTTCCTTTATTAGTCCCACCACCCATCTTTCTTATTACCATTACAATATTTGGAATACAGCTTTCCCATGTTTTTAGTTTTTATCATCAAACACTTTACCATATGTCCTGTAGATTTCCAGTTATGGCTGACTGATGATTTCAAACCTAAGTGTCATGTTAAATTGGTAGAGCCTGTTTTCACCATGTTCACAGGCACTTGTGGGCACAGTGGGATCAACATAGTTTTCTTAGTCAGTACATAGGTATCTCACCTTAAACTGTCTTATAAGCTTTATACTGATGCATTTTGTTGGATACATGTTGCTTAAGAGTCACTTGAAGGTTCTGATTTAATTGACGACAGAGACTTTGATGACTACTTTTCAGTCTTAATACAAGATAACAATACTTTCACTTGAGTACAGTTTTTGCCTACTGTAGTACTCACCTGCTGTGCCCACCTTGGCCTCCATTCAAAATCACAGACACTATATGTGTGTTTAAGTGAAAAGACTTGCAGACTGAAAATGAGGGGCACACACACACCTGTGCTTTTGTTTGCTCTCCATCTTTTTGCAGGCTAAAGCAGTTGGTTTTCATGTGAGACATCCTTTTTTTTGTCTGTAAGCTCAGCCTTGATTATCTGTTCTAGCCTATGTATGAGCTGCACCAATTATTCTAAAGGCTATGCCACTGATGTCAACCCAGAATTTGAACCAGTCAGTTAAATTGGCAGGGTCTATCGGGTTAAGATTTGATTCAAATCTAGAAGGATTGTACTAAACTTTCACATATATCTGTTGCCAAAATGAGCTCCCTGGTTTACTTTGATGAATATCTGCAGTGCTCAAATGCTAGACTGGATAGGGTCTGAACCTTGGTACGTTAAAACATGAGTGGAAGTCTGACAGAGATGTCATGGCTGCTGTCTCGACAGCTTTCACTTGTACTGATACAATGGATAATATGGCTTCCTATTCAACACAAATATTGTCTGTAAATGGACAATTCTATGGCTTTTTTTTTTGTTTGTTTTTTTTCCTTTCATTAGATGCATTTACAGTGAAGATACAGACAGGAAACATTAGCCACTTGGCCCCATAAATTGCACTACAATGATTTGGCAGATGCTATTCTCTCATGCAAATACACATGCTGAGACCAATTTTCGGTCTAGTGCACTGCTAAAGGATACTTTGATGTGTGAATGAGAGGAGTCAGGGATAGATCCACCCACCAAACAATTAATGGCCAACACTGGTCTTCCCCCTGGGTTACAGTCACCTCTGCTGTTCTAGTAGTTCTGGCTTAAATTAAAGTTTTTAACTATTCAACCCGGGCTGTTCGGGCTACAATTTCCAAATCAGTAATTTGCACATAACTGACTCAGTCAGATAGTTACTCAGAAATGTACATTATGATGTCATGACAACCAAACAACTAAAACACTGAGAACCAACTTTTTGTAACAGCTGACTGAGTCCACTTGTTAACCTCATGATTGGTTGCAGGTTTGATCCGTCTACGCTCCAGCCCGCCCCCTCATCTCCAGGGTGTTGAATATGTCCTCAACGTTACAGCAACGGATGACAATGCCTCAGGCGGACCTCAGGCCTTGTCATCCACAGCCCAGGTCATAGTGGGAGTGGACGACGTGAATAACAACAAGCCTGTCTTTGAGAAGGTAAGACCTGTAATGGCACGCTCACATCATTAAACCTTGTTTAGTTTTGCTCATTATCCGCTTGTGTTTTAAGCAGTGTTGGATAAGTATCTGCTCTCCTGGTTGCCAAGCAAATTTTTGCTCTTCTATCTCACTGTCTTAATATATCTCAATTACTTCTCACCCTATACTTTTCTTCACTGGTTCTGTTTTTCTGTGTCTGTCTGTCCCATGTAACTCTCCTCCATAACTCCTCTGTCTCCCTCTCTTTGTCTGTCTATCTCTGCTATTTATTAGCCTCTATCTCTCCTCTCTGGAGGAGCGATTAGCTGGCTTGACCCCTCGTCTTTGCTCTCTTCTCTCTCTCCTACATCATCTCGGTCTTTTAATTAAAGCTTTGAGAGATGTGGCAGAAATCCCGACCGACCCGCTCTGAAAGCGCTGTGTCTCTACCTGCTTTTTTCTAGCCATGTCTCAATTTTAAATGAGGTGACTTTTCAAGCCCCACGAGGTATCGCAAGCCAAGATTAGGAGCAGGGGCTTGCTGAGTAAACCTCGCTCACTCTCTCCTGAGGGAAAATGGAGCGCCAAGTGTTTCCCTTTCGGCTTCACCTCTTAGCAGGAAGAAACAGAGGGACGGGCGACAAGATGAGTGCCAAGAGAAAAAAGAGAAGAGGGGAAGAGAGAGATTCCTAGTCCAAGTATTTCATGTGCTCTGGTATGCTCAATTGTCTCTCACAGGAATCTCCCGCTGGCATCATACTCCAAGTCTATGATTCATTCTTTTCTCTCTGCTGGCGGGATGCTGATTGCAACGGACAAACAAACCCCCGACCCCCCTACTCACCATGCCTCCTCTGAGTCAACGAGAGAGTTTTGAAAAACATGAAAAGAAAGATAACTTAAGATGAAAAAGAAATCATCAAATAAAGCAGAAACAAAGTTATGAACAAAGACAAACACAATAGTAGATGGAGGAGAAAAAAAACTGGACAAACACAGCTGTTTGTTTGTGTCTTTGGTCAAAGGTAGGCAAACAAACTGAGGGGGAAAAGTACCAAAGGAAAAAGTATGTTGAGTTTCTCAGTTAGTAAAGACATCTGAGGTTAGTTGGTGTTTCCTCTGTAGCTGGCAACCAGCAGCAGGACACTGGAGCAGAAAGGCCCTTTTATCTTGTTTGATGCCCAGTCTTATAGCATGCTGGAGCCTCTCTGGAACTCAGGGCTGGATCAGTGGACCAAGAGACGCACACAGAGATGTACAGATACAGATAGGCCGGATCTCTTGGACATATCCTGCATTTCCCTGTGGCATAAATATCAGACTACAGACACAAACACACACAGGTATTGACTGCATTTATTTGTTAATCTTAAATATGCCTGAGCCCCATTCATATAGGTTTAATCACATACATTTTTATAGTTGCAGTGGCAGAAAATACCAGGTTGGACATTTATAACTTACTGTGTATGAAAGGGAGGGCAGACAACATAAGAAAGTGCATATCTCACTTCATGCCTGACTTTTGAAAACAAAATACACACAGACAACATGAACAAAGATAACCGTCCAACAAACCCACTGTGGTGTACTGAATTCACCACTTGGAGTCTCTTCCTGCTTTCCACACTTCAACTGTTTCTTTCAACGCAAAGGAGCAATGGTTCTATGTTTATGCTATCGTTTATATATATTCAGTCACATGCAGCCAACGACAGGGAAAAGCTGGACTGATTTTACCTTAGGCGAAAGCGATCCCTATGGTTATGGTAATAATCAGTGATCCCCTGTGTTACATCTTAATGTAGGGAAAATAGAACAAGTATCAAATTTACACTCTTTATTGCCAGATACCATGAGCTAAGGTATAGGAATCAGTATCAAAACAGATTGGATTGTATTGAATTGGTTTATCCCTGAGGAGTTCTACTCCAAATTCTTTTGCTCCTCAACCTCTCCAAGGGTGAACTTAGCCACCCTGTGAAGGAAACTAACGCTTGTTAACTGTGGTCTCATTCTGTTGGTCTTTACCTAAACTTCATGACCACAGGTGAGTGTTGGAACCTAGATCATCTTGTATATCCAGAGCTTTTCATCAGTCAGGGAGTCTGGGCCAATGCCTACATTACTTAAGAACACAAGACACTCCAGACTGTCATCCCGACTGCTTGACAGTTGCAAACCGTCCCAGCACATGCTGAATGTCGCAGTCTGATGAGGCAAGCAAGAACACATCTACAAAAAGCAGACGTGCAATTCTAAGGTCACTCTCCGTTCTTTGACTGCGCCTAAAGATTCATGCACATCACACAATAGGTGACAGGGCACAGCGATCAATCTGTCAGCTATTGTGTGTGGTATGGAATGGCTGGTCCACATACCCGGGTTCATTTCACATTGACTTAGCATTTATAGCACAAAGCACTGCTTTTGACCCTTCTGATTTATTGCATGGGTGAATGCCTACATGCAAGCCTGCATGTCTTCACCATAACCCGTACTTAATCTGTGGAAGGCAATAAAACAAAATGTGAAGTACTGGAGGCAAAAGGTACAAATGCTTCTGATGACTACAGATGGAAAGGTTGAAGGGGCGGAGAAAGGCATGATAGAAGAATGAAGGGCAGAGGAGAAGAGAAAGGACTGAGAAGAGGCAGGAAGCGAGGGATCATGAGAAGATTAAAAAAAAAGCTCAAGTCATTAATTAGATGTCAAAGGAAGCCATCAACCAGGAGTACTGAGGGATTCCTTTTCCTTCTACTGTATCTGTGGCACATCAGCATCAACACTCCATTCAGACAGGACGAAAAGAAAAAGAGATGATGGAGACAGAGTAAGCAAGAGAGAGATGAGAGACCAGAGAGTGAAAAGTGGGGTAGAGAGAGTGAGTGAAACCCAGGCAGCATTTAAATGAGGATAATAAAGCTCTTTGTGTGTCTGACAAGTTCAGTGATTGACAAACTCTTTGAGAACCCAAACACGGAGCAGCTACCTTGCATCACACCAAGAACTGAAAGCCCTGAATGAATCAATCTCTACGACTCTTGACTCCAAGAATTCAGGTGGTGTTAAATGGAGAGTAGATTAATTTTAAATTTTAGGGTTGTTTTTTACAATTTTGACATCCCATAAGTAGATCACTCTCAAGACAGTTGATCGTTAATCATAAATATAAACGCTTTCATTCTCAGTCTTGACTTATTCTTTCTGATCTGGTAGATTATGAGGTATGAATTCATAGCAGAACAGCATTAATCTTAAAAGTATACTATCTTTCCAGATGGAAACAGCACATTAACATTATATAACCTGTTTTCCAGCATCCTCTTATCAGTTTTAATGTGTGTGTGTTATACTGGAGTGTATGAGCATCTTTACAGTGCTGACCTGAGATTATCACTGCATACAATGCATCTGGTATGCGTTGTTTTGTTGGTTTATAGACAAGGAAGCATTGTTCTCTGACCTTTAGTTGTGATGTTCGGGCTGTCTTTTGCACCTGCCCAGTTTAATGTTCCTCGCAATCTGAAGCCTGTATATCTGAGCCATTTGCCGAACGCCTGCAAAATCTTTATTTACAGCTTTTGCCCAGCCTCATTCTCACTTGTTATATTATTTAAATTAAATGTTTTGCTATGCAGGTGAACTTTAAGCTGCCATGTCAGCATGAAAAGTGATTGCACCAGAGCGTCGCAATTTGAATGTTGCCTGTATTACGTTACAATACCGTAACATCATAATTTCAAGGTCAGACTTAGTATTTAGCTAGGACAGATGTGTGGTGACAGCTACATGGTGACATGGTTAACAAGGTTTGGAAAAAGAGTGTCTTTGTTTCAGCATATATGATAATTTTCAGTAACTGAGAACACAGGCGTACATAACCACACAAGCACACTTATGCACTCCCACGGGTATTTTTCCCACGGAAAAGGAATATATTTTGACGACTTTTCTTCTCTGATGGAGATGCAGGCATTAAATCCTTGCAGTACAGTGCTTATAGGTGTAAATGCTCATGTGTTGTATTCAGATTTTTGTTGCACTTACATAAGATATATTCTATAAATATCTATACATTTTGTCTGTACAGGTACAGGGATGTACCTAATTCATATCATATTTTTTGTAACATCTGACT
This sequence comes from Holacanthus passer, assembly GCA_025331565.1. Classification (NCBI taxonomy): domain Eukaryota; kingdom Metazoa; phylum Chordata; class Actinopteri; family Pomacanthidae; genus Holacanthus; species Holacanthus passer. The sequence goes on from JAFREQ010000075.1 coordinate 449,750, forward strand.
CAAAATTACTTTTTTATAACTTTTTCATAACTTAAATACAAATGCAGCTATTTTACTGGTACTCTGCTCAAAGCTCTCTGTGAAGTGTTGACCCCATTTCCAATAAAGAAAAGACAGTACTAAACACGCCGGTTGCCAAAAGATCAGCAGATTTCATATTTACTTAAGCACAGGAGCCACGGTGAGCACATCACCAAGCAGCACTTTGCCCAATGGTGCTGGGATAGGCTCCAAGACCCTTGAACCCACTACTATGATCTACTGTACTTTATACAGGACAAGCAAATGTAGAAAATAATGGATGGAAAAGGTGCAGGACTCAGGCTTCCTACTTTCTTTTTTCACTCATTATTTTGTCCCACCAGTAAATAATCTTAAATCTGTTATTTCAAAATAAGTTACATTTCACCTCCCACACACTCTTGCTTCGAGTTTCGATAGAATGGAGTATTGATCTAAGTTTCTCCATACTTACATTGCTGTGATCTTCTCTTCCTCCCACCTGTCCTCTCTGCCCGCTGTCTCATTATCCTCAGTGTCAGCAGTACCGAGAGAGCACGTCAGTCCTGGAGAACCAGCCAGCAGGAACGTTCGTTCTGCAGGTTCATGCTGTGGATGCTGACGAGGGCTCTAATGGCAGGGTCACATACGGCTTCATGCACAAAGACTCCACTGTGCCCGCATTCAGTATACACCCAGACACCGGTACTGAAACACACACACTCGCTGTCACTTGCATGGATATACATGTACAGAAGAAGAGTACACATACTTTAATTCCACTGGGAATTTTTATGCAGGCTTAATAACTTATCTATCATGCTTCATACTGTGCAACAAGACATGCAGGGTGCTTTTTAAGTCTACAATTTAAAGCTAAGATGTGTTAGATCCTTTTTGATATCAGACAGATTAAGTATACAGTAATTATCTTTTTGCTAAATAAAGCTAAAATAAAGGCTCATAATTCAAAGCCTCATGGCAATAGTAGAATTTTTTGAAGCATGTTTCAGTCTAACTCAGTGTATTCTCTGATTTAAAAAATTGGCACCACAAAAACAACAAGAAGAAAATCAAGTAGCCTTGATCACATGAAAGCTTGTTTTTCCTTTTTCTTGTCTTCGTGAAATGTGCTTTTCAATAGGCATTAATAATAGAACAGTATTGACAGAATGAAAAAAAAGTTGCGGTCCTCTGAAAGTCCAGGGCTGAAACTTTCAAAATCATTATTTCTCTATAAACATTCTTAGCATTTGGAATCCAGCCAATCTTTTTTTAAACTTTTGATTTAAAAAAAACCCCAAAACAACAGTAACTATAACATACTGATAAATACTCACTGGAAAACAATTAGTATGTTTGGCTCATGATTGTGAAAAAAAAAGTTTAAAAAAGTTTAAATTTACAGACGTAGTAAAAATTTAAGTAATCCATCTCTTATTTAAGACATATCACACTCAGTGTCTCCCTTTCTGAACAAAACAAAACAACATTTTTTACAATGACCATGACCAATACTTCTTGTTTTTTTTTTACTTGATATCAATTAATTAATGTCATCACAAAATATCATTGCTAAAATGAATAATAAATATAATTCTCTTTGGATTTGATGATAACTACTTTTGAAAACCCTCATTTCCTTTTCTATTCTGCTCCTCGTCTGCTCTGTCTTTAAAGTTTAGCTTCAAGGCAAACGGAGAAAATCATTTTAGTGTTAAATTGCAAATACTCTGTGAACATGAAACCAAGTGGTGTTTGGTATAATTTAGCTGTCTGATCAACCTCGTTATCTCTGTGTCTCTAGGAGTAATTGTGACAGCCAGGAAATTTGACCGTGAACGCCAACGGGAGTATGCAGTGACGGTAACTGCCACTGACCAGGCAGCTGACCCACTGATTGGCATTTGTCAGCTCAACATCCTCATCCTGGACCAGAACGACAACAGTCCCAAGTTTGAGAACATCCGATATGAGTGTAAGTAGATAACAGTGTTAATTTGAATTAACCCTAATGAACTAGAGTGACTGAGAGAGCTCAACCCACTGCAACCCTACACTAGGAAAACACACACAAATGGAGTGGAAACGAGCAAAGGAAAGCAAACAACCTCACTATTCTTCACTAGGAGATACTGGCTACACCTAACGTTAACCATTTACAAATTATGAGATTGTTCATCAGTTTTCAGTGTCCCGTGGAAATCTTTTTTGTGATGTAACTAAGTCCTGTTTTGTTTTACATGACTTGAAGTGTATTTTGTGTTTTCTGTGTTCGACATGTTTCTTTATGCCCCATGTGTTGTAAAAATGGTGAATGTGTGTCTTAATTGGCCTTATTTGTTTGCAGCATTAGATGTGACGTTTGTCTTGTGAAAGTCCAGGAGAATTTTTGCTGCAAAGACTACAAATTGAGGCGTGACAGAACCACTGAGCCATAAAGCATACTTCTCCTTCTGCTGCAGACTTCCTTCGTGAGGACACAATGATTGGGACTAGTTTCTTGCGGGTGGCAGCTCATGATGATGACTTTGGCACCAATGCAGTCGTCACGTACTCTATGTCCAGTGAACAGCCGGAGTACCTCAGGGTCAACCCTCTGACAGGCTGGGTGTATGTCAACCAGCCCATTTCTCAGGTACACACACACTGGTCACAATCAGAACATACCGAACCTCTTTTGGGACAGTTTCAGCCTTCTGTTTAAAAACATCATACAGTTTATGTTTGTAGGATTCTGCTGTTTTTCCAGTATATCAGACATGTATAGCATCCTATGTAATCCATCATCTCTTGGAGATGATTGGATGCCTTAGGACTAATCCCGCTTGGCAACTCCAAATGTCACAAAGGTATTGAATTTCATATTGCAACTAAAATGATATGCTTGAAACTGTTGCATTTGGCAAGGCTAAGTTGGAACTTGTGGCTGGATATTTAATCTATACTTAATCTAATAATTGTTTTTTTTCACTGGTTGGAATTATGCAGTGTTCCATTCAGTAGTGATATTACAATATTGTAGTGGGGCTTAATCCCCTAGGAACCACAAGCTACTCATATTTTTCTCTGCTCGTTGGTGTAGTTGCGTAAGATACCTGAAATTGGTTCTAACTACTTCACACTACTTCTTCCAATACATGGCCAGAAAAGCAGGTGTATTTGCATTCCACCATTTTAATGCTGACAGTGAGGGGGCAGAGGTCCAGTGGCCAGTAGCAGACAGGCAGCCTGATATGTGATAATGTCTTCACTGGAGCCTTTTCTTTGGCATCAGGAGAAATAACACTGCTGATATGTTCTTCACTTCACTGCCTCTAACCCCTTGCTTCAACACCAGCAAGAAAAACAATCTCGGTGGGAACATGAACAAGCAATAGAGGAAATTGCCACGTAGTCTGCGCAAAACAGGTCTGGGCCTCAAATAAGTATCACAATTATAAAAGCCCAAAAAGCAACAACTCACCATCTTTCAGTGCCAAGAGGAATGTGTGTCTGTATCCTTGGCACCTTGCATCTCACACTCACACCTGGCACCATGCCAGTATTTTTGCCTGGGAGAATGGTACACAAGAACGTATCAATGTTTGAAGATACAAAACTTTACCACTAATGAGTACAACTGCATAAAGTGTAATACACAAGCAGGCACTGCCTACACATTTATTTCAGCCTTTGCCAGTGTGAAGATCTCAGTTGCCTTAATTTCTAAGAGCAAAGATTGGATTTTAAAACTGCAAAACATCTTGGAAATATTACAGCGCCAGTCATGTGAAAAACTGGCTCGATGAAAAGCAATTCTTGCATTCATGAATGTGAAACACCTTTAAAAGGGCGGAATGTGTAAATAACCTTCATCACATGGCGCATAAAGCAGAAGGCCATGAATAAAATTGAAGAAAGTGAACTTGTGTCATCACAGTTTGTTTTCGCTCTCTTCGGTACAGCAATTAAACAACACTGGGAGTACAGACTCTTGCTTAAATTATTTTCTTTACTTACTAAAACAGATCATTTCCCCTGATTGCAGTGGCTAAAGCTAATTGCTCTTGTAAGGGTTACAAAAGTCTGCTCAGTAAATACAATTATCTCCAAGTTTGTTTGTTTTTACCTGAATGCAGCCTATAGTCAGTTTCTCCCTCCACAGACGTGTGGAAAATAGATTCCTGGCTGAATTCTGTGTGATGTAGATTCACAATGTTTATCACACTTTCAGGAAGCTATAATTATCACTGTGTCACACTGATCACCAGTGTGAGAACACATCATCAAGTGATCTCTACTCCTCTTTTCTCTGCCACAGAGGACCTACATCACCAGGGAAATCGTGGCTACAGATGGGGGGAACAGGAGCAGTTCAGTGGAGCTGGCCGTCACCATCACCAACGTGAAGAACCAGCCTCCACAGTGGGAGAAAGACAGCTACAGCGTGGTCATACCAGAAAACACCGTCCGAGACACACCTATAGTGGTACATTGGGGTGGGGCTGTGGCAGTTGGCACACATAGGAAGCAGATGCACAAATGAATATGTGTGCATTTCTATTGTGTATTTTATTACTGTGTTTGTTTGCATGGCATCTTAGAAAAAAAGGGGTGGTGGTGGCCAAAAGAGTAGAGAAGCTGAATTGTTGCTGGTTCAATCCAAAAAAAAAAAGAATTAAAATAGAATAAAATTAGATGAATAAAATAAGAGAACTTTAAATACAAATAGAGAAAGTAATAGTGATAAGCCAGAAATACAGTTATACTGCAGTTGCAGTGCAGCAGTAAGCACTCACATTCAAAAATGCATCCACACACAGGAATTACACTCACAAATGAGGTGCTACTGAAATGCAAACACTGTGGCCAGTACTCTTACAGAAAAATGCTTTCATGTGAGTATGACTAGTATGGACTCGCACACACATTTTAATACTTCCTAAAAACACTTTCAGCAGTGTTGCATCAGTCCAGGAAAAGTCTTTTACTTTTGATTTTCAATATCAATATCAAACATTTAGCTCATGTATGCTGTGTTCACATAATTGCGTTGAAGCAAGGCTCTTACTGTGCGCTCTGCTTTGCTCCACACTGGACTTTACGGCAGCTAATTTTTCTGGCAAAATGGCTGATTGCACTGATGTTTTTAAATTTTATCGTTGAAGGTGAAAACATTTTTTCAAAGACCTGGTGGCTGCAATGGGAGCATTGTTAACAGTACAGAGACTCAAACAGCAATTCTGTAAAAAAAACAAACAAACAAACAAAACCTTTGCAACCTAAACATACAGTATATATTACAATGGAGGGTGGAGTGTGTGCGGACGCTGTAAAATGAATATGAAATAGAAGACAGTAGCAACCGATAATTATATCAGAAATAAACTTGTTTTCTTATAACTTCTTTTTATAATTGATTATTGAAAACTGAATAAAACATTTATATCTGTATTAACTTAACATTAACACACGATTTGAGATCCTGGTGTCCAGGACTAATATGCTACTATGGTACTAAAAAATCCCCAGCTCATGTGTGGCCAGAGATGGTTGTTGCATGCACATTTCTTAAGAGAGGAGCAACAGCCATCTGTTTTGTGTAACACTTCCCCAAGTTTGTTATCACAACCTGATGTGTCTCAGGATGTTCAGTCAGTCTTAATCAATGCTGAGTAACAAAAGACTGTTGCTGTATAACACATGGAATAGCAGGGGAGCCCCAGCTTTAGGAACCATGGCCATATAAAAATGCAGACTTTCAAAAGCACCCTTCATTCCATTGACAAGGCTTCATTATTTGTGCAGTTATGATGTATCCTGTCAACTGCATTTGATTATTCATAGCCATTGCCTTTTCATGCCACCAACAAATTTTCAACTAATCGACGGTATTTTCTAAGGATCTCTTGAAAGCAATTAAGTCCATTAAAGTTGCCACTGAATATTTTAAACCAAAAGACTGAAAGGAAAAGACAGAGAGGAGTACTTTACATGAGTATGTGTGTGTGAATGTGAGTGCGTTGCTCAGAGAGTGAGGGAGAAAGGGAGAGAGCGTGGTCCCTACAGTTCAATGTATTAATCGAGATGGCAGTTCAGTGTTGATTTGACTGTTATGCAAAGATGCAATTACTCTCAGCAGGTTGTAATAGCTCCACCATGGAAATTTGAGTTTTTTATGGCCCAAATCAACACATGCAGTAGTCAGGCATGTTTGCCAATTCTGCATGCCTGACAGGGTGTCTCATTATTGGAGCTGCTGTGCTTTGCAGGTTGAATGGATACAGCTAGGTCACCCATAGGCAAGCCGCATCACGTCTGAGATGGCATTTCTGATTTTAATTGGGGTGTATATGGCATCAGCTTTGAGTAGCCTCTCTTGAATTAGTGAGAATGCAGAATGAAGAGCGTGTTCCACAGGATTTCAGCGGGTTGTTGTCTAGTCTAACAGTTTGAGACTTACTGCATTAATATTTTACCGTTCATTATTATGGCCTTTTTTTCCAGTTGGGCAGATCTTTCACCATTTAGAATGCACACTTCCACTGAAGCTCAGCATCAGCTGTGCCCGTTTCCATTCCTGTCGTTAGGATCATTACTGGCGCTCAGCATTTTTCTGGCTCTCAAAATTCATAATTGGAAACATGCTGTCAGTTTTGTAGGATTTTGTTCTGTTGGTCATTTCTCACTTACACCAGGCCGTGATCAAAGGTGACTAAATGTATTCCAAAAGTGAGAAAAATGACAACTACAAATTCAAGTAATTGCCCTTGTTCATAACCAGGTTTATGCCCATACATGATAACTAATGGGACAACTACCAGGAAGTCAGTGTAGCTGTAGTGTTATTTTACATCATCAATTGAAGGGTGGGGACCATGGATTCACCAACACTCACCTTTACTAAAAGTAACTGTAAAATAAAGGCTAAAAAGAGTGAGATATTTATTACATTGAAATTTTCCTTTGTTCCAAACAGACCATCAAAGCCACCTCCCCTCTTGGAGATCCCAGGGTCACGTACAACTTGGAGGACGGCATGGTCCCAGAGACCAACATGCCAGTTCGCTTTTACTTGACCCCCAACCGAGAGGATGGTTCAGCCTCCATCCTGGTAGCAGAGCCCCTGGACTACGAGACCACCAGGAACTTCATGCTGCGGGTTCGAGCTCAGAATGTCGCTGCTGTACCGTTGGCAGCCTTCACCATGGTCTATGTCAATGTCACAGGTGAGCCTTTTTGTAATTGTTTTTTGCTTTATTTGAATTTATAATTTTTATTTTTAAATTTAAATTTATAGCGATCCCCGGATGTAACCGTTTTCTTTGAAGTATGATATCAGATTAAAGGTACATTCTGAAGCATACTGTAATCAAGAGGGTTGAAGAAACTCAGATGTCTAACAAAATGTTTAGTGGGTGAGGACAAATCATTCAGAGGAAACACAAAAGTTTTGTGAGGGAATGAAAATGTTGTGGGGGTAATATAACTGAAATCTGTTGCACCAACAGAGGACAAATTATTTATTTATGTTGTTAATTTATGATTCATTTTTTGATGACTGTGCTATAAGCTAATGGAAAAATTGAAGCAATTTTAGTTTAGTAATTTGCAAGATGGGCTTAATAGACTTCAAGTCAAGAGGCAGCACAAGGCACCATGGTTATTTAAAGACTGAATGGTTCAGTTCAGGTCCAGCACCTGATATATTACAACTGCAATCCATCAGCACATCTGTTTTCAGCATTGTCACCTAATATGCTTGGATTCACTACAGTAAACATTTTATTGTCCATGTGTTTGTTGTTTTTTATTCTGAGCCTCATTTTTCAACATGGACGGCCTCACTGTATTGGCTCTTTCTAAACTGCTTGCACTCGTACATGAGGCCATGGAAAGAGAAAGAATCGAGAGCGTTTGGGAAGAACAGAAGGGTCAGTCAGCGCTCTCTAAGTCCTGATGCACTCCATTTCCATTTGGAGTCATTAAAATCTTGGATTCCAAAGCTACGCAAATCCAAATCATTTGCAGAGGCTGCCAGCTGTTGTGAGTGTGATGAGTCAAAGAGTGCAACTTATATGTTTAACCCCACTGCCCCTCTTCTTTGAAAAGGACTCTGAGTCTCGCTTTGTTATCTCTCATCTTTGGCTAAGAGTGTCAGTTTCACCTCTCGCTCATTCTCTATCATGTCTATCATTATTTTATGGCACTTCTAAATGTGATTACTTCAGTATTGTGCCACTCTGTTTCAGTTAATGCTCATCCCCTGGTAACAAGACTTAAGTTGCTGTCTTCACTGCTAAATATGGCGGTGTTTGCTGGCCCCTGACCTTGCTCCTCAAAATAACTCTGCCTACTCCACATGCCCCAGACTCCCCTGCATTTAATCCCTTTGCAATACGTGCGCACACACACTCACACACACGCATACCCCATTCCATCAAATTGGTCTTAATCCAGTGAGAAATAATTAATTCACATAGACCCTCTCCCTTCTCTTGCCTCCCTGTCCCTCTCCTAACTTCCCCCTCTCCTCTCTTGGCTCACCCCTCCTCCCCCTTATCTGTCTTAATAAGAAAGCTCTTTGACTCCCCCAGAGGCAGTGCGGCTGAGGAAGGGAGGGAGGTCTGTAATGGATTTAAGGCCCCATTTTTAATTCATAGATTAAGACATTTGCTCAGAAGAAAGAGTAGGAAAAAATGGCACATGAAGCAGCATTAGATTTAATGTGTTGCTCTATTCAAGTCATTTCTGTAATGCCTTTGGCCTTAAATCAACTATGTTAAAATTTTATTTGGGCCAAGTTAAGGTTTCACGGGCTGTCTCGCTGGTCTTTGGTGCTACCTGCTTTATCTCTCTGTGGCATGTAACTGTCCCTCTTCTTTCTTCTTGGTTTGCTTCAAGGTAACTGATTTTACACATTTTGTGTCCATTATTGATTAGCCCAATGCTTGTTTTTACCCTAATCTTGACACCAGCAGGGGTTGGAAAAATACCCACAACAGCCAAAATGGCATTAATACGTCAGTTGTCAGAGCTATGGTAGATGTGTGAACTACCACAAATCAATAGGCTGGTAAGGCCTTCATGGTACTAGTACTGATGCCTTATGATGCTCTTGTTTCCCAGATTATATCTCCTACAAACTGCCAAATTAAATGTTGAAAACTAGGGTGAACTCTTAGTGTGTTTTCTCCAATAGCCAGATCTTCCCAATATACAAATGGGACATAAATTCCTACAGCTTTTTATGCCAATAGCCATGGGCTTTCTTCTTTATGATGTCCAAAATAAACCAGGATCCATGAGGCTACATGACAATATCATAAAGAGGACTGAAGCTTCTTTGACTGCCAATGATGAACCAACAATAAGGAACTTTGATATTTATTGCCAATTGTTGACTGCAAACAGCACAGCATTATAACAGTGCAATGGGCTGCATTGGTTGCAGTTTGTTGCCTCAGGTCCAGTGAATCATGGAATTTGTTCCGGGAAGTTCAGTTCGAGTAACAGATCAAAGAGTTGGAAGGTGCCACAACACTACTCAGCAGTTTATAATACTGTGAGGCAGGAATTTACAGCTCTTTCAAATGATCCCAAAGGTAATTATTTTATCTTTGGTTACAATGATTGCAAGGTAAATTTGAGACGTGCAGCTTTCACATTACAAAGGAATACTAGAAAGGAGTACTTGCACATATTTGAAGGCAGTGCAGTGTCTTGCTGGATGAAAAGTTAATTTATTGCAGTGTTTTAGTTTACTTTAGGTTAGGTTAGATTTTTGCTGTTTGAAGTTTGAGGCAGTAGTAGTGGTAGTAGTGTAGAGCTTCCACAAACAAGTTACAAAGTGCTTGACTAGTCCAAAGACATACGTTCATTCATTCAAAATTCAATAGAAGATAATATAAAGTGAAACTATAAATTCTCATTGCAAATAGCATTTCAAAGTCCACGCAGCACTGACTCAGGCAACTTAAGACAGAGATGAAGGCTTTTTCATTGCATTGGAGCTAAAACAGTAGAAGCACAATCTCCTATGGTTTTGGACCAAACTGCAGAATGTATAAAAGCTTCCCATCATTGCATCTGAATAGTTGGATTACAGAGTATGGGGTTAAGAGATCAGACATGTAGAAGTGATCCAAACTATCAAGGGCTTTAAATGTAATTACCAGGATCTTAAATGGGATTCTAAAATGCATTGGAAGTCAATGCAGTGCAACCAGAAGTGGAGAAATATGCTCTGTGCGTGTGGTGGAAGCCATGCTGGTGCATTCAGGCACAAATGCCAATGTGTGTTTGCGGAACCATTTAGACACGAGAAAAAAGAGGTGAAATAATCTAGAATTTTGTCAGTTTTATTTCCAGCCAATGTTCATCTTATTTTAGCAACATTTCTTAATTGCAGAAAGCAGGAAGTAGTCAGGGACCAAACCAGAACAGACAGGCTCATTAACAGTGATCAGAAGACAGTAAGCAGTAAGTATTGTTGGTGGTAGAACATCTAGAATAGATGAGGACATTTGGATGTGAGAAGTAATTCATTTAAAGAAACATGGGTTTACTGATTTAACAGAATTGATTAGATATCTGGGACAGGTAAACACGAATTAGCAGGCTGAATAAAGGCTTTAGATGTTTTTAAGTAGTTTAAGAACATCTAACATTCAAATCATTTGAAGGGGCAGGTTCAATTAGCCCTCTTTTGGATTCCAAAGGAAATTTTTATTTTTATTTATGCTTTTTAGCGGCAACAACATTTGAAGTTTGAGACTCTCTTTCTTGAGGAAACATATTTTAATATCACTAAAGCCCCTCAGGTCTTGTCCCATGTGTGCGAGATGATACATACTCTTTTAGATGAAAAATAAAAACACAGCAGTAATGATTTTGGTTTACAGAAAAGACAAGGATTGTGTTGAACTGCAACAGCAGTTCTAATATGGTAAGAAAGTAGAAACTAGAGTGTCAAATTTGTTTCCATGTTTGCTGCCACAAAACTGGATCTTTAAGTCTGCTGAGGTCAGGACATTCATGGGCAAATAAGTGCTGTATTCCAAAAGTCAAACATTGTCAGCAAGAGAGGCTACATGAAGAGCAATAACCCTGAAATTATAAGCATGAGCTGGAAAATGTGACCAAACTTTGTTACCAGACTGAGAAGAGTGCAGTGGCCTCGAAGTGATAAATACCCTTTGATTATCCAAGATTGTGCTGAAGTGGTTCTTGGAGCTTTATATGAAATTATCAATAGAATAAAAGTTGCTACTTGGCATATTGCTTTGAAAAAAAAATGAACAACTTGACTATTTAATTAATAACTGTGCAACTCAAAAAATGCTTGTTTGAAATGAGCAGGTATGGAGAATGGCAACCTAGTTCTGCAGGCAATTTGGAAATGGTGAATCAATCATCAATCAATCATCTGTTTCTATCAAATCCACCAGACATACAATGCAAAAATATATTTTTACGGTATATCTTAAACACACTCTTTCTTCCTATCTTCTTGTTCCCCAGATGTAAATGACAACGTCCCATTTTTCACTTCCTCCATCTACGAGGCCTCAGTCACTGAAGGAGCAGAATCAGGAACTTTGGTTTTCCAGGTTTCAGCTAACGACCTCGACTTGGGTCTCAATGGCAAGGTGAAAATAGACTCCACATGCACACACAAACTGTGGTAGAGGTGATAATGTTCAGCATAGTCACTGAAAAAGGGGAGTTAAGATCTCCGTTCCATTTGAATACATGCACTCTATTATTTCTAGTCTCCCTCTGTTTTTGATTATCCAAAATGTATTCTTCCTTGCTGTGTAAATTGGCAGTAATTAACTGTGTTTTAGCACCTGTCCTGAACCTCTGTATAATTGTGTCTGCCCGAACCCCCCACTGCACAGATCTCCTATTCTTTGCTCGAGGATCGCAGCGGGGACCACCAGTATTTCCGTATTGACCCAGAGCTGGGATTCATCTATACACAGACTGTGTTTGACCGTGAGACCAAAAGCTCATACCTGTTGGAGGTTCAGTCTGTGGATGGCTGGGAGTCAGCGCGGCCTGGCAAACATGGACAACCCAACTCTGGTAAGTAAGAGTGACACTGACAGAACAGCATGTGACTGAATTGATAGTGACATTCTGATTACTGTGGGGTTTTTGTAGTTTGTCTCATATTGTTACATCTTTGAGTGTTGAGAACAGCAGTTGTAAAAGCTGTCATTTTAGATTCAGTAATCAATGTATTGATTTGATTATTCTGAACCGAATGTATGATTGATTGAATCAACTTTGTCATGAGGTCAGCAACTACTGTTCTTGTATTTCCCTGATGTTAGACAATGCATGGCACCTTAAACGTCCTTTCAGACAACCACCATGTTTGGGTCTTCTCTCCATGTGGAAGTAAAGAGATTTGATTTGTCACATCCTGTCTGTAATTCATCAGAGAATTAGTAACTCTCAATATTCATAGAGAATGCTACTGTGTTATAGCAGTCAGTGGTGAAAGAGAGGCTGCAGTACATAGAGGTGAAGCTGTAAATTGTGACTTTAAAACACAGGAGACATTTAATATATTCATTACCAGCAACATGTTTTTACCTGTACTCCAAAACTATGTGACAATATAGCTGAGTGTGTGAACACCTGAACATGACACCCACATGTGATTGTTGAACTTCTTATTAAACTGCTGCAATAACAGCTGCTGCCGTCTTCTATGAAGCCTTTCCACCTGATTTAGGAACCTGTCTTCAAGGATTTGCTCCCATTCAGCCACAGCAGTATCAGTGAGGTCGGCCACTGATGTTGGATTATAATTTCTGGCTCGCAGTCAGCATTCTGCTTCATCTCAAAGTTGCTGGATGGGGTTGAGGCCAGGATTCTTCCACACCAAACAGGGAAATCCATTTCTTTAGGGGCCTGTTTTTGTGAACTGCACCATTGTTGTGTTGAAACAAGAAAGGGCCTTCCTCCAACTGTCAGATATCATGGTATGCTGTATATTTCCCTTAATTGGAACTAAGGGGCTTATCTTATCCGCATCAGATCATTATTTGTCCAACACCAAACAGTTGGCATTGTGCATTAAGACAATGTTCTCTTGGCATAAATATGCCAAACCCAGTTTGCCCAGTGCTTTACACCTGTCCATGGAAATCCACGTCAGGAAGCTCCCTACAAGCATTCTTGTGCCAGTGTTACTTCTGGAGGCCGTTTGGAGCTCTGTAGTGGGCCAGTGCAGTTCTGTGAACTCACCACCTCACTGCTGAACTGTCATTGGTCCTAAGCTGGGCAAATCTTACAGGGAAGAAATTTGATGAGCAGATTTATTGAAAAGGTAATATCCTTTGACAGTACCACATTGACAGTCATTGAGCTCCTCAGTACAACCCATTCTACTGCGAATGTTTGTAAAGTCATATTGCATGGATTTATGCTCGATTTTATGCACCTATTAGCATTAGCTGAGGCAGCTGTACCCACTAATTGGATGGGCTGTATAGATGCTTTTTTTGTCATATAATGTATCAAGTAGTACTGCAGTCCCTTCAGTTAAGTAATTTTATTCAGCAATTATGTTAAATGCAGGTGCTACTGATGCAGCTGTACGTAAGGAACATACTCAATACTCATCAAAATATATGTAAATAATTTGTGTGTACCCGCTGAAAACTTGTTAGACTTTTGTATTATGTATGTGATCTTTTTTTCTGAGATATGATCTGTAGCAGCAGAGTTAAAAACATGACGTATTGAATCATTAGCTTTCATGTAGCAATGCAAACAGATTCATATAATTGCAGGAATGAGTCAGATTCTGTTGCTGTTAGAGTTGTAATCCAGTTTACATAGTGATGGTGATTGAAATAGAGGATGAGAGAGCTGTAGACAGCTGCTCTGTAGACTTCATTTAAGGCTCCAAATCTTCATTGAAGGCAGCAATAATCTTTGTTTTCCTCTTTCTGTCTCTTTCCCACATCTGCTCATCTCTCCCTGCTGGAGGACCAAAGGCCATCTTTCTCTGTCAGTCTGTCTCTCTTCCTCCATCTACCCATTTCTCTCTTATTTGCTGCCAGATGAAATGAATACATGCTCCAATGGTAGAATAGAGAGACACGAAGAAATGAGCAGATGTTGAGACAGATGGGTGGATGGAGAAGAGGTGTTGAAGAAACAGCAAGACAGACCAGGATATATTTTTAATAAATATGATCGTAGATTATTAATGGATCCTCTCTCTAGGTTTGTCTAACTATGAAATTTGTGGCAACGTAAACATCAGTTAAATATTAAGTAGAACAGAGACTGAGAGACTGCAGTGAAGTTGTGGGAGTTATTTTTTTTTTTCTATGTTATGAATATTGAATAAGGTGGCATGAAGAAGGATTGGTGACAGGCAAATTAACAGATACTGAACACGGATGCACACACTCACGAGGGCACGTAATTACAATTGTTGTCAATCTCTGATATAATGATTTCCACAGGGAAATCATTTCAGCGTGAGTGAATTTTACTCAAAAATCTGTTGCACCTTTCATGAAACATAGCTCACCACGTGTTGAGGAGCTACTGACCTCAAAACTCCATCTTGAATCAGGCTGAAGGACGTTCCTGATCTTTGCTCAGAAAAAAAAAAAAATACAGAAATTAAAATCCAATATGTACAAGCATGGCAACAGACCAGGATGGCATGTAGTCCTCATTAAAAAGAAGGCAGAGTACATAACTATCCCCTGAGTCAGTGATCAAATGGAGAAAACATTTCTTCATCCAAAGATTATAAATAATCCATTTTTAAAATGATAGAATGCTATACATCTGATTTATCCCCTGACACTCACTAAGTCAATGGCTGTATTTTTCCCTCCTATTCAGCCTCCTTTCATTACAGATGATCAAATTCTGCCCTCAAAGCTCTGATCTCCAAGTAAGAAATACTTTTGGCCATTAAGTGATTGCAGCTTGAAAATCTCTCTGGGACTGTCACTGCTTCTTGAATCGGGCTAGGAGTACACTGTATAAATTACCAGCACATATGATTTTACCTCCTGGTGAACATCAGTATTTAACCAAGCTAAAACTATTGCAGCACTTCATTTGACTTCTCTGTTGGAAACAAGTTCTACTGCAAACATTATGGCCTTGCCTCTAGTGAGAGTCCCTCTCATTCTAACTACTGCTTATGCCATGCATTTATGACATGTTTTGATTTGGATTTGGATATAATTGACAACTACATAAAAAGCCTGTATCCTACAAATATATGTTGTACAATACAGTTCCAAATGTGTTTTTTCTGCTCATTCATTTAAATATATTTAATACATTGGGTGTAGATAAAAGGCCCATGCTGCACAGCTGTTTGCTCAGAGGACTGTTTTATTCTAATTCAAGCACCACTTGCAACAAGGTTGGACTGTTCATTGGTTTAGGAGAATCAGACAGGTTTCATTAACTCCAGTAAACAGTGGTTATAAGTTCTATTTGCATCATTTGAAGTCTTCTGAGACGATAGCAAGAAGGTTACTCTAGATGAAGAAAAAGCATTTCACCATGTTGGCTTCGGTTCAAACTATTAATGGTTGAATGGAATTTTCCATAATGAATCCTTTGTGATTTTCACTAAGAGGCTGCATCCAGATCATTTTAACTCCCACAGTTGTATAACGCAGCACTGAGCAGCACTTTTATTACTAGAGAAAGTATTGATTGAGTGCTCTCCTGTGTTTGATATCTCTTTGGTCACGTGAAGATACTTATATATGACTTGGCACCAGGATCCAAAATTAACTTTTCAGTCTATCTTCCAATGTCTGGTAAACTGAAAAAAAAAACCAAAAAAACGTCACAAAACTGCAGATTCACAAATATTTGCTGATTCTCCTTTTAATAATTTTAATAATTTTGAGATTTGAACTTTTGGTTTGATAAAACATAAACAGTGTCACTACTTTGGACTCTTCTGAACAATTACTACAAAACAAACAATCAACTGATTAAGAAAATAATCAGCAAATTAATCCATATTTAAAATAGCCATGAGTTGCAGTCCTATACAAATAGATGAAAATGAGCTCCAGCTCAATCAGCTACAACAGTAGAATCCCGCTTTTACATTAATGCATAAGTAATACTAATACTAATCTAATGATAATAGTACTTTTACTTTTTTCAAGTACGTTTTCCTGATTTTACTTAAATACTTTTAGATAGGTCACATTCTCAATACAGGATTGTAACAAAGTATTTTTTTAAGAACTTTTACTTTACTTTTACTTACTGCTCCTCTCTGTCTATCAAGGTTAACAAAGACTTGATAATTATATGAAAGGATATAGTTACTATATTTTAAAAAATGTTAGGTCAGCGCACCTAATGGCACCTAAGCATTGTGGCTCTTTCTGAGAAGGTGGCCTCGTGGAGAGAAATAAAAAGTCCCTGCAGCATTGCTACAGCGTCCTCCTGCATTCTTTACAGCAGGGTTGTGTGAAACACTGGATAAATGTTTCCAGTGGAAACACCGAACTAGCCTGATGACTGTAGCGATGGTGGATGGAAAGCGTCCATCAAAGAATTGTGATGCGATTATTGAGCATACATTTCTTGTCTTAAAATGTGATGTAGTGTCGAACATGTGTTTCAGAACCCTGTCATCAAGTCTGGGAATTTAATGAGCTGCTTTGTTTACAATGTTTACTTGAAGCATTCACTTTAATTTTATTAGGAGTAATATCTAACAAATAGCTAGTTCCTACAGCATACGCCGTAACCCTTTTGTTATACAGTCTATCAGTCCAGATGTCTCCTATTATTAGAGGATTTGTTTCCTCTGTGTCTTATTTAATTGTGTTTCTTATATGCTTCTCTTTCTTCTTTGTCACGTGTTCTGCTAAAGAGCTGAACGGTTCTTCCAATGTGTTTCTCTGACCAACCCTCTAATTACAGTGGAACAACGTACTGTATGACATTATTAGTAGTTAATTTATAAAAACTGACACAACTTGTGCCACTTTTTTTTTTGAAACCTAATTAAAAGAAAAGAAAACTTGAAGGAAGTACAGGCTGTATTTAACTTTGCCGTCTACACATGCAGACGTACACACATGGCAAGCCCCAGGATGTGTCGCAGACTAGAGACAGCAGAACGTTGTCAAGTAATCATAAAAATAACCTTGATAAACACTGTTTTCACAAGCAGTAAACAAGCTCTCCTACTACTTCCAAGCCAGTGTGTGTGGGGTGGGGTTGGGCGTGTGATTTTTACACCTACATGTCTCTGGAAGTGTGAAAACACAGAGCGCGCAGCATTAGCAGACGAGAAGGAGGATGAAGGGATGGCGGCTACATCTGCTTATCTGCTTTGTTTTCTTCCTCCATATCTCCCTACCTTTCTGTCTCTCTCTCTGACTGATTCTGAACACGTGCGAAGCCCTGTCATCTGCGACTTGTTTTGTTATAGCTCCGAGGGCTGCATTAGTTTGCCATCTGTGCCATGAACTGTATACCATCTCTTCCACCCTGGCTTAAATAATTTATCTCATCTTGTATCGTGTATTGCAAATTATGCTCGTTTTGATACCGATATCAAAGGAAGCGTAGTAATGCTGGGTTGCTCAACTACCGAGCCTTACACTGATGCCCCCAGGGTGCTTTGTACTCTGCTTCAGCCTGCGGTTGGATGCTGAAGGAAAAAGAAACAGCTGGATTTAATGGTAAAATAGACAGAAATTGTGCAGACAGATGACAGATGTAATAGAATAGTGGTAGGCAATGTTGGGTGGAAGAAAAAAATTGGGTGTTATTTTTGTTTCTGTGTGTGCATGAAGAAATGTGTACTTTTCTATTTGCGCGCGCGTGTGTGTGTGTGTGTGTGTCTGTGTGTGTCCGGGTGAAAAGTGACTAAATTGTTGTTATCCAAAGAGAGATAGACAGATGTTCATGTTCACGTTGACAGAATAAGAACAACCTCATGTTTGTAATCGCCTTTCTCCTCTTTGTCTCTCTCTCTCTCTCTCTCTCTGCATCTCTCACTCTTTCTTATCTCTTTATTTTCAGACACGGCCTATGTTCGCGTTTTTATCAGTGACGTGAACGATAACAAGCCAGCGTTTGCGCAGGCATCCTATGAAGTTGATGTGGATGAGGACGCTGACGTAGGCTTCGCCATACTCACTGTCAGTGCCAATGATGGGGACGAAGGTGGGTGGCATGGATAAAGGAATATGTGAATGTGTGTGTGTGTGTATGTTTCTTGGAATAGGGGGATGTGGATATGGAATGGAAAGTGTAGGAGTGATGGTGGGGTGGTACTGTAAATCCATAATTGAGCACATTTAGTCGAGCACGTTGCTGAAGTGTTTCTCAAGAAAATCTTTCAATTTTCACTTTGCCGCTTTTGTCTGACCACCTTTTACTTTCAGCAAAAAAAACAAAAAACAAAACTGTTTTGCACCAGAAAACATGTCTTGAAGTCATGAAAAACGCAGCACTATGTGAGTTTGAATCAGCCACTGTAGAAGAACCCATTTAATATAACCTTTCAATGTAAGGCAGAGAAAGGAGCTCTCAAGCATTTAAATGTGTACTTTCACTATTTTTGCCTTCAAAACATTTTCTTTCACTTTAGCCAAACAAAGACTTTGCATCCCCGTAGCTGTTGAGGAGAAGCTGAGTGCAACCCTGATGTGGCTGGTGTTTTTCTTTACTTTTCCAACTTGCTGTCCATTGAAAATGGGTGGTATTTTAAGGTGATCAAACTGTTTTTAGCCCAGGTTTGAGACAATGGTGCTCAGTTTAATCAAGTTGATGAATGACCACTCGCAACATGCACATGAAATTTTAGTCAAAGTTGGATGGTACATGCTTCCACATGGCTGCACTTCAGAGAGAACTGTGGTATCATGAACTGTAATCTCAGGGCAAACCTCTTTTTAAGGGAGTGTCTGCTATTTCTATGATCTATTACAGTCCAATTCAGTTTTTTTTTCATTGAGCTAGATGAAAAAGCACTGCAAAAATTCCAAATTTTGACAGCAGGTAGAATTTATTAAGTAAGGTATTTTCCATGTAGAATTGCTAAACACCCTATATTATTTACATAGGCCAAGCTTGTTGACCTTTCCAGTGTATCTGTCTTTAATAATCACTAATTAGAGGCCTCATTAGGATCTGAGAGCTTGCCAAGTTGGTGAAATGCAAAGATTTAGGTCTGCGGTGGAACGTGGCGAGACGTTCAGCTGTCATGGCCAGAGGCAATGTCAGCTCACGACAGCAAACACAAAATCATTATTAGTGAAGAGTGAAAAGAACCACAGCATCTTAAAACACTGTGGCTTACACTGTAAAATGGCATCTAAAAGCTGGTTAGGACTCCTATCAGAAAAAGGTGTGGTAGTTACAGATCAACAACAAAATCAATCAAGAATTGCTCATTGTAGGTGACCAGGGCTTGTGTAACAGAGGGGTGACTGCAACAGACATCCATATACAGCTGAATGAGAGTTAACAAAGCATGTGTCCACTTCAGCTAAGCACCGAAAACTTGGAAGTAGAGTTGATTACTCTTTATTTAGCCGTCAAAACAGTGTTCATACACTTGAGTAACGGAACATCAGAACTGGACTACTGCCAAAAGGAA
Source organism: Holacanthus passer (assembly GCA_025331565.1). Taxonomy (NCBI): domain Eukaryota; kingdom Metazoa; phylum Chordata; class Actinopteri; family Pomacanthidae; genus Holacanthus; species Holacanthus passer. The sequence continues at coordinate 469,380 of JAFREQ010000075.1, forward strand.
AAAGTTCTTAGCGTCCCATTAAAACAACACCCTGCTCCTGAGTCCATCCAGCTTGTTATCTAGTGAGTGGACATTTGCTAGGAGAATACTCGGAAGAGGAGGCCAGTTTGCACATTTTCTCAGCCTGACCAAGACCCCTGCCATGACCCTTGTTTCCATTGTCTGCTGTTTGGTGCTGTACAGGCAGTGCAGTGGGTTTAATCAGAGCCTTTGAACTGGAAACAACTGCCCTGAGTGGTGAGAGTGAAAATACAGCAGCCTTAAAGGTGCCCTGCGGACTTTTTTTGTAAACAAACAAAGTTTATATTTGTTTTCTGTCTTAGTCAGCAAAACACATTCGGTGTGTCCTTGAGGTCTAATAAACACGGTGGATAGGTTTCCTTCCTCATGTAATATTAGCAAAGTCGTTTTTTGTTGAATATTTTAAATCCTGTATTGTTTACATCCGTGTTTACTTGATAGCAGTCTTCTCCTCTGCCTTTGGTTGGTGCTTTGCTGCGTTTCTCGGCACATTACAGCCACCTGTTGATTAGTGCAATAGTGTGAAACTTTGGACAGGAATGTGTATTGTGGGCTGAAACATGTTTTAGAAGTTTTGCGGATGTCCATAAATCCCAATTGTTTGTCAGAGAACATGGAAAGAACAAATAGAATAATATATAGCATTAATATTTCAAAGTATTTAAAATTTTAGCTTGCTGTATTTTATATGGTATTTTGGTCTATGTTGTGCAAAAATACATTGGTAGGCAACATATTTGAAGTGGTATGACTTTGCTACTGCTTACAAACAGGAGGTCTATGGAGCATAGTAAGATGATCACAAGTAAAAGGGCTCCAGAATGGGGCTAGGCACATTTTGGGACTATTTTTAGAGATGCTGTGACTAAAATTGGACTTGCAAATGGGCCCCTGTTTAGTGTATGACTTTAATTTTTTGAGAGTGAGAGAAATGGCAGCCTTGTGTTTGTGTGTGTATGAAGAAGACAGCCTATGATCAGAGAGGCTCTCAATATCTTCCAGCATCTATAAGCTTTCTACTTGTGTCTCGTGATGATCAGTTTTGTTCGTCATTGTTTCGTTCCGATACTCCCTTGCTCACTTGCTCTTTGATTATTAAAAATAAATAAATGATAATAAGACTACTGAATACCAAAACAGCGCCCAAATATTGGATGAGAAGTACAGTACAAGTGATGATTCAGAATCAGATGATTCTGTGAAAAAGTCAAAAATATTACATAAAACATTTGCATTCCAGCAAAGGTATAATGTGTGTGTGTCTGTTTGTTTTTATATCCTGGTGGAGGGTTAAGACTATTTTAGGGTTAGAATTAGGTTAAAGTTTGGGTTAGGGTTAGGCATTAACTCTGTGATGGTTAAAGTTTGGGTAAGGGGACCGGGAATGAATAACATCAATGGAGTGTCCCCATGGGATTGTGTGTGTTTGTGCATGTGTGCATACGTGTGTGATGAATGAAACAAAAAAATAATTGCCCATGGCTCATGATGAAAATTGTAATGTACCAAACTGGATACACCACTCTGTCCCTGTGGCGGTGGATGAGTGCTTTTGCTACCATTGAGGCACTTCAGTCAGTGTGATACCTTAATTGACTTTAATAGCTGCACCTTTAGTTCAGGCTGAATTGGTATGAATATTTACCTTCCATTGTCGGACATTACCTTGTACCTTTTTAACTTGGATCAAATGGTACACATCTGGGGCCATTATGTGCCTGTTACGCTTCACATGTGAAAATTGTACTTGTGGAAAACAAGAGAGAGAAATTGAAAGTCACTGTTGGATTGAAAAGGGTTTCGATTGAAAAGAATGTCAATCCAACACACAATTGAATTTCACCCAATAAGAGCCTTGGAATGGTGTTTGTGTATTTACTGCTAAGTCCAAAAGGAATTCTGCCAAACAAATTGTTGAGAATCTTGTTTAAAAGCCAGAACCAATCAGTATATGCACTCATAAAGGTCACATTATCTCTCATTTTCTTTCCAGAATTTGTCAAAGTGACCGTCAGAGAAATAATCTTTCAATTTCAGCTCACCGCATTCTATCCCCGACAGACGTAACTAAGTGATGATACTCAGTCCTGATATCGACTCATGAAGGTTTTTATGAATGCTTTGTGTTTCTGGCCTTCGTATCCCTTCTATACACACACAGAGCAAAGTGGATCAATTTGTCTTGGAAATTACTGAAGCAGGAAAATGCTCATAGTAATAGAGTGAAAGAGAGTGACGTATATGAAAAGGAGGGAGGGATGGAGACGGGAGAGAGAGGTATAACTCTCATATTGTCTAATATTTATCACAGTAGATTGCAGAGGCCTGCTGTGAAATAACAGCTACAAACACGCACAAAAGATCACTTATTTGCTTACTGAGGCCTAGTTGTAAGAGTGTAAGAAACCTGCTGGAGTCCAGAAGAAAGTTATTACCACCAACTGAGAGAGATGGAGGAAGCACTAACATATGTATGTACGTGTCTGTGTGTTAGTGTGTGTTGGATTTCTCTTTTGTTGTGGGGTGTAGAGAGGATTAAGCTAGTAGAGATTTCATGCTGCTGCCATTAATGAGGACAATACAATGTTTGTGCATATCACACAGCATACATAATATATGAATTAAATGCTCATCACCAGTCCATAAAATATCACTATACCAGGAAATAGGAGCAGAATTCAAAGATGTAGATGGTTTGGATATTTTCAATTGCCAATGCTGAAGCCCCAGCCCGTAGCCTTTTTATTGACTCTAGTGAAATCAAAAATAGGCGAGACCTGCTTTGGAAATAAACTGTGTGATCATTTCAGTAAATTGTCTCCATAGAGCATCGTAGTTCTAAGGAATGTGCTATTATGTTTCATATCATGACCCTTTAGCGGAATACTCGGCTGCAAATCTTTCCAGTTGCAAATTCTCACAGTGTAGGATTGAGAGGTGGCTCGCATCTTCGCAGAGGACAGCAGCTGTCAACTCGGTCTCACAGAAGTTTCAATGGATGGAAATGGTCAAGAGTTTTGTCCACAAAACTTGTCTAGATGTCCGCTCCTGTCACATAATGGCACGTTCCATGTAACAGCTTCATATGTCCCTAACAGACCTTGCTTTGCCGATAAACCAGTGCATGCACGACTCCAGCCTGACATTGGACCTGTGAGAAGGTGTAATAACAACATGGAAGCAGTGTGTCTACGCTGTGGAGTGTTTCAGGGCTACCTTTCCACTCTATGAGGGATGAGTATTTACCCCCTTCTGAGCGATTTTCTTTCTTGTTTTTTTAAGGCACCTGTTCATGCTTTTTATCGAGACGTCTTTTAAGCTTACTTGGTACCATCGCCGCATCTCATAGCTTTTCCCTGCTCATTAGGCATTCCGTTGTGGACCGTCTGTCTTTCCATTTCCACAAAAGTTGTAAACCCCAGTAGATTTTTACTCAGTCTGATTTGAGTTGCAGCTCAGGTTCAGTAGTGTCAGACTGTGTTGAGAGTGGGCATGTATCAGCTGATTCTCTATTTACACTGACAAATCTTTCTGTTGCTTCTCCCCACAGTCACTATTTACTGACTTCTGTGCATCAATAACTAAAAACTACAACCAGTGACTGTCCACTGTCATGATTGCATATTTAACACAGTGATGGGACAAAATGTTAACAAAAATGTGCAGTAAAAACTGGAAGGACACCTTGAGGTCCCTTGGCCTGTCCTTTGGGAACCACTGCTCAGTTTGAGATTGATTGCGTGTTTGTACTGTCGCAGCTGTCCAGCAGAAGATCATGAATCAGTCGAAGTATGCATTATGTTGTATATGTTGGCTGTAGGAAGGCTGTTCCTTGTGCTCCCCTACATTGCATGTGTAAATATAATTACACAACAAAACATTAAATCCATAACAGCAGCATAGCCACGATGTCCTGTCCTTCTCGCTGCTCTAGTGGTATCAGGTTATTTGCACACTTCTCTGTATGTGAATAACATGCAATTGTGGCACTTAGTCCGATAAAGCTGTAGGTCATTGACACAATATAATGAAAAGAAACTTTTCTATATCTGTCTGTCTGTCTGTCCATCCGTCCCCCATCCATCTATCTATCTATCTATCTATCTATCTATCTATCTATCTATCTATCTATCGCTCTCTCTCTCTCTCTCTCTGTCTCTCTCTCTCTCTCTCTCTCTCTCTCTCTCCCTCTCTCTCTCTCTCTCGCCCTACCTACTCCCTTGACCATAAACTCTAGTTTCAGTACCCGGGGAGATGAAAAAAAAAAAGTTTTGAAATTGGCACAACTGGGAAAAAATATTAGTTTTCTCTCAATTTGTTTGTTTATTTTAACAGTTGTATTACTCTTTGTGTTGTTTCTTATGTCCTTTGGGTCTCAGCAGTTTAAATACTTAAGAGATTGAGATAACTACAAAAAACGGAGAAAGAGGGTGAGAGAGAAGAAGGAAAGCAATTGCCTATCCCCTAATGTCTCATTTAAAATGCCAACAGACAGACGGTACAAAACGCTCTGGATTACTGCATTCTCCTTTCTCCTTCCTTTGCTTTCATCTTGTTAATAAGCTGTGAATCTCATCTCGTCTTCAGAGGTTTCTCCTTTCCCTTTCATATTAACATGAGGGGTAGTAGATGCAACGGTGATTGAGATGCAGACCTTGGCTTTACTAGTAATTGCATTGAGAGGGAACATTTTGTTGATCAGCATCTAATAGACTTTATTAAAAATGCTTTGCAGAGCTTTAAAAGAAAAGAGATTATTAAGTGAGGTAGGGAGAGGACTTTGGCGAGGAGGGGAGGGGGAACTTCACAGCGATATGATTTTAGATTGCTTGGAAGAATATAATATTAATTATTCAATGGAAAATCATTACGTTTCTGTTGTGTTTAAACATCCTTGTAATTTTACTTACTTTTGAGATTGAGGCCCTTTATTACTTTAAGTCCTAAAAGCCATAGGATCTGATTAGATTCTACGTTTGTGTGTACAGTGATGCCATGTGTCATGCTTTACAGCCGTGTGAAAGTAGATTCTTATATTAATAGTATTGTATTGTATTAATACTTGACTCTCCGTACCTTTGTGTCAATATAAACACCATCAAATTGAAATCTGTCACATTGCTTGAGTCTCTTAACTTATTTTTTCTTTCTTTCTCTTTTCTTTTAAAGGCCTAGTATATATGTGAACTTTCAATTCAATGCTTTGCTCAAATTTCCTGACTTTGAATCCATCTTACACCCTTAAAAACAATTTAAATATCATTAATATCAGCTTTTGATGGCTAAAATTTTGAGTGGTAATTTTCAGAACCTTCAGGCACAGCCTCAGCAGCAGAAGATATGACATTTGGATCAAATATTTCTGATGATTAAATCTCACATTACACAAGAAGTGTTCTTACTTTTTCATACCACACATTTCATTTTTAGCTCAGATGTTACAATTGTGCTTTAAGGTTAATATTTTTTTATTACAATATGCAATATGCATGTTTTCTGAAGGACAACTACATTTGAATTTGGAATTGTCTTAAACTGTTACTCAACTTAAATTGAAGAGACATTGTGGTTTAAGAGCATGGACGCTAATTAGCAAGCAGATGACTGAGTTGTGTGCAACAATATCAGTTCAACATTCCTTTTTTTTATAACATTACAGATAAAGCTGCTGTGAGATTATTGTGTCTTCAAAACCTAACATCCAATGTAATAAAAAATTGTTGGACAGACTTTATTTTTCCGTGCACGGCTTTAAAATATCTGACTGCTGACTTCGTCATACATTTCTTGTCACAAAGATCCTATTCTTATGCAGCAAGTATGGGAATCACCTTTGTAAAGGCAGAGGCTCCCTGTTTTTCAAAGACTTGTAACAATCAGATTGCACCAAAAACTCCATATCTGATTCCAGCTTGACAGCTAAAGCGAGCTGATCTCAGTTATACGTGAGACCCCAGTTAAGGGAGACAGCTTGGTGGATTGGCAGAAACAGACAGCTATGGACTAGATGGAGGCTTCCAATCCATGGGGGATCATGTACAAATACGACAAGACTTTCTATACGCTGCTTTGTCAGTAACTAAGGTTCCTTTATACAAACTGTCATGCTTCGTTCAACATCCATCTTCTCTCGTTCTGCAGGTGGAAACGCTAAGCTGCGCTACCAGATCACATCAGGGAACACAGGAGGGGTGTTTGATGTGGAACCAGAGGTGGGCACTATCTTTATCGCCCAGCCTCTGGACTATGAACAGAACAAGAGGTAGGAACACACTTCAGGGACGAATGCTTTGAGCCACAAATGTTTGCTTTTTGACTCAGGTCAATGTTTGTCAAAGGACTTTACCTGAAATATTTGTGTTATTTTTACCTTTCATATTACTTGATTATTTCTTTGCCTGGTATTATGTATAGTATAACTTCTCTTCTGATACTTTAAACCCACTGTACCTCAATAGTTTGAGTGCTTAAGAATATTTCAGTGTTTTTTTTTTTTTTTTACAAAGCTCATTTGGATCTAAACTGTTGCTTATTTTGTGAGAGCCCCTGATGAAGCTGAGACTTTTGCTCAGGTACAAGCTCCATGTCCTGGCTTCAGATGGGAAGTGGGAGGATTATACAACAGTGACAGTAAACGTGGTCAACAAGAATGACGAGGCTCCGGTGTTTACCGTTAATGAGTATTATGGCAGCGTCACAGAGGAGCTGGATGGCTCGCCGGTGTTTGTGTTACAGGTACAGTCAAATCTTTATTCAGCTGTATGAGAAAGCATGTGAGTGTCTTTGCAATCATCTGTTTTATTCACTAAAGCATAAATTGAATCTCTTTTGCTTATTTAACAAACCTTTACAGGTTTCCTGTTAAAGTGAGCCAACTTGGAACATTAAAGAGTATCCAGAGACAGTGGTACCATGTATTAAGGCTTAGAGTCCTTACCTCAGCAGCCGGGGTTCAACACTCTCAATTTGATTGGCTGTTTGAGTGGAAAGTTTGACAGGCATAGGAAGAGTAACAAAGTATAATGGGGTCTTACAGACCATCAGACACCACACTAATTCTCAAAAAAAATCTCCACATATAAATATTTCTAATCCATTGAAATGCTTCATGACATATTTAAGAGTTTTGTTGTCTTTAAAAGTCAGCAGAAATCTAATTGAGACCGAGGTACCATTATTTTATTTTATTTTATTTTACCATTATTTAGTTCTGTCCTTTTTTTAGGGAGAGGAGAGATCTCATTTCTGAAATTGATTTTAGTTTTTATCCAGTAATTACTGTGCAGCCACGGCCGGATGTGGCCCATTGCGAGATCATTCGGGCCTTAACCCCGAAGCAGCGTGTATTTCACAAGTAATCATGCTGGTGAATAGAACAGTTATTTTAACTTGTGTAAATTGTCACACTAAAATATATCTCTTTTAGCCCAGTTCTAGATTAATAACTCATGTCATTATTAACTATGTCTCTATTACATGAGTCAAAATACTCTGCTTTAAACTGTCTACTCTGTTTTTCAATTGTAAGTCTGATGCTCTCTTTCCTCTCTACATATGCAAGAGGACATCTCTTACTCTTTTAACAAAATACAAGTTAATTCTGGCTCTCCATCACACTGCAATTAATGTGCTAAATTGAAACATCTTTGGCCTACCCAGGGTATAATTGCAGCTGATGTGTTGAGGATTAGTGTGAAAAAGGAGCAGACAGAAGAGGAGAGGCAGGAGAGCTGGGGGTTGGGGTTGAGGAGGTTGGATCATTGCCAGGTTTACCTACTGGAGAGTTCGTAACTGCACAGAGCAGTTGTGAAGTGCTTCCAGTCAAGATATTACTCCAAGTCAGCAGCATTTCAATAATTAGTGTAGAAAAGTGATTACGCTCTCATCACCCTCTCTGTTTCGCTCTACCTTTCATGTTTTAGGTAACAGCGTCTGACCCAGATAAGGATGCTGACCAGGAGGCGCTGCGTTACTCCCTCCATGGCCAGGGTGCTGAGAGTGAATTCATAATTGATGAGGTCACAGGCAAGATCTATGCCCAGCGAACACTGGACCGCGAGGAGCGTGCTGTGTGGCGTTTTGTAGTCTTGGCCACAGACGAGGGCGGTGAAGGTCTGACGGGCTTCACCGACGTCATCATCAATGTGTGGGACATCAACGACAATGCACCTGTTTTCACTTGCGCCCCCAGCTGCCACGGAGACGTGGCAGAGAACTCGGTCATGGGGACGTCTGTGATGGAGATGACAGCAACCGACCTGGACGACTCAGCAGTTGGGCAGAACGCTGTACTTTCTTATAGGATATTGGGTAGTCTAGACGCCACCAACATCGGAGTGGGAGGAGTGCCTACCTTCTCAGAAATGTTCACTATCAACCCCACCACAGGGACCATCAGTGTAGCCATGGGTGGTCTGGACAGAGAGCAGGTTGAATCCTACCTCCTGGTTGTGGAGGCCAGAGATGGGGGAGGGATGACAGGAACTGGAACTGCTACTATTCAAATCAAGGATGTGAATGACCACGCTCCAAGATTCATAGATCACTCCTGCTTGGCAAGGATCTCTGAGAATGCAGAGCCCAATGCAGAGGTGGGTCAGAAGGGGTTTCCCTGTTGAAGAGGTACAATTTTTTTATTAGCTTATTTCACAGACTCTATGTTCTCTAACTTACCTCTTCCAAATTTCAATCTAGCGTTTGGCAGTGGATGGTGATACTTCAACATCCAGTTTCTCCCAAAAGGACAACACACAATAGTAATGCCAAGTAATACCAAAAACATCAAAGGAAGTAAAATTCAGCAGTCTGTCTTAAACCTCCCTTTTGAAAGTGATTTCTTTGAGAGATAGAGTATATCTTGCAAGATCTTAAAGAATATTAAGAATGATAAGAATGGCATCTGCAGACATCTGAAATCAATAATGGGCTGAAGGCACCCATTTGATAAAAATATGCTTCCAGAAACAAGTTTAACTACAAAACAATAAACCAATAACAAAAAAAGGAACTGTTTCAGTGTTTGGGCCCTTTTTTCCATAGAACAGCACAGACTGACACATGCGGTGCTGGAATAGTATGGCATTTTCTTGCCCAGTATAGGACACATTGCAGCTTATTGATCAAAAAACAAAGCAAACAAAGGGTCTGGTTAGACTGCTACATATAATTATAACATATTTGTAACCACATTTCACCTAAAAAGGTGCATCATCTGCCTTTGGAAGCTTGTTCTGTATATTCATGCAATTCTACTCCGCACCTTCTTGACAGCAATTTCCCATTTTTAAAACTTTAAAACAAAATTTATAGGATTTTGTTCAATCTGAAACAGAATATTGTCCTAATACCAGCTGTTAACAACCAGAAGCCACATTGTCTGCACTGCTTCAAACTTTGCTATTGTAAAGAGAGATTTCAATTAATGTATCAAAAATGTAAGAAGCCAATATCCCCGAAGATATATAGAGTTTATATACTTTATTGACATGGCAATGCTTTTTCTAAGGTCCTGGAGCTTGCTGCAGAGGACAAAGACACTGGAGAAAATGCCCAGTTGACCTTTAGTGTTGTGGCTGGGGACCAGGAGCAGAAGTTCTACATGGTCAGTCACAAACAGGAGCAGCGCGGCACCCTGAGGCTTAAGAAGCGTCTGGACTATGAACGACACAGTGAGCAGAGGTTCAACCTCACACTGAAGGTATGTGGAAGCTGTTCCAGAAGCTCTGTTCAACCTCACAGTATTGCACTATTGACGATTATTTGATCATGTCTGTCTCTCTAATTCATGGGGTTTAATTTCACTTTTGTGGAAGGAACCTTCAGGGAAGGGTATGCAACATGTGTGAAGGGGATATAGAGTCTTGTGTCATGACTAACAGAAGACAGATAATGAACAGCGCCTGAAGTGTTGAAAATATGAAATTGATTTTAGTAGGCTTCTGAAGTTTGAATACATTCACAGATGGTTTGTTATTAGAAAGTTTTGACAATTGTTGAAAGTGATGAAAAGAATGGTAAGGCTTTGGGGAAATTTCATAAGCATTGATCTCAAGAGTTTTTTTGTTTTGCTTAGTGCTCATAAATCCCTCAAACCAACCAGTCCCCCCATCAAAAGCCATGACAAAGAATTTCAGTGCAAAGAGTGTGCTATAAAGCCAGTCAAAGAGAAGGTGTCATATGCCAGTTACAGACAGGAACTTTAAAGTTCCTCAAGACACATATTGGCAGCAGTGAGAGGTAGCTGTGAAAAATAACTGTCTTATAATTCTATAAAGTGATATAAAAACCAGCTGCAGTACACATACACACAAATGATGGTGTGATAGTGCTTCATAGCCAAGGGTGTAAAAGAACAAAAATATTTGATAAAATGAGATTGATCACTTTGGAGTAGTTGTATTTCATGTTACCAAATTCCAACCTCTGACTTTGCACAAAAAATAATAACAGCAATAACAGCATTATTTTGGCTGGTACTATTTGGCTGATAAGATGAATGTCTTTATATTTAAATCTTGCCTGTATTGCACTTTTATGACATCAGAGACTGTATGTGGTTCCCTGTTTCAGGTTGAAGACCTGGACTTCTCCAGCCTGCTGCACTGTGTGGTGGAGGTAGAGGACTATAACGACCATGCTCCAGTCTTCATTCCACACTTCCTGTCTCTTGCCCCACTACCTGAGGACATCGCAGTGGGAACCAGTGTGGCCCGTTTGGTGGCCAGTGACTCTGATTCAGGCCAGAACCGCGACATCACTTATAGCCTATCTGAGGACTCAGATCCTGAAGGACTGTTCACCATTGACCAGTCAGGTATACTCTCTGTGGCCCGGCCTCTGGATCGGGAGACGATACCACAGCATCACTTGGTTGTCATAGCAACCGATCATGGAGTTCCACCTCTGACAGGCAGTGCCACAGTCCAGCTGCCTCTGTTGGATGTAAATGATAACGGACCAGAGTTTGAGGCAGCATACTCCCCGATAGTGTTTGAGAATGTGGCCGGACCACAGGTAGGAATGAGTTTGATCTTAAGTTGTCTCGTAACATACTGATATAATGCTTTGATTTGGTAAAATTAATTGAAGAATGTATTGTTTATTGATGGTATGGATGACAAAATCCATCCTGTGCAAGCCACAACTCCTCATGTTCTTCCACCTTGTTTAGGTAGTAAGGCTGAACCAAACGTCGACCCTCCTCCGAGCTGTGGACCAGGACTCTCCAGAGAATGGCCCACCGTTCCACTTCACCGTTCCAGCTGAGTATCGCCACAGCAATGATTTCTACCTCCAGGACAACCTAAATGGCACGGCGACACTAACAGCTCTGAGGACGTTCGACCGTGAACGCCAGAAAGAGTTCCTCATTCCTATTATTATGAGCGACAGTGGCCGTCCAGCCAAAACCGTGACAAGCTCCCTGACAGTGACCATCGGTGACCAAAATGATCACGCACATGTGGCAGGGGAGAAGAAAATTTTCATCAATAGTCACAGAGGTGAGAGTGTCATCTCTGTCTTTAGGATGTAGTGTTCAAAGACACAGAACAAGCTTACTAAAGCTTGGGACTATATGGGTTCATGTATCTAACTAATAAATGCTGTCTACGTCTACTTTTTCAAGCACATTTTGAAGTTTTCTCTCAAAGGTATTTTTCTACTTCTGTAGGTGAAACTCACACTCATTGTGCAATAATTAACACATAGACAAACACTATTTAATGAGTTTTCACCTCTGCCTCAACCCACTCCCTGTCACCACATTAACACTGTCTACTCCAGTGGTGCTGTTCTAAAGGTGACACAGGCAAACCTTTGCTCAATCTGACATGCAATTAGCATGCTGTAATATCATACCTATAACGATTATTCTTCTTCATCTTATTGCATGTCTGGTATAAGGATAACAAACCAAATACAAGAGTATCTGGGCTCAGACTGTCAATTTTGTAACAAAAATACTACATTCATTACATACATACATATAATTTTCTCAGGATTATATTGGATTCAAACACATTGCTTTGCTGATCATTTGAGTAAGGTATTAGAAGTATCATATTTCTCTAACTCTACATGATCCAGAGAACTATTTGCATCCCTTCTCACCAAATAATAAATGGCCTTCTTACTTCTGTTTGTCACAATACAGTACAGAGCTTTTGTTTGTATTCTTACACCGAAACTAACGGGAAAAATACTAAGGCGTGATCACTTTTTGCAGTTGAATGCTAACATTTTTTCTTGTTGTGTAACTTTTGCCTTAGTTTCTGGCAAAGACAAAAAATAGGCTAAAATTCAGTATGTCAAGGTCTGCCTTTAAATTTTGAAGGGTATCCTCAGAATAATTCCCACATGGTTAAGAGAGTGAGGAGTTGAAGGAAAGAGAGTGAAAGCAACAACAGCTCTCTGACATGATTAAAATCATATTTTCTGTTATGCATTTCCTTCTCCTTGTGCTAACCACCTACAATGTCGTCTCTTAGTTCTGCTGGAAGGAAATGTTAAATGAAGCCAGAGACATTCACATTCAGACCTTTTGTTTTTTCTGCATTTTCTTTATTGTTGATGTAATTTGAATGTGTTTGGGGTATGTGCATTGTTGTGATTTTCTATGTTCTTACCCTTGATGAATAGTATTTATAGTATGTATGTATAACATTTGCAGCACACACTTAAATACATGTACATGGAGATGCACATACAAAGAGGTAACACCTATTCTTGACCTAAATGTTTTCCTGAATAAATGTAGCAATACTTTTCCTCAAAACTTCTATGCATGAAGTTAGTGGTCATTTAATGGTTAACTGACTCATGTTTTCTGTCATCAGGCCGTATGCCAACTACGGTGCTTGGAAAGGTCTACTCGCCTGACCCTGATGACTGGGACAACAAGACATACGTCTTTGAAGGACATGTGCCAAGGTAAATAATGTGACCATGAACCATTCATGTTGAATTCCTCACATCTTAAACAGCACAGGAAAAAGAACATTTTATCAGCCTAAAACACAAACTTAAGCAAAGGCCATCCTCGTGGGTATTGCCATAATTGTCCAAATTCATTTTTATGTATCAGTGTTTTCTAATCAAAACTGTGTCATAGACAATTTCAAGTGAGTGCCAATGATGGTTGGGCATCTGCTCTTTCCAAGAGATGTGTAATATCCTGGCATAGTTAAATCATGCGCCAGTTAAACCATGAGCCAGATGAGTCTATTACAGTTTGTCAATGAAGCAATATCTATGTAGGTTGTGTTGGCCAAACATTTTTGAAGGCCTGAAATCCGTGTTGCCTAATTATAGATATGATGGGTGTGCAACCTGGGATGATCTACATTCTGTGAAGAAAACCTGATGGGGATCACTATGTTACACATTGCTTTCATGCCCTGGGCCATTTAACATTTCCCATCTAATCTTGTAGCATGCTGTGTCAACATCATATGTTTTGTTGCTGTGATTGATTGAGACATTTAAATAATGCAAAACAACAACACCCCTGAGTGAAATATCTCTCATGTGGAAGGCCACATGTTTGTTTCACTGTGATCAATTCTGGAGACATGTCAAGTAACAAAGTCCCTCAAACTTTACAGAATTCAAACTGTTGCCTTTTGTCACTATTCACTAACCTTTTTGCTCTATCACAAACTATTTTTATTCTACTTTTATGGTTTCATTTTGTGCAATTTGATGATAATAGGCCTAATTTCTTATTGGGGGCCCACAGATTCGAGGGCTGTGCCTATACTCATAGAAGCTGGAGTTGCACACATAACTAACGTTCTATTTCATATAGGTGTTGTCCTCTGACGTCATTGCTAGTAGGATAAGGGCAAGATGTAGCTCAAGCCCACTAGGTCTGTCCAGCACCCACAGGCACAAACATACTCACCGCATGTGAAACAGTAACCCGTCCATACAGCGTCGGTGTGTCATAGCGAATTGGCAAATAATAATCCACCAGAGAACACAGGTGGCGCAGACACACTATAACACCTGTTGTTCACTAAGAGAAAATCAACAGTGAGATTGGGGTGGGAAAACATGAAGCCTACTGTGAGAAGCAGAGACCATGGTTACGCACTGTCACAGTACAGCGTAGAGCAAGGTAGGGAACAGAACAGCTCTCCATATGCTGAGAGGCAGCTGTGTTCGATTCACCGGGAATGTGTACCGTTCTGATGGACAGTAAGTGTGTGTGCACTGCCCCATGGTGATTTATGTAAGCATGTACCATTGTGTGTACGAATCAAAACATGATTATTCTCCAGCAGTGGAGCAAAGATTTTCTCCCATACAGTGTGGAGAGGCATGTGCTGGCCACTGTCCCCCACAAACTGCAATCAGCATGTTCCTCCTCTTCCTGAGAGACATGCATCTGTAAACGCTGTGATGTGTGATGTAGCTCTGCTGAGGAGCACCCCTGCTGACAGGAAGGGAGAGTTTCCCAATAGACTAAATGGGAACATATTGAGTGAGGTATGGACACCACCCATGCCCAGTGATGCACAAGGTTGATGGACACATAGTGTAATTTCTGTTAGATACCAATTATATTATGTTTTCTTTTAATATCCCTGCTTCAACAAAAATACATACTGAATGTCCTGCTCATACCTTTCACCTTGTAGTAGCTGTATGATATTCTGACAAATTACTAACCACACTACTTTTTCTGAGTGTAATTGGCTTGATTATAAGATTTAGATATGAGTGGGCAGTTGTCAACAGTGGTAATGCAAGAAAACAGAGACAGGACCCAGACGCAGACAGAGGAGGCAGCAGGATGACTTCAGTGATTTATTGACAATAAAGCTTCAGGGGGAACCAAGGAGCTGGGTGGCCTGGGAACTGAAGAGCAGTAGAGCAAGAAACCTCAGGCAGATAGCCGGAGGCAGAGCAGAGGTGGAGCAGGAGACCTCTGTTTGTCTACAGCAGGGCTGGACTGCAGGACAGAAGAGACAAACAGGCTGCTGCATGTCTGGAACTGGTGACTGCTACAGTTCAGCAGTAACAGAAGGAACCGACATCAGGGATCGGCCAGGTCACTGACTACAAACCGTGAGCAAGTATCAGTCAACTGGAGTGCAGGCTGATATGCAGGCTGCAGTGATGACTGGTTGCTAGCAGACTTTGAAGCAGGTTGGAGACTAGCGGGCAGGGGTGGTGGCTAACATGCTGAGGCTAGCTGGCTGAACTGCAGAATGGAGGCTAGCACGCTGAGAATCAGGAGTGTAAAAAAAGTCCTCTGCCACCCCAGGTAGCAATTCCTCAACTGAAGCTTTGAAGACACTTCCCACTGCAGTCATTAAGAAGACATAAAAGGTTGTAGATCACCTCATGTAGATCCTCTGAAAAGGTCCCTCAGCTGGGTCCACTATTGGCCAGTTCATTCTGTCAAGGCTGGCTATGCAGGACAACAGACAGGATCCAAACGCAGACAGAGGATGCAGCAAGATGACAATAAAAGTTACTGGCAGGTACAGGCAGACAGGCAGGGAGACTGAATCGCTTATCTGCAGGATGGATGAGGGGGAATGGAAACAGGTAGTAGGTGCATCAGGAAGGTCAGGTGACTGGAACTGGAGGGAAAGGGGTTAATCCAGGGCAGGAGGGAGTGGTTGGATCTGGGAAGGACAGGAGAAAAGTCTGAGTGCATCTGGTTGACAGGACGAGAATGGTCATGAATGTGTTTGAGCAAGTGAGAATGTGGCTAAAGGGAGGGACGGAGGCAGATTGTGACACAATATTGTTCTGGCAACTGCATTTTTGGTCAGATGTGGCTCAGATGAGACTGAACCTTGTCATGTGATATGCTACTTCAATACAGAAGACAAGAATATCCAGGAATTCACCTAATAAACGCTACCACTGACGATCCATTGAACAGTCATATACTTGGTTTCCACCTTGTCTTGTTTTCTGAATTACCCCACCATCCTATCCAATTTCCCACCTCAGGTTAATGCCTAATTTCCAATTTCCCTCCCATGCTTCCCTTGTTCTTCATTTCTTTCTTTCTAATGTGTCTGTCTGTGGTTTCCTGCTAGTGGATGTGCAGCTTTTGCTCTGTTTCTGAAAAAAAAAAAGCTCTCCTTGAGACTTCCCTCTGCCAAAAGAAACAATGAGCAGATACATTTTTCACTTCCACTCATGCACACACAAAAGTCCCAAAAATCACATACAGTGACATTGCAGCACCCCACAAAGCCTGAGTCATCTTCCGAACTGGGCTGAACTCAAAATGACAAACTTTTCTCACTTCTCTCTCAAAGTTAAAGTTCAGCCTATATAGAGGACTGGGTGTAATAGGAAACATTAACATTTCATGACAGCTCTCATCTCTTTCAAACCTAAGTCAAGTTCAGAACACACTGTCTTGTGGCTGTACTGGCTTTTCGAAAAACGGAGCCTATAATCGCTCATTCTGGTCTTTATATATTTTCATTTCAGTGCATCAAATCAACCACAATTGCTGTGGTTGACAGTGCATGTTTATTCTACCTATTTAGTTTTTGGTGTTTTAGATCAAGAGGTTGTTTTATAGTTGTATCTATCATGTTGTTTCATTAAACAAACGGAAGGAAAAATTAGTATTTTCATTTTAGTACATCAGTGCATCTTGTGGTAGGTATTGGTAGTTCTACTAGAGAAGCAAAATGGTGTTTGAGTGAAACCAGGAATTAAATGCTAGACCTAAGACATGCTGTTAACAGCATCACCAATCTGATTCTTAAGCATTTGGAAGACACTAAAGCTTATGCACACATGCTTTTCGTTGATTTTAGTTCAGCTTTTAACACCCTTCAGTCTTATCTATTGATTCAGAAGATGAAACAGATGGGTGTTAATCTTTTCATTATTGAATGATACCTCTCTTTTCTGACAGATTATATCCAGCATGTGAAGGTCAGCAACACCCTCTCAGACCCCAAATTAATGCCTCTCGCAGTACTTTTCACATTGTGTACAAATGAGTGTGTGAGCATACACCCTGATAACTAAATACTTAAATTCTCGGATGACATGGCTGTCCTCAGTTTATTGCACAATGATGCATTATCCCATTGCTGTGAATTTTGTACATGCATGTGATGCTAGAAAACCGAAGAGGTTCCATTAATCAGGTATGCACTTATAAGTATCTAGGTGTCCATACTGATAACAGGTTTACCTGGCAAGCCCATGTTGACAGCCTATATTTCAGGCTACAGCAGAGGTTGTACTTTCTGAAAAGGCTCAGAGTGTGTGGGGTTGAAAATGATGTATCTTTTCAAGCAGGCAGTCTTGGAGAACCTAATCAGGTATGGGATACAGGCATGGTAACCTCTTAGTGCAGTTAAAATCAAGGCTCGCCCATCTTGTTCAGACCACCATGAAGGTCACAGGAAAGAAAGAACACCAGTGCCTTCAGTCTACAGTATATACAAGCACTGTGTGCTAAGAGGAACACAGAGAGTACTGGCTGGTCCATCCTCCACTCTGAGTACAAGCTTTTACCTTCTGGAAGACAATATAGAGTACATGCAGTGTATAGTATAAGTGGTGACTCAATTGTTTTAAAAACTTATTTGTGATTTGTTTGTTGTTTTAATGTCTTAAATAACAGAACTTGAATGTATATACATATAAATACTAGTATGTGACTGGGTCACACGTCCTTGTACTTATGTAAAATGTAGAATGAGGTTTGTTAAATCCAGCTAAATTAAACCCAAGAATAAAGGGAATAATAAAGTATGTTGTATCGTAATCGTACATAATCTACACTCTTCAGCATATGCTGTAAAATGAGTTAACGTGGCCCTTGTCTCTACAAGTGCTTTATTATTTGATTTGCCAAGGTTCTGCCTTGGATTTCCTTTGTAATTAGACTTGAATGAGCTCATTTACTGTACAAGGGGAGCATGGAGACAAGGACCAAGTGAAATTGCTTCCTCGCATGTCTTTGTGCCTATTAGTGTGTCTCATTTTCCCCCTTGCCTCACTTTCTCTAATGCATCGTGTCTGCTCACTTTCTATTAATGTCCCAGAGGGCAATTGGTTTACAGCAGAAACAGAATAAACACTAAAACGCAGAATAAAACAGTGAATAACAGTTGGCTGAGGGGGATGAAAGAGTTTTTGTATTGTTCTGTCCTCATCTTGGACAGTTGGGACAGGTTCTGCAGGACAGGGTGATGAACCTTACTTGTATGTCGAGCTTTTATACAGTGGCATGCACAAGTTTGGATATCCTTGGTCAAAGCTTCTGTTACTGTGAATAGCTAGGTGAGTAAAAGATGATCTGATTTCCAAGAGGCACAAAAGTAAAGATGACACATTTCTTTAATTTCTTTAGCAAGATTATTTTGTATTTTAGCTTTTTACAATTTTAAAATAACAAAAAATACTTAGTATATCTTCATGATGCAGTCAGACTGGGGTTTTGATTTGCTTTTCTACCAATCCTACGAGTGTTGTTGGTCTTCAGGACCTCAACTTGATCTCCACTGATCCTGTTGAATGCCATTTTCTTAATTATATTATGAACTGAGGAAACTGCTACCTGAAAGTGCTTTGCTATCTTCTTAGAGCCTTCTCCTGGTTTGTGGGCATCAATTATTTGCTACACAGCTGCTTAATGGCTGCTCATTGTAGTGACAAGGTTTGAGGAGTCAAGTTGAGAGCATATATAAAGCTTTGAAATGTATCACTTTGTCTTTCTGAATGATGGATGATGATTTTTCCTAAATGTTCGATACCTCTTTTATGTATTTAGTCTTTTCCTCACTGTTCGATAACTCGGGTGTAGAAAGAGCAGTGGACAAAACATTTAAGTAGCAGCTTCTCATTTTAGCCGCTGCTAACCGTTGCTTTTGCCAATTAAAATGACAAATGTCGCTGGTGGCAAATCACATCAGCTGTTGCTGATTAATGTTAATTCACTTAGTAACTTGATAACAAGCCAAAAGTTAATGCGTATGTTGTCTGGTTAAAGTGCTCTCTGTAATCTTTTGTCTGCACTCAGATGAAGATCTTTCATGAGAGAAGAGCTTCACTCTAACACCAGTGTGCAACAGCAAGTAGACTGAGTGTTTCTCCAACTCCAACAGAGTGATATGTCTGTTATCTAATGGATCATGTCAATTTCTGATATCAATAATTTGAGTTTATATATAGACTTAATATTTTTGAAGTATGACCTTAAGTATTTGGACTAAGTAACTTGTGAAAACAAGGTGTGTCAGCCTTAATAGGCTACTACTGTTATTTTAGTGTGTCAGCTACATATTTAATCAAAAGTATCTGGTCAGACTCAGTATCTGTACATATCCAATATTATATAGAAGGAGCTGTTCCTTCAAACTGCCGAATGATCTAAATCCATGTAATGTAATTATTTGCTTTCTCACTGTCCTGCTGATGGTAGCTATCTAAAATATCAAGTGAAGTATGCTTTAGGTCGCTAAAATTGAATGGTATCAATTCAGTGTGAATGACTTCAGCTGAACACTTCAAACTGCACTCTGCCATCTCATTTTCACATGGCTGTGTGGTAGGTCAAGCTTTGTCCCTTTATAAAGTATAAAGGCAGACTCACATTCACTAACATGCATGTATGGTTGGACCTACTACCAAAACAAAGAACAGAGAAGTTTGAATTACAACACACACAGATGGAGTGTGACTTCATTCTCTACTTATCACTCCACTATCTTTACATAGCAAATAGCTTTTTGCTTCTATTTGAGTGTTCAAAATCTCATATGTAAAATCTTTAAGTTCAGTTCATTGTTGGTGTAGAGAGGACAACTAAAACACTTGGTTAAGGCGAGGGTTAATGAGGTGAATGTTAATCGCAGGTCTTCTGCATGAAAGTCAAACTTGCTACACAACCTCGACCACTGCTCCCTGACTTTTCACTTCACAACATTACAGGCACTAAACACTGGTATTGGATGTAAATCTTGAGGTGTGTCTGACCCTATCAACAATAAACATGCAATCACACTGTGCATTTATTTCCACTTAGCCAATTACCACGCCGACCTTTGATGGCCAAATAACTGAAATTACTGTTCTCTGCAGGCTCAGTGAGACGTTGGTAATCGCCTAATGACTAATCAGTGCCACGCCAGCGGACAGTAGATTCTGTAGCTTGACCCTCTCATGCTCCAAGCCATTAGAAAATAGCTCAGTCATGCAGTGAACACACTGTTTGCCTGAAGAACACTTCAGTTTGGCTTGTTATAAGTAAATGCTTCTTTAAAGAACTGTTATCTGGAAAGTTGCTATTAAGTCACTGCATAAAAGTTGATGCAGTGGTTTGTGACTTGTTTTGTGAGCTATCTTAACATGTAAAAGGCAAATTTTTTCCTGCATTGACTAATAGGGGCGAGAGTCACACTTACTCATCAGTGTACATGACTCAGCTTCTGTGAATTACAACAAATGCATTAGAATGCAGTCATCAAAATGTGCTTTTTAAAATTGCTGTGGGTGTGTTTGTTCTCTCCCTCAGTTACTTTATCCTGAACAAGCGAACTGGTTTCCTGATCATCAAGGAGAACGCCCCACCCGGCACCTATCAGTTCCAGGTCCGCGTATCTGATGGTGTTTGGCCAGATGCTGTCTCTACTGTCACCGTGCATGTGAGGGAGCTGCGAGACGAAGCCATCTACAACTCAGGGTCTCTCCGTCTGGCAGGTGAGATTGACGCTACAGAGACACACAAGCACGCTGGTCAAAAATGGTCTCCGGTGTCACATCCTTTGTCTTTCTCTGCTGTCCATTGACTCCAAGTAGATAACCTTTGACCGCTACCCAGTTGATACTGTGTACAGTTTCGGTCTGGCGTTCACAGACAGACAGCTGATGTTGTCTGTTTCTGGGGTTCATTCAGTCTTTGTCCAGGGCCCTTGTTGTTTCACAAATATTAAGCCCCTCAAAGCTGTAGAGTGTGATGTTATACACTCCAGTCTGTAGATTACATCGGATGTGTGACTGAAGTTCCATACATAGTTGTAATTGGGGTAGCTCAGTTGTCGTAACTTGACCTGTGAAAACCCCATGATGGTTTTGATCCAATATTTCAGGTTTACTGACAACATTCTCATATAGTTATATAGAATTTGCAACACATCAGGTTTTGAACTTTTGTCCATCACGTCATTGGTGTTAACAGTTCAACACTTCTTTATCAGTGTCTGTAGTTTTTTTTTTTTTTTCCCCCAGTTACGGTTTTAACAGCACTCTTGAGTGGATTCAGTGAAGACCAGGTGTATATGTGAAATGCTGTTAATGGCACTTCAGTTATAGTTCTGAACATTACACAGGAGTGTGACTAACTCTGAGTCTGACCTTTCTCCTCATAAAGTCTGGCACTGTAAATCCTGTTACTCTCAGGTTCACAAAAGGCTGTCTTCATATTATAGTTTCCAGTTCTGCTCAGGGCTGTTTCATTTGCTGCTCCTTTGCATCAGTTTTGTTTTGACATTCATACCAACGTGCTTGACCCCTTTGCTTATGGCCCTTTCAAGAACACTTTAAACAGTTTACAGCTGCCACAGCCATCACTGGTGTCTCTCTGATTGATGGCCTGTGACATTCATGCTATTACAGTAACATGTAGGACCTATAGCAAGACCAGTTTGTGATTAGCCGCTAAAATTTTAAGTTGCCTAAAAAATTAGAACTGTTCTCAACTTAGTAATGCAGATAAGGGAGTGTGGTCATTATTTGCGGACTTGTCTCAAGTCATATAAAATTAATGAGCACTGATTACTGTTTACTCTAGTTGTTTGCAGTGTTTCAAAGGACTGTCACACTCTCAGTTAAAGATGTTTCATTAGCAAAAGATTATACCCATTATTAATCCATCTCCCCTGACTCATGGGATCTCGGTTGCTGTTGGCGCATACAGAGAAAAGCCTGTTTCCATTACTTATGCTGGCAAAATAATTAGTCGAGAGGTTTTGCTCAGCCAGCACCTTCTCCTCACATGTTGAGCAGCATCCATCATTACCTGATGTACAGCACATCGGCTGTCTGCTCAGAATTAAATTCGCTTTAGAGAAATGGGACATGGCTGAAGGATTTTTATGATTTCAGAGATATTGAAATTGAAGCAGAGAGGCAGGCCAGAGGGTGCACTCCAAAGACAGCAGGAGAGTAGAGTGAGAGGTAGAGGGAAAGGAAAGGATGGAAGGGAGCGTCAAGTCTCATATAAGCAGATAAAAGGATTTGCTCCTCATTCTGAAAACAGGACTGAGGTAATTTAATCAGCACCAAACCTAGAGACGGTATGGTGGAGAACAGCTGGCGCCCACATTTCAATATTTGTGGAAGCGAACTAAATCCATTGGCAAATTGTAGGCTAGCAAATGTGTGTTTAAGATGAATAATGGAAATCAAAGTGAAAGAAACCCAATTTTGTTATTTGTTTTTTCAATTGAAACTTGTATTTTTCATCCATTTCATTTAGAATAACACCGTTAGGTTTGTCGCCAACCTATCCCTGTTGGGTGGTCACTTCATTGAGGATTTTTAAATGGCTTCACTGTCATCAAAGGGCTGTTTGCTGCAGAGTGTATTGATTTAATAGGCCCTGCTTGTAACACAGGGACTTAAATTGAGAGCCAGAGAGCGCTGGTGTCAGCCACTGATGTGCACACAGGGTCAAAATCACTGACACGCTTTTAACCTGCAGTTCAGCAATGAACAAATCACCAAACATGTAAGTTTGAGGTTTCAACAAAATGTAATATCAAGGATTAATGACTTTGAGATCATCCTGAGGTGTAGGCAGGCTACCAAAACACTGGTGTTCGTGTGTGTGCGGAGGATATGTAACAGAAGCCATTTTTTTCCATGTGGAGCTTTGGAGTAAACAGTCTCATTGATTCTCAGTCTCGGGGATTATGAAAATATTCTACTTATAGCATTACTTACACCCTCCTTGACATTCTAAATCCCATTTCAAGAACAAATGTGGAATGCAATGAGGATGCACAAAGAAGGCACTAGTTAAATCTGCCTTGCTGAGATTAAGCCTCCCTCCCTCGTCATTTTCTCTCTTTCTCAATATTGATGGAAAGGTAAAAAATGTGACAAACAAAAAGTCCTTGAAATGTCCAAATAACACTGGCTTAGAGTGAAATGCATCGTGCTCAGGGTGAAAGCACAATCAGGAGCACATGATGAGTACATAAACTCCATACAACGGGCCAACACAGTTTGTGTTACATGATAAAAGGAGAAGGACTTTATAAACTGTTCCTGTCATGAGATTGTCCTTTAACAGAAGATGCAGTGCTGAGTTGTTAATCAAAGCTATTTGCTATCTCCCTTTTCACATCTGTCTGCCCTCTGAGGTATGTGCAGTGTGGGATCAATACACAGAAATTGGGAAAATATCTCAGTTCGCTACTGCAGGGATTATATGTGAGATATCTGAAACTTCCTTCACCTCCCTTACTGATCTGACACTTTATTCACCTCTCATATTGTCCCTGGTACTGTCTCTGTGGATGTCACTTTATGGTTGTTACATTAAAAGAACCAGCAATGCCGCAAAACCAACCTTTCTATTTGTTTTTCATTGTGTGTTTATGAAACCCAATACATAGGTGGGGGAAGGTGTTAAGGTCTCATACTGCAAGCCACCATGCAACAAATCCACTTTCAGGATTGTGACCAGTGATTATTTTGATAAGTAATCATAAGGGTCACTCCACTGATTTTACACCTCCAAGTCAGTTTACTATTCAGCCTGTGAAACCCTGATAAAGTACCCCTGAAGCACATACTGTACTTTCATAACAGAGAGCCGGCATTGCAAACTAGAGCAGTGGAGTTTGAAAGATTTGTCCATTTATGAGGCAGAGAGGGCCTAACAAAAGGTCTTGATGCCGTTGGGACCAACCATCACTATATTACAGTCTCTGCTACATTGATTTTGACAACTCCTGCATGTTAAAGTTCCTCACTTTATGGAGCACAAAACTAAATCACAGGCACACTCCTGTAATCCATCTGTTTTTTTTCTTCCCATTAATCAATTAATCCAAGAAATGTCAGAAGAAAACACCCATCATAATTTCCCAGAGCACAAGATGACATCCTTAAATTGCTTGCTTTGTCTGACCAACAGTAGAAAACTGTCCAGAAAGATTTTCAATTTACAATGATGTCAAACTGAAAAAAAAAGAAACAAATCATCATATTGGAAAAGCAGGAGCCAACAAATATTTAGTATATTTGATTAATGCTGCATCAATACTGAAGATTGTTAATTATCATCTTCCAATAGGTCAGTTGGTTAAGCTGCTTCCTGCTGTCTTTGTGGTCAATTAATTCTCCCTGGATCTGTTAGTGTATTGGCTTGAAAGGGATTAAACTGTAGTCAACCATCACTGTAATCACTGAGTGGCGTCCTGAAAGAAAATGTGTTTAAAACTATGGTATTGCCATTTGTTGGTTCCCCACAAGTATCACATGATGTTTCAGAGGAAACAGTTGACAATGAATACACACGTTTCACCTGAGTGCCATCTGCTTGGGGCTGCACACAATTATGCTAATCATGTGTTTTTATTGGCCTCATTAGATACCTGTCTTGTCTTTATTGTGATGCAAAGTTGAGGAAGGCAGGATACAGAAACTTCCAAAAAGCACATCTCAAAATGGCTAACCTGAATATAGTGTTTTGCAGTGTTATTTTACTTTTTTTTTTCATTATTTGTTTTTTCAAATTGATATTTACAGTTAGTATCTTTGCTCCACCTTTAAATAATCCGCTGGATTATACTTCTCAAGCAAAAATGCAGTTCTTCCGTAGAATTTCATGGGAAGTGACAGCCGTTTTAGAATGTTTTAGAAGAGACTGCAACATCTACTTCTCTTCTATGTCTCTTTTTTGGAAGCATGTTGCCGAAAGTTTGGTTTCTTGCAAAAATGTTCTAAGGTAGAGTACAAGACTTCAGAGCTTTAAAAAAATCCTCAGTTGCTTGATTTGGTTTAAAAGTCTAAAGAGCACCTTTGAAAGGCCTTTCAGTCATGCTGACTTCTGTAAAGAAGAAGCAGCACAAAAACCATGATAGCAGTCTGTCTCGCTGTTTTGTCTTTCTCACAACAGTGTACTATT
Organism: Holacanthus passer; assembly: GCA_025331565.1. NCBI lineage: Eukaryota > Metazoa > Chordata > Actinopteri > Pomacanthidae > Holacanthus > Holacanthus passer. Next base: position 494,539 of record JAFREQ010000075.1, read on the forward strand.
ACATGAGTTGGATATTTATCCATATTTGCGCCTATTTGTGGGGAATCACAGGCCTATAGGCAGGAGTACGTCTGTGCACTACCACCTCAGCACCCGACTACAATGAAGCCTCTGGGAAGGAGAAAAGCAGTAGTGAATTGTGAGGTTGGATCAAAGCCAGGTGCAAAGGCTGCCACTCTGCGTTAGGAGTTACTACCCTCTCCCCCCAGCCCCCATCCCTCCTGACTGTCTCTCTGTCTGCCTCTGTCCTTGTTTCTCCGGCTGGACTGACTGATGGGAGCTGACATTAGCCTCGATCCCTCACGCTGTATCTGCTGAGCCCATTCTGAGCCCCCTGTCTCGTCTCTTAAGGCCTAAGCTCTGTCTCCCTCTGCACACCCACAAACCTAATCACCCTGCCCAACCCTTTTTTATATACAGTACATATTTGTGTATGTGTGTGTGTGTGTAAGAGCGAAAGAGAGAGAGAAACTTTGAGTTTTAGGATGTTGAATATAAAGTCACTTTTGTGGCGTAGGACAATTTTTTGGAAGTCCTTGGTAGTCCTTGGAATTATTACATTTATGTGACTATCCCTTTACTTTGTGGCGAAGCAAGAAAGAGGGAATTTCATACTAACAAGATTATAACTTTGAAAGATACTGACTTGGTTGGGGTAACTGCTGCTGTTGGTAGCTTTAGCTGAACTTTGGAATGCATTTTTACATCAAACAGGTACTGTGGGTTTTTGTCCCCATCTCCCATATTGGAATCAGGAAGAGCTTGCTTCTAGATCAATATAGATAGATGAGACAATTACACCAAAAACTCCTGCAATTTACATATTAACATGTGAGTATGAGTTTAGCCTGTGACTGATACAGGCTTTAGAGAAAAGGCAAATATTTGGGGTTGCACACACATAGAGAAATAGGGATGTGACTGAGTATGTGAAAGTGCTTTTGCATTAAGGGAGTTGTGTATGGGCCTAAAACTGGAACCCAAGGCCAAAACATACTTGCACCCAACTCTGCTGAGCCTAACTGCCAAATTTACCCAAGGCTATATTTTTACTTTTTCCTATTGCTGACTGTCGGGTAATTAGTCTAGTGCTACACATTGGCAATGCCTTGTTTCTTTCTGTCTTCTCGCTTGTTAATCTACTTGCAGTACATGACATGTGAATTCAAATGACTGGCACAGTCAGATTGATAACGAGAGAAATTTATTCATATACAGCATTTTAAAATAATCAGACCCGACTGGAGCCTGAAGCTTTGAGCAACAAAACAGCCCAAAGCCAATCTGTTGCTTGGCTTTGACTTGTGTGACTCAGGTCAGGTAACAGAGCAATAGGACTGTACACAGATAATTAAACATAAAACATGCATGGTTTGACACTCGCCATGACTCTGTGAGTCTTGTTGTCACTGGAAGTATATCACATTGGATTATATACTTTACTTATAGTTTAAAATCAACATTAAACACTCCTGTAGAACGAATGAAAGGCAGAATAGAGCAGTCATGACTGTCAACACACAAAGCTAAGCAGATCATTACAGAGGGCTAAGTAAAGGATGAAAAGCTGCCTCCATTTCCCACTCCTCCCACTCACTTTCTTTTCTCTCAGATGTGCTGAAGAGCATCGGCCGCAACTTAGTGAAGTGACTAAACCCCAGTGCAACCTCTCCTAGTGAGGGAGCCATCTTTTATACATACAATCCTTTGATGAGTGAAAGAAAAAAACCCGCATCCATCTGTGGTTATTTAGCCATCGGTGAGCAGTCCCTCTGTTTTAAGGATATTTGATGTCATGTTCTTCATCATGAAGAACAACAATTTCATGAAAGCAACTGTGTGAATACAATTTTTCCTATTCTGTATGTACACCCTCCTTCTCTGGCTGTCTCTGTCCACATGAAATATTTAAAAGATGCAGTGTGGGGTGGGAGGACCAATGTTGGCCGGTTGGCCAGTTGGTTGGTCCACCACTTCAGTTTAAACTGAACCGTTAGACATTTATCCCCAGATGATGACGTGGACTGATTTTGGTGATCTCCTGTGCTTTCCCCTGTCAAAGTTTTCTTCCCATTTCCCACCCCTTCCCTTATATGGATGTGTTAGGTATGTGTTTAGTTGAATCTTTAAACTGCTTGTAGTTTGTGTCAAACACTGGTACGAAACCTGTACCTAGACCGAGAGGTCCAAAACTGTGGAGGAAATTGTTCTAATATGCTTGTTTTTGAGCATCATTGGCCTGATCTCAGCCATGACACATCAGACCTGTTCTTAATCTTGAGTTGATCTTGTATTTGTACTTATTCTTATGGACATCATTCAAATATGGCCCTTAATCATACAACTCTTAATGCTATAGCATAGGTGCTGGACTGGTGTTGGTAAATACAACAAGAGCAGGATTTCTATCTTCCTCAAGAGCCTGCTACTGGGTATGATTAGAAATTAGATGACATATTGTCAAGAGTGTAATTACCTTTAAATGGCACAGTTAGGTGTTGAAATCCAACTCCTAATCATTACCTTCACACACACGAACACACACACACATGCAGTACAGTCACAAAAAAACAATCTTCCCAACAAAAGATTTTGTCAGATAAAGCGAGCCATTTCCAATAATTTATCATCACAGCTTCAGTCTTGAGTGTTCTGGACTATTTTTTAGTTTAGCACTTGGGCCCAGTTTGAAAATAATTGGATTTATCCTTGAACTGGGGTGGAAATAATGAGGCCACTTCTATACAGTCTATGATTCCAATTGTGTGTGTGTGTGTGTGTGTGTGTGTGTGTGTGTGTGTGTGTGTGTGTGTGTGTGTGTGTGTGTGCGTGTGTGTGCATGCTTCTCAGACATCATAGCAAAGGAGTTCATTGAACTGAGAGGGAAGCAGCGGAGCCGCTACGAGCTGTTGGTGGACTTCCTGTCTGAGATGCTCTCAGTTCCACCTGCTGATGTCAACATCTTTAGCCTAATGGACGTGAAGGAGCGAATGCTGGATGTTCGCTTTGCTGTGCACGGTGGCCCCTCCTTCCTCCAACCTGAGAAAATGCACGGATATCTGGCCGCCCACAAACAAAAGGTAGGTTGTCGTTTGTGTTCTTTGCCTTTTAACCGTATCCACACTTGAGGTAGACACGATAAATGTATATCACTTGGCTGTTTTATTGACTGATCTGCTGGTGACTGTGTCCCCATTCCAGCACTTGACTGATTGACAACACAGTCTCTTCACTGACACACACATAATCTATATACCATAAACTAATCAGTAAGTAAATATACTACAAAGGCACTGGACAAGTTGAGCCACAGACAAATCCTACATGGGCAAGAGTGACTGTTCCAAACAGGGCTGTGCTCTGTTCTCACACTTGTTGGTTGCAGGCAGCAGTTTTGCTTCTGGCAATGGTTTGGCTGAAGCCTGTGTTAAATTCTAACAAATCAAACATGTCAGTCAAAATGTGGGACATTGTTTCTTTCTGCTGGATGCAGGACTGACAGTCAAAATTGCTCACACAACATAGTACAAAAACCAAACTGCATCAGTAATAAAAGTGCTAAAACAAGTGTCCTGGTCTCACCCTGGCCAAGAAACATTTTGGAACAACACCCAACTGACATCCGTAAATAATGTGAACAATAGCTGTCTGCCATCCGTAAACTCAAAGCAGTTTCTGTTGTTTTTCACCTTCAGGAAAAGCACATTTTAACTGATATACTGATATATATATATACTATATACCATGGTCATTGCAGCAACAACATTCTGGGTTCCCGCCTGGACTCTCTCCTTTGATATCTCATGCCTGAAACAGCTCTCTGTTACAGTCCTAACAGAAAACACAATGTACTCTAGACAAGAATTCTTGCTCAGACAAACATCTATTAACACACACTATATACATGTCGCCATTGCCTTGAAAAAAGAAAAACAGACAATAGATGATGTGTATCGGTCTTCTCGCATTCTATCAAGTGACACATATCTGTGCAAGAAAATGGGAGTTTAAAAGAGAACTAATGAGTATACCCCAGGTCTCTACAGTGGATGCCCATGCTTTATGAATTACAGCTAATGATATTTCAAGGAGAATGATGTTCATACTAAAATGGTTCAACCATTCTTTTATCAGCGAACCACAAGTGTATTATGGTCTTCTTGGCAGCAGTTAAATGGGCAAATATATTTTATTCCTAATGGCTCAGATGGTATTTTGGCTACACTTGGTACAGTTTGAATTATATGTGATCCTCAGCCTGTAAACTTGAATGAGTTGATGTGCTGGGTTTTTTTGGTTTTTGAGATAAATGTATTAGCCCAAATATTGTCCCAGTCAAGTTTAAGGCACTGTCCCTTGTGGTCACAATTTCAGTAACCCCAGAGTTTTGGCATTTTTATGCATTAAATCATTATAAATGGTGGACACTAATCTAGCAGAGGATGTTTGAGGGCTAATCCAAGTGCTCAGTGGATGACAGGGTGAAGGTGAATCCCACAGAACTCCGTGGGTATGAATGGCTGATTTCAGTTGCTGTTACAAAACCCGGAAAACCTAGGACGATAGTAACACTCTTTAAGTTTCTTGAATGTAAGTAATCCAGTTCTATCATTGTATTGTCTTCTTGATAGCAGCATGAGTCAGAATGTAGCTTTCTAGCTTCTGCTTTAATGCAGACTCTTGTAGAACATGAAGATTAGGAGTGAAACTAAAATAATAGAAACAGACATCATACGTATAGACATACAGTGGGTATGCTAAGGCACTACATGTAGAGCCAAAGTTGCATAACTGTGCTCAAACTATACTAAATGTGATCTAAATGCTAATGGGGCATGATGTACTGAACATATCATATAGCCAGTAAACCAAGCCAACCAATATTAGAACACCTTGTTGATCTATCAGTTGTCAGAAAACAAGAAAATTTAGTTGACCAAGAACTTGATTCTTATTGAGATTCTGCCTTGCAATGACATTTTAAGATTGGACCATCTCTGCATATTGAATGAAATTTCCAGTTTGAGTTTATCACAATGTGAAATGTTTTGCTGAGGCATTCAGAGGAACGAAAAGAGATTCATCCCATCTGATTTTATAAACATAAAATTGACTAAACTGGGTAACCACTTGTAGTATGTCAGCTGAAAACTTGGATGTATTTGTAGACTAATGCATCATCTGCATAAAGAGAGATTTCATGTTGTCTATCTTGTGTACTGATAGGTGCGATGTTGGTATTTAGTCTAATTGTCTCGGCCGACAGTTGCAGTGACGATGCAAAGAGCGAGAGACAGTGGGCAGCCTTGTTGGGTACCTCGCTGCAGGGAAAATGTTTGAGACAGAATATTACCTGTTTGTGCAACTAGAATGATTAGTGTGAATTGTTTTAAACATTGATATGGACTTTCTGCCGAATCCAAATTCCTCCAGTACCCATAGGTTTTCCCAACTCATTCTATCAACGGCCTTTTGCACATCCAAGCTAAACAATGGTCCTCCCCCTAAAAAATTTTGTTTGGTAGTGATGAATTAGCTTGCTCACATATGGCTTAAATTTTCTAACTAAAACCTTAGAAGAAAAAAATTTGGTTCTGTTGTAATGAGTGGTATTGGTCTGTAACTGCCACATCTAGGGGGAGGTTTAGCATTTTTAAGCAAAACTGACTTAAGGGATGTATTTTGGTCATTGATGAAAGGACCCAGTGTCAAGAGCATAATTAAGAGAATCTAAGAGGAGTGACCCGATAACATCCTACAAATCCAGCAACAGCTCCATTGAGGCCTGGCTATTTGGCTCTTTGCATCAACTCAGAGCCTCTTTCAAGTTCTAAGTGGTACCTCAAGGTATTCTCTTGCTTCCCTTTAGTCAGCAAAGGTAGGATGAGAAATGAAAAATAGGATTTCAGGGCAGTCAGATCAGGAGTAGGTTCAGCTGTGTAGAGATGAGAGTAAAGCTATCAGAAACTATCAGGTACTATTTCATCTGGGTCATGGGTAGCAGGTCCTGATGGAGTTTGGATTCCTTTAATGGTAGAAAATGAGTCATTTTGTTTTAACCTGGCAGCTAGAAGTCTGCTTTCATTCTGATTGTAATATGTAACTATGGTACGGTGGATTATGAATTCAGCTTTAGCCTTGAGCAAATTATTTTATTCAAATTTCAGAGCCAAGAGAGTTGAATGAGTCTGATCAGAGAACTGACGCTTTTGATCAGATTTTAGTGTCTGTATTTTGCTTTCTAATTGTGTGATTCTTTGTTTTATGGATGCCTTTGAATGAGCAGCAAATGAAGAGGATTCTTCTCTTATGAAGCATTTAGTTATTTCTCAAAGTATTTTGGGTGAAGAAGCAGTCTCTGAATTAATTTCTTGGAATACTTTAAGGTTATTTTTCAGTTGTTCCAGTTGAACTCAGAGCGCCACCTAAATCTATGTTATATATCACTGGGGTGCAGCCTGATATTATAATAGGAAGCGCATCAGTAGAGTTAATAAAGTGGTTCAGGTGAGGATAAACAATGCAGTCAATTCAGTCTTATGTCTGGTAGAGAAAAATGTATATATAATATAAACTTCTCAGCATTTGCTACATTTTCAAAGAAATGTGATGTCCTATTATGATTGACTTCCAGAGTTGCTGGATATGTCAGAAACTGGCATCGTCCACTTTTGGTAATCTGTTTCCTCACTGTGTTGAAGGCCTGTTGCTGTAGCCTGGGAAAGACAGCAGCCTAGATGTTACCGTTTGACCCTTGGTGGATGTTTTGGTGTGTCAGCACTGATGAGAGGGCTCTGACTCTGTTGAGAAATTTCTCTCTGTCCTGATATCGAAGTAGTTGGAAGATGAGTGTCCAGGATGATTGCTCTTGTTCTGGATAGTATAGTCAAGGTGAGCCCATTGAATTTCAATCCTCTAATAGAGAGGGGATCCACACTGGTAAACTCTTTTGTAGAAACTTAAAGGCATTTTGACTCTTTGCTGACTCAGCTAACATTTAACCCCCCCCAACATTTTGTAGGGATGCTTACATGTAAACTGAACTGGATTAATTTCTGAATTGTAGGATATTTTGGTAAATTTTTTTGACTTCTGAGATGGAGCTCAGAACTGTGCATGCATCACGCTTTGGAAGCCACTTGAAGTCCAATAGTGTGTATTTTTCAACATACAGATACTTATTTGTCCTGCCAACATTTTATTATTTTCAACAACTTTGCTCAGAGTTGCACCCAAGAGGAAAGCAAGATGTGACAGCCAAGTGAGCATTAAACCTGAGAAGTGGGTGAATGTGGGTCATTTTCATCTACATCAAGTTCCATTAAAAAGTAAGTAATGTACATTGCAAAAACCTTATGCCAGCCTTGACCTCAAAACTGATCAACTCCATTTCTTTTTCACAACTTCTGTAAAGGATGCTTTTACATTTTGATTGACAGTTTTTGTAAATGCAGGGTTGTGAGCTTGGTGGCCATTTCCATGGTAACATCACTTTGGCATAGATCAGCAGGCAAACAAATATGTAAAAAGGCTGATGATAACAAAAAATGCATAGCAGCTTGGCTGGCATCTGGTTTGAATATCAGACCAGGTCTTGACTGTGTGGAGGCTCCATTTTCATGAGGTCTGGTTTCCTCCCATAGTCCAAAGCCCTCCAGGCTTGGTGAACTGAAGACTCTAATTTGTATGGTGGGATATTGTACCAAGAGAAAAATAATCTATTTATTTAATTTATTTAATTTATACCTTTTTTTTTTTTTTTTTAAAGCCATGAAATTTGTCAGACTCTTGAGTGGCTTCACCTGATGGCACCAGCTCAACAGGCACACATTTACAGTTGAACCATTGAATTAAAACACACACACATTTTGTTGTTAAGCATTTTAAATTACACACGATCACACATAGTTTATAGGCCACCACTCAGGCTGCTCTTCCTCGTGTTTCATGAAAGCCTTGATGCCTTTATTCAACCGCCCACCCCAGTTGAATTATTTTTGTACAACAGAAAAGTATGTGCTGCCTGACTAGTCTATTTCACATGCAGAAGTGATCAATAAGTGCTATGCTGTACTTACTAATATAATATAATATATATTTTACAAAATAGATATTCTGAAGCCTTACACGGCCAACAAACAATTGTTTTGTCTAAAAACTGATTCATACAATACGTTGTCCACCGTGCTGTAAAGCCAAGTTGTGTACATTTTGTTAGAATGGCTATACTTAAAGGTGAGGGGAAAGATGTCACAAGTCATCATCCATTTCATAGTGTGTTTATTAACACTGCTGCTGATAGTAGCCTGCGTATGCATAATTTACAGTGTTCTTTTACTGGCTATAAACAGTGCAGCAACACATCACACCACCAATATAAACCTGTGGCTGAATGATTTGGAGCAAATTGTAATGTTGCAATGGGGCTTTTACATGGAAAACAATTTCACATATCAGAGTATAAAAAGCATAGGGGTAAATAATGAAATTAATGACTGATGAATTCCATTTTGGTGCTTCAGCTTCACTGTCCTGGTATTGTGCATGATGGCTCACTGCTACTGCTTAGATGGACACTTGAATAGAACAGCGCTGATCTTAATGTTACTTGGAAATGTGTACCTTTTTGTCTGCTGTGAAATATTCCATTTTTGCTGATTTTCTGATTACTTTATTACTTTTGTGAAATTACATTTCAGCCTGTATAAGTGGTTTAAACATTATCACACATTAAGAAAGCATAATGGCAAACATATTGTGTTTCTATATTAAAAAAAGAATCGGATTAAAAGTTGCAGTTGTTGTCCTGCAAGGTTAATGCTGACCATTTGGGGTTGTTTTTTTCAAACCAGTCTAAGGTCAACATTAGAATAGACAGATGGACAAATTTAGAATTCATTTGTTCTAGGTATACTTAAAATTCCAAGATTGCATTCATATCATACAAAACTGGCTTTATGGTCCCCGATTACAAACTGCCAGTGAGTCATATCTGACAATGAAAAACTGGCCTGGTGACATCAGATTGATGCCCCCTAAATCACTGTTAGCAACTCTACACTGTCGCAGCTTGAACTAACATTACCATGACAAGCTCATGGTAGGAGCTGCTTCACAGATCCTGGAAGGTTCTGAACTTTTATGGTGATACCCTTTAATACTATACTGTAATCTTTGACTGGGAGATTCTCACTACTGTTTATTATCTGACAGTAGCTGGCCATTTATTTGTCAACTAAAACTACATATCTACCTGCTAAATATCTGACTGAGAATAATGTGATGCCATCCGCGCTCTTTGTCATTTCTTAGCAGAAAAAAAATATTACAACGTCTACTTTTGGCATCGACATGGACATACTTTGAAGTTGGCAGAAGTATACATGTGAAGACTGGGGCACACTTGAAACCATAAGTAGATCAAAAGCAGTGCAAAATGTCCACTACACTGTTTTTTAGCAGTGCCAGCACTGAGTCTGAATGACCACCCTCTGGGTATGTAAGGGTTGTGAGAACAGCCTCTGTAACCAGGGCACAGCTGTTTTTCTTCACCAGGTTTTGCTAAAGGTATAAATTACATTTGGAAATTTTGAAACTGGTAGCTCTTTTGATTCATCAATCACAAGAGCTACGCAAATCAGAGAACTATCAGAGGACTATGACCCCGACATTGTGAGAGTCCTATGATTGTGAGGCAATGGAGCAGCATGACAATCTCAAATATACAGACAAGGAAACTAAAGAGCACTATATTCTTGACTGTCTTGACCTCACTTAATATCTTGATGTCCTTCGCCTCCTGACGAGAAGATGGACCACAAAAAGCCTCTGAAACAACTAAAAAATGAAGATAAATTTATGCTCTTGTCTGTTGGTCGTGAACTTCAAAAACTTCAGTTAACTTAAGTCATTTACTGGCGAACATTTGCCACTAAATATTAAATATGACGATTTTATTTAATTTGATGTTAACTTCTCCTATTATTTCCTGTCCCCTGAAATTGTGGGGCCATGTACATACAGGGCTGTAGTTGCTTCATGGTTCATCTGATGGGGATATAAAACTCTCCAATTAAAGCTGAGAGTCACCACTTTATCCTCGTCGGCATTGTTTTTTTCAAAACCAGTGGGCATGAGTGTGTCAGAGAAAATGTGTCACTGACTTTACTATATCTTTTGTCACTGTGTCTTTTATGGTCCATTTGTATCTCTGGTCTATTAAGGCAACTTCTTTTGTTGAACCAACCAAGAGCTCATGTAGAGCTGTTTATCAAAGCCTTTTCCATATATGGTTTGGTGTCATGTTTGGCTGTTAATAAAGAGAACAATTGCTAATAGGGCAATAAGGCATGCAGTAGACCATAAATGAAGTGATTCTATCCACTGAAATGCAAGACGGCTTTTAATTTGAAATGGATACAGTTTTGTGTTAAAAGCATAATGCGGTAACTTAAAAAATAAAAAGGCAAATAGGAACAGATCATTAAACAATGAGGCTTCATACTATACTTATGAAACAAAGAGAATTAGAAACAAAGCCCTGTCTCTTATAAGATATACCTATATTCATCCCTCTGTGGGAAAATTTGCATTGCACAGCAGCAAAGAGGACAGAAGCAGTTAAACAGTAAAAATAAACAATATAAACAAGCTAAAAAAAAGTTAACAAATTTACACAAGATTATTTACAAATATACAAGAGAATATGAATATGAAATATATGACCAGTATATACACTATGGACAGGACATTGAATTGAGATAAGAAATGAGATATTGCACAGCATATGGAATCTGGAATAAATACATTAAAAAGAGTGTTGCACAGATGTACTGACATAGAGGTGTATGGTCTGTTGGGAGCAGTGCAATATGAGCCTGTTTAAAAAAGAAAAGGCCTGGTGCCAGTTGAGGTAAATTAAGGACTTGGCCACTATTTGAAGAAGTATAGTATTTTAGTTTGGATCAGGCAGATATTTCCATCCTGGAATTAAGAAGGCTGGTTTGCTTACCTGCTGCATTGTACGCCCCATGTACTGAGGCAGTCCTCAGCAGCAGCAGAGTTTGATTCCAACCCGGGGCCCTTTGCTGCATGCCTTTCCCTCTTCACTGTCGTTCTACAGCTGTGTTATCTAGTATAAGCCAAAAGCCTGAAAAAAAATCTTGAAAAAGACGATTGTCTTTTCTGTTGAGAGACTCTTACAAAGATTTATGAAAAGAGAAATAATAAAAAATACAGAGAAAGAGAATCCTATTGAATGATATTTTATTCCATTGTATTTAGCTAAAAGACTGCTTCCTTGTCCAAAGAAAAAAAAAAAAAACCTTAGGCTTTACATGCTATCAAAGAGTTTCTGTTGGAAATATTTCTTAATTGATGGCCATTTCATGTGCCAAACCTCTTTCCTTCCCAGACACAGTCTGTGTTGTTTGTCTGAATGGACCACCTGTGGTGAACATTTTTGTACTTTTTTTTTTGTGTCAGTGATATATACTGGTCTCCACAGATCATCCTCCACCTAGAATAAGCACACAAGCCATTTCTGTTATTTAGGACACGGGGAAATGAGGCCTGATTTAGACCATTGTCCTGGACAGTTTTTTTCTGGGCCAACCCAGGAAAAAAATGTTATTTCTACTATATTCATAGTCCATGAGTGTGGAACATCCTTTTAAATCCAACCCAATTTGACTCTAACAGAAATGCACAGTGTGGATTATGCCTGTAATACTTTGGCTTTTGTAGTCACAAGAAGAAGAAGGAGAGAAAAAAATTCCACCAGAACTGTGCTCTGTCAGTTGCAAGCAGTGTGTAAAATGATAGATCTTACTCTATTTAGACATAAAATTTCTTCATAAATGACATTTCACCCGGTAGAGAGGACAGGCTAAGCAAAATTCAAAACATAAAGTAGCACATCATCGTTATATAGCAGAGAGTCAGTAAAACACAAACATTTCACTTCATCACACTGACGCTCCCCGGCCGCAGGCTTCAGTCAAACCTCATTTCACGTTTCAAAAGTCTGAATGGAGGAAGGAGACCTGTGTGTTTCTGTGTGTGTGTGAGAGAGAGGAAGAGAGAGAACCATAGAAAGTGGAATTGCATGCATTTCACCAACAGGGAGAGAAAGAGAGAGCTGACCTGGTGTCCTCAGAGGGAAGGATGAGCCAGTCTGTATTTGCATGTGAGTGTCTGTTAGGGAGAAACAGTCAAAGTCCAGTCATGGCCACGGTGGTCAGTTCAGGTTGATCACCGGACTCAAGCCTTTGCCGCTCTCTTAGCTTCTTTCCTGGTTACCCTCTCTTGTGTTCCATGTGATTATTGTCGAGGAAGAAAAGAGGTGAAAGATTAGAGATGTGGAGAAAAGCATACAAGTATATGAAGCATGGAGAGGGAGAGAAAGATGTGTAAGCGAAGAGGTGGCCGAGGCTTTCAGGTGTGATTCGTGAGGACAGTGCGGAGCGTTTCATCTGAATTCAGCCAGGTTCTCTGGAGAAGACATTGATCAGAATGAGATGTGAAGCGTGGCGATGGAGAGGATGAGCGGGAGCTGGAGCTATAGAGGAGGGGGAGGGGGGGCTGGTGGATGGGAAAGAAAGAGGAAGGGAAGGGAGGCGGGGTGGGGTGGCAGAAGATGAAGCAACGCTTATTATTAATGTTCTCAATTCTCCAGTAATGCCTCAGAATTAGGAGATTTAAAAAAAAAAATCTTTATTCCCTACGTCTTTCTTTTTCACCCTACTCTACCGCAGTAATGGAAGTTATCCCTCAGTGTTTTCAATCCAGCACGCTCCACTTGACTTTTAATGATACTACAGTGGTTTTCGACTTTTTAAAAATCATTGGTATGTTGCTTGGCTCGCAAAGTTCGTCTTGTCATTATATTAATGTGGCCCTGAGGGCAGTGGAGACGATTGCGGAAGCTTCTTAGTGCATTGGAACAATAGTCCAAGGAACAATACGTCCCTCTGGTCTTTTGTTGCTTGCTATACCCACTGTTCCGCCTCTGAAAGATTCAATGTATGCCTCCCTGTGCAGAATATACACAAAAGATGGGAATGCTGATTCCTTTTCAGCCACTTAGGCTTTGGGGGATAAGAGACTCCAATGTGGGATAGAAGAAAGTATTTTCTGGAGAAATACATTTAGAAGGACAGTAGAGCAGAGAGATATATATTTCCAAATAAAATCTTGCTACAGAAGAATGACACAATACAGAGCACAGCTCCACCAAGAAGTCAAAAAATAAGCTCATGAATAAGAAGGAATAAAGAATGAGGCTAAAACAAATATGTTCTTTTTCTCTCAAGAATTCAAAATGTATTATTATCACTGGCATGAACAGGATGAGACCAATGTAGTCACTGTTCTGTATGTATGTTGTGTGTGGGACTGGCAAACAAAAATCAAATGTTATTTTCAGGTGAATGTCTCTGACAGCACGACACTGACTTCTCCACAACTCTCCTTATCCTCAGATGTCTCCTTCCTGTATGTACTCCCTGCGTTTGCTGCCCCCTAATCATTGTCTCCCTTCCCCTCCCTGCCTCCCCCCCCCCACTGCAGACATTTCTACACTGCATGAGTGTGTCTCATTGGCTTTTAATGTCATGGATTTGAAGGATCCATTATCCTGTGCTGGGAAGGAAACGGCAAAGAGCTTGACCTACATTAAGGAGAGACCCTATTGACTGGACTTCTTATTACATCTGTCCATCAGTGTAGTTCTATACTGCATTTACATAGCATAATAAATAGACAGTGAACATGAGGTTCTTTTTCACAGAATATTTTTGAGTATTGAAAGATGTGGCTGTAAAAATATGATACTTCAATCCATCATCATCATTGATTTTTGGTTGTCACTGTGACACGACTCTGTACCTAATACTACAGACCCATTTTGGTACGTACCAAAATAGATGATTAGTTATTGAGCTTTGCTACCCTGCCCTTTTGTTAGTTACTACAAAGTTGGCCTGTTTACTTCTAGCATTTTTTCATAATATGAGTACCAGTCTGTCAATTAATGGAATTTGGAACCATTTTACATCTTAACAATACAATAAAATTGGAATTTGCTTTTGGTCCTTTGGCCAACATTAAGTTTAAGTTTTGACTGTCAAAGGGAAAATGTTTGGGCAACTTTGCTTCAAAGGGTAAAGCTAGCATTATTTTTCCATTATTTTAACAGATCCCCTAAAGAGGAAAAAAGCAACAATGGCATTATCCTGCTTACTACACTGACTGTGTTCACTTAAATAGAAGAATATGTAATTAAATGCATTCACATGTCTTTTTTTATGTGTAGCCATCAGTAGATTCAATGGACAATACTTGTTTGCAGGATAAATTCATTATTGGTTTGGATCTTTTCTTTTCAGGATTTGTTGAGAACAACAAAAGATCCAGACACTTTATCTCTTACTTTAGTTAAACAACATGACAGAGCTTTCTGAAACCTGTATGTGATTTGTTTTGTTCCCATTTTTGTTATTGTAAGTGAACTGGGGCCCTTTTTTTATACCACATTTATTTCTAAATTGGACGTTTCAGGACCTCCATTCTACATATAAGGACACTGTAACACCAACCATGACTGCCGTCATTTATTGCACTTGCTACATTGTTCTTCAACCCAATCTATTCTCAGGGGGGCAACTGACACCAGCTCCACCTTATGTTTGGTTGATCATCCAAGCAAAAAACTGTCGTGTAACACCTAATGACACAAACAACGCAGGGAAGAACATTTATAGATACATGGAGATAAGATAGTAGTAGGCCCCATTCCATCATATAACTCCTACACAACCTCCAATCTATGTTTAATTGAATCTGCATACTCTCAGCAAAATCCAATGAAAACCAAAGAATAGAAGCATTGGGGAATGGGAAATGGAGGGAATGAATGGAAGCTCAACTGATATGAGACATCAATCAGCAATAACAATGATCCATAAAACATAACCTGTATCAAAGCTACAGCCACTGCAGCACAGACCATTTGGGAGAATAGGTGGAATAGATTTAAACTGCATATTTAGTGAACACAATGAATGAGGTCCAATCAGTCCAGAACATTGAACATGAAGTGCCCCTCTTTCGGTTCACCACAGTTCACATGGTGTGCGTGCGTGCGTGCGTATGTGTCTGTGCCTACGTGAGTACATGCATGTGTATGTAAGCTCAGCAAGATCAGTTTGACCTGTGTCACTCTTACCAACCAAGGACCCCACATCCAAATGCATGCCCCCCCCCACACACACACACACAAACAATACAGTGCATATTCAATTTCCATTTCATTTAACCTTTCAGTGCTTTATCAAACTGCTCAACCTAGAAAGTCATAGCTTACTTTCTGCCTCATCACCATTTAGCCCAGTTCTTCAGGAACTCGTGCAGAAAAGCAGCTTGATTTCTTAGAACTAAACTGCCTACTGTACTGTAATATATTCACACATTGAATGCACTTTCCACATCAGCATTCTGTTGCTTTCTTTCTGTTTGCTCATGTGTTTATCGCTCTGTGTAAACTAGATTAGTCAGACATTATTACCTATGAATGCGTTTACAGTAAAAAGCTGCTCTTTTTGGGCCGTGAGTGCTACTGTTGAAGTTATGTGTTGCCAGTTCCTGGCATTAAGTTTGAGTTGGGATGTTAAATCATCATATGTTTATGTCGCTGAATATGGATGAAGACATAAAAAGACTCATAAGTCTACAAAACAGGAGCATGTACACACAGGAGCTGTAGCATACCTGAAAAATTATGTGAATCTACACAAGAAGATCAAAAACACTTTCATGTTAAAGCTTCACTGAAGTCCGTTAATTTTCCTTAGTGACTTTGGTCATTTCCAGCCAGTGTGGCATGACAGATAAGCTTAAGGTCACTCACATGCTCCTCCATGTTAGGTCGTGTCTGTCAGCTGTTGGGACTTCCTATCACTGACCATGTTTTAGACTTGCTGTTGACTTTTCTGAGAAATCAATTTGCGTGTCCTAGATTTGCATTGTTTATTTATTTACTGAAGTGACATGTCTCTCCATAAAGGGGGATGAATGCTGTGCAGATCCAGATGGAATGCGACAAATGTTCCTTGATTTAGAATCAAAGTATGGAAACAGATTATTGGGACACAGGTGAACATATCAAAAGCCTCTCTCCCATCTGGTGTTAACATGTCTGTTGCATCCAGATTGGACATATATCTAAAGTACATACCTGGGGTACATTTACATGTGATATTACATCATATACTTGTAGTATACATAATAGTGAACTTAAATTTTTCCCCACCTGTCTTTTTCTTGCTTTCTTTCTATGCTTTATGAAATTTCAGGGTTTTTTTACTAAAACAAAAGCCAAACCTTTGGCATATGCCATGCCTGCTGCTGTGTCGCTGTAAAAGCTGTACACCACTGTCAGTACTTACTATGCATTGAAAAATAACATGCATGTAAAACACAGGTGCAAAAGGATGTGAAACAGCGATGAGAATTCATATCAGGAGGAAATCAACAATCTTGCAGCGTGGTGCACAGAGAACAACTTATCGCTCAACATCTACAAACCCAAGGATCTGAGGCAAAGACACACACCCCTGTCTACATCAGTGGAGTTGAAATGGATGCAGCGAACAGTTTTAGGTTCCTGGGAATCTGCATCTGTCATGGACATCACACATCTCCACCCTGGTAAAGAAAACTCAAAAATGTATTTCCTCAGAAAACCTAAGAAGGCAAAATTCCTGTGCCAGGTTCTTGTTAACTTTTACAGAGGAGCAATAGAAAGCATCCTGACTGGAAACATTACAAACCAGCATGAAGTGTGCACGGCCCAGGACAGGAGGGCTCTGCAGCAGGTGATTAAACCTGCCCGGAACATCACTGGTACACATCTATCAACCATCAACGATATCGGTGAAGTGAGGTGCCTGCGCAGAGCTCAAAGGAGACTGAAAGATAATACCCACCCAGCAACAGCCGGTTCACCCTGCTGATGTCTGAGAGATACAGAAGTAGCCGCTGTGGTATCGCCAGATGAGGGCAGCTGCTTTCCTCAGGCTGCAAGACTCTTCAATTGATCCTTCACACTCCCCCATAAATAGTTCATTTTTATAACTTATTATTTATTCATCCACGTATAAAGTATTTCTTTTCTGATTAGCATAAGGGACTGCACCTAGCATTGCATTGTGCAACCCTGTGTTGTAGAATGATAAATATATGAACCTTGTACCTTGTCTGGCTTGTTTTGTCCACTGATTGATCACAGTTGGCAATGTTTGTGGGTGGGAAGCTGGTGTGGGATCATTGTTACTACACTAGCACGTCCTCCTGGTAGGTGGAAGTGCCTGTGCAAAGAGAGAAACATCCTGCTGCTGTATAGTCGCTGACATACAGGTCAGTTTCACCTTGTGCTTCACCAGTATCACGTCAGTTCTCTAGCCAATATCTGGTTTCCTCTGCTGTCTTTCTCCATCCAGCTCCAGTCGTTCCTGCAGATCAGCGTGTTCCAAATCCGGGTGGACGAGTGTCCTGGTTCAGAGTGTGCCGGGGCCAGTGGCTGCACCAACGTTTTGAATGTGCGGGACACACCCACAGTGGTGGATTGTGGGACTATGAGCCTTGTATCTGTGACGGTGGAGTCCACAGCTGTGTGCTCCTGCCCGGGTAGAGAGCTGTCCCACCAGCCCTGCACTGCATATCCCAGAAACCCCTGCTTCAATGGTGGCCTGTGTGTGGACACTCAGCATGGCTATAGGTGAGTTGAAAATGAATGCCGTACCCAAAACTGAGCTTGAAGGCAGAGTTTAGTTTGCTTTTTACAGCAACACATTACTCTTGTTTTTCCAGTTACCTTAAATTGTCAGTAAAAAACATAAATAAATGAATACAATGATGCAATATTCTAAATCTATTTACATGTAAATGTTGTGCTGTTGCTGTGGTTAGATTTGACTGAAAAATTCTGACACTGCAAACACACACTATGTATAAAGTTTGTTTACACCTAAGAGCTCCTTTATCAGTCTGACTTTCATCAAAGAAAAATAAGCACGCATGATCTGAAATTCTTTCCTTTTTCACTTAGCAAATCACTGACAAAATGATTCCAGCGTTTATTTCTCACTGAATCCCAAAATGTAGTCGTGGTTTAGGAGGTCAGCAGAGTGAGATGGAGTGAGCTTGGACAGCAGGTTTAATGGGCTGATGATGGAGAAATCACAAAGTGCGCAAAGGGTCATTTTGGACATGATTGTACACTTGAACAACAATCTGTGTGTGCATGTGTGTTTCTCTCTCTCCCTCTCTCTCTGTGTGATTGCGTGTGCGTCTTGGTGTGGTTACAGATTAAAGTTGGTGCCATGTAGGGAACTCATTTAACACTTGAGGCTATTCTTTTTATTTTGTTTCTCTCTGTTTGTTTCTCTTTCCTGTCTTTGTTTCTCTCACTGCCCTTGTTATGTACTGTTTCCTGGCTATGGAGGTTAAAAATCTGACATAATCAATTTAACCTTTATCTTTCAACTACTTGTGTTGGACAGTGTTTGTTTGAGCAGCCCTGTTAGCCTTTAAGTTGAAGCCTCATTCTCAGGGTATGAAGTCTCACCTCTGAAAAACTGTGCTACCACAAGCTGGTTGTCAGTAGACTGATTGCAGTACTCCTGAATTATATATTTAATGCATCTGTAAATCACCATGCATTGCTATTGTATTTATATAGTTAAAGAATAGATTTTGAAATGCTGGAGTTCAACTGTGTTTCCTTAATTATCCTTATTAGTGCAGGGAAAATTAGTACATACATAAATTCCCATTGTTCATGCAGCATTACTCAGCGTTATAGTACTGTGGAAAGTCACAATATATATGTACTTGTCATTTCACATGAGGGAATAAATAACCATTATTTTGAAGATGTCAAAATATTCTATCAGCTGCCAGAAAGCAAAGTTTGTTGTGAGGTTTTTGTACTGTAGCAGAACTGACCTGCATGAAGACGTAACAACTTAAAGGTCTCATGAAATGGATTTGAGACTGTGTATATAGATATATTTTTTTTTTTCTCCATGGTCTGACATTTTTCCGTGTGAAACAGGATGTTAGGTTGATGGGTCTGATTCATCTGAAGTGAACTGCTGAGAAAACCTCCTCTGCTTGAAAGTCGCAGTCTGCTTTGATCTCCATTGTTGTTAATTTTCTCAGAAAATTAGCACATTTGTGCAATAATTTAGTGTTTTGGATAATGTATGATCACTAATGCTGAAAACAATTTGGCCGTATCATAGTTTAAGGATATGCAATAACCAGCCAGTGGGAAGAATTAGCTTGCTATGGGGGTAGAACATACTATGGCTGTAAAATCATAAATTTGGTGGCCTTTGGCTCATTCTAGTGACACTATTCCATCGTATGCACTGATTTTTTTATTACATATTTTAATGAGTTGTAGTTGATGTAGATAGTAAGACACAGATATATGATATTTCATATGATATATGAAAACTCTCAGAAAGCCGAGGTTTTACTAAGACCACTTAAAGGATGTTCAGAGGAAAGCCATCTAAATGAATTTGGCATACCAGTTGACGTATCATACTGTACTTTCATGCTTTTGTTTCCGTGATATCGGCACACAAAGATTTTCCCACCATGAAAGACTAGACGTCTTTGCTATTTGAGAAGCTTAAACTTCTAATAATCAAAGAGTATCGTCAACTAATTGGAAAGACATTCATGAATGAATAATCTCAGGTGTGTTTGAA
Source organism: Holacanthus passer (assembly GCA_025331565.1). Taxonomy (NCBI): domain Eukaryota; kingdom Metazoa; phylum Chordata; class Actinopteri; family Pomacanthidae; genus Holacanthus; species Holacanthus passer. Next base: position 514,320 of record JAFREQ010000075.1, read on the forward strand.
TAGCTTATACACACAGTAGGCGTGGTTGTAAGCCTCCGCACTGTCTCACTAATCACACAGCTTGTGTGCAGCAGCAGGCTGGAGGAGCAGACGTAACAGAATGAGAGAAATCCCAAGCGACTCATGTTGTCATTGAAAAACAAAGCAGGCATTGAGATGGTTACCTGTCTTGAGGTTTGGATGCTCTCTGCTGGTGCATCAAGATCAGTAAATATCTTGTAGTGCTAGTTTTATGCCAGACTTTTTGGTTCTGCCAGACATGAAGAATTCCCAGTGCTGCATCTTCGCTGGACTACTACCTGGCCTCTATTGGATGTACTGTTTGGTTATGTAGGAAAGAAGTTTGACACAGTAAATCAGGTTCCAGTTTGGCTGTTGTTGTTAAGGTCCCGACTGCAAAGAAGCTCAAAGGTCCAAATCAGAGGTACGTTGACGAAGACAAAGAGCATTTATCGCACCCAATATCTTTGAGCTCATTCCCAGCTCTCAGTGATGTCGAGCCGTGGTGGATGAAGGCTGGTATGATATTTTATGAGAAGGAGAGCAGAGGGGAGAAGATGGATATAGAGGGAGGAATTAAAAGGAAATTAAAAGAGTGAACATAACCTCAAAGCATATGCTTTTGAGACTGTGCCGGAGAGATGAAGGCAACATGCCTGTGGTGTTGGTGTGTAAATGTGTGCGGGGTTCATTCATGCTGTTTTTAGTTTGGAGGCAAATCCTCTCTCAAATGATGCCGGTGATTAAAAAATGTGATGGAAATGAACCCATGAAATGAACCCATCAAAACAAACGACAGTGCCACTAAAGGAAACTTTTATTTAATACTATGGCAGTAAATGTTCTAATAATCTCATAACCGCTGAGCTCTTAATTTAAACTCCCAGGTCTTTTCACACTTATTCTGCTCATTAACACAAGTATGTTACTCACTGGTGTGTTGCAACTGTAGATGAATGAATTAAAGTGACGTTGTAATTGGTATTTTTATTCATGCTGAAGGGAATTCTTGAACCCTGTTACAGCTGTTAACAGCTGTTACAGCTAAACATATACATCTTCATTTAGTGGTTGGCAGCTTCAGCGTGAGGCAAGAAGGGTATAGGTTCACCAAGCATATGTGAGGGAGCTTATTTAATCTCTGTTGTTTACTCACCATTAGTTTGATATTAGGCACCACATAACTGCATTCAGTTTCCATTATTTGTTATTATGTTCATATCTAACTATTTTGCATCAGCTGTTTTTTGCCATTGCAGTGGCATGGCTCAGGAGATGGCAATCTTAAGTCCAGAATATAATGTCTCAACAACCATTAGATGGGTTGCTATGAAATGTTGTAAACATGTTCCTGTCCCCTTGTTAAAGAATTTTAAATGTTTGGTTTGGTTTACATTTGGAAGAATGAGATTATGAAAAGTAATAACAAGTCTCAGACTCAGGACCCAACTCAGTTGGAGTAGGTTTTATTGCTGAGGGTCTCGGGTCTGTGTGCCAATGTGTCAATCATAGCTCAATAGAGTGGGTTCAATTGGACTCATTATCAAGTCTGATCGTGTGGTGCATCAAGAGAAAAATGTATCTTTTTAAGGTGAGGTGAATCCTGATGGTCAGGACATGTACTGCTACTCTTTTCAGTTGTGGCTGCTCCTCAGCTGGTGAGACATCATGCTGCTGCCAGCGCCGACATTTCAGTTTTGGAAAAAAACACGTTTTTGACGGTGTCTATTTATGTTCTGGTCTGTTCTAAATAGGGTCTTTTCTTTTAATTTAAGCACGTCAAGTTTGGGTACATCTTCCACAGGTCTGTTTAAGTTCAGGCCCAAAACATTTCCTGAAGGCCTCTAATATGATGACTATTTGTAGAAGACATGGTCTCACTGAAACATTATGTACTGAGAGTTCTCTGTGCTGTTTTAAGACAGCTGAGCGGGGAGAGTGGAGTGAAAGTGAAAAACAGACTGGCCGCTGGATATAACCAACAAAGCAAAGGGTTCATTGCTTGGAGGAGATGGGTGCTGAAAACATTTCAGCTTGTTTTAGGCTCATATTTAGCTATTTCTGCTGCAGCTATTTAGTTTCATTTACATTTCTTAATGTGTTAAATAGGTGTTAACACCAAGGATGTTTTATTACAGCAATGAATACACATATGTTGACATTTATTATTACATGTTCAAACTCTTCCCAAACACTTTTTTTGGATTCTTGCATTTCTGGATTCACATAATTTTGGGAAAAACAACTTTGTGACAGCTGGAGACCGTTTAATAATTTCCTCTGTACAAATTATCCTTATTAGCCCCAAAGTCTGAATGTGTCTCCCTCGCTTCCAGCAACAATTCGACACTTGAATAGCTGTTGCATTCATCCTTTAATTCCAATGTCAAAACTCAACTGGACAGTATGTAATTTTTCATATGAGAACTCACATTCCCAGAAAAATAGCAAAATGAACATTATGTAGACTTTGCATGAGCAGCAATGGGGCTAGACAGGAAATGATGTGAAAATGGAAGAAGAGTTTTCTTTACAGCTTTGACATGCTGACAGAGGAGCCACTGTCATCGGTACAGAGATGACACCACAGTGTCAAGCAGATGTACAAGCAGAAGGGAGAAGGAGACTGCTTGAAATTCCTCCTGCCTGGTTGAGACAAATCTTACAGCTGTTCTGTTCCGTAGTAGTTAGAATGGTTCAAATTCAGAGGACAAATTTCTCCACAAGGATTATTTAAGTACACCTTAAGTGAAACCCTTGATAGCTGAAAATTGGTATATATGTTGGTTGGCGAACTGAAAAAAAGATAAAAGCCAACTGTGCCCTTTTTTTCCTCAAAATATCCAATAGTGTCTAAAGATTTTTGAAATGACCATGAAATCTCAGAACATAACGGCTTTTCTTACTTTCCACTGTAGTACTTCAAATCAAAGCTCTTCTTTAATTCTTGTCACGCGTCCTTCATCCATCTGTTCATTGGTAAAAACCCCATTTTCCCCCACTTCTCCTATATAAAAGCACTTGCCTCAGTTGACATAAAGTACCAGTGGACCATGCTCAGATTTTTCAGCATTTGGGTTCATAACACTTCGTTTACAAGGCCTTGGTGGATGCAGACATCAGTGTTGCAGTTCCTGACAGGTTTTAACTGCATGGCCTTTCTACTGTTATAGAGCCTGAAAAATGAGATTTTCAGAGCATTCTTGGCGGAGTGTAACCCAAAATACAGCTCTTGTTTGCTTCTGTGTTACCTAGCGTTATAAATAGAAGCAAACCTTTCACAACCTCCTACCAGAAGAAAAATCTAGCAGGTTAGCTGGCACGTACTGCCAGTTCTTGTTTCGATTTCCTGGCAAACAATTGAACTGAAGGAGAGCGCCGTCATTAGCATAAATCACTCTAACTACAAACATGATGACGAAACAAGTGCTTTGGTGCTTCTAGTAGTAGATGAGACATGACCCTGTTTAACTGTGTGTAATTCAGCCTGATGTTCTGTGTATCCTCAGGCTCGGATCTTTAATGGTGGAAGTGAAGGGCTCTTTGCAACCAATTAAATGAAACACCAGTGTGTAGACCTAAGCTTTTATCACCGTCTCAACTGTAACTCCATGCAGATTTTGAATGTTATGATGAAATTAAGAGTCAATTTTCACACTCCAAGCTGAAATCTTCTGCAAAATGTTGCACTCAAAAGTGTTAAAATAGATATATAGGTATATATAGGTAAACTAAATTATATTTGAATTACATTGTGGGACAAATAATATCTTATCTTAACAAAGATGGCCAAGCCATCCAGCAATCCAGGACTGATCATAACATTGTGTCGTTGTGTCTGCAGTTTAGTTTTTTTTTAGTTAAGTGGCCAACAGATCCTGTGTAAACATATGCACAAGGATACTGAGGTTTTTTTTTTCTTCATATTTCCTCTACAGAAAAGCATCAGCATCTTGCTTCCACCGTGTAACAGGTTGCACATGAGCACAGTTGTTCTTTGACGATGGGAAGGCGATTAGTTTTGCAGGTTCTTGGTAACTGAAGTACTGGACAAATTAAAATGTTGACTGGATGGCAATGCAAGAGGGGTTTTTCAGGGATCTCCAAAGTTGTCACAGTTCATCCTGAAGTACATAGATTGACGGCTGAGCCAGCATGGACACAGACATGATGTAAACGCTGTTGCGCTGGTAACTGAACCTTTGAGACAAGGACAGAAAGCAGTTTGTAGACAGCAAGGACAGACAGCAGTTTGTGGACAGCAAGGACAGACAGCTGTTTGTGGACAGCAAGGACAGACAGCAGTTTAAAGACAGTTATCAAAGAATAAAGGTCACAGCATTTAATAAAGTGACTGCTCTTGACATTTGCTGGTGAGATTTTAAACTACTCAGAGGCTGCAGTTGAGTAACTAATTGGCTATCTAGTCTGTATATTGTGTACATTATGTACAACACAGTGTGTTTCCATGCTGGTAGACAGAAAGGAGACATCAAGTAGAAAGCTAATTTAGGTTGCAGTTCAAAGTCTGTTCAAGTTGTGTTGCAACTATGAATCAGTGTCACTGTTTGCCATTGAGAGAACGGTGACAGTTTCTGCTTTGTGCACATGAGTTTGAAGTGAAATCATGTCATCCTCCCTGTCCACGTGAACACAACAGCATTCCCATATGCACAGGCATGGGGCATTGTCATGAAACCAAATATAGTACAAAGTACAAAATGGTCCATTTTGGGTACTGATCTTTTCAGCAAAAAAAAAAAAAAAAAAAAAAAGCATGGGCCACATCGTGTACAGTTAAATTCCAATTTGACTTCAACATCTAACAACACTCACCCATGCGGATGTTATAAAACCATGATTACGACTGAAATAAATGACAGATCTCAGCTTTGAAATGATAATGTGAAGAGCAACATCTACATTTACACAGGCAGGGACCCAGTGAAGCACACACATATACATCAGAGCGTGGCAGAATTTAGACATCACAGAAAAGAAAACTGTAGTAGCAGCTGCTGCTACAGGTGTTCTATGCTTAAGATGTTCAAATACTTAATCCTGAAGCATCCAACACAGACATACGTGTTCAGCCCCACACGTACAAACTCCTCCTGAACATATGTGAGAGCAGATGAGCACAAAGTCTCATCGCACACATGTCCACTGAGCTTCCTTGCTGTGTCTTGTAGAAGTTAATTTTACCCTTCAGCTTCATTTAATTAGAAGCAGCGAGTGAAAAGTGCAGGATTTCAGTCTGGCTGGCTCACCGCTGGACCAGAGCAGGATGACTGGCTGGATCCACAGCAGACATAATCCCTGGATTACACACATGCACACAAACACACACGCACATGCAAATACACAATTATTAGAGATGTGGACATTTTTTTCCTCTCACTGTTAATCTCTGCAAACAAGGTTGCATTGTTTTGTATGCTGGGATGCCTTTATTACCTAGTTCACAGTACTGATGGAGCAGAAATCTTAATGGCCGTACACATTCCTCAAAAACAAAGTGGACTGACTCATAGGCCTAAGAACTAATCACAAAATGAAGGTATTAATGGGGAATGTTAAGTCATTAAGTGGCAAAATGTTTTTCCTATGACTCTATAATATCTTAATAATTAATCAAAATAATTGTTGTATTCACTTGTGATTATAGACTTGTTCTTTTTTTTTAATCCCTGGTTATATTTAATATTAAATATTGAGTATGAAAGTGATTCAATACTTTTTGCTATTTCAGCATAATTGATATAAAATTTAGTTTGGAAAACAGCAAGCACCTCACATACAGTGACCACCTGGCTTACAAGAGTAAAAGTAAATGTAGTAATGTGTAATATTAACAAATAACTAAACAAACCAACATTCCTCTGTGGATGCTAACAGTACCACAACCAGTACCACAACCAACTATGCCCTTACAGTGTCTTACACACTGGCATAATAATAGTGCATCAGTGATTTAGCCTCTGAATAAGTGCAGAACCTGGCTCTCCTTCTAATACTTCTGGTCTTTTTGAAGAAGGGAGGAAGTTAATAAGATGGTTAGCAGGGTGAGGACTCATGAAGAATCTTGTGTCTCTGATCCTATAGTTTTATGGTGTAGATTTCAGCAGTAGATGGTAGCTCCTGGCCTGTGCTTTTTGATGCAGTGTGCATCCTTTTGACATTTCCTGTCTTGTGCTGATGTGTTTCCATACCACATTTACTGGTTACAGTTAGTGTTACTTATTGAGGATGCTCTCACTCGCAGCACAGTAAAATTGCATAATGCCTTCCTGTGATATGTTATAACTTCCAGTTTAAAAAAAAAGAATAATCTTTGCTTTCTTCAGCTCTAACATAATGTCGACTTCCCATTTTAAACAAGAGGAGATTGATTGTGGACTTACAAACCTTCTTCTCCATTGAATTATATTTGTACTTTACAGCCATGCCAAACAAATTCATCTTCATTTAAACATGATTATTTGACAGTTGAAACACAGGGCCCAGGGTAAGGTATAAACAGTGATTATGGAAATACATCCACACCTAGATGCAGAATTCATATTTTAGGCTTTAGGCACTGTGATGTGAGAAACTCAAACTAAACTAACTGCAGCTTCTGTTGCCCCTAAAATATCATGTGCTGCATGTCTTTCATGAAAAGTGAATGTGGGCCAGAATGAAAATGCCGGTTTCTATGTGAATTATTAGCCAAATAGAACGACAAGGCAAAGTCGGCAAAGTTGTCAACCCAGAGACACTGACGCTGTATGATTGTTGCATTTTCAGTCACACTACAGTACCTGAGCTCTGTAACATCTGCTGTGTGATTGTCCAGGTTCAGGAGAGGAGGTGAGAGATGGGACGTCAGGGAAGGAAAAAATGAGGATAGAAGTGAGAAGAGAAAGGAGAAATATGGGAAATTAGGAAAAGAATGGAGCAATGAGAGAGAAAAGTAATGAGAGGAAATCTGAAAAACAGGACAGGTGATGACAGAAAATGGTTACAAGAAGGGAAAACGATAGCCAAGGAAACTAGGAAGGAGAGAGATAGCCAAGGAAACTAGGAAGGAGAGAGGAGCAGAAAAGAAGCGACACAGCGAATGGAGAAGAAATGATACATGTCGATAAGATGAAAGGTAATACAGGATAGAATTACCATCGAATAGTTTTCTGTTCCAGAGGCTTTCAGATATGACCCCACCCCGACATATAAAAACACACACAAACAGATTATGGCCAAAGATTGAAGGAAGAACATGCAGATAATGGAGGTGCTGGGATTAATAATGAGATTAGGGGAGTGAGGGGGTTGTGGGCTGGGGGTGGGATTACAGCTGCCAGTCTGACGTTAACAAACACAATTCCCAACAGACAGCGAATGGAGCAAAACAAAGCTGCCTTAAGAGGATTGGAGGGCTTGGCCATTGTGACTAAAACTACGTCTCAGATTGTCTTGCGCTCAGAGAATTAGGATGACATTGCCAAAATAGAAATACAGGCATGGATATTTTCTTGGTGCCTCTAGTCATACACACATAAAAACAGTCACATAAATTACGGATGTACGTGAACAAAGCAAAGGTTTCAGCCTTTGAAAACATAAAAAAAGGAATTTTTCTATAACATTAATTAGTCGTGACTAAGTGAGTAACATTAAATTTTAAATGTAGGGGGAAAAAATCCTAGATATTTTTTATTAAGAGTTCTAACACGGAAAAAAACCCTTATTTGCTCCATCAGTGCTGTGTAGGTGTGATTTGATCAGATTTGATTGGAAGTGGCTGGGCAACATTAGCAGAGAGAAAAAATGAGAATTTAGGTTTTCAGGTCCCAATCAAAGTGAAAATAGAATTATTTTCAGCTGAGATATTAGTATGTGGCTTGAGTACTTATTTAGTCAGCTGTGCTAACCAATAAGAAAAAACCCCAAAAAGTCTTATTTATTTTTTGCATTGTTCTCCCTGGAGCAGGAAATTTTCACTATGTGGGTGGACAATTAAAAAACTGTTTGGTTCCATCTGTGTTTTGTGCATGTCCTACATTATGCAATGACTCAGTATGTGACTCTGTGTCTGGATTCAAATCACACACCAACATATAGACAGTGATGGATATGTCATCAGTCACTCATTACATTGGAGGTATTTACTGCAGCATGGCCTCAGTACTGCCAGCAGCAACAGTAAAACCAAGGGGACTGGAACAAAACCAACATTGGCCGATGTAACAAGCCAACATTTTCCTCTTGTGGTGCAGGTTAACTAAGCTAACGTGCTGCACCAGTCTGTCGACTGAACCCAGAGAGAACAAACTGATACTAACCCTCCGTCAAAGTCCAGGTGAGACAGTTAACAAGTGTATCCCAAAATATGGAAGCGACTAAACATCACTGGGATTAATAACTGTAATGTAATTACTAGGTTTTCAATTCTAATCCATTTCACTCGTTTCTGAAAAATGTAATCACATTACTATAGCAAATTACTAAGTAGTGTGTTACTGCCAACCTTGCCTGCTAAGTGCTGAGGACCTGTTGCTGTGAGTCAGGTCATTTGCCAAACACGGTTCCAATTATCAATAACTTCTAATGGCAGCTTGTTTAGTGACTGTTTGTGAATCATGTTAATAACCTTATAACCTAAAAGTAATAATTAAGCATCAGAGCTTTGGAATTTTTCTGCACAATAAGTAAGCTGGTTGTCAGCTAGTTAAAGCTGAACTTAACTGCGTGTCCCCAACTTTGAAAAATGTATAATGCTATGTGAAATATCAGGACCGCAATTTCTTTACTTTTATTTACTATTGCCAGCAATAGCAGTACGAGGTTTACAGACAATACCAATGGAACACATTTAAGAAGTTAACAGCTGTCGCTTAGCTCAGATGCTTAGATGACTTTAAGCACAAGTATGAAAGCAGTTTTATGCTCCTTTGAAAATTGGAAATGTATGCACATGAGCAGCATGATCATTATAGTTTGTATTTCCTTACACGTAAAACTGAGGACAATTGAATTTTTACATTGACTTAAGTATTACACTTAGCTGACTTTCACTACTGTACTTTACACACAGATAGATACTTGCACAGATACAGTATGTGCACACAGCATAAGCAGACACACACAAGCATCTTTATGTGTGTCTTCTCTCACTTAGTCTCTATTCCTGTGTTTGTATGTTACATTAGCATGCTTATGTGCTTCTGTGTCAAAAGGCAGTGAAGTGTCATGTCCCATTTTTATTTGCACAAGCATCATGTATTGTACGTGAGCTGTGTAATTTATAACTGTGTGTGTGTGTGCATTCAAGTGTCCTGTTTCAATCTTGGAAGAGAGCAGAGGCAGGAAAATTAGCAAGACAACGGAGGAACACTTGGATGAGAAATGAGCTGTCTACTGAACACCAATGAGATGTGTGTGTCAGTGCATGCATGTGGTTTTGCAAACACACATCTTTGCGAGGTTTTTGCGGGATCCACAGGGCTCGAACTCAGAGTATCTTTAGAGGCAATTCAAGTGTGAGTAACGTAAACCAATGAAAAACACATAGTAGGAGCAGAGGAATTGCCCTAGAGAAATGCCTTGTTTCTCTTTGTGTGTGTGGTCGGGAGGGAGGCTGTGTCTGCAATTTGTATATTTCATAATTGCCAATAAGTGGATGGAGTGAGGGGAATTTTCATTTGAATAAAATTTAAGAATGCAAGGCTTTCTCATCACATTCATATATAGCTACTAAACAGGAAAAGATGGAAGGAGGTGATATTGAGAATCTGATAAATAAGTGAAAATGAATTGAGGTATGTGATTAGCCTTGAAGATAAAATCCACCTCCACACGCATCCAAAAGGCTCAAAAAACAGCTGTTGCTGATGAATTATTTTATGTTTTCTGGGTCCATTCTGCTTACGGTGGTGTATTTTTCCTATTCCACAGATGACTGGTGATTGCAGATAGGCAAGAATAGATATGTCCTGTGCAGTACAAAAAAAATGGCCAGGGATCTAAAATGCCGCTGATGAACCACTGGCTTTTTTATGTACTCAAATAGCTAGAATGTCTTCAAAAATAAATTCTTCTTGCTGTGCTACATTCAGTGCTTTCTGTACCGTAATGTTTTTTGGGTTTTGTAAAAGGTGCAGGGTTGTTATGGGCAGTTTTTACCATAATTCTGCCAAATTCTGTTCGCTCAAAAGAAAAAGAAAAAAGGTCTGGGGTGAATTCACCAGGAATGGATTGTGGCCAATGATAGCACCATGAATTGGGCATCATCAGCAACTGCTATCTGCCCAAAAGACATTGTGCTACTGCTGTTACAGCGCTAACATAAAGTTTTGCAGCTGAGTGCAATTTACCCTGGTTTTGTGTCTGATTGCAATTATCCATGTGGCAAAGTATAACACACACACGCTGAATTGGCTGATAGAGATTGTGGAAAAAGTGTAAACGCCTCTAATCAGCTAATATGAAGAAGAGAGAGAGCTAACAGGATAGTCTTTCTGAACTTATGCTAAGCTTCATTTAAATCAAAAGAGGCTTTATAAGAGTGAACAGTTTATTTTATTTCTATTTTACTTTCACAAAAAGGATGATAAATGAGAAAAGTTTTTGGTGATTAGACCCCATTGCGAGACCCCCGTATAAATACGCTTCAGTTACCACCAACTCCCTGTAGACGCTAATAATTTTCACTCTAACTGCGTGTGGCTAATAGAGCTGGTGCTCTTGAATTAGATTTTTTTTTGCAGTGAGGCTCATTTTTGCCTAGAAAGGAGGTGTATGTGTATGTACGTGTACTACCTACTCTAAATGTATCCAAGTAGCACCAGAACACCGAGACGCTATTTGCCTGACAGCACAGTTTGGGGTACATTTCACCCTTTGCAGGTACTTTGAGAAATACACAATCTTTTTTTTCTTGTTTGTGCAGGTTTAGCGGTCACAAAAGCCACGCAATCCTTTTGTGAATTCGCCCCTCTATGGGTTGTATTCTACAGGGCCTTGGAAGTGTCAAAGACAAGAAAAAAAAAAATTGTTGCACAGGATTTCATAATACGTGCACGCAGATTACTAATTCATGGTTTAATATTGTTTTTGGCATGAGACACCTGCTTACATTGTCTTTGGTTCTTTGCCACTCAAAAACATGTCACGCCAAATAAGAGGAAGCCACAAAGCCACTCCTTATTGAAAATTATTTGGTGCTACCAAGGTTAACGAGGTAAGTGTTTTTTACAAACATTACAGAGAGTGTAACAGCCACAGTTGGCCTTTTTTAGTTGACGAAGGCACGCACACACACTGTAAATGACATCCTGTAGTTCAGACACATATGTAAGCTGTAACACAGAGATTCTGTGTGTATTCTGTCAAATTTGTTTAGAATGAAGTGGCTGTCCTCAAATCTGTTTTTATTTTACTGAAAGTGACTGAAGTCCAAACTTTGTTTCCTCTGGAGTTGCATGTGTGTCTTACAGTATTTGCAAAAGTGGACGAAACCTCTCTAATCATTAAAGTAGATAACAACAAAACATGGCAGCAGATAGCTAGAATGAAAACACGTTTCAAAGTATCGCATTCACTGTATCTTAACACCTCACAGATTTTGTGTCTGTTACCTACAGTAAAATAAAGTCCTAACAGGTCTGATGGAGCTCATCGTGTGCAGTGCAGTACCAAACAAAGTGCAGGCAAACTGTCTTGTAGCAGCCTTCTGCTGGAAAGTGCGTGCACCTTTAACAGGGTCTTTAACAAGAGCATCATGATATTTTGACTGACCAGCCATGATCTCTCACTTTACTATCTGGCCACATCTTTGTCTTTGTTTAAATCTCTTTAAAAACACACTTTTCAAATGTGCTTCTACTTAATGAATTCCTTGCTGTGTATGTCTATATAATCATTCCATGGTTTTATTTTTTAATGTCTTATCAGATATTTAATTTTAATATATTCTTATGTCCTTTTTATAATGCTTTTATTTTATTGTCATTTTATCTGATTCTGTTTTTTATTTGGCTATTGTATAGCCCTGTGTAAATATGTTTTGTGTGCTATACAAATAAAATGGAGTAATAATAATAATAACAATAATGATAATATGAACATCCCTTGGATGCAACGAGTTTGTACATTTGAAATTTGTTTTTAGCCTTGTTCAACTGGTAATACCTTAAATCTTAGTTTTGTTTGTATACATATTGGTGGTAAGATATAGTATAAAGCACATATTTTCGAAGTCTTTATAGTATTATTTTTATTTTATTTTTTTAAATCTGGACATACAGTGAAGAATATGAGATGAAAAAGAATTTTGTATTCATTCACCCAGGGATGAGGAGGTGAGAGGTTACATTTTGACAGGATGTGATAGGGCACATGAGTACTTGGATGTGTGGAAATGCAGAGAGTGGAGTTTCCCAGTGATGTAGTGATTCTCCCTGTGGTTTTGCCACTAATGAGAACATCTGCATCAGTGGAACAGACGGAGTGAGAGAGAAATAACCGAAGGGCAAGGCTGTCTGAGAGGACAAAACTTAGAGAGTGCAGAAATAACAGCTGAAAGACCAAAATACAGTAAGTGCTTCAAAAAAGGGGGAGAGAGATTAAGATCAGAATAACGTTTTCAACTTACAATTGTTGGAACCAAAAAAGCAACTGAATTGTGAAGGAATGGCACAAAAACACTCAAATCACCTACTTACTGCATTCATGAATTCATGTAATTTTGGCTCTTGATTTCCTGTTCTCCCTAAGGTGCCAATGCCCAGCTCAGTTCGAGGGGCCCGAGTGCCAGCAGAACAAGCACAGTTTCCATGGCAATGGCTATGCCTGGTTTCCTCCCATAATGCCTTGTTTCGAGAGCCACGTGTCGCTGGAGTTCATCACTGACGTTGCTGATGGACTGTTGCTGTACAGCGGCCCCTTAGCCCAGCTGCAGGCCTGGGACCACGAGGACTTCATGGCCATAGGTAGGAACATCTCAAGCTTAATATGTTTCAGCTGGCTCTCATTCCAGATTCTTCACTGTTTGAGAACACATGTAACTGAGATGAGATAGAGGAAATTACACGTGCACATTTGTACAGAAGCTCTGTATGAGGACAGATAGAGAAGCAGAGGAGGGGGAGACTGTATATTCCTCAAATTTGTCTCCTCAGTCTTCACGAACTGAAACAGCAAAAGTGCATAAATTACATATCTTTCTAGCCTTTTATAGCTTTTTCTCAGACTACAGTGGTTTCGTTTTGACAATACTTGAAAGAATGACGTGACTTCATGCTGTGTTGTAAAATTTAAAAAAAAAATAAAAATCAAAAGCTGTCGTGCCTATATTGACTTAAATCAGAATCAGGTTCGTTGCCAAGTAAGTTGTCAAATACAAGGACTTTGCCTTGGTATTTACTTGCCTAACAATAATCACAGAAACAGAAAATGAAAATAAAAACAAGCACTGTGAAAGTCAACATAAATATAAAATGGAAAGATTTGAACTAATGGAAGTATACTATTTAGAAGTAAGAGCTGTGCAGTTTGTGCAGGAATGTGCACAAAACATTGACCAGAGAATGTGCTAAAGAATATCTGCAGTGTACGGGGTGGGAATCTTTCCTGCTTGCTTCATGGTCCAGGACCTTTACGCCTCATGGACTCAATGATGGCGGTAGTAGTTACATCCTCTGCTGGGCTTTCTTGGTGCTTGAGCTGACATTCTGTTCCCACTTGAGGTCCGAGGTGATGATGGTGCTGAGGAAGAGGAAGGTCGGAGTCACAGAGAGTGATGGAGGCCGTTCGGGCTGGGTTCTGAAATGTGTTGCCTTCTCGAGTTGAGTGTTCATCTGCAAGTTGTTCTGTCTGAACCAGGTCATCAGATGGTCAGTCTTTCAACTTAAGGTGATCTTATTCCTACCAGAGATAAGCCCAGTAAGGGTGGGAAACATTGGAGGTATCGTTTCTACTCTGTAGTTGTAAACAGAAGCAGAATCCAAGCTTCAGCAGTGATTCCTAACCAGGCTGTAGTTGCTAAGGGTAGGTGGGAAATATGGAGTACCTCAACTGATTTAAAAAAATAGAAATTATGATTGCAAAAAAAAAAAAATCCAGTAAGATATAACACCTGAACAGCACATGTTGCAATTGAGATTGCATCAAAACTAGCAATCAAGATTACAAAGAAGTCTATACTGTTAAAAGTAATTGATACATTTGAAATAGCTAAAAGTAATGGATGAACAGTTTAAATACTTACAGTAGCTAAAAGTAATCAATAAATTGTGGAAACATCCAGATTATGTAACGTCTAGTATTAGTGAGTGCACACACTGGCAGTCAAGTTGATTGGCACAAATATTTTAGAAATAGCCGCTGTGTTCAGATTATTAGTAATGGTGTTGAATAACATCCAGTTTAGCATCAGTTCAAATGAACACAGTTGGAACATGATGATTGGTGTTAGTGAAAAGGGAACTTGAGTTCATCTGATAGAGCTGTGGGGGTATATTTCATAAGAAAGTCCACTGGACTGCCACTAACCAATTGCAAGCAGTTTTGACGGTGCTGAACTTTGGGAGAACAGAGCTGGACAGTTCAATATGGCGGAAGCTGTTTTAGCTTAATAGCCTTAACCTGATTTGTTCTCCTCTTTGTTGGCTACAAACTGCTCGGCAAAAGAGGAATGATTTTGCAGACTGTTACCAGACAGGGATAGTTTGTCCAGACACATCTTTTGAATAAACTGTGTGAATTTGTTCCATGAGGAAGCTAACTGTCATATTAGCTGATACTTTTTTTATTATTATTCAACAGAATTCTTTATTGAATGAAATTAGCACAATACAGAGAACACAATGCCAGGGTTCGCACATGGACCAGTGCGAAGAAAACAGAAGGAAGCTCGGAGTATTATTGTGACTCCACAAAACAGGCATAGCTATCAAAAAGGTCGTTAATGGTGCAAATACGTCTTTTATGTTTTCTTTCTCCTCTTACAATAAACTGTGTGAACTTATTGTACCATTAGCGACCATGGTCACAGGACAATAGGTTTATGTTTGTGTTGAGGCAATAAATCCTGCTGCTGTTAGCAGGCTTATTAGCTTGGAGAGCTGCTTTCCCTCTTCAGTAACCCTTTATTCAATGACATTATGTACAGTCCAAGACAAAATGCCGTGGTTGGTGAACAGCTCTGTATAGGGAAAATGGAAACAAGCTTATGAATGACTTGCGTGAGCATATTCTCGGCCAGTTAGTGTGTTGGCGTTAGCTCACCAACTTGCCCTGCGAGTGTTGTCACTATGTCAGGACGACTACTAGTTTCGCTTTGCCACTTTGTGATGTGGCCAGACCTTCAGAGACATTAAAAACAAGAACACCGGCTGACAACTATTCACACATGCCAACTTAAAGCAAGTTGCATATGTGGTTATCATTAGGTCAGAAACAGAGACAGATGTATAACGCAAATGAACAAAGTGCAGAAATAACCCATACTTCACCTCCCTTTTCCATTTAGCTCGAACACTAAGGATTGTTAGTAGACAAAAATGGAAATCCATTTCAGATTTAATTCCCGGTGTGTATTAACTTGCCACGACCTGAGGATTAGGCAATGACAGTCACTCACTTACTTACACAATTGCACACACACACTCGATGATTTTGATCTTATCAAAGCTGACATGCCATGCATTTTGATGCGTACTGCTTTGATTCCTGTTTAAACATTGTTTTCACACAAATGCTAATTTAGAAAAGAAGGGAAAGATGTGCGGTGGACTGTCTATGAGACATCCTGTGAATTTTGTTTAGGAAGATCTGAAAATGTGTGTAAACTGAGATTCGACAGGTTTACGTCTCCAGCCTTTATGAGGAAATGTCGGTCTTTTCTTTTGTTGCTGTGGTAATATTGTTGAAGTTTGAAGACAATAAAGCTTGTTGAACTGAGGGCGGCAGGCAGGAATTATAGACAGACGGAAACAGAGAACAAATTGTCTTGTACGTCTCAGTATATTTAGTGTTTTAATCTGAGAGACTAACGCCTCCTTGTCTCTCTGCTACTTCTCCCCTTGCACTGGTCTTCTCTCTTGGGAAAGATGCTATTGTTCCTTCACTGAAAAAGTAATATGTGTGGGAGGTGAGGTCTGCCTAGAGAGTCGGATGTGTTGTGTGTGTGTGTGTGTGTGTGTGTGTGTGTGTGTTTGTGTTATTAGCAGGTTTGCAGTGTAAATCCTGAATTATTTCTTTGGGTTGGTTGGTGTCAGAGGGTCTGTGCACAGCTTAAAGCCAGTGTGTGGTGCTATTGGATCCTAAAGAGTTAATGGGTTTGTGTTAAGGCTGATTTGTCACTGCGCAGAGTGTAATTAGAGTCAGGCTGTACATATTTAGAGCTCTAATTAACTTGTTTCGAGGTTTACCGGCTGCATGTAACAAATCCATCTGCAAACCCAGACTCTGCTGGATTTTAATGTAACAGCATTCAAGTATGTACATATGTGTGTAAGTCTGTCAATGTATCAAATAGTGTCATTGTAGAATCATTGGTTAATGACCTTTTCCAGTATTTGCAGATGAAAGCTGCTGATATGTGATCATTTGTGCCAGAAATCTCTGTACTGAATTTTGACCATTTCTAATGACCACTAATGACAATTATATACATATAACCAGTAGGCATGACAAAGTATCTGTTGGTCCCCTCTTGATCCTCCACATACTACTGCCTATGAATGGTGTGTGTGTGTGTGTGTGTGTGTGTGTGTGTGTGTGTGTGTGTGTGTGTGTGTGTGTGTGTGTGTGTGTGTGTGTGTGTGTGTGTGTGTGTGTGTGTGTGGGTTGGCTTATGTCCAAATTGGGGATATACACTAGACTCAAGACCAGTTGATTCGGGACAGCGGTGCAATTGGGGACAAAAAGTGGTGTCCTCATTTTGGAAAACTGTGATTTTTAGGTCAACAGTTAAGGTTATTGTTAGGTTAAGGTTAGCGTTAGGTTAAGGTTAGGTTAGGTTAAGGTCAGGTAGTCCTTCAGGTTAGTCTCCAGGAAATGAATATAAGTCTATGTAAATTCCCCAAAAGTGACAGAAGTAAAGGCTGTGTGTATGTGTATGTGTGTGTGTGTGTGTATATCATGTTATCATGTATAATATGTTATCATATATATCCATGTTCCCATCAATTGCAGAGCATACCTACGGCAGTTCGTCATCCATGTTAAGATAGTCATGCAACACTGTGGGGCTGATCATCTCTGATTTTTATGCCTTTTTTAAAGTTAATGTCTCCAGATGTTTAGCTTTTAATAGATGTTTTAACTTTTAATTGATTTTATACCTGGTCTGCTACCTCGGCCTCGGCTTGATAATGACTTTTTTTTTCTCAAACTACCCGTCAATGGCATTATGTGTAAAATGCAAATACAACTACACACAGCTAGAACAGAACACTCAACACTAAGAAAAAAGGATGAACTTAGTTTTGGATTTCCTACCATTACAACTGCCCAGGTGAAGCACATTTCAGCTATGGCTGCATCCAGCTGTAACTTTATGGACCAAAGCACCTCTCTACAACCCACTGTTTCTTCTGTGGCCCAGGACTTCAATGCCACGTTGCCCTGGTCCATCTCCATAAGCTCTTCCATTTCATGGGGTTTCCATCAGACAACCAATGGCCTACCCTTGCCCAGGCCTGCGCCTCCATACACACACAGGAGGCTTGGGTATCAAGAGCAAACACCCTTCCTACTCAGCACTGCACTCTGTCCACTGTTTTGGAGGAGTTGGTCTAAGGCTTCTCTGGTTCAACTCAACAACCAGTTTGCTGTGCTGAAGGATGGGTAGACCTGCTTCAGTGCAACAGGAAGAGATGGTGCTGTGCCCACTCCTTGCTTGCCCCAACTGACTCTGATCGGTAGGTGTCCTGGCGTCGGAGTACCAGGCAGCCCGGCAATGCTCTTCCCAGGTGGTTGCTCTACTCCATGTATGCACCGCACCTTGGACCAGCAGCCACCACCACCACCACCAATCTGCCCCAGAAGGGTTGGACAAGTTCCACCTGGAATCATCTCTCCCTCCCATGCAGAAACTCCAGCCTAGGAATCCTCTGTTCTGATGATGGGGATCACTTACGATTCCATTATCAGGGATGTCAGGGCAAAATTCCCCAAAACCTTTTGCTTTCCCGGAGTTATGGCTAAATACAATCTTTTGCATTTTGGAAAACCATCCCACAGCAGCTCAACTCATTTCACATATCAGCACAAATGACATAATTTGTCAGTAGTCTTAACTGGTTAGTTATTAATATAAGTTATTTTCGGTTCTCTAGACTTTCCAGCTTGCACACATCTCCACTCAAACTCAACACACGGACTGTTACATAGACAATTTGAATCTCTTTTGTGAACATTCCTTCTTTTTTACAAAAGGATGGACGACACCTGAGCCACCTGGGTTCACAGATGTTAACTGCAAACATTCTCCACAGTATCTCAACTTCTCCACATGAATGACTGATGATACAAAACGCTTTTGTACAGAAAGTCTGTATGAGGACAGATAGAGAAGCAGAGGAGGGAGAGTTTGGAGAGACTGTATTTTCCTCAAATGTATCTCCTCAGAGTCCTCAGTTCCTCTCTGCCCACATCTTCGTCAAGCTGCATTACCCCCTTCAGGTGGTGCCTCAGTAGATTTTAGTTGTTCATCTCCCAATAATTTTTATTGTTTTAATGAATTTTATCATTTTAAGCGCAGTGATGTATCCTCTAGTATTGTATAGGCTAAATCAAAACACAACTTTCTGCAATTTCTGCAAATCATTTTGTATAAATCACCTCATTACTGATGATGGTGAGCTAGACTGTCTGTTTCTTACTGAAATCCTATTGGGTGTGAATGCACAAGCAAGAAGCTGCAACTTAATAGGAGCTGCAAATTATGTGTTTTCCCATTCCTGTAGAGAAGTTAGGAAAGGTTTCAGTTCTCGCTGAAACTCTGAAGGGCAAAGACATTGACCTTGGAGCATTTTCTTCTTTTGAGTGTAATGCAGTAATCTTGAACTATCACTCACCAATATTGACTGTAATAATCTATAGGCTGCCAAAACTCTCTCAACTTTGTTGGTTCATTTCTCTAAATTTCTTTTATTCATGGTTTTAATATGCATACATGTTGATAATAAGGCGGATAACATATGAGAGTGAGAGCGTCATAATGAGCCAACTCATAATCTAGATCACACTGCTTTTTAACACCATCGATCACCTTATCAACCCTGTTACAGCACATAGCAACCTTCTTATTGTTGCTAAATGAGATGAATTTGTGAACGTCTTCAAAGAGAAGACAGCCAGCATTAGGCCTACTGTCAATTCCACAATGCCATGACATCCAGTTTACAGCGTGAAGCCTTGCTGGACAGTGGTAACAACACTGAAGTCCTCTGCATGCATGCTTGACCCAATCCCAACCTCCTTTTTCAAGAATGCTTTCAAATCAGTGTCTGTGGAGGTTCTCACAATTTTTAATCACTCATGGTTCTCTTATAAAACTGTAGCCTTGATCCCTCAATATGCAGCAACTACAGACCAACCTCCAATCTTCCAATATGTAGTCACATTTTAGAAAAACTTGTGTGCATTCGCTTAATCAATTTTAATAGCTCAAATAATAAGTTGAAATAAGTTTGGTTTTCAGGCTAATCACGGCACTGAGACAGCCTTGGTAAAAGTGGTAAATGAGATCAGGATACATATAGATGTCCATAAACCTTCAGTGTTGGTACTAATCTGAGTGCTGCTTTTGATAGTTGATCACAAAGTTCTTTTAAATAGACTGAGGGATCACAGTGGGCTTTTGTTTTTAACTGTTTTGTCTCTTATCTCTCTGACAGAGAGTTGCAACTGATAATAACTTGCAAATGCAAAACCTCCACAATAACCTGTGGAGGTTGTGTGAATCAAAGATCAACTTTCAGGCCAGCTTTTTATCTTTATATGTTACCACCTGTGATGTCGTCTGAAGACACAATGTCTCTTTCCATAGTTACAGCGATGACACACAGCTTTATGTGGCTGTGTCTCCTAATGACACAGGACCAATTGATTCTCTTTTTAAATGTCTTTCAGATATTAATGTATAGATGTCACAAGATGGTTTATAGCTCGACCAGGAAAAAAAATGAAATATTAGTCCTAAGTTCTAAAGCTCAGAGAGAGAAACTGGTCTCAGGAATGTTACTGAAGTGCAACCATTTCTCTCTCTGAGTGACACAGAGAAACTAATGCACACTTTTATATCAAACAAGCTGCACTACTCTAATGCTCTCCTATCTGGTCTACCCAAAAAAAAATATATATCAGTTATAGCTGATTGAAAACTCTGCGACCAGAGTGCTTACCAGGAGAGATGATTTTGTGTCCCTTTTATCGTTTTTTTTTTGTCTTTTTGATCCTTTTTGATCTGTTTTTTTTTCAATCCAGTTTTTTTCACTCTATTAGGGTCTACACTTTTTCTGTCTTTTCATCGGCTTGTCAGTCATCTGTGAAGTACTTTGAATTGCACTAACCTGTGTGAAAGGTGCTATACAAATAAAGAAAAAAAGACCCAGAGACTCATCAGTACTTATTAATTGCTATGATGGGTCAAAGCTTTACCCTAATTGTTAAACTGTGATAGATGTTCATAGCAAACTCGATTTTACAGTAATAATTTTACATTTTGCATATGTGTTCTCTTGCAATGAAGTTTGGAAGGCTTTACAATCATTTCCACATGCTGATAGTTGAAAATCCAGTTTTAACTAACAAGAATTATCCTTCAAGTCCATCATAAGACAAACTTTCCCAAACAGCAACCACTTCCAGAACAACTAATAATAATTCTTTTATGGTTAATGGTTCCCTTAGGTGAGGCAAAGCAGCTTTTACAATGATTTTTGTGTAATAAGTGTAACCCACCCACAGAACACAGCAAAGGATTTCTCTGCTTGGACACCTAATGCACAAAGCCATCTGATATACAAATATTATTAAAAAACATATTTATCAGCCACAGTCCAGCATGAATGTCCGTCATATCTGATATGAACAACACCGAATGGCCAATATCTGATTTTTAATAAAAGGATAATATTGGCACCATATATTGCAGTTGCCCACCTATACCTCAAACCGTATACCTTACTAATCATGAAAAGCACTGATATGGTTTTTTAAAGCATATTAAATATGAGTGAGACAGAAAGGAGTAAAGCATAGACGACTGCTGAAAAAAGAGAAAGTGCTCTAAAAAATATGATTCTTTCAGTCACCCTCACTATCTTTGTGAGCCACAGAGCCGATTAGATCGTGTTACGAACACAGGCAGGACCCAAGTGCAGGACACAGACAAGATGGTGTTAGTAGTCAAAGAGGTTATTTTAAAAGGGGGTCTGGATGAGGGGGTTATGGCAGGGAATGAGATCCATCTGGTGCAGGACGAGGAAGGATGATGGAAGAGTGTGGCTGGGCGTGCATGTGGAGAGAATGAAGGGAAAGCGTGGCTGGCAGAGATAGCATGGAGGCTTGGAGGTCGCTGGCAGGCAGACAGGTGAGCTGTTAGATTGGCAGGTGAGTGATGATTTTGGGATAGAGAGAGACAAGTTAGTAACATGAAACACAAGGAGAATAATCACTAAGACAAAAACTAGATTGGCCTTGTGAAACAACGACCTAAGAACAGTGTCCATCAAGCTTGGTGGGAGTTATGGTGCTTGATCTGGATATAAGCCAGATCCTTGCGGTCTGTCCAAACAATGAACAAATGTTCCCTTTCAGCAAGTGCCTCCACTCCTTCAGGGTGAACTTGGAGTGGAGGTGAGTTGGGTCAGGGTCACAGCAACTCTACTGTAATCCCTGATGAAGGGGCAGTAACCCACTGACGTAGGTTTGGGCCAATTAGCTACTGTCTGGATCTTTATAGGGTCTGTCCTCACTTGCCTGTTTTCAGTGATGCACCCCAGGAAGAACACTGAGCTGACGTGCAACTCATTTCATCAACTCACATTTTTCTGCTTTTACAAAGCGCTTGTTCTCCAGCGGCCTTTGAAGGTCTTCCTGCACATATGCACAAAATGATCCTCTGGGTTGTGGGAAAAGACCAGGATTTCATCCAGGTACACAAAGACTGAGCAGTTTAGGAAGTCTCGCAACACATCATTGACTAATGTCTGGAGAACAGCAGAGACATTGGATGGGCCAAAAGACATCACCAAATACTCAAAATGGCCAGGGGATGTGTTGAACGCTGTCTTCCATTCATCCCATTCCTGGATACCAACCAGGTGTTTTGCATTTCCCAGATTCAGTTTGGAGAAGATGGTGGATTCCTGGATGAGTTCAGAGTTAATCAAAGGTAAAGGATACTTGTGTTTCACAGTGGTGGTGTTGCGGTCTCTGTAGTTGATGCAGGGGTGAAGAAAGCAGTCCTTTTTGGACATGAAGAAGAAACCTGCTCTCAGGGGAGGAAATTGGCCAAATGACTCCAGCGGCCAGGGAGTCGTGGATGTGTTTTTATATTACCTCTTTCCAGACAGGACACGATGAACAGATGACTGGAAGGCAAAAGAGCTCCAGGTAGGATATCAGTGGAGCAATAATATGGGTGATGAAGAGGAAGTGAGAGTACTGTTTACTGAAAACTTCCCCTATATGATGATGAGCAGAGGGAATGGCTGACAAATCTGAAGACTCAACAGTGAGTGGGGAACAGTGGCACGAGCAGTTTGCAGGCAGAATGAGTGACAGAAGGATCTCCGGCAAACCAGCTTTCCAGTTGACCAGTCTAAATATGGATTAAGAGTCTTTAAATGGGGGCGACCTAAGACTGTGTGGAGTGTGTGAAGAGGAAATGAGGTGAAACTGAATATACTCGCCATGGTTATTAGAAAGAATGAGCTGCAAGGGTTTGGTGCGGTGGGTGACTTTGGAAAGGAGCTTGCCATTCAGAGTGTTTGCATGAGCAGCTAGATTGACATCAAGAAAATTTTCGTTTGCTCCAGAATCCACCAGAGCATGTAGGGCTACGGACTGTTGATTCCAGCATATCGTACCTTCAAATTGCATTCTGAGTTAGGCTGTTAAAGATGGAGTTCGGCTCACCAGAATCCCCACAGCTAATGGTGAGTCCTCTCTTTTGGTCAAAGGGGACAGGTTGCATGGAAATGACCAGTTTTGTCACAGTAAGTGCAATGCCAACTTGGGTCCTACAGAGCCATTAGGCCGACGAGTGGCAGGTCTGACCCAGCTGCATGGGCTCCTCTCTCAGAGAAATAGGAGTGTTGCTACCAGGAATGGCACAGGAAATGGGAGAAACTTGGCCAGCTCTTGTTAGAGATGGAGGGGCAGAATGAGACGTGAGCCTGGGAGGTCAACACTTTTCATTGACCTTGATGGAATACGCCATCATGTCAAGAAAAGATGTGAACAGGAATTCATAAGGACCGAGGAAAAGACAGCCGAGGTGCCAACTGAATTTACACTAGGCTACATAATTATGTGACATTAATGATGTACAGTGTGAAACTACAGTGAAGATGGACTGCTAAAAGTACATCTCAGATACTTCAACCAATGCATTCTTCTCATGTTGCTTCATGCAGGCTGCATAAATTTGGACATCTGGTGAAAAATATTATTTCATTACCAAGGTTAAAATGAAATACAATAAAGAATATAGGTATGCATGCGGTAAGTCTGGGTGCTGAGCAGCATCATGAAAACCATCAGTTGATTAAAAAAAAGTGTAATGCAGACATGCAACAGAGAGAGAGAGAGAGACGGAGGGAGCATGAGAATATGGACAGAAGCGTCGATCATATCTTTGATCATGAAGCCGAACGTTACTCTATGATTCTGTGGTTTATCAGTAAAGTGTATGAACTACACTGCAATCTAGAGTCTCTGTTTACAGTGAGAAACAGACAGATCGATCTGTGTTTAGACTTCTGCTCGTCTCCACTATGAAAAGTCTGTATCCTCACTGTGCTGCATTATAAACAATCACAAACTGGTCATGGGTCATATCTCTAGCTTGCGTCCAGGCGCTGTCTCTGCCTCTTCATCTCCTCACAGTTCTCATGCATTAGTTCCAGGTTGTTGACTGTGTAGTCGCTGTGGCTGGTTTGATATGCAGTGGGTTGGTGTTCAATTTTGCTGTCTGCTGTAGTGTAAAACGTCCTCAAATATGTATGATTGTATGAAAATTGTATGAAAATGCAAGATAGGCATAATGTCTAGATCTACAGATCGATCAATCATTATCATTATCGACAGTAATATTCTTGTACATCCTGTATGATTTTTAATATACTTATTATGATCTGCCGTTAATCTCATGTATATAATAGCTTCAGCTTCCTCCACACAACTCAGTAAAGGCCTTGAAATGTTGACTTTATTGTTCTTTGAAGTTATGGATAATATAGGCTGTGTGTAATGTGACATGAGCTGATCGTTACTGACGAATGGTGCATCACTTTCAATGTGACTGCCGCAAGGAATTGTGGGATGGCATTATCTCTTTTACTTTTGTGAAGGATGGTCCATTGTATCCTATGTTAAAGAGCTAAGAAAGGAAGCATTGAGGCACCTTTCTTTAGCGTTCCTTCCTCAGCAGAGAATTCAATTAGCTTTTATTATGGCTGCCATATAGATGTTTCCAGAACTAATAAAGCTTGCTTTCCTATTTGATTTTCAAAACAAAACAGTGAGCCACAATCATTTGTGTAACCATGAACAAATGGCTGAAAGAACAAAGGTGAAGAGCAGAAAGGAAAAAGCTGTCACTATTTATTTTAAAGACGTTGACGTGACTTGGGGTTTGTTTCCCTGACCAGAATCTGAACTTGTCTTCTCTAAAACAACAAAAACAACAACTTTTGATTAATAGGATTATCGGGGCACGAGGGAACAGGAAATGCTTTTTCAACGTCAACCTAAAAACGCAGCTTCTAGAATCCACTGCTCACGTTGACGCTCACAGAGCCATATTGGATTGATGCGTAAATACAAGTGGAATCAGACAAAATGGGGCCATTCGCTCCCAAATCAAACACAGTGGGAACTGAATGCCGAAGGTCTCATCCTGACAAGAACGTATTAGAAGTACAAGAGCTGCACCGGAAATGATAATGCGAGGGGGAACCCACTGTTCCTGTGGCATGACTTCAAGTTGAAAGTGCCGTTTGAAAAGGGTATTACAATAATAGTTCCAGGATACACAGGGAGTTGGAGAGAAAGAGAGGTGAAATACGAGAGAGATGAAATATGGATTTGAAGAAACACAGGCAAGAGAAGTGACAAAAGGAAATGTCAGGTGGCTGCAAAGGAGAATGTTTTACACCCTGATCTGCTTTATCATTTATGAATATCAAGTGGCACATGAGAAGCCACTAATATACCTCCAGAATTTTCATTTTGACCATATCGCTTTGTGTTTGTGTGTGTGTGTGTTGTGTGTGTGTGTGTGTCAGACATTGTTCACCTTGTTATTAAGCCTTGTTAAGTGATTCTGCCCATTGAGCCTGATCATATTCCCCACTGCTTCACACACACATTTCCACACGGAGACCTTCGGCTTCTTATTGAGATGCTGGTTTGCTTTTCCAAAGCCGCCCACTCATCCGCCCTTTTATCCTGCCGCAGGGCAGCTGTACCAAGCCAGCCCTGCTGTGTAGGCCAGAGAAGGTGTAAGGCACTCTCTCATACACAAACACACACTGGGAACATGGCTGTGTACTACATCCAATCTTTGGCTGCGAGGGGAGAAGAGATTACATGGTTATAACACTCAGCTGGTCTAGTTTGTGTGTGTATGCACATAGGGCATAATAATACCCATACCTAAGCCGACCTCTTGTGTTCTACGTGAGATCAGAACAGTGGATGTTCCCTTAAATCCATTTACTTTCATTGGCATGTAAATGTTGTTTATTAATTTGTGAAGCCTTAAATTTCCATAAACGCATTTTGAGCTTAGGACAGTCGTCTTGGTTTGGGCTCAGTTTGTTCCAAACTAAGCTCTGGTTACACATTTTCATGCATGGAACTCATCCAAATTCCCAGTGTGAGAAAGCAGCAGTTACGACAATGCAGAACAATACTTAGTTTCATTGAACAATACTATATTATATTCATGGGTTTAGAGTAACCTTTTAAAATAAGTGATCAGTACAGCCTGTGACACAAACACCACAAACGTAGCAGCTGCTTTTGTGTGCAAACACTCATTTTTAGGACTTTTTTCAGGAACTGCGTCGATTTTTGGTAAATGAGCTATTTTGTCTGTTACATATGGAGCCTGCTACAAACAGCATAGCAGAATACAAATATGCAGCCAGCCCTTACACCAGACTGTATTTGCATTCTAATTTACCTCAGCATTATCATTAGTTTGGCTGGAAACCATTATCAACTACTAGCACTTTAGAATAACTAATAGGCATTTACAGCTAATAACAATGCAGGCACACACCTAACATTTCTAATGAATATTAAGTTGTGCGTATAAAGCTGCTTCCTGGCCACAAGGCTTACACCAGTGATATCAAATACATTAACCGTTGTCACTCTGGAGGAGGTGATTTTTTTTATTATTGTGTCTATAAAAGCCTGGCTGCAGAGCTGGAAGGACAAAACAAAGCATTGACATGATGTGGCCTGTGTCCAGCTTGTGTCAAATACAATTTAGCTGAGGAAAATTTAATATGCATCACTTTCTCTGGGTATATTTATGGACCCAAAGTTTCCAGTGAACACTTCCCCTTGCTTCCATTTTCACAGTACGATTTTGACAAGTATGGCACTGTCCTAGCTGGCCCCACCATCCGTCTGACTGGCATTTACTTTGACACTGTCACAACGACCTGTCACCACCTCTGGGGGTGTTTCCCAGTGGTGATCTGATGTGTAATGTACATACAGTAGGTATTTATACCTCTATTAGAGTCAGAATTATTGTGTGGAAGAAAGATTATATCACCTTCCAGTCACGTCTGATTTGCATCTTCCACAAATGTTTTCTAGTGGGAATTGCAAATAAGACATCAGGGTTGATTTCTATCCCCTGACATTGTGGATACATGTGCAGAGTATGACAGTCTAAAGAAATATAATCAAAACTATGTGGCTTGTTAAATTATAGATGATTTTTATGTGGTGGTGATGGAAATGACATCTTTAATCATTGAAGCACATACTTAAAGAGACTAGATGTTTTCACATTTCTTACATGGTGTGAAAAGAAAAAAAAACATCTCCACATGTTAAAACAGATTTTTTTGGACAAGCCTTTGGTAATTTTGTTTACTGGTTTGGGCCCAGTCTGCTATGCCCAAACACTGCATGTTTACAGCCGATAACTATTTCACATTCTTGTACCCATTAGTTGGAGTTGATACCTAAGTAAAAGTTTAAAATGTGTGAAATGATGCTTAAAAACAGCTAGTCTGACCATGTCCAATGGTAATCGTCTATACCTTGGTAGGTTCAATGATTTCCTGGAGCCTTGCTTTCACTGTAAGGATGCCAGGCAACCAGGAGACTCCAAAAATCACTGTGTCTGGCCAAGATATTGTCCAGAACACAACCCCTTCAGCACAAGCCAGTGCATTCCTAATTGTCAGTCCCAAGCCCAGATGAATGGGGAGGGATCCATTAGGAAGTTCATCCAGTGTGAAATGTCTGTGCCAAATCAAATATGCAGATCACGAAATCAGATTTCCGTGCTGGATCGGGTGGGTCCTGGTTTGCCAGCGAGGTGGAAACAGATTATCCGCTGTGGCATCCCCCAACGGAGACTAGCCAGAAGAAGAAGAGTTACTTGTTGGTGTATTTTGTTACCTTTAGACAAAGTCAGACTGGCTGTTTCATGCTGTTTCTAGTCTTTATGCCAATCTAAGTTAATCAACTGCTGGTAGAAATCTCATCTTGAACCTCATGTAAAGAATAAACGCATTTACCAAACTATTCCATCAGTGATCATATTGTATTTTGCATTTCTAGATGCAGCATATTTTTCAAACAAATTGTTTTGGATTGAGCTAAATATTAGTATTAATTGTATTATTGTTATTAGATGTTTGTATGAAAGGGACATTATGTCATTTCTCCAAGTCTTGCACTTGGGTAGAAGGTCAGATATAGACAGTTTTATCAATACTGCTGCTACCACATATTATATATCTGGCTCACTTAGCATCATGGCTACCTGGCCTGATTAGGAAATGCAACACTTTGACCTCGGCTGTATTAGTGAGATTAATTGTCATGGTAATGATTTGTGTCCAGTGAGATCAACAATAAATGTCAAACATTGCTGGAAGCGTTAGACCTGCTCTGAGGTGTTAGAGCGGACACACAGGACTATCCTCTCTCTCTGTCTCTCTCTCTCACACACACACACACACACACACACACACACACACACACACACGCCTGCAAAGACTACCAGCCAGAGGCCAGTGCTTGTCCAATCAATACACAAATTAACAAGACAAATTAAATTTGTGTAATTACAACACCCTTGCAGAATGAAAAAGTTTGCAGACAGGGGGTCAGATAAGGATTGGCAGAAGTAGGTGTGTTTGCTTTTTAACTCTTCCCCTCAACCAAAAGGAACATGTACCACTTTATTCTCTTGGATATTTACTCATACAGTGCCACTATCAGAAAGGAGGACTGAGTGATGAATAAAGAAGTGGAAGAAAAGGGATCTAGCAAGCAACAGCACCCACAAACGCACAGATTCACTTTGGCATTACGTTCAATTTCCACAGAGCTGTTTTGTAGCAGTGCCCCCCAGCTCAGCACTGCAACAGCTTTCAAATAGGAGCTGCTGCTGGATGCGGAGATCTAATATGCGTCGGCTGCCGGGCTGGCTAGCTAGCTGACAGATCGTTTATACAAGAAGCTCTCCGCTCTGCACTCGCTGCATCGCCTGCTGATTCGCACACAGGCTGACTTCTGCGGGCATTAGTGTATATGTGACGGCTTGTGTGTGGCTGATGAGTGGGTGTTTGCGTGTAGCAGTGTGATTTGGGATGCTGTTTATGCAGTCCATATGCTCCTGGTTTGACTCCTGTGTATCCTCAGGCCGTCAGAAGAGGAGGGCATTTTTCATATTTAAGAGCCCCCCCCAACTCTGTGGGAGTTCAAGCTCTCCTTGCACACAAAGCGCACACATTTACTCTCTTTCTCTCTCCCTCGCTCTCCCTTTTGTCTGTCTCGGAGTAGGACGTAATGAATTACGTATGAGTAGCAAAAAAGAGGCCTGGTTGTGTGAATGAGCCTTTTAAGAGCAAAGTCTTGTCCTAACCCTCGTACACCCAGAGCATTTAAAAGGCGTGCCGGCCCCTATGAAGATGCTCCTGTTTGGCCCGCTGCACACCCAGCTAGCTTTCCAGCTAACCTCTCACACTCTTTTCTTTTTCTGTTCTTGTTTGTATGTCTCAGTGTAGCTCTTTCACTCAGTTCAGTTCTATTTAACTTTACCAAAGCAACAGTTCAACATTTATTATGTTCGCCAGAGGGACTATAATGTACATGTTTTTTTTAATGTGGCTATATGGCTGTAGGATATTTTTGTACTTTATATAAATATACTATCATAATATAATGCTGTTTTTAATAGTGTTTGCTAGTGACCATGGGATTTGTACTTTCTGTATTGTATTTTGTAAGTTCTATTAATCATATATATAAGTATTATCACATACTAGTAATCACATGCGTATTATTATGTGGGACTGGCACAAATACAAGTGTTGTTGTGTTGACGAGGCACACACCAGTCTGACTTGTCTCTCCTGATGGAGACTCCAATACCTAAACTCAGGCTGTGAGTACTGATGTGATACCGGTCCTCTCTTTTCCTCAGATTCTCTATAACAGTTCCTTCTGTATAAGTGGCCTTCTCAGTTTTTGTTACAGAGCTCGTCTGAAGTATTTCCTTTTCTTTTTTTTTTTCATACTCCTTTTTTTCTGAGCTGCTCTCCTCTTACCTTTTCTTATACATGCAGTTAGATCAAACATAACTTTGTCTATGCAGTGTTTGCAGACAAGTTCCTCACAAAAAGTGCTGAAAATGTACTTTCAGAAAAACTGTATAGAGTAAAACTTTCTAGTACAACCACTGTACTGTGTGCGTGCCATTCATTTACCCCAGCTGAAGGGGTTAACATTAACAATATTGATTACAGATATAAATTTGATGATAACTGACATAATACAAGACAGCACTTGGTAAAGATCTGTGCCAGTCTCATCACATATACTGGGAGGCATCATTGATGGATGGGGTTCATAACATTCTGTGTTGGAAACAAAGAACATTTAACTTACTGCAAACCTGTTTAACTCATTAACGCAAAATAATATAAAAATCATGAATCAATCAACAAAGAAGAAACTTGATTCTCACTCCTTTGATGAAATTTGACTGCAGCACATTCTCAACTCCAATTATTTATTTCTTTGCTTCTTCCATCTGTTTTTTATTTGTTCTCTCTTTGATCCATTATCATGTTCTTCTCTACTCATCACCTTCTGTTTCTCCCTTTTGTTTTGTCTGCATGTTCATTCCTAATTTATTTCCCTCACTGTCCATCATCCCACCTGTCATCTGCCATCTTGCTACTTGGCCTTCTTCCCAGCTTTGTGCTCAATCACACTTGCTCCTAATCTTTCCTCTGTAAATCGCCACTTGTTTCTCCTCCTCCACTCTTACTTTTGCCATTTCCTTCTCTCTTCCACATCCTCCCCTTTTTTTCTTCCTGCCTTACTTCTGGCTCTTACACCTCTTTGTGGCTCCCCATCACTTCTTTCTATCTCTTCTTGCTGCTTCACTTCACCTCTGCGTTCCTCCTTTGAGACCTGTGAAGTCTGTCTTCATCTCTTGGGAAAATGTCACGTCAATCTTGACAAGAAGGCTCCTTAGCTGTGCCAGGCAATCGCTTGGTCAATTTAACTGGTTTTGGGTTTGTCTCTGCATGTGTGTGTGTGTGTGTGTGTGTGTGTTTCTGTGTGAGCGTGCATGTGCAGAGATGCACATTGTTAGGCTTATGCAGGTGTCCTTTGTGGCTTTGAGTGTACCGCCAGCTCAGACGTATCTAGCCGCTCCAGTGCGAGTGTGAAGGGAGGCGTGGGAGAGATACCGTAAGCATACGTTGGGGTTCAAGACAGGAGGAGAATCCCCTAGGGTGGGGAGGGGGCAGCCTGAAGAAAGGAAATTGAAAGAGTGAGACATGTGAGATAAAGAAGGAAAAAAAGGTGAGCCGTCCCAGGTGGGACAGTAAATGAGAGAGAGGAATGGATGAGGCTGCAGAGCTGTGGGGGAGAGAAGTAGAGTCTAAAGACAACAATGTGTAAGTTAAACAAAGGAGGGAGGCTTTGGATTGAATTGACATATTGAATTTGCCCTGTTCTTTTTGGTCAATTGTCTGGCCTCGGCCAATATATTAAAATTAATTGGATCATTCCTGAAGTGCAGCAGCAACTCATCTTGTAGCTGGAGTGGATTAAATCAACTTGCAGGTAATTGAAGGAAAGTTGAGAGGAAAAGAGAGGCTAACCACAAACTTGTTCTCTGGCTTAAAAAATGACATTACCAGGGCTTTGAATTATTTTTTTTTTTACCTATATGAGAGGCAGCATAATGAAGTATGGGACACTCATCACAAAGACACATCTCAGCCTTGACAAGGCAATTAGAGAAGAGTAGCATCTCGTGTGCTCAACAACACCTAATTGCATCTAATTCAAGGTGAAAATGCAGTGAGATTCATGACATGAAACCATTTGTGAAGGTGGTGATAAAGTTATTGCTCACAAACACTAAGAGTCAACACATCTCAATACATGTCATAAGTCAGCCTGATTGAAAAAAGTGCTTTCACAAAGGCACAGTAAAAAGCAAAATGTCAGTAGAAAGCGTTTGTGAATTATTTGAAAGCAGCACAATGTAAAAATGTCAGTTACCGTGAAAAAGTTAATGAAAGAGTGAAGCAAGGCACGAGGTAAAAGAGAGAGACGGGAGATGAAAGAGTGCTGATAGACAGACTGACATTGCAAGAGATGCAGCAAGAGGGATGACGAAAGCTCTACCGAAGTCAGACACACAGCGGGTTGAAGAGCAGTGAGACGGGAATTTGATTGTTGTCGGCCTCATTTGAATTCCAACTTCTACTGACTCAAGCATGAAGACAAATGTCATAGTGCAGAAGTTAGCGAAATTCACACTGGAGTTTTGTCTCAGTGTTAATTATAATTCTGGCATATACTGTAACCACTTTGTGAGTTGTGAGGCTAGGAGTTAACCAGGAAAGTGCCAAATGGGAGTCCTCAAAATGAAACAGTAGAACAAATTCTTCAGTGGAAACTGAATCCCTATTTCAGGCTGTGGAAGTGTGGGAGTGTAGCTTTAGGGTGGCAGCGGGGAAATCGGCAACAGTGAGCTATTGGACATGAACTGTGACGGCCTATTATTATTTTTTAATTGAATAGAGCCAACAGAGACATTCTGCACTCTTGACGTAAGCCATAATTTCAAAACAGCATAATTATAACATTTTTTGTCAAGTCACTACAGTCACACTTGTATTTTTTTTCCACATTCCCTGTTTTGAATGTAAATGCATGTCTGTATTTGGCTCAGACTTTGCCATAAGTTTACTTTTTGTCCTCACTGCCACAAGAGTATTAAGTGTGGCCTAATACAAGGGTGGAACAGTCCTTAATGCAGTGATCAGCTGCATGATAGTCATGTTTGGAAAGACTTCACTCCACCAGCATCATGGCTTGCATTAGCCATTGCAGCTTCTGACTGGGGCAGTCTTTTCATGGGCCACAGAAGGAAAAAATAAAAATGATACTATTTCATTCTTTTGACTTCACAGAAATTAGAAAAAATAAATAGAACCAGGAGAATAATGTACTCTGGAAAACCATTAGAGAACTAATAATTGAGTAAATGGCCTTAATAGAGTTGAGAAATTGACATTTATGAAGTTGTCAGTCTCTGTCTCTAAATGCAAGCTGTTGTAGCATGAAGTAAGAAGCCACCCTATGAGCAGAAACAAAGATGCTTCCCGTTATGCGTCTGCATGAACTTTTCAAGTTCAGCATGCATGATGATGGATTGCCAATGCCATTTGGCAGACATGCCCTCCCACAATTCCTTACATATGGTGCCGAGCACACAAGCAGTCTTAGCCGCTTCATTAACTTTTAATTTCCCATTTGAGTAAGTCAGAAAATACAATGTGATAACTTTTGTCTGATTTTTGTTGACTATCATGAGATGTGAAAAAAAAGGCAATAATCCTCATTAAAGCTAATAAACAGACAATATTAGCAATTTGACAAGTTATGTACCACACTGTAAGATATGGCACTGTATACACTACTCCATTCTCTGTCTTGCATCAGTCAGATACAATGGTTTCAGTGCTGTTTTAGAGACTCAAGTACCAGCACTAAATATTGGTTTTCTACAGCTTCAAATCAAAGCTATTGATTGCAGCTCTTCAAAACTCAATATATCTTAAAACCTAATGATTTCAAAGTAATCTCAGCCCTCACCGATCCTCCTGTTTCTCTCTTTCTCTCTCTTCATCTAGAGCTAATAGATGGGACCCCCACCTTGAAAATCAACCATGGCTCGGGCACAGTGGTGCTACAGTTGCCAGGCAACGTGAACGTGGCAGACAGGCGGTGGCATCGGCTGGATGTCCGCAGCAACAGCAAGGTGGGACGCTTCACCTATTTAACACCAACCACCGTATATTTAGCAAATAAGCTCCCGGCATATTCACACTGAGCCATACTGACAGATGAAAAACATCTTTTTTTCTTTCAACTTCACAGTTTCATAACTAAAGTCAAGAAATGTTTTCCTGAAATCTTTTTAAATTAGCAATTTAAACATGTCATTTACATAAACATGAACTTGTTTTTTTCTGATGTACACTCACATTAGCTAAGACGAGCCACTTACCTGTGCAAGGAAAGAAGAGAGTGTAACTTTTTGTTTTGCCGGCGCTTATCTGTGAGCTCTCATCGAGAAGAGTTCAGGTGCAATTCAGCTGAGCTGCAGTTATGTAAATGCCGAACTACTTAATGTCCTTTTAGACTGCACATTCGCACTTTCAAACAAATACAGTATCACCTATAAAGTAGAGGACACTAGTGCTGAATGTTTTTGTGAATGAGGAAAAAAGCCAATAAACCACTAACACAATGTGGTTGTGGTGTTGAACTACCACTTCATGAGGCGACAGCTCTATGATTACTGAACACCCACCCACACCTTTGCCCTCAGTTTGACACCAACTCATGCCGTCTGCTCTAGTTATAAATGAATCTGGCTTTGGAAGCAACATTTATAAATGGAAAATGTGTTTGCACACAACTTGAATGTTCTTGTCTAGATGCATCAAGATGATGCATAGTGAAAGCTGAATCCAGTCGGGATGTGATGAGATTTTCAGCCTCAAAAAAAGACAACTCAACTTTAGTCATGCAGATTTTGGCTGCTGCTTTTGAAAAAAACTGTTATATTGTTTCTGTCGCTGTAGCAGTGTCTTTGGTATCCTTGAAAATTTAAGGATAAAAATGTGAATCTCCTGCTTTGTATGACCTTCTCCCATGGGTCAAAACAAAGTGGCAGTGTAACTTTTGGTCAATGTTCAGAATTCATCTTGATCTGTAAATCTGAGTCAAGCCTCCCCTCCAGGAGAAAATAAAATGCATTATTTGACTACTATTCCAATTTTCACCTCATCTTGAGATATCCCCAGAAGAATAATGCACAGGTGGTGAGGTTTGTGTTTAACCTTACCATCTGTTAAATACCTTCTGCAGACCTTATTAAAGGTTTCAGTTTTCCCTTTAGTGAAACAGATGCAAGAAACGAGGTGCTGCTGTAGTTCCGTTTTACATCTTGCAGATGACGTGTTTGAAATTATACTTTATATGATTGGGCGATGCTTACAGACAGGTTTTTACTGCAATTACACATAAAAACTGTTGCCTTTTATGTGAACTAGTTTGAACAATTGCAAGAGAGCACCACTGTGAATCTTTGTTGATATGGACATTCAGACCAAAAATACATTTTCCCTGTTGAATTAATGTGAATACTAGTAGCCAGGGGTTGTGCTGCACATGGATCAGGGCGTTCTGGA
Organism: Holacanthus passer; assembly: GCA_025331565.1. Lineage (NCBI taxonomy): Eukaryota > Metazoa > Chordata > Actinopteri > Pomacanthidae > Holacanthus > Holacanthus passer. Next base: position 549,533 of record JAFREQ010000075.1, read on the forward strand.
CAAGTTGAATAACAGCAAAAAGTCCTGCTGAGCTCCCCAGCCTTGGACGAATGATTGTTAGACAGTTTAACAACATGTCACATTTTCAAGCTAAATGTTCTGATTTGGTGCATTTAATTAGTGATTCCTGTCATTGTTGTGCCTGATTAACATTTCCCAGATGATATTTCTATTCATTGTAACCTTGCAACTGAAGTTCCAATTATTTCACGTCATGTACTCCAAATACTGTATCACCCATTAGACTCCTTGCAAGTCCATCTGTTACGATTATTAGGCTCCCATATGGGGAAGATGTTAGTTGGAGATTTAGTATTGTAGAACTGTCTGCTCTGTACAGTGCGAAGGGAGAAGATAGTGGTGAGAGTGAGACAAATGATTGTAATAGCCCTCCTTTGACATTCTCTATCCAAGTGAATTTAATTGGAGTGAAATTAAACTAATCTTCATTTGACTGAAGACCACCTGGAGCTCTTCACCCCGAAGGACTCACACATAACCACTGCCTTATAGTTCTTGCCCCTCTTGAATATCAAGAAGACAGTCAGTGGTCCTATTTATAGAGTCTTTGATATAACCCAGCCTGAAAGCCTCGAGCCTCACAGTCTCACTCTAAGCCCAGGACACCTTAAAGCAGCCGGACCGGCTGTGTGTGAACCCTATATTGTGAAACTCATCCCAACGTAGAGGCAGACTGAGTCTGATTTTTGCGATTCAGTCAGCACCATCAAAAGCTTCTTTAAAACCTCAAACTAAATAATCACACATGCCCATAAATTAGAGTAATTGCAACATTGCTTACACTACCTCAAATGCAGGTTAACCAGTTTGATAAAGGCCATGTCATCAGGAACCCTGACTCGCCACTAGTGTGCAATGTGTTTGCAATTTGTGTCCTTCACCCAAATGACAGAAACATTTTTTACAAAATATTTTTCTTTATTAAATTTCTTTTGAATGACATGAAAAAAACTTCTCACGGTCAGCTTCACATTGACACGTGCATAAACGCAGGCTACATATGCTCAGTATAGAGAATGGGAGCAGCCAAAGGAACACGACTGCACCGAGACTTTGGGTAACACAACAGCTTTATTCCAAATCACATGAACAACAATGCACTGAGACTTTTGATGTCGCAACGGGGATTATTCAGCATCACAACGGTATTATTCCAAATCACATGTGTATCTATTCATTCGTCCTGAATATTCAGCAGCAGCTTACCAAACCTGGTTGTGTGACCTGGTTGGATAAGCTGCTGTTATGTGACGGTGTGAGATCAACAGCGGCAAGGACAGAGCTGCTGTCTGGAGATTTATTGTACGATTCAGCAGCCAAGAATCTGAACTATGAGCTGTGTTTTTTTGTTTTCTGCATTGTTTGCAGTGTGTATACATAGTGTTCATGTTTATTCCTGCAAACAACCACTCTTTGTGTGACATCATCAACCTAATTGATGCAACTGAGCAATCATCTGGCACAGCTGGTGTGTATTAGCCGCTGTTCCACAACACCTGAACCTTCCATCTGAAGCCGGTTTGAAAGTAAAAATTAAAGCTCTAAGTGACAAACATGCCTTTGTTATTTTACTGTAAAGAGTGAAAAATATGCCTACACCCACGAGTAAGGTCAGTTTTATGATTTTATTGGCATATTTTGGCAAGGCAAATGATCCAGTTCAGTATTTGTAAAGAAAGTTCTCTCTCTCCAACAGCTGTTTCTGTGTCTTTACGTAAGTCACCATCAAGGGGAACATCCTTAGTTGTACCCGACAGTGTAACATCGCTACTGTTTAATATTCTCTCATCTATCACACCCTTTACTGTCATGTCCCCTTCACTGCCTCCTATCTAAGTCACAGACCACTTTGCCTTAGGAAATCATCTAACTTCATGTAAAATCATTCACTCGTTATTTCTGTCACAGTGCTGCTCTCTAGTATCACTGCTGATTCTGCTAAAGACTTGGGACTAGAATTCTTGAATATGATCCAATATGTTTATTAATCATAGCATAATCCACAGTCTGAAGACTAACTTTTTAGTGGTCCCATGCTGGTTTTAAGTCGATATCCTACACTGATATATAACATGATACTTGAATCGGGTAAGATTATCAGCGGACCAAAGGAATACTACAAGCAGGGTGTCTCTGTGATCCTGTTGCTCTTCAGTGACTACACATTACTACTTGTCACTTTGATCATGAAGGTGACACTATAGAGACTATAGGTTACAATACCTATAGAATTGAATATAGTCTAAAGAATATTATATATCTAAGGCAAAACAGACAAGAGACAGGACTGAGAGGAAATTACAAATCTGTCTGCTACTTCAGCACCACGGACAGTGCCGTTCAGCAGTTTAAAAAAAAAAGATATACAGATATTTCACAGCCCTGAGCAGCGTCATAGATTCTAAACTAGCACAAACATCAGCCAGATAAAGGATCAATGAATCAGGAAGACTAGACTAACATTGACTTACACTAACACCTCTGCCCCTGCACTCTCTCTGCAACTAGGGGATGGAGAGGGGAGGGGTGGCAGGTTAACAAGGGGGATGTAATTTTGGTCATTTTGCTAACAAGGGGGATTTCACCCCCCCTCAAATCACCCACTGGTTGTCATGGTTTCTGCTTAACCGCCTTCTTCTTTACATGTAAAACACCGATTTAACGATTATTGGAACTTGGTAGTTTAATATGTGAAGTCTTGTTTTTTTGTTTGTGCATTAATGGGAAACATTGCAGGCAGCAGCAGAGTAATATGCACTAATGAAAGAAATGTGAGTCAGAGAGGCAGCTCCCACTATAGCAATAATGGTAAAAGAGCACTTGACAGGAACAGGAGGTACACGCTTTATAATGAAGAGGAATAGGGGCTTTAATAATTCATTTGGTTTCTCTGATAGCATTGGTTTTATATACAGAATGTACTTGTTTGTGTGCTCTCTTCAGGAAGTGCGTTTCACCCTGGATCGCTGTTCAGGGGCAGCGGTAATGGAAATGGAGGGGCTTGGCAGCTGGTTGACCACTGAGGACCACTCTTCCTGTGAGGTGACGGGCGTTACACCCAACACTGACAGGTACACACAAATACCTGAATGCACACATATATACCTCTTTTTTGGAAGACAGGTGTGACTTTATGTGTGGTCATCTGTGCAAGAGTCTGTGTCAGGGCTATTCAATGTGCTTTTAATTGGGACCCACGTACTTTTATGTTGCCACATTTTTTGGTCATAGATTCATTTCCAGTTCTTTAATCAAACTCAGTGTGCACAACGAAATGAAAATCCATATCCGTTATCCATATTTCAGGAGAAAATTTAACCATTTCTACAGTACTCAGTGTTAAATACAAATACTGTAGTTATGTCTAAAGTGTAGTTTAGTAATAGAATACATGAAGAGCAAAATCCTTCTCATCACTAATGTAAATAATGTGACTATTTACCCATGACCCTAGTCACAACTGTCAAAACAACTGCATGATAATTAGAATATACTATAAGACAGGCCTATAGTATTTACATGTGTTAGCTAAGATCATGCACTAGGCAGATAATCATGAAAGGGCTGTAGACAAATATAAAATAATAACAGTCAGAGGAAATACTTTAGTCTTAGCAAATGAAAGTGAATGAACTTTTTTTCTTGGACAATATATACTGTTCATAGAACCATTCTTATTTGACACCTTTTACATATGTCACCTCTTCTTTATTGAGACTTGATGAGATGTCATGGTAACTGGAATATGAGTTTGTTTTATATTAACTAAGGATCAGATGACTTAGTTGTATATGTCAGGGGTTGTTCGTAGTGACAAGCCCACAGAATTATGACCTAGCTCTGCTCTTCCCCTCAGCTCTAAGGAGGATCTCAGCATCTTTTAGCTCATTGTTTTGGATTTACAGGCTACAGCTTTAATCGTTTGGTTCAGTTGCAGCGCTCTTATCAGGCCTGGCTGATTTACTTTTATCAGCTGGCCATTAAAATGACTCCAAATAAATACTAATGTTTCTCCATGTCTGCTGGATGTGTAAATGGGCAACTGTTTGCTAATACATTGGCCACAAAAACTTTACAAGGTGATATGTCAATATTGTGTGAACAGCTTGTTGCACCAAGTGTCCAAAACATAAAATAAATTGGGCTTTATGTGTTAATCAAGTCATTTGTCATTAGAATGACATAGCAGAATAAACCATCAGCCTTTGTTTGTGGCTTGTTGGATTTCTTTTGTTTAATGTTAACAGACATGATTAGAATAAGCTGCTGGCAGCTCAAACAATGGCTACAAAGATGGTTTGGTGAAATCTTAATTAGTTCCAATGTGTCAACACTTCCACATTGTTGCCTTGGATTTTTAAGTAATTCTGCCACCTCATTTATACCCATATGACATGGATATGCCCAGTGTGACGTGCACTATGAGCCCTGATGTAGTGCTGGTTTGTACATATGTGTGTCCATGCCTCTGTGTTTTAGACACCTGAACATGAGCCACGTGCTCCAACTCGGCGGCGTGAACGAAGACATCCCCTACATCTACCCTCAGCTTCAGCACAAACACTTCACCGGCTGCATCCGCAACCTCATCGTGGACAGCAAGGTAACACACTCGCGTGCAACGGTGACACACATAACCACACAATCATTAGCACACCGGTATGCAAACAAGCTCAAACTCACACCTGCACTCTAGCTGATAAATGGATTAATAACAGGTTTCAACATTCACAGTACCCTTGTGCCGTGTAAGAGATGTTTTTTACGCTTTTAACTGAAGCCTCAAAGCGCTTTCAAATATTACACACGTGCACTCCAAGGGTGAAATGGAATATGAACCTTTCCACTCCTGCCCGATCTGACTTCAAGTCAAGACTTTCAAGTAACCTTCTACTGCTCTGTTGGAGTTAAAAAGTCAAGGACTCTATGCTCAGCCATGACAATCCGAGCCCAACCCCAACAAAACCCAAATCATTTCTCTATGAACACAGGCCTCAGGTGTGATCGCCTTTTGTGAACCTGCTGCCCTCTAAAGCCTGAAATTTTGGTTAAAATTGTATTTTCTGCTGCAATTTTTAGCTTGGCATCATATAAGCCTTTGACTAAGTGAAGGAATTTTGGCCCTGCCAGTCCAAAAATATCAAGTCTTGACATAACTAGTATTTAGGCATAAACGTCAGGGTATTTTTTAGACTGTATTCCCACTGATGTGGACAGAGTAAGGTGTTGGTTCTCTGATCGTGAAACAAAAAAAAAAAAAAAACATATGGGAGAAAGACCAAGATAATCAGAAATGAAATGCTGAAATGAAAAAGATATGGCTCACTGTTCAAAATAGGTCACGTGAAACTCGCTGCTAGTGATAATGTCTCATTCTCATGTTGCTCGCATGTGTCCAAAAGTGGCAATTACATTTATTTTAATTGATTTAGACTTAATTTACACCTGGGATAAAATGTATTTTACATTCAGAAATGCTTACAATCTGATCACGGCATTTTTGCATCCTCTGTACAAAGAAGACGAGTGGGATGGGAGCAGGAATTCTCATCTTTTATGACACTTTCGTAGGAGGCAACAGAAACTTTGACAGGTTGTTTTTGCCACAGTAGTGCTTGCAGCTGCATTGAACTGCCGCAGTGACTACTTCAAATTGGATAAGAGAAATGGGCAACTGCTGGTGCTGTAGGAGCAGATGTTGGAGTTCTTCAAATGTTCAGTGTGGAGGATCTTGGATAAATGCACGCTCTTATTTTGAAATAAGCAAACATAAGTCCAGATGCAAAACTATGATCAGCCCTGATATTCCTTTTGCTGCAGCTGGGGAAGACTTCATTTAAAGTCACATATTTTATCTAAATCACATCTTGGCGTGAAAAACTAGCAAAGCCTTGTGTATAATAAAATGAGAGATAAGATTAAATGCACACAGCCAAATATAATTGCATCTGTAGCCAGAGACACATCAGATTTTTTGCTCCCCTGATACCAATTTCACCACTTTAACTCTGGGTATTTACAGATACTGTGTTCATATCTGATATCACTGTTCTGTTTCTTTCTGAAAATGAAAACCTATAAACCCCACACTGTGGAACTGATTGGGATCACTCTTGCATATGTAATATTTAACTACACAGTGGCAACTTTCATGCATTTCATTGGTCTGTGCAGTTTGAAATTCTGTTGTTCTAGACAATTTCTAAAATTGTATTTTTAGAATCACAACAGCAACTAAGAACCAATATGTCATGTGAATTGATTGATTGTCACAAGTGTACATTTGCGTGCATGTAAGAAAATAGTAGTGACTAAAGGAAAGAAATTGAAGGCTGGCTGGCGTCAGGTTATTTGGGACTTAACTTGAGTCAGCACAACCGACGTACGTGAAAACTTTCTCAAAAATATAACTGCGTAAGTGACAAATCTCCATCTGTCAGATATCAGATGATTTTTCTTTTCTATTTTAAGGTAGCATTTGTTTTTGTAATTTGGTAGCCTGGTCAGGTGTAAGGAGCTCCAGGACCTCTCGGGGCAGTGACTTTGGCTGTGAGAATTGTTGTCTTGTTATTGCATTAGCAAAATGTATCTGTATCCATTCAGCAGTAGTTTAAAACTCTATTAAGATGTTGAATCTCCAGAGTGGTGATATCAAAAGTTATGTTTCTCCTGCTGCAATGCCACAGGCTTGTAGCTGCTGTGGTGTACCTTAGCTGGAGACGTAGCAGGAGGCTGCACAAGCGTTATGTCCTAATGAGAGAAATCTGCATGATGCGTGTGGGTGGACATGAGGATAATAAATCTCCAAAGAGCAAGCAACAGTAGGCGTACTGATGATTAATAATGTTGATGGACATGTTCTGGCATTGTATGATTTTATTTTTTTTTTCCTCTTTTTCATTTAGTGGTGTTGTTCTTATTATCACAGCATGTACTAAAGTGTCACATTTGTTGCTATAGCAACATCATCTGTTTCACTTGAGGTGCGAGTGCCTGTGATGTGGTAAAGGTAGTTGACATTGATAGACATGCTTGTTATAACTGAATACTCTATGTATCTGTTTCCTCTTTCTACATGTCTCCATGTTTGTCTGTGATTCTACTCTGTGTCGGTCTGTATGTGCAGTTTTACATCACTTGATCCTGTAATTAGATATCTTGCTCTGTCTGCTGCAAGTGTGTCTGTATGTACATATGTGTGTGTTCTTAGTGGGCATATGTGTCTGTATTTTATACATCAGCATGTTTCTATTTGGAGTCAGACAGAGAGAGAGCGTGTGAGAATCATGTCACCTCAGCTGACACATAGCTGTATATTATGTGTGTGTGGATGAAGACGAGACTAAGCTAGGCTGGGCTGAAGGCACGGGCGAACGTGAGGCTGTGTCCAGGAAAAGACACAGGAAGAGATTTTTCGATTTTATAATTGTGTTTCTATTCTGGAGTTGGGTCTCTCCCCTCTGGCTGTCATTCACCATCGACTGTTTTTAACTCTCCATCCTCGTCCTGTCATTATTCTGCTCGTCTTTCTCCCTTCAGCTCTCAGTCTAATATTACTGCTTTACGTTTTTCTGTGGTTTTGACACAGCTGTCACTCCATTTTTTTTAAATATGGGGGCTTACAGCTACAAGGGTTGGGCTAATGGCTTTTTGGATGCTTGTAGCTTTGAGCTGAAGTTGAATTTGGAATGATTTGCAAAAGTTTGACCCAAGTTTGGCCCGATGTTGAAAACATTTCAGAATAAATGTTGAGACAGAATCTGCTGCCTGTATGTTTCAAGAAAATCAGGGTCTAGGCGTTCCATTGCAGTATAGTACATTCATTTGGCATACCCCTGTTTGGTATCATGCCAAAAGAAGTGAGAAATATGAAAAGCTAAATTAATGAGATGATCCTTGATACTGTAATTGTCATCATGTGAAAACTAAATTTGATTTAATACTCCTAGCGTAAATAGCCATAAAGTATTGTCTCATTAACCCAAACTAAAATCTAAAGGTAAGAGAAATATTACTGCTACAGCATACTGTGATATTTTAGACTTTACACTGAAATAAGTACGATATGTACATTAGTTGCACATGAAAATCATGTTTACTGAAAAAGGATTTATTCATGTTCAATATACTGAATTTTTATCTGTTAAAGTAACTGTTAAAAATGACTTAAATCTAAAAGTAGTATGTTCAGCATATTACTGATAAACTAACATGACTTCTTGTTTTGTCTATGCAGTGTTTTTAGGTTTAGCCTATATATATATATGCTTATGACAAATACTAATATTTTGAGTTAAGGACACAGTAGTGATACAAGTTCTGACTTATGTCACATCATTTAATCATCAGTCACTGGGCAGTTAAATATCTTTCTTTGTAAGTGCCCTCATTACAAAAAAACTTCAGTTTCAAAAGCAAGCTGGACAATATCAGGAGAGCAACATTAACACCAACCCAAGGCAGAAGCTAAGAGGAACACTGCATGTCTAAGAGGAACAACAAGGAAACCTTGAAGAGCAGGAGAGAGGTAACATACAAAAGACATTTGTCCATGTGAGATGAACTGTGGGTGAACTTTTAAAGTGCATTTCCAAAGCCTTTAGAATGAATAACACATCGAGTCCATGATCAGTGCACTGCAGGGAACAATGATGTCCGTAATCCAAGATGATGAACACGGAAAACAACATCCTGTCCATCTCTCCAGTACACATTGGTAACAGCACACTTAGTCTCTGAGACTGATCCTGGAGAGTGCGTTGCTCTCCAGCTCCATGACAACCTGCTGAAGTGCTTTAAAGGTGTGCTTGAGTTCAGGAGGGTAGTTTAGGCTCAAACAAAATGGCAGCTGCAAATGCAGCTCTCTGCAATCTTGCCCTTGAGGACAGTCCAGATGTCCGCTGGTTTATATGCTAGCATCCTGGTCTTTGATGACATATATTCTAACTGTGGTCTCCTCAATGGATCCCTGGTTCAGAACTATAGAATACACATTACATACACAATACACATATGCATGATATATACAAAATGTCAGCATTCAACAGATATAGTCTGTCAGATGTGGTTAGGTGGTTGTGTACCTACAAAGCAAGCCACTCTAAGTAAAATATTCCCTAAATATAACATGAAACACACTCACAGGCCATACACAAGTTGAAAGAGTTGTTGGTGTGTGTGATCATTCCTCCTGTCTGAAACGTGAGCCCATCAAAACACGACTACGCTGAAAAAACATGGGGGACAAAACTTCAGACGCTCCAGACGTTGCCAGAACTGACCCATTTTGACTGATTGACAGGTTTGTTCTCTGTGGTTTCCATACATGGGGATGTTTTAGAGCTTAACAGGATGTAGAACATAAAATCTTAAAATAGTTAACCTTAATCAAACCTTGATAAACAAGGCCATGGAGTACAGGTAATACTGACTTCAGTGCCTCTTGCCCTTAATCAACATCGTCATCCTGGTCAAGACAGAGCAGCAGAAAAGAATATTTAGTCAGAATCCTTATTTCTCACTCACATTTTAGCAGCAATATGTACAACAACAAAACAGTATTGTTTTTTTCAGAATGCACTCTTACTCGAGCCGTGGCTGCCGTAATGTTCTCGCCTCTCGGTCCTCTCTTTATAAATAAATATCTTCAGCGGCTCATCAGGTTGTACATCCGACTGCCAGAGAGATCTGCCTGCAGTCGATGGTGGTAATATGCAAACTCTGCATTTATCTGAAAACAAGAATAAAAACAGACATAAGAATGTTGTATGGCAACAATTTACTAAGGCATGTAAAATTAAATTCATCAAACACAAATTAAACTACTATGAAAGTAAAATTCATAGGTATTGATTGGTACAGCATCCGAATGATTTCACAACTGACTGTCTCTTGTCTTTGTTACCTGAATACCTTATTTTCTAATATTAATTAATGCCATGGTTGTGCTTGCTTTAAATATCATTAACCCCTTTGGATCATTTGTTCTGCTGCTGCAGAATCCTTTTTTAACTCCTATCTATTTAACTCCCTCCTCTTTCAATTACCTATGTGATCACAAAACAAACGTTTTTACATTTTAAACATACTCCCACCTGTGTGAATCTGAGACAGCGTAGTTCAGTCTAATTCAGTCATTTAAACAGACATGTTAAAAACACCACCTCTGCCTCTGGAGCACCACTCAGTTTAGAGTATAATTAATCAATCACCATAACTGCACCACATATTCTATACAATACCTAAATTAAATGTTATTTTTGAAATCTTTTTTTTCCCCCCACCTAATTTACAACCTATTTAGCACCTAAGTGATTATTCAACATTAACATGTGGTACAAAAACAAAAAACATCAAAATAAGTTATATAATATAAATAATACTCACCACTGACTTTGGAATATCACTCAAAGCACAACAGAAGTCAGTCAATGCCCTTGGCTGGTAGAACACCAGAGATCTATTTTAAAAAAATATATATAATGTTAAAATTGGAACCCTAACCCATGTCCTTCTGGAGAGAAAAGAAATGTGTAGCATTGATCCATTTACTCCAGACCAACAGCACATCCTTTGCACACATTCCATGAAACATTAATGTTAATGGATATAGTTCTAAAAGGTATTTGAGGACTAATGTTGGCATGGCTTGTGGTATCTAACATTTGCATAACCATCAACTAGCTCGAGTTACTTACTGGCAGATTATTAACAGAGCATCTCTAACCGACCGATTTGATCAGTTTTAATTACCTTCATCGTGTAAGAAGCTCTCAAGGTCCACGACAAATCCTCTGGCATCAGAGAAAAAATTGAGCAGTGTTTGGCTTTTGTTGAGCTCATTTCAGGAGGCGGAGCTCTCCATTTGGAGCACGACCAAACTTTTTTCATTTATCTCAATGTGATTTTGACTGACAGACTTTACATCCCTACAAGACTAAAGTATGAATTATGTAGAACACAGTAACTGCATATTGTAAATTGAACAATCCACCATCCCCCCTTTTTCAGTGTAGTGTGCTTCCAACTTTTTAACATTAACATTTTAATAAAGGCCCTTTCCTCATCTCAATATGACCGTACCCCCATGCAGTGTCCAACCGCTCCATTCCCTGGTTTTGGAATGAGAGGTTCATTAATCACCAGTGGTGGGTAGTACCGCGTTACATTTACTCCGTTACATGTACTTGAGTATTTTTTTTGATAAATTGCACTTTTAAGAGTAGTTATTTTGCAGAATACTTTTACTCTTACTCGAGTAAATTTGTGAGAAAATATATGTACTTTTACTCCGTTACTTTGGGCTACATGCTTGTCGTTACATTAATGTATCTATAAATAAATTCAGATGAGCTCAGACGCAGCTCTGCAGCTCTCGGCTGAGGGAGACATCCTTAACCAATCACAGCGGCAGCACCGCAGGTGGACGGAGGTGTGCCCCGCCCCTCCACGGCCCTCCTTCACCTCACTGTAGCTCAAGAACATGGCAGAAGATGAACCGCCGGCGTCTCACCGAACTAGCCGGCTAACACGGTGGTACCGGCCGGCTTCGGCACCAGTTACGGTTCTTTAATAAGCCGGCGTAATGTTATATGTCAGCATTTCAGCCTCCGGCCGATCACAGTTTTTGTTTTTGAAGTAATAAATTGCATCTGAAGTTACTCACTACTTGAGCAGTTTTTTTACGAGGTACTTTTTTACTCTTACTCAAGTACTTATTTTTATGAGTACTTTTACTTCTACTTGAGTCATTATATTATAATGTAACAGTACTTTTACTTGAGTACCGTTGTTGTTTACTCTACCCACCACTGTTAATCACATGGGTGTAAGGTCGAGATGTCCACAAACTTTTGGCCATGTAGTATATGCCAAGGAGCACTGAAGCTTTTCTGGGAGCTCATGATGGTCCAGCACTCTTGTAATTTGTAATTCATCAGAATTTTCAAATTTTGTGCTCTTTCAGTGTGACATTAAACTCAATTTCTCCTACTCATGAGACTGAGGTGCTACGAGGTTCATGCATTTTTGGCGAAACACGGCACAGCACACTCACCCCTGTATGCCTTTGTGTTTCGGTCTAGAATTTGTTTTTTTTCGCTTCCTCTGGGCTGAGACATTTTCATTCCCAACACATGAAATTAATCTTGGCAACCAGGGCAGCCCACAGTGTGTCTGTGTCGGGTGTGTGACAGTCTTCTCAGCTGAAGCCACGATTTGTAATTTAAGCAGAAGCAGGTGTATTTTTGCATTCAACTCATATATCGGTCCAAGTGTTTTGCTCAGACACACAGATACACACACACACACCGCAGTGACACCGATGCACAGTCAAATCAATTGCAGACACCCCAATGTGCCCTTCAGTCATTGATTGCTAATGTCTGTGTTGCACCTCTCAGCAATCAACAGTCCAAACCCAGAAAACAGAGGAGCTGTAGTTTTTAAAGGTCAGCAACCAATAAGATGCCTTTTTGCTGGAGGTCAGAGCCAATCAGCACCTCCCTAGTGGCATAACTCACTGTCAGTTTTTTACGATCTTTTGCATTCCCGCGTCCCCGTCGCAGCCCTAACAGAACCCATAAAGTTTAGGTAAGGCGGGGAGGAGACTGAACATATTAACGTCTTTTATGGCATGCTTTTGTGAGAGACACAAATTCAGGTTCCCTCGTCCTATCAGCTTCCTGTGCAGTCGGCCATGGTGTTGGTCTGTCAGAAGATTGGTCCAGTGTTTGGTTTCATCACTGTGGGAAGAGATAATCAGAGAGAGAATAGAGAGAGAGATGAGAGTGGGAAAAGAAGAGGCCACAGTGTACCCTGAGCTCATGCCCTTCAACACATTTGAAAGTTTCCTTCCTGAATTCTTTCATTATCACTCTGCTTGACTTTATTTTCTTCTTTTTGAACTCTGACTTCCCCTCTGGCTACTTATCCCCTACCTGTCTGTCCTGTGTCTTCCCCAATCCCCTTCCTCTGGTGTCACTTTGCCTTTTGTCTCCTGTCTCCTTTTAATCAACTTTACTCACCTCTGTCCTGTTTTTTCCTGCCTTTTTCCTTTTTAATGTTGTTCTCTTCTTTCACCTCTTCTTTCTTCTTATCTCTTTGCTCTTCTTTCTTCTGCTTCCTTCCCATTTCCCCTCTATATCCCCATCTCTCCTTCCTCCAACACTCATCTTCTCTACATTTACAACCCCTCTCTCTCTACTATCTCCTCCATTCAGCTGTACGATTTGGGCTCCCCGGCCGACTCCCAGTCCAGCTCTCCGGGCTGCCTGACCACCGATAGCAGCTGTGTCAACATGGGCTATCCGTCCTGTGGCCACCGGGGTCGCTGTCACGGCGAGTGGGGCTCCTTCAGCTGCCAGTGTGTGCCGGGATACACAGGACACCAGTGTGAGGAGGGTAAGCCAAACTTTTTTTTTTTTTTTTTTTTTTTTGGACTTATGCAATAAAGGATTACATCAAATTTGTGGTAGTGTACCATCAACAACAAAACAAAATCATCCATGTGTCCCAGAAAGATCGTTTGCCCCTTGGCTAAATGCCTCTGGCATGTAAAACTAAAGCAGAGTTGGTGGTAGTTCAGCATAGATATTTCATTTGTGGAAAATGAGTTTGTAGTAGCACTAAAACAAGATGGTGAGTAACATTTAGGTCTGGAAGTTTTATGTCGGAAAATGTATGCTGGCTATCAGCCTCAAATCAATTTACAGTGCATTAGATGAAATAGATGGTTTCCTGGCTGCAGCGGTCATTATTATTTAAACCTGTGAATTTCCTGCCTATCTTTAATTATCACACTTATAATCAGCGCAGTGTCACAGATGCAAATGATTTTTTAGCTTCAGCTTAAGCAAGATGTTAGTTTCATGTGAGGGTTAATTGGATAAAATGAAACACTAATAGGTTACAGGCTATTTTCTCTCACAGCCTCGCGGATGCGGAGCGGGTAAACCTACTTGTTTTATCTGCAGTGTAAAGTTTCAGTCTTCAAGGCTGTGTTAAATCTAGCTGACATAGATTTATTGTGAATGTCCTCGTAAACATTAAGTGTGGGAACCTCCTGTATCGTAAATGTGGAACCTAAATTGTCGAAAAGAATAAAGCTTCGCTGGACTACCAACTTACCAACCAGGCTTAATTACTCATAGCCACTGCTGTTCCATGCCTTTCTAACATTAATGATATACAATGCCATCTGCTTCGTGGCATCTTGTATGCAGGTGGGATGTACTCTATTTGTAAATTCATGCAAACAGTATATAGGCCAAGCCCTTGCCTTTTCCCTAGAGGATTCTTCACTGCTGCTGTGTAATTCTTGGAGAGCAGCATCCAGGCCCTTGGCAGCATCCATATTAAGAATACTTATAGCCTGAAGAAAGCAGCTCCTTGTCAGCTTCTCTGTGTTGGCCTTATGGCTGCGGAGGCGTTTGCCTGACTACAGCAGTTGGGAGAGTCTGTTGTTGGACTGAGATGAGGTCTTTAAAGGTCCTGTATGCAGGATTTAGTGGCATCTAGCGGTGAGGTTTCAGATCACAACCGACTAAATACACCTCTCCTCAGACTCCCCTTAAAAGTGTGTAGGAGAACCTACGGTGGCCACGAAATTCAAAAACATGAAGGGCCCTCTCTGGGGCCAGTATTTGGCTTGCCTGTTCGGGGCTACTCTTGAAACATGGAGGTGCAACATGGCTGACTACATAGAAGAAGACCCACTCCCTCTGTTATATCCTAAGTTAACTAAAACCCAATGATTATTAGTTTAAGATCATTATACACTAATAAAAGCACAATTGTAAATATTTCTGCCAATAGATCCCCCTAAATCCTACACACTGGACCTTAAATGACCGTCATTGTTTTGGTCCTGCACCACCTGTTGTACAAGTCCTCCAGACTGACGACAGCGCTTCCAGAGATGGGTTCTGCTGATTGCAGCTCCCTCTGCCAATCTTTACAGGCTTGCTTGGTTCTTGTCTTGTGCCACATGATGACGCTCTCTGACAGGACCATCTCAAATGTGTTGTGTCAAGTGTTGAATATGTAAGCGTGTCGGTTCATAAAATCAATTATCAACAATTACCAAAAATTCTGTTCTTTAACAGTTTTATTGTACTTAGGGAGCCTTCATCACTTTAAACAGCTGGGCTTAAACTGTTGCAATGCTTTGTACCTGCAGTGATTCCTATTTAGTGTCTTCTGTGGATGTTGCCATGACTCTGAGCAGCCATTATGGGGCAGATAGATAATCTTTCAATGAATAATTAAGTGAATGAGTTAATGAATGAAGGAATGTGAATGAATCACTCTCCATATTCATGAGGTGATTCAAGCTTCTGCAGTCGCTGACCAACCAATGAGTCAGTTTTTGAAAGACAAGAAAATAATCAGTATTCTTGAATATGATTCTCACATACAGACTGTGCTTGTGTGATTTGTCTGAATTACATTTAAGAGCCCGTGAAAACAACATGCAACCTGGCAGACAGAAAAATCATAGTCAATCATAGCCATAGCCATACAGTTATATTCCACCTCACTTAGGTGGTGTTCAGACCACAAACATACAGAGATGCGAGATGTGAGACGATCAGACATGATCCAGAGAGTCCAGTTCAAGGAGCCAATCCATGAATTTGAAAGACACCACGCCACTACACATTGGTTTATAATATTATGAGGAAGGATTTCACTGCTTTGAAAATCATCACACTGGTAATTATTTTATATTTTGCTTTCATAATTACGAGGTAAACAGCAGAAATATGCTTTCACATTACAAAGGAATAAAATCAGTCTCAATGCAGCCTTACTCACAGTTTATTTTTGACGTTACGTTACCATGTAAAACCCACTCCTCAATTGAAATGATGCTCTTTGGATCTGTTCCGCCTTTATACGGTGTCAATATGAGGAAGAAAGTGCATCTACAGCAATACTAAGTAGCAGTCAGAAAAGAGAATATTATTGTTTTTCCGTCTTTCACAGTTGCTTCCAAAAGTCAACCAGGGATTTAATAAATGTTCACATTTCTGCAAGTTTAGGTCACTATACTGAACTGTAATCTTCACTACTTCTATACTGAATGGCCTATATATGAATAAGGTAAGATTATTACCGTAAAATTGATGTTTTTTTATATCCACAAATCCCACGCAAACAGCTCTGTGGCCTTGATGAACACAGTAAGCAGTCAAACATAAGATAGAGTTTTGAGAAGACACGAGTGTTCAGTTGCATACTGCATGCCTAGAAGAAACCAAAAATGTACAATTTGGCTTCAAAACTTTAAACAGGATCTCATGAACCACTCAGCTTTGTCAAAGCTACATGGAAGAGAGACAAAGAGCGAGAGGTGTGGAAGTGATAGACGGAAAAGAAAATTTAACTTGCATATGCTATGAGACGGAAGAATGGCTTTGAAAACATTTTAGGTGTGCTTGGTTTAGTCTGCCTGGCATGCACAAAATCCACTTCTGGGAACATGGGTCTAAGAAAGAACCAAGCATAACCCAAGCTAAACCACACATACATATTCTATCTTGTGTATTTTGCATATTCCGTCCTGCCACTCTCTGCATATGGGGGGGAATTTAGGGACTTGTGAGACTGATTTTAGTTGGAGTTACTTGAGGTCACTTCCCTGTGGAGTGAAGCAAATGCCGTGTGTAACAGTTAACAACTTTAATTGTGTTGATTCTCAATCATAGCACTTTCTGACTGACATATGTGTGTGTGTGTGTGTGTGTGTACCAACACCAGAGGCCCCAGAGTATTCCTTTGATGGGCACAGTCATGTGCATTACCAGTTGGCGTCCCCGCTGCCAGCCCGGAGGACGTGGGTTCAAGTCCTGGTTCGAACTCGTAAACACAACAGTACCATCCTGAATCTGATCTCGAAGGAGCAGAGTGAATACATACGACTAGAGGTAAGACTGTGTGTGTGTGTGTGTTTCTCCTCATTTTCAAAATTTCTCAGCCATTTCATATTTCTGGTACATTTTGGTTGTGTGCAAAGCAAATCTAGTCCATTTTTGCAGTTTTAAGTATAGTGAATGCCTCCTCTTCTCTCCATCTTGCAAAGTAACAGCAGTAATTTTGTTCCATCATAAACTGCGCTTGCAATATCTAGTGTTTCTGTCATGTAACTTATCCAGCAGTCAGGTTGTAAATAGCTGGTTGTAAAGAT
Organism: Holacanthus passer; assembly: GCA_025331565.1. Classification (NCBI taxonomy): domain Eukaryota; kingdom Metazoa; phylum Chordata; class Actinopteri; family Pomacanthidae; genus Holacanthus; species Holacanthus passer. The sequence continues at coordinate 566,742 of JAFREQ010000075.1, forward strand.
GAAAACAGGAAAAATCCAAAAACAAAAAGAAAAAAAAATGAAACTATAATACCTGAACAAGTTGCAGATATTTTCCCCAGATGTTCCTTAACATTAAAGCAACATTTAAGGGAAGAACACATATTTTCTTTGTTTCTGAGAGAGATGAGAAAAGGGCAATCAATCTCATGTCTATTAACTAACTATTTCCATTTGTTTAAAATTAAAATTTCCATTTCTTCTGACTTTCTATGTAAGGAAATTGACACTGAAATAACACTGCAGCTGCAGTATTTTACATATTTGTCCATTTTTAAAAAGAGGATTTAACTATTTTTAACATCTAATAATGAAGGCTCAGAGTGGGCATTTCCCATGACAGTGGTTGACAGACATCATGAATGCCCACAATGCTCGGAAGGGAGCTGTCAACGTCTGTTGTGTGCTACTGACTGAAGAACATACTGTTTCAACAGGCCCACATAACATTGGTTGTCAACCATTTTCAGCTGTCTCTTCTTCTACAGCAGTCCGCAAGCAAGCCTGCCTAACCATCTTTCACTCAGATAGTGAGACCACTACTCAATGTTGTGATCGTCCCACATTAGCTGTCTCTCTGTCCTTGGTCTTTTAGCGGTGACAGCAAATAACCAGACAATCAAAGAGCAATGAGATGTCCTTTAAAACCACAAACTGTTAAAAGGGGATACGTCCAGTGTCGCTTTCCTCCATTCCACCTCGGGTCTATTTTTGCATGAGCAGCTCAAATTTTTGAAGCACGAAATTTACTTGTGAATGTACATGAATGTTTACATGTTTGGGCTGTTGGTTGTGATTGAGCCGCGGTGCAACCACAGCAGGACACAGTCGGGTCCTGTGGTGCGAAACGGATCCATACAGTTTTCCCCCAGTCTTTATGTTAAGCATGGCAAAACGTGCCCTTACTCCAGCTTACTGCACAGACATGAGTTATTGATCATACATGATGCTGATGTTCTCATGTCACTCTTGGAAACAAAGCAAATTAGTTTATTTTCCAAAATGCTGAACTATACCTTCAATTATCTTATGTATCTTACCCAATTTAATTTATTCATTTTTTGGTCAAATTTCACATTCACTAATCATCTATAGTGTAAAATGCTCCCAGTTTAAGGTGATGCCAGGCTTTACACTGCGTTAAACCTTATAGCTGAAGAGCGTAGTGGTTCTTATATGGTGTATTAGCAGTAAAAATGATTTAGATTGACGTTGAAGGCACACTACCAGGATCTAATACATTTAAAGTATTATTTGGTTATTTGTCTTGAAGGCTTAATTTGTCCCATTCTTCTTCTCTTGCGGTTGCTCTGCTCACACTTGAATTGCTCTTTCATATTGGATTATTTGCCAGCCTCCCTCTGTTTCTTGTTTTCATCCTTTCCACTCCTGACTTACTTTGTGGGATCAGGCAATACCTTCTCAGTTCTTCCCTCTTGCTGTTTTCCTCACCCCACGCTGTGACCGCAGGTATTGATCAAACATCAACTGTCTAAAATGATGATGATTATCCATACCACAGCTGCCGTTACAGTACAGCCTCTCCTCTGATCCGAGCCTGTCAACCATCTGTCTCTCCTTCCTGTTCACCCATTCCTACATTTCCTCTTAAATGTCATGCTGCTCCCTTAGCACAGCCACACGGGGAGTGGGCTCACATCATTTATCAACCATAAATAGTGCATTTATTCCTGTGTGCAGACAGCATGAAAATGTGTGTGATCTTATAAAGCTGCCCCCCAGTGAAACATTGGAAACCATGCAATGTTCTTTGATAGAAATAGACCGTGTTGCCTTCTAGGATTTTGTTTTTCACTGTAATAGCTCTGTTTGCTTTTAATCAGAGGAAGGAATTAGTATGCGTTACTCTTGGCTGGCTGCAAACTCGCAATGTGAGGAGCTCTTTGTTTCTATTGTTTCTGTGTGACTTGAATTCCAACAACATGGTTAGTGAAATATATTACATTTTCTTTGTTCTAAGCTACCCCCCGGATTACTGATTGTAGCATTTTGTGTGAGTGTGTACATTCAGCTGTTACAGTCCTTATAAGGATGAAATCTTCTCGCAGTGTTTCCCATACGCTGATTTATTTGTGACAATATCAGCATTGACCGCCACATATTGATTTTCTAATTTTTTACTATTTAAAATGGGTGAAATCTTATTTTGCTGTAGAGCTCCACACAGTGCATTGATTCAGTCAGCCCCTCCTTGCTCTGCTCTCTCTCTCTCACACACACACACACACACACACACACACACATTGACAACGGACCCAACTGCAGTGTTTCACACTTGTATGCTTAGTCAAAACATAGCGTTTCCTATGCGTTTTGGACTTTTGTCCACATGTAAACTCAAGTAAAACTGCAGATTTAGGCCACTGAAAATGTTTGCAGTGTTGACAGGGAAAACTGAGTTTATGGCTTGTGACATCCGAGTGTGCTTCCATTATCTCCTTTGTTTATATGACATTTTGTGTGCTGGCAGACCTCGCCAACAGAACTTCTGACATGTTTACACATAAATGTACAGTTACTCTTCCACTATATTGAGCAACAGAGGCATCAGAATGCATTACGGAGGTTACTGCCACATAATCCACACTTCATAGACCCCTTTGCTAACCGGTTATGGACAAGACCCAGCATCCAGCTTATTGTTGCTCCTGATTGACCAACATGGCTTTAGGGTTGGCCTTATGTCACCACCTGTTGGTGTGGAATACTCAACAAAACATTAGTCTTGTTTTTACATTTTGATTTGGACAGTTTGGGGTTTTTTAACAGTGCTTGAGTGGACAGGATTTTACAAATATAATATGTGGACTACTTACTAGTTTTAAGGACTTTCAGTTGCAACTCACAGTCTCGGATGGAGGTGGCTCAGGTGGTGTGTGGAGAATATCTTTTGGAAGAATGGTGTTTATTCCCCAAGTCGAGTTCAAGACACTTGTAGAACCTATGACAAGGAGGTGACTCAGTGCCTTTAATTTGTCACTCCTGTGTACCTAGAACAGAAACAAAGCATGAACAAATCTCAGATGGTGCTGCAGCAGATTTAACGACAGCTCAGAAATTTTTTTTTCTAAATTCCACTTGTATAACATGACTGACATTAGGGCTCTGGGACTACTCATTTAACATTACTAATGTTACCATTTTGCAGATGATTACAACGTGAGATGAGTTGTGCTGCTCAGCCAAAGTATTGTGTGTATTGTGATATCTGATATGATCATGGCTATGTGATTCTTGGTGTGTTTGTGATATTGATTGAACTACACCGCACAGTGGCTCAGTGGCTTCTGTAGCTTCACAGCTAGAAGGTCCTCGGTTCAGTTCCTGGCTGGGACAGGACCTATCTGTGTATAGTTTGCATGTTCTCCCCATGCTTGCTTAGGTTTCTTGCCCCTGGTGCTGTAGTGGTGATCAAATTGTGTTTGCTCTGCTTACATTTTGTACATCATCAATGTAAGCCATAATTTTCAGTTAATTTGATTTTCTGTTAAATAAAACAACTGCAGTGCTCTTAATGATCATTAGCTTAGAGGAGTGGCAAAATTCCAATGTTGGGGTCTCTCTTCCTTTCATTAATGTCTTGCTTTGTGACGATGGTGCCCATTTCAAGCCGCTATTCTAATCATTTCAGTGTATATTTCAAACTCCCACTATGTGCTTCCTGACTCGTGGACACCACAAGCAGTGCTAAGAATCAGGTGAATAACATAGAGCCATCAGTTCGTATTTTCACCATTCAACCACAAGCTTGGTGCTCTCTCAGCTTTGCAGATCAAGATTAGAAACTTAAACATAAACAATATCTAAATTCTCCTTCTTTGATTTGTACTAATTACTTTCTAACTGAGAAGAGTTGGACTCCGTTGTACTCTCTGTACTTGAAGTCTTGGTACTCTCTCACTGAAAACAACAATTCTTGTGCTTTTTTCTTGGAGCTTAAGGGAAGGAAATGAAGGGAATGAGTGGTGGGATGAGCAAAATATAAATTACACTGAATGAATGTACGCGTCTCTTAGAATGCACTGAATGGATTGAGCTTGCCATTGAATGAGTGGTCGATCAAATCAGCAAAGGAAATAGCAACCATTGCCAGAGAGAGCATCAATAAGTTGCAAAAGAAAGCTTTTGTTGCTGTGCTTGCAACAGTCAAAGGAGAGAAACAAGAACCAAAACAGACCGAACAAAGGAGACCTCCTGTAGGTTCAGTGATCCAGAGCCTTGTGGATGTCAAGAGGTTCAGTCTTCTAATCCGATTGATCAAAACTATTATATAGATATTATTATAGATAGATAGATAGATAGATAGATAGATAGATGTACTTTATTTGTCCCAAACTGGGAAATTCTTTTGTTGTAGCAGCTACAGTTGAACAGTTATTATACAGTTATTGTGTGGATCTTGTGAGCTGCAAAGACGTTTCTTGGACAAAAGCAAGCCCTGAACAATCCAAAGTGGGAGGCAGTCTCTCTGACAGGAGTTGTCACATTAAGAGAGAGAGAGGACGCCCTAAGAGACATTTTTCTTGCTGCACAAATTGGCGTAATCTTCCCAAGCACCACAACAGACAGACTGGTGGTATTCAAAGATCAAGTCTCTGGGCTGTTGGTATGTGGCGGCAGAGTGCAGAGCTTTGAAGAAGATAAAGTTGGTGTTCCCCTCCTTCCCTATGACACCTGGGTGTCAACACTGTTAGCTTGAGAGGCTCCCAGTGAGAGTCATGATGGAGTGGCTGGATTGATAAAATGAGGAGGAAGGCATGGATCATAAAAAGATGGAGGATTGCTCAAAAAGTGGTTAATCTCTGCATAAGCTGCAGGAAAGCAAAAGCAAAGAAATGTCAGCAAGTAATGGGCGACCTGCTGCCCCTTTTCAATTTACAGCAGCTGACCCTTTTGGACCATTCCATGTTAAGGATAATGTCAAGAAAAGAGTGACAATCAAGGTTTGGGGAGTCATCTTTAGCTGCATGGCTAGCAGAGCCATCCATACCAAAAGTTTCCTGATGGCCAACCAAGAGTTTACAGCGATCTGTGGGCATCCAAGGAAAATCTGGTCAGATCCAGGAACCAATTTCATTGGAGCAAAACCAGTGCTAGAGGATATGTACAGATTATTGGACAGCCAGAACAAAGCAGCCCTCGAGGAGAAGGCTGCCAAAAGTGGAACAGAGTGGATGTGGAAAATCCATCTAGCTGATTCTCCACACAGGAATGGTGCTGCAGAAGTTGCTGTGCGTCTCGTAAAGAAAGCACTTTACAGCCTTGGAAGGGAATCTTCCCTTGGTTACAGTGTCTCACGAGTCTCACTGGGGTCCTGACAAAGTGAGGATTAGGAGCAATTAGGTGGCTCACGTACCACACTGGCCCATTCCAGATGATCATATCTCTGGGCAGCTTCACTGTAGCCTTCCGATCAATCATGTCGTGCACTTGTGCGGCGTAGGCTACCTTCCATTCAGGTTCTTTAGATAGCTGCTCTTTTGTTATTTGTCAGGGATCCTGGATCCTCTAGCCAATGTGGTTCTGTGCTGTGGCTGTCCTCTGTGAGGACATATGTGAGCCCTCCTCTTAATACCTCAAGTTTTGGGCTCACATACCGCTCCAATACTATCCCATCTCAAGAGGCACATCTGGAAAGAACTTCTGCAGGTGTCACGTGCTTATGAACATCTGCAATGTTGTCCAGTCCATAACAAACCAACTGGTGAGACTTGAGAGTGCCTTTGGGTCTGTTAACTCGAATCTTTAGAATGTACCGCTTTGTTTCTACGTGAACCTTTATCCCTCCGACTCCATGAACGATAAGAGTGATTTCTTCACTTCTGAGGTTCAGTCTGCTTGCAGCCTTGTGGGTTATGTAATTGGTCAAGTCAATTAATGTCCCAATTTTCTGTCCAGCATGACCTCTAGAAGCAGCATGATTACTGGAAGCTCCTGCATTCCACTATCCATGATAATCTCGGTTGATTTTTTACAGTGTTGAAATCTCTGGATGCAGTATTTGACAGCACTTCTCGATATTGTTCTGTCAGCTCTGGTGAGAGTTAACTTAAGAACTCCTCTTGATCCTCTGTGTACTTTTTCCTGCCTCTGTCTTCATCTGGACCAACGCTGCTCTTTTGATGACCTCCTTCTCTTTGTCTCAACGTTAGGACACGGGAAGTAATGGTGCTGAATGTGTTGCTTGTGTTTCTTCATTCTTGCAGTCCTGGTTTTTACACAGGTAAATTGGTTTGCAGAATGAACTGTCATCATAAACCTCAAGACATTTCTTGCATGCCCCCAGCTTCCTTAATGTAGCCTTTCTGTCCGTTAGCTTAAGTGCTCAAAACTGCTTGCAGAAGTAGAGCCTTCTTTTGTGCTTTCCATTGCCACAGACTTTGCAAACTAGATCGTCGTTGCCTGCCTTTGTAGATCTGGTTCTGCATGTCTTTCAATCCTGGTTTCTTTCTTTCTCGGTTCTTCCTCCCTCAGCTGCTCAAGCTGCTCATATATGCTCTCCTTTTCTTTGAGAAATGTCAAGAGACTGTCAAATCGCTTCTCTGGTGCCACAATGTTCCTCTTGTCAGCAACATAGACTATTTTACATGGCTGATCACCTCTCACAGATGACATTTTCTAAAACAATTTCAACAGCAGTAGATGTTCGGTTGCCAAAGCGGTTTTCTAGGACATGAAAGATGTCATCTGCTGTATTGTAGGTTGTGAGGCAAAGGTCTCTTGTGATCCTGTCATCGAGACTGTCCAATAACTGAAACTTTTTCACCTCTTTTGAACCAGTGGGCTCTATGGAAATCACACTGGTCTGGGAAGAGCTGAGGAACCATTGGCAGTCTGTGTCAGTCTTTCACCGTCATCTTTAACGCCTGCATTTCCACTGGCTGTACACTTCTTTTGCAGTCTTCATTAATTATATATGTTACATGCCAAACTGCAGCAGCTGACTTCAGCAGGTTAAACAGTCTCTCCATCTATTCAGAGTTCTGCATTTTACCGGCTGCCACCCGGATCTTGTAGAAAAATCAATCCTGCAGAGTTGGCTGCGGATCTCTACAGTGTTTTTGAACAGAAACTCATGGCAATTTCGTTTGCACATGGCTTCGCTCACTTCAGCAGTTCTTCCTCAGGTGCTGTGTGCATCCCTCTTTATGCCCCAGGTAGCAACCCTGCAGCTGCAGATTAGTTCCGCTCAGCTAATTGTCGCTCTTGTCTGTGGCTGTTTATTCTCCTTCATTTCTTTGAGGTTACGTCTTCTTTCCTTCACAGAAACTCCAGTTTGACTTAACAGTATTGGTGGAGGTGTTCTTGTAGATCAGAATTACTTTACAGTTCAAAATGTAATATATTAGATATACATTCAAATATAAACATAGTTTTACTTACTATGGAAGTTGTTGACTGAATGTGGGCGATGTGAGCTCCTGTCAAGTAGAGCAATGTTGAAGTTTAGCGGTGTGTTGTTGGTAACCAGGTTTGACAAGTCTGAGATTTCATTATTGCTTCACAGCTCAGTAGAGCTCCACTCCTTTTTCTCTATTTCAGTTTCTTTGACCCCATCTTGGTGCTTTTTTTCTACATCATTGCTTCTCACCTCAGTTCTCCTTCCTCCATCTCACTTATGTGCTACCTACATCTCATCTCATCTCTGTCCGTCCATCCTCCTTTCATCATTTTTTTTTAGTTTCCTTTGTTGTGAAGACATTATACTGGCATTAGAATGGACAGAATTTAATATTTTAATTAGTACCTAATGATTGATAGGTAGTGCAATCAAACAAATGGTTAGAATAACAATAAAATATTTAAAATTTGCCAGTTATTTAGATTTATGCTCTGACAAATTTGGTAAATTTAATGTATTATTCATGTAGACCCACATTCATTACGTTGAATTATTGCTCACAAGTTCCAATATTACATCAGGTTGGACCAGTTCTTGCGCTGTCCTTCTGCAGCTTTTCTTAGGTTGTGTAGGCAGGAGATGACATAAGAGTGCACAGTAAACATTATTGAGATTATTAGATTCTATATTAGACATTGGAGAATATTATTAAAGGTACAGAATGAAGATTATTATTGGACTATACAGAGGAGATTATTCAACAGTTTGATTATTGGCTTCAGTAGAGATAGTAGTAGAAGTTGGTATAAGTATACAATGGATGCATGTTTAGTCATCAGAGTGTACAGTTTTGACAGTTTGAAAAAATTACATGTTTGGTACTGACTTTATATGTGTCTTGCTTTTCTGAGATGAGGTTTTCAATGTATGTCACAATTATTATGATGTTTAAATTGCATTCAAGTAAAAAGTCTGCACTCAAGTAGTGTCTTGAGAATTGTTATTACAGTCATTAAGGGCAGCAACACATGCTTTTCAGCCCTAGGTCTTCTTCGGTGCCATTACCTCACGTGAGAGTGACCCACATTTTGGCCGCCACATTCAGTGATTAGTCACCAGCCAATAAATATGTACACGCCATAATAAAAGGCATTAAGCATTTTGCATAAACACAGTGACAACAAATTATTTTCCAAGCAAGATAATTATAGTGTGCAGAGTTAATGCAGGGGCAAAATTCTTGCCCACAAGAACCACAGTGTGTTTGCAGTAACTGGCAGTATTCGCAAACCAGAAGCCAGTGACAGATCCATCCCATGGTGCTGGACTAGCAACTTCAAGTGCTTGGTTGGGTTGCCCCCGATAGCTGAAGTTCTATTTATTCATGAAATTTGTCAGCTTAGCTATCGAGTTTATGCACATAGCTGCAGTAGCTACACTGCAGGCTACACCATAGCCGACATGAGCTTGTGTCTGGTGAAAGAACCCCAGTTACAAAACACTGATCAACAAATTAAACAAGACAGAACAGTGTGTACCAACACACCAAGGCAGGCAAACACGGCACCATTTTTAACAGGCAAAAGTAAACGTTAGTAACAACCAAATCCTACACTTTTTCCACTCATTCTACACATCTGTTGCATGTCAACAGTTTGGTAGACCATGGCTGCGGCTTAGCTCGTGCTGATGACTAGGAATTCATTGATTGAAATAAGTCATTAACATCGTGCTGGGCTAGAAGTCACTTTGCTTTTTTACTGCTTCATTAGGCTCGCTCTGTTTGACTCATTTATTTCTTACAAGGCAGATTACCTTGACTGGGGAATGACAAACAGATATTTTGAAGAATAACATACAGGACAAATCACAGCACAGCAGCAAATGTAAATATTTGTCTGCAGGCAAGTATACAATTCACAAGATATGGAGACTAAAGTTTCTGATCATAAAGGAAATAAATAATTATGTACTTGAGTTTAAATGGATCTCTATAATTGGCACCAAATTATATTACTTATAAATTTATAAATTCCTTTAACAAACACATGGTAATGCTTCTGATCATCGTCAAGCTGGAGTTCCAGGTGTTTACACACATACAGTATTTAACATAAATTACACTAATAAGTCTCTAAAGGTGGGAAATATAGATGGGAAAGTGCATAGAGTTTGGTTTCATTTCCCAGTAGAATTTAAGGTGAAGGAAAGTGCATATATGCACGTAACCTGCATTTGCACACCATTATTTAATCATGAGAAGATGGGAGATTAACACATCATCTGCACGTCTGCATTACCGAAAGGCTGCGGCATCGAGAGCAGTCTGTCAGGGGAAGCATCTGGGGGAGCCGAACCGTCCCTGCAGTGGGACTGTTTACTCAAAAATGGAGTCACACACCTTCATACACATCTAGCGTATGACACTTCTGCAACGACACACACACACACACACACACACACACACACACACACACACACACACCATTGAAACATTCATTCACACACCACCCAGGGAGCGAAGCAGTAGCCAAATTGCTCTGCTCCGTTCAGCTTTAATTGGGGGTAAAATCAGGTGGCTGTGAGTGCGTCTGGTTAAAAAGCACTGCCCCAGTGGATCCTAAATATAATTAATACTTCATCACAGAGCCTTGAAATGAGCCAAGGTTCTCCAGCTAAACAACCTTGGAGCCGTCCAGTACTTTACCCGGCTGCTTTAGAAGAAGTGACTGAGGGAGGGAAAGTGGAGAGATAGGTGGAGGAGAATAATGGAATGAAAAAAGAGAAGACAGAGTAATCGGTAGAGAAGTACAGAGAGTTCACCTCCCAAAAACTTGGTTTGTCTTTATGTTGAGAAGGAGTGTGAGCATGATGGTAGCTATCCATTCTCTGTCTCTTTCTCTCTCTCTCTCTGTTTCTCTGCCCTTCTCATCTCAGTCCGCTGTTTACGTGGCAGCGGTGGCAGAGGAAGATGGAGGGGAGAAAATTATGCTCAGTGGGACACTTGGAGGAAACATTTTGAAATTGAAATGAGGACGACCCGCCCAGCACACAATCCCTCTTAAAACGGCCCTCGGACTTATACTCTCTCTCCCATTCACACTCTCTCTCTCTCTCTCTCTCTCTCTCTCTCTCTCTTTCTCTCCCCCTCTCCCTCTTCCTCTCTCTCACACACACAGAAAGAAGCACAGGCTCCTGGATTTGTTTTAAATGAATATTGCCCTGTGATAGACATGTGAGTTAGCATTACAGCCAAGCCGAAATGGAACCATTTTCATCTCAAGATTTGAAGGCTGACAAAAAACAGCTTGTTGTGTAAACATGAGAAAAGTGTTTGTTCTCCCTTATTCTCACTTCTCATCCATAAATTCTCTCTGTCTTTCTCCCCTTGTCCCCCTTTCCTCGCTGTCCCCGCATTACTTCCTCACAAGACACTTTTCCTCGACAAGATGTCCTACCGGAGCAGGACTCTGTGTATGTCTTGACAGCACAGGCAACTGGGCATGTTTGTGTATGTCAACAACGCACAAGTTAAAATGTCAGCTTTGTCACAACAGAGCTTCATTTAAACGGATGAAACTTTTGGGTCTAGCTGGTGGGGGTGTTATTATGTTGATTATGTTGAAATGTTCATATTTGTATTTGTTCTATAGGTTATAAGGTTCACCTGAGATTACATGATCATCAAGTGGTACAAATGTCAGTTCACTACAGCGGAAATTTTTTCCTCTGTTCGCTGACCTCCAGGGAGTTGATCTGGCTTATTGGCCAACTCGCCAAATTGTCCTATTGATCCAGTCTTTTAACAACCAAGAAAAGTCTTTTTTTTCTTCTGATCCCCATTAGCTTTAAAACCAGAGTCTTGGACTCAGGTCAGTTCAACATATTTTCCGATTTACCCTCAGAGGGTTCTTTCCATGTAGATAGTTCTGATTTGATTTGCTGAGGTTATGAGATCTGCGCCACTGAGACTTCTGCCATTGTCCCGAAAACAAAGCTGAATAGCATTGGGCTTGTGCCATTCAAAGCATCAAAAAAGTACATTTGGTACATTGGGTACTTTTTTTTTTCTCAAAGATAGACAGATGGCAGTTGTAGTTTCTGTAAAGAGACTTTGCAGTTTATAAATGTAATGTTGGATCAGTTTTGCACCAAAACCCAGATACTGTTCAACTATATTCTGCTGGGAGTCAGCTGGCAAACAAAGGCCTGGTCCTTTTTTCTGTCAAGGTAAATAAAGGCCAGTCATGATATTTGCTTCTCTACACCCACAGGAAACATTGTAACATGTTCTTTTATTAGTTCTTTTATTAACTTTGTGAATATTTTATGTATGTTGTACAAAGATTTATGAGAAGTGTATTATTATTCATGACCTCTGCCCAGTTATGATACATTAATTAATTTATGAGTGCACATGTGTAGTTCAAGCACGACTCGTCCAGCTTTCTGACCCACTTTGTTTTAGTATAGCTGTATCACTGTGCTAGGCCAAGCATACAACACAAGGCCAGTTCCCACGGTCGCTTGGTCAAGTGCCAAGCCTGCATTCATATGGAAATATGATTGTTGCAGTTTGATAAAAATCACATTGTGATAAATGGTTGTCCTGAAGATGAGTATTGGTTAGCAGTGTGCTGTTGATCCATCCACAGCCATGCGGCACCATCTAAAACATTCAGTTTATTCAATATTCAAGTTTAGTTTGGTTATATTGTGTTTCAGCTAAGAAATCAACTACAGTTGAACCATTGCAACCTTCCTATAAATACTTTATTTTGTCACTACTGACCATTTGCATTGAGACCTGAGTTTTTCATTATCATCAAGTTTACTTAGATAGAAGACACAAAATGCTAACAACACAACAGCCACTTTGAGACTGCGGCAAGGAAATTAGGGTCATTGAACTGACAGTTGTGAAAGGGCTAAGAAGAAATGAAGAAGGAAATGTTTTGTCTTGCTCAGTCTTAATAGTCATGGGCTTTACTTTCTGGATGTTTTATGATAAAAATGGTTACAACACATTGGAATATGTTGAACACTAATTAGATAACTGGCAAAGATCTCAATGAAACCCCATGATGAATGGATGCTGTGGATTGCTGCCACCAGTTTGTCAGTGTTATACCAGCGGTTCATGTCAAGCCGTTGCATTATGTGTGAACCCTGTTCATTTCAGTTAGACTCATAAGCTAACGTTGGTCAAGATGAAACATTTCATTAAATTACTCATTTGTTTGGTCTGTGTTGAGAGTTAGTTTGGAAAATACCCTTAATAACTAATTACAGTGTCCCAAAAGGTGGCAGTTATCAAATTGAATGAAATTGAGATGAAATGTGGCTCACCAAGGAAATCTTTCTATTCTAGACCCAACATCTGAGGTCAAAGTTAAGATGAACTGGTAACCTCATACTAAATGTCCTCTTTCACTTTTAAAGATCTTCCAGGGACTCCTCTGTGTTTTCTACAACCTCGGTGATGGAGACTACAACCTAACACTACCCACCTATCGCCTCGACAATGGTGAATGGCACGAGGTCTTCCTAGATCGGCATGACAATGAAGTGGTGCTGCAACTGGATGGTGGCGGAGGTCAGCGGGAGGTCACAGGAGTGCAGGGCCGAAGCCGAGAAATCATCATCGACCCTACTGTGGTGATGCTGGGGAACACCTTCCCTTCTGGAATCAACAAGAGCTTCCAGGGTAGGTGATAATAGCACATTTAGCTCACAACGTCTGCAGATTTCTAATGGAGTCTAAGGGCTTTTCATTGAATTTCAGCTTGATTAACCTTTGAGAAGAACACACTATAATAGATTGTAGGATTTGCAATTGTTTTCATTGCTGATCAGTTTTGCTCTGTGCATCAGAGGATTGCTTGAAGAATAGATCTTCAAGACACCAGGTGTTGAGAACAGCAATGTGATTGTTTGTGGAACTTGGATATACTTTTCGACTGAATTGCAAGCTCTTCGCGGCACTTTCCTGTGTCAGTTCAGTTCACTTTGCATTCACGCTTGGGACTCGTCAAGTACGTCTGCATGGTAGCAGCTGCAGCAGCTAGAGGCTGAAGGACAACCTCTCAAATAGACAAATCATAGCAGTTTTTTAATGTTCTGAAGCACAAAATGATACCAGTGATTCAGCAATCACTTGGCCAGTGTTAGCATTTTTAACAAAACCTCCTCAATCTGGACTTTCAAGGACACTAGTCTGGTTCACCAGATATGGAGAGCTGCCTGACTATTGTAATCTGTTTCCTTCTGCTCTCCCTTTTGATTTTCATATGTTGCCACTTTCTAAGACCCCATCTCTATAAGTAACAACTAAATATTAAGTAAAACATACCCAGTTACTTTAATTATTTATGAAAACATTTAGTTATGAATATACTTCATTTTACAAATGTTACAATAATTACTTTAACCTTCTTGAATACTGCTGTATTAATAAGGACTTCTGAGCTACAGTGACCTCTGTAAAGTTGTTCCTTTTGCCTCTACCTCTTTCACTCCACCAGTGATGATCACAGTTGATAGGGTTTGCTCTTAAGTGGGTGTCCCTTTATTATACATATTTTCTCACGATGGTTCACTGCCATTGCCGACATGAGGAAACGACGGGAAAGCAAGCCATCCCCTACACCAGGGAGCAGCTCTTCGACATCAAACAACACTGCGAGGGAAAAATAGGCCTGGTTATTCTACCACCACAAATCAGTGAGAGCAAAGGCGGGTCGGACACAATCCCAGTGGAGAGACCTGCTCCGTCTGCAGAGGAGGTAGAAAAGGCGAGCATGGAGGTGCAAAGCAAAACTAAAGCTCCTAACTATTCTCCTTGTGAATGTCAGATCATTGCAGAGCATGATCGATGAACTGAGCACCAACATTCGATCCTTGAAAGAACACAGAGATGCTTGTATCTCGTATTTTACGGCGATCTGACTATATGAGAATTTTCAGAACAACATTCCTCAGTTAAATGGATTTCTTGGACCATTGAGTGTGGACAGAAACTTGAACGTGACAAGTCAAAAAAAAAAAATGGGAGGAGAAGTTTGTTTCTGTACTAATGAAGGTTGTTACTTTTCTGTGCATGTTAAAGACAAAATTTGCACAGAGGAGCTGGAACTGTTGTTTATGTCCCTGCAACCATTTTACCTCCCCAGGGGATTTGGGCAGGTGATTGTGACAGATACTTATATTCCATCATCACCTAATACACCGAGGGCTTCTCAGACAATCTGTCCTACTTCCTCTCCTGGTGCACCCAAGATCGTGACCTGCAAACTGGACTCTGTGCTGTCCATATATGAGCAGTATGTTTCATTCAAGAGGAGAGAAGCAGCTGGACTTGTGTTATGGCAACATCAGAGAGCCCTGAAAGCATATGTACCTCAGACTATTTTGCTGTTCAGCTGCTGCCCACATACAGACAAAAGCAAGAGAAGCTGAAACAGAGAGCAGTTCAAATGTGATCCAGGGAGGCAGCCCAGAGCCTGCGGGGCTGTTTTACCTGCACAAACCAGCAGGTTTTCACCCAGGACCACTACCTCGAACAGTCGGTCACAGCGGTGACTTCATACATTCAGTATTGTGAGTATGCTTATGCCCACAAAGGCTGTTAAGTGCTACCCAAACAACAAGCCATGGCTCACAGCTCACCTGAAAAGAGCAATTCAAGCTAAGCGCAGAGCCTTCACTGCTGAGTGCAGAGTGGAGGGGAGAGCCTCGCAAAGAGTATTAAAGAGGGAGATAGTCCAAGCCAAAGGACGATACAAGGAACGGATGGTGGCCATGTTTTAAAGTGGCAATCTAAGGCAGAACTGGCAAGACCTCTCTGTCTTCATAGGGAAAACCACAGACAGGAGGGAAGGAGAGGAGGCAGCATTTGTCACCGTCCTGAACTTCTTTTATTGCTGGTTTGATGCTCAGGATTTCAGGTCAGCAACAGAGGGGTAGATAAATGACCTCCAGTGCCAGATCGAGGAGGGGTGGGGTCAGCCAATTGCCCTCACAGGAGAGGAGGTGAGGCAGGGCCTGAGGAGGCTCAATCCATCCAAGGCCCTGGTGCCTGATCTCATTAAAGGGAGGATGGTGAAGGAATGCTCAGGTGAGCCAGCCAGCATTCTCTGTCATTTCCTCAACTGCTCTCTCTGGGAGAAGACCATCCCTACACTGTGGAAGCCTTCCAAGATGAGGCCTATCCCCAAGACTAACCATTCTGTAGAGCTGAACGTCTGCTGACCTGTGGCCCTCACATCATTCATCTGACTCTCTATCTTACAGCTAACCTCTCATTATTTATTTTCTGAAAAATAAAAGATTTTGCATTATGACTAACATTTATTTAAGATATTCAGTATGTAAGAGTCCTTTTAGGCACCTGTTTATGACTCTAAATAGATTTAAATACACTTGTGTCTTCTGTTACCTGATCCCATCTCCAGGGTGTTTTCAGTCCTCCAAATTAAACAATAAAATGCATTTTCATTTTCATTTACTTACTTGTGCCAAGCACATGAAGCCACATTGGAAACATCCATTCTGAGGAAAAGTTGCGGCGCATGCAGAGGTCAAGCTCATCTAATAGGCTGGGCTATAAAAATGTAGCTAAGCAAGTTTTCATTTCCTGCAGGCCCTGTGGATGCAGCACAAGCTGGCCAAGTTTAACAGGCTGCTTTTGTAATGCTTCTTTGCAAATGTCAGAAAAATGAATGATGAATGAAGAGATGTTTTCCTTTTCATTACTAGTTAATAGTAGCTAGTTATAGACTGGACTGTGTCACTGTGTCAAAGGCTACTGCAAACTTTTAAGACGGAATGTTTTCTTGCATGTTATTCAGTGCATGCGTTGACTTTGTTTATCAACATACCTTAAATTTCAATATGATAACTTTGACCGATCCATTTGTTTTTATTGGCTCTCTTGCATGACATACACTTTAGTGATGATAGATCTTCACCCAGAATATAACTTATAACTATAAATATTCTTTTTCCTCAATTCCTCAATCAGTTGTGCTCCTGCACCACTACACCTGTGCACATGGCCCCTCATAGCAGCACCACATTTTTTCTTTATGCTTTGTTTTTGCACAGAGCCAGACTAACTGTTTTCCAGTCTTTATGTGAACAATGGTTTCATATTTATCATACAGATAGGAGAGTGGTATGAATCTTCTCATCTAACTCTCAGCAATGTCAAACTCATTCCTTAAACCTGCTAGTTGGAGCAATACCAACTCCACTTTCTCTGTTAGGAATAATCGGCACAAAGGGCACAAGCTAACAATGATTGTGTGTTCTGTGGTCAGACAGCCAGTCTGAAAGAATTAATTAACCAAACACACTGACTTGAAGTAGGTGAGTGAGTCATAATGTACAGTATTTGGTAAATTTTGAGTTTCTCGCCCAACCCTCATCTAAGAAAGACAGAGAGAGATGTGTGCACGTATGCATGAAACCAAATGTTCACTCAAAGAATTCAGACAGAAGAAGAGTTCCGGTGGGGATACATAGAAAGGTTTTGAATGATAATAGAGAGACGATGAGGTCGGAAGATGCAGACATAAAGTGATAGAGAGTGCTCCCTGGAGTTAGACAGTGAGAGGTGTAGACAGCTGTACCTCAGGCAGTAAAAGATTATGCATGTGTTTATTAAATGGACTTTAAAAGCATTTCCCTTCAAAAGATTCAGATGTGATAGATGGTGGCAGTGACAAAGTGTGTGTGCACTTGTCTGTGTGTGTTTGCATTTACCTTTGTGAACATCTCTTTACCAATGGTGACAGAGGAAAATGAGATGTTGACTAAATACAAGTTAGCAAATAAGTGATGAGAACTTAAACACTAGAAATACACGTCCTCAGGAGTTTATTGGCTCTGTTGCACCATGGTAACACCTTGGCAACATGCACTACATCGAGTTAGACATAATGACTTAATGTAGACCTTTAAACATGACCTCAGCTGGTAAAAAAAACAACTCAAACTCTTTATAGTTAATGACTGTTCTGTTCGAAAAGCATGTTGATGTTTTAAGTTAGAATTAGATTAATGTATAAATATGACTTGTTTTAATTTTGTGCTGTGTAAGTTGCATTCTCATTAGCTTGTAGTTAGATAAGCAAGTTGTACATAAATCAGTGTGCACAGCTATTTGAATTAGCCAGACGTCGTTTAACATTACTGTCATTTATTTTAGAGTCACTTTTAGAGATATCAGCAACATTGTTAAACGAGGGCAGACAGGCTGAGAAACGGGATTTGTTTGAAAGATCAGACAGATTGTAAAAAAAGCTGTTTTACCGTATTATTTATTCAGAACAAAAGCGAGCACTCCCATGTGGGCATTAATTACTCATTGCACAGGAAAACCAAGCCTTTGAGCTTGTTCAGGCCGTCAACCCAAGCCCACGTCTATACTCACATGGCATATTCTTCTCACTGCAACATATATCCAACACATCCTTTTAATCATCGCGTTGTACTTAAGCCATCTGTGTGTAGTATTTGAGAAGCCCCAGCATCACCCTGTAGGCTCTGAGTTTACATTCAACTAGGGGAACGTTATTGATCGATTGACTGATTGAAACCTTTATTTTAAGTAAAAGAAACATGATAAAACAGAACATTCTGACAGAGAGTTAAGAAGTAAGATACAAGAGTCAAATACATGATAACCAGGACAAAAGTATCAGTTAAAGCATTCACATGTAAGTGGTGGTGATGATAAAGACCTTCCACACTTATTATCATCACTCCCTGCTCCTTGCTGTGCTGAGCTCGGTGCCTCATTCTTGGTGACAAGGTCAGAGCCTAGATACGAATTATCAATGCTATACATATTCCATATTCACATAATAATCTATTGACTGAACTACGGCAAGTCCAGTAGTTTAAAGCTGAACAGGTCA
This sequence comes from Holacanthus passer, assembly GCA_025331565.1. Classification (NCBI taxonomy): domain Eukaryota; kingdom Metazoa; phylum Chordata; class Actinopteri; family Pomacanthidae; genus Holacanthus; species Holacanthus passer. Next base: position 585,045 of record JAFREQ010000075.1, read on the forward strand.
TTCTTTATATAAATTGTGATTAATACTTACAATGGGAAGTTTGGGAAGTAAGTTTACTGTTCACCTTTGTTTTGTCTTTCTGAGTTTTGGCTAAAAATCTGGCTCATCATCTGACTGCTCGTTCTTCTTTTTAGCAATATCAACATTTAGGTGAGCAGTAAGTTGTGTTATAATACATGAGAGACACTATGACCAAAGTATAATAAACTGGATGCATCCTTTAACTACAAGTAGGATCCAGGCCCAACAAGGTTTGTTCCAAATAAAAGCATTTGCAATGTTTCTTTGGTTGAACAGTGTGTTTTCTGTACAGCATTTTGCAAAGAGCCTTTCAGATGTGTTTACTCCCCTTTCCTAAGTGTCTCAGGCTTGTAACCCGGTGAAGCAGTGTCATGTGTAAACAGCACAACTATCAGAGCCGTGGAACACATTATACAATATCCAACATGTATGCAAATCTTTGCCTTTGGTGTTGTCAGAGATTTCTTCAAACTGTATGAATGCCTTTTTAAGATGCTGCAACAAACATGTTACAAGAAGAAACTCAATGTAACATTTTTTTTCCAAAAAAAAAAAAAAAAAAAAAAAAAATCTATTTGGCACTGAATGTAACAGAGCAGTCTGGGTCTTTAAATCCAGGCTGGATTTATGCTGTAAAGAACTGGAGCCACTAATCTACCAAGAACATATTGTTGATTTGCTCACCGGGTGCATGAGGTAAAACTCTGCTTCATTTAATGTTGCATCTGTGGAGGTGACTGTATTTCTTGTTCCACTGAACTCTTTTCCATTTTTCTCTCTGCAGGCTGCATGAGGGACGTACGCCTCAATGGTCGCTACATGCCGCTGGACAGCCAGCCGCGAGATGGGGTTTCCCAGGTCAGCGTACAAGGCCTCTCCCTTGGATGCTCGTCTGACTCCTGCAAAAGGAACCAGTGTAGCCCCCCCTTCACCTGTGTTGACTTGTGGAGAGTGCACGAATGCAGGTACACACACAAACACGTACACGCCAAATATGACTGCACAGTGAAGCGTATTCACAGTTGGTTGGTCCACATACACACTCATCATTTTGACACAAAGACATGAAGACACATGCATTTAAACCAGCTCACTCAACCTCTGATGCCATTTTTCAGCTTTTGACCTTGGTATTATTTTTGTTCATAGCCACATAAATGTGCTTTAAAATAATCTGGCCCTGACCTACTTGAGAACGTGGGAAAATTGTAGATGCAAAAGCATCCCTGAGTGTTTATTTGTTCTGAAGCTGGTGAAATGTCTGTGCAAATTCCATGGCAACCATTTTTTTGGCACATTTCCTCGTAAGTGCATAAGGAAGTTGGACCGTCAGCAGGAAATTGTGGCAGCCAGTAACCATCCATTTAACACTGAAGACAACCAGAAAAAAGTCCAGGCTGGCATGATAGAAAGCCATCAGCAAGCAACAATTGGAGTGAACAGATAAATCATATGAGCAATTTGTGGGCTCCGATTCTTTTGGACATGCACCTCTTTGTGTAAATGTGATGGCAATTTAACATGTTTGGTCTCATGCATGAAAAAGAGATCAAATCACTTGTACATCAAGACAGCAATCTTGCTCGTTTGGACCTTTAACATTTGCATAACACAGACCATGTGTGAACTGAACTGTGAACATCAATGTAAAGACATCCATATCAAAATAACCAAAAGCATTACTTTAACAGATAGATGACACCAGCAATGTTGATTTTACACAAGGATCACTTGTCATGAAGAGTACTACTCTGGACACAGTTATAATATCTTCTTTGGCTCTGGTGGAAGCACTCTGATGCCCAGCTTGGGTTCGGTCTGATGCATCAATTTCTTTTTTTGTCTATCTTTGCAAGTCCCGCTACTATATAGTAAAGTGCAATAGTATAACGCTGCAATACCTATAAACATTTTTCAGGGGCTTACAGATTGTCAGCGGCTCTGAGGAAGCTGATTCTGGTGGACCCCCTTTCCAAAGTGTTAAAATAATCGCTCTGGATAAAAGATGATAGAGATAACAAATTGACTGTTACTAATTCTGTATCAACCCTTCTTTCTGACCTTAGACCTTTTTTTCTGCAGGCTCAGTTGCCTGGTTAAGTGTCTTTTCAGGATTGTGAATGTTAGTGTACATACAAAGCCTAAATCAACTTGATTTTGTTGTGCCTGGCTGCTCAGTTTCTTGATTAAAAGGCTGAAATGACAAGAATGCGAGGTGACTGCCAGACAATCTCCAAGTGCCGAACCTGGTTGAAGGTCATCACGAATTATGTGTTTATTTTGTTTTATTTTGCAATTGATATCTGCTCTTTGAAAAACAACAGTAAACTCATTTAGCCTCTTAGTCACAGGCAGGGTGTCATGTGAACTCAGATCAGCTCCGTGCCACTGTACGCCTTCGGCCTGCCTGACGGAGGAGAACCGCTGTGGCGCAGCTTCAAAGTCAGTTCTACAGTGCTTTATATGACATTACGCGTTCATTTTAACTGGCTCCAGCTCACATCTGTGGGTGAGACAGTGTGCTAGATTTTAGCAGGATCGTCCAAATAAATCTCAAAAGCACCAAAAAAAAACCTTTGCATCACAAACACAAGTAAAAGAAGAAAATAAATGAAGAAGTGATATTGGATGGATGTTCAAGGTGTTACAGGTTATTGGTGAGAAGATGAAATGCAAACCAGGAAGTCCAGTTTTGAGGCAAACATAAGGACACGGTGGGAACAGTCATTGAGGGATTATGTACAACTCTGGCAAATAGTCACAACAACAACAACAAGCACTTTGGTGTTTGTGAGGTAAACACGAGTGACCAAACACAGCGGCTCGCCAGGTCACGCTCAACTACACTGCAGCAAAAGTTGAGCCAGGATCAACTTTGTGACTTTTTTTTCCACCGTGCTACGACACACCCTGTACACTATGACTGCAGTCTCATGTAAAATGAATGAGGAGACTTGTGTTTTTTTGAGGTGGTGTTATTGTGAGTCTACACATGGCCTCACTGAGACTTTTAACAGTTCAAACCCCACTAGAGCTGGCGTGTTCGGCAACAGCCATGTCTCCCATTAAAAGGTAACGAATAAGACAGTGAACCCAATCTGCTCTGTCACTGAGCCAAACGCCTCAAATGTTGGCGTTACTGTAATTATTTTCCCAGCTCCTCTGACCCCGATGGGATTCACACTTTTGCCTCATCAACATTTCGCATGCACCACTGTACGACTCTCCGTATGAGGGTTAGTTCGTTTGTCAGCGGGAAATGGGAGATGTCGTGCAATGAAAAGCCACTGCAAACTAACAACCCTCTCCTGTGGCACAGACCGAATCAAACGCAGAGTGCTCTTAGCCACATACACTAATCTCAGCAATTTTTCTGCCATTGGAAACATCAGCCTCCATTCAGTCCATGCAGCCTCCTGGCTTTTAATCTTGCCGATCCCTTTTTTCCTCTCCTCTGATCCACTCACCCACATCATCCATCCACCAATCTATTTTTTTTTTTCACAATGGCTCTCATTCTCGCACTCTGCCCCTCCATTTCTTAGTTTGTATGGCTCTCATCTTGCTCGCTCCTGCTCAGTTTTTTAACACCATTGCCACACGCCTACCGCACACACACATATAAACTCACGTACACTCACAGTCTCCCCCTCCATCCCTGCCCTGCTCGCTCGTTCGCCCTGCTCTCTTTTCACCACTTGACCTGAACCTTGGAAGGTGATTAGAGAGCAGTAAGTGTTGGCAGCGAGTCCTCTAAGAGCAAGTGTTTGATACCCTGTGCCCTGGGGCCTCAGTCAAATAGCTGCTGATCATTTATGTGTCTTTTACAGGGATTATCAGTGGGCGAGGATGCTGACTTTTTGCTGAGGACAAGCATCTTTAGCCCTCAGTTTTTCATGATATCATATACTCAGTCATCATGTGCATAAGGCCCTTATACAGTTTCTTCTTTTAGAATGAGTTAGCTAGAGGCAATATGAAGTTAGATGGAGAAAAAGTTCTCAACTTCCTGAGTTATGATAATTAGGGTGAGCTGATTCATTAAAGCTAGTTAACTATAACTATAAACTTTATTATTTAGCTGCTGAAAAAGAAAGAGCCGTCATTTCAGCTGACAAACTTGTCGTCTAGAAATGAATGTGTTACAGTCTGTGTGAAATTGAAGAACCGTTGTTCCAAAAAACACAAAGAATTTCAATGTCACATCGACCACTGTTATTGTAAACTTCATATGTGCCATGCAAGTATGGTAAGATTGACATGAGCAGTCAAAACAAAAAGTAATGTTGAATATTAGTTTACAGTAGCATTTACAATGCAAAACTTAATTATTATTATTACTATTATTATTATTTGGAGGGTTCCTATCTGATCTGCAGCATCAGGTTTTTCTCTAATGTTCTTGCAATTTTTCTCTTCACTGTTTATTAACAAAAGCATATTCTCATGTGCAACAGAAAAAAACGAGTTGTCTAACAGCAAAAAAATGAGATGAAAATCTCTTAAGACGGCTCTGATCTTTTTAAACATTAGTAAAAACCAAATCAGAAAGTCCGTACCACATCTGTCACGAATTACTGTGAGTTTGCCTGTATGTTCATTTATGTAACGCTGAGACACTCATCACAGCACTGATTCCAGTCAAGGCTAATGACAGGCAATGAGAGCGCAGAGAAAAAAAAAAAGAAGCTCTGTTGTGCATTTGACTGACAGGAGTCCTGGATTCAACACCTACACAGACCAACCAGCCACAATGAATATTGAATGCTGAGCTTTTGTTATGGCATAAAAATCCCACCCACTGGTAATTCCCTTTTAAAATGTTGTTCTCAAACAGCTAGGTCTGTGTTTTTCCCTCCTGTTATCAAGATAGCTGACATTTAAAACTACAAAAAAAAAGTATATAACTATATACACCTACTTTGGCTGTCTTGGACAAGTTGTTCCATTTGTATTGGCTCGTATGACAAAAATGAAATTACTTTCAGTCCCAGATCTAGACTGAAATGACCAGAAGATTCCTGTCTGACGACTCTCGTGGGAATGAATGTCTTGTAGCAAAATCTGTGAAACCCTAAAATCTGTTCTGCAGTTCTACACTTTTACAATGTGTTCCCTCCGTTTGGCACTGGTTAAAATCGCCTGCAATCCTGTACAAGATGGAGATAAGAGAGAAGTTGAGAGTGTTACATAAACAAGTAGTCCTCGGCCAACGAAAGTGGGTATCACTTTCCCAAGATTATCAGGATATCCATCATGAAATTCCCAGCGTATATTTTGACCTAAAATGAAGTTCTTATGATGACCGTTATGTTTATTAATGCTGCATTTATATCTTTGTAAAAACTAAACTTAAATATCTCTGTGAGAACATGTGTCTCTTAGTGCAGCAGAGACATTTAAATTTACACATCGCATTTACATCACAAGTGGTGTATTTGACCAAACCACTGACAGTAAAGCATGTGTAACAATATATATTTATAGTGCAATATTATAAATACCAAAAATATGTTCAAGTGGAAAACATATTTTGTCCTTGTTAGGAAAATTAGACAACAAAGTCAGGAACACCGTCTGAAGATCACAAGAGTAGGTCGTTTATTCTTGCAGCAAGGGAGCAAGTTACACACAGAGAGTCTGCAGTGCAAGTGTTGTTCAAAGATACAGAGTTCACATGAGACTTTTATAATGCCAGATGGGCGGAGGCTTGCATTCTTGCTGACACATATCTCAATCATAGCGGAGACAGTTCTTTGCTCATCATATAGGAGCATCTCAAGGTGAGATGGCCTTGAGGAGAGGAGCAGAATATTCTGTCCCTCTCTGGCATTCGCAGCCTCTGTCTTCATGAGATAGCTGCACAAATTCTCACACAAAAGTGATTACACAGTCATGAGAATAAAGGATAAGAATTTATCCAACAGTCCTTAATTGTTTGTTTTATTTGCATTAAATATTTAATGTTCTACACTTATGAACTGGATATTTCTTCACCATCCACATGTGGCTAAATTAAGATAAGATAAACCCTTATTCGTCCCACAGTGGGGAAATTCACAAATTATAAAACATTATTTTATTATTAATTATTATTCATAAATTATGGTTATGTATGATTATGGTTAGTCAACTAACACACTTTTAAACATTAACATACATGTTAAAGGTTGCATGTATCCTTGAAGCTGCACTATATATTTATGTTAACAATGGGTCTAATGACTATACAAGAATGGAGTCACTCATGGTAACGAATGGATCTTTTTAGCATCTCTCAGTTCATTTTTCTGGTTTTACAACGCTTGTTTTTTTTTTGTTTTTTGGTTCAGTCTCAGCACATTCATCAACCTTGTTTCCAGCAGCAGGTGCAGGCAGCTTAGTTAACTTAGTAAACCCACTGTGCACTACCTGCACAACACATGGACAAAGTTGGCAACTAGTTGGTCAACATAGTGGAGTCTTTTTCTCAGGAGTTGTTGCAATATTAAAGGTGAAAAGGAGAGTGGGTTTGTGTTTGTCTGGCCAGGAACATGACCCAGAGTGAATTGCACTGTCTGCTGGAAGTGTACATTTTATCATAACAACTATAAAAGGGATAATTTGGCAGTATTGTGTTCACAGCCCTCCCCACTGCCCCCAAGTGACAGAAAAGTGATTCATTTTTCAAGGAACATGCCACTGTTTTGACAAGGTGTAGCTCCTTAACTGCAAATCACGTACTGGACACTAAATACCAGATACAGTTGAGTTTGTTGAGTATAGTTGTTTTTTGAAACCAGCTTTTTTTATATCAGGTGCATTTATACGTTTTCTTCATTGTTAAATGCCATCATTGCCCTTGAAAATGTATCTGTCCTGTCCTGTCCACAGACGAGGTAATACACTGAAGTTTTGTTCACATTATGTTTAGTCACATTCACTGACATTCTCATTCTCTGATGAATCGTCTGGTGTTTCCCATTTGTCCCTGCATGTTAGAGCAACAAGAGGGAGTAAAGGGCATATGACACCACTGAGAGGCTACTAAATGAATTACCTTGAAAAAATTATGGATTTCTTTGGGTTTGAACACTGTTGGAAACACACTGTTTAGATATTTCAATGTAGAAATGTTACATATTGTAACATTAAGAGGTTACGCTGTACCTACTTTGGCTACGTGCACAGACTCCAAGGTTACCCAGCAGTAACCTACTATAGCTCATTTGCACCTACTCAAAAATGTAACCACACATCAATGGCTGCGACTGAAATACCATGTGAGGACTGCTTTACTGCACTACTCTGCATCTAGAATTGCAGTGGCGAGATCAACAGGTGAAATCCCACGCTCAGCTATAAACTACTGCTTATGCCTTGTATGGACTCCAAGTTCACATTTAGGTTCCTCCATTCTAGTGTTTGGATGGCACATTACTGTCACAAGCTTCCCTCTGTTGTCAAAAAAATGTAGATCACATCACTAAAGCACTCTTGTGAATGCATGTGCACTTGCTGTGAGATGGTGAGATATAGTACGGCAGCACACTTGCTCTATGAGACAGCGCAAGGAGACAGGCTAGACGCTTACACCACCATCCAACATCCCGAACCTCTGAAATGTTGCCAGTGAACGTAAATGGCTACAGCAGACTAGTTCCACATGAGCATATTTCATAGGAGACCGATTTTGGCAGAAGTTAACCGTTTCACGTCTTATCTGGATTGGTTTTATGGTGGAAGAGGAGCATTTATGGGATAAATTACGGCAGCATTTTGAATTTAATGTTGCTGTTTCATAGTAAAGTGGAGTCAATATTTATAAGCATGAACAAATCTCCAGAGACCACAGGGAAGACTCATCTCTGATGTCATCAAAATGTACAGCCTGAAGCTGCTTCATAGACACTGAATGGGATACCGAATTAATGGGCTCATAAAATGTTTGTTTGAGCTGTTACACCCAAATGAGCTTTTAATTATAGTGGTGCTTTCTGAAGTGAGGCAGAAAATGTGCCCCTGTCTGCATAAAATCATTCTAGTTATTGCCAGTGCCGCAGTCAGCATTTTCATCTCCTCCAGTTCATTCTCTGTTGAGGTGTACACCTGTGTAAGATCACTGATCAAAGGAGAGTAATTAACTTTTTTTTTCTCTCTGGGAAATGGTAATACACATCCTATAAGACTTGGTATATTCGTGTTCATTTCATGTTTTAATGCTGGAACTGTCCGATATGATTTGTTTTATTACCCTTGTTCCTCTATTTTTATTGACGTGCTTTTTTTTTTTTTTTTTTCATCTCTAACTGCTTCTGTAATGATACATTTCCTCAGAGGGATTATGACACTTGCACCTCATCAATCTTGGTGTCATGCACATGTGAATGATCTTAATCTACATGCAACCCATAATTGTTTTGTTTTTCTGCTCTCCTCTTCGTTCCTTCCCCTCCCTGTGTCGTTCCTGTCCGTTCCTTCTCTGCAGGTGTCCTCCTGGTCACATGATCCGTGTGAATGGGACCAGAAAGTCCTGTGTCTACACCCTCTGTGCTACGCGGCCTTGTCACCAGGGGACATGCGTGGCACAGTCGCCATCCAAATTCACCTGCCACTGCCCAGAGGGTTACAGAGGACGCCACTGCGAGACCACGCTGGCCATCTACCGGGAGGACGTGGGCCTGAGCTTCAGCTCCCTCTTTGCCATCTGTATCTGCTTCATGGCCTTACTAGGTAGCTATTGCATCCACTGCATGTTACACATACAGTAGTAATGAAAGACCAGCACAGCAGGAGGGCCTTTGATGTGTTAGGTGTGTGTTGACTTTGTAATGGCATCTTGCCTTTCCCCTATGAAACAAAGACATTAAAGAAGCACAGTGCAACAAAGGAACCCAACCAAGATCAGCAATGACCCCATCACAAAATTTTATTTTTCAACCTGGGGTCTCTTTTCATTACTTTGTTCAATATGACTTTTTTCATAAGAATGCTGATAACAATACCAGTTCCTTTACCCTTAGAGGCTTGTTGTACAGAGATGTGGATATAGCAAGACTTTAGGGATGATGTAATCACACTCAGACTAACAGGGACCTGAACACATACACAACTTTGAAGTGGGTGTAATAATTACTGTACAGGGCTCCTTTAAGCTAATAATAATTATCATTTTTATGCACATTTGTTAAACGTAAACAGTGGGCTAAGGCAAAGTTCAGAGTTATGATTTGTGGTTTAGTGGGCGCTTTAATCTGTTTGAGAAATGTATTTTAAATGTCAGCAGCATTCATTCTGTCCGCAGCCCAGATGTAGAGCATTGTCTCACTGACATGTAGGTTGGACAAAAAACAGACTTGAGGCGAAGATACTGCTGTGGGAGGTGAAAGGGACAGGTGGATGCCAGTGTGCTTAGCTGTTTATTAGGCCCACTCGCCAACACATTCAGCAGTCGCAGCAGCAGCAGTGGCTGTGACACACAGCTCATGGGGTAGGTAGGTAGGTAGGTTAGTGCCCGATGGCTGTGTCAAAAATTGTACTACTTCTCAGAGTCATAACTCATTTCTGGGCACTGTCTTAGCTCCTTATCTCTGATGTCCTTTACAAATGTCTTCATTATCAAAGTAACCCAGTGGCAATTGTGAAAGGGGGGATGAAAGGGACAGGTGCATGCCAGTGTGCTTAGCTGTTTATTAGGCCCACTCTTGTGGCAGTTGTCTGCACATCCACAGGTGGAAACAGGAACTGCTGATAGCTAATTTGTTATATTTTTAATGGTGCCAATTTGCCAAAATGTAAAAAAGCTGAAAGTTGGAGGCCACAGCTAACTGACTAACATTATACTTCCTTTTTACATAAAGCATTGTGGGAATTTTAGGTCAAAAACCAGAGATCATGGTTATTCCTCAAATCGACATAAGGCAAAGAATAACCATTAAAGCAAAATCCATTAATATTACCTTTTCTTTATGACTTTTTTGGGTGGGTGTTGGTGGGTGGTGTGTTGTCTCAGTTTTTTCTGAGAGGAGGCCCACAGTGTCAGACTTTGACAAGCCCTAAATTAGGCTTTAGGAGGCCATGTTTCCCTACTCAACAAAAGAACATAAGTTATATACAGATTTTATAAAACAACTTTGCCAGTTTTAGTTGTGTATTTCTTTTGAAACAAACATAAAAGCTTTCTTTTTAGACGGTGGGAAGGGGAAAGGAGTGTCCATGTTGCTCCTCTTGGGCTTGCAAGGGCTGGTCTGGTCCATCTGGTCCTACCTCCGGCCCAGGTATCTTGTTGCCAGTCCGTGGCCTCGAGCTAGCGACCTTCCAGTTGATACCCCGCTTCTCTGATCACTAGTCCACCGTCTCTCCCGAACTGACCATAGTTCTCATTGTAGTCTGGCTTTCTTCACCGAAAGGTCAGAAAGTCTCAGAACTGTAGCTGCTTAACTTCTGTGGTGGTACTTTACAAGCACTTCCTCTGGCCTGTGGGTGGATGGTCTCTGGTTTTCTAATGTTCAATACGCATTTCTCTGTCTGCCTGACTGTCTGTTTTACTTTGTTGAATATTCATCCGCCTGTACCTTTAGCTCTGTTCCTAATTCCTGAAGGATCCTCTGTTGAGAATGTGCCTCGGGCGCAGTCATACACAGAGGATCAGTTGTCAGTACAATGACATATTCCCCTTGTTTAATTGAGGACAATACAACAGAACAGTAAAGAGCAGTATGAGACAGAGCACAGCACAAGAGAAGAAAACAGATCAGAGAAGTACAGAATAAAACAGGACGCAATACAATACCAGAAGAAAAACAAGAGGGAGCTGAAAAGATTACAAAGTGGAGGCAGCGTGCAACAGCCAGAGAAGGGAAAGTAGGAGATATGTAGGGCTGAGGAGGAAGGTGTCAATGTCACACTGCTACTCACTGTGTCTGCTTGTCTCATTGGCGATTCAGAGGACACCTCCGTCCCATCCTGAGACCAGACAGACACAGTTCAAATGATCATCTCTCCTCCTCCTCTTCTTCTCACCTTCATTCCACAATATCTCCCTCCAAACTTGACTTTGGGCTCATATTAAATGTGACATCTAACCTTGATCCTGCTGAGGCTCACTTCTGTTTTAAGTGTTAATTACTTGATTTGTAGGCGTATAAGGTGCTGTTTACCCAAACCTGCAGAAATTGAGATCAATGCTCCAGGGGCTTTGGTAGTAATTTCAATTGGTGAAGCATTCCCTGCTCGATCAGTCAAGCGTTCCTCACTCTGAAATTTAAGTAGCAGCAAGAGAGACTTTTTTTTAATGCCTTCATCCAATATTGGTTGTACGGACTCCAAATGTTTGAATAGCAAGAACCGAAAGGAGGGCACCAACTCTCTGGATGCAGTGCTGAAGAAAAATGGGCTGTTCTTCAGAGAATCCTATGATCGGTGAAGATTAAAGACAAAATCCACTCAAAGACAGAATTCATATTAGTTCATTCTCTTTTATCTTATTGTCCAGTCTCATATGGTCAACTGAGGACATATATAGGAGAGTTTTTATGCAGCAGAATTTGGCATTTTCCGTATCACCACATCAAAGAGATGTGTTGTTTTTTTTTTTTTAACCACGCTGACGCCGTGGATAGCAGGGATGGTCAGCTGGGTCACCTTTTTGGTTTAGACTGAAATAATGCAACTACTGGATTGATTGCCTTCAAATTTTGTGAATACAGCGATGGTTTCCAGCTCTCCTGACTTTCCTCCAGCATATCACAAATATTGCTGTGAGGTTTGTGGTATTAATTGAGATGTCTCACCAACTATTAGATGCAGACATTCATGTTCCCCACAGGATACATTTAAATATCTTTGGTCAGCCTCTTTTGTTTCCTCGTCATCATCATCAGATCAAAACTTTGTCCAGTAATTTGCTTTATGATCTGAAGAACTGACATTTACTTGTAATTTGCGAATGTTAGCGTGGTGATTTGGTCAACTAAGATAGTGAATATGGTAAAAATTGTCTGCTTAGCATATGCATATTAACATTGCCATTGTGACCATGTGAACATGCTGATGTTTATCTCAAAGCAAAGCCAAAGTACAACTTCGCATAGCCACTGGCATGACTCTTTGCCTTCTTAATCAAAATTAAAGGAAGACAACAGTTTTCCGAGATATTTCAATTATACATCTAGAAATAACATCCAAAATAAATCAATATTCAGAACTGACTTATCTCTAACCATTTTTTTTGTTTTCAGTCATGTCCCTAGTTTTTTCAGTTGTTTTTTTTTTTTTTTTTTTTTCATTTTAACTGGGAAACCTTAATAACAGATCACAATAGATGCGGTGCCTATGCAGTTTGTTATATAGTTGAGTTGATGCCCCTGGTCTGAGCAGATTCATCCACAGAGAGGTTCTGGAGTTGCTCTGTTGCTCCTCTATTGATGAGACTGGGAGACTGGCAGAGCTGACCCAGGGACAGTCCCCAGGGTGCTCCTCTGGGGTTGCAAGTTCAGAACAAAGTTTCTAGTTGAGAAATGTCAGCACAGCTACACACCAAGTTAAAGTCCATTCGGCTATCTCTTGACAGTATCAATGATTAATAACCTAGCCCTCTGAATTTATCATGTAGCTTGAGTATTGATTTGGTACTCAATGATGGGAATTCATTTATTCTGTTTGCTTATTTTGGCTTCTCCATGTTTCTAGTGTGTATAAATATAGTACACTCTTGACATGCACCTTTTCACCCTCGTCTTGTGTTTGTATTGCCATCTCTCTCTCTTAACGTTGTTTCTCCACATTCTTCAAGTAATTTATTACTGTTGGTTTGAGATTGACGTACTCGCCTGTATTTCAGGAACTGTCAAGTTTATTTTTCTTGCAGTCATTCTTTATCCATTCATCTTTCTTTCCTTTGCACAATACACAATGCAGGTTTGATGTATCTATTTTATAGCCACAGAACTTGAACAATAGAACTGTTTTAGTCTTTTCAGTGAGAGATGAGATGTTTATTTTAGCTGATCTGTGAGGATAATTTAGTCAAAATTAAAGCCAAAGATATATTGATTCTTTAGCATAACCAGTTTGTTTATAGTCAGGCCATAATACATTTCTTAGAAAGGAAAATACATTTTATTTTAGAATGATAGATGGGGATCATGAACTAGCATTTTGAAAATTGGAACTGAAATCGAAAACATAGAATAGGAAGTTTAAATTGAAACTGCGTCAGGGATTTGTTTCATTCTTACATTACTCTTTTTTTCTGTTCATCTAGCAGAAAGGGGTCCTGCTGTTTATGCTCCTCTTAGCTGCAGCAGCTGAAATTGTGCACATTCCTCTGTTGCAGTTTGTAAAACAGATTTGACAACAGAAAACCATCAAATATTGTATAAGTTTAGGTTTTTTCGACTAACACTCTTTACTAAATGTCAGTATGTCGACATATGTCTGTACCCACAGCCGCTGCATAGATGTCTTTCAGTTTTAATTTTGAGGAACAATTATCTTCACAATTTTGATGGAGAGAGCTAAGGCTGCACAGAAACTGGGACGATGTCTTTAGTAACAAATATAGTCCGGAAATGGACCACAGATGCACAGTATTCTGTTTGTATATCATTGAGTGTCTACATACAGACAGATTCAAACATCTTTGGTGGTGCAAACAGTCCAAGTGGTCATACATTTTGGGCTGCGTGTGGATGGTCTGTCTCTTCTCACAGACGTGGTAAGATGACAAAATATATGCCATTAGGACCCTCAGGGCCACGCTGATGCAGCTCAGGCTTTTGTTTTGAAAGGACCATACTGGTAGTTGTGCATGCTTTAGTGAATCACATGCATATTTATACATGCTTTACATTAATACCAGCCATTTTGTACTTTCTAGGTACCCATTGGTCTCATTCATTTAATAATTATAAGATAATCAACTTAAAAAATAGCTTGAGATGCATAATCCATCACAGTTAATGTTAATGATGTATGTACTGTATGAATGTATTAATTTGGTCCCAGTTTCTTTTTGTCTCACAGTAATGTAGCTGCAAGTAGGGACTGTTAGGAAAGCTATTACCTTTCGGTGCATGTACATCTCCAATATCTGACACAAAAACATGGAAACATAGATAATGAAAAGCCTAGTGAGAATTAGGACATGAATTATGACATTTCTCACACTGAACTGTCAGTGATCGTCTCTGAAATCTTTGATGTTGCAGCTTTATGCAAGACTTGGAAAATGCCGTCATGCTACATTCCAATTGGATGGTGGAAAATCAGACAGGCACCAGGCATGCTCAGTCATTGAGAAAGGACTTGACTAGAGTAAACTTCCCTGTTCATGAATGGTCAGCTGTAAAAGTACTTGTGTTAATTTGCGATGCTCTATAACATAAAATCTCCACTACGGCTGTTCTGTGCAGCCTTCAGCAGTCATGCAGGCTTAGAGTGTGGAAATCAAAAAGGATATTAGATTAGGGACACAGATGTTGGTCAGCGGTTCACGTACTGAATATATCCGTACAATCTCCTCTCCCAGATGAGCTAAGCAGTCAGTTCAATGATTGCTGCCTTGATTCTGTCACGTCAAAGTCCTTCAAGGTGAGGATGTTATCTTTGTGCACGTTTGAAAGTTTGGAGGAAGATTGAGCAGACATGGCAGTTAGTATGGCACATGAGAGAGATTCACATTAGTATTTATGAACTCCAGCCCTGCCTGTGACGCATCTTTACTCCACAAATAAAGCTGCTGAAATTTGTCGGAACCACCTGCAATTGGAGTATTTTGTTTCAGACCTGGTTATATAAATTCTCATGGGTCTCTCGCAGAGATGATTTGGGGCAAACCCATGTGAGAGGAATTTATTGAACTCATAATACCCACAAGGTAGTGATGGTCTATAATAGCATTGAAAATCAATGTCTTTTATATAGTAGAGGCAGCATAATGTAAAGAAAATGGTTGATGTGCTCAGTTCAAGAACATGATAATAGTTTTACAGTAGTTATTGAGGATGCTCCCATTTTAATTCACATCTTTTATTTCATGTCTAAAACTTCAGCATCAAGACAAACATGCAGAAAATTCTGAAAACCAGCTCACAATGCCCAAAAGCAAAACACAGTCAGTTTCATTTGAACGAACAGAGAAAAGTCAGCCTTTGCTGTTTAAGTGCTCCAGACAGCAGTGGTCTGACAGCGTAGCAGCAAGCTCAGGGGCCAAGCCCATTTTAATCTCGACTGAACACATCACAGACAACCCTTTATTGAGTCTTCCACCCAATCCTTCTTCATACTCCACAAAATAGCCAAATCTCTCCAGCTGAAAGTACATTAATACTTCCTTAAGTCATGTGGAGCTGGATGTACTGCTGAGGAAGACATGAGTACATTATGATCTACTCAGCCAATGTAAGTCAAAGATAATTAGTTAGTCTGATAGGGAAGTCTACCTTTTCTGCTGAAGCAAGGTGGAGTAGTTCATGGTTGCATTGACAGTCATTACAGTCAGTAATGCATCTGTAAAGAAGCATGTTCTGAATGTATCAATTTCACAAGATAAAGATAAATAAACATGAGAAAAATAAAGATGATTTTCTGAATGATTCAGCATTAGATATTTAAATAGTAAAAAAAAATAGTCTTGAGATAGCCTTGATTTGTTTGGTTTGCTATTTAGCACACAGTATATTAGGTATAGGTATTACATTTTATTAAGTGACAAAAGCAATAAATCTCACTTTTCAAATATGTAATTTAATAACCATGTCCTGCTCAGTCAAAGATCCTTTTCAGTCAAAATGTTGCGCTGGATACAGATTTTCCTCATATGTCTGCCTACTTGCATGTAGATTAGGTGATTACACTCTAAATTGCTTGTACATGTGAATGTGGTTGTTTGTTCATGCATGTTGATAACACTGTCCATGTCGTACCCAAGCCCTCAGGAACAGGGCTGGACCGTGCGGGGATTTTGGCATAGTGGCCACAAATCCTTTAAACCCTATATTTTATTGAAAAAGACAATATACTAAATGTTGAAACTGAAAAAATTTATTGTTCTATAAAAATGTATGCTCCTTTTAAATTTGATGCCAGCAACACGTTAGGAAAAAAGGGGACAGGGACGACAAAACACTGGAAAAATTGTGTAATGCTAAAAAAGAACACCTGGAGGAACATCTCCCAACTAATTAGGTTAATTTGCAACAGGTTCAAGGACACATCAAGGATGCTGCGTCCTCCGCTCTAAAGAGGAGAGGGACCACCCGGGTTGCTATCAGCGCACAGTTCAAAAGCCAGCATCCACGATGGTATGGGGACGGCTAAGTGCCCATGGCACGAGTAGCATACACATCTGGGAAGGCACCATTAATGCTGAATAATACATACAGGTTTTTGGAGCAACATATGCTGCCAAGTAGACTTTGTCTTTTTCAAGGAAGACCTTATTATAAGACTATTTCAGCAAGACAATGCCAAACCACATTCTGCACGTCTAACCACAGCATGGCTCTGTAGTCGAAGAGTCCGGGTGCTAAACTGGCCTGCCAGCAGTTCCAATTTGTCACCCATTGAAAACATTTGCTGCATCATGAAACGAAAAATACAACAAAGGAGACCCCAAACTGTTGAGCGGCTGAAATCCAGTATCAGGCAAGAATGGGACAACATTCCACTTTCAAAACTCCAGAAACCAGTGTTGTTAAAAGAAGAGCTGATGCAACACAATAGTAAACATACACACCCCTGTCCCAACTTTTTTGAAACGTGTTGCTGGCATCAAATTATAATGACCACATGTTCTTCATAAAACAATAAATATTTTCAGTTTCAACATTTGATATGTTGTCTTTGCACTATTTTCACTTAGATATAGAGTTTAAATGATTTACAAACCATCAAAATCTATTTGTATCAGCATTGTACACAGCTTTTTTTGGAATTGGGATTGTACATATCTGCTGTGTAAATCCATAATCTGCAAATGTCCTGTTTCCCCTTTGAGGAAAAAAAGCAGAAAGTTCATCATGTATGTACAAGCAGCCAAGCAGACAGCAGTAAAGTTAGCGTTCTATCACAGACAGATGGTGACACTGACTAACAGCCAGACAGCAGCTTGGTTCACAGCACAAGTGCCACAGACTTTGAACAACCCACATTAGCTTTCCTAGTAAGCGTTCCTTCTTATCTAACTTACAAACAGGAACACACCTGCACCTTTGCTTGTTGAACAAGCCACCAAACACTCATCAGGGGAAAGTGCACTTCTAACATCAGTCTGCAGGCCAGTCGGATAATCAGCTGCTCAAATGCAACACATGACATTAAACAAATGTCACTTCAGTCCTTTTAGATGCTGGTTTGGTCCTCACACTTTAATAGCACTGCTAACAACATGCTGTCTGCTTTTGGCTTGTGAGCTAGAGTACAAATTTCTTTACTTGTCTCTGTTATCCCTGCCAGAGCTCAGCCTGCCAGCTTCTGTCAAACAAACACAGACATGCCCATCCAGCCGGCTGAGATTTCTGATATTTCCCCGAAGATCTTTTTCATCCTTTTCATAACAAAAAAACTGTGTACCACACATTTCAAAAACACTGACATGTTTTTGACTGCAAAGAGGGATGACTAAATATGATTTCAGTCAGTTGCTTATCCCGATGACCTGACTCCCAATAATCGCATAACGATCGTGGATGACATCGCATTTTCTTTTGATGATTTTCTCTCAACTTGGTTAAAATTTGAAATAGATTTGGATGGAAGATATCTCGAGGCAAAGTTTGATCTTTCTTCTTTACATGATTTAGACATCTTTCCAGACTCGAAGACAACTGTGTCCACTTATTCACCAAATCTATCTCAATCTGGACTCCACCCCAACATATGTTAATGTCAAACTACAGCCTAGTTCAGTCATTTAATGCTTTCATTTTGGGGAAAAAACACATTTCTTGTGCCTTTCTTGCAGGGAATAATGGTAATAATTTCTGGATACAAACATCCTGTTTCAGGGAATGTAGGTTATGGTCACTTGTAGATTTAGATCACTGCACAAATACTTTGGGGAACACAAAACAAAAATATGCACAAAGCCTTTATAAATGTAAATCAACATTTTGCAGAGTGTTCCTCTGCTGATTTTGTCCCCTATGAATCCCTCTTCATCCAGACTGAGAACTTCAAAAGTTCTATTTCAGTAAAGGGCAGTGTGTGTCCATCTGACATCTGACAATGTTTACTATCACTGACACCCTAATCCCCCATGACTAGAAAAATCAGACAAAAGATTTTTTATTCCTGTCTTTTTATCTGTCCCGACACACGTCTATGATGCTGAGTTGATTTAAAGCACCACAGAGAATGTGTTGAACAGGATGGAAAACGCGATTGCAGATGGTATTTTGGATGATTTGAGGCTGGGGATGTTTGGTTTCTAGTATTTGGATGGGGCTTCAAACACTTTTTTCCCATTTTATATTGCTATGGATGGAAACCTCTGCTCAGTCCTCAACTCCCCAAGGTCAATAGGTGGGTGCTTCTCTCTGCACATTGTATGTTGCAGTTAGATTGATATCAGAGGCTTTTGTTGGCCAGTTAATTAATCTCATGTTCTACAAGCAGTTGCTGGATCATTATTGTGCTGTGGCAGAATTATTATCTTGATAAAAATTTCCATCTCCTGCATCTCTTTAGAGGATAATCATTGGAACAGACCATGAACCTGGTCTGTTTTTAGATGTTATTGTCCTTTTTGGGTCAACTTGGGGTATAAAGTTGATATTCTTACCTACATGTTAGCAAACTATTTGCACATCCAGCAGATGCAACATTTGAATTCACTTGGAGGTGTGTGTGTGTGTGTATGGCCACCTGACCAATTTAAGTCAAATGTTCACTCTCCTTTCAGCTTTGATTTTTACCTCCACCAACTCCTGAGAGATATATCTGGCTCTTAGGTACCAATTTTGTAAATTTCCCCACTGTGGGACGAATAAAGGTATATCTTATCTAAACAGTCATTTTCTTCTTGCCAGTCACTAACTCAGTCTGTTTGTTGTGTGGTACTTGGCAGGTAGCACTGTGTATTGGCTGCTGGAGACAGAGCTGATGAGTATGACGACAGTGAACCAAACAATAAAGTTGGGGGCTGTAAAGCCAAAATCATCATACATTTCATTCAGTGTTGATGTGCAAATGTTGATTATGACAGCTGTGAGAACAAGTGACTTCACAGTGCATATCTTGTCATCCTGTTGTACCTCCTACACTACATTCTTTAAAATTTCAACACATTCATGTTAAATGAGCCATTTGAAGGTCAAAACATGCCAGCATTGTCTGTGAGGTCACCAGTTCTCACTCTGATGAACTGAAGACATGATGAACTTACTTAAAGTTTCCAGTGAGAACTTTTGACATCATCATGTCATCAGTTCATGTGAGTGAGAATGACGGGGATTTGTTTGGTGATCCACCCACTCACAGATGATGTCATGGTTCCATCAGAGTGAGATTTGGTGACATTGTGGTTACCGTAGAGACAATGTTTAAAAGTAGCATGTGATATAAGAGTTGTATAACACAGAGGTCTTTACCTGACCTAAAATAGACAGTGTAGCACCAGGGAAGAGTTTCCTGACTCCCTCTACAAATTAAACAGAAGAATGGAGAACACATGAAGGAAAAATAGACAATGTGAAAATGTGAAAACAATTATGTCATACATGAAAAAACAGACAGCAGAGGTTGATAAGATATCAAATAAGAAATTCCTTTATTAGTCCCACAACAGGGAAATTTCCCAATTTTCCCAATTGATCTAAGCTAATAATAGAGAAGCGTTATAATTTGTGGTGATGGTAGTTTTAAACAAAAGGTGTCTGTGTGAGGTTGGAAAATAAAAGTCCACCTCGTTAATTTGTTATGTAATCTTAAACTTGCCGGGAATGGAACATTATGACGTTAATGTTATGCACAACTTGTCAAGTGACAAACTGTGTTCAAATATAATTAAGTGTGTGTAACTTCAAAATATGAATGTCATTTTTCAGCATGTTTCCAGAAATGTTAACATTTCTAAATGTTGTTATTGGTTAAGTGGCCTGAGGCACGTATCAGTGTTGGTTGACTGGACACTGCATTTATATTTTCACAGTCATGTGGCCAAACGTATCTCTGAACACCTCCATTATTGCTTTGGATGTTCTGAAATTCCACATACCCTCAGAGGTTGATTTACACCTGGACTCGGCGTTAACAGAGTTCAGCGATTCAAGACGCGTGGCCGAGATACAACTAGATTGAGTGTGCCGCTACTGACACCATCTTTACAGGAGTAGGAGGAGCAGTGTGTTAAAGAAAGGTCACCATTAGATCAATAACGAGACCAATGGAGAGAGGAAAAGATAGAAAGAGACAGAGAAGATGATCAGTAGAGTGAAAAGTAGAGAAGAGTATGTGGAACAAGCTGATATATTGGACAGATTGGCTTTGGATTACATATTTTATTAGGTTTCCATGGAGAGTTTTACTGCCCTGTGACCGAAATGAATGACAAGAATAAAAAAAAAAAAACTTCAAAGACACATTTAATTGCAGTTTTTTTTCTGTTAGTTTGTGTTCCTAAACAGTGTGTGATTGGAAAGGAATTAACTCCTGCAAGTAATCAGTGGGTTGTTATTATTGAACCCTAGAATTTTCCTATAGACGTATTCATTTGAAGCTAGGAACCAGTGAAAACCTCACTGGACCTATAAAGGTTTGGAGAAGGTTATTAGCGGCCACATATTGGCCCCGGCCTTAAATAACTTTCTTATATCGGTCAAGCAATGGCACAAAAAAGAGCAGCAAGAAGACGAGTAGTGATAAATGGAGCATGTAGAGACAGATGGCTGCAGTAAACAGAATTATAGTTTGATGAGGCTAAAATCTATACTGTATTATTGACTTGTGTTGATGTACTCATAGACACTGATCTCATTGCAGGGCAGCTCGGATATTGATTGTCTGACTGGAAATCCCATTACACACACGCGCTCATTCAGCGCCATTTGAAGGTACAATGGATTTCCCTGCTCATCAGATAGCGGGATACGGCCTCACCGTGAGTTGGGTCTTAGGAGCAGTGCAGAGGTTTGGAGAGGCCTCTGCAGGAAGTTCACACGATATCTGTCTTTTTGAGACATTTTCCCTTTAGCAGTTAAGAATGCTTGCAAAAGTAATCGGGAATTGGGATGTATTCCCTCAGTATCAGATCCAGGGCTTTTTATGACTGCAGCAATTTGGAAGTGAATTGGTTTGGGAGGAGTGTGTGTAATATCTAGTGTGGTGCAGATAGCCCAAGGCAACTGCTGGAGATTCAGGGGTAGCTCAGGGCTTTGACCTATCGTAGTGGTTGTTGTTCAAGGCCAAGAAAAAGAAAATAGTTAAAGGTGGTTATACAGGGGGAGGCTAAGTATAAGGCAGGAGTATGAGTTAAGAATAGGGAGTGAGAAAGTTAAACCAAAAAGGAGTGATGGTCAAAGAGACCACGGGACCTTGGAGGCAGTGTAAACAAATAAACACATAATCTCTCTTTTCAGCTTCACTCCTGACTCTCTCTCTCTCTCTCTCTCTCTCTCTCTCTCTCACACACACACACACACACACACACACACACACACACACACACTGTCAGAAATACCGATCAAATTCTCCATTTCTCTGTTTGCCCTCTAGAGAGAGCCTTTGAACAGAGCAGATTCATCTTGTACACCCTGACCTCCAGCTTCCTTGCTCACTTCCCCATGGAGCTCACACTAGCCACTTCTTCACACACACACACACACACACACACACACACACACACACACACACACACACACACAGCTCAGCAGAAAGCAAGTGTAAACACATGAAGACATAAACTCCACCACCATGCACCTAGCAGTCACAGACCTCTTATGCAGCGTTGCATTAGGAGCTTCTTTGCTTCAGTCTATCTACGCGCTGTCATTCACTCCTCAGGTTGTGCACGCTAAAGCAGAGAATACTGATCCAATCGCCATAGTCGTCCTCACAGCAGCTCAAGATCAGACTTCTTTGTGGGCCTCTATTCACATCACACCCCGGCTATTTTGCTGCATATTTTGTGGGAAAAGTGGGAAAAAGAAAATCTTCCTGGAGTCCATGTGAAGTCTGCTGCTTGTCTGCACTTCACATAGCCTACAGTATTGTGTGTACATGCATCTTATGCCAGGACTTGATTTCTAACTCTTCATTCACTCTCAGTTGTGTGTCAGTCACACAGAAAAAGAAAACTTTTTTTTTTTTTTTAAATGCAGGCTACCTTCTGAAAAGTGGGAATTTTAAGAATCTGGAGAGATACACTACATTTTGATATTAGTTTCAATATTATTATTTAATATGGTGTTATTAATATTAAACTTTATACAGCAGGGTTACAAAGTGCTCCAAATGAGAACCTCAAGATGAAACAAAGAAAAGCTCTGTAAAAGTACAGGGAATGAAAAAGAATAAAATACTCAACAATAAAATTCTATAAAAAGAATGAAAAAATGAACAGAACAGATAAAACAAATTAAGCAATTTAGATAAGAAATTATCCTTTAGAGTTAAACACCAACATGCACTGTGTGTCATTTAGAATAATGTTTGTTTGCTAGTTGTCTTCTTTTTCCTGCCGTTTGCTGGTGAAAGTTGAACAAATTAGATCGTAATAAATTCGGTCATTATCTCATTCAGACACTTGCTTGCCGCTCGTATTTTTAGTATTTAAAATGAAGCCGCCTTGAAGCCTCATGTTATCATCGGCTTTGTAAAATCCTCCAGGCTGCAGGACCAGCTGCTTCTCAACACTGTTTTTTTTCCCCTGTCTTTGGGAAGCTCAGGGCAGCCGACAGTAAATGAAGACCATTGCAGTAGAAGCAGGGGACTCAACCTGTGACCTTGTTTTTGCCAGTTCACTGCCTGTCTAACATCAAGGCCACGCTCTGCAGCAGTCACTCACACGTGTCTCCCGACAAAAGTCTGTCTCTCGGTTTCCTCAGCTTTCTCCCTCCTTGTTCGCTGCCATTAAAAGCCATAATACCACTCTAAAAGTGAAACAGTGAATCTCTTGAAACAATTTCATCTTATAAATCTGCCAGACACAGGAGTTGTGGTGAGGGGGACAAGTTGACAGTAAATGAATATTGATTTTTCCTCCCGTACTGTGCAGCTGGTTTCTGGCTGAGTGGATTTACTCTTACAGAGTTGTCAGAGGGTGGGCTGTTTAATGGGGCTTTATCAATTCACAGGGAGTTTGAGTGCCGTCTTTCAGTGTGCTTACATGATGGATTGGCTGCTGAGTTTTAGTTGCGATGTAGGAGAGAGACGTGCGGATGAAGAAGAAAAAGCAGAGGTCGACGCAGAGGCAGAGACATGAGCAGCGCGTGTTTAAAAGACGTGTTTGAATTGTTTAAGATGGCAGATTTTTCACGTTGATGTCTTACACCAGATGAATAGGATTTCAACAGCCAGGATATTTATAGTGCTGCCAGTTGAAATCGTTTGCGGTATGTGATTGCTGCTGTTCTCAAATGTGATTAATCGCAGCTCTCCTATGTACAGTCTTTGCTCAAACAGGTTTGAAGACAGCGTATGGCTCAGAAAATAATTCACTTCGGCTCAATTAATGACTTAATGTGCTTGTAAATTATTAAACATAATCTCAACATTGCACTCCAGATTCTCCATGTTTTTTTCCTTTTGCAGTTGTGTGTGAAGAAAGTCCTTTTGATTCAGTTGTTTGATTTGAGAGGGGAAAAAAGCACAACTCTATTAAAGTGAAAAAAATTAATGGCAGAGTGAAACAGTGAGAGTTTGTGTGGGTGTAAAGCAGGTTAACATTATGTAAAGGCTAGTGAATTTTGAAGTGTTAACTAAGGAAAGAGGTGATGATGCAAGGCACTTTGGATTTGTTAGACATCTGAAAAGGTCACAGGAACGCCACAGTGGAAAATACATGCAGATATAGACAACTCTGTGTGTGTGTGTGCGTGCGTGCGTGTGTGTGCGCTGCCTGCAGTCTGCTTTTTACTACATTTTAATCGTCTCAACATTTTATCCTGAAGTGAATCTGGAAGCAGTCGCTTTCTGAGCTCGCCCCCTTCTTTTTCCCCACATACATATTTTAATTAATGTTAACACCTCCTGGAATCTTACAGAGTCCATTTTAAATGTGAACAATTCACAAAGCTGTCAAACAGTAATGGGAACATACAGCACAGAGTATTAATCGTCTGTGCTTCCTTTGGCCTGGTGCATGGTTAATATGCTTTGAATCTAATGTCATTAACAACCAAACACTGTCAGCTCGGCCTGTCATGCAAACACACAGTTATTATTACCCTTAACTCCAGACGCATTTGCACATTTTAATCTGCATTTTAAATGGCTTCTTGTGAGTTTTAGTCTTAAGTTGAAAATCTGACACCGGCCAGTCGAGCCAGTTATGTGAAGCTCTGATGTGAAGATGTTCAAATTCATATTTAATAACTGATCAACATGCTAGAGAGGAAACTTCGAGTGAAACCTTTAACCGATATGATTCTAATGCAACATTTTGAGCCAGTCCATCACAAGTGTGTTTGAATATCTTCTAGTTATTTTGGTGTCACTGGAGACTGACTGTGACCAGAATGATATAAATGCTGTTTTAAAGCATTTTCTTTAACATGCATGGACCAACTAAATGAATTGCGTGAATCTTAAAGGTACGCTATGTAGCAATTGTCAGTTACTGTTAGTAGAGACATCATTCAAACTCAAAGCCAACACCAGAAGAACGTGGAACTGGTCTCTTGAGGATGCACAAATACAGTTTTGCCCGACCTGGGACTCGTTTCTCTTCCACCAGTAAACAGAATAAGATAAGAGGGTGTTGCTTGGAAAGTTTATGACTCTGTTTATGATGACTAGAATATAAAGTTATGTTTCAGACACTGCTTGACATTTATTCTGTCAAATATCAGCCATAAAATAACCCTCAGGCATCATCGCCTGTTGAAACTTATCATTTTTCAGCTCACATTTTTGGCAAATGATGCTCAAGGCCAACTCCATCAAACGGCACCTCTCTCTGGGGCCACGCCTTAATTGGCCGAAGGAGCTTAATCGTTTCATTTGTAATGCTAATGCCTGCACTGATGAACCTCCTCCACTTTCCTGTCTCAACTCCAGTGCTGCTGTTGGGAATTTTCCTCTACACTCGCTGGAGGAGCTACAAAGGGCTGAAGGAAGGCGTTTACCATGTCTCGGCCCACCACGACGGCTGGGAGGACATCCGAGAGAACGTCCTCAACTACGACGAGGAGGGAGGCGGGGAGGAGGACCAGGTACATCACTCACACACACACATCCATATTCTACTATTTCCCTTGTGGTGAAGTTAGTAAATGAAGTTGACACGTCTTGTAAGGGGATACACTCACTTTTACACTGAAGCACAGTCACACTCAGAAACATTACAATTGTGAATTTCCCTACTGTGGGACGATTAAGGTGTATCTTATTTATCTACAAGTAAGTACACATTGTTTAATGTGATACTCATTATTAAACAATTGCTGTGTGTACTTGCATGAAGGTGAAACATCAACAGCTGCCCAGATTTCAAATCACTTTTAGTTTGGAAATGCTTAGCAGTGGATGCAGGGTAGCAGCTATATAGTTGATTCAGTCAATTCAGTTTAGATGACAATCCTCCACAGTGTGTGTGTGCGTGCGAGCGTTTTAATTAGGCCCACGCAAAATCCTTATCTCCTCTCTCCAACAGCCACTGTAACCCACAAGCACTCAACAGTACTTAAGAGCTTGCATAATATCACGGTTTTGATCGAAATGAACGCATGTGGCCGCTCCATCGCTAACACACACACACACACACACACACACACACACACTCCGATTGTTGGCACACCTCGTCAGTACCCCAAAATCCTGAAGGTCTTGTCCTCCCTACTGTTAATCACCTGCAGCCAAACACATGCGTGCACACACACACACACACACACACACACACACACAGTCCTGATCCCCTATAGCAGAACAGATGCTGCAGTTAATTCTCAAGAGTCTTGTTTGAAAGCTCTCTCTGGGAATAAAAACAGCACTTTCCACTCATCTTCACTTAATCAGTTTTACAAAGCGACCCACACCTCCTCCGTGTCTATCTTTTCTTCTTCCCCGTCCTCCTCCTACATCCCTCCGTTTTTTTCATCTCCGCTGCCGTGGTTACAGTTCTGCTGGAATCACATTCATACTGAAGTGATTGGCTGTTACAGTACAAGTGAAGGTAACGGCGGCTGTGAACCCCAACGCTCCAGTGCACATGAGAGACGGAGAGAAAGAGAGACACCCTTCATCTCCTTTCTCAATCACCTCCACTCATATTTTTTATCTTCTTGGTCTGACACACACACACTCACAGATACTCAAAATTACTGTGACTTCTCTGAGACAGTAAGTGGAGATAGATTGGAAACTTAAATAGGTGGAACATTCACAGTAAACGTAATGGGGAGAGCTGATTGTTTTTCTGCTCTCTTTTCATTTTTCTGCTCTCTCTGTCACATTTCATTTTTTCTGCCTCATCTGTCTCTTCAAAACATTCATTCTTTCACTCCTGTTTGCTCTTATCTGTCCTGTTTTATTGCTTCTGTACTAACTAGGACTACTTACTTTCCTCTCTTTTTGCATGTGCGTGTTAACGTACACCTGTTTGTGTCTGTGCGTGTGTGTCCAGAATGCCTACGACATGGCGGAGCTGCAGAAGTCCCTCCAGCCGAGCCCGGCCCAGTCGGTGCAGTACTGCCGCTCCAGAGCCCTGCACCACCCTCCTCCTCCCCATCATCACCACCACCACCACCTCCTCCACCAGGCGCCTCCTGCCCCTCCCTCCGCCCAGCCACTGGACCCCCTCAGCCGGACAGCCAGCTCCACCACCCTGCCTCCCTCAGCAGCTTCCACCTCCTCCACCGCCACCACCACCACCAGCCTCCGTAGGGACGTCCCCCCCACCAGACTTCCGGCCCAGGGCCAGGCCCGCCCCTCCCAGCTGGCCCGCCGCTCCCTGTCCTTCTCCAGCCAGGACCTGGCCCGCTACCTGTGTGAGATCATACGCGATGCTGACCAGCATCCAGACACAGGGCCTTTTGACTCCCTGCAGGTCTTCTCCACCGAGGGAGGGGGCTCACCGGCCGGCTCCCTCAGCTCCTTCAGCTCAGCGGGACTGGACGGGGGGAGCGGCGGGGACGGGGGAGGGGAGGCGAGAAGGGAGGAGACGCTCGGGGAGTGGGGGCCTCGCTTTGAGAAGCTGCGGGCGCTGTACGAGAGAGCCGAGGCCAGCGACCTCTGAGCTCAGACGCACAGACCAAACTGATTGGACCCTGATGACGGGCCGACCTGAAACAATCAATTAGCAGACGCTTTGCGGCAAGCGAGGCGGGAAAACAGCGAGAGACTGAGTGACAGAGAGACTCGCTCCTCACCCCTCACTCACTGACAACTGACACAGAAGGTGTTGTATTTACTGGATGATGAGCCCCATCAATCAACACGTTGGCCTAACAGACAGATGAAAGTGTCCCCGTGAAAAGAGCCTGTCGCTCCGCGCTCCCTCTACCTTGGATGACAATTTCGCAGGAGCAGACGTTATCAAACCTGCCAGTCAGGTTAAAGGCTTCAGAACGTCACCCTCTACCTGGGCTACTCATCATGATGGAGCTTAGCTTCACTGTCGGAAAAATCTGTTCCAGTCACAGCCACTAAAACCCCAAATTTCCTCTATTTTCTACCGCTCATTGTGAGCTGCTCTGGATGAGTGTCAGCTAAAGGCCTGAAATGTGAAATGAACATGTTTTGGCAAGGTGTTTTTTTTTATATACCTGAGCAAATCAGTGCCACATGAAATGTATTTTTAAGCACCTTGCTGCTGAATTAAATCTTTGTAAATAAACAAATTACGTATATTCCACACATTACATGAAAAGACAGTGAAGAAGAGTGGGATCATACTGAGTAGCCCATATCGTACAGAGTCTGGATTTTCAGTATATAGTGGACACATTGTGTTCTCGCTGCCTGGCTGTACACAGCTTCTGTCAATGTTTGTATGAGAAAAAAGTGCTTCGACCATCACTGGGTTGCAGGGTGAGGTTTTTTTTTTTTGTTTGTTTGTTTTTCTGGTAATGTGTCTTTCACTGGCTTGAGTAATTCTGTATTGGTTGGGTGTTTAAAGTTTCAACGCTCCGTGGGTTGTAAGACATCAAGCTTTCTACTTACTACTGCGCCCTCGTCTTCGTGTGATTTCCTATTCTCATTCGCACTCCTCCGCCGCTCGTTCCTCCTCACCCGAGGGAGGGTGCACAAGAATTCAAACAGCTTTGTAATAAAGAAATGGGAGCGGACGTGCGGACCGAGGGAGGGAGGAAATACTTGCTCTGTTGCTCTGTTCCGCGCACGCTCTTCCTCAGGCATACCAAATGTGGCGGCTGCAAGAGACTATTTTAACAGACGATTGCTCGGTAGAATACAAACTATGTCAAACGGCTTTCCAAGGTGACTACTCAATAAATACAAACAGAAAGAGGAGGAGGAGGAGTGGGAGGATGAAGGAGATTTATAATGATTATTCATATATATATATATATATATAGAGTCCTGAGCTGTGATAACTGTGCCATTTGCAATTCACACACACATTTACCTGTTGCCCCTCGCTAAATTACCACACACTCTTGGCTGAAACAGTGTGATAATTGTGATTGTGGGAAAATGGACTGATCGAAAATTGCAAGGAAATAATAACTCTGCAGTTATTATCCTAGCTGTGAATTGTCAGCACGGTGGAAAGCTTTCCTCTTATTTGGCTCGTCACATCAGGTTGATGGATCTTTTTTTTCCCCCTCTACAAAAAAAATAAAAAAGACTCCCTGCTGTTGCGGAACCGGTGAGAACAATTTGTCTAAAAGAACAAAAAGGGAAAGAACAATAAAAAGCACTGAAGGGGAAGAGGAGCGCTGAGTCTGATAAGGACCTGTTCCTCTCACCTTTGATGACAGAGATGATTACAGGGTAGAGGGTTAAATCAAAGAGCAAATGAGGAAGGAAGACGGAGAGGAACCATCTTATCAAGTGCCTGGCTCTGTGGTGAAATGTGAGCTGTGTAGCTCTGTCGGGAGCTGTAGGGAGGGGAGAGACGCTGGGAGGAATGGTTTTCTGTGGGGACGGTTTGTTGCACAGCAAATGGCATAAATACAGAAGCCATGCGTCCTCACCCCCCTCCTTCCTCTACGATTATCCAAAAAGCCAACCTGGCTTCACCTGACATTTCAGGTGCTGTATTCTGCTGGAAGTAGCAGCAGCGCTCTCATTGTGCTCTTTTTGTTAGTCTTCAGACTGGCAGAGCTGAGCCTGTCGACAGATAGCAGTTAAAGGGTAGGAGTGTGTGAAAACACATCAGGCCACTAATCCTAATAGGAGCTGATGGCTTGCTGTCATGCAGGAAAAAAACCAAAGGATTGCGGGTACTTTGAAAAAAAGACGACAGAGGAGTCGATTCCCAGATTGCGGCTTTCCAGAAACATGCTATTTTGTGAAAAGCGGAGGCAACAATGCAGCTTTTAAAAGTAAGAGATTTGGCGGTCAGGTGAGGGTGCAGTGCGCTGTGGGATGATGCCTGAAAGTAAGACACACAGGCTTTTTTTTTTTTTTTGAAGAAAGCGGGGATTTCCTAGAGAGGGATGCTTGTTTTTTATTCCTTTGCAGAGAGGGGCCGAGCCTGAGCCTGAGCCACGCAGAGCGGGGAATGAAGACGCATTATGCTTCACTTCTCTTCCTCTCTCTCCACTCACTTCCCACCACCATTCATTTGTACCATATAATGGCTTCTTAAATGTTGTGTTCTGGGTGCAGACATGTTGTGAACAAAGTTAATGTTTTTACCTCATTTGTAAATACAGAGATAGATTAATTACAATTATTGCTTTTTGTCAAGAAAAGCACCATAGGTTTAAAATGTGCAGCTTCTGAGAAAAAAAATCAAACCAAACATATCTTTTTTATCATCATGATGGTGATGAGTTGAGCTTTGGACAGTTATGTAAGTGTTTTGTATTTGCTTTGATCTTTTTTTCTCAATAAATTCATTTATTTGCACCAGTGACTGCTGAATCGTGAGTGCATTTTGAAAGTGAAACTAAAGAACTAAAAGAGATGAAAGAAATGAAGGTTCTTGCTTCACATTATAACAAAGAAGGAATTCAGATTGTTGGAAAAAAAAAAAATACTTTTATTGATCATACTGCCATTGAACATGATGTGTCTAATATCTAACACTGGAACTGGGAAAGATTTGAACTCAATTCGGTATCTCACATATCCCCTCCACCAATAATATAATATGAGAACAATTTCAAATGCAGAATGACAAGTTTCAATGATTTCTGATATGAAAAATGTCCTGCAATAGAAAACCCAGCTGTGCAACAACATGGACTGTTGAAAAAAAAGAGCAAAATGGAGAAAATGACCAAAGGCACTCATACATAACACAATATTTCTCTTTCAGATAAACACAAAGTACATGGTTTCCACTATTGACACATGTCCTTGTTGGTCAAATGAATCGGTGCTTGTGCTGTAGAAGATGATGTTCAGGGTCGCCAGCTGCTTTTCAGCATTTATATAGCCTTTAAGGTGCATCAGTTCCCTCCATTTACCTCAGCATTCCAGTGTGACCAACATGTGGGCAAATTAAAATTAACCAGCAACCTTCTTAACAGAAAAGCCTATAGTGTTCCCTCATCATACATTTAACCTTGTGCTCCATGTGGAAATTTCACATCTATAAATAGATTCAATGTATTTACAGATCACTGGCTCAGTGGGATCATCTGTGTAGATGCTTCAAGAGAATGTCACATGCATCATAACTGCAGTTCATCATGAGTACAAATTATCTTACAGTAAAAATAATAAAATCCAACCCCAGCTTCAGCACCAACATGCCCACAAACACTGATCAAAACCGCACTTACGGCGAGCCACCAAAACTTTGGCAAGCAAGAAATGTAAAACATGTTTGTATCCGCTTGTGTTCAATCTCGTGTGTCTGTAAATGTCAAGCATTACACAGGATCCTCTCCAACTTTTTCCTCATTATTTTGTTTCAGATCCGGATCCTGATGCTGAGAAACGTATGACCAATTCCGAGCCAACATCGCTCTAGACTAAATCTTTAGTGCCAAATCACATCGTCACTGACAACCATAAAGCAGGAAAACTGTGGCACAGTGGGCCAAATATACAGACTGTGTACTTCTGGTCTACAGCTGTTTTTGAAAATGGTGTGGGCCTGCACAGAAACCTGGCCTCAACCCTATGCAACACCTTTGGGATCAATTTGAATGGCGTCTGAGAGCCAGGCCTGATCACGTAACCACACTAATGCTCTTGTGGTTGAACTGGATCAAATCCCTGCAGCCAGGTTCCAAAAGCCTCTCCAGAAGAAGTAGAGGCTTCTCCAGCAGCACATTTACACCCATGGTTTTGAAATGACATGTTCAACAATCACATATGGGTGCAATTAAGCGTGACAAATTAGTTCTGTCCCAAGGCCTTACAGGGTAAATTACAACTTTGTTTTTCAAACTAAAAACATGGCTGACTGAGCAACTGATTTCAAACCGCTCAGCTCTGTTTACTCCAGCAGAAAAAAAATGCAACGACAGCAATAGTATTAATCCCACAGTTTACTCTAGCTCCTAAAACATTTGTAAAAAGATTTAAAACCAAGGCGCAAGGAGAGAAATATTTAAATCTGAAACCCATACAAGTTAGGTCAAAATATCATTGAGCCAACATGGATGAGAAGTCCAAGAGGTGCTCATCATGGGAATATATCTACGACTGAATAACTGAGCAAACTCAATGTGCAGATGGTGAGCATTTGATAGTGTCAAAAGCTCCAGAACAGCTCAGTAAATAAGATAAGATAAACTATTCGTCCCACAGTGGGGAAATTCACAATGGACCTGGAGTTGAGATCATTTCATCAATATGGCTGCAATGAAAGCATGCCCACATACAAAGAGTGTATAAGGTAAAACGGTTCTTCATAGATTTCTGTAGAAGGAAATGGCTTCATTTTGAAGAACACAGACACTGGTTTGAATTTGGCTTTAGTAGTCTATGACAAAGGAAATCCCCTCTCTTTTCATTTCATCTCTCTCTATTCAAGCTGTTCAATCCGAAGGAAAAAATATGAATTCAAATTGCCGCATTTGTTTCAGCAGCATCAGCCAGTTCTTTAAAAATGAGCCTAAATGGAGTGTTGAGCCGAATTCTACAAGTGTGCACGAGTTAATGGCTTTCTCTATTTCTTCTCCCTTTCATTAAGAAAACCATAGGCAGGCAGCGCGCCTTCGAATGAACTACTAATCCCAATATGTATGGAAATTAAGAATGCCGAAAAAAATATTACATTAGTACACTCTTATTAGGCAAACATAATGGAATCACTTCGCTCTCAAATAAAGCAATCAGACATCTCCTAAATTAAACATCCAATATCCAAAAGGCGGGGGGAGAGGGGGGAGAACGAGTGTTGATGTTTCACACTGATCCGATTGGTATGCATTACAATGAGGCTGCGCGCTTAACGAACAACATGTTTTCAAAAGCCCCACAACAACTGTGAGCAGGGGTGTTCATGCATCTGCGAGTGTGTGGATTTTCAAAGACAGAGGTCCTTATTAACAAGTGTACAAATATAGGCAGACTGAGATGAGGGAGTGAGGGAGAAAGTGTGTGTGTGTGTGTGTGTGTGTGTCATACGCACATAACGGCTCATTGTAGCAGGAAACTGACTGGCCAACCCATAATTACAGACACAGCTCCAGCCTTTCAATCACCTCCTCTCCTCTCCGCTGCCTCCCCTCTGGTTGGAAAGCAGATAAAGAAAATGAGGAAGGGGTTCAGATCATTGTGAATCCATGTTTTGATGCGCTCTCATCTCTCCTCTGCTGCTGTTTAAACATGAGCCTTTTCTGTCCTCCCCGCTCCTCCTGCTCCTCTCCACTTTCTTTTCTAACCACAAAGCCTCGGTTTGATATGCAAGTGTTGCCCCCCACCCTCTCCCTCTCTCTCTCCCCCTCTCTCTCACAAACTATTTTGGATTGCGGCGGGGAATCAGCATCGTTGTCACCCTGCTGCAATTTCCTCACCACTTACATTATTCATATGTGTGTGTGTGTGTGTGTGTGTGTGTTAGAGAGAGAGAAGAGGGAGTGAAAAGGTTGAGGCTGCTGATGATGAGAATCACAGAGCCGACAGCAATCACAACAACAACACTGTCACA
Organism: Holacanthus passer; assembly: GCA_025331565.1. Classification (NCBI taxonomy): domain Eukaryota; kingdom Metazoa; phylum Chordata; class Actinopteri; family Pomacanthidae; genus Holacanthus; species Holacanthus passer. The sequence continues at coordinate 618,442 of JAFREQ010000075.1, forward strand.
AATAGCACTTGGTACCAGCTTTGACCTCAGTTTTACAGCAAAAACACATTTAAGCACCAGTGGAACCTGTTTCCACCCAGGTGGGAATCGAAACTAACAAAAATTATTTCTGTTTTTCTTTTCAGGGGTAATTGATAACATCTATCACTGTGGAGTCAAACGTGCCTGGCCAAAACATGCTAACTGATACGAGTCCGGGCTGAGTCAAGTTAATGGTCAAACTCATTCAATGTGGCTCTTTCCCACACACACCACAGCTGAGTGAGACTCCACCCTGCAACTTTTCTCCACCAGCTGAAAATACACCTCAGGTAAACACACGACCACACAGTCAAGGTTCAGTCAACTCATGTGCTTTTTTAAAAAAAAAAACCCAGATTAGAAAATATCAGTATCACATAAGCATTAAAGTTTGTTTTTGGATTTGTGACCATAGAAATAGTTGCTCAACAACAAATCAACAATAACATATGGTGTTGATCGGTGGATGTTTTCTCAGTTTTCATGGACATGGATCTTTTTTTGTTCATGGCACTTTTAGGAGACTGTGATATGGTTGAAAGCTCTGCAAAATTGGACTGGCTATGATCTATGTTTTTTTTTTTTTAAGTTCATCTGTGAATGTGTGAATTTTTCGCCTTCAATTCTGCTGAACTCTGAGCCACAAATTTGCCACAAGTCTTGCAATGCTGACCTTTGTGGGAGCGGAGAGCCAAGCTTATTATTAGCAGCTTATTAGCTGCGTGGCACCATCTACTTTTATTTAACCTCCTTTATCTACTCAGACAAATGAGTAGACAATGGAGATGGTCCACAAAAAAGGAAATGGTTTGCAGACAGTTATGAAACAGAAGCCAATGTTACAAATATCATTTGAATAAGCTGTGTGAAATTGTTCCATTGGAAACAAAAAAGTACAGAGAAAATAGAAAGATGCTGCGGGTGCCATTGTGACTGACTGGTCAGCTAGCTGGCATGTTCCGTGTTCCTTCCAGTAGTCACTAAAGCGCCAAGCTTCTAGAACTATTTCGCAAAGACACTGAGAATAAATTGCTGGGCCATTTTTGGGTGTGACGAGGCTTTAACAGCTACTGAGGCTGCAGACGAAACAGATCCATTTTAATGACAACTGAGGTCAACCACTAACACAGCTGAAAGCTATGGAAAAAGATAGTTGGTGCACCTTGAGTTTGTCAAAGTAAGAAATTGTTTTTCACTCGTGTAGAATAATAAAGATCTGGGTCATTTCAAATTAGTTCTACATCACTTCTAAAAAAATTTAAAATAAAAGGTCAGAACATTTTTTAATCCACTCGAGCTCTTCCATAGTTTTATTTTATGGGGTATTTACAAAGAGACCATTGCTTCAGTTTTAATCCGCAAATATAGCACATTCAACAACTGGCAGTGTGCTAATGTCTATCTTTTATCGTTTATAACTGATGTGAGTCAGAACTGCATTGGCAACTTGCACTTTCCAAAAAATGTATTATGTTTGTGAAAGTTCATAAAACTCTGATTTAGGGTTGGGCTCCAACAGCCAGCTTGAAATAAGCTGAATAAAGGTTTTAACAAATCTATTTTCGTTGGCAATAGCAATAGCAAATGTGCAATGTACTGTGTTACTGTGTTCTGACTTGAGTAGATTTGCTAATTGCTATTGAAGCCCAATCCCACTCTGTATGAAAGAGGAAACAACAATTCTAAGTATTAATAAGTGTCAAATAAAAGTGTTTTGTTCATTTCATGATGCTGTGAGGAAATGACTCTGATTATTTCAAATGAAACTAAATTGTTAGTAGCTGCTTGTGGTGTTCCAGACCCTGCTTAGGGGTCTAATAGTTGTTTGTGTGTGTGTTCATCTGCACCAGTGAGAGCTGAAAAGAAGGGCGGGGTGGGCGGGCGGAGACTGAACAGCCCAAAGCAGGACTCCTATAGGCGCTTCCACACTCCACTAACTAAAACAATGCAGCCCCAAGCTTGAACCGGCCCACTGCTCTAACACCACAGTTCACAGAGCCATGTGTTAAAAAAATAATGGGCATGATCACAGCTGGCCACAGTGCAGAGAGGAGACAGAGGAACAGCAAGGATTCACTGCTTTTATCTCTTCTCCTCTGCCTCTCTCCCCTCTGGCCTCTGACGGGGTGTCTGCTCCTGCTACTGACTCGCGCTGGGCTCTGACAAGCTCTTGGCGCTTTTCTTGCGTTTCTTCTTGACCCGGTACACGTGGAAGGTTTTGTTCTGGAATGTTCTGGTGAATAGAGAGGTGTAAGCCGCCGTGTCCGTCTTGATGGCCTCGCAAAAACGAGGGTGGGGAGCAGAGATGAGGTCTGGGTCATTCTCTCCTGCTCCGTCCATGATCTGATGGTACAGAGAAGGAGCATTATCGTTATGAACAGCAACAAGTGTGACAGAAGGAGCACTAATGTATATTCGTAAATGGGACATGTGCTAATCAATACAACACATTTGAGATATATAACACTGAGTCCAAAAAAGTTGGGACTCTGTAAAACATTACCAAAACAGAATGTGATCATTTGCTAATCAAATGTCACAAAGTCACATTCAGCACGTGTTACAACAGCGTGGCCTCTTAGTAAAACAGTGCAGGTATTAGACTGGCCTGCCTGCAATCCAGACCTGTCCCCTACTGAAAATATGTGGTGCATTATAAAGCGCAAAATAAGATAATGGAAACCCTTGACTGTTGAGCAACAACATCAAGCAAGAATGGGAAAGAATTAGTGTCCTCAGTTGCCAAACGTTTACTGAGTGCTGTTAAAAGAGAAAGTGATGTAACACAGTGGTAAACACGCCCCTGTCCCAACTTTTTTTGGAACATGTTGCAGGAACCAAACTCTGAATGAGTTTATATTTACAAAAAACAAAGTTTATCAGTGTGAACATCTTGTCTTTGTGCTGCAAAAAGGATTGCAAATGATTGCATTCTGTTGTTATTTCTTGTTTTAAACAGCGTCCTAACTTTTTTGGAATTGGGACTGTAGTTGTTGTGTATAAGCACCACCAACAGGTGTCTGATTTCTCAGCCCTGCCAGCAGGACCTGGCAGAAACTCTGCATTAAGATTTTGATTTTAGGTTTGAAGATTTTTGTAATTTGTGTCATTCAAATCTGATCAAACCACACCTACATCTAGTCTTAATGAAGCAGTTCTGATGAGTTGTTAAAGTTAGCTCCTAATAAATAAGCATATTTCTTTCAAAGCTTTACGTGATTGTGCATATTTTGTGATGAATATTTTATGTCATAGAGAAAGATTAAGATTTCAAACTAAGCTTCCAGGGGCTTTAAAAGCCACATTTGGCCTTTGAATATATTTTCAAAAATTAGAGTTAGAGCTGAGTCATTACGTTTCCATTAACAACTACTAAAGAAAGAACCCTTAAAGTAAACACATAAGATATGTAAAACAACGACAAAAACTATTTGTTAAATATATATTCATATAAACTACTGGGAACACCTGTTGTTGGGAGAGACCGACACAGCAGGAGAATGCAGGAGGGAATTCTGATTGGTTTCTCATATCCACCTCACACAGGGAGATAAGAAGAGGCAGGTGGGCACTTCCTAAATATATTGTGCCAAACAGGACTTCGAGGTGATATTATTAAAAAAAAATGGTGCAAATATTCTCTGGTCGTAGTAAGATAAGCAAGATTAAGCATCCCATGTTCTGGGAGACTTCACAGATACATGGACCTAATATTGGTTTTGCTGTTATTGAATCCGCTTAAAACTTGTTATTCTCTGCATTAATACTATACAATTCATGCTTTGTACACAGAGAAAGAAAGAGAGAAAGAAAGAAAGAAAGAGCAAGAAAAAGGCAGAGAGAAAAAAAAAACCAGACAGAAAGCAAGAAAACAAAACAGTAAGACAGAAAGAAAACGGACAACCAGATATAAACCCAGCGTTCTTCCAATAAAGCTGTGTGGATGTCAGATGTGTGCGCTGTGTGACATTTACAGCGTCACAAACACAGACCCACACTGACTCTGTGTTTCATGTGTCTTACACCACACTGAGGCAGACAGCCAGACTGAAGCTTGTCTTGCCTCTGGTAATTCAAATAGCCAGCACGCCGCATCCGACATCAAAATAAGGAGAGGCGGAGGGAGGGAGGGGCAGCGGTGGCGGTAAGGGGAATGAAAGAGAGAGTGACAGCAAGAGAGTGAGAGACAGTGACGTGCAGATGAGAAGTGAGACTATTGATCTTTGTGGAGGCTGAGAGCTTTCACTCAGTCACAGGAGTTGGCAGTGGGGATAGCGCATGCGGCCACACACACAGACACAGTCACACAGTGAGTCACGTTAAATAAATGCCACCCACATGTCCGTTGGCCAGGTCAAGCAGGTCCCGCAGTCTGCAGCCTCGCCTGTGCCTCCGCTCGTAACAGATGCTGTTTTCCAGCACCACATAGTCGGCCCCAGCGTCCCTCAGGATGCCATAGACTTCCTCCGGGGAGCGCCGAGCGTACACCTGGTACACCTGCTCACACACACACACACACACACAGAATGGAAGTGGATTTATTTAGGTTTGTGTGGATTTTTGATTGCATTTTTTTTTTTTTTGCCTAAAGATCATCTGGCTTTACAGTTTAACACCAATATCGTTGGAATGAGAAAACCTCTTTCCTGGAACTCAATTACCAGGCACATTTATTTTCTGAATTACAGTTTTGATGAAAGTTTAGATTCAATTATAACATGTTTACTGAAAAAATCTGAAGGAAAACAATTATGAGTGGAAAAAAAAGGGAGAATAAAAACAAGTGTTAAACGTGACAGGTCTCAGATTTCTGAAATCTGTTATGGTTCATCTTTTATTTATAACAGATGAAATAAAACAGATTGAACTGTACAAATTATGCAACTCACAAGTACAGTAAGAACAGAATGTTTAACAGATGTTTATCAGGGTTCTGGTTTAAATGAGCACTATAGTCATGAAAGCTTATGCACCAAATGAAGGACTTGGCCGTGACTGGAATCACTTCCTATTTCTTATAAGGTGCACTATTTTTATGCATGACGTATATTCTGCAAACAATCCCACAGATTTACAGATGTGAAAACAATCAGCGATGTCACAACATAAAATGATTCATGTGGGTCTGAAATTTCAGTTTACTCAAGTAGTGAATGATTTAACGAGAGAGTGATTTTGGACAAAGCCTTGTGAGGTGACGTAGATTCAATTCACAAAGAAACAGGAGGGAAAGTCTGGGGAGGGAGCTTTGCCAATCTGCTGTGATTCTCTGCTTAAACCAATCAAATATTTCCAGACATCAATTCTAGTCAAGAAGCGACAGAATCTGATCGGATCAGTTTTATTGTTGATTTTCATAATAATGAAAACTGACTTTTTTCTGTTTCACTTTTATGTCAGCGGCTCTGCAAGGCTGTAATGTACACTGTGGTGTTTTGAGCTTGTGGTAACACAATGCTAACGTGCTGATGGTCAGAAGGTTAAGCGGTCGGATGTGGATAAATGATTTTGCAATCCACGTCCAAGCTGGTTACCTGTACATCTCATCAAGACACTTTCACAAATCTGGTGATAATTTAGTTTTTCAATCATCAATCATTATGAATTGCATGAAAAGACCCACATTTTATTTTATTGCCACAAACGCACACACACTGTAGTTCATTTTCAGTCAATCCCACACACACTGTCCTGCTGTTGTAAATACTCAACAGAGCGCCAAATGTGTATTAATCCGCCACTGAAAATAGTCCCCAACAAATGAAATATTTCATCCTGTATGAGCAATGTTTGCTAAAAAATACAGTGTTTTAGGAAATGATGTAGCCTTTTTGAAAATGAAACAATATATCTGTGACCTGTTTTTATACAAATTAATTTGGGGCCGAACGGTTGCTTCAGAGATCACGGTGCTGTGCCTGCTGGGTATGTGAATTAATTCAGAAATTACTTGTAATGACAAGCCCAGGAAAAGAACTGGAAACATCATTAAGGTTCTTACAAATGTTTGAAAATGCTTTTACACAGTTTTCCTCCTCAACAGCACACATGCAAACACTCACAGCCCAGAAGGTTTGCACCAGCGTCGTGAACCATTAATGAGCTCCACACTAAGCTCAGGCCTCGCCAGCGGCTCAGCACGGCTGACTTCCCGCTGGGAGGCAAAACATAGGCTCGGCGACCCAAGAGACATTCCACACTTTATTTTCTGCTCATTGTGAAGAAGATGCACAGAATGCAGAAGCAGAAATGAACAATATAGAATAGTAAAGCTAACTTGCCAACATGTTTTTCATCAGTCAATTGTGGCTGTGTTTACAGCATGTTTTGTACTTAGAATTCTTAGAATCCAGTCAATATCTATGTGACAATTATCAAGAGTACTGACTGGACGAGCATGTGAAGGCCAAAGTGAAGGAAAATTCAATGAAGACACAAAGTAAACAAAAGTTGGTTGGTTTGAAAAAAATTCATGCCATGAAGTTCTTTCTCTGTGCTCCATGAGAGAATGATAATCTATTATAAACTCTGTAAATGATAAATATTATATATGTTGATGATCGAATTCTGCTAAATGATCAAATATGCATTCCATGCTTGCCAACCCTTTTGATTTTCTGCTGTTCTAATGGAGTTTCAGTTCCCCCAATTTTACCCTCCTCGCTGATGTCATTTGAAAATCTGCCCATCCAATGTTATTATATATTCAATGTTCAATGTACTCAATTGAAAGCAGTAATAAAGACAATACATTTAATGTTTGACTTTATCATAGATTCTTGTAAATATCTGCTTATTCTGAATTTGATGGCAGCAACATGTTTCAAACAAGTTGGGACAGGAGCAACAACAGACTGTGAAAGTTGTGGACTGATCCAAAAACACCTGTTTGGATCATTCCACAGGTAAACAGGTTCATTGGTAACAGGTGATAGGATCATGATTGGGTATGAAAGGTTCATCCTGAAAAGTCAGTAAACACAGTTTGTTTGTATTTTGATTATATTAACATTTTACACAGCGTCCCAACTTTTTTAAAATCAGGGTTGTATATATTAGAAATACTGCTGGTTGTGATGATTGTGTTTTTTCATTCACATGCACATACCACATATTTACCAGTTGTGTCTCAACAGAGAATGAGAGAGACAAGTGCACACACACACACACACACACACACACACACACACACACAGGAGGAGAGAGTTTGTGGTTCTCGTATGAACAGCCAGGCCATGTGAGAACTGACCTTCCACGGTGACTCGGCGGCCTTGGGCCTCCTGTCTGAACCCGCCGTAATAAATCATGTCATTTGTAAAATAAACTGAATGGAAACATTTAATTTACTCAGCTTGATTTGAAAAGTGGTTCCTTCCATTAATGACAGTGAAGACCTTTGGCATCCACGTTAATAGAAAACAAAAAAAAAACAATGCTCTTCTGCAGCATTTCATACATCACATACATTACAAACATGCACTTATGCACTTAAGCGCAAGCGCCACCATTCATCTGTCCTTTTCTGAAGCGCAGCATTTTTAGTTTTTCTTACGCTACTATTCAGTTCGACTAAATGGATGCACATTGCACTCAGTGCATCTTCTGATCCCATATTCATTCACACAATCACTGCAGGTCACTGGCCCCCATCTGCAGACAATTCTCCGGTGTCTCATGCAAGACATTAGCACAGAGCTGAGTGACATGGGTGGGCGAGGCAACGTGACTTCAGCCGCACTCACACAATACAGATTTCTACGTATGGGACAAAGGCTGTCATTAGAGCAACAGCAAGTTCTGGAAAAGGGTAAAAAATTCTGAGTTTGCAGTACCAAAATAATATCTAAAGGTTGTATATTACTACACAATAAATTGCAAAATGGCAACCAAGTAAAAAAGCATCAAATAACGTGTAAGTACACGTAAACAGTGTTGTAGTTAACATGGCACAGGAACTTTGATTTGGTCGTCCAAACAACAACCTAACTTACAAACTACAACTTAAATAAAAGGAAAAAGTGATGGATGATGCTGTTTAATTGCATTTTTGCAGCACAGAGTGATATTTAGAGGCTGTGTAGTAGCAACAAAATGAATAGAAACATGAAAACTAAGACAAACAAGACATTTGGCTCTGGGCATCTCAAATTTAGGTGGAGAAAAAGTACATCTGCTTTGGCTGAAAATGTTTCAACTTGAGTGAAAATTTGTGGTTTCTCAGGGTTTCACTGACACCATGAATATAGAGATGGGAGCAGGCAGGAGAGCGTCTGGGGGAAAATAAGAGAAGGTGGAAATCATGGCGACTCGGCCGTCAGAGCTGCCACACATCAGTTGTCAGTTAGGAGACTCGTCCGCTGAATGCTTGAGGACAAAAGATTGCAGCCAAAAGAGAGAAAGACCACACCAGTGGTCAAAATGAGCCAGAAAACCAAATCCCTACCACAATCTCCTCCTGGTCTACCATGGTCACAGAGCCAAATGAATGGAGATTGTGAGCCAGTTTTCAGCTCTGTGACACTAACTGTCACATTTTTGTATGACTCAACATTCATTACAAAGATTTTTTTTTACACAATTAGATATTATGGACTTCATCTTTGTGGATTCTTAAAGGACAATAGCTGTCTATTTGGCTCCCGGCACCAGCTTGGTAACCAAATAACAGTTTGCTACACAGCCTGTTCTTGCACTGCACTATGCAGTTTACAATGATAAGCGTTTACCACTTGAATTTTTTAGCAATTTTTGAAACAATAGTTCCTTGATTTCAGACAGAGAGACAGGTTGAACTTTGACTGGCAGATATAACATTCATACATTCGTGATGCTGAACTCTTGGAGTTGCACATTGTACACATCCTGTATAAAAACTTTAATCTTATTCTGTATTTTTTGTACTTTCTGATATTTTTAACTGAACTGACAACAGTTATAGGATGCTAGTTAGTTAAGCTACGGGTAGTTCATGTGTTGGTTTAGAACACTGATGCAGACGACTTTTTAAGGTATCTAGTTGACTTGTTTTAAACAAGAATCTTAAATGTGCACTTGATGGCTGCATACATAATACTGTGACAAAACACTGAGGCTACTGCTACATGTCGCAGGCATATAGTCAACATTATCATCCTCGTAGAAGACAACAACCCATAGCCCAACAAATGAATACATTAAATGAATGATGTGCTCCGGTGCATTGTGGAGACGGTGCACTGTCGGTTACTACTGTAAGTAAGCAAGCTACAACCCAAGTAGTTGAAGGACAAGCCTTTGAATGCAAGTGCTTACTGTACAGAATACAGTTTAATCCATTCCTTACACATTTGCATAGACAAAAGTCACAGCTTTTTTTTCTTCAAACTCCTTTAAATGCCAATTATCACAGAATATCATGGCTGTTACAGTCTGAAGAATGAGCAGAAAATTAAACACCTTGAAAAACTGAATGAACTCCTCTATCGTCTACTTTGTGAAAGACACATTAATGACAAACTTAGCAAGAGAGAAATTTTTTTTTTAATAATTAAATCTAGACCTTGAGTCAAGATCTATGACACAAACTTATATTCAAAGGGATCAACTGCACACAAGGGAGACACCAAGAAAGTGCTGGAAAAACTACATGAACAAGAAACTGTTCTCTGAGGGAACCTTGCCCTGTTTTCGTAGCAAGGCAGCACTTCAATCATTCTGTATTTTTCTGACTTTGGAATTTGCTTTGCCTGTCTATGAGCGTGTGTTAAATAGGTGGGAGGAGGGGCACAAATAGGTGAGAGGTCCATTCAAATGAGGCAGCGCCAAGTGAGTTGCTGGTATTTTGGATTTGAAAAAAAATGCATCAATCTGTAGCCAGCCTGGTGATTTTGTCAATAAGAGCAAACTTGGAGCAAATGAGCAGCAATGATGGACTAATGTCTAAAATACAAACAAAGAAATTGAATTAATCACCTTCCAACCAGTGGATGCATTGAAATTGGCATCAAAAATGAAAGCAGGTACATTCGTAAATTAGTCTGCATTTATCTATAGATTAATATGAGTGGGTATCTGTTGTCCACAGCTGCTTCATAGTATATGAAAAGCTTTTCCTTAAGCTCAATAAATCCCTGCAGCCATCTGAAGGCAGCAGGACACATATGTTGATAAATCTGCAGCCTCTGGTTTGAGAAGTGCCTCGCCAGAGTACGGTACCAATACGCACACCCGTCCACTGTTTATCTTCATTAAATCATATGCAAATGACAACAGGCTGCTACAAAGAAAGCGCACACCTCTACACACACCAGACTTGTAGATTATAAGCTGCTATTCTGCCTGTTTAAGCGGGAGATGTTGGATAACAACGGCTCATTGATCCGGTCCGTCATTGCCACCTTTCCAATTGTTTTTTTTTAGCACAAGTGGTGCTTCATGTTTTATTCTTGAAATGTATAACGGTGCAAATGCTGTGTTGTGTCGCATTTTATGATGTGTCCAGTTACGATGTGACACACAGTAAAATTAAAATTGTAATAGCATTGGATTGATATGGGCATGTAAAGGGCTTTATAAATATTTTGTATTATTTATTACTATTTTGATTGTACAAATAAAAGAAAAACACCATCTGTCTTTGGCTGCAGATTTGTAGTGCTCGGAGATGCCCACACATTCCGCACATTCAAGACCTCCTTCATTACATTTGATTGGATAAATTTATGAAAATATAATACACACATTTACACACAGGTCACACAATTAAATCTTAGACAATGTATTTTTCCTTTCAGTATGCCTTAAAGGACATAACTCTCTCACCATCTTGGAAGAAAAAATCTATTTCTATAAACTTTAAACATCCGCCAAAGAAAACATCACATCTCGCCCCAGGTGTTGCAAAAGCTTATCAGAAATAATCTCCATCTAGACTAACATGCCTGAAGACGCATATCACATGACCATTCAAGTACACTGGGCAATCAAGTACTAGTTTGCAGTAAATACAGTACCCTCCCGAAATTATGAAGAGGAGGAAAATATAGTTTTCCATCTATCATGCAAAAAAGGCAAAGAGAAACACTATGATGAGTCTCAGTCATGACGAGCTGTACATCAAAAATGCACGGTGGCTCAGTCGGTAGTATTCCTCACAGCAAGACCATCCCAGGTTCACTTCCTGCTCCAGCAGGAAAAGGGGTGGAGTTTGCGTGTTCTCCCTGTGTTTCCTCACACTTTCCTCTCCTCTCCTGTCCTTGACCAAGGCACAACCTTAGAACTGGAGTTGGTCATCAGGTGCACACTGCTCCTAATACTTTGGATTGGGAGAATAAATGATATCTTAAACTTATATGTGGACCTGAATGCTACTTCATAACTTTATGAGCTGTAAACAAAGTATCTGCTGAAACATGAGAATAAACAAAGCTGCTCTACAAAAAAAAGCCCTGACTTAACAATCCACAATATTGCAATCTCAGACCAGAGTAAATATTACTCAGATAGCACCCCAGATCACCCTCCCAGACGGTGCTTTAATAATACATTACTAGACTTTTATTGGCTATCTTGAGCAGGAATAGACATGCTTCCTTATATTTAACAACACCCCCAAAAGCTCAGCTTGTACACGACTGTAAAATGAATAATTTCATAAAACAAACGAACTACAAGAAGAAGAGACGCTGGAGAAGGAGATTAAGAGATTGGACCAATTATACTCTCAGGGCCCTTGAGAAACTAAGCACAAAAAACAGCTTAACACCAGAATAAATTGAATGGCCTCCAAAACAACATAATACTTTGAACTTTAAAAAACTATTAGCAAATCAACTGACACAAAGTAGAGGGAAAAAAAACATAATGTGCTGACCTCAGACCAGCGTTCATACTCACTCACACTCAATAGGCTACCAGTCTCAGAAAGCAATGTGCATAAATGCATAAAATCATAAATAAATAAAAATAGCATGATGAATATATCCAAATGTAATGCAGTCAAAGTAATGATTTTCAAATCAAGTAATATGAAAGCATGCTGCATTAAAACTACTTGAACAAGTACAACGAAGTGTCTCCAAAACGTACAATTGATCTCAACAACATAAACTGAAGAATTAGAAAAAGCACTTTGCTTTTGCCTCAATACTCCGACATAGTCACTGCTCTGATTACACTCGGACTAAAACTTAATATAGACCCAGTACAGTGTTCAAGTTATACACCGCTGTCACTCATCCACTCATATATAAAAATCATAAGTAAAGCTCTCTCTCTTCATCTAGAAATCCATCACTGATTCATCCCGATCAGACAGGCCTTATTAAAGGGAGACGCTCTTCAGAAAATACACTGAGGATGCTGTGATGCACCATGCCAAGGTGAATTCAATCCCATCAGCCATCTTAACTTTGGATGCAGAGTAGATTTTTGACCTCTTTTCTGCTCTCAACTGGTTTGGTTTTGGAACTTACTTCACTACCTGAATTAAAATTCTCTATATCTCTCTGACTGCATCAGTAATTACAAGTCTCACACCCTTGTCAGTTGTTCCCTCTTTTTAGTCAATAATAATATTCAATCCCCAGATTCTGGACAACACCAGTAGAATATAAATTGAGACTATATGTCAATAACATAACCAACATACCTAACAAAACTCAACTCAACAATCAGGGCATTAAATCTATATCCTGATATGTAGCTCTGGCAAACTCTGGCTTCTCAATCAACTGATCTAAATCTGAAATCTTTCAATATTACAACTTAGGATGCTGAGATCAGACAATTCAAAATCACATCTAAATTCAAATATGTGGGGATAAACATTTCAAGGCAGCCTTTCACTCTTACCTTTACACCATTTCTGACAGCCCTCCAAGAGAAACTAGCAATCTGGAAAAAATTACAACTTTCACTGATTGGCCACATTTCAACTGTGGAAATGAAAATCCTCCCAAAAGTCCTTCACGTATTCAGTATTCCAAAACAAATCATATTCTGTCACCATTTTTCTGGGATCAACATGACATCACACACCTACAAAATGTCTTTAAGGATGGCTGCTTCATGATCTTCGACCAATTATAGGAACAGTACTACATACACTAACTTTTCAATCTAGAGGCACTTTTTCAAATTCACAAATTCCTGCTCCAGATGAATTCCTCCATTGTAATACAAATGGATAACAGAGCTCCACTTGAATGCGGCAGCTTTGCCTAATAAAGCCTTCACTTTGTCTGCTTGGCCATCAAACAATCATTACCATCGTTTATGTGTAGTCGTCTCAAACAGCCAATGTACCAACTGTACAGATGATAGCTGTAATGCTGTTTTCACACTGTAGGATTGTAGCCCTGATTTTCCACTCATCTCCACAGTTTTTGGAGTTTGTTGACAAAGGCCCATAGATCAGAGGCAAATCAGGGCTCGATTACTAAGTGGGAACTGTTCAAAGACGTGATCTGAGAGCTCGCCAATGCCCTGCAGGCGCCCGAAAGATATCAAGCAGGCTAAGTGTTCAGTCATGTTGGTGAGGGGTCAGGGAGCAAATCAATGTACAAACAACTTGGACCACACATGGTATCGTGTAATTTCCTGTGTCACTTCTTGCATGTCTTTTCCTGACAAACCTTTGTTTGGAGACCAGAAAGACGCATCAAGGATTTCTCTTGGTGAAAGATCTTGTAATGTGTGACCCCCTGTCACTGATCAGTCATGCGGTGCGCAAACCACAACACTTTTATTACAGGACAGAAAGCTGCAGTGCAGTGTGAACAGTACAGTGATCTGACAACTTTGAAAGTCATGTAGTGTGACCAAGGCATTAGCTTGCTAGCAATGGACACACCGACCGTGTATGTGGGAGTGTTCCCGTGTGTATGTTTGTGTTTAGCTCAAACTCTGACTGAACTCCGAACTTACCACATCTCACTGTTATTTCCCTCCAGTCTCTCCTTTTTCTGCTCTGAACATTTTTGAAGCAAATTTGTTGAGCTTGTGCTCAGCTCACACACACGTCAATTCCTGCCAACTCACAAAACTGTAAATTTGCGTCTAATCACGTTTCACCATTGACTCTATATGCAACTGTGCCACCTCTAAAGTAACCTCGCATTCTGTCTGAACACACAGTAATGACTCCAACCCCCATGCTGATAATTGGCATTCAAATTGACATGACTTACTTGTATAGCTGACACTGTAATTACCACCTATTTACATCTAAGTTGAAATTTTCCATTTATTATGTTTGCGTTATCTCGCAGCCCCTCTGGTAGCGTCCACACCCCTGTGTATATCTGACAGTATAGTGCAGCCTACAGTACCTGTCTGGTCCTCTCCCGCAGGTCTTTATCTTCATAATGGGGGTGGTTGGTGAGAACTCTGCCTGTGCACAGCTTGATGCCAGCCAGCAGCTGCATGCTGCCTGCAAATACAGCCTGCTTAGGGGTCTTTGTGCTGTGGACAAACAGAGAGAGAGAGGGGAGAAGGACACATCATTCAGGCCTATAAATATATACTGTAGATAGTATATACCATGAAAAAGCTTTGATGAACTACAGTGTGTTTTAGAGCTTTGGGAGTGAGTGGTAAACAAGAGCAGAGAGAAACGGAAAATAAAGCACCACGGAAAGATGTTCTGCAGTTTGGAGGAGATGAAAAAGTTTGGAGGGTGCTCACAGGTGCAACCAGTTATCAAAAAAGTTTGATTGAATTTTGTCTTAGTTTATTTCTGGCTTTGTTATTCAGTCCACATGCCTTTGCTTTCTGCATTTGCCACAATAATTGAGACATATTGATGGCATTTAAAAGTTTCTTTCAGGGATGTAGCTTCAAGGACAGTGGCTATCTGCATCAGGACCAAATACAAAACATTCTTAATACAGACAAATTAAATCTCACAGACATGGCAAACCGACGTGTAGTTACTGTGGTACAGAAATATAGGCAGGCACAAGGACAAGTCTTACGTGCAAACACATCCACATACACACACATCTCTTATCTGTAATGTTAACCTAAGGGTCATTTTTAATCTAAACCCATGCCTACACACAGGACAGCGCTCGTATTGACAAAGCTGATTGCATGAGGTGAGAATATTGGACACTTTGACAGTCAGGTTTTGAAAAGTCACCACAAGACCAAACATGTGCTACTGAGAAAGGGCTGGGTCATAAAGCTAGCAGTCTAATCAAATACGCACTGAATATAGGGCGGAACTGAGCCCGATTCCTGATGGGAAAATGTTGCATTAAGTACAAAAACAAATAGTAGATTGATTATGAAGGGAATGTCATTAGATTAGAAGCTATTTGGTCACAAACCAAAATACGGGGCAAATTAATACAAGTCATGATATCTGTTCCAAAAATGATTCTCAAAATTGCCACCAAGACACACCTTTGAAAAGAGTGGCATCAACTGTTTAGACCCAAAGAATATTGACCTTTTGTTTGAAAACAGATTTTACATGGACCTGTGTGCAGTCAGAAATATAGGGACATAAGAGAAATTGCAGCTTCAAGCACTTCAGCACTGGCCTCAACAAGTAGCCAGGGTGGTTGTTGAATGGCTCAAATTCCTCCTTTTGCTGCTGTCCAAAAAGCTGAATGTTTGTGCAGTGCTACATTGGGTGTGGTCACGTGGAAAATATTGAAATCATTCTGCACACAGAGGTCAGTGTGACAATGCGTCTGCCATAAAAGATCTAGCATCACATTCAGCCAAGCATCTCACAGAAATAATTTGAATCGCTACACTCAAATTCACAGATAATGAGGAACAGGAAGCTCCAATTACAAGTACCAAAGTACACACATGCACACACTGTAATGCCATTAGAGATAAAAATGCCATGGTTACAGTCCAGTTAGACATACTACTGCGCATACCCTGCAGTACATATTGTATAATCTGTGTACAGTATGTGTTTGTGGTGCCAAACTCACCGGCTTTATGTGTGCAATGAAGGCTTCCGCTCGAGTGAAAGTGCACATGTGTGTATGCTGTGATGGTTGTGTGAAAGTGTGTATTCATATAAGCTTTCGGGTGGCTGTGTGGGTTGATGTCTTGGCCTCCTGACCTGCAGTCGAAGTGGGTCATTTCCATTTCTGCCCGTCTTCTCTCCATGAGCGTGTGAATTTAATCGCTCACTGCATCCCTGGGAATAGCTTCCACCCCCTTCAAGTTGATTTACATTTAATTTCACATTTACAGTATATTCTCATATGTAAATGCCAGACTCTGACCCACTGACATTATAAAAATGAAATAATGACATTAATTGTATTATATGGGGGGACTCACTACGGTGAATATGGTGGCACTTTGGCACCATTAAGAAAGAGAAACATAAGAGAGAGACTTGAGTAGTCGAGTGAGAAGAAAGGGATACAGGGAGTGGGCCAATCACACGTATCTATTAATACTTGTGCAATACAATGCAATACCATAAGCATATTGGAGTTATAGAGCTTTTGAGAAGAAGAAAAGACATTGCAGGAAAAGCACAGTGTAATTACTGCACTTCTGGAGCAGGCCTTTATTTGAAGGAGGCTTGTATTAAAGGCAGGCCTAAGTATATTTGATCATATTGTAGTGCAAAGCCTTGTTTTAAATTTGCCCTGTAATGCATCATAGTATGGAAATTACTGTATGATGCTGTTAATACAAGCAGCATCTATTTTAATCTATTCTATATTCTAATCTAAATTTATAATCTACTGTAGCAGAGACTGAAGTAAAAATATGACCCTGAAAATGAGCATAACACGACCCATTTCACAATACAGGAGGAAATGTCTCAACCTGTCTGTATGAAAAAATCCGATCCCAGTAATGTTCCCTTTCAATGTAAATAAGTACAACACAATTTTTGGTTTAAGAATGCTTATTTAAGTTTATCAAACTGGTTTTGAGTTGATACACTTTACTCTTTGTTGCTCCACATGCTGCTGAGGTCCAGGCAAAAGGATGAGGTGGAGTTTAAAGCAGCCTTTATGCCTGTCCACAGGAAGTGGAAGGTGCCTATTGCTGGGTTTGGGTTTTGGGTGGTATATGTGTTTAGTATTTAGAAATATTATGTGTGTTATATCTTTAAGGGGCAGTTGGGGTTATTTTGGGTTTTATTGGCAAGGAAATAGGTGCCCCCCTTGTTTGTCTGTAGGCTAGCCTGCTTGTATATATACCCCTTCTTTTTTTGTCAGGTTTGTTCAGTTAAGATTTCTGTTGCCATCATGGCCTAGATTTAGTAATTTTGCTGGTACTTTGCCTTTGCTTATGTGATTTAATCTTTTGCAACATTTTCTGTATCTCATTTGGCTAAATAAAGCCCTTAAGTTTGAAAACGACTCTTGTGTCCCTGCTCCTCCTGCTTGGTCCCTGACACACCCGTTCACACCATATACTGACTGTTCAACACTCCTGACTGCCAACACTCTGGTGTTGCTATGGATATTTGCTATAACAAAGACTCTTTAAAGAGTTATGCCGGCATTTGCCTTCAGAACAGATTAACTTGTCACCTGCTGTCACAAAAGGACTAAAACTACTCTGTGCCCTCTTCATAACTTGTTTTGACACAGACACACGACTACTTCACATCTAACATAAAGCCCTGCCGTGGTCCACTCTCACACAGGTGTTCTCATTGAATGTGCTACAGTTGGCACATGCCTGAATTCCTTCAGCTTTACAGACTGCAATCAATATAAAAAGATATTTTCTAACCTGCTAAGTAGATGTAATTAAGCAAAAGCTTTTGTGAATGAAAGACGTAATAAAATTCCTCTTGCCTCTATACTGCACATACATTCTCTCAGTTCTCAGGTAAAAAAAAAAAGTGACATCAATGCACACTCTCTATTAGTGCATGGTGTTTGGTAACCTCACATAATTCCCAGAGCTAAGTGGTAGTTAACTCCAGCTAAGTGGAAGTGGAGTTGAGTGGAAATGATGATGAGGACCGATAGTGAGGCGAAGAAAGTGATTGGGAGTGTTCTTATGAACGTGTCAGGCCATAGTTGTCCTACTGAAGTCTCACGTCTGATTGAGAGGCATGCAGTTTAATCAAGGCCATCGCTCTTTCTCTGAACTGCCTGTGGATTAGTTAGAATGCAGAGAAAGACACACGCAGAGAGCGGCACTTTCCCCGTTTAAGGATGAGGCCAAATGCTGCTAATTTAGACAATTTAAAACACGACAAGGAGGAGGATGACAGAAAGACAATTAAGGGAGTGAGAGAGCGAGTCAGAGCAAGTGCGAGCAGAGGATGTTAAAAAAAATGGCGAGGATACAGTTTCATAAAAAATAATTTCTACTGAAGGACTTACTGATGAATAGTGACACATGTTTCCTAAGAATGGATGAAGTAATTTGTTTTAATTACACAGACAGATGGACACAATGATGAAGAGCTGCAAAACAAGACTGAGAGGGAGAGAGAGTGAGGAGCCCTATTTGCACTGGACTAGAATTATCTGAGGACTGCAAGTGAGTTAAGAGCTTAACCTTTATCCAGACAGGATGAACGACCGAGACTGCACACGCCAGAAAATGACAACATTGGTCGTCTGAACAACTTAAAATAACCGTTGTTCATGGCTTTTTGATAATGACTGTCCTCTCTCAATAAGGGAAGAAAAAGCGTCGTATTACACAAACCTAAAAAACATTTGGGTTTGGAGGCCAGATAAAATATTTTCACTGCTGCAAGAGTTCATACAGGTTCAACGCTTAACATTACCTGCACTGGCTGGTTTAATAAGAAAATTAGCTTCAGATAGTTAGACACACGCTCTGTAGTCCAAGACTTATTTCTATTCTGGTCCCTGATGAAAACAGGAGACATGCACTTGAGGATGGAGCTAATGTTATCAGGGTTGCCAATTGGAACAACCCGCTGGAATTAGATACTGATCCTCTTTCTTTTCTTTTCTGAGACGTCTGCCTCAGTACACAAGTGAATGGAATTTCCACACACCTCACTGTTTCATATTTCTCTCTGTTTCTTAACATGTATAATGAAACTGTAAACAGCTAATTCTGTGGACAATCTATTCGTCTCCGTATTGGGCACTGACTTATTTTTTAATGCTGTGAGCACCACAAATCCAATCCCATTCACCTCATTTGTATTAAAGGTAAAGGGCAGAAATGTCAATACAAATATATAAAAAAAAGCAAATATGTGGCCAGAAAATGGATAATGTACAGAACTGTAAAATCAATAAATCAACTGATTGGTAGTAAATTGAAGAAAAATAAAAAGCTCTTTTTTTACCAACTGATGAGAGGTTAGAGGAAATGTGTATTTCTATTTACACTCCATTTTAATGGTTTAACTAACAATTCATTGATGTCATCGTTCTGTTTTTGGACCATTCACTACATTTTGACATTGTTAGGACTCTATAATCATAACTTCAACCAAGTGCGTTTAGTCGCCTATACCTAACCTCATCTACAGGAGGTGGCAGATCAGCAAATGAACACACGAGTCATTTTTGGGATGGTCATAATCATCACTGAGAAGGGAGAAAGAAACAAACTATGCTCGTGTTTAAGACTGAGGACTAGTGGGATAAACAAAGTCAAATATGCTGACTTTTTCACATGAGCGTGCTCCTTCTCTGAATGGGTCTCCATGCTGAGTAGCTAGATGAGCCTCCTGAATTTGCAGCAAAACTGCTGTCAAAGCTCTCATTAATAATTTTCACTGCAGCCTTCATAATTCGATCCACGGACTGTAGATCTCCACCCAGAAGAGGAGAGGGGGCAGGAGGAGGGTAGGAAAAAACAAGAAAACTTTCCAAACAAAAAGTATAAGCTCAGACAATAGAGAGGTAGATTCATGAGAGACTGGTATTATCAGATGACCTCTGCATTTGGTAAAATATGTATGATGAAGTTTTTTGGGAGAAAACAACAGAAGTGAAAGGGAGGAGAAATTGATTGATTCTGTGACCACTATATTTTTGGCTCATACAGACTGAAATTTTCTGAGCCCATGAAGAGTACATCATACAAACCTTAAAAACATTCTCCTATTGTAACTTTCCAACTGCAACGTTCAAAATCCAGTAGAACCCACTCACTGACTCTCATCTGGACTGTGAAATGTGACATGTGAGCTTCGTTCCCTGCTCCAGCTCCAGCCTGCAATGTGCTGCAGTGTGCAGTGTAGTGACAGTACTGAGTGCGGACTGTGGTTATCTGTGAGCCCTGATAGTCTGAGAGGCAGCGGTTTATATTAAACATGTGCCTGAGCTTAAGCTGCTCCTCTCTATGCTGCACATGTAACGATTGCACTGCCTTGAACTCGTCATGCCCAGCATTGAGTTCATATGTCAGAGAGCGGAGCAGCGAAGCTATTACTAATCATTACTTCTTTATTTTTTATAAGTCTTTATTGATTGACACCGTACTGCTATTGCAGCACAAGCATGCAAATCTGAATTTGAAAAAGGTGAAGACATAGATTGAGAAAAAAGCAGAGAGAGGCAGAGCACATGGGTTAATCAGACGCGATAGTGGTGACTTGAAAAACTGCACACTCACAACTATAACTCAGAGTTGGAGGCAGTGGAACGACCAGGCATTGCTATTGATTTATTGACTGTCCATTTAAACAGAGTATCAGCCTACAGCTGAGCTGTGGAACTGCTGCTGTTATCAAGTGGAAACTTGTGAATTAGGGCTGTGCAAAGTACAGATGAACCTCCACCAGTTGTTATCACGTTAACCTACACTTTAGTTCTTCAAAGCCGTGACATCCAGGGTCATGAATGATTGCCCTGGGGATTACGATAATCCCCTCATCAACCTGTCTTAACACATACTATATTTCTATACCCATGAGGGCCTAGGACATGCATCATTAGCTCTTGTGAGGGCGTTCTTGCCTCTAATCGAATCCTAATCTAATCTCTAAATCCATCTTTTAAACTAACATCCTAATCCTTTCCTAAACCCAATACAAAATCTGATTTTAGATACCTTTTGTTGAAATAAGAATTGGGCAGAAAATAGAGGGACTTTTCCGAACTTTACATCCTTGTAACAACAGAAGCACAGCAAAACAGATAAAATCCTCCTGCATCTGTATATTTCTTCTGATTTTAACAATGGGTCATATTAAATCCTTTTCTGAACATTTACAACCTTTATCAGTCGTACATGATTCTTACATGAGGCACTTGCCCTGCGGCTAGAATTACCACAATGAGTCCCTGACAGCTTTACATAAATACGCCAGCTGGTCGAGAAATGTACTCTCTCCTACACGCATGTATCTATCTTTGTTCTGCCCCTCATTATGCCACTGTTTGAGAATCTCCCATGATCTTTCCATATAAAAACTAATAGCCTTGGTCTCAGTCAGCTAGAGAATACAGTGTAAGATGAACCCCCTTCCCCATCTTAACACTTTCATCTGGAATGTAATTAGCGCAGCAGCAAGAAGCTTAGTGCTCTGCCCCGCGCTCAGCCCCAACCAAGGTAACTCTAGGCAGCCCCTAATCCTCAGAGCCTAATGGGATTAGCTCCGGAGGGAAGGGAACCCATGTCTCACACACACACAAATACATTCAAAATCCCAACCTCTCCTCCTCTGTCTCGCTCTCGATCTCCCTCTCTCTGTGCCATTCCACTATCTGTCTAATAGGATTAGACCAAAATTGGCCATTTCTTAAAAACCACATCTGGTCCACTCAGTGTCATCATGCTGATGATGATGGGATGGAAATAATGAGCTTTGAGTTATGACTTATTCAGTATAGAAGACGGTCATCATCTATGGGAAAGACCTGAATCTAGACTGGTTCTAATTTTGCACTTTAATGCTTATTTAATTAGCAGTCTGTTTCAGTGGAGAGTATTCAAAATTTAGTGTAAAGAGATTTTCAGTTCTTAGAAGAATAACAGGAAGAAAACAGTGACAGTCACTTAGACACTTTAGTACAAAATAATTATTTTTTGTATTTTTTGTACTTTTTTGTACAAAATATTTTGTACTTTAGTACAAAATAAGAGTAAGCAATGTCGCAAACCAGCAGGTTGTACTCATCAAGTACAGCACTCACAGCCAACTACAAACTGAAAGCAATGTGCAAGTATGTAAAATTCATAAACACAAACAAAAACATGCGCATTGCATTCCAAAATAATGGGAATCTTCCTCCAACACTGCAGCACAATAATTGGAAGATCCTTCTTCTCACCAAGGCTAACAATTCAATCTTTTTTACAGCAAGTCTTCTGGTGTTATTCATATTTGATAGGCCTTTCACACACACGTGTTCACCCAGCGTTGTTCACAGAGAATATGCAAGTGCCATATACCTCACTGCTTACACAGATCTAATTTATTGCATTTAAAATCAGTACTTTATATAACATTGTTTTCTTTATTAAATCTGAATATTTCATATATCTTTTACTTTTATAAGTAGCAAGGAAACAAGAAAATAAAATAGTTTTATTTTTTACAGCGTTTATTAAAAAATCAAAACAACCTATACAAAAAACACCCCGTCTCTGTTCAAGGATTATCTTTGCCATTAGACATGAATGAATGGTCTCTTTGATATGTGCAAAGTAAATTGACCTCTGAGGTTGAGATCACTTGATTACAAAAACAAAAAATAGAATAATGATGAAAACATTCTATTATGAAGCACATTTTCAGTTTTAGTTCCCTCCTACGGCCCCATTTTTTCAGGCTCTCTCACAGATGTTCAGTTGTTATGCTATTTAATTTTATTGCCATCCTGAATAGAAAGGCCTATTCACCGATCTGAGCAGTGTCTGACTCTACAATTCAACAATTTCATTTAGCAGACGCTTTTATCCAAAGTGACGTACAGTCGCATACCGATGTGACCGAACAGCCATCGGGGTTCAGTATCTTGCACAAGGACACTTTGACACATAGACTGCAGGCCAGGCCAGGGATTGAACCACCAACCTTCCGATTGGTGGACAACCGCTCTACCTCCTGAGTTACAGCCAGACTCATGTTCCAACCAGGTCTCGCAGAGGGTTGTAAAACAAGCAGAGCTGACACCGTTGACCCATTGAGATCAGCCACCAGATCAGGTTAAACTCAGTTCACTGTGCTGGTCTGAATGAAGTACAACAAAAGTACCAAGAAATATGTGAGGCCGGATGTCATGTGATGTGTCCTTGGCCAGACATTGCGGTTGTATCGTCACATGGAGTGCTGTATAGATGATAAGCCAACAGGAAGTACAATGCCCGACATCCAACCTGATGACCAGAAAATGACAGACACACACAGATGTGCAAACACAAAAGCACACACAGCAGCCGCAGTACAGAGCCATTCCAAATCACAGCTCCATCTCTGATCCCATAGTGGTGATGCTCTTGATCAAGAGCCCAGCCACAGAGACCCCCGAGGTGGGTTAGAGTTCTGCCAACAGCTGGGTCCCTTCCAGCACCCCCAAGTCTTATTCATGGAGACCCATCGGCTCTCATCACTCATCGGCCAGACTCCCCGCCAAACAAGCGCCGATACACGAGTACACACACATGCACGCACGCACGCAGACTAATCAAGGACATCAAACAAAGTGAAACTTGATCTGCGGAAACAAGCTAATCAGATTTGCTTCGATTTGATGTGTGCTCTGGATTAGTGTGTGGTTCTGTGTGCGTGTGTGTACCTAATCCAGGTCATGAGCTCCACAGTGTCAGGATCATAAAACTCCCTCAGTTCGGATAACTCCTCCATTAGCTTAGGCCAGAACTAGAGGGAAACAGGCAGAGAAAAGTGATGGAAAACCTTGTGTTAGTGTTCATTAAGGCCATGAACTAGAGTATCAAAGCTACTGATATATCTTAAATAACATCTCATTACAGTACTGAATATAACAGTGTGTATGACAGCCATTTAGACTCTTCCAGCAGCTGAATATATAAAAGGGAAGCAATCATTTTGGTATCCTGTTATGATTCTACTGCTTGTTATCATTTTCTTCCGCAACTTCCATTTCAGACATTTTCCTTTTGCCGTATCATCGCACACACTTTGTACAAACCGGCTCGGCTGCGTAATGAGACCGTCAATACAGTGATGAACATAAACCACCAAGAAAATGGCATACCTTGTAATATAGGCAACCAATCATCGCCAGTGGAACCGCATATCTGACAAGCCTTAACTGCAAAATGAGAGAAAGAAAACAGTTATAATAAAAAGGAAGAATATAATCGTATCAGAGGCAGAGACAGTGAGAGTCAGACAGAGATATACCTAAAAATGAAGACAAGCACAGAATGAGATAACACAGAGATAACCGACTGACAGAGCAGCATTGCTCACAAGTATCATTTCTTATCTGATCCATGCAGTTGTCATGTTATGACCACACTGACACCTAGTGGCCTCAAGAGCAGTGTTATCACCAGTCCAGAGTGGAGACTGTGGATTCAAATGCAACTGGACATGAGGCAGCATCATGATTCACCTTCATGTCAAACTATGAAATTACGGAAAAGGGGAACACGTGACATCTTTCAAGAATTTTTCACCACATGCTGTTAAAGTTGAAGAGACCAATTTCGTGCTCACTGGAGACTGGTGATGGACATAATGTTGGCTGTCACTGGAACTAGTATCAAACCTCAATACTTTTTGAATACAGACCCAAATGTCAGTACGGAGCCTGCTCAGATTCCTAGTCTTGTTTACTTATTCTTTGATCAGACACTTCCTGATCGGAATAATAACTTCTTTGAGCATTTAAGAGTTTGGCAGATTTTGCTAAATGAAACTGGGATTTTATAGCAAAACATGCTCCTATTTTTGAAATGAAGGTACTGAAAAAAGTATTGAGCCATTATGTTTGTATTGAAACATTTCAGATGACACTCAGTTCACACTTGCAATAACCATTTTTTGGCCGTTATGGGGGAACAGGAGAGGCAAACACAACATCTGACATGTTACACCAACAGTTGCCTATTTACACATCTAGCAGCAATAATACCCAAAAACAATGAGCCAAAAGAGGCTAAATGCTCTGTAGAGTTAAGGGGGGCTGCAGTGGGGTGTGTTCTGTGTGTTCTTTCACATTATATACTTTCATTAGATCCACTGATAATACATAAAATATTGATCAGTGCAGTAAAAGTAAACATGAGGAAGGAAACAACTTATATCTTGTATAGTGAACATAGTTCTCAAAATATCACACTTTTCATGTCAAGGCAAGAAAGAGAAAATGGCATATGTTTGGAGCTGGAAGTGCAGCTGTTGTGAGCTCTTACCAGAACTTTACTGTTGCAGCGGAGAGTGTTGAGAAGCAAAGTCCACAACTCTGTTCCACACACACCATAGGCGGCGACCGCACACATATGGCCAGTCCATATATACTTCATCCTGGGTAGAGAGTGGGAGAGAGCGGCAATATGAACCAATATTCAAAAGTTTTATTTAAATGCCAGTAAAGCACATGAAATTCAAACAAGACAACCAAATCAACTTTAGTTTAGTAGTGAAACGGTTCCAATGTGGTTAAATTTAATTTAGTGTCTAAAACACGCCAATATTATCTCAGTTCTGATCCAAAGCACATGAATTAAGAGTTCCAAACAAATGAGAAAAAGATTAAACAGAGAGAGGGAAGGCCGAGAAAATGAAATGAGCTGAAAAATTGTTGACAGGTACGGAGAGCCATGAGAGAGAGAGAGAGAGAGAGAGAGAGAGAGAGAGAGAGAGAGAGAGAGAGAGAGAGAGAGAGAGAGAGAGAGAGAGAGAGAGTGGAGGCATGAAAAAGCGCAGCCTCACAGAAATAAATCTCAATACGTTTTTAATGCAAAGGAGCTGTCTGACAGAAACGAATGGCTCTCTGCACTTTTGGCCTCTCGCTCTTCATCAGCATTTTAGAGGAAGTGCTGAAATCAAATGTGTCAGTTTCTGCACTACCCGGCTGCTGCTCTGTTAAAAGCTTTCAGATTCTTCTGCTTTTGTGCGAATTCAATCAGTGCTTTAATTTCCGACTGTAACAGGAATGCACTGTATGAACTATACATACTAAATGTACCGTATATCGCATGTCATTCCAAATCCTGCCCATCACATATACTCGGGTTACCACGAGAACACAATGAGCAACATTAACATGCACAGGGCAACCCAGCTACTGGCTCTAATGCACTCAAAATCATATTCAAAAAATTAAGCTACTTATGTGAACCTTTGAAAACCTGCATCTCCATGTTGCTATGAAAACCACACATAAGAATATTCCCTTTTTCTTTTTGACTGGGTAATTGCAGGTTTCTTTCGATACAGGGAAAAGAAGTGATGATTCCAATTGTAAACTGTGATTCTCTTGACAGTCCTCACAATGAGCCTAAAGTTAAAGGCAATTTTACTTTCAAAATAATGAATCACGGATGTCAAGCATGGCAGCCTGTGTTTGCAACTTGAAATGTGCTCAACCCGGAGAATCTACAGATGAAGCAAACAATGAATACCACTTTACAATTACAGATGAAAGTAATAATAAGGCATGGTGCACATGAAATTCTATATAACACTATTTTTTTTGATACTGTCATGAACCAACCATTAATACTGCATTGGGCTGGGTTTGTGAAAGCCTAAAACAAAAAGAAGTAATGTGATAAAACTCCAAATGGTAACATGTCCATCAAAAGTCTGACAGGGTCTGAAGGTATCCACTGATAACTATGAAATACCACAACTTGTAGGATTAATGCTAGTAGTGCAGCAATAGTCGCAGAGGCAGCGCAGAAGCTCTGGTATTTCAACTGTAAGAGTTTTTTTAATGTGATCTATGCAATAAATAAATAAGCAAAAGCAAATTGATACCGTACAGAGAAATAACATGCGACTAACAAGGTTTGCCATTTGAAAACAGAATATGGTTGTAATAAACACCACCAGGGACCTCACTCATGAAACTAGCCATTGACGAGCACTTTTTCTGCTTATAACTGATAAAGCCCTTGAAGTGTTTTTAATATTTGTGACTGATCGATTGATTGATTGATTGATTGATTGATTGAGCAACATCATCCCCAGAAATTCTGGGGACCCCCTGAACCATATGACTGATGGAATACGCTTTGTGACCACTGATATTAATTACATTTAAAGAGTAACTTAACACCAGTTAAGCAGCGTCATCCAACAGTGTTGTCCAGTGAGTCCTGGAGTAAATCTCGACTTCACTACAGCAAGGTGAAAAGTCCAACCACTGGGGGTCAACAAAAACACAATTTTCAGGGGGTGTTAGGCTACTCTTTAAAAAAAACACATAAATGCTAACGCGACAATGGAGCGAGACACTATTTAAACACTTGAGAAACAACACAGGCTGCACACCAAAAAGGTGAGACTGCACTGAGTAGAAAATTGAGGCAGTTGTTCTAGAGGTTGAGGCCAGTCGATGTTGTCTGGTGGTCACAGTTCTGCTGTGACCAATAAGAGCAAATTTGTCAAGAGTCACAGTGTCACAGCAGCAGTAAAAGCTGCCAGCCCAGAGAGCCAAAACATTCCTGAAATTAAGAAGAAGAAGTGGCTGGATGTGAAAGTTGACTGCAAGAAAGATGTTTCTGTTCAATTATAAAGCCTCGGTGCCAGCGCTGGTGTCTGGGCTCTGAACCCACAGTCTGACTCTGGCATCTATAACTGGAGCCTCAGAGGTAGTGCTGCTCACAGAGGGAACCTGCCAATGGACGATGCAGTTAGGTCAACCAGAGAAATAGGACAGCAGGACACCAAACATAGAGAAGAAACATAAAACAGAGGAATATCAGAGGGAGGGCTATTGGGGCGGATTTTAAAGGAGTAATACACAAGTTTATATAACTTAGTGTAGATAGACAGTACCATAAATAGTTCTTTTTTTCCTCTGAATATACAGTGGTTAAAAAAGAATAATTGTACTAATACTATTGCTTTTAAGTTTTCCCTGAATCAGTTTAAATATAATTGCTGGCCTGAAAAAAGAAGCATATCTTCCTAGATGGAGAAAAATGTGTGATGAGTGAAAAAGAATATGTTTTTCCCTTTTTACCTCTACATATTATGACAGTAGAAAGGCACAGCATGTCCAGGCAGCACTCTTCTTATATCCCTGCAACACCGACATTATTCTCTATCTCTTCAGATAAAGATATTTGCTGTGGGTTGAAACCTTTGAACACAATCCACAGAGTAGCATGCCTGGCTGAGACATGGAGCGACCGTGCCAAAAAACAAGCAAAACAGCCTCCAGTTTAATGAATAACTACTTTGCTTTTGGTGCTTACAATTCCCACTGACAACAAAATATTCACACACGTGGGTCACAGTTTCCACAGAGGCTCGCTCATTCTTCTGTCAAGATTTTTTTTTGTCTCCAGACTTCCTAATTTGTATGGGAATTGGGCAAAGGACCTTTCAAGCCCGATTTTGTGTATAGGTTCACAAATTAGCTCATATACTCATAAGGATGCCTTACATACAGTACCTCTTAACACCCAAAGAAATGGTGTTGTAAAGACTGAACAAAACTCATTTGACCACAGCTGACTGCTTGCTATACCCATCCCCAAAACAGCGATTGTTTAATCGGAGCAAAGAAACTTTAACAAGGCACAGCAGGCCCGTCACTCTCTGGATTTCTCTGCATGCAGAAGCAGTGTGCTTGGGGCTGTAGTAAAAGATACTCTGCATTTAAAGCATTTGGAGTGTGGTGTCTTTTTCTAACCTTTCCAAAGTCAAAAACACAAGAGCAAGAGTGTAAGGAATAAATTAAACAGTGGATTTATCTGCTCCATCACATCTGGCTAAGTAGCTTACTACCTACCTACCTACAGTGCAGCACATCACTAACTAAATACATTAGTTTGTGTGGTTACGGGTTACGTAAAAAAAAAAGAAAAAAAAAAAGCTCATGAGTAGCACATTCAATGGGTGGTATTTCTTCACTTTGTGGAAGCTGGCCCTGGGTGCTATCAGATGTTTATGCACAGGCCTACAAAATCGACAGTCCCCAGCTAGGAATTAGATGCCTTCTGTAATTTACTGATGCCTCAAATCATGGATCTATTCTTACTAAGAATCTAGACAATATTTATGGATGTGCAATCTTGACAGGTGTAGCAATAGTACCTGGGGGGCTTAGCAATGACTTAATTATGTGCATGTGTTGTCTTGTGTGGTACAAATAACTACAAGTGTTGAAGCACACAGTGTAGCACTGTATAGGTTTCAAATTTCAGGGTGCTATACAGAAAGATCTGAGCATTCATTTTCAATTGTCCAACTACTATACTGTATGTATGATCTGTTCCTGCTGTGAGTGGTGTCACTATTTGAAAGACTAAGGTACAGTGGAATGGTGTTTGGTCTGGAGGGCTGATCAAGGCTAAAGTGGACCACTCAGACACCTGGTGAAAAGCATTGGAGAGGCACTTGGATTCCAGCATCTGCTCATGAGCTCGCAAAAATCAAGCCAACAAGAGGAAAAATACATTTGAAGAGTCCCTGCCTGGGAATTAAACTGACGTAACTACCTGGGAATGTGCGTGAATCCAGGTATCTGCTTGTACGTGATCATGCAATCACATGTGCGTGTGCATGAGCTCACCTCATTGTGCTGAAAGCCAGGAGGCCGAAGAACAGTGTGTGCAACAGATTATAGGCCACATCTGGGCGAAAAGGCACCACTCGCACCTCTCCAGCTCCTTTCCTCTCCTCAGCTGAACCTCCTTTAGGTCTGCTGAGAAACAAAAAAAAGGCAGCGAGACAAAAGACAACAGTGATACATAAAACATTACAGCCAGATGCTTGAGAAGAGAGGCAGAAGGGTAGGTGGGTGGAATTGATATTATTCAGATTATTCAGATTTCAGTAGCTCTTATTCAGATTTCATTAGCTGTTTGTGAGCAAGCGGACACGGAATAATGCACACCCACGATCGTTTCTGTCTGCAGAAGTCAGCGCACAGAGAAACAGAGGAGAGGCCCGAGGGCAATGATGTCACTCCCACGATTTGGCCTCCCGCACCGAGCGAGATGGACACTGGCTTCCATTTGAATACAAATCCAATCTGGCTCTTC
The DNA here is from genome assembly GCA_025331565.1 of Holacanthus passer. Lineage (NCBI taxonomy): Eukaryota > Metazoa > Chordata > Actinopteri > Pomacanthidae > Holacanthus > Holacanthus passer. The sequence continues at coordinate 648,550 of JAFREQ010000075.1, forward strand.
CTTCGACGTGAGGTGGACTAAACTGGATTAAATTAATTCCTGAATTGGCAAATAGCCCTTTGTTCTACGAGGTTAGTATTCCAGCCCTCCAACAGCAGAGGGCGAGTTGATATGCTAATGTGATTAGTTCAATGCAGCCCCTTGCCTTGCACCACAGGCAAATGAAGCTTTGAAAGGCAGCTGGTAGAATATTCTGTTTTCCAGAGCATGAAGCAACAATGCCACTACTAAATCTGCAGTGATGTGGGGCGGAGACAGGGGGAGTGACAACCACTGCGACTGAGTTTCTGCCTCCTTATAGCCATCCTCATGTCCTCTTCTGAGATGAAACGCTTTACTCTCTGCAAGGGCTGAAACTCTCCATCCATTTACACTTCACTTCACTTTGACCAACTTGCTCTAATAAGGACACACATTTGCTCACCCCTGCCAAGTTTGAGGATTAAATACTAAATAGTCGCTGACGCAAGGTTCTAACCTGAGATATCATTTTGTTGCACAAATGGAGTCATTTCTGAACCAGAAACAGGTTACAATTACACAAGGACTAAATACTTATTGAGAACACGATTTTTAATTTTGTTAACTGATTCTTGATTTTCTGTCCTTCCCTCTACTTTGCTTGTAATGCATCTGTCAACTAACACATAATGTGTATAATATAGATTACAGACTGCAGAAAGTGCTCTAAAGTGTGGCTAAGCTTCACCTTCACTTGAGAAGGGAAATCATATTAACATAATAATAATAACCCGCATTACCTGGTTTTTGACCACTGTAAGCAGCACATACAAGGTGTAAACACAACATTGACATATCACCTTTTAAGTTGATATCACAAACTCGTTAGCACATGGTTGCTTTTTTTTTTTTACTGTTTTTCTCTCCACCAAATCCTAAGGGAAATATCTAGCTCTTTAGCTGCTAAATGCTCCACCAGTTACTCACTATCTTCATCTGTCTGCCATTTGGCGTTGGACAGGTGGTGTACCGTGTTGAATTATATGAGCTTTTTCACTAAAAACAGCTGCTTGCAGCATCTGGAAACAACACTGATGAGAGGGGTGAGACTGAACCAAAACGATAAAGTTGTGAGCATTAAAATGCAAAACAATTAATGCATTTGAAAAGATCCTATTTCACATACAAGTAGTCTGATTTTAAAATATCTCCTATTGTGGTGTTTACTTGTAAAAACAGTAACAACAAGCAAGCCATCAATAGAGTGCAGACCTTCACTGAGGCCTAATAATCCTCCTGGTTAACTGTCACTCAACCTTGTACCAGACTAGTCAAAGACATAACTGTACAAAGAGATGGCAAAAGTTTGGCCAGAAGGTTAGCTATAAAAGAAAAGTCACCAAAAAATCAAAAGGGTTCTTTCTGTTGGGACTGTGAATACACACATGTACAAACTTCAGACTAAACTGGTCATTAGCTTTCAGTTAATGTTGTTAACAGGCAAAACAAACAGGAGGACAGATGGGGGAAACCACTCGACTGCCACGTGATAATTAACATCAACAGAACGGAAGTAAGAGGAAGAGAAATTGTGGAAATTATACTTTCAACTGTCTGATTCATTTCAGTATGATAGATAAATTACCATGTACCTCCTTCAACAAGAGCTGATAAATGCTTCTTTTCATGTGACAGCAAAGGGTTTCAAACGTTGCCTTTTCAAAAGACGTCTTCTCCCCCTCCCATGTTCCCTCACTCGTTTCCAGACCTGCCATCACCTACCTCAGGTTCTGCAGTGCAGCCACTGCCAACAAGCCGCTGAGCAGCAGCAGTGTGAGGATGTAGGGGTACAGCAGCAGGGTACCAGCCAGGCGTTCCAGTGTGTCGAGGGGCAGCAGGCCAAAGGCCTCCTCACATAGATAAAGACTGGCATCGAAATCCCTGCCGGTGGGGAGGTGAAATGGAGAAGGGGGGGTGAAAAGGGGAGGAAGAGAACAAGAAAAAGATAAAGACAGGACATAAAAAAGGAAATAAAATGACACATGGAGGAGGGAGCAAACATAGATTTTAGCAGTAGAAACTGCCAATTAAATATATTTTACGTTTTGTCTCTCAGTCGTTATGACGCTAAAGTTTCTGCAGTTCACAGAACACAGTTCAAGCATTAATTTGTTAATCCCACATGAAGTTATCTTGATTAACGGTACACTTCTATTTTGAAATAAAGGCAACACGACCAGTCAAAATCAGGAGTCAGAGGAGGAGTCGAGATCAGCAGCACTTACATGAACTGCAATTTGCCACTTATATGTGGGTATTAAGGAAAGCCTCGCAACATGCACAAGGGCAACTGACTAATGGACAGAAATGTAATTGTATTTGTGTTCTTGAAATGTCACCAGTGTTATTGTGTTCAACCATCACCATAACGCAATTAATTATTCTGCGTGAATACAGAATACGGACTGTAGGTGCATGATAAATGAGATTCTTACTAGAGGACGTGCAGGCAGTCGTTGTTGTTGTATTAATGAATATACAGTAAACCTCATGTTTAATCTTTGCATGGAGTCACTGGTTTAGTCTTTAAAAGTGTCTTGTATTTTATATACTTGTATGTTTTTTTCAGGACCTAGATTCACTAACCAGTAGCTATATTTCCCAAATAAATTGTGGAGTAAATAGTACAACATCAAGATGCAGTGGGGTAGAAGTAAAAAAAGCAGCATAAAATGGTAAAAACTCAAGTAAAGCACAGGTAAAAACTTGAGTAAATGTACCTCGTTATTTTTAATTACTACTTTGTGTATTCACTCGAAAAAGTCTTGACCATGATCCAGCTAACTACATATTTAGCCTTGGATTTTGTGCTTAACAACACTAGATATCTTTAAGCTGGATTTGAAGAACTAAAAAATCCCGGCTTTGTCCAATTTCCAATCGAATCAAGTTCATAAGATAGAGTCCATGTAAGAAAAGGAACAGGAAGCAGTTCTTCCAACTTTTACAGACAAACTGGAAAGAGCAATAAAAAACCTGTTTAAAGCATAGAGAGAGCTGCAAAATGGACATTTGCGTGCGTATATAAACATTTTATTACTTACATGTTTCTTTCACAATGAACAATAAATTAAAGTAAAAAGGTATCTCCGTGCATAAATCAGTACGTAAAGGTATCTTTCTGTCAGGTTAACAGGAAAAGAGGAACACAAATGTGTACCATTATATAGCAACTGTTTTCAAAATTGACTGAATTTATTATCTCAATATGGCATGAATGTACAGCAGAAAAACTTGTGTTGTTTTCCTGAGCATACAGTTTGCCCATTACATTGGCAATACCGCTTCTGATAAACAGCCGTGCTGATAAGTAATTGAACTGCGAATTGAGATATCGCAAAACGCAGAACAAAACTCAAGGGATAAAAATAAGAAACACTTGGAGAGAAGAAATAAGTCTCTGCAAGTGAGAGAAACGGGAACAGAGGCAGAGGCAGAGATAGAGTGTAGAGTAAGCATTGCATTTTCCACAGCCTCCTGAATAATTGAAGGGCCAGTTGTGTGGCGTTGGGTTGTGAGCTGTGTTATCTGCCACCCCGGAGCAGCTATCCAGTGGCTGAGCTGCTCAACACACACAGTATCTGATCGATGGGAGGCCTGCTGGTGTTACCCTGCCATCTATTATTCACACACACTAACGCTCCAGGTGCTACAATACTGGTGCTTAGTGAATAATACAGTCACACTGGATCAAGTCATGGGGCGAGTGCTGGTGCAGACTGTGCTGACTTACGTATGTATGTATGCACTACTGTGTGTGAGCGCACCCCTGTGTTAAAATTTGTTTTTTACAAGAGTGGTGTGAGATTGTGTTCAAAAACAGGAGCGTGTGAATCTTTCCCTGGGTGTGTATGTATGCGTCCACGGGTGTGTGTTCGTACCTCGTTGGCCCCAAGGCAAACTTTGACTTGATGAACTTAAAGATGTGTTCGTCTGATCTGAGCTGAAGCGCTTTCTGTAAACACACACACACACACACACACACACACACGGATACACAGATAAGGTCATCTTGTCAAGGCTAAAGATCAGCATGCTGAGATGTATAAATAACTAAATTCATATGGTGAGATCATATGGTGACCTCATATGATACCTAGGAGCATTAGATACATGAGGAGGAGGGCTGCAGTAGAGGGAGGTGGTGGAGTGTAGAGAAACAGGGGAAAAGCAAGGGGAGGATGAAACAACAGTAAGACAGGAAAGGGAGGAGCAGAGGAAGGAGAGGAGAGGAGGGAGAGAGATGAGAGGTACAGAGAACAAAAAGGGGAAATAAAAGAGCAGAGCAGACAGGCGAGGAGATAAGAGGAGATATGGAGAGAAAAGGGGCTGGAGATGGGAAAGGAGGAGGGGAGTGAAAGGGAAACACACAAGGGGATGGGAGAAAGGCAGACAAAGGAAAGGAGAGGATAAGGGAAGGAGGTAAGATAGAAACAGGGAGGAGAGAATGACAAAGGAAGGACAGAGTGAGCAAGGGAAGAAGAGGAGGAGGAGCACCTTGGCCAGGTAGTTGATGGTGAAGGTGAGGAGGAGAACCATGGCACTGTGGAGAAGCAGCTTGCCCAGACGAACCAGCAGGCTTCCTGTCTTTAAAGCAGACTGCATGAGCAGACAACAACATGACATTAGTCAATACATCTGTTATATTCTCAACACACTTTTACACTGAGAAATCTGAGGAAAGTAGACACAAACAGCTTCACTCACACACTCACACACACACCCTGTGTCAGATACAAGAATGTCTTTATTAATCTGGATATTAAATGCCAACACTGTCTGCCATGGCTGACAATACTTTGTGATGATAAAATACACATTTTACAAACTAACTAGACATCTTTGTTATAATTAGACATTTTAAAGCAGAGCTGGGACAAAGCAATTGTCACAAGTCTCAGCTATGAAGCTCAGAGTTAATCTCCAAGTCAAGACCAACAAGTCCCAAGTCAAGTCCAGCCCTAAACTCTGCGTTTCAAGTGCACTCACAAAATTTTATGATAGTTCAGTCAATTTACATAAATGATGAATGGCGTTTAAAATGTGTATTTATTACTTTCATTGGGATTTCATTACATTTAAAAGAAAAATGATCAAATACCTTGGTATGTTATTTTAGTGACTAGGTTTGTGGTTTCATATCACTTTATCAAATCTGAATCTAATTTGGAATCTATTATTGAATCCACATGTCTTCAGCTTTCAACATTTGAGACAAAAGTTTAAAAATCAATCAAATCAAAATGATTTAAATGAAGGTCTGTACTTTTTTCTTGTTTTACAGTCCAGATCCAAATTTATTACATTACATGAAGGAAAGTTAAACCAGGAAACAACTGAAACTGACATGAAGCAGCCAAGTCTTTTCACTAGAGAAGATTTGCCACGGTTTGTCTTGCTGAACTACAAAAACATACCATCCACTCGGGATATTAAATTAATTTTGCAGTGACGCTTCTTTTATCTCACCAAGGATTTTTGGCCGAGTACAGGCACCAGCTTGCACATAGACCAGACAGCAGCCATTAACATTAATTACTTGTAGCTACAGCTGATAATAATTTGCTGTAGAAGAAGTTTTTCATTTAAACCGGTGAAAGATAAAAAAATTGAAGTTCGCTTACCTGATTTTTTTTTCCTTAATATGATAATGTGCTCATCTGCACTGCTAAATTTTTCAATCTATTGTCATGAAAATGAGGAGGAGTTGATATGCTGCACCTTTTTTTTTTAAACAAATTTTAATATTTGGGTTTTGGAGGACATGAAGTCATTCCAAGGTCACAATTGTAGTAACTGTACAGAAATTATTGATAGCCAAAAATCTGTCTCCCATTTCTCAACCTTCCTCCATCTTTCTCTCTATTCCACTTTCATCCTGTCACATTAAATATTTCTGTAATTGTTACTGTGATAAGATCTGATTTAACTAAATTACATTTAGACCTGACAGAAAAATGTGTCTCCAGCATACAAATTGGAATTATGTTCTGCAAGAACTGACAGCGTCTTCAATTCAACCAAAGTGCAGGTTAATCTTCCATCTGTGTTTCGTAAACAAGCTACCACAACTGTCTGGCTCTTCCTCTGAGTGACTTTGATGCACTAACAGTGTTATATTAATTCTTTCCAATTCCTGCATTTTCTGGTCTCAAACTCTTACTTTTATTTTCTGAATCCATCACACACACAGACACACACTGACACTGACCTGGCAGTGTCTGATGAAGAGTGCAGCTACGATGAAGCTCAGGACTAGTGATCCCAGTATCATGGAGTTACAGAACTGGAGGAGCCACACACTCAGCAGACCGCTCACTTGAACAAGGTACAGAGTGGTCACCTAGAGAAACACACACAGTGGAACAATTTGTAAATTGTAATAATGTCAGGGATATGCCACTGATCACCTATGAGTATCAACACTCACCACCTGTGGGTCTGAAAGGTTGCGTACTCCATAAAAATGTAAGCAAACATAAGCCATTACTTGTTTGATATCAGCCAGTATGTCACATGACTGCAGACAGCAGTGAGGGAACAGCAAGCGTATGGTGTATAAATAGCTGCCACCAGTGGCCAAAATACTAAGTTCTTTTTAAGTGAGAAGTTCTGACTGAGTGCACCCAAAGGCTTGAGGCTTAGGTGCTGTTTCTATAAATGTGTCCAAAAACAGTTTTATCCCGTTTTGAAAAATGGACAAACAACAACATGAGGAGAATTCAAATTTCAGTTTAAGTTACTTTGACTACCACAAATTAAATTTAATTCACCTCCATTATATTGGAGTGAAGGCATAAATCTCAGACAAGCTCAAGTAAAAGCAAAGCTATCTGCTTGGCTAGATACCACCAGAGCTAAGTGAGCTGCTTCTTTGCAATTTAGGTGAACTGACTACTACCACCACGATTAAAGAGATGTCCATAAAACCACGGACAGGACACCTCCAATAGCCAACAAGGTCAGTTATTGCTCTTTGAATAATTCATTTTTAATCCATGAAAGTTTTGTTTCATTTGTAGAACTTTCTCAGAGTCAGACTCAGAGTATAAATGGCTACGGACTGACTGGGACTGCACAGTCGGGGCCACAGGGAGAAGTCCACAATCTAGTTCTTTCAATACATTCATGGAACTGACCCTTCAAGCATCCGGTCCCTCCTGTAGCCGTACCTGTGTAGTTGTTAAGAAGTCGACACAGTCGAGGGTGTATATGATGAGAGCCTGAACAAGTAGGATGAACTGGTTGAACTGCCACGTCAGACAGAAGCAGAACGTCGTCACATACATCAGCCACACCATGACCTTCTGAGGAGGGAAACACACACACAAGCACAGTGAGGTTAGATCCTTCAACTGATACTAATAGCATATACACCCATCCCTGCTGTGCTATTATCTCTTTTAAAGACAGTTGGTTATTGATCAGGTGGGTTGCTTGTGCAAAGGCCAATCCACGTGGTGAGGACTTTCAATAGCTGTGATTTATGTGGCTTTGTGCGTACCTGTTGTAAGGCGGTGAGCTGAGGCCTGAGGTAACAGGTGATGGCCGTGACCTGCAGTGCAAGGAAGGGTAAAGACCAGTTCTCTCTGAGGGAGATGGTGAACTCCACACGAGTGGTATCGACCCTGACGGGAGGGAGAGAGGGAACAAAGGAGGGAAGAGATAGGTGGAAGGTGGAAAACAATTTAAAAAATTGATTATAAAAAATTATATCAAACTGTCTCTAACTGTAGGCTAAACTATATGAAACATACTGCACTGACTTTTTGTCTGTTTGCAACCTGTGGTTGTGTGCTGATGTAGCAATCGCTTCAGATAAGGTACGGTGTGAACAGTGATAGATATTGTGATAGCTAAAAAAAATTGAACTTGAACAACTTACATTATAATAAATAAGGGTTCCAGTGAGTTTCAAAGAAATACTAATGTGCTTCAAACTCTGCTGTTTTCTTGCTCATCATGGCAGCTTTTTGTATAAGTTTTTCTCCACTCCACTGTGACCATCCATTGGACGGTTTACAGGGGTCACCACAGAAGACAGCAGAGAAAATGTCAGGTGGGTTTCTGAACTCCTTTTAACTTTGGGCACATTATCAAAAATGTGCCAAGCAACACAAAAACAGCACACATCACTGGCTCACACTAAAGACAACTAGAGGGGTCCTCTCAACCACTAGATGTCCAGTACAACCAGTCTGCTAAAGGAACAGTTCAACATTTTGGGAAACAGGCTTATTCCTCGTTTCTAGCAAAAGTTACACAAGAATGTTGATAGCACTCTCATCTCTGTAAGACTGGAAAAAGCAGGAAGTCTGGCTGCGTCCACAGATAAGAACATCTGGCTACCAACCTCTAAATTTGGCTAATTAATATGTTATCTCATTCATTTAATCAGTGTACAAAGAGAAATGCAAAACAGAAATGCAAACAGGGGTCATCACTCGGACTGATGAGATCTATGAGGAAAAATAGTGTAACGTAACCCTGTTCATATCACTTGAGACCAAAGTTCAGTTTTGGCTCTCACTGAATTCATATTCTGCTCACATGATATTGATTTTGTAGGTAATGTGCTTTGTTGGATTTTCATCTTGTTATGAGTGACAGTTTAGGAGGACTTGCTGTTTGGGTTTTTATTTGTTTTCTTTTCCACTGAATCATCAGGGAAAAGAATCCTTGATAAAAATGCACCTTTGAAATTATTTACAGCTCGTTCATTTTTTTGTTCTTTTTGCTGAAGTGGTTCATTAAACTGATTTATTTTCCTTGTGTATAAGTAATCATCATTCAGTGTGACCTTGTGCATGTTCAATCTGTTGAATTGACTGCTCTTATATATAAACACTTGGGAGTGATACAGAAATAAATGTATTAAAATGGTGGCTGATGACAGTTACTTTAAAACAGCTGGATATGAACAAGGATTTAACAATGCGCAGAAAAAGGAATTACAGCTTTTGGTGTATTGGAGTGCTTTGGGACAAAAAAACAGAGCTGGGTTTTTTTCCAGAATCTGAGACAAAAATATGATTTGGGGACACATGAATTCTACACAAACATGCAACTCAAGCAAATCAAGACAGATTCCTCCATGGAGGTAAATAATGCAATCCAACTAGTACTCAAACCATACTGGGAAAGAATTGATTTAAGCACAATATAAAGGGTTGATCACAAGTGGTAAACACTCAACTGTATATAGAAAAAAGACACTGTTAAAGAGAGATTTTGTTAAAATTGAGATTTTAGATACCAATTGGAAAAACATAAACCACACATCCACTCATTCACGGGCATGGAGAGAAGCACCCTGAAAAAAAAAACAACAAATACTAAGACATGAGATATCTATGAGTTCTATGATTCTTAATCTCTGTAATGTTTCCAAAAACAAATTGCTTTAGGAAATATAAATATATTGGTTAAAATACTATTAGGAAGTAAAAAAGTCTTTTTGAGGAACACAACACCAATGGCTACTTTTTTCTGTAATACGTTTTTTCATTAACTTTTCCTATAGATAAACAAAACAATGCAACACAAGACAACATATTAGAGTAAATCAATGAAGAAGATGCAATAAAGCAAAGTGAACAAAACAAATCTGGGCACATATTGTATATTAGTAAGTAAAATAAGCCACAGCGATGCAATAAGAAAATTAATTTAATTTAATTTAATTTTAAAAAAGGCATAAAGTATAAATAAAATACCACATTAGTGCAAAATAAGACATTTTCACTAAAAAGGTAGGAATATTTTCATTCTGTTATGTTATGTTATGAAAAAAATGAGAGTAGACTTCAAAAAACTTCCCTTGGCAATGATTAGTCTTTGTGATTAAAGATTCAAAAGAGGCAAAGTAATTCATTTGAACCATTCAGCAGTAGTCTAGCAGTAATAGTCATCCATGAGTTCCATTCTTTGAACCTTAGCTGGTGTATAATAATACCTGTTTATAATTATGTAGTGAGTAAATTTGCCTACTGCATCATTGACTGACTATCTGGCATCAGCCACTACTTTTGTTCTTATACCCTCTTCTATGTCAGAATTAAGATTCCCTGAGTGTAAGAGAAGTTTTCACAGAGTGTTTGCCATCATATCATAAAAAAAAATGAGGCTGACTGTGCACTCCTTGGCAAATTTAAATAGGATGAACAGAAGATTGGTTTCAAACAATGTATAGTTTGTCAAGCTTAAGTGAGGATTCACCTGGATGCCATCCAAAATAAGGAAATAAAACCTTTATCTTATGCTGAAAGGTAAAGTTGCCATAACATTTACAGAGTCAAGTGCATGTCTGAAAGTGGCATAACACTCTCCCCTTTTTACTGCCACATGCACACACATGAACCCACAGTTATTACCCACCTGTTGAGGATGTACCACACCCCAGTGAGCGTACCAGCCAGCCAGGAACCCGACAGGAGCCATGCAGTGAGGTACAGAGCGATCACATACACCGCTTGGAGCGAGAACACTGTGTAAATGTAGAAATACACGGGCTCCAGATACGACTGGCCCACACACACACACACACACATACAGAAAGCATTAGTTCATGAGGCACTGTAAATGAACACACAGAGGGACGACTAGAGTGACGGCGACTGACTCCGATACTCAGGAACACTGTGGCATTTTCAAAGTTTGGTCTGATATTTCATTTCCTGGCAGTCTTGTCACAGTGAGATTGCTGAGGAAGCTAAGTAGCTGTTTCTCGGTTAATTGATATGCCAATACAAAAACCTTTCTCCTCCAGCGTGACAAGTGCAACTATGCCAAGCAATGTCAGCTTAAAAGACCAAAACGTAAAATGCCACAGCACCTCAAATGCCTGACAGTCTACTAATATGACTACTTGGTTAATAATAACAAAATCAAAACATTGGACTCTGATATTATGTGTTATTATTTTTCACAAAATGAGAATGCTCTATTTCATCATCAAAATGACAAGTCATAAACGCAGTCAATCATTTTGCAATAATGGTGGACATTACTCTCTTGTGCTTTATAAGCCTATCGCAGATACCGTAGCTGACAGCTGAGTGATGTGTTACCTGTATCGGCAACAATCTGTAGAGAACACTGAGAAAGACCTCTTGGTAGATATTCATTCGCTGTAGGAGATTAATGGTCCTCTTGGATTCTGTCAAGTTGTCATGGATCAAATCTGAGAGCCCTGGGAACACACACACACACACACACAGTTTGAAAATGCCACCATTTCCTCACAGTGACACAGAGTGGTAACAATTATTCAGAGAGGAAGGAGTACAAATGTTTCTCAAAGCTCACTTTGCTAATTTACAGAGCATGGTGCTATTAAAGAACAATAACAATGTTTGAAATTTCTGTCAACCACTGAAACCACAGATTGCTCTGCTTGAATTTAAATCCTTAATTGCTGAGAGCACAATACATGTCTGAACCCATTAGTGCATTCAACCTTGGAAGCTCTCAAAACATCACTTCCCTTGCTGAATTTAAAATACCAAGTATTGTTGTGCTGATTTTTCACCAAAACTTTCTCAACAATGACTGACCATAAATGCAGCATTTAATTTGTCAGGTTTCCCTGCAGTGTTTTATAGAACAAGGCAAGACAAACTCCTTTGTGGGGGCTATTTCACACAGCAAAGACAGCAAGCAGCATATATTTAATTGAGTGTACCTCTTGTTCAGGCCTTCATTTACTAACTAAATTGATCATGAGAAGAGATGTGTCAAGATCTGGATGGCAAATACCCCTGCTTAACAATTTTAGGAAATCCTATATAAGGATGAGGAACTTCTTCCAAAGAAGCTTTAAAGCTGTGAAGGGCAATATTTTTACTATATTTTACCCATGGATCACAACTGACAGCTTTGTATGTTACAGATGTCGTTCAAAGTGATAAAACCCTGAGAGAATTATCACCCAACTCTGCAGTTACCTTCAGCTCTACAAAGTGTTTCACTCTCTGTCGGGTTGCTGTTTTGGTTTGATGGTATGCAACTTTTACTGTTTTGATCTAGTCTCACCACTCTCATTAGTGTTGGTTTAAAGGTAGACTATGCAGGATTTTCCTACAATGTATAGACTGTATAGATAAAAAAAACTCTTAATCATCACTCGACTGAGCCACTACAAGTGTGCAGTGGTGTATGTATCCACATAGACCCTTTCCCCTGCCTGTATTCTCCTGTTATTTTGCTGTGTTCTCAGGACATTTCTGGCCATCAACTGTTGGGCAGTGGGTGTGTCGCCACCAACCAATAACAGCACGTAGGGTTTGCGGTTGGGACACAAAAATACACAGCAGAGACAACAGTGGACAGGATGAAGCATGCATTTCGGCTGCATTCCCCCAAAATCTGGCAATGTGGTACCTTCCTGCAAGGTTGTGCTGAGCTGGATGTGTTTATTTGTTCTTTAGAGTGAAACTCCCGTTAAACAATAAGAAAATACAGTTTTATTTGATTATTTATCTGATTCATTGCTTTGCTCTCACTGACGCTGCTCCAATGCTGGACCAACTTTGAATGGTGTGTATACAAATAGCAACCCACAAATTCTGCATAGTAATACTTAAAGGTGTAGCAGGCAACATGCTGTACACCACCTGTTCAGCACCACACAGCAGACAGACAAAGTTGTTAACTAGGTGGTGAACATAGTGATGCACTTAGCAGCTAAAAAGCCTGATCAGGAGTTGGTGGGGAGCACAACTAAGCTGAGAGGAAAGTAAATATTAGACTTACATTTGCCAGGTTGCCACAGTTCCAATTGAAAGCTAATGTTGCTCCATACCTGCTGAATGTGTCAATAGGCAACTGTTTGCTAACACGTTAAAAGCTGGTAATACATCACAGTTGTGTTCACAGCTGGTTTCCGCTGTCACCAAGAGGCCAAAAAAATCAATTACTGCAGGCTGAAAGGCTAAATCAGGTTTATTACAGCTTGGGTCTTATTTCATAGTTGTAGACATTATTATCACTTGTGATAACATTGTACTCACTAAAGTAATTGCTGATATCTAGGAACTTGGCAACACTGGCAGAACTAAAACTGAGAGTGAACACACCTCACAAGTTGGTAATAACCTGAAATGATATAAAACTGAGTAAAGGTACAGTATAATAGGTCAAAGTTGAATCAGGGAATTAGTGTATCAACTGTGGTTATAATTTTAGCATTCACCTTTGTCTTCAAAATAAAGTTCATTAAACTGAGGTGTTTTGCTTACAGCCTGTGTGATCATCAGACCGCTCGTGTCTTTTTTCCTGTCTGGTTTCTTTCCATCTATGTCACTGCATTCCTCTATCTCAGCAATTACTTTAGTGAATTCAGTCGTATAATGTTTTATTACAGATATCATGGTACAAAAATAAGACCCAAGTTGCAATAAACCAGAACTATCCTTTAACAATGGAATTATCATGTCATGCAAAAAGACTAGTACTGACATTATGTGAGCTCATACACACATACTGATGTCATTATTCCAAATTGGGCACTGGGTGCATTATCATTACTATGTATTTGGTTTGACTGAAATAAAGTGTGACACCAAACTAGCAGCAGAGAGCTGAGTTTCTGCTGCAGGTCAGGATGTGTCAACCCGATCACTGCTGTGTTCTTGATCCACGTAACACCATAAAAACCAGCACTGTTTTCAATAAACAAAAGTACATCACCACCCACACACCATCCAGTCCAATTCATTCATTTTTATCTCTTCATTTCATAATGTCATTTTTGCTGTAGCCTTTTCTCTCCTCCTTCCCTGTCCTTCGTCTTTCCCTCTCTTTGATTCCTCTTAGCTATTTTAGCTCCTTATCATTCCCTTCCATCCTTCTAACCTTCCTCTCATCCCAGCTTCTGTATCTTTCCATCTTTTCCTCCATTCACACCTCCTTTCCACCCATGCTTACTTTCTCCCACCTCACTTTTTTCCTTTTCCCACATCAACCTTTTCTCCTCATTTCTTCCATTATGCCATGGCTCCATCCTTCCTTCCATCCCCATATTTGTCTCCTCCCTCTCTTAACACTTGAAACTACTGTAGTTCCTGCAATTGAAGCCATTCTGCTGTGACAAGAAAAGAAGTGAGACTGGGAGAGAGGTCACTCAGTTCCTCAAATGATTAGTCTGCAGCTCAATTATTTGCCTTAGTGCAAAATTAGGCCCATTTCCAACAAGGAATTTTACATGATAATGGGAACAAAATAATTAGACTAATTTCCCTTAGACGAGACTGTGCGTCATGAGAAACCACAGCGATTTGTTTGGTCTGGCTGGAAAATAGAGGGAAAAAAGTTTCTTGTAAGAGTGGGTAGAGACAGCCATCTGGTGTCTCTATTCATGTGAAAAAAATGGAAAAAAAAGACTGGCTATTTTGAGATATTATAAGAGAATGTTTCAGTAACTACAGTAGTCTCACAAAATAACACTTATAATAATAAATATTCAGGACATGTTGGGTCATGTGATTTTATAATGTCATTGTCTATTTGTGACTGACTGTTCGCTGAACCCTGTTTCCTTTACTCTTGCTATGCATGTCAAGCTCTCAGTTCTCATGCATCAGATAAGCAGTTTACAATGATAACAGTGAAAAATGTACCACTCAAAATCTTTAGTCATGAAACAATGGTAGACAAAAGCATGCTTCTCACTTCAGCCGTTGGCTGTCATTTTTGCTGGCTGAAAAAAGAAGTCACTGGCAGACTTTATCAGCTGGAACTCCCACCTAATTAAACTAATGTTAGCTCCAATTGTTGGTTGAAAACACCAGCTGACTTGTTTTAGAACAAGAATCTCATAGAAACGTATTTTTGATGGCTAGATAAATGATATCATGTTAAGACACTGGGGCTAAAGCTAAAGCTAAAGTCTCGTCACCAGTTGGTGATCCACGTCGACGAGAACACAGAAAAAAAGAAAGTGTTAAAAAACAAAAGGCTTTGAGGATGAGGGCGAACATGTACATGTGTTAAGCAAATGTAACATTTTGTCAGATTACTCTGATTCCAGTTGCAGGGATGTAAAAGTCCCTAAATCCACTAAACAGCAGGACAGCAACCGCCTAAACATCCCAGACAAACCTGTAACCTGAATAATGTCGTTAGCTAATGATTTGCTTCATGGCCAAAATACTGACCTGCTAACACAAGATAAATGTCTGTCAAGTGTCAAATGTATGTTCAGAAAACCAAAGCTAGACGGGTCTGTCATGCCTTGTTATTACTGTTTCGATGAGGGGTTTGGCCAACAAATCAATTAGACAAAAAAAAAAAAAAAATCAAGGATGACATAGATGACTGATATTTGATGATATATTGGTGTGATTGGACAACAGCAAAAATCACCATAAATGTAGTGCATACCTTCCTGTATGGACGGGGCCTGCAACATTTGCTTGAAATAGGAGTAGTACAGTCCACACTCTGTCCGAAAGGAGATCTCCCGCTCCACTTCCTGAAAGCAAAAAGGGGAATGTGGTTGCATGAAACCAAGCACTTCTCTTCTCTATAATTTGGAAAACAGATATCCTGGCAAGACATGACAGAAACATGGGGGATAGAGGCAAAGCAGCTAATACACTTGTAATCCTCAACAGTAACAATGAGACAGGTAGTACAGTGTGTGTGTGTGTGTGTGTGTGTGTGTGTGTGTGTGTGTGTGTGTGTGTGTGTGCTTGGAGGATGTCTTCCCAGGAGATTTGCTGCTTGCCATGCACAATTACTGTCCCACTGGGGGTAAAAACCACCAGAGAGCAAACAGTGAACAACTGGCTGCTCAATATTAAGTTAATCATTTATCATTTATCTATCTATTCAGCTTGTAAATAGTGAAGCTGTGTTTGGCTAAACACAAATTATTTGATTGTAGTGATGTATATTGACATATTGGTTATGTGACTGCAGTATTACTGTCCCTCGACAAATGAATGCAGTCATTCCCAGCTATCTCAAAATATGCTTATTAAAAACCAAAGCACATTTCTGAGTATTATTACAATGCCATTTATGTGATCTCTTTCCAGGAATGACTTATGATTAATAGTATGTCCATCATAAAAACAACTAAATGACAAAAACGTCTTCCAGTAAGTGACTAATGTGAAACTAAATACTATAAGTGACTAATAAATGACTAAGAGGAAAGAGCCATACAGATTCCCATTTGCATTATAACTTAAACTAACTGCTGTAAAAGACACAAATCCACCATGAAGCTACATTCAAATACACTCTGTAGACAAAATGTTCTGTTTCTTCCATGGTTCACCCACAGAGGTATTCACTTAACGTGCTTTATTAGACTTTTCCCCAACACATCGTGGGAATGTACAGACTGTGCTTGACTGACATCGCCCTGGCCCTCTAATTAATTTTGTTGCACCTACTAGGGTGGGACAACGTACCCCTTTTTAGTTTAGTGACCTCAGCAAACTCTCAGGATAGCTCCATGTATATTCTAATGCTTTTTGAATACATTATCAATATCAATACTATGACATGTGGAGGGGACATGAAGAAGCTGGGGATTGAACCAACAACCCTGTAATTACGGGACAGCCCAGATCACGAGCCACTG
This sequence comes from Holacanthus passer, assembly GCA_025331565.1. Classification (NCBI taxonomy): domain Eukaryota; kingdom Metazoa; phylum Chordata; class Actinopteri; family Pomacanthidae; genus Holacanthus; species Holacanthus passer. The sequence goes on from JAFREQ010000075.1 coordinate 665,165, forward strand.
ACATGACAAATGTGTTGTGTGATAAAATTCAAATCTGCCTATAGCTTTGCAAAAGTGAACATGCAGAAATTAAAGAAACAGGTTTATGTTAGAATGAATATGGTTAATTACAGTTTTATAAAAAACATATTTTGCCATTTCAGTTACAGGAAGACTGTTGTAGTTATATACACACACCAACATACACACACAGTCATTAGACTAACTCCTACCGTGAGCTGAAATTGGACCGCAGAGGGGTGTGACAGTTTTTATTTGCACTGTGTTACCAACTGATCCCCTTGGAACTCTTACCACAGGCTGCTACTGTGAGAGAGAGTTTGTCTGTGACGTGCTTGGTTAATTAAAGGTTCAAATTAAAATAGTATCAAGACTCCTACCGTGAGCTGAGAGAACCACAGCAGATTCTCATGTATGGCGTTGACGCACCAGGCCTGAGTCAGTGCCAGCAGCCCGGCAAATAAGAGCCCTGCTACCATGGAAACACAATGTCGCCAAGGCCACCGGGGTGGATCGCCTGAACCGGAACAAGAACCGGACCCTCCAAGCGGAGAGACGTCGCCTGTACTCCCCTCTTGTGTGGCACTAGACCTTTCTGTCTCCCACATCACGTCACTGCTGCATCCACCTTCAGCCGGTGTATCTTGTGAGAGGCCCAAATTATGTTGTATCTTGCTCAGCTTAACTCTCTTACGAAGCTCCATTGCCCGAGAACACAGAGATTATCAATACGTTCTTGGATCCTTTGATGAGCTGAATCCAGGTAGATAAACAGCACGCTCCCGGGTTGAGTTATAGAACTGATCCAAATCCATTACGGCAATAAATGTAAATGTGGTGTGTTTTTCTTTTCTTGAAGTCGGTCCAAATAAATTAGCTTTTTAATCGCTTCAAGTTCCTTGCCAAAGGAAATATGCAAAAGCTTTCTCTGAGGGAATGAGCAGCTGATTTCCTTCCCAATCCTTCTTTTGAGTTTGCTCGAGGCAAAACAAGCCTTGGCTTTTCACCAAGAACTCTGATGAGATAGCTAATCCTCAGTTTAAATTAAGGTCAAAGAGAATAGGCCTGGTTAACAAGTTCACACATTGCTCATTACCCTGGAAGCTGGTTCACTTCTCGGAAGGCACCACTCCTCTTCTCTATGTTTCTGTCTGTTACCATTTCCTCTTCATGGATCTTTGAATAACTCCCATCTCTCTGATGTGGTGCTCGAAGAATCCCAGCAAGGGTCCGTCCAGCATTGGCCTTGCTTTGTTGTCCCTCTGCTTTATGTCTTCCAGAGCCTAAACGCACACCAACCTCTGCCTCCCTTGATCTCCGACAGAGACTTCTGAACAACAAGCAATCTTTCGCAAAGAATCAGCGGGTAAGTGTGACGAGAGAAGCAAACATCAAGACCGAGCCACAGTAAGTCTGGGAACAACTGGATGGGATGTAGATAACTGGAGCAGCCAGAGAGAGGGAAAGAAAGAGAGTAGACGACTGGTGACCTCTTGTCTATAAAAACACACATGCACACAGGAAAAGAATAAGATGGGGTGGGGGTGGGGAACATGTTGGAACATCATTCGGAAAATGCGGGGAACATTTGTTCAAGGGTTTGTGGATCTGGAAAGTCAAACTGTGAGCACATGTCTGAAATAAACTCCATGAGGCAACTGTCTCACTGCAAACGTAAGAGTGGTGATAATAAGCATTCTAAGGGAGTGTGTGTGAGAGAGATGGAGAGAAAAAGTGAAGGAGCGAGAAGAACTTGATGATAAACCCTCCAGTCTCTATGACCTCAGGCTAACACTGATACCACATTTCCTCAATAATGCACTGGTTAAGGGAACCACATGTGAGATTATTAAAACCAGTCTCCTTTCTGTTAAACAACAGCTTCTCCACAGACTGCTAACACTCCAACACCATCAGTCACGTCAGGTCAAGCAGCAACATGCGATAAGTACCAACATCGAGCAGGCAGTATTCCCAAACTCACAAATTACTTTCCAGCATGTTTACCGGGCCTTTCCATCGGACTTGACCTGGACACAGTTTCACTTTAGAGGGCATCTGTGTGTGAAACAGTAACACTGAGTTCACACTACAGGCAATTTTTGGAAAACCTGCCATATCAGAGGCAAATCAGCACAATTTTTCAGGCAGGTTCTCCTGGAAGACATTCATACTGTTGCTCTCAGTTATTAATAATTGTGCCACAAATATTTGTAACAAAAGAGAGAAGTTCAAGCCTAGCTTGCTTTCTCACCTCTACACACCAAGCACTGTGAAGTTGCTGTTCATATCAGATTGTCAGCTCGGGAAAGTTACACAAGCTGTTGGACGCAGTCTCTCTCATCCTTTGCGTATATAAATAAATACAGACCATCCATACCATAACATTTAAAGCCCACAATGACTTTCACAGCTCACAAATATAGTAACACATCCAATCCACACAACCACATAACAATGCATACATACTATTTACAGTGCATGTGGGAGCCTCAGCTATTCGGCAGGCTGGCTGCTTGTAGGGAAAAAAAACTTACAGAGACAGGTGGTGTGAGATTTCATGTTTCCGTAATGTTTTTTACATAGAGGGAGTGAGAACATAAGCATGGCTGGTGTCCTTAATGGTGTTATGGGCTCTTTTTGCAGTGAGTGCTGTAAATGTCTTACAGTTGTGGTGATTCCATGCCAATGACTTTAGCTGCTGTCTTTACAGTCCTTTGGAGTTTTTTTACAGTCCTGTGCAGTCAGGCTGCCCAAGCATAATGTGATGCAGCCAGCATACTCTTTATGGTACATTGGTAAAAGTGCAGCCTCTGCTGTGAGGATGCCCTTGGTGTTGAGAGATCATGTGTCTGTAATGTGCGTGTCCAGATATTTAAAACTGCCAACAATTTCGAAAAATGTCCCATTGATGGAAACATGAGTCCCCTCTGGTCTTCCTGAAACTAACAATCATTTCTTTTGTCCTATTGACATTAAGAGAGACATTGTTGTCATGACACCATGGGGCGAGATCTTCCATTACGCTCCTCTAGACCCTCTCATCACTGTCACTTATCAGTCCAATCATGGTGGTGTCATCAGCAAATTTTACTTGACAGAGATCATTACTAGGACAGCCTGAATGTGCTTCATGTTGAATGCTGAATGCTAGATTGATTGAATGGCCATCCAGCCAACCACAGCCATTTGACCAACCCACCAGGCCAGGGAAGAGTAAGCAGTTAAAATACAGTAAAGTTGCATGTGTGCATGCAGAAACAGGGTTCAGGGGGCCACTCACCACTGGCTGCGATAACAGATTAGGGAATAACAGATCAGAGGTATGAGACGGCTCTGTAATTAATTAGTAATGTAGACTTTTCAATCTTGTGTAACTATATATGAGTCTGTGCTGACCATTTGCTTGTGACATTCAATGAGTTCGACATTGTCGAGGAGTATTGTCAAGTCAAGTAGTCATCTAAGTGGAGTTAGAGTGTATGGGCTTGCTAGGACAGTAGTACATTCATTTTGTTCTTGCATTAGTACTATGTACAGTAGGTGTTTTGTTGCATTTGCAGAACTTAAAGTTATTTGTTTGAGCTTAAAACCTATTTTAAAAAAAGGATAAAAACAGTTTTTCCTACATCAGCTTATCCCTAGGCATCAACCTCAGTGAGGTCAAAAGAAATTAGCTTTAAGGTTTGCCCTCATGTCACAGTTAATGTTGTGGACATGTTAGCATGTTTGTGGTACAGAGACATTCAGCAGGAGGCAGAGGAGATGGGGGTTAGTGAGGGAGTAAGAAAAGGCTCAAGAATAGAACAGTCAGCTCCATCATGTGAATTTTTCTTTCTCCATATACTGTATAACAGTTTCTCTTAGCTCCATTTCAGTCCTGGCGTGGAATGTGTGCAGTGCTTTTACTGCTGCAAAGCATTTCACACAGGATATCTCACCACTGCCAAGGAACGCAGAACCTGCCTTTATTTCAGTTGGCTTCAAGAGCTGGAGAAAGGCCACTGAGAGATTCAGTTTACATGAAAAGTCTGATTGTCACAAGACAGCAATAATTACCCATCTGCATGAAGACAGATCAGTTCGATGTCAGCTGGCCAGCATGGGTACATTACGGCAAGAGGAAGCAAGGGCATGCTTAAACTAGTGCTGAGCAGTTGGCAAGACAGGGTTTAGCTCTCAACAGCCATGGTTCAAGTGAAAGAAATCTTGATCAACTACTTAAGTATAAAGCAGAAGATGGCCCATGCTTTACCAGGTGGTTGGCAAATAAAAAGGTTGTTTACACATTGGGAACAATTCAAAACGAGTTCCTTAACTTGCTCAGCACTTCCATTATTAGGGATGCTGCTGATAAGATTTAATCACTGCCACTCTTGCAGTCCTCCATAATGACGGACACTAGAGATCAGTCAGGAAAAGAGTGCGATGCATTATGCTTAAGGTATGCTGACCATGATTTGGAGGCACATGAGGAATTTATTGGTCTGTCTGAGGTTTCATGGACCGCTGGAAAAAAATCTGGCAAATGTGGTGATGGATGTATTGCTACACATTAATTTGCCCATCACAGACTTGCATGGCCAAGCGTATGATGGAGCAGCAAACATGGCAGGTAGAAATTCAGGTCACGGGCCATCATTCAGAGAGAGCAAGGAACTGTGTCAACCTTATCACCCAGCAAGCCTGTACTGCCTCAGCTGCTATTCAAAACTCCATAAATGGGTTCATGAGTTGGAAATTTTAGTCGGCCAGTCAGGCAAGCTGAAGGATATCTTTAAATGAATCGCAAAACCTGGGGAGGGGCCACAGCAGGCTGTTAGACCTCTTTCTCCCACAATTTGCACAAGGTCCATAAGTGCTGTGCTGAACCAATATGAGAGCGTATTGTGTGAGTGAGATGACAACAGGTGACTCAAATGCAGCAGGCAGGGCACAGGGCTTGTATGACAAATTTCAGCAGCAAAATGTTGTTCTTGATCTTTTGCTTGTCTTCGAGGCAGCAGAGGAGTACATGCATCTCCCTCTGAGTACTACAGAACAGAGTTCTACAAAGTCCTTGATGTCATGCATATGCAGATGAGAGAACGATTTGAGCAGAAAGGAATAAGAATGATCTGGAGGCCTCTTAACTGGAGAGGTACATGATGCTGCGCAAAAGTACCAAGAGCTCAATCCAAAATGCCTGAGGATACAACTAGCAATGTTCTGAAACCAAGTGTAATTTCCAGTCAAGCAGTGACGTTAGTATTCTTCAGGGGATGTGTCCGGAGGTCCGTGGCCTCTTTGATCAAGTTGAAACTCTTGTTAGATTGCTTATTGTTGTCCCAGTATCATCAGCTGAAGCGGAGAGAGTGTTCAGCGGGCTCCGAGGGCTGAGACATTTTTCATCTTGTTGCGTATCACGGATGAAATGAGAGAAGAGAATTAAAGTCTTTTTCTTTATATTTTTGTGAAAGCGTGTTTTTAAGTCTTAAGTTATTGCTCAGTACTATGGTATGTGAATGCCGGTGAATATAGTATCTCCGGGTGACGGACGTAGTGCTACAATGTACATTCTGAACTCAATATTATCTGCATGTAGAGGTGAAGAAAATGTACAGCCTTGGTATGACCGGAGACTTAGACCAAGGCTTTGATAGCAGTAACAGAAGGAAACACTTCACACACATGCACACTCAAATTATGTGTGCAATGTGCGATGATGTCAGCCAGGAGCCCACTTACATGGGAACATTTGAGGGAAATGTTCGCCAGGCCCGTAAAGTGACCTGCATTTATTATGAATGAAAGCATCTGTCTGCCTCTTCCCTTCACACACACATACAGTAAACAGAGGAAACCGACACGAGACCACAAACTGTGTCTGTACAGATTCCACTCAATTAACTGGATGCGTTGCCTTGTCTCTCTGTGACAAAAACACATCCATTATCCTTATAAGACACATTACGCATTTGCATGAGAAACAGATGAGGCACCTGGCTGGCTCTGCAAGTTACAGAGACACATTCTGAGCCGTAGATTTCTGAGGGTCTGTTGTTTTGTTTAATTCCTTACTCTCTCTTCTTGTCTACACAAGTCCATCCAGTGATGAGGATAATGCATTTACAAAATCTGAACCAATATGTAAAGATGAAACTCTGCTACCTAGTATGGGGATTCATCACTCTCTGCGAGCTGAGAACAACTCCCACCAAAGTTTCCATGGCCCTGCTAGAAAGTTTAGATTTAGATTCATAGAAATCTGAACGGACCAGTGTTGCATCCTCAGCCTCTCGCTCTCTTTAATGCCTATTACCATGTTATCAGCTTATCAGTTTGCTTAATTAGCTTTAAAGTAAATGAACTAAGGCATATTTATGAATTTAAAGCACAATTATGGTTTTATACACTTTACCAAAATGCCCCCTGTTGAACTACTTGGTCATGGAAGTATCATTTAGAGCACCAAAAGAAGGTCTGCTATGGTTAGGCGTATGTACGGTATCCAGTCCTCTGACGGGATTTGATACAAATCTAGAGATAAAATTGTAAGAACAGGACATAATGTGATGCCATATGACCGTACGGTCTTGTAAATACCTCTCAGCAACCGTCATGTCTCCTTCTTATACAAGTACCAAGGTTTGCTATGCCAGCAGCATATTTTAGGATATAAAGACTTCAGGCAGAGTTGGACGTGGCAGTGACATTTTTTTTTCAATGTGAAATTTTTCTAAGGAAGCAAAATGCTAGAAGTGGCTATGTGACTAGGGAACATAGTTAGGTAGCTTGCAAGAGAGGAGTGAGTCTCACACACACACATGCACAGACACTATAGGAACAAGAGCTAGGTACACATAAAAGGTTGCTCAGAAAGATTTGTTTTTGACAGTCATATCTATTTTTTCTGAGTTTGGGTTGGATCTGTGGTTTGTATTGATGTAACCGCATCTCCGACTGTTGTATCAGTTTTCTGGTACCTGGCAGTTAAACTTTATACAAAAATTCATCCTACAGTATCGTGGCATCACATGCAAACCACATAACATGAGACTAAACCAGGCCACACCAAGTGACCTGCATTCCCTGCCTCGGTTGACTCACACATCTACCAAAACAAATTACTATTACAGCAGCGCTAAATGAGGCAAAAACAACAAACAGCAAGAGTGTTCATTTGCATATTGCCCCAGTTATGATTCTGACAGAGTGATCTGTTCTGCCATGTCAACCAGATTAAAATCTGCTATGTATATCTCAGTTTGAACCAGAGTGTTTGTGAAGCTTTGGAAGGGGGATTTAAATTACATCATATCTGGCAGGCCACAATGTTCTGTTGCTGTACAACACTGAACAGACTATAAAAAGGACTGTGTAACCACCAGTCGTCATGGTGTTTCGGGGCTTCATGTGGTTCATTTAACAGGCCTGAAAATCAATCTTCTGCAGTGTATGGAAAAACAATCATCCCATTTCAAGATGAAGTGTTTATGACGTGTTTTCACGGTATTTTACGGAGAAAACTAGATGAGAGGATGCATCTGATTGGCACTTATGTTGAAGCTACATTTCTTCTTGAGATACACAGGCAAAGCGTGTGGAATTTTTTTCCCCTTTGAAATGATAAAACCGGGAGATATTTTCCATCTGTGAATATCCACATCTGCGCTGCGGTTGATGAATCTTACACATGGATGTCAAATTCTGAGGTAACCTCTATATAAAAGTGTCAGATACATCAATCCGGCCATCTCTGCTGATTCCTAACAAGTGCCTCATAAAAGAGATAAAAGAGTTTATGTGTTTTCAACATTCCCAGATCTTCTTCCTGCACTGGCACAAACTCAGTGGAATTACTTTGGGTTAAACTGTCAACGAGATATACTGAACCACTGAGACATCTACATACACATTACGGAACATGATCAGACAAAAGACTTGGCAACAAATTGTCACATAATGAATTGCGATAAATATTTTTTTAACATGTACCAGTTGTGAACAACTTTCGTAGACAGCAATATTCATTTGCTCCACTCATGTATGAAGAGAAAGACACAAAACAACGCCATTAACTTTTGGCATTCTTAAGCAGTTTGCCGTATTGGCTATACTTCTTTTTCAAATGTTGACATTCTTGGAATCTTGGAAATTCTTCTTGGATATACCACCTTAACTATCATGTCAACTAAATCTAATTCTTCGAGTATGCTTTCTCAGTGTGCTCCTAAAGTGTTATAATTGCATTAGAAAATCAAAATACCACCTGATAGACTTAAAACTTGTTAAAGACTGAATCAGTAAAAGGACTTTACCTTGATGTTGGAGAACCACAGGTCATTCTCATGTAGCGTGGCCATGTAGATACAGCACAGCAGGCCAAGACCAACAGACACAGACCAACCAACCGATGTCCAGATTATTGCCCCCCATGACCAATCACCTGCAGGAACATTAACATGTCATCAAGTTGTCGATTGACATTTTAATAACTTTTAAAAACAGCCCTAACTTGATTAATGTTTTCAATATAGAGTTTTGGCTCAGACGACCCTGTGAGAGTAGAAGTGTAAATAATTAAATGAAAAATGGCTGAATTCCATTTAACACCTTTGGTTTTAGGGTTCTGGCATTGTGCATGCTGACTCAGGACAGAGTTAGTGCATCTGACGTATTGTCTGACCACGTCAGACATCAAAAATGTTTATAGTCCTGTACGGCCAGACTGGAGGGTGGAGTGAAAAGCCGGCTGTCAGAGTCGGGGGAGACTCAGTATTGTTTAAATACGGGGATAACGGCACACATGTTCAGTCAGTCACTCCTTGAGGGAATTCATAGTGTTGCACTGTTGTTGCATGAAAAGTGACAGAAAGAGTTAAGTCAAGAATGAAGAGAGCTACAAGTAGAAGTTCAATTTCTGGCTCCTTTCTCACCTCTGCCAGCTGGATAATCACTGCATGAAGTGAGTGTGAATGTGAGATGTTGTTTTCCGAAAGTTACAGAAATGGTCGGAAATGGCCAGCCCCCCAGTGCAACATCGGAGTTTCTTAATCGACCTTCCAGCATGCACTTCTAAAGAAGAAGACTGTGGCTCATGGTTGCTGTAAGCAAGATGAATGTTAACAAAGAGGTATATCCCCAAATATGGCCACCACGACCCAGAATGCAAAGTGCCATGATGAGGCTGCCTATTCTCTATAGGTGTCAGAGTTATGAAAATGTTGCATTTCATTAAAATCCCACTGAAAACTTCTCTTCCCATTGTGCACCCACAGCAGGTCAGAGGTCAGGGTCAGATGCAGAACACTGACCCTGGTGCTGGATCTGGCTCAAGGATCCTTCAGCAAGGTGGACGGCTGCCAACCACGCTCACCCAGTGGTCAAAGGGCACGTTCTGCATTTGCTGGGCTGTACCGCCGCTGCCCAAAAGCTGCGTATGAAAATGAGCCGGGTGGGAGGACGGTTCACTCACCGTGCAAGACCTTCTCTGGATGATGATCGGCGCAACAGTTGGACTGCTGGGACTGAAACTCTGCGCCGAGAGGGGGCTCCTTCCCCTTGCTGCCCTTCCTCTGACGCAGGGCTGTCATGTTGAAACACTGCAACCAGACAGGGGGAGTCTGGTTAGCCACACATGATCTGAGACACCAAGTGAACACACACACACAGTATTGTGCATTACTGCAATCTGAGGCAAACAAGGAGCTGCAGCACTGTTTGTCTCACTGTCTGCAGCCTCTCACTCAAACACTGATAGATGGGCTGGACAGGCCTGCTGCTGCTGCTCACAGCGGCATTTCCTGCTCACGTCGCTGCCACAATAACGTGAATCATCACATCACATCTATCGACACCAGATCACCGGCACTGATCCCAGCTAGGTCACACACACACTACAGGTCCCTGATTTACAAGGGATGTCAGTAGTGATGCGAACAGTGAGGCACACAATAGCACAAAGTACGATCAGATAGGTTCAAAGTCCCGCTGTGCAGCTCGGACACACTTCTGTTAGGATGAATGTGCGCTTTGCGTGAAGGCGCAGTCCCGTTATATGGACGTTTTATCTTTCCGTCCTGACAGCAACAAAGACGAGCACGATGTGAGCCTCACCCTCCCGGTCTGCCTGCTAGGACGGTCCGACAGCACTCCTTCACCTCCCCCCTCTCTCCCCCTCTCCTTCTCTCTATCTGCCTCGCTCCTTCATTTTTCTCTCCTCTTTTTTTCCCCTCCCGTTAAAATTTATCGGTCGGCTTCTTACCGCACTGGGTTTAACCGCGGTGCAATACCGGAACACGGGAGAGACGGACTTCAAAATAAAAGCGTACGAACGATTTTTTTTTTTTTTTTTTTTTTTTTTTTTAAACTAGACGTGCTGGAGGAGAGTTTAAGCAGGTCTGGACAGTTTTACGTCTCCAGACAATTTTTAGAGAGCTAAGAAGGGAATTGATATCAGAAGAAGAGATAAGAGACCAGCCAGAATGAATGTCACTTTTTGTCACTTATGATGGCTCAGCTCCATTAAATGTCCCATCATGTTAGCATGTCAGAGCTAGCATGTAAAATAACCAAGACCTTGAAAGAGTCTCAACAGTCAAAATGCAGCCATCAGCAATTAATGTCATTAATAACACCTTTTTCCCCCAATTCCCCCTATAACAGGTGAAAATATCTCCTGCGTTTAATGTTATCACCCAAGTTTGCTGCTCTTTTTGGCCTATGTTCATTGTTTTGGTTTTACAGCCTGCAAATTTAGCCTGTTTTGGTTTGATCTCATCAGTATCATCTTCAGCTTTTTCAGTTCTGCAGAAAAGCTCTAAAAAGCCTCTCTTCTGTGGACCAGTAAACCTGGTCTGAGCAGTTATTTCCCTCAGGAGGCGGTGGAGACCAAAGCCAGCCGAAAGGAGACTGAATATTCCACTTATATGTTAGTTGTCCAGAAAAGTTACTTCAATTGAATGCTAATAATGCTCCATATCTGTGGGATATTTTTCTTATAGTACTGCCATTGCCCTTATACTACTGCAATACTTATACTACACTTACTGCTACTGTACATACAATGTACAACTACCTGTTTATACATGCACACATCATAATATAATGTATCATATTTCATTTTATGTCTTAGATTCTAATTAGATTTTACATTTTTATGAGCATTTTTGGAGGGAACCTGAGACCTAAGAAGTTCACTGTAATTGTCATGCATATGACAATAAAGAACTTTACTTGAATGTAAATAGGCAACTGTTTGTTTTCGATCAAGGTATCAAAGTTCATTCATTTTATCATTTTGCAATGCATGGTTGCAAATGTAAGTTATAGCCTCTTCATGCTACACACACATCAAACATATGCAGTATACAATATTTGAATTAGAATAAAGAAATAAAATAAATACCTATACAAAAGTCAGTCTAGTCACATGACCTCCTCTCCACCATGGACACATGGAAGAGGACAGACTCCACAAACAGGCAAGAGCCAAAGTTGAACCACACCATCCACAGGTAGGAGAAAAGAAACAAACAGACGGGTAAGACAAGGACAACATGCACATGAGGGAGAGAGAGAGAGAACCAAGCCGAGTCCCCCTTTCGCCATGCTGTCCCATTCCTTCCAAACCCACCTCTCTGCCTCCTCTTTCATCACTTACAGCACAGATGATATCCCTTTTACCTAAGCATCTACCCAGGTGATTATACTTTCTGCTTCATGCCATCTATAAAGGGCAAGACTTTGGCATTGTCTTTCCTCAGTAAACACCAGAAGAAGAGAGATGGCTGGAAGAGGAGGAAGAGTGGCCAGGAGAAGGAGAGGAGTACGGATGCATGGTGTAAAAGTGTTAAGGGGAGGAAGAGGCAGAACTGTTGTTCCAGATGAAATTAGAATTTCTATAATTGATCATATCGTTAACCACAAGAGTGCAACCAAACACAGTGGTATCAAATGTCTGGCATTTCTGTAAGGTGCTGTAAATTGAGCATTTGTGTGTAAGTGCATGTGTACTTGTGCTACAGTTACCTTACACTGGAGGGAGAGGAAGGATTTTTACTGCTGAGCAGGAAACCCCAGTTAATAATGCTATAAAACTCAGAGAGGTTCAAGACAGAGTGTTGGCAGACAGCACAACATTTGGAAATGTTGAAAATGTAAGCATTACAACTATTGCTAGAGTGCTGAAAAGCATCAAATCAGGATGAAACTGTATACTGTCCCCTCTGAAAGGAACTTGGTTAGGTATAATGTAAACTATTGTAATTGTGACAGATTAAAATTTTTATGGTTCAATATATAATGCATAACACAGTGTTATTTATTGGCGCACAAATGTTGTCAGTGTTCAGGTACAAGAGGTGATTCTGAGATGTCAAGTCATATCAATTTTATTTATAAAGCCAAGAATCATGAATCAGAAATCATAATTTGTCTCAAGGGGCTTTACAATCTGTACAGCATACGACTGTCCTTCGATGTGCAAGAATGGTTTTGGTTGCATTAGTGCATTTTGTATGGGAGATGTACTGTGCTGAGCTGCATGTTGGTTCTGAAAAAGTGAACATGCTATAGAGAAATGTGAATTAGCAATTGTAAAAAACTGAAAAACAACATTGGTGGAAACACCAGAAATTCTGGGTAAGAGCAGATGGCCACTTACAAACTGCACTGGTTTCCTCTGAATTATATATGTGCATTCAGAAAACATACTGTACACTGGCAGGTTTGTGTTCGCTCTGTGACAGGATTCCATCAGCTTACATGAAAAAGCATCCTCATATCCAACATTAAAACCAATCTGCAGGACGGAGCAGGAATACAGTGAATAATTATGAAATTCTGGGAAATGACAGGTTAGATGTAAAGGTGGAGGGATGATTTTTATGCCAAAAAAAGCTTATATGTGGTTGAAATGACAGCATCAATTGTCCCAGTAGCCAGTGTTCATGTTGTATTTTGGAAGAACCATCATATTCAACTGACCTGGAACAATTCTGTTATCCTGGGAAACTGAATGATTATTTCATGGCGAAGTTACTTTTTACTACATATACAATATATATGTTTTTTTTATACTACTATTCATATCTACTTTGCAGGCAGGTTTGCTTTCATGTGTCCAGATTGAGATATCCGTTAATGAGATTTCACACCAGCACAATGGATGTGAGAAGGATTATCCATAACAATGAAAAAACACATTTGAAAAATTCAGCAGCAATGTGCCTTTCCAGAAACAGTGTCTTGGTTACTCTGGTATTTCACAAACCTGGATGTGGACAGTTTTTATTGAAACTACTGAACTTTCTACCAAATACACTGTTGATATTGTGGGGTGTAAATTATCCTATAAACTTGCCAATTCTCTCTTATATCTACACATCCATATAAAAACATCCACCATCACTACCCAAATAAATCAAGTCACTTAAATGTTCACAAACTGTACTGTCTTCACAAGCCCCCTTGAGACAAACAGGTCAAGTGGGAGATCACTCAGGGCATTCACGTGGAAAGGAGGGTGTGTATGTGTAAGGGCTGACATGAAAGACCTGAAGATTATCAAAGAGGTTTAAGAAAATAAATTGGCTTGACTCTTGTTGGAAAGAGGGATTACTGAGGAAGAAAACAGATTTTTTTAATGGCCATATTCTCTGACTCTGGCCCTTTAGTTTTTGGATTATTTCCTTGTAGGCACATAGTCCAAATTTGTCCTATTCTCGCCTCCTTCTCCTTCTCCTTCTCCCTCCTTTAATTTCTCTAAGTCTTGTCATCCCAAGCAAGGGAGTGAGACTGCAGGAATGGGCCATTAAAGATAACCCTCGTCTCTCCCAGTGTGCCCAACGGACCCCCTTTAGCCAGCATGGGATCAAAAATCCTTTTCCTTTTTCACTCAGTGTAACACAAAACAAGCTTCATAGAGCCAAAAAGAAGGGAATTAACTAAACTGGCCTAGAGAGTCCCTTGAACTGATTCTAGAGTATCTCCAACTACTTGCCCTGTCTTCACCCTTGTTTATTTCTTCGCCTCATTTTTTTCCCTCCTTGATCTCCACTTTCATGGTGGGTCCTTAAAAGGTTTAGGTAGGAAACTTGATCCTGTAAAGAAATGAATAGACTTGGATGATTTTTTTTTCTTGCCTGTACAGTCAGGGTTTCGTGTGCAAGCAAAAGGGATTACAGAAACAGGCTCTTTTTTTTTTCTTTCAAAATGACAAAATATGCATGTGAGTGTGTATGTTTGTGTGTGTGCGAAGTGATGGATAGTAGTTCAATTTTACTTTTGCACAATTTCAATAATACACAATACACAATGTGATTACATAAAAGTGTGTGTGTGTGTGTGTGTGTGTTTTCTTAGGGGAAAGCCTAGTGGTTTATACACCTGTACTGACTCCCGAGCAATAGCAATAATACATGTCTCTATGAGCAAAACAATTAAAACAAGGGTGCATGGGCAGCAACACACATGAGGACAAGCAGTTACAAAACAGCACTTAAATGGTATTTTAAGAATCTTTTGTTGCAATTTGTAGAGGAATAGCCGTTTCATAGTTCAGTACCCCTAAACATAACAAAAACTGACCTCTGCAAGTGAGAAATTTAGGATGAAGATCAGGAGATTGACGAGGTGAGTAAGAACGAACCTGTGAATTTGTTTTAACTGTTGAACTGTTAAACACATACACTTTTTTCTCTTTTTTTCTCTCTGCTTTTCCATATAATTGCATGTTTTATTATTCTTTTATTTATTATGTATATCATTATTTGTATGTTTTCAACTGCATGTTCAAAAAAATAAATCAAATCAAATCAAATCAAACTGCTCAGCAATATTCCTTTCACTTGAATGTATAAGATAAGATAAACCTTTATTCATCCTGCAGTGGGGAAATTCACACATATATATATACATATACTATATATATACTTATAAATATAAACACAGACTATTGATGTCATAAATATTTGATGTCATAAATATTAAGAATTTGGAGTCTCTGAAAGAGAGGAGTGGATGAGATGTGTGACTCTGAGTGGGTTGAATCCTTAAAAAAATGTTTCTGGTGGATTATGGAGAATAGTAGAAGTACTTGTCGTAACTATTTTCTAATATGAAAGACAGCGATAAATTAGTCTACCCATGTAAGGAGACAGTTTGTGGTGATAAATCGTCCTTATAATACCAATAGATTTATTTTTTGTTGTTGACAATTGACACATCTCAAGATGACTCAATTGTAATTTTAGATAAATCCTTAGAGTACTTTTTTGCCACTGAAAATGATAAAGTTAGATTTTTTTATATTAAGGAATTATTTCATCTGAACCATGTAGCTCAACCAACAGTGGCATCTTTAATCAGTGAATGAAATAGAGAAAGGATATTTGAGACATTAGACAAATCATTAATATAGATAAGGAATAATAGTGGTCCAAGAACAGACCCAGAGACAAATCTGGCTTTGTTGGAATTGCAACCCAACACAAACAAACTGTCTTCTGTTTCAAATTTTCCAACTTTATTAAAACATTTTTTCTTGGTTCCCCGACATCCAGAAACACATCAAAAGTTTCAGGTTATAAATTAAAGAGGTGACTAGCTCTATGTGTTATTAGAAAAGAGCAGAGGAGCAGAAACACTTGTTGATGAGAGAGAAATGCACTGTTTTGTGTGAACAGCCAGGATACTGCTTCCACCAGAATTGAAATATCGATCTGAACTTGGCCGGATACGGGTCTATAGTTATTACAACAGCATGGACCATCTGCTTTGAAATCCTCTGGTACAATGCCTGTTTACAAAGACAGAGAAAAGAGTGTTTGCAATAATGACTGTTTCACCTGTTTGAAAAGGAATGCAGAAGTATTGTCATGACCAGCTGAAGATGTTTTCAGTTATGGCACTTATTTCTTAAATGCCGGGGGCCTAAAAGAAGAGATAATAGAGAAAAGTACTGGAATAAAATCGAGTGGATCACCATGACAAGCAGAAATTTTGTTAGCTAATTCATAACCAATATTACCAAAAATGAATGGCATTTTTGAGCTATATGAAACACCATTTGTAAGAGGAATAGGATTTCAGCAATATTTTTTGGTGCAGCTTATTCTTTTCCTCAACAGCTTCTGTAAATCAATACTTGACTGTATGTCTTGGTAGAACTGGCAGTTGAACATTCATTGAAACTAAAGCTCATTAACTTTGAAAAAAATTTGATATGTAAATTCAGCATTACTTTCCACCATCTGACTTTAGATCATTCCTCATTTAAAATTCAAAGTCACCATGAATACACTGAGATACTCCACCTCCAGATCTATTCTCTTATGTAGTGAACTGTAAGCATTTTTCTGATAAAGCAATAGCAGACATTTCTTGTTTTTACTGAGGATAAAAAAAATGAATGAATTTGTCATAGCTGTCGGAAAGACTTCACATATTCAGAAGAAAAGGAGAGAATATTAGTGGGCAACGAAACACTTAAGGCGTTGAACTGAGTGTCATTATAAAAGTACAGAGGTTAGAGGCATCAAATGAATATTTAAGTCTGGGTCAGGAGCATGATTGTAAGAGTCAATTGTAGAGGGATGAAAAGGCTTAAATATTTGGCCTTCAAAGTCAGATTTGTTGTGGCTCATAGTGTGTGCAAAGAATAATGCGCTTTAGATGTGTGGTTAAGTAATCAAAGCACTGTATAAATGCATAATGGTGTAGACTAATGAGCCAAGCTCTGAGCGCTGGCCTTCCTTTGTTGTGGTGAGTTTCGGGTAGGCGGATGGACAATATATTTGTCGTATCTCAAATATGTGCAATGTCACCTCTCTTTCTCAGGCTGCATTCACTGCAGGGAGTCGTCCTCAGTGAGGAAGGTGTCTGAGCTCTTCACATTTTTAGCTTTATTCAGACCAGCAAGTTTGTCCTTCAGCAGTCGAAATCTGATCACAATAAGTCAGGGACACCTTTGCTTTTCCTCAATACACAATATCCACAATATTATGGCATCTTGACTATAATAATAAACTGTCATATCTGAGGTTTAGATCAAGCTTTTAGAAATTGTGTCCAGATCTGTCCTTGTGTTAGTACAGTTCTTGGATGTTTTACGTGAGATTTTACAATCGTCAAATTTCTTGTGAGTCATTTTTAGAGATCATAGACTTGCTTTGACAGATCATCAATCCTCCTGTTGTTTAAGCAAAGTTTTATTGAAGTCTGTTTGCTGGTCCAACAATTCACACACTTGAGCCATGGTGACATATTCCTCAGTGGTGTTAGAAGCTTTGGGCAGGATGGTTTGATCGTCAAGGTTCAGCAGAATAGTGCCAGAAACCTCCACAAGATAATAGTAATGTAGTAAAGCTTGTTAGACTTGTCTTAATTCAATCAGTAAAGAAATGTTGAGTTCTAGGCAGGATTTCTCAGATTATTGTTAGATAGAAAACCAGCCACAAGTTTAGAGAAACACAGCAGCAGCCATCCAAGGTACTAGCTCGGTTTATCACTGCACTGAGCGACCTTGAGTTATTGTGTTTCACAGTAAATTATTAAATAACTGCATGAATATAAAGATTTGTCTTTGCTTTGAATACAGAAGGGGATGTACTGTACACCTCAAGTTATTTCTAACTAGTTCTCTGGAAGGCTTATAAAAGCTCTGCTGGCATTGTTTGTCTGTGTTTAAATTATATATTGTTCTTGTTTTTGTCTCCTGCTTGCCCTGCAGCAATCCCCGTGTTCCCGCCCTTTCCCATCACCTGGCGTTCCCCACCCACCTGCACACCTGTTCCCACCTCCCCATCAGCCCAGTAGCATACATACTGGCCCACTTCTGTTGATTCCCCGCATGATCATCTATGATGCTTGTACTCTGCCTGCCTGAGTTTTGTCTGTGATGACCCCTGCCTCTCCAGTTGGATCCTCTCTCAGATAAGTTTGTCTCATCTCTACTTCCTGCCTGGTTTAGACTTTGGCCTGTTTTTGACCTAGAGTAAACTTTGTATTTGACTGGCCTGCTCTGAGTTGTGCTTTTGGGTTCAACCTGTTTTTTTCCTGAACCTTTCTCTCCTATATAGATATAACTTTTACTATGTTTACTTTAGGTCAGATATTTTATTCTTGTGTATACACTGTACACCTATGGACTTTCTTGATCTGATGAGTCTAAAAGAATGAGGCCACGACCCTACAACTAAAGGGATCAAATATTTACATTACTTGAGGCTTGAAAACATAGACATTGCTTTCTTTCAAAAAAGAAAAATCACCTTAAAGAAAATGATGTTCGTATATTTCTATGATCTCTTATTATATATTTATAGTGGTGATAGATTCAACAAAGATCTGTGTCACATCTGTATATGCACCAAATGGTTCTGACCGCACATTCTGAAATTGTGTAAAATCAAGTGTGTTAGACTTTACTGGTAGAGACTTAATTGTAGCAGGATACTTGAATGCTGTGGTTGACCCATCTATGGATTGTAGTAAATGTCTGGCCTTCCCAGTCTTAGTCTTTCATCCAAGTATATTAAGTAGGGGTACACAAAATTCACAGCTTGGTATGTGCCTCGGTTTCAGGGTCACGATTTGATACAACGTTCAACAGTGGGTCACTGGACATTACGAGCAACTACAGACCTCTGAGTCTTGTGGTAATCTAGATCCAATAAATGGTTTCTAAGAGTCCATAGCACTACCATCCTTCTCATCTGAGCAGGTAGCACAATTAGATTCTCCTATTTCCCTAATAGAGCTGAAAGATGCTCTTGATCTGATGCCTAAAAGCAAATCCCTGGCCTTGATGGTATTCCTCCTGAACTGCTGTTGTCGCTTTGGGATTTAATAGGCCCAACAGTTCTTAATTTAATCAACTTCTCTTTAGTCACTGGCTCTTTCCACAGAGATAAAAAGGCTCTAATCACTTTCTTACTGAAAAAGCAGAAAGACTCTTTATACTGCTCCAGCTATAGACACTATCTATCCCCTACAAAGATTTTAAATGACTTGTCGGTTAGGTAAGACAAGTGCATATCCTCTTTAGTTCATTCGGAAGAAGCAGATTTTATTAAAGCCCGTCAGTAACATTCGACATCCTGACACATCTACTGATTGATTGATTCTACTCCATCTTAGACGCAATCATGTGCAAGTTGTTTCCTTAGATGTAGAAAAAGTTTTTGACTGCTTAGAATGAGATTACTTACATTATAAATTTCCTCACTGTGGGATGAATAAAGGTACATCTTATCTTATTACAACAGCAGTTCAGCTGTGAGTCTAGGTTTATATACATGCTCAAAACTCTTCAATCTTCCTCCTCTGTATGTATGTATGTATCTATCTGTATCTATCTGTATGTATCTATATTGGTCTGACTTTGGACTATCTGGGTCCACCAGACACGGCTGTCCTTTATCACCTGCTTCATTCGCTCTGTTCTTAGAACTCCTTGCTCAATCAGCATTCACATATCCTGTCAAACCAAACACTTGTCACTTAAGGCTGATGACTTATTGTTTTCTGAAACTGACATTTCCATTTTACTATTCTTACTTTAATTTAGCGCTTGTGGTCCTTGTCAGGTTAGGTTGGATTGTCGGCTTTACCTACCTGGAGACTGACATTAGGACAAATGTCTCTATTTATAAAAGAAAACTTCTTTTATGAATAGAGACTTTAATAACTGGTCTCCTATATACTGTATATATGTAGATTGTAATACATAAGTAAAAAGTATGGATCCAGGTGGACATTGAGCAGCTTTGGTTGTCACCAGATAGATAGGACCTGAGCCACATGACCTCCTCTCAACCATGGAACCTGGAAAGAGGACAGGCCACATAGACACAGAAGAGTGAGCACAGCATTCACACACATCGGAGAGACAGAGCAACACACAGAGTGACAGAGACACGATAGCATGCAAACTAGGGAGAAAAGAGCAGAGGCTCAATTCCTGGGGGACAATGATCAGATCCAAACGTCTGGATGAGGCAACGACAGCCCAGAGAGAGAGAGAGAGAGAGAGAGAAAGAGAGGAGTCAACTTTCTATTCTTCATTACCTCCACCTGTATCCAACTGTCTTTCAAAGATTTGGACCATTGCTGCAGATTTTTTTTGCGGAGAGGAAAAGGATCAGGCTTTCTACTTTACACTGTTCAAAACAAATTTGGTGGTTTATTCCTCCTTTGATCTTCCAATGAATATTCTCTAGTGGAGAACAGAGAGTTTACCCATTTGTTTATAGGACATTTAATTATCTGCATTTCACCTAAAGAAGAACAATCATCCTGTGGGACCTATTACGTCTCACACTATACCTGTATGGTGGCAAACTGAAAAACATTTATCCATGTCTGCTCCATGACTTATCACCAGTTTAGAACAACAATTTACCAGTGTCTGGGTCCACTCCCTTCATATTTCTAGAGGTATTCACATCCATCCATCCATTTTCTTCCACTTATGTGGGCCCAGGTTGTGGTGGCAGCAGGCTAAGCAAAGCCATCCGGGTGCTCCTCTCCCCAGCTTCTCCTGAGGGATCCAAGCCAGATGTGATAAATAATCTCTCCAGCATGTTCTGGGTCTACTCTGGGGTGTCCTGCCATGTGCCCAGAAAACCTCCAAGGGGAGACTGCCAGGATGCATCCTGATCAGATGTCTGAACCACCTCAACTGTCTCCTTTTAATGTGAAGGAGCAGTAACTCTACTCCCAGTTCCCTCTGCAAGCTCTTCATCCTCTATCTTTAAAGGTGAGCTCAGCCACACCAGCGAGGGAACTCATTTTGGCCACTGTCATTTGTGATCTCATTCTTTCAGTCACCACCCATTGCTGACCATAGGTGATGGCTGGAACGTAGATCCACCGGTAAACCTCAAGCTTTGCCTTCTGGTCTTGTACAAAGCCTGCATTACTGCTGAGGCCGCACCAATCTGCCTGTCAACCTCAGGTAGATAATTGAACTCCTTTGCTCGGGGCAGTATCTCATTCCCAACCCAGAGGGAGCAATCCACCAAACCAAACTCTCTCACCCCCCGGCTGTGCCTCGAGATCCTTGTCCATGAATATCACAAACAGAATTGGTGTCAAGAGACAACCCTGATGGAGGCCAACACCCATTAGAAATGTGTTGGTATTCACCCGTTACAGGATGCACAGTGTATAAGGATAAAATCCACCTTTCAAGACCTGGAGAAGATCACTCACTCCCAGGTTCAAACTGGTTCTTTTATTTGAGACTCTGCCTTAAAGATGGAATGTGTCTGTTATCTGTAAGTTTCTGTGGTTTAAAGTCTAAATAATTGTTGGCAAAAAGAAAAAAAACCTCAAAAATGCTTAACTGCATTTGAATTCTTTTCTTAAAGTGTCCAACAGATTTCATTAAATGTTAACCTTGCAGGGAACCTTGTGCAACAATGTAATGAGGTGTTTTCTGGATTACTTTGAAAAGTTTTCAAGTCAAATGGTTAAGTCTTTGTCAGACGACAAAACATAACTCACTCTCTCAGTAATGTTGTTTAAAGAAGTAGCAATGAAAAACATGTTTCACACTCTTACTGTACTTTCACGGGTGGTTTTAAAACCTTATTCTCTGTGGATCTTGGGGTCTCATGCCTTTTATCAATTCAGTTAAAGTGCCCAAAAGAAGGTTACATATCATACATTGCCAATGAACCCAACCCTTTCACAGCTTGTAAGGGTTAATAAAAACAGACAATGTGTCTCTGCCAGGACCTAAATGTCTATGTCCTCATTCTCATTCTCAGTGGTGGGAGGGAGCAGATGAAGAACAAACTGGGCTTGCAAGGAAGAAAATAGGGCATGCAGAGATTATAAAACAATGGGCCCCCGGGCGCAGACATGTGAAAGGCCCCTGACCCCTTGGCTTTGTGGGCATGTTCAGTAATCCATCTATGCTTGTGATGCAGAAAAAGATGTAGACTGATCCCAAAGCGGAATAATTATTCTTTCATATTTTTAAATGTAACAGTACACAGAACTACCTCTTGCCTGTTTAGAATGAGTCATTGTTTTGTTCTATATAATGTTGTACAGGTATTCAATCCACCAATATGTGTCCATTAAACCCCCTGTACATGTAAAGTAACTTATTATCCATACAATACTTATTCCAGCACTGTTCGGACTGCCATGCACTCTTGCACCACCTGTCGCTAAAGTGACAATTTGATCTGTACGTAGTTTGTTGTCCAGCTCCATGTGTTGGCATATTTGATCTGTAATGGAAATTTGGAAATTGAGCGCTATGAGAAATTCAATTTCTAGTGAAATATTTCTGCACATTATTTTCACTGCAGCTTTCAGACTTCAAAACTTACAGATCATCTTACAAACATGACCAAAAACATTATTTCTCAGTCTTTATTACCAAAAATACAATGGCAAAGTAGTGACATAATAAAGCCTTTGATGTTCTAAAAATAAATAAAACATAAAGCAAGCGTCACACTGCTGTCTGAAACAATTCCATGTTGAACATCTATTACAAAATATGAGCAAAAATACACTCATCAGGACAGACATGGTATATCTTCTCCGCTTCCTTTGGTTTAAATACACACAGCTCATTCAGCTGTATTTAGCTTAAAACCATCAGTTCCCTCAAATAGACTGGGAGTCAATAAGATCAAAGCCAAAATTAAATTTCAAACTTTATTTTTTGTTTCAATTGTTTTTTTTTTAATAAGATCATTGAAAAATAGATTTTATATTTTTAAAAAAGTCAGTTTTAAGGTTCTGCAGTCTTCATCAACAATATGTACATACTTAAAATACAGTACCAAGTGTTTGAGCTCATTACTCGGTAAAACAGCTTGTAATATAAGAAAAGGCTGTTTCACATTCTATGTTTGTTGTTTCTATGTCCCCCAAATTGTTGAATAACACAAAAGTAAGATTTGCCTCTATGGAAAATACACTGAGGTGTTTTTGCTTAAACAATTTCTGCCCAAATCAAAATATGGATGTATTGATAGAACATTTAGATAACAGACCGAAGTTTTGGCAGAGAGGTCAAAATTCTAGTTTTAACACAATTAACACTTTGAACAAAAAGGCACAATAAACTAAAACAAAAGACAAAAGTTTGCTTATAAATATGGCACAAATGTATATTTCTGTTGTCGTGTAAAATAAAACTGACCAAGGGAAACGTAACTGTGGTGAATGAAGAAGATCCATATGCTCTAAAAGGGGTAAAGAGACACGTGCCTCCATACTTGTCACCTGTGTCGACACACTTTTGCAATTTGTGACACCAAATGGGAAATATCACTGCCTGCAAAATCCCACTTGACCGATATGAATTGACCGCCTGGAGAATGACCCAAGATGCATTTCCCAGCTGTTAGCCAAACTTTACAGTAATTACAACACGATTTGATTGAAAGTTGTTTTCGTCTTCACTTGTTGGTGATGAACTATGAACTAACATTCTAAAAATATATATGAAATGATTTTGTTTTACATTAAATATTTTCATGGACTATTTTATAATCACACCTTAGTATAAAAGGCCATGGTCTGCGTTACACTCAGTGCTTACTTTCAAGTTATGTTATTCCCAATCAACAAATGCACTGTACAGTCTTTTAGTTCAATGAGTTTATTCCTGCTTGGATGCTTTTTTTTTTTGCTTTTTTTTGTTTTGCTTTGGCCATAATTTCTATTGGTTATGACAATATTGTAAACACCAAAGTTTAAGGATAAAACTGGTGATATTACTTATTTTTCAAAAACTCTCATGGAAAGACTGAAGTCAAGAATTGATCCTACTAACAAGTACTGTCTTTGAGTAATTCCTCTGTGTCATAAAGCTCTATTGTCATCCAAAAACTACTGAAACACAGCAATGAGCCACACGTTACCTTGTATGCAATGCTTCTACATTACCATGAACACGAGTCAATCCCACATACACTAGTGCACCAAGTGTATTAATGCACAGTGAAAAATAGTCCCTAACAAATTCTTGTTTAAGTAACATTCAGCCAGATTAGCTAAACTACTTTATTTGTACCAAAAACAAAACGGAACGCACCTGAAATATTGGTAATAGTGCCTTATTGTGAAGGAAAACTCACTCACAACTAAAGTAAGTACAGCAGGTCAGCTGAACCAGGACATCTGGCTGTAGACTGTGATGGATGTTAAAAACCTACAGTTTGGGTAATAATTTTACTGTCACCGTTTTTTTACTTCCAAATAAGTTCACCTTCTCGTTGGGATCATCTGACTGCTTGTAGACTGGGCTATTGTTTTCTATGCCAACGCAATATTGAGAAAACTAGCGAGCCATGCTGCACGGATAATCTTGAAACCAAACCATCCGCGAAGTAATGTGAGGAACAATTTTAGATTTGACAAAATAGATGGAAGAAAGGTGGAAAAAGGTAAGACTAAAAGACAGCCTGTAAGAGCAATGTTAGGATTTCAAAATGGAGGAATAGGAAATGAACAGAACGTCAATTCTGAGCTTACTCATAAAAACATTAGCGATTACTGAAATTAACGTTTTTTTTTCCACTGTCACCTGTGGATCAGTGGAATAGTGGGAAATCATTGGCAGGATTGTGTATCATATGACCTGCACGCACGAGACAAACAAAAATGCTGACCCACTCCTAAAAGAACAGCTCCATAGTACTATTACAGGTCCAAAAGTGTACAGGGAACATTTAACCAGAATCCAATTTTAGAGAGGAATAATTACAAGCTGTCAGATTAATAAAAGGTCCCCATATGACAGAAAGAGAAAGGCTGGTGTGTGGTTGTGGTCTGTCCAGTCTCACGGCTCATTTACATGCATTCCTTGTTAAGCAGACGGGGGGACACTGAGGTCCCACTTATATTTTATTTTATTATTTTTTTAACTCACATGTAACCATCTTTCTTAATCCTGCCACGTAAATTGTAAATGAAAAGCCAGACAATAATTACCTGCTTTGATAATGAGAATTCCAGGCCAGGTAACAGGTCTTTGAGATAGAGATTTAATTTTGTTTTATCCACTACGCTACACACACGTGCAGACACAATTTCAAGCTGTTATGTCAGGCAGAGAGGGGGGGGCATGAATTATGGATATTCCATTTTATCTTAATTTCCTCAGCCCCCGTCTGTGTGGATGTGAGGAAGGGATGGCATACTGATGAATTAACTTGACACAGTGTGTTCTGCATGACAGGACTGCATGATACATGAGATGGGATGAGACTTGAGTGTTTGGTTTAAAAGAATGAGCCGTTATTCAACCTTATCTTCAATCTATGTTTAATTTTCTATTAATATTTTGATTCGATCTTGATGGGCGATTCAGGCAAGACTGTGGCACAAACAGAAATGTTGTCCTGCTGCGCTCTGTGGTAATCAACACTAGCATCAGCAATTGTTTTCATTTGTCCTGAATTAATGGCACAGCTTGAATTAACTTTAAAGTGCAAGGCATGTTTCGGGTGTTCCTAACCTGCATCTGGGTGACTGGACAAGTAAGATTTGTGCCTGTACTCCTTTCCCTTACATTCGTTTTTCTGCACAGTCAGCACCATTTGAGTTACTAGAGTTCAATTTTTCTCCTTTCTGTATGAAAAATAACTTCCACACAGCGAGACAATCCATCACAGTAAACATGAAGCCTTGATAGATCCGAGTTTCCGTTTTATCGTCATTACACTGCACAGAGTTTTTCCATATCAGGGCTGCAGTAATTATATCACATTCCTGCCTTCAGTCAATCACATGAGAGGACACGGGAGGACTACTCAAAAACGTGTCGGCTTCCAAACTTTATTTTCACACCCATGTCTTCTTATTTCAGGCGTGTCACTTAGCTGGGACAGCTGTCATTTCAAGTTTTGTTTGACACTAGAAAGTCTGTATTTTAAAAACACCGACAAAAAAGGTAAAGGTTATTATAAAAAGGTTATTATATACAACATAAATTGCATGGGCTATAAAAAAAAAGGACTATACCTTCCAGGACAACTCTTAAAGCGAGCCTAGCACCACAATCACAAGTGAAAACAGGTGTGTCTCATTCAATACAACATATTCCTGCTTTCAAATATTGAGGCACCATTCAATTAAAATAAAAGCCCAACCTATGCCAACTTCCCTTTTTAATCATTCCTTTTGTCAACATGCCCTGAACCAATACCTCCGTCACCGGTCGACTACAATCAAATCAATCAAAGATCAATTTCTACTTTGCTCTGGTCATCTTCCACTCTTTTGAGAACTATTACTCTCCTCTAAAGACACTACTTTATAAATGATCCGACAAGCAAAATTACAGTCACTCATACAAACAAAACAAACAAAAAATGCAAAAAATAATAATTTTTGCCTCTTTAAATTGGCATAACGGAAACTAACATGCATAAAAATAAACTGATAAATATTAAATCATATTCAAGCTGTGATACATGCCTTTAGGCATTGGTGAGTTTGCACATGTACCTCCTTAACTAGGCTAGAGCCTCAACTGTGTCAGATTAAATACATTAATATTACAGTAGCAATAAAAGAGCTGCCTCAAGGTCAATATATGAATTAGACTGGAAAATATGTGAATCTCTTTTCCATTCCTGGTGAGGGATTGTGTGGTTTTGTGAGGTATGAACTTGTCCCTGTATAGTGAAAAATCAGACTTGGGTTAGAGCTCGAGCTTATCCCTTGAAATCAAAATCGCTTCCCTCCAGACACATTTTGTGTCTCTTTAATGTCAAGTTACTTGACACAAATATTAACGGCTTATAACATTATTTTTTTTCGACATTTCTTTCAAAGTTATGCCACTCAAAAAATCATTTCAGAATTTTTCTCGACATCTGTTCAAGGTGTCTGCGTTGGACAACCTCTCAGCCGTAACGCTGACACCGACCTAACCACCACACTACATTCTGAGAAATGACAGTTAACTGTGGTGCAGTATTTGTGAAATGGTTACACCTCGTTATACACCACAATCACCTTGAGGTAAAGGAACATAATGAAATACTTTTGAGGGCAGCAGATCACTGTAAGAGCGCAGGGTCAGTGTTAATATAAAGAGAGAGAGGGAAGGGCACATCTCACTCTGCTGTTTGGAGGCCTGGTTGGGCTTCTGGTTGCTGCTGCTCCTTGTTGAGGATGATGCTGATGATGTCTCCCTCGTGCTCCTTCATGTGCTCCATCAGCCGCTCTTTACTGGTGGACTCAAAGCCACAGATGCAGCAGCAGAACAAAAGCACACAGTACTCCATGCCGGGGCCTAGAACAGGAGGCTGGCCTGTGCGTGGCTGGCTCTGAGACTGAGACTGGAGCAGTGCAGGGTCCTTCCTCTGAGGGCTTGGGGATTCACCAGGCCACTGTGAAGGGTCTGTGGTGCGTGTTGGCAGGCCCCCCGAGCTGTCCACAGCCAGGCTGGCTGCCGTTGTTGTCATCGATGTGGGTGTTGGCAATGGTTCCACGGGGCACTTTGCTTTGTCCTTTGAGGGCTGGGCCCCCGCAGGGCGCTCTGCCACCGACTCCGGCACCGCGGACAACTTCTGAGGAGCTCTGAGAGAAATAAAGGATGGAATCACCAGGAAGAATACAACAAGAGAGAGAGCAAGATTAAATGGTGGAGAGTAAATCTCACTCTAGGGGGACTATTTCTAATTGCCCGTGCTACTATTTTTGTTTCTGACATCTGTTGGATGACAGATGTATAAAGTTACTTGCTAATCTTATTATCCCTATGATGCAGTGCATATTTGCAAGACAGCTGGCAGTTATTGGCGTCATGTTACATCTTTCAAAACATGAACTGAAGACTACAGTGAGGAGTGAACACAACATGTTGAAGTTCAACTTTAAGAAAAAAGGAAACTATCGTAATCAACACCACATCCATAACGTGTTAAAACATCTGTTCCTTAACACAAAACCTTGTTGTTATAAGCATGAGTTTACATATGCTATTCAGAATTGTGGCACAATTTCAGTGGATTCCTTTTTGACAGTGACTAAATATTGTCTGACTGCACATCTCGTTTGGAGTGTTGTGGACGGGTCTCACAGGCTGAAAACATCTGGACAGGGGACAACAAGACAACAATATAGAGTACAGACATTGTTTCCTTCTCTTAGGAAGCCTGCATTGGTTTCAATGTCCATCTTCACATAAATACCTTCCTATTTTTCAATTGTATAATTATTAAAAGTAGAAAATGTACTTGCTGAATGTGGTCTCGACTGGAGATCGAAATTTGTTTTTTTTAGCAATAGTGAAAGTGCAATAGACAATAAAAAAACAAAAACTGTATCTGTCCACAAGTTTCAAATACTTTAGCACCAACAGGCTCTATAACCTCAAAGAGATCCAACAACAGTAAGACTGACATAAAATACTATATTTAAAGCAGTGGGCTACAACGGTGGCACACCAGTTTGGCTTTTTGCCGTAAGAAACATCACAACATTAAGTGAAAAGATTGCATAATGCAGCCTTAGCTGTATTAAAGCCCTTTAAAGCCCCTGTCAGTAGACAGTACATATGACAAAGCGTTTTCCAGGACCTACAGTGCACTGTCAGTGAATACACTAGAGATATTTGCAAATACAGAGACGAAACCTGATAGAAACTCAAAGTACAGATACCACTGCTCTTGAGTTCATGCGTTTACCGGCTGCTCTGGGAGATGGCCTCATTAATGGCTTTGTTAACTTGCTCGTAGTTGTAGTTCTGGTCTCCAGCATGCTTCCACATGTGGGACTTGAGTGACGGTGGATGACTGCACACATAGCCACACAGAGAGCACCTGGAAAAGAGGGGAAAATATAAGAGAAACAAAAAAGAGATGATGAGCAGCAGAGTGAGAGCGGATGAAGTCGAGCTTGACTTAATATGCATACTGAGGTTCTCCTAATCCTTCTCCTACTTTCAATCAAGAGGAATCATCCCAACTCAAGACTCCACAGGGGACACTGAGCTTGAGAGACAGAGACAAAGAGTGCAGAGAGGAAATAGGATTTACAGCATACCACTGAAGTAATTTGTCAAAATGAAAAGAATTATGGATCGTGTCTTTATTAACTATTCAAACGATGGAAGTTGCAAATATCATTTAGGATAAAAAACTCAAGCACACTTCTCCCATAACAGCTGACTGAACAAGATCTTGTGAGGAGACGTTAATCATAAAACAACCCATGCTGTTGTAAAAAGGTGAAAGGAAAATCCAAGTTCTCAAACAGTCAGTTCTGATATGTGTATCTAGAATATTGCACCAGGCCACAAAGATTTCCAAATGTGCACCCACATTCTGAGTATAGTCCTTACTACAGACTTAGAAGCTCAACTGACACTTTACTTTAGCAAACTGAGCAAAATCCAAAATCCTGGCAAGTGACTTTTGCCTACTAGATGGTACAGTATTTTTATCTCCTAAAAAAAATGCTTGGTTTTCATCATTGTCTTTAGGATGTGATCAGGTATTTAGTCTGGATGGCCCAGCTGCTCAGACACCGCCAGATAAACAAAACACTTGTTGAAAACACTCAAATAGGTGTCAGAGTGACAAATTCAAGGCAATTGGTGCATTTAAAAGCAGAAGCACTGAGAGGCAAGTGAGAGCCATATTTTAAGTCTGATCTAAATAAATGTTTCTCTCCTGTGTTCATGACTAGTATTTATGAAGAGATGAAAAAGAAGTTGCCAGGATAATCTAAGTTCCTTAAATTTATTTCTACATCTATGAAACAGGGTGAAAAAAAAGTATTGCCAGGTGTTTTCATCTGTGAAAAGAGGAGAAAAAAGTTTGTTTGTTGTTGTAATACTCCTTTTGGCCACAACAGGCTGAAGTGCACCACACATGGGAGAAGTTTGCCTTCAGGGATAAGGATTAGACACCAAAACTGCTTGATTAGGTTCAGGAAAAGATCGTGGTTTGGGTTAAAACAGACCCCTTTTACCCACATGTTAGAAAGATCTCCCGTGTGTGATGCACTTGAGTTAAGTTGCATCTAAAACGTATTAGAGAAAAACTTTAGAAAGAGCAGTTTCAGGCTACAGATTCTTATTTCAGATTGGGTAAACATCAAATCTCTAAAGGGGAATGCCACCCGTATTAAACATAATTAACTTGTCAGGGGCGCACCATTCAGCCTGTGAAAACAGTTGTCTTCTTCTCAAGTCAGAGAAAATAAGCTGTGATAACCCTGAGGACATTGTCAGGGTTATCACAGCTTGGCCAAGGAGACTACAGATTTAGAAAACAAAGCCTGCATTATAAGCAGAGATGGAAGGAGGGAGTGTCTAATGAAAACATGGTACGTTTTTGTCGCTTGACCCATATTAGATACTATGGATGCTTTTACATCTAACCTGTTTGATTGGGTTTAAACAAACACTGGTGTGTTTACCTGTCAGGTTTGGTTCCTTTGGGCTGGTGTTAAAGCTGCCAACTGAACTGCACGCCAATCAAATGAACCCAGACCCACCTGTTTCAGGTGGTCCAAACAAACTCTTGTGCAGTATGTCAGTGGTAAAAAAGAAAAGAACACCAACCAATTATTTATTATTGTGTATGTCTGGACTCATATTTCTGATAATCATTTTTTTCTCTGGAAGCTCTTTTTGACACCAGGGTAGATACATAAACACATTAGGTTTGGTGAAGTAAAACTTTGAAAGTAATTAAAACTTTTCAGTAAAGGAGTTACCTGCACAAAAGGTAACAATGCATCACTTTTTCTCGGGCCCTACCAAATGAACGGAGCTACAGGTGTAAAGAAAGTGACCTAAAAGTCAGGATCTTTCTCTCACCCCCTGCTGTTTCTTCTTAAAATCTGTTTCTTTCAAGTCATCCTACTTCATGAAAGTGCAGCTCTAAACAACTTACCAGAATGGTAAGTAATGGTCTGTGCCATTCTACTGTGTGGAAACATCAGTATAACAGAACGAAGGCATTCAGTGAAGTGGAAATCAGCAATCAGTGCCTCGCTCAGGGTTGAGGATGTTTAACATTTTGAGGACAGAATATTCCCTCCCATTAACTTCCTCCACCCACTAAACACCAACATTGCAATCAGAAGCCCATTTCTCAAGTCTCCAGGCAGCTGGCACCATGAGAGCTCACAAAAGTGGTCACACGCAGGTTCAGAGCCACATAGACTAAGATGACCCCGGCTTCTCTTGGACAGACACTGCTCTTCATTCTCACCTCAGAGGTGCAGTGGTCAATCTTATCATTCCTCTCTGTAGTGGATGCATGTTTGATGTTTCTCACCTGTACTGCTCCAGTAGCTGCATGGCCTGGTGCTCTTGAGGATGCCTCCTCATGTGGCTCTTTAAACTGTTCATGTTGGTGGTGGCAAAATCACAGCTACAACACCTGGCAGACAGAGAAAGAGAGAGATGAGAGAACATGGAGATAGAGCGGCTAGTTTAACAAGCTGCCTTTTGAGGTCGTCGAGTTGCTTCTTTACACTTGTAGCCTGAAGGGAGATAAGGGATTTACAGCAAAACAGAGAGGAAATTGCCACTCTAAGAAAAACAAAAAAATCATAATGTTTCCACTTTGTTGCACTTTGGATGTTGCTGCTTTTTCAGTTGCTAATACTCAAGTTCCAGTTCTTTATTGTCATGTGTATGACAATTACAGTGAAGCAGTGGTAGGAAATGAAATTCTTAGATCTCAGACTGCCTCCAACAGTGCTCATACAAATATGTATAAAGAGAAATCACAGAAATGGAACGAAATCCCATTAGAATTTAAGACATAAAATAGGGCAGTAGCTAAAATATCAGAATATAAAATGAAATATAAAATCAAATATAATACTGCGGTAGACAGATGAATAATGGAAAAACAACAATATACCAGAAAAATATAAATAACAATATTGTACGAGGTCTGCAGACAGATGCTGCACTCAACTCACAGCCATTTGCACTGCATTAAAAAAAAAAAACAGACAAAACAAACAGCTGTACTTTCTAATGCGAGGTTTACTGGGGATACAATACTAATAAGACAGATTTTTACCAACTGAAGACAATTAATGAAAGAGACTTTTCAGAACAGCACACTGTTCCAATATAGAGGAATTGTTTAGATTTATTTCATTTAGACAAAATAGGATTATCCATTACTTTTGTAAATATGTTCCATCATGATGCTGTTCAGTCTTAAACTTAGATATTTCAGCTTCTGCCATAACTGTTTCAACAAGTGTGCAAGGTGGGCTGATATAATTTGAAACCTCAGTATTCCAACAACATTGTCCTGTGGATGTTTCGGACTACAAGGAGAGAACTGCTACTATATCCTAACAAATACATGTCTGTTTAATTAGTGTGCTGCCTGTGGCTTTTGGTGGGATAGCTGGAAAATAACACCTTGCCTGAAGGAAGTTAAAGACATTTTAAGGCCCTGCTTCCAGCTTTGGGCATTTGGAGAGGCCAACTGCATGATACAGAAGTTGTGTATTTGGCTGTGTTCTGGTTTAAAATTATGTTTGGAACACAGTGTGCATACAAATGTACAGTGGAGAAGCAGAATATGGTTCAGTAGTAGTTTTACTGTGTGTGATTTGTTTTGTTTTCTGTGAAAACTCGATTAAGGTGCTGGTACAGGTGACATTTTTGGATTGAACCCCCTGTTTCCAGTCTTTATGCTAAGCTAAGCTGAGCCAATGCTGGGTGTAATTTTATATTTATCATATAGACACAAGTGTGAGTGATCTTCTCATCAAACATAATGTGTAAATTAAAGCATTTCATAAGTTTGAAATCTGCCGTGTTTCCTGAGGATAACGCAATAAAATATTAATAATACGGTTAACAAGAACAATATCAATGTCCTCTATAAAAATCACATATTCTCTTTATGCACACTACAGAAAATCAAAGCCTTACCAATAACTCAGGCTGGAATTAAATGAATCACAATGTAAAAGCTGGCTGGTGAAGCCATTTGTTAAACTCACACTGGCTGCAACAGGAACAGAAAAAAAATTAATTAAGTCTTCAATGACCGCTAACACTACTAAACAGAATACATCAATGGAAATAATGGGATTTACTTCAGAGAAAATTCATACTACCAAGTGCATACCAACAGCCTGTGATAGTGCTTCAGACAATTTTCTCTTTTTACATCTAAATTCACTGCAAGTGGATACAATAAGCAAAATCATTACCTGTCCAACTGAGTCTTCTGAGAAAAAGTCCATGATCCTTACCACCAAACTTCATCTCACACATTTAGAAACGCGTTGTTTCTGACATTACTTCAGTACAGTCACAAAGAATAGTAGACTTTTGATTATTCTTTGACTTCAGTGATGGAGAACAATGAATATGAAGATGTTTCATCAACTCAAAGACTGTATGTAAATACTGAGTTTCTATCTACAGACGTTTTCTTTGATGCCAAGTGTGAATGTTCTCGTTTTCACCTCTTTGAATAAAGTTGTTCAAATATTTATATCTGGATCATCCAGTATTTCCTAACTCCACTTTTGCTCTCACACCATTGGCTCACAGGATGGTTGACCATTCTGGTTAGAAACAGCAATTAGATGCCAGCTGACCTTTTCCAGAGAAGAGAGAAAATACCAGTCTGTGTGTGTATTTTCATATGAACATTTGACCTTAGAACAGAGGCGACAGCATACTGTTAAGAAAGCTGCCGCAAACACCCATATGTGTTCATACCTCAGGGCAGCTTTGTGTTAACACAAAGGCCGAGTGCTAATACAGAGTGGGGCAGAGAGACACAGTGAGACACTGTGAGAAAGTGTGATTGTGCCTACACAGTGAGATCTCAGTGCAGATCAGAGCATTACTGAGCATGTACTGCCATCTAATGCACTGTTCTAAAATGACAAGTACAGCTCGTGCCCATCTTTAAGTAAAGGCACTTGAATGGGAACCAGCTCATAAAAAGCTAGTCTTGTTGTTGGTTAGCTCACTCTGCCTGAAAGAGGAACTGAAAACTGAAAATGCAGTATTCACTGACCACTAACACTGAAACTGAAATAAAACCAAAAAAAATATTCTATGCACTTTAAGCTGGTGCCAGCAACATTTTTACAGTATATCTAATATAAGCTGAACTTCTAATATCTGGGAAAAAACATTAAAGATTGCAAATTTCTGAAATGGATAACAGAAGACTGGAAAGTTGATAACCAATTTGCAACAGATAAGAAATATGCAATCATGGTACAGAAGTACAGAGATTAGTGTCTACTTCATGAACGCATTGTCATTATATCGATGTAATGGATGCATCTATCGGTTACATATTCAAACAACAAATTACAATATGGTAACAAAAACAAACAAAACAGAGCAATTTCAACTTCAACTGCAAACTTTAAAGTTGTTTGTTGAAAAAAAAAAAATGAACACTGTTAAAGAAGGAAGAATAGAACACAAACAATATGGAGAATAAAGCTACAGTATGTGCCGCCCATTAAAACTACTGTCATGGCAACTGTTAACATGAACACTCCAATAAAAACAATATTACCCCACCAAGAAATTAAAAGCACAGAGATTATATTTAACAATACAGAAATGGTGGTAGAGAGGACGATGAAACTGATTTACCTGTATTAATTTGATTTCACATTCATTTAAAATGAGCTAGGTTTTGTTTGACAACGGCTGAATTCTTTTTTAAATCTTGCCACCTTTGGTAGTTTCAATGCGTGGTGAAACCTGCAATGTGAAAAAAAGTGGCTGAGCCTAAGACTGTCTCAGATCCTTTTAGTGTGAGGGATTGGCGCATGTTCAGTGATTCCCTCACTGGATGTACTACACAGTGAATTTGAACCCTGAGCGACAGTTGTTGAGTCACTGAAGCCCGGTCCGCTCCCTCTCATGTCCTGAAGTAGGAAGTATTACCAAATATTTTTTGCAATAATTTGATGTTGCAAAAATGTATGTGCTGTACATAATAGGGTAGGACTTTAGTCTTTTAGTTGTTATAGCAGCTTTCACAGTGCAAACAGTATCTTCATCCAACTAAAATCTCAGCTCAATGGCTTATCCTTCACAAATGACCATTCTCAGTTCACTAGTTAGTGAGCTGAACTGAACATTTGTCCGTGTTTCAGTTCAGTAAGTGGGACTACACAGTCAGAGCTCCTGAATGTTTCGTGAACAAATCTTTTGATCGCATCTTTCTTAATAAACCGACTCTAGTGATTCCTTACACTGATTCCGAGTGATTCCTAGTTACTGTTATTAAAACAAATTCAAAATGCTAATGAACCCAAACCCTACACCAGTTTCTGCATGGAACGGTAGGACTCTCAAAGGCCTTTCGTTTAATCAGTTCAGTCACTTCAAGACTTCATTTAGGACTTGTGGACACTTATTTACTCTGAATTGGTCAGTGAGAAGTATTAATACTTGCACTGAGGTGACAGTGGTGCATTTCTACAGGTTTTTGCAACAACTCACCGATAAGGCTTGTCAGAGTTATGAATCCGCCGGTGATTCCTCACCCCAACATATGTAGAGCTGGTGTAGTCGCATACGTCGCACTTATACATCTTCTGCATACCACATTCTGTAAGAGAGGACAAATGAAACAGATCTACAACTTCCTGAAAACACTGATAAAAATGATATGGCAATATGAGCAACAGAACAGTGGCATGGAGGGAAAGCTCTGATGAGGGAGGATGATGGGTGTCAGCTAGTCATTTAAATATCTATCTATCTTCCTATGGTTACAGATAATGAGGCCATAAAAACCCATCTTACCTTCATCTGTTACCCGCTCAGCTTCTTCCACCATGGCCATGGTCTCAGTGACTGGTGTGAGGGCTGCCATGTCACTGCTGAAGCTATGATGCTCCCTTTCATGATTTCTTAGCTGACTCTAAGCAAGGAAAAGACACACATAAGATATCTACACAAAGAAATGACATTGTACAGTATACAGTTGACATTAAAAGCAGCTTTTCAAATATACTTATATATATATATATACACACAGCAATTTAGGACCTGCTAGCTAAACAAAAAACAGTCAAATTTCATGTTCTATTTTCACATAACTACCTAAATGCAGTAAGTAATTGAGGTTATTTTATAAGAAAAATAATAAATAAATAGAATCTATGTGGCTGTAAAATGGTTAACCTATTTATTTAGATGGGTCATGTGTGGTCTTGATGCAATAAAAAATAAATCCAAAAAGGCACAGTAGATATAGAGGTATTGACAAAAGATGAAAAACATATTATCTCCTGTTAAAATATTCTATGACAAATTAGGTTTTGTACAAGTCAGTCCCAGCAGAATATCTAAACTGCAGGCAAACTTCAGGGATGCACGGTTTAACAGGACCACTAACTTACTAATGCCACCTCTGGAGCAGATATAACGCCAGTGGGTCACCTTCACTCTTAGGAGAAATTTTCATAGCCTAACTCCCGAATCTGTTGGATAACATGATGAACTTGATGAATGATGAATAATCTTTGCTGCACATCTCTGCTGGAGTCCCATGATAGTAGTGGAATCAATAGTTTTCTCCTTTGCCTGTATCATTGAACCAAGGCAAACTGTTATTGCAGTGCTGTGTCAGGCTTTTCTAACTTTCACCTTTTACTAACGAGGTCTCTCAATTCGCAGTAAAGTTAAGTAATTTCACTTAACTTTTAGGTCTTAACTCATATTTGTTCATATAGGTTACTGAGAAACAGAAACAGAAACAGACATTGACAGGAGAGAAAACTCATCCAACATTTGTGTTGGGGGACGTTGAAAGACACACACCTCCACATGTATGTAGGTGCATACGTTTGTGATTGTGGGGGGAAGAGCAGTGAACATAAAATACACTTTGACCTTTGCTCTCATCCAATAAAAACTGTCACCTCTTCTCTCAGACTGATGGGCGAGCTGGCAGGAACAAGCTGATTAAAGACCACAATCACATGTTTATATGTCGCAATTTGCTCTGATTTAGGAGCAGACAATATGGATAACATCCTCCATCATATGTGATGGGGCTGAAACTAATGATTTTCATTACTGATTAACCTGCTGATTATTTTCTCACCAAATCGTTTTGCCCGTAAAATGTCAGAACTTAGTGAAAAACACCCATAATAATTTCCCAGAATCCAACATAACATCAAACTGCCTCTTTTATTCCACCAAAAGCCCAAATCTCATTATTCATGTCACTGTCATATATGAAGGAAAACAAAAGCATGAAACTGAGAAGAGAATGTTTGGCATTTTAACTTGGAAAATATCCTAAACAAAGTAGTAAAGCAGTCGTTGCCAATTGATTATTGTTGAATGACTAATCGTTTCATTGCCTAATTGCTTCAGCTCTAAACTGTAATACATAATTATATATTATATTATATATAATTACATATTGTGGTATCAATGTGTATTATGATGTAATAAATCATAATAAATCATATGCAAAACATATGTTGAAGAAAGGTCGGAGCTGTAGCCTATATTGACTGAAAAGATATGAGGGGAGTGTCGGAACCTGTTTTATACAGTCCATGATTGGAGCTGGTTTGGTTTCAAAAACAGCCGAAAACTACACATACAAAAAAACTAATGCCGTGATATAACACCATCACCGCCTAAAGAGTGAAAAATACCATGATATTAATTTTAGCCCATATTGCCCAGCCATACCCACAATGGTCTAATGGAGTGCTCTGTCACAAGAATTTCCTTCAGGATTAATAAGGTTCTTATCTTATATTAATATAACCACAGATTAAAAACCCTGACATTTGAAAGGTTTACATTTTTTCATAGTACAACCCAGATCTCAAAACAGTTGGAACACGAGCAACAATAAGACACAAGACTGTGAAAGTTGTGGACTGATCCAAAAACACCTGTTTGGATCATTCCACAGGTAAACAGGTTCTTTGGTAACAGGTGATAGTATCACGATTGGGTATGAAAGGGACATCCTGGAAGGACTCAAGCAAGCAAGGATGGGGCGAGGTTCAACACAAACACATGATCGTAGAAAGGATATTATTACATGGACTTGGGAAGACTTTGTCGGTAAACACAGTTTGTTTGCTAAAGATTGCACTCTGTTTTCATTTATATTTTACACAGCGTCCCTACTTTTTTGGAATCAGGGTTGTATATATGACTACATGGCCTAACCTTAGTCTCATTAAATCTTAATCTTTATGTAAGCATTCTAATCCTGGTTTCTGTAAAATGTGTTTTGAGAAAAATAATGAGGACATGGACAAAAACAATAATTATAAGTGTAGGGGTCCAGCTGTTGGTGTGAAACACAGTACAGCACAAGTGAGCCTGAGGAAACAAAGCAGTGGACTGCCAGAGTTATATTTTCTGGGAAATGCATAAACCATGTCCCTATACAATATGTGGCTCATCATGGCCTGAACTTCTGCCATTCTACCATAATGAAAACCCATACAATACCAGCTACCTCAATGGATTCCTAAACACTGATCATAGTAAAAAAAAAAAAAAATTATATATTAGTTAAATAATCTGGTTAATGGATTCCATCTGAAATAACAGGATTAAAATGTTGCATGTGACCATTGACATCTCCTCACCTTGTAGTGGAAGGCATCTGGGCAGAGCTTGCACTGGTACATCCTGGTCTTGCAGTGGTGGATCATATGGCTCTCCAGGTCCTTACTGTCCGAGGCAATGTGCTCACAGATGGGACACTGATATGGCTGCCTCTGCCTGTGCACCCGCAGGTGCTGTTTAATGTAGCCCTTATTGCCGCTGCTGTAGCGACACAGGCGGCAGCGGTACGGTCTTTCACTGCCAGGGATGTAGTCCACCAGACCACCATCAGGAGTGGAAACCAAACTGTCCATTCCTGGGATGTAACTCCCAGATCCGTTCCCTGTGACCACACCGGCCACGGCTCCGTTTTGGAACTGTGCGTTGTCCTGCAGCTCTTTTAAGATGTCCTCGTCTGAGGCATTCTGGTCTGAGCGCTCTCTCAGTCTTTCAATGACGGTGAGCAGTGACAGGCTGATGCCAGCTTTAGTGGCAGGGCTCTCATCTCCCTCTCCCAGTCCAAGGGACCCCAAATCTTCCTCTCTGCCCTTGCTATGAAGCTCCAAGTCCAATAGAGCTGCTGCTGACCCTACGTCAGCAGCCCTCTGTCCAGCTGTTGTCACCTCTACGAGTTTATGGCTCGTGTTTTGGCTCTGAGCCTGGGCTGTAATGGTCTTCAGACTTACCTTCGCACTGGAGGTGGGGAGCTCGGGGGTCCTCATAGGCATAGCTACCAGCGCCTCAGCAGCCAGAGAGTGCAGGCGGAGAGACTCTGAATGTGTTCTCTTGCGACCAGCTGGGGGAACATTTTCATCCCGTGGTGAGTCGCTACTTTCAGCGGCAGAGGATTTAATATTAGCTCCTACTTGCTGGCTGTCAGTAGTGCTACCTGCACTGCAGCTGGGAACCACCTCATCCTTTACCACTCCCACATGATCCTGCTCTTCTTCCTCTACATCCAGTAAGCTCTTGTTCCTGTCCACGTCCGGGCTGAGAAGAAGTGGGTTAGTCGCCATGACTGAATCCTCAGCTGAAGGAAGGCGTTCTACAATCACGTTGATATGGCCAGCACTGTTGGGACTGCTGTTGATTATCTTCTGAGCTGATGACAGTAAGCTGTCCGTGATAGAGTTACTGTCATGGTGGCTATCAATCTCCACCTCAGACTCGGCCTCTGTCGTCACCTGCACCTCCACCACTGGCTCCTCAGACGTCAGGTCTTTGATTGGGTACACACTCTCCTCCTCTTCCTCTGCTGTTTTCGGACTTTCATCAAGATTAGAAATAGGATGAGTCAACACATCCTGTTTGTTCTCAATACCCAATGGAGCAGCAAACAGCTGTAGCTTGAAGGCAGTGGGCAGCTTTTGCAGGCTTTTATCTTGAAGAACTGGGGAAAGAACGACTATTTCCTCTCGGGTCCCAGCAGTGTTAGCTGCAGGCTGGGCCTCTTTCCTTGTGGGAGTCTCGTCTTCATCCTCAAAGATGGGGTAAGAACAGTCGACCAGGCCAGCGTGCTTCCAGGCGTGGGTCTTGAGCATTCGCTGCTGACTACACACATAGCTGCAGATCAGGCAACGGTACAATCCATACTCCTCGTAGCTATACCATTTCTTCTTCTGTGGTAGTTCCTTAGAACTGTCCACTGAGCTTTTGATCACCTCAGTTCCTGTGTTGGCATTATTCCCAGTCCAGTCCCCATCCTGCTTTCTTAAAGCCTCGTCCGTGCCCTCAGTGCAGGTATCCGACAGAGTGGAATTCTTCTTCAGGTTGTCACCGTTGTTGAAGTGCAGCCTGACATGTGCCTCCAGCTGCCCCTGGTCTCTGGAGGTAAAGCGACACTCGGAGCACATGAGGATAAGATCACTGTGCTGCTCATTGTGCTGCTTCAGGTGTTCTTTCAGCAGGGGCAACGTCTGGGAGAGATAGGGGCAGAGGCTACACTGATAGCATGTCACTGTCCGCTTCTGCTCGCTGCTGTTGGGCTTGCCAGCTACCTCCGTGGCCGTGGAGGTGATGTTGTTGTTACTGTCACCTGACACAGGTGAAGACAGAGCGTCATCAGCCGTGCTGCAATCTAATCTCACCTCCTCTACGCTCTCCTGCTCCTTAGAGTTCCTCTTAATTTTCTTATAAGGAGAGCCTCCTCTGCTCCCCCTCGTCCCCTCCACACCTCCCCCTGCAGAAGAGGCCTGTTGGATTACTCTTTTCTGTCCCGTCAAGGTACAGCGGCGCTGGGGCCGCTTCTCCACAATTTTGCTGAGCTTCTCAATTACTTGGATGAGGGAATCTGCAGCTTGTTTCTGCTGAAAACTCTGGGAGGTGTCCTCTACCACTTGCTGTGTTTGGGTTTGGGAGAGGGATTCCAGTACTGACGGTGTGGAGGAGGAAGAGGAGGTGCTGGAGGAGTGTGTGATGAGTACAGCCACATTGCTGATCTCCTCCATGACCTGGCAGACAGCAGGGAACAAAGAAATGAGTGTGCAAACTGGTTGGTGGTGTATGATACATTAGATTTAAACAGATGTGATTCCTTCTTACTAAATATGGATACAGATAATTTTGAAATATTAAAATGATCCTCCAGAATGTTATTCATGTCAGGGTGCCTATGAAACAGCATTTAAAATTTCATATGACACTTAAACTCATTCATAGTCAATTAGAATTTTTTGTTTAAGATAAAATCTTCTGTGTTCTAGTTGAATGACATCAACATTGACAACCTACCTGCTTTGCCATGAGCTTACTAATGACTCACAACACCCACCATTATTTAAGAGTAAATTTTGTCTATGAAACAATCAACATAGATTATCCAGCTACAGTTTTCCCTACACTATTTTTTCCACTCAATCATTCCATCTTTAAAATACTATATATATAATGTAGCTCGAGAAGCTAGTTAAGAGACTAGTTTGTGGTTCAAGGGTTTGTGTTGACTTACAGTATTTTACATTTGCGTTGGCTCAATTTTCACAACAAAAACAACAAAGTTAGATTTTGGAAAACTTTTAACACAAAATGTGTTCGTATTCTTGGGTAATAGATCACACAGTAAGTTTATCAGCCCACCACAACTGTGTACATGGATGTGTTCATCCCTGAATTTGAACCATTGCTGAAATGCAAAACCAAATATGCCGTGTTACTGTAATTATAAATGTTTTAGTCTAGAGCCTGATGTAACACTGCAGTAAATCCTACATTCATGTAAACCAAATAATGTTTGCAACCGTGAGTTTCTGCAACGAAAAGGAAAGAAGGAATTGCATGTTTTCCTTCTCCATTAATGACATACATTTGTAATATATGGCAGTGGTGGTCAAGTAATTAGCACGTATGTTGCTGTACTGCCTACCAAGGTAAATAACAAAATAAAGACTAAAATAGGGTTGAAATAAGGACAAATGCAAAAAGATGTTGCGTATTCAGTATTCAACTGTGTTCTTAATAATAAGCACTGATACTCGTGCTAATATACTATGTGTACGTATCCTGAGCATGTGATTTATAGTTTTGCACTTCAGTCAGTCTGCCAGTTCACATGAAGAGTTTTGCACAGTGAACGAGAGCAAAAGCTACTGAAAATAGCTGCAAGTGAGTGCTGTTAAATTTCCATATGAGTATTTGGTCTCCGTCGAGAAAGCAAAACTATTTATATCCACTGAGGAATAAATATGTATTTTTTCCAGGTAAAAAGAAATGAATTACTGACCATACTTACACTTTGCACCACAGTATTTATTAAGGGTCTACTGAGGGGACTGGCTGTTTAAAAGAAAAGGGAAGTAGGCCAAATGACCCCCATGACAAGTGTGATAGCTTAACTCATTCATGATAAGCCCTTTCACTGCTGGTCAATAGACAGACTTTCAAACACGTGCACCATGTGCATCTGTTTACAAACTAAGCCTAAGGGATTGTGGTTCAAGGCCTTTCATCTGTGCAAGTCCAACATGTTCCTCCTTCTCACTTTCTGACCACAATTCCCCTTCCTCTTTTTCCCCACTTCTGCATCTGCGTGACTATATCAAAACAGGAGGATACAAATTTGGAGAAGAGTCACCACATGCAAGAACTAGTGGCTGACCCAGGTTAAAAAAAAAAAAGAAAAGGAGTGGAGATACACTTATTAGCACTGGATCCAAGAATAGTTCAGTCAATAATAATGGATTTCTTCTATTGGAAATATCTTATCCAAACACAGCAAGTCTTCTAAATAAACAACTGAGTAAAGTTTGTCACTTGCAAAGATAAAAGCTGGGCCTTCTGTGAGACATCTGATAGACAGATGAGTTTCACTGTGACTGTGGTCAGTGCAGGCTGTCTATAGACCCCATCATGTGCTTTTAACCGGTCTCAGATGAGCACCTGCTATGTCAGGATCTAAAAATATTTCATCCACCTTCTTTCCCCTGTAGGATGAAGTTGGACACAGGCTCCCAGCTCACACTGAAACATCGAATAACCACTTGTCCCAGTTTACTGACTGCTGTTTGCTGACACACTGTAAGTGCTTCGACACCAAACTCTCATATGGAGAAAAAACTACATTTGAGTGAGAAGCAGCAGGACACACACTGCTAGCTTCACAGCTAGCCTCACAGCTTGGTGACTCAAGCACATACACACAGACAGACACACGAGTCTCTCAGTGCTAGCAGTCACACATGAATGTACAAGGACGTTTTCATGCTCTTCTCCGTTAATAAGTGACGGATACGCGCGTGACTGTGTTTTAATAAAAAACATACTCACTGACACGGAAAAGCTCGACGCTCTTTGTCCTCAACGCATAAAACCGCTTTGTTTTATTCGTTAGCCATAAAAAACTGGCCTCCCTCTCTCCCACATTGCAAAATGGCGAGGATGGAATATCAGTCACGTGACCTGGAGTTTGGGTCAGGTGACCGACGCAGAGCGATGATTGACAGGACGTCTGATGCCGCCTTCACGTGTCGCTCGTAAAAACACGTTTTTTCGAACCGCTTTCAGTGCTTCTAGGGGTTGAGTGAAGTTTTATAAATTAAGCGACCAATACCATCAAAGCAAAGCAAAATAAGGATACTACAAGATAAAAGCTACCCAAGCTATAGCTCATCGTTCATCCTGCAGTCGTCTGGTAAGGCAGAGGAATGCTGTTCCACCAGACGACAGGGCAGCTTTTTACCTCAGGCTGTGAGAACCCGTAACTCCCCCTCACCCTACACACGCCACCATAAATACATGACATGGCATTGTAGATTAAGACTGAAGACATCAACACAAAGAACACATATTTGTTATTTATGTATTTATTTATATTTATTGCAAAAAAGTGTAAACAAAGCAAAATATGTTTTATAAATATTCATCAACTAAAGTTCAAACAGTACAGCATTCTGCATGAAAAGAGTTGAATCACAATGGTTGTTTCATAAAAACATTACAAATAAATTGTGTGTAAAGTGTACAATCTTATTTTTAGTGTTTAAACATTGCGAGCATTTCCATGTTGTAACATTATTTCTTTGTATAACTGCTCTAGTTGGAGAGGAGAGCCGTGGGTGAAGTAGTGCGAACTGGACAAAAGCCGGGGCTTGATCGACCCCGCCTGAGCGGAGGTGTCGGATAGCTGAAAGACCCCAAACACCCAATGACCGCGAGTAACCTCACTGATGATATATCCCTGTGCATCAAAAGATTTATGACTGACTCAACCAATAACTGTCAGAGACACACGCGCTGACCACCAGGAACCGAATGATGACAACTGGAAAGACAGAGGGACAGTATCATCATTGGATACATCATTTCAGTGATAGTATGTTCTCTTGAAAATGCTGGTGAAACCTGCTGAGGTTGGGTGCAGAGGACCTCCTAACAACTCTGACAGCCAGTTGCCGCTGCTCGTCAGGTCTTTAATGGACGACCTGACTGTGGCAACTACTGTTACATACCATCTATCCCAAAGTACTGATTGCCTGGACTTAAATGAGCTTTAACCCAATGAAGTCATGATCCCTGGTGCTGAAGTCCATTGATAAATTTGGCACCACCCAGATAATTGCAGTGGATATGTCAGGTAAGCCAGGTAAGTTTTAAGGCCTG
Source organism: Holacanthus passer (assembly GCA_025331565.1). Lineage (NCBI taxonomy): Eukaryota > Metazoa > Chordata > Actinopteri > Pomacanthidae > Holacanthus > Holacanthus passer. The sequence continues at coordinate 709,806 of JAFREQ010000075.1, forward strand.
GGTTCTGGATTTATCGGCATGGCCTTCTCTCCAGGTTTCTCTGGCTCCTCTTGGTTTATGAGGTCCCAATCTCTACAGTGTAGAAGATCAGCAGGTCCTTCTGGCGAAAGTACCTCGGAGCCTGCGCAGCAAGCTGAAGCTGCCCATCAGCAGTCTGAATGAAGAATTCATGGTGACCCATAGGCACACCAGGGCTCAGCTGTTGGAGAAGCCAACACCAGCTGCCAGGCCCATCTCTACTGGCCTGGTTGCAACGGCACAAGTATGGGAACTAAAAGTCAACTAGGGTAAGCAACTTAAGTTCCCAGTAAACAGTGCAACAAAAACACTGAGAACACGCATGGTGCTACTCCAAGCAAGACATCCACCTAGATGTCACCGTCCTGTGGAAGGCGAGAGTAAGAGAGTAAAGTACAGTATTCTGTGCTTGTAGAGCACTACGCCGACAGTGGGTGGCGAGCGAGGTGCAAGCTCAAGTGGGATGTCGAGGGTTCACCAGCCAGTCCCTCTGCAGGGCCTGCAACTAGGTAGGCATGACCAGGGCCATCAGGTGAAGGGCCATCAAATTTGTCAGTGATAAGGTGGAAATGGCCACAAGGTGGTGATGGATTAGGAGAGGAGAGCCCGGATGTGGTGCATTACCTGGACACCAACACCTATTACCTGCTACTATGGGGCTAAATGATGTTAGTGCTACTAAGAAAAGGTTCATTGTCAACAGGACACTGCTTGTAACAACTGTATGAAGAGGATGTACTGTGAGTGAGCATGCCACATAAGCTTATATACATTTTACATAATATAAAACAGTATAAAATATGGCAATGAACATCTGTGAGCACAGATAAATCTGTCAATTATATTTTAAAGAATCACTTTTTAAAACAATTTTTTGGCATCCAAAGGAATGTTGTCTGTCCACTAGCTAAATCAAATTCTGCTGCATTTTCCCTACAATTACAATTTCACTTCAACTACAATTTACTAAAACTCAAATTAGTGCCTTACTCCAACGCTCCATATTACAGCTGTATTATTTTCTGACACTGACACAGACAAACGTGAGAAAAGAAAGTGAACTGGGAAGCAGAGCAATTCTTGGAATGAAAACAATGCTTCAAAATGAAAATTACATTATTGTATGTAATTAGTGAGAAAGACGCAATTTTGCGCGTACATTACTATAATATGTGAAGCTAAAAGGAAGCAAAGACATGTTCTCATTTAACAATGACCATTAACCATGGTCTTGCCATGATGTGATCAATGGTCAGTGCTTCTGTAAGTCACATAGAAATGAACCATCAAAATGTTGGCACTGAAAGGCATGGGGTATATAGGTGTCTATCATCTGTGATGGTGTTATTTGTTGAAGATTTTGTGGGAAGGTAACGACTAAAACACACTAGTTTTAGGAAAGACATAAGATACTTTCCTATAAACATTGTTACAGAGAATACTGACAGAAACAGCTGCTCTCTTGGAAGTTTCATGCTTTTTAAAAAATGTGACATGTTTCCATTTCTTTTATTTATAGGCCAGTTTTCTGTAGCATATATGTATATTAATGCTTGCACTTGATCATTACCTTAAGGAATGTAAATTCTGTTGTGCATTTGTGCACGACTCCATCCACAAAAGAATATGCCTTCACAAGATATGGAATTAAAATGGGGAAATACTACAGATATAATACTAAGAAAAGAGAGAGGAAAATATAACTTTTGTGTGTGTGTGTGTGTGTGTGTTTATATCCCAGTGGATTTTAACCTGATTGTACACCAAACCATGGAGACTTCCTGTCACCATGGGGTGTGTGTGTCTGTGTGCGTGTGTGTAAGAGGCTATTCGGTTGGCATGATGTCTCTCTCTTGCTAAATGATCAGCTGACCAACTCACTTCATATTCAGTTTGGTCATATTTGTATTGGCATAGAGCTGGTGGGATGATGGTTATTCGCATTTTTGGGTTTATATGAGCTAAATCATCATCAGCACATAAAAGAAATATCAAAAAAATGCCTTGAAGGACAAGGAAGACCACAAAAATGTATGCTTTTCTAAATGATAAAAGATAGTTTATTTTGGTATTTGATATTGTCTTATGAAGATCAAAGGCATGAACACCATTTCAGCTCCTGAGGCTGAATGTTTCTGAATGTCTCATACTCCAGAAATAAAAATTTTAAGGCGATACAGGAAGCATATCTTTTATTGCTAACATAAAAAAACCTTGCATTTTTCATAAGATGGACTCACAGTCTATATCTTAAATTGCTAATATAATGTTCTCGCTGACTTTTTTGCAGTCAAATTGAGGCTGAATGATTTTTTTTTAGCTGGTATGTAAAATCTTTAATACTCACGATCTCAAAACTGCTCCGAACCTTGAGAGACACATTAAACATATAACCTCTAAAATACCACAGCTGTGTGTTTAGATTGAATAGATTAGGTACACCTTTTTAGAATTTTACTGAGGAATTCAGGTGATGTATATTAATATAATAACTAGACACAAACACACACACACACACACACAATATAATTTGGGCCCAATTGGTGTAAAACAAGCCTGCGCTGAAAACGACATCTTTCATTGTTGGCGTTCTCCATTCATATGTGATTTTTATGAACTGTAATCCCTTCCACCTCCTATTACCCCTGTTGCCTCTCCATCATAGGCACACTGTGGCTGTTCTCTAATCTGAAGTGACAGCCCATATACTTTCACTCACACATTACAGTGTAGCCTTGGGCAACCGAGCCAGCTCCTTTCAAATTGTTGGTTATTTCTATTGAAGTATTAAAGTAATACTTCAGTTTAAGCTATTATTTCAGGGTTTGTTATTTTTTTCCCAACTGCTGAGGGCTGAGTGGGGATTGATTGAATGTGAACGAGGGAAAGAAAGGACACACTGAGATTGAGAGGTCACATTATGACAACTGAGCCATCCTCATGACATCTGAGCATCTGCTGAAGAGGACCCTGAGATGTGGATAAAAGCCATGGAAAAGCTTATTATTTTACCTTGTTAATAATTAATTGAATTTAAATGGTACTCCAGAGATTTATACACTTCTATAAAGTGAAACATATCCTTAATATCAGTCCCTTGCATTGATAGAGCTCTAAAAACATAGGTACCTACACGTCCCACAACACGTTTTCATTAGAACCTCCTTGCCCCCATCCCTCCCTGACACGTCTTTCAAACTCCACACCTCCATCTTTGTAACAAGAGACTTTCTCTTAGAAATTTGTAGTTTCCAAGCCTATGTTGTGATCACCCCAAGTGACATAATCAGGGCTGTTTCCTTACTTTACAATGCTGTTCCAGTGCCAGACAAAACATTATTCAAGTGTATTCAAAGGCTGAGTTGTACTCTGTTGATACAAACACACTTATTCTTAGCGTCTAATAGTGCAAATTAAGATAAATACAGGAGAAAAATGAAGTATATTAAGCTTTTCAGTGCTTCCATACCTATATGGATATTGCAGACTGTCATGTTTATCTGTTACATAAAGCCCCTGAAATCTTGGGGATTTCTCCTCATGTTCATAATTTAATAAGCAACAATCAAAGATAGATGTCACGAAATAAAATCTCTTCATATATGACTTATAAAGAGTTTAAAACTGTAATATACTTTGTCAGAACTATGTAGATGTGGTTTCATCAGATTTGACCGACAGATTAAAATATTGTTAAATTGGTGTACAGAAATGCATGTAACCCTACACATTTCAAATGGGAAAAAAAATATATTCAGAAATATCTCAATTGAAAATGTTGTGCTCATAGAGTACCATAACGAATAATAAGAAGCTGGTTTGGAGAATAGGTTTGCAGGCCTTCTATTTAAAACTGTGAGATGTTGGGCACAGTTTACGAATCTGCAATATCTTTTAGTTTTCCCCACACTGTTCAGATGCTTTGTGAACTGTTATGCAAAGATCACTTCAACTGCACTGCTGTTTTTTTTTTTCTCTAAAATTTGTTTTGTTTTTTCCAAACAGTTCTCTTTACTTTTCACAGAAATTGCCACCAAGAAAGCACAGTTAACCAATGCAGAAGAACTCTGTTTGTGTTGTGTTGGCCCATTCTTTAGGTAATATTCAGAGGTGCAGAAGTTTGACTCAATATGAAATCAATATGAAAGCTCATTGTAAATGGTCACACCAGGTTGGTCACCTGAGGAAATGCAGCTGTCACACTTAATGTAAAAAAGAAATTTATTATGCTGAAATGCTCAGTTGAAATGAAACACTCATCATGTCAAGACAAAACTATAATTTGTCTTTATCTGGATCACTTACACAGTACATGTACCTTCTCTTGCTATTCCAAAGAGTACCACATGGTGGCAGTAGTGACCTTCTGGCCATTAGAAGATGTCAAAGGAGTAAGACAGTCACAAGGAGAGAATATGAATTGAAACAAATTGTTATTTAATGTTTTTAATATTTTGATTTGTTTTTTAATATTTTGATTTGTGATGACTAATTTTTGATTACCGATTTTTTTTTTAATATTATCAATCATCTGTTCAAAACATTAACTTTGAAGGAATGTCTTTTATTAACATCAGTTTCCTTTTTTAACATACCAGTGAAACAAATTTGAAATGTGCATAATTGAAGGAAATAAAGTGACATAACATTTAGAGAGAACCATGATATGGAGAAACAGAAAAGTGATAAGTCACTGAGGCAGAGATCAATTCATAGATTTCATTATTACTTAATTTGTATATTTTGTTGTGCAGAGATCGGGGGTGAGAAAAAAATGAGACAAAAGAGGAGATCTCACAACGAAACCATGAGAGAGGTATAAGGAAAGTGTGCAGAGTCAATGAAGAGAGTAGCTGAGGGACAAAAGGTGAGAAAGGGGAGATGAAGAGAGAGGTCAGGCTGTGGATTTGCTTCTTCTCTTATATTATGTGATGATGGACTGAGGGCTTAGAGAAGGTAGAGAAAGAGGGAAAAAGAAGGAAGAATATATGAAGGAGTGAGAGAGGGGGGGCATATTGTTTTTGTGGCAAATTGATGCGATCCATCTGAACCATGTGACTCCTGCAGCACACTCCCTGAGTGACCAGCGCCACGCCACACCCAAGGGCAACTGGAATTGCATTGTGAGCAGCCCCCTTTTTTTTCAGCTCTTTTCTTTTTTTTTTTTTTAGGCAATAAGAGACGATGTATGTCCTCCATTTTGCCACGGGAGTGAGCAAACAAAACGACAGCCTGTAGTTATATGTATCGCAGTCCTTCTTCCCCTAAAAATATATTCCACTAACACACACACACACCCTCTGAGAGGTGGGCATGTGGCTTGCTTCCCAAGTCATTTTCTTTGGAGTTGCTGCTTTATTGTGTTCGCTGATCCGATTTCCCTTCTTCTCTGGTGTGATTTCTCTTTCTGTTGCCCCGGCCAATCTTACAGCCACGGTTCACCTGGAAAAGAAAAATAGCGTGACCTCTACACCAACACACCAGCACTAACAACAACAACAACAACATGGCATAATAATGCTTTCACTTGAGGAATGGGAAATAATGTGTCTTCATGATCTATCTGGGCCATATCAAATATATGAATCATGTTATTATGGGAGGAATTGGAGGAGACCAGGCTCCGCTGGGCTGCAGTGGAGGGGATTGCTGGGAGAAGCACCAGTGTGTTAGCCAAGGTGTTTTGGCCATGAATGGTGTCGTTACTATGTGAATTCAGAAATGCTTCTCTGTTCAGTTCCCTTTAGGTGTGATTACACTTAAATTGTTGAACATACGCAGCGATAAACAATATTAACAGTTTTCTGTAGTTTTCTCATTGTCAACAAATCCTGTGTGACCAAGACAAAAATCAACAATTAACTTTTCTTTTGTGCATCCAAAGACTGACATATCTTATTCCTCTGTGCCACATGTTCCTTCATTGCAATGAACACAGTCACTGTTGAAGTCAATCCCACGTACCCCATCCAGCAAATGCGATTTAATCGACTGATAAATATAGTCCCCAACAAACTGATAAATATAGTTCCCAACCAACTACTCTTGGATGAGAAACGTGTGCTAAAAATGACAGTGACCAGCTGTTAAATTAAATGTTTTTAATTTAAAAATATATATATATTGAGCCTTTTTATTTGTGAGAGATTTTTAAAGTCTTCAAGTCTTGACTTTGCAAATGGAAAGTGAGTAAAAGAAGAAAAAAAGGGATTCTACCTTAACAGTAACTTAACTGTACAGTAACTCAATTCAAAGTTGCTGTCCCACTCCTCTGTCCTTGGCTCCCCTCCAACAAAACTAATGCAATATTATCATGAGATGCTGCCTGCTATCAGTAAGGAAGAACAGAGCCAAAGAAACATTCCCTTCTCTGAGAAATCCAGGTGAGAGACATCTACGTATTTATCGCTTTTCCTCTCTCGCGTCTAATTTAAATTTGAAGTTTTCAGACAAGAAAAAAAGAAAAGTCAGAGGCTGCAGCGACATTAGCGACATTATAGGGCCTGTTATCCCTCAGCCAGGGAAATTAATTACTTATTGATCAAGAGAGCGGGTGAATAAAATGAAGTGAATTAATAAATAAGTGAATAGATAGCAGAGAGCGGGCCATAGGTGGGCTACTTGTTCACATTTGCAAACATCATGGTTGACAGATTCCATTTGTTTTCCATTTCATTACTACCAAAACAGGGCCCAACACACAGTGGAACTTCAGAGTTCATTTGTTAAAATGTGATACTTATAAAAAGGAAAAAGAGCTGGGAAGTTGAGGACAGCTCTTATATGAAACGCTCCATGCTAATATGTTAAGTTTTGTAATAAACTCCTGCAGAACGACATTAAAATCCATGTTTAAAGGCGCAATTAAGATTTCCTCCTTTAAATGATTAGTTGTTTGAATTATACAAACAGTTAGGTGGCGATACTTTTATCTTCCCTTTTAATAAATGTCCCTGCTGCTGGAAAGTTGTGCGCTGATTGGATCCTCCCTTAAAACTTGCTAAGTACATATCATTAGGCCTTAGTACAGGATGGTCCGGCTAATAAACAATTATTTATAACAAATTATTGCCTAATGTATTAAATTAACAACTTGCAGCATGTGAGATTTATACACCATGCTTGCCACATTTATTACATTTACTTAAGGTATTCAGCCGCGCGCATTTGGTGTAAAACACATCTTTTTTTATAGACGGTGCTTTATGGTGGAATATGTGAGATTAACAGTGTGAAGTGTGTTTTTGTTTGGTTGATTTATGGACACCATAAAGTCATGTTTATTGGGCCGGTGCAAATAATTAAATGGTGGAGTTTTAAGTGCAATATTCACCTAATGTAGAAACAGAACGAAAGGAAATATTGCCTCGTAAAGTCAGAGTTATCTCCAAAGTCAAGGAGTCAAAATATTTACATCGATAAATCTGTCCTTAACACCTCGCAGCTAACAGGGGTGGACGGCCCGACCAGTTGGCTTTTGTAGCAGCAGGACTGAGATGAATGTTGGCGGGAGACGCTGCCGTTGTTTTTCACTGCTTCTAATTGCCTTTTTACCCTCCAGTATGGAGAGTTTAGGACAAAGAGGAGGAAAAGTTCCCTAACTACACCAACACACATAGAAACACACACGCAAGCACAGACATGTGCAGAGATGCACAAAAATCCCCTGATTCGATTTGTTTCATTCAGCAGAGAACAGCACGAATACACAACCTGCTGGCCACGAGCAAACATGTACGCAATTCCACGCACACATGTATATGCACAAGAACACACACACACACAGATACCGTATGTGTGTGTACGCTCAAACAAACGTTCGCCCAACTAGGTCAAAAGCTGCAACGACTGTAGAGAGTCAGATTGATTCCTGAAGATATTCATAGTAATCTTAAAATTCCTGCTTGTTGGGTAATAAGACACTTTATCATCACATGTGGTGACAAGGTACATTAGTCTTGACCTGCCACAGGGGGCGAAAAACGGATGCAGTTTGATCACCATAACAACCAGCTTATTGATTATAACAATGTGTGGCTGGGTCATGTATCCACCTCTGATGCTGCTGAGAGAGAGGAGGTGAGGTGAAGAGAAAGAAAGGCAGAAGGGTCCAAAAAGGAGGACAGCGTGTGTGTGTTTGCATGTGCACGATCTGTGTGGTTTGTCTTTGTCTCTCACAGTTGTCAGGCTCCTCTCTCTCTCCAGTCCAGACAGGGACTCTCACATGAAGATAAATGTCTGCTTTGCACAAATCCACACATTCAGAAGTATTCAACAGCCAAACCAGTCAAACTTCGTAGTGCAAGTTTATAGGTTGAATGAATGGAGAGAAAGTGTTTGGTAGACTTATCACTGAACTGATGAGAACACTGACATTGAAATCATCCACGTTTCCTCTGTGGAGCGATGGTTCCAGGGCCCCATCTTCTCCTGTGTCGGCAGAAGTGAGGGCCGTGGCCCTGATGCAGTACCATCATGACACATATCATGGAGCCCTGTTTCAGTTGCTCTGCTGTTCATAACATTTGCTACAGGGATATAGCACAATACAAACCACATAACGTATCAAAGATAGTGAAACATTTCTTTCTCACTTACAGACTATTGCGCCCCTCAGCAGCAGTGCGCTCAGTGCTCAGTGAAAAATATATAGCAGTAAATTGTTTTAATCATCAATTTTGCTGCAGTATAAGTGGGATCAGGGCTGGGGTGGTGGGTGAGACTGGACAGCCAAATCTATTGCCAGACAAGAACACTGATATTTTCAATTTTCAATTTCACAAAACCACGCATTATGTTCAATGACAGTATTTTTGGTGCCCATCCACCATCAACTTCCAAACCCCTTTACTTTCTCCTTAGGCAGATAAAGGACAAACTACTTCCTGCAGTGGCACGACATGCTGGCACTGGATGATGATCAGTCATGAGATGTGGAATATTCCCCTGTGGATGTAATTCCTAAGATAGTAGACCAAGACAGCAGATGGATACATTTGCAGAAAAGAAAAAGCTGAAAAACTTAAGATTCAAGGACAAAGAATAAAAAAAAAAAGTTGATAAAATTGATATTTTAACTTATAATTTCTTAGTTTTGCCTTTGAGTTTGTCCAACTTTACACTCCTGATTCTAAGTCAGAGTAACTCAAATCTGAACACTGTACCACTTGAGATTTCCAAGTTACAATTGTGATAGAATTTTAATTATTTTCATCTTATCACTCTTCCCACAGCTAAAGAACAACAATTCTGCATTTTATCAGTAACTAAGAATCACTCATTTTTGTTGTTTGCACATCTTCAGTTTTTTTTCTTTAAATGGTGATCATTTATATTTCCAAGTTTGAACAATTTTTAATCCATATTTATGCCAAAAGATATGAGTTCTCTCTCTCTCTCTCTCTCTTTATTTTTTTTAGCATATTTGGTCAGGTAAAAATGAACACAGGTAGATCATATCTATCAAGTAGATCATTTAATTTAGCAGTTTAATTATCACATAACACAAAAACTAAGGCCAGATTATTGTCTTCTAATCTGTGTAAAAATGTAGTACTACTACTATATATTTTGTTCCTTTTAATTAGCTGGCATGTCATTGAGGATATTTCATTGATTGTTGGAACCTTCAATCTTAGTACATCAAAGATCATGGAAAAAAGTCATAGATCTTGGAGGTGTGTGTGATTCAATGTCTTCCCTCACAATTTGAAAAACAATTTAATTAATGTTTTTTATCAAACCATTATTTAACCAGGAATTTATTTGAGGTTAAAAAATATCATTTTTGCCAAGTTGGTGAATTACAGACTAACAAACTGAAAAACTCAAGAACTCAAATATTATTATAATACTATTATATATATAAAAAAATTACATCCTTGAAAAACCTCAAAATGTCACTGTAAAACAACAGAACCAGAGACTGTGGACAATGTTAGTGATCTGCTGATGGTATCTATTTTCTCATCATTTAAGAGGTGAGGAACAGGCAGATTTCCTGGAGCCTTGCTGAATTCCTTTTTCTCGCTGACAGACAGAAAGAAAAATGATGAGCGGTAGCCTACAGAATATTGACAGTAACGTGGAATCAATGGAAGAACTAGATATGATTTATATTATTTATAACATATACTGCATTAAAGCTAACTGACCCAACAATAGCAGGCTACTGGCAATATGAGAATTTCTGTGTGTACGTGTGTGTGTGTGTGTGTGTGTGTGTGTTCATGTCCATGCTCACACACAGACACATTCTCATGTACGTGCATCTGTTTACACACACACGCTAGCCGCAGTGCCTGAGCTATGGCCTAATAGGATAATGAATTCAGTGTGTAGAGGCAGCGTAAGGGCCAATGGTGTGTGTTTGTGTGTGTGTGCGGGGCAGCAGTGGGGGTTAATACAACATGATAAATATTTGATTTCTGCTGGGGCCAGTCCCCACCTACAGAATGGGAAATGGCTGTAATGCGATTCAGAACAGATTGTCCTCTGGGAGGGCCTTTGTGTGTTTTGCTCGCTATGCGTGTCTGCGTGAGTGTGTGTTTGTGAGTATAAAGGCCCTGTGACTGCATGTGTATGGCCAGGGGAAATAAAGGAACAAATCGGCTTACAAATCACCACAGCACCACGGCACCACAACAAGCAATGGCCCCTGTCTGACTATCACCACCACCACCAGCAGTGACCCTGAACACAACGATCAAGTTGATACGGGCTCTGACGTGACATTATGTACAGGCTCAGGAGGAAGGAGCTCCACGCTGCTGGCTGGAACGCACTAGTTGAACTAAATGATTAGTGTTCATGTGAAGAAAATGGAATCTCACAAGCATGGCGAGGCCAAAACTAGAAAGATTAGTTTGAGTCAAAACTAATCAGAATTGGATAATACCACATGTGATCTGAACAGCAGTTTAAATCTGTATGGCTTACATCATTTTGAAATACACTATCAAAAATGATCATATCAGTGAAAGATTTGTTGTTGTAAGCACAGAGTGGACTTGCTTCAGTACAGCTCAGTTTCGGACCACTGGAAAACTTCTGGGTATTTATTTGAACATTTTCTTAGAGAAACAGAGAAGAGAAAAGAATTGTCCTATGTGTTAACTTTCTTACTTATGATTATGTTTTGGAAAGTCAAATCACTCACTCAAAGATCGTGGACATTTTGTAACCCAAACCACAATAATATCCTAACCTTTCCTCACCTTACACCTTTAATAACTGTTTTTGGCCACTTGATGGCAGCATAAGAAACTGTAAACACAACTTTGATGTGTTATCACCTTATAAAGTTGATATGGTGAATGTGTTCAGTTGCCTTTATACACATGTGGAGCAACATTAGCATTTATTTGGAGTCATGTTTCTATCCACCTGATGAATATAAGTCTGATACTTACTTTCCTTATAGCTCTGTTTGGCTCTGTAGCTGTCAAATGCTTCACTATGTTCACCAGCAATTGGCTAACTTTGTCTGCAATGAGTGCAATGGGTCTATCGAGCTGAAAACAGTGAGAGTGAATCTGCAGTAAAGTTGCGATGTGTAAAACCAAAACAAAGAGCTGAAAGGTACTAAAATGCTCCACAGAGCCAAAAGGAACTGCAGAGTTGTGTGAGAACTCTCTGTGGGTTCAGCAACCATTTTCAGTTTCAGGCAGTCCTGTGATCCGTTTTTGAAATAAAAATATTGATTATAGCATCCTTAATCAAAGTCGAAACCAAACCACCCGAGCGTGTTCAATGTCATTGGAGTCCTGTGTCATTACACAATAAAGTATGTGGTTCTCTGCTGTACATCACACAGGTGATGTACACACATAACACACAAAACATGGTGCTCGCTGTTCCACTTAGAGACAATATCTAAAAGTTTTAAGGTAAATCCAATGCTGAGATTTTGATTTTTGATTTTTTATTTTGCCTGCATCCAACTAGCACCCAGCTGAATTATACCGCTGTGCAGAGGATGAGTGTTTTGTTTTTATTTTTTTTTTTGTGCTGAAATTGTACTTTTGCTCCATGTTGATTAAACAGTGTTTCTATATTAATACTAGTATTTCGATATTCATAGTATTTCAAGAAGAACTGTCATAACAAATTGATATAGTACAGAACAATGAAATTATCCAGATTCAGGGATAATGACAGAAACATCAACTTGTGATTTTGGGCTGTATAAATGAAACAGAATGCAGAATATTCATGAAATACAATTCAAGTCAAGTCAAGTTAAAAAGCAATTCAAGTCAAGTCTTGAGTAGTTTGTCATGAATATTCTGCAGTGTGTTTGAATATGTGCAGGTATTGATCATGTATATAAAAGTTCATGTGTGGAACAATTTCTATAGGCTCTGCTGGCCAGCCGAGGCCTCGCTGTATTCAGGTCACTGATCTGTCTCTGGAAAGGCTGTAACAGATGTTTACTCTTTAAAGAACCCTGGACACACACTCCAAACAAACACATTTACACTATTGTAACACTTCCCCCCCACACACACACACACACACATCCTCAAACTCAATACTGCAGGGAGCGACTGTTCTGTCTGATATATTTATAGACAAGTGTGCCACACAATCAAGAAACATTTTGTCTTCAAGTGGGGGAAATATGGTTTTGGTGATATTGGGTGGCACGGGAGAGAGGGTAATGATTGATTATAGCCAGACAGAACTCTTGTTGCTAATTTAATCATCGCTGAAAAATGGCAAGAGCAGTTGTGCAACAAACACTCACATACATACACACACTCAAACCCAGGCACACTCCCACTCCCTTGTCTTTTCTTTTTCCTGTTGTGCAATTGTCAGAGCAAATTAATGCAATTAACGTGGCCTTGGGCGGAAAGCGAGGGGTTTTGAGTTTGTCACACTGCAATTCTGTTATCTAGAGATGAAAAAAAAAAAAAAACACACACACACACAATCTTGTTTCTTCAGCTTGGACTATTTTTTCCTTCTTTCAAAGGAACTATCCCTCTCTCGTGTGTGTGCACGCTGTCATCGCATCCCTTCTCATTTGGGATGAGACGGAGACGTTGGCGTCAGCCCCAATGAAATCACTGTTAATGTGTCCTAATGAGTCAGGCACACTGACGCACATGCTGACCACTTGGATTCATGTCTAGACACACTACACAAGCTGGAGGACAATGTACGTGCACACTCTGCATGGCGAACACACACAGCACGTGCACACACAGTTGTAATTGCAACAAGCTTGATGACAGCGTAAGAAAGGAGGTATCTGTGATATCTTGCTAAACTTGATTCCTCTAATCTGAATCTGATCTTAAATAGTGGATAATTATAATCTTTGAAAGTGAATATGAAATGTATTTGTTGGTTCTCCCACTTTTACCAGCCTACAGTCTGCACGGCCGCCGTGTATCCAATGGCAACCCGAACCTTGACCTTGGATGTTATTGCAATGCGACACTTGTAAGAAATATCCGTGCCGCTATTCTCATAATTGTCCTTGTAAATGTCAATATTTGACATTTACCAGGTGACATACAGTCAATATTGTCCACTTCTCAGTTTATATTATGTGTGATATATGATATGTACATAGCATAAACTGAGGACACTAAGTGCATAAGCTCTGAGGTGGTGAAGATTTTATCACGCCGAGCTGTGATTCTCCTCCTTGCTCGCTCTCACTGATGTTGGCACTGACCCCAGACATGCAGAGCTGACCCTATTAGCGTTGTTTATGACATGTTTAAGACTAGTAAACACTGTAGCAAACACTCCATTAGGCTTCAGAAAAAAACCTCAGCACCTCTGCAGCCACCACGCACTGGCTTTTTAACCACAGTTGTGTATGTGTATGTGTGTGTGTGTGTGTGTGTGTGAGACTATATATTCCCGTGTGTAGCTGTGTGTTTGTCGAGCATTGAAAGATTTCTTCCAGCCAGATTGGCTCATCCTGGTCAGACCAATTTGTCTGTACAGCCGTGTGTGATTTAGTATAAGTAATAACAGCTTCAGATGGACTGTGTTGCTGTTTTTTAGATGGTCATTGTGCAGAAATGTGAAATATGCATTTGATATTTCAAGGTGCTGTGAAAGCTGGGGATGGAGGCGTACGTGGGCAGGTCAGGGGCCTGGGCTTTTATGTTGCAGGCCAGATGACAATTTTTGAATGAATGGTTCAATAAGACTGTATGATTATGTGTCGCAAGTTCAAAAGCTGAGGAAATATAGGGCCCATATTCAGACCAGGTTAGGACTGTTTATCAGACTGCACTGACCATTTCCAGCAACTATTTTCATGGGTCTTCTGAGTACAAAAATGTACTGGATGGTTTTAAGGACAGAAATGCACTGTGATTTTTAGGAACACATTTATATTTGTTATTTAAATTCAGCGTTTAATGCTAAATTAAAAAAGAGACTATGATCTTTAGACTGTGATGATCTTTTTCTTTTAGCATGTCTGTGGATGGCAGTTTTGGTTGGCTGAATGGTCCAAAACTTGGCTATGAGCCATTGCCATAACATTAGGTACAGATGTCCACGGTGCCCAGAGGATGAATCCTCATGACATTGGTTCATTACGTAAGTCAAATAACCACCAATTTAATCAGTTTGGTATTTGGTACTTTTGCATTGGATGATGACGTAATTTGACAAACAAATCTAATTACAAAAGGAAGTGTGCTGTACTGCTACAAATAAAACCAAAGCTTATGTATGCAAATGTAATGCAAATAAATACAGTAAGCATAAAGCATGAAAGAGAGGCTTTAAGAGTCACTAAATTAATTTATTTTGCCGATGGGAAAATTTTATGATATATGCAAGTCTTTGGTGATTTGACAAAATTTTGACATTTTAAGGGGATAGTCATGTCATGAGCTGTACAGGAATATCCCCCTGTTAAAACAAGAAGTTAAATATGCGTGGATTACTCCTGCAGCTGAATGTCAAGGGTACCAAAAAATACATTTTTGAATCCTGCCTAGGCAACAGTTATGTCTTGAAGAGCCATGCATCCTGCCCAGCTAGTTTTATAAGTTTAATAGCAGTAGCAGAACAAACAGGAAATGGATATTAACACTTAGAATGGGGCCAAAACAGGGTGTGGACAGGTTCAAGATATGTTCTTTCTTTTCCTGAATATTTTCCTAAGGCTATGCCCATTGGACCTCTCTTTGGATCTTTTAATGTAGCACTGAATCAAGGTGAGAAGACAGTTCAGGTGTGAGACACTGATTGGTGTGTGTGTGTGTGAGTGTGTATGTCTTTAGGGGGGGTGTTTACAGAATGTCTTT
Source organism: Holacanthus passer (assembly GCA_025331565.1). Taxonomy (NCBI): domain Eukaryota; kingdom Metazoa; phylum Chordata; class Actinopteri; family Pomacanthidae; genus Holacanthus; species Holacanthus passer. Next base: position 725,114 of record JAFREQ010000075.1, read on the forward strand.
GGCAAACTGAACTGGAGTGAGTGTCATTGCAACTGCTGCAGATGTGACGAATATCCAGTTGGGGCATATACGAACATTTTCATTGAAATGATTGCAGATTGGCATGTTACTGAAAAGAAGCACTGACCTGCTGTAACAGTCAGTGGCAGGCTGGAGAAGGAGAGGCTGTGAATGGCACTGTGGAGTGAAGGGATGTGACCTGTTGTCCAGAAGGTAATGCAGCTTGGGAACCTCCAACCGGCATGACCAGTGATTCATTGTCTAAAACATGAAATGTTTTATAGGCAAATGTAGAGAGTGGCTTTGCTGGAGAATGATTTATGATACTGATATTATTGTATTATCCATGTTTAAGCTTCAGATTGCCAATCAATGCCAAATACCAAGTTGCCAAGTTCTTGCCTTCTCACTGGACAGAACAGATCCCGTCACAGTACATACTGAAAGGCACTAGTAACTCATCAATGGATAAATCTCTGCTTAACTGCAGACTTAATGACCTCTGCGATGTTTTCCTTGATAGTGGACTTTTTGTTGCATTCGGGAGCTGGTCAGATTAGGTTTACTAGATTTGTTTCTTTAACTTGGAGGATTTTAGACCTAAGTCAATGAGATATATATCTGCTGCCTGAGGAATATATGTCGTACCTATTGAAGGGGCTGGTACAGCAGAGGCGAGAGAATGTTGAGGGGCTTGAGTCAGAATGGATGTGAAGATCTGGTTGAAGATGGCTGCAACACAGAGTTGTGGGCAGTGGTGAGGGTCGCTGATGATGAACGTATAGGAGGGACCTGATTTTTGTAGTTTTGTGGCCACGAGCAGTAATGAAGGGGGGACAAGTTGGAGCAGATGTGTCTTGAACGGGATGTTGCGTAAACTCAGTGGGATCACTGACTTGATCAACCAGCTCATGGGAGAGAGGGAGGCCTAGAGATGGAGTGATACTGCAATCTTTTAGCTGAGACAGTAGAAAATCTGACTCATCTGGAGGGGAGTCACCACACAGAGCTATGAGAGCGCTCCAAACTGACCACCTGAGGTGGATGCAGTCTCCAGCTAGCACGATATCAGTGCTGGGGTCAAGATCCTCCAGGAGGGGATCATTGAGGGAATAGGACATCATCTCATCTGTCAGCAAAAAGAAACTGAAAAGGGTAATGTGAACATTTGCCATTCACATTGATCTGACACTGAAATGACAGCTGACAGCCAGAACAGATTGGCTTGCAGAGGTTGTGGCAAAATCTGATTGATTTACCTGAACACCCTCGGTCAGCTGATTGAGTTGGAAGAGGGAAAAGAAAAGACAGAGAGATCGAGGTATAAAATGAGTAGAGAGAGGTAATGTAAATAAAAAGGGTAAGAATGAGGACAGCATTTGAGATTGAACTTTGGAAGCATTCATCTATAGGTACAGTATAAGCCTATCCTACTGTCAAACATCTTCATCAACAGAGCAGCCTCGCTACAGCTGGTTTTCATAATAAGATACAAGAACGGTTCGCTCTGTTGCCAAACCTGAAATCTGTTTATGGAGAATAAACCCTGCAAATGTGTAAAGGCAGCAGAGCTGAATGTCACCCAGGTAATAATACAGACAAATTGGCCTGAACCAAATCAGTCTGGAGATTCAACCCTGCTGCTAATTAGAGGGGTTATTGCTGACTGGAAGAGCAGTCGAGAGAGAGAGAGAGAGAGAGAGAGAGAGAGAGAGAGAGGAGGTTCCTATAATTCAATCTTTAGCTTTAATAGTAATGTTTAATTTGTCATGAGGAAGGCAATGTTTCATAAAGGGCAGCCAGAGCTCATGTTTAATTGGGGTGAACTAGGGAGCTGGGAGGAACTGCAATGATGTGGCAAAATCTTATTTTTATTTACCATGAAATAGGAAGACATCAGGTGTGAATTTAGGGCAAAACAGAAATAAGGAGAAGAACAGATGAAACACTGGTTGGGGTTTAATCGATTGAGCAATTTTATTGTGCAAATTATGATACCGGATATTGAGAAAAGCTGAAGGCAAGTGGTAAAATTGACTGAAATGATTGTCTCAGCATCACCAAAACTTACTTGAAGTGGAAGAAAGTCTTTCATAGAAATGATATTATTAATAGACACATTTAAATTGCATTTCACCTTTTGCAATATTTCAAAAGTTTGCTTTTAATTAGCTGGGTTGAAGATACAATGGGTGATGGACAGAAAGGTCAGCCAGGAGTAAATATGAGCAAAGTTTTGTTCAGCTCTCAAAGGCAAAGTGAGTCAGATTGTAGACATTTGAACTCAACACCCCAACAAGTACACCCCTCCCTCCTGCAAATTCATGGACGTACGGGGCAACATGCAGAGAGGACGAGACAGTTCCCCAGACAGCGACCCCTCACCTCTCCTGCTACTATAACTAACATCACCACAACAGTACACCTTGGCAAACTAGAAAGTAAGTTTAACATTACTTGACACAGAATTCAAAAAACATCATAGACTTTACATTTGCAAACCACACCAACACTCATGTTACCAACCATTCTGTTCAAAAACAAAGAAATCTTTTGGATTCCAGCTTTTAGTTGTACATTGTGTCCCATATTTTTGTAAATCACTAATTAGAGAACAAAAGCAATTAACAGATTCATACTGTACGATCAATATGAATTTAATATAAATAATGCATGAAGATATACATTTTCTGAGGTTTGTACTGCTCATTTAAAGTGTAATGGATGTTTAGTAGTGGAGCATTAAGCAGCTAGATTTCCTTTTCATTAGTTGGTGGAGACCAAAACAGAGCTTGAAGTAGAGTGAATTTTGGACACACGACTCCAAATGAATGTTATATAGCAGCTGTATCTGCTGAACGTGTAAATAAGCAACTCTTTGGCAACATGACCAACACATAACACATAACTATGACCATGACAATCCAGACATCTTAACACCCTTAGAATTGTAATGGATCATCAGTTAATGCAGGTTTAACCATCTACCAAAAAATCCAGAAAGTCAGTGTTGCTTTTTTAACATTAAATGATGATGAACCATTTACTTGAAATTTCCACACTAATGCTACCGTTTTTCAATTGAACCATCATATTTCACCACAACAGAATTGAATCAGATTGGTTTCACCACTGATCTTCGAACCATGTGGCTCAGATGGTAAACAACAGACATGCTCATCCATACTGGTTCATATGTATAGATCTATACTGATGGACTCACAACTCATTTGTGTGATTCTGAGGAAACATGTTGGCCTATATTCCAAACAAACACACAAACATGTCTATACATATCCATGCACTGCTCATTAAACTCAGCATGTTAGTGGGATTGGGATCCTGTGTTTGTGCCCACTGTGAGAGTGTGTGTGTGTGTGTGTGTTTTGAAGCAGGGGGGTTGGCTTGTTGGCTGCCTGAGGCTACAGCTCTAAAGTGTGTGAAATGAGGGAGTAGTCAACGGTGGGCCCTTGGCTATGAAGTAGCATTGAGGGTTGTGTGTGTGTGCATGTGTATGTGTGTGTCACATACATATCAGACATATGTCAAATTCACTGACACATCTGCTGATGTGAGTGACACTGAGCCTGCAGGCCCTCTCCATCCATTCCCTCCCCCCCGTATTCCCCCTGACATGGAACAGTCCTCCATTTTGTCTGTGGGGTAATGAGGCAAACCGATGAGACAGAGGAGGGGTTTCGAGGTTCAGTCAGGTGTCAAACTTACTGGAGTCCTTAACTACACTACATGAGATGATAATACAGCAGACACAGTGCATCATTTATATCTTTTTATACAAACAATGACTTCAATTTAATCTTTTTCTTGAACTGAAGCAGTAACTAATTTTCTTTAATTAAAAAACATTTTTTCTCTGATTCCTTCCATCCAATTAAAGAATTTCCCGGCTTGGGACAAATAAAGTACATCTATCTATCTATCTATCTATCTATCTATCTATCTATCTATCTATCTATCTATCATCCTTCCTTCTCTTCTTCCTTCATATGTTAGTTTTTCCTAACTACATAATAGGTCTTTTTTATTTGTTTTCCTTCCCTCCTCATTGTGTTTCTTATGTCGTTCCTTCCTTCTCCCTTTTTTAGTTAACATCCCATCTTTGCTCCGTGCTTCCTCAATCCCTTCCTTCCTTCTTCCTATTAATTTTCTTTCCTTTCTTCATTCCTCCCTTTTCCATTATTTGAGCATTTGGTTGAATTTCCTGTGTTACTCTCTCCTCACTTTCCTCCTTCCCTACTCTCACATCTCAGTTTCTGATTCCTCTCCCTGTGATCTTCCTTCTCTACCTTCCTCCCTCCCTCTCTTCTTTCATTTTCTTTCCTCTCTCGCATTTTCTGTCCCTCTCCCTTGTCTTGATCTTTTCTCTTTTTTCCTCTCCTTTCTTTATTATCCTTCTTTATCCCATTGTCCCACTCTGCCTCTGTTCCTTGTTTCTTCCTCTACACAATAAGATCATTTTATCGATGAGGGAAGGTGTGATTTTAATCCATTTTTTCTCGGTTGCTTTCTTAAACATCCTGTAGATGGTGCTGTTGCCCATGACTGTAAGTCCTGTAAGCCCTCTTTCTCTTTTGTTGAAGGGAAAATCTCTATCTTTCATTCTCTTCTCGCAGTACCTCTGATTGCTGGACGAGCCTCAAACAAGGACTAGACTAATGATCTAACATTGACGATGCTTCCATCTCTCAAAGTCCTCCATGATACCATAAAAACACTGCTCTGTTTGTAGGAAAAGCTTTATTCAAGATTTACTCTGCATCTGCTGTTTATGTAAACTGAAAACCCACAGAAATCATTTACCCTCTTTGTGAGATAACAGAAACACATTACACATCTATGCTTGAAGCTAATGTCTGTCTCCCTTTTTCTGGTTTTTATTTGGAAAAGTGCAGGTAAAATAGAACATTTTATTGTCAATGAAGTTACAACTGCAGTCATAACTTCAAGCTTATGAAACCAAGAGGTGCAAATTCATTTTTTTTAAACTTTACTTTTCCTTTCTGCATTGATGTGACTTGTTACAGTCTATATTTATCTCAGTTCATTGTCTCTAGTTAAATGATTAATAGTTTTTGCATGTAGTATTTTCAGTTTAAAGTGTTACGTACATGAAATGCTTCCATTACATTGGACCATTCAAAACCTTTAAACATGCATCATGTGGCCAAGAGAAATGTTCACATGAAGACAAGATGGTAAATCTTCAAAAATAGCGGATATTGGAAATAATTCCTCTCTTTTTTTATTATTGTTGTTGCTACATTTAAAAGAGATATTGTGTCTTTATGTTTGGTAAATTTGGACCATGGATGACAAAACAACTGCTATGAACACTTGCTATGAAATTCAGTGATTTTCAATTTTTCAGATTAACTGATTCTCATATTTCTTAAGTTAAATAAACAATTTAAAGCCCCATTGATTTATTTAAAAAATAAAATATTGTCACAAAGGTGGGAACATGATTTATTAGTACATTAAAAGTTGATTTGTTTTTCACAGGGCAGCGATGAATACTTATAAAAATTATGCACTGAGAAAAAGTGAAAAGTAGAATATTTTCTGTAGACAAAGTGTAGTAAAATACAGTTTCTCTGTCAAACGAGGCAAATTATCATTATAATGATTATATTTTGCAAAATAATCACCATATAATTGTACAACCCCATATTAAGTAACGCAGCAGTGAGTTACAGGTGCATCCAGAGTATCAGAGAAAAAAAGAGAGAAAACAGACAAATTAACAGATGAAGGGCAAATATCTCATGTCACTATTTCTTCAATGCCATACGTATCAATGGAAACAAACTATTACTGTATGAAGTATCACTGCACGACACAGATGAAGGGATCAAATGAACAATGGCATTTCCTGTCAAAATCACGTCACCATCCAAACCCCAAAGTCATTTCTATGCAGTGCGTGGAGTGCCGGTAACCATTTTACCTAACGCTTAGCGAACGGATAAGAGACGCTTGCATATTCATAAGAGCAGATAAGAGCTACCCATGCAGCTCCCTTTAATTGAGAATGATGGAGAGGGATGGAGGGATGGAGGGACGTCGGAGTGCAGGAGAGGAGGGTGGAGGAGGATGGGGAACGATAACCCGGTGCTTGCCTTGATGCATTAATTGAGGGTATTAGAGGGAGGGATGGATGGACTGGGAGGTGGTGGTGGTGGGCGGGTGGTGGCGGCATACCACGGAAATGCCAGCAGTGCCAATAAATCACTCCCCGCCGGTGATTGACTCTGCAAATGTAGTCTGGAAAAGGCTGGGGAAGTTGGAAGGAATCAATCAAGGCACTCCCAAAACTTTTCAACCCTCTCAGTTCTGAAGCAGTCCGGCGGATTAAAGGTTATCATCATAAGTGAGCGGGACGGGCCACGACCTGGAGACACTAGAACTTAATATAGCTTTTCATGGACAATTTATTTCCACAGTTGAAGCATTGTCGGGACCCAAGGGAGACCATTGTGAGGTATTATGAAGAATCAGGAGATTTTATTTCAACAGTGCAAGCACTGTTGGTCAGCAGTATTTGGATTAAACCTCTGTCACCTTCATGGGAAAAGTCAGTCACTTTAGCTGCTGATAGTAATAAGATACAGCAAATAACCATCGGATGTACATAACAAAGAAGAATGAGGGTGTTAACCATCATATAGTAATTTCATCATTTAAACTGATTATTGGACAGTTTAGTTTCACGCTGAGTCTCACTTTCATAATTGTGGCCCATCAGATTTTGGAGAGAAAATTGAGAGAATATTCCTTTAAAGAGGCAATTCAGTAATCTAGTATTACACTTAACCATAAAGTCAAGAGAGAGTTGGTCAAAATCAAAGCATCAGAGGTTGAGATATCACAACTTTCGTTCTCAAGATCCCAAACCACCAGATCCTGCATTTCCCATAATGCAACTCAACAGCATCCTTCATTTTCCCCCTGCACAACTCCACGTATCTATACAAACATGTCATATCACTGAGACAAAGGAGACAAGGAAACAATTACATCATCAAATTAAATATCATAAAGTGCAGCATTTACAATATTGAAGAATCTTTTCCGGTTGCAGACAAACAGTGGATCCATTCTGTGTCTCTCTGGCAGAAGGTTGGCCGGCCGCAGCTATGATGCTACTGTGGGATGTTGGAGAAGGAGCTCAGTCTCTTTGATCTGCTTTACCAAAGGTGGCCTCCATGTCTCCAACTCCACCACCAGCACCACTGCTGCTCTACCCTGCTTCACAAAGCGAGGCTCTGTATGTGTGTGTGTGTGTCTGTGAGTGTTTTCTCTACTAATGTGTGTGCATTTATTTGTGCATTTAGTTTGTGTGTGTGTTTTTTCTGTTACTGTGTGTGTGTGTTCATTTATTGTTTGCACACTACTTTGTGCGTGTTGGTGTGTGTTTGTGATAATGTGAATATGCCTGGGTGTGTGTATTTGTGTGTGAGCAGGCACATGTGTGCGGTTTATATTTCCTGTGTGTGTGTTCATGAAAGTAGTAAGTGTCCATCTCTTTGTCTACTAGTGTGTATGTGAATATACCTACATATAGTGTCTGCTTTTGTGAGTGTGTGTGATTGTGTGTGTGTGTCGGAGATGCCATTGTTTGGCCTCTGGAGGTTTCATTAAGGCCCAGTGTCCAGAGGTAAAAAGTCATTCATCTCCCCTGTTGTGAAGTGGCAGCTCTGGGCTCTGTCCCTCACTCCCCCACTTCCTCCTCCACCTCCATCTCTCCCTCTTTTCTATCCTCCCACCTCTGCTTCCTCTCCTCTCCTTTCATTTTTCTTACATCCTCAGCTACTCTTCCTCTGTCTCTCTTTTCAGCTCCTCCTTTTCCATTTTCTTCCATCACTTTCTTGCAACAAAATCGAGTCTTATGAGTCTAAAGAAAAGACTTTAAAAAAAAAGAAAAAAAAAAAAAAACAAGTACAGAGGAGGGAGCGAGAGGAGTGTTTGATGTCTTTCAGACGGACCGGCCTGTCTAATGAATCCTTCACCAGTCCGCTATGAGATGAGCTCATCTTCTTCTGTTTCTTTTTTTTTTTTGCTCTTTTTTGCCTCCGTGCACATTAATTAGAGCTGTCAAAACTTAAGTCTCTCCCTCTTTCTCTCTCTTTCCCTTTTTATTTTGTTCCTTCAAGTGGCTGAATGGGATACCGTTAATTAAAAAGATATCAGATCATAGAGGCCCCCTGAGCGCTGGAACCGTCTGGGCCCTCGCGTCCTGACAAGTCGAGACATCATGTTTTTTTTTTTTTTTGGTCCGTACACACTCCACAGAAATTCTGGTCCCTTTTGTCCACAAGTTACAGCGATGGATTGAAGTTCACAGGGTACGAGACTGGAGGGTGTGTATATGCGTGTGTGTGTGTTGAAGTGCTGTGTTGATAAAAGCGTCTTTTTTGTGTTTAATTGCGTCTCAGCTTTATGAAAGTGTGGACTTCTTCTTCTGATGAGGACTTCAGAAGGTTCACTGTTTTAAGTGGCATATCTCTACTGACAGAGGATTGCTGAACGAAAGACACTGAGAGCGCTACCTTCTCCTTTGTGTGTGTGTGTGTGTGTGTCTGTGTGTGTGCGTTGAATAAGAGAGAGTGAGTGCAACTTTGTGTTAATGTGTGTGTGTGTAAACCTGTGTAGACATCTATTTAACAAATAAGAGAAAAGTATATGTCAGTGACTCCTCATGTTGGTTGTGTGTGTGTGTATGTGTGTGTGTGTGTGTGTGTTACTTTTGGTAACACCAGGGAGTGGCACTTGCAAAATAGGTGGAGTTGCAGCTTTACTTGCAGGACTATTTGCTGATCTACTGCGGCTGGCAAGATAACTAGCAACATGCTAACCCTAACTCTTTTAAGGTAGCTGGGAAGAAAAGAATACATATATAAAATTAAGGTGGTCTTAGTTTTCTTGCAGACAAACACAGGTAATGTATCGTGTGTATCCTTGAGGCCTAACAAATGTGCTGAATGCATTTCCCTCCTCCTCAAGCATGCACAAAGCAGATTTTTTTGTACTTACAGTTCGTACTAGTTAAGTCTTTGTCTTCACTGGCCTGAGTTAGACTATGTCGTCTGTCAACTGTCAGCAGGAGTGTACTGTGTCACCTGTGTGCTCTTACACACGCATGTGATGCAAAAACCAGGTAATAATAATTAAAAAAAAAATCACATCAAAACAAATTATCATCAAAACTCCACATGCATTTGTGTCACTGACTCCAGTCTCATGGCACGATGACTCTGTTGTGGAGAGGTTTAAACTCTAGCAGAGCAGGATTATAAAAGCTGACGATGTGACACAGCTCATATGATCCACTTCGACTTCTTTTGACTCTCTGATCTTCGTTTTCTTGAAGGTCAGCATGGAGAGTTTGCAACAGCGCACATTCATGTGGCTTCACCAAAATTGAAATTTCTGTTAAAGTAAAGAATTCGTGTGTATTCAGGCTACTTTTTCTCTTTGCCCAAGTCAGGCCCACTCCACAGAAATGAACTGATTTCAGTCAGAAATGTGTTATTACAAATCCTGGTGAGTATGTACATGTGTTTGTAGCTGTCTGCATCTGTGCATACAACTAATACATGTGAGTAACTTGTCAATGGCTGCCACTGTTATTGATATTGATAGATGGTTTTCACGCACATATTCCCTCACATGCACACACACACTGCTGTGTTGTGAGATCAGTAATTTGTAGTTAATCATTTGGGCTGAAGAAGGATGAGGTGGGGTGAGAGAGAGGGTTGATCCCCTCCCTTCCCTCCCTGCCTTCTCAACAGTAGAGTGGCAGTGGAGAGGCACAGAGACAAATGATGCGCGCATATACATACACACACACACACACACACTCTCACATACACAGTCTCCATGCAGAAAACTAATTAATTTTGTGCAGTGAATTCAGAATTGATTGTGGTCATTCCTAGTCCTAATTTTTCATCTGCTTTTCAAGTGCTTTCCTTCTGTCTGTCATTCTCGCTTCCTCCACCACAGTCATTACAGAATGTAGAACTTGATTTTATGTTTGGTTTTTTGATGCTTACTTGAGTGTGTGCATGTCTCTCCTGAGAATTTGCTTTAGACCAAACCCAGAAAGCAAAGTCAAACTAGGTTTAATGCTTGCTTTAAATGCTTTATAGGAAGCATGAATGGATCCAGGTTATTATTGCTTTTAGAACCACATTAATGCCAATGCAAAGACCTTAATCTGGCACAAGCAGCAGAGCAGAACATGTTGAGCAGGAGAAACAGTGAACAAGAAAAACAAAACTGTGACATGGTGAGAAAATGTAGGCCTTACTGTTTAAACCTTCTGGACAGCATTTTTATTTTACATTTATGTATATTTACAATTTACATTTACGTGACAAGTGTTCCAGTTCACATGTGCACCTGTCTTTTTCACATGTTAGAGATTATTAGAGCAATTGAAAAGCGATGCAGTAATGCACTGAAGATCATTCTCATTTTTCTACAAACAAAAACTCAAACTTCAAATACATTGAAAGATGCTATAAACATCTCAAAATCATGATAGCTTTAAGTTCTATAATTTGTATCTTTAAGAAATTTTAAGTAACTGCCAGTGTACCCTAATGAAACTGTATAAAAGCTGTAATACTCACATAATTGTTATTGATCTGAGCTGACACTTCACTAGGACAAGGCTGCAAATAGATCTATGATTTGCTCTATTACCTTGTTGCATTATCAGTATCACCAAAGCATACTTTTCTGCACAGGTCTGGACTTGGTGCATATTTCCGGATGCATCTCTATTTTAAAGCCCGTGTCACTTTAAGGAAATCCGTTAGCCCTTAGAAATAAAGGAAATTAATGAATCTGATTACGGCTTTGTCTAATAGTTTATGCATCACAATTTCCTGTTTTTAATCACTACAGTAGGACTGTGCAGCCCAAGGGCACTGTTTTAATTCCTTTGTGTTACCGGCAAAAGCAGGAAAAAAAATTATAAGATTAATAATTGTTTTGCCAGGATCTAATAACAAGCAATAAAAACCAGCCAACCAGAATGCTGCCACCGTACCCAATCTGGGTGCTATTATTAGAAACCCTCCTATCATGTGTGCTTTCTGGTTTCTTCCTTTTTAATCTTTATGGTCCATTTTACATCGCCGCTGTTAGTATTGAATGGTTTCTCAGTTCTGATAAATATTTGAGTTTACTTATGAAAGAGGTTAATGTTGTAACATGAATAGAGAATGATCTTTTCTTCATGCTTCATTATGATTTCTCACTTCTGGCCAGTGACAGGCAGGCTGATAGAATATTCACAGCCTCCTGAGGAGACATTTAGCAGAAACACATCACAGCTGATGTTCACCTGCTCTTTAAGACCTTATGCATGAGTGTATGAGCGAGTCTGCAGGTGCGCGCGTGTGTGTGTGCGTGGAAAGGCTTGGCCTGCCTGTGTGTGAGTGTCTAACTGTGATCTGTTTCATGTATAGAAAGACGGAGAGTGACAAGAGTGTCTCTCTCACATGGCCCCATAGTGGAACTGACATTCAATCAGTAACACATCCAGAAATGCACTCTTTCTAACTTCCTCTACCTCTTGTGCTCCCTCTCTGTACTCCACTCATCTCCCTCCCTCATCTTTTCTTTTGTCATTGCCTTTCATTCAAAGTAGGACACTTAGAGTACTTGTGTCTACCAGCGAACTTCAGCACTACGGCTATGTATTGTTAAAATGAAAAGAAAAAAAGAGGGTGCATTTAACATTGTATGCCTGCATGTTCATGTCCAAATCCAGACATAGGTAACAATATAGCAAACAGTTGGAATACACAGGTGTGGAGGGAAGGGAAAGTTGAGGCCTAATGCACAGCAGGTGGTAGAGCTTATGAGGACCAAAGACACATGTTGGAGCAGGACCTTGCTGGGCTGAAAAGAGGCGAGGAAGGTTGCAGGACTAAAGGGCTCAGGTAGCATGTGACGGTTAGCTTTTCTTTATGGACCCAGGAGCGAAACACAGACGAGAGGAATGGGTTAAAGGGATTATTTAGAGAAACTCTAGAATTTACAAAAAACCAAACAGGCGACTTCGCTTGAGTTGCTGGTGGAGTGGAGTTTGCTTCAGAGGTCAGAGGCTGGGTGGTGGGTGGTTGAGGCGTTGAGGCTCGACACAGGAGACACACAGGTGGAGCGGACTGATCTTGAAACACAGGCCAACGAAGCACTGGAGACACTGGTGGAGCAGGTTGATCCTGAGGCACAGGAGACAGGAAGCAAGTAACAACCATGCCGTCCATGGAACACAGAGAGTGGAACAGTGAACAATCTGGCAGCTTGCAGGTGAACCAGCAGGGTTTTAAGCTGCCACTGATGAGGCGAGAATGAGGGACAGCTGTGTCAGGAAAGGGCCCCAGCACCTGAAGACCACACCCCCAGCCACTGAAGCAAAGCCTGAACAAAGTCAGTGCCACACAGAAAAAACACAACACTAACACTAAAGAAAAAAAAACCCTAAACCAAACACACTGGAGTATAAACCAAAAATGCACAGAAAATAAACTAGAAAAAAGACAAAAATAACCCAAGAAAGCCAAACCATGACATTGCAGTCTCACTGTATTTCCAAAATGTCAATATTTCAGGAAAACGACCATGCATTTTTGACAGGTTAAGAGGTTGTTGGTTTTTTAAAGCCAGAGGACTGCCAGACAAAGCTTTTTAGACAAACACCCTATTTCATCATGGATGACACACCTGCAACGACAGCAACAAAAAGATCGTTTTTCAGTGCCCTCCAAGATGATCCTTTTGGCCAACAAGACTAAAAGTCTATAGTGATGCAGTCTATAGTACCTTATTGATATAGCATATTAGATCGCTAACATTTGCTAATTAGGACTAAACACAGAGTAGAGACTAAGCTGATGGGAATGTTATTAGTTTTTTAGGTATTTGGTCTGGACTGCAGACAGGCCAGTCTAGTACCTGCACTCTTTTACAGCGAAGCCACGCTGTTGTAACACGTGCAGATGTGTCTTGGCATCGTCTTGCTGGAATAAGCAGCAACGTCCCTGAAAAAGACGTCACCTAGTTGGCAGCGTACAGTATGTTGCTCCAAAACCTGTATGTACCTTTCAGCATTAATGGTGCCTCACAGACACGCAGGTTATCCACTAACACACTCTATACCATCACAGATGCTGGCTTTTCAACTTGTGCTGGCCACAGTGTGGACGGTCATTTTGCTGCTTAACCTGGAGGACACCACATTCATGATTTCCAAAATTAGATTGTAGATTGTGAAATCCCTTAATTTCTTTCAGTGTTGAACCTCTCTCCATCCTCGCTTGTGAACGACTGAGTCTTTCCAGGATGAACCTTTCATACCCAATCATGATACTATCACCTGTTACCAATGAACCTGTTTACCTGTGGGATGATCCAAACAGGTGTTTTTGGATCAGTCCACAACTTTCACAGTCTTTTGTTGCTCCTGTCCCAACTTGTTTCAAAAGTGTTGCTGCCATCAAATTCAGAATAAGCAGATATTTACAAAAATCAATGAAGTTGATGAGGTAAAACATTTGCACTGTTTTGAATTTAATATATGTCAAAAAGGGAGCAAAATAATCACATTCTGTTTTTACTTACATTTCACACAACATCCCAACTTTTTTGGAATCGTGGTTGTAAACCAGAGAATTGATGCATTGAGTGATTGAATTGATGCGCTTGACGAAAATTCAGGTCAAACAGACCGATCGTAGTTATTAAATTCATCCTCTGAGGATGCTGAATGTCTGAAATAAATTCAGTAAAGAACTAAAAAGTCAACCTCATGGTGGCAGAAGAGAAAAAGGCAGAGGATCACCAACATCAGTAAGATTCATCCTCTGGCGACAATTTTGTATGACAACTTTTAGTTCTGGTTTGTTTTCAACTTGCTTCAAATCCATTTCTGCTGTTTCATATTTTGGCCAGAAAATGCTCCTGTGGCAATAGTACTCCTTTTCCAGATAAGACCTCCCAACAAAATGTCTTCCAGAGGGAGTGAATACCTAAAAAGCCTCTCCTGCTTTCCTCCGTGTGGTGGGTGTTCTAGCCCGGTGGTGGTGAGGTCCATCTGGAAATGCTCAGAGCGTCCTGTCTCGTAGCTGCTGCCATCACCTCTCACAGTATTTCACTGTTTTATGGACACAACCAGCTCTGGAGCTCTCCGTCTCCCTTTGGAGCGTCTTTGGAAACATCAGCCAGCGTTTTATTTACAACCTCCGAGCCAGGCCTGTTCCCTACTGTGGGAGGTGTGTGCACAGTGAATATGCTAGGATTCAGGCATATCAACTCAGCCATTTCGAGGAAAGAGGGAACACGTGTGTGGTTGCTGTGTCCATGGATCTGTGTACACAGCTTAGTTGTGTTGTGTGTGTGGCCACAGTGTTAATTTACTTAAGTTCTTCTAATTCTTGACATTTCAACTTAGAGCATATTCATCATGACCCCAACGTTTGACTCCTACAAGGTCTCGAGGTTTGTTCTTTTTTTTCTTCACAGTTTGACATATCATTATGATATATTACATTTTGACTTGGGAGGTATTGTATAATTCCAGGACAGAGGATTCAATGATCACATCTACAGGAAAGCAGTCTGGAAAACCTGACATTCCATTTTGTCTGGTGGAGTTATTTATCTATGTTATTGTTTGAGCCTGTTTTATGTCATAATTAATTCCTAATCTGAAGGTATGAGGTGCTGGATACTCCTGTGTGGATGAACATTTCCGCTATAGTTTCGAAGTCACTCAGCTATCCTACACGTTGTATAAACTTTGAAATCAAATTTCCTGAATCAACAAATGGATGGAGTGTGAAACCATGAGCCTACCTAGATACCAAACAAACTAGTATTTACCCAAAGGTCACTCACCTCAAAGGACACTGTGCCTTATGTGACACTACCCAGTACTAATGCAAAATATGAGTAAAAAATAAAAGTGAAACACAGAGAACGGTTTTCATGATTGCTTACAAGTTGTTTCAGATCCTTTTGTGACAATGAGGTAATGTTTTTTTCGCCTGATGGAATAGTTATTTTGACTGTATATAATCAGTCACCTTTACGTTTTCCTTATGATGATGGAATTTATAGCTTTGGCATTTTCTTTCATTTTCTTTCTACATTTTTTAAATTAAATTACTATATTGTATATTTTGTCTGCTTTTCCCTGATTAATTGTCACCTCTGGTTTAATTTGTATTCTGAGATGTGTTGATTGGTGTCTTGATGTCTGTATTTTGTCTTATTTATGCATTTGGAATAAAACTTTAGCGCATATAATCATCTCACATGTACTCTGACACCTTTTGTGTTTGCTTCATGCCGCCTGTAACCATTGCATAAAGATGCTGCTTATTGTAATGTTATATCTTGTCCTGACAGTGTGTAGGAGTTCACTTTTTTATTTTTATAATTAGATTTCATTCTCATTCACACCAGTCTTACTGGCTTGGATTAGATTATCTACTCTTGTGCACCTAGATCGAAGTAAAATTCTTGGGAAAGCACTGAATTTTGAATATTCTTGCATGATAGCACAAGGGAAAGTGTGCGAAGTGAAGGCCATTTTTTTGTAAATCAAATAACTGTAAACACACATAATATTACCTAACTGAGAAATATGTCAAATTCTTTGGAATACACCTGACTGAGTTCCATCACAATCCAGAAACCCACCAATGACCTGTGATCCCTGATGGTATGACATGGTTTGGGTGCGTGTGCATGTGTGTGTTAATGTGTACATGAATCTACCTGTGTGCATACATCCATGTGGCTGTTTATACAGTGTAGGGTGTGTGGAATGTAGGGTATGAAAATACTTTGTGTGTGTATTTGTTTGCATGTTATAAGTGTGGTTATATGTGTGCACCTCTCAGTCAGCGACACTTCATTGTATGTGTGTGTGACATGCTAGCAGCCCCACTTGGCCAGCTGACAGGCCACTGTCTGATTATAAAGGCACTTTACTGGTATTAATATTAATGCCACTCCATTTTATTCAGGATGTCTGCCTGCCACTCCGATGAGACTGCACTTTACTGCTTTAAATGGTGTGTGTGTTTGACAGGAGGTGTGTGTTTGAGTGTGGCTGCATATGTGTGTGTACATGCATACTGATTCACGTGTGTTTGCCTGTGCCTCTCTGGCACAAATGCAGTTGTCAGAAAGAATCCCTCTAATCCATTAGCACCAGGGTAGTTTTAAACTTGACCCCCCTCTTAGCAAAATTATCTTCATTTCTCCACTGCATGTTTTCCTCAGTGTGTTTTTGTACTAAAACAGATTATGAAAAATATTTAAGGGTTTAAAGGGTTATTAAAAGTCGGTGACTCACTTTGTCCCCAAAGACATGCAAATGTGTCGTAGATAAGAATTTTTTTAGGTCAGGTCGGAAGCTTTGAGGAGTTTGATAAACAGCCTCTCAGGAGTCAAGGTCACACTGGAGGGGCACTTGGGCATCTCTAAAGGGCACTTGGGAGGCACTTCCTCAGTCTTTCCACCATCCACTTCCTTCTCTTTACGACCACTGTCTTTAAGTGCCCTTTCACACCTACCTCATTTGGTCCAGACTTTTCGCTTTGTGCCGAACCAGAATTACAGCTGTGAAACCTTGCTTTTTCCAGACCAAACGGCCCAGCCTTTGTCTGAGGAAAAGAGATGGTTTCTGTCCAGATTAAATTTTGATTTGATTCGATTCACCAATCAATTGCAAGTATTGGGAGATGCAGCTCATATAAGAAATGACGACAGGACTTAGGCATGTCATGTGTAGTTCTTTAGTGGTTCTGCATAATTGCAAAGTGAAACCAAAACTACCTGGATCAAATATATACAATGCAATGAAGACAGGGACCTAGGTTTGGACATTGGTTCAGGCTGTCATTTGTGAAAAGGCCCACAGTCAGTGAAGTTGTTCTCCAAGACTTATTACAAAACTACATAAATACAAAACAGTGATTTGGCTGCAGTTGATAAACGTTACCTGCTATCCAAGGCAAAAGCAGATTCCTGCAGTGCTGCACTGAGAGATCCATTCAATTTAATTTTTATGAGCAAGAAGTTGTCTGCCAACAAAAACATAAATACAGGCCAATGACAACACCTGAGCTGTGCAACTAACTACATAATAAACCAAAATAAGTGATCGCAGAGTGATGTGGACACAACAGGAATCTTGTCCCACTGTCCACATCAAACCACAACTGTCCA
Source organism: Holacanthus passer (assembly GCA_025331565.1). Classification (NCBI taxonomy): domain Eukaryota; kingdom Metazoa; phylum Chordata; class Actinopteri; family Pomacanthidae; genus Holacanthus; species Holacanthus passer. The sequence continues at coordinate 742,394 of JAFREQ010000075.1, forward strand.
CTCAAGGGAGTTTTATTGAAAGGCCAACACAGAGAGGAAAAGAGGTGTTTTCAAATTCAGCCTGCTCAGTGTGGACATGATGCGCATTTGAGGCTATAGGAGACTTCAGTGCTAGAATACTTTCAACAAACAGCAAAAGAGTTCAACTATCAGACAAAGAGGTGGCTTCTTAAGCTGCTAGCCACACACACACACACACACACACACACACACACACACACCTCCCCCATGTGTATCTATCTTGTTTTTCTCTTGTTGTTGGTTGTTGTGGAGGTCGTCCGCTCCTCTGTCTGCCATCTGGGAAGTCTCTCTCTCTCCATCCATTATGGCCATCCTGGGACAGAAACCCTTCAACACCAGCATGCCCCCGCAATCCCCACACACATTAACATGTACACACACACACACACACACACACCCGTACATACCAGCAAACACACATGTACACTTAAATCCAAACAAACACAAACTGTGGTGGCACACTCAGACTCTAACATGCACAGATCAGCAAGTAATCGCACAAAGACAGACGGACTGCTTTGTTCACTGTGCAGCCTTTGCATTACCTTCTTATGGTAAGGACATTATTCAAAAAAAAAATCATTCACAAAAACAAAGGGAGAAAAAAGAAAGAAAGAAAATGAAAACCACTGTTGTTGCCAATACATCTTAAAGCCTTGGGTCAGTTCTGATTTTTGGAGGTATATCCTTCTTATACCTATAAGTGACTTAAACTGCTGCCATGTATCAATCAGTTGTTTCAGTGCAGTCACACATAGTAGGGATGGTCCAGTCTGCTGGATCCATATCAGGCCAATTCTGACCTGAATCGGGTATCAGTCAGATGTGACCAATCCACATTTAGTAGTTTCTATGCCAGTGTCATTATAAAAGTATTTCTGCTATTAGTTATTCATTAAGTCATGGTGGGCTGCCAACTCACTTTTTAGTGCCATAGCAAGTCCTGGCCTCAATTTGCCTTACAATTAAATGAACCCAATGAGTTCTATGCAGCGGGTACACATTTTAAATTAGGGAAAAAGAGAGCACTGGTGTCAGATCAGTCGGCAGTATTGGCAGGTATTCTGAGCTGAGTTGTGCCAGCAGAATCGGTATTGGAGGAGGAAAAAGTTGGATCAGTTCATCCCTCATCACACAGTTGTGATAGCAGAAAGCAGAGAAGCAGGTGTTGGTGTCAGTCCCACAAAAAAGTAGAGCTGATAAAAGAGTTTGCACCAACATCCACCAGTTACACAAGCACAATTTCATCAGAGAGGACGGAGAAAGAGCAATGTCACATGTTTCAGAAGACCTGCCACAAGACCTGATGTGGAATTAAAGCAACTTTTCAAAGAAAGAAACAAAACAAAGCACATTCTTCCACTTACAAGTGAAAGATTCAACTCAATAACAAAACGCACCAAAGCCCAATTCAATGCACTCAGGGATTTTGTTGCTGCATCCTTACATGGTCTGGTGTGACCAACAGCTTATGATGGCTAATATTAACATACTAATGTACTTGAGATAGATAGATGGGTAGATAGATAGATGTGCTTTATTTGTCCCAGACTGGGAAATTCTTGTAAAAGGCTTTCCCATCGCTGCGAGCAGGGTTCGAACCTGCGCGGGGAGACCCCATTGGATTTCAAGTCCAACGCCTTAACCACTCGGCCATCGCAGCTTACAAAAGTGAACATTTCTGTGGTGGCAAACAGAGTCAGTTAAACACAGGTCAGGTCAAAACAGATGGATAATATGTGTCACTGTAATAAAATAACTCAAGTGCTGACCCTATATGAACCTGTTGCTGAAGTGAGGACGAACCAAATCCTCACTTTGAAGGACTTCCCTCATCTGTCCCCGTGAACACGTCCACCTACTGATGACCACCTCTCCATTCTGTTCCCTTCCTATCAGCAGCAGTGAGCTAGAGACAGAGGGAAAGAGAAAGCGAGGCGAGGATGGTGACGATGCCGGGCTGGAGCTCAGTGCAAAGCTCCAGGTTATCAAACTCATTAATCTACATGCCATAGTCCCCGGATGAATAATTGTGCGTTGAATTTATCTGCCAGTGTGATAGCTACAGCTCAGCTCTCCCTGCGCCACAACCGACACCGCATTGTGTCTCGGCCTTGTAATTATTACACGCTTTGTCTTAGCTTGGGGTGGAGGCGGGTGGAAGGTGGGTGGTTGGGGTGGAAAACAGAAACACTCTCCCACCTCTTCTTTGCAGCTTTTCATGAGGAATCATCTTGCCACCCTTCAGTGTGATGCTTTATATTACAGGGAGTCTCCCCCATCCCTTCCCACCCTCCCCCGAACAGTCGCATAAAAGAAACATGGCAGGAAACCCAAGTTATAGCTTGATAAAACAGGCATTTTACATTGCTTTCATGTATGATATTTATTGACCTGGGGAGGCGTATGTATTCTACGTTGACACACAAAATACACCTGGCATGTTTTCAAGGGTCGATTCTGATACTATTGAGTCAACATAAAATTCAAAAATTCAAAAATCAAATTCATTTAGACTTTTCTGTAATCATATTTCCTTTTAAAATAATGATTTTCTGTGTCTGTTCCTTAAGCTTTTAAAATTATTCAAATTAAACCATCTGAGAAGGGCAAATTACTTTTATGTTAAAAGTGTGCAAACTTATGGTGACAATGGCAAAACTAAGCAATTCATAGTCATAGAGTCATAAATTCTGGCAGGCAATGACAGGCTACACGTTGGTACCAGACCCATAAAAGCTTGCTGTCCTTCATGATGTGCGTGACGTCACCGAGGAATGGAAAAGTGCTCTGAGCTCCTATTGGTCAATGTTTGGAACAAATTCTAACATGCTAGTTTTTTTGTTGGGACGTAGTGAGACACTCTAAATGCAACATCATTTCGATACACCACACAAGACGAAACAACCAATTGTCATACCTGACAACCATTTTTGTTCCTGATGCCTCACATCCCTCTGGTTAGGCTATTATTGCTGGCTGATATTGTGTAGTCTTAACCCTTCCTTAATAAAACCTATGATAAGGGTGGGAAGTAGATATTGCTGTGTTTTAAGGGGACAACAGTAAAACATGTTGGGAAACACTGGCAACATAACAGACCCGAGGTGAGGACCGTCCTCAGAGCAGAACATCTCGTTAGTGAAGAGATGGATAAAGAAATGTAGGTGCACTGTATCTGAGGGGGAGTGTTTATCCCCAGACCAGAATGAAAACTGCTAACTCAGCATCCTGAGTCTTCATGTCGCAAGGAGTCAACACATACCACAAACCACTTACCACAAACCAAACTTAGGACGTACTGTGGGGGACACCTCAGTGAACATCAAGGATGAACAACAGACTGAATGAGCACTGAAAAGACTCATCAGCTGTCTGTGACAAAGCTGTCAGTGGGGTTGTCTCCATAAGCAACCACTTTCACATGAGAGACGTAATGTCATCCATTTAAGAAAAAAAAATGATTATATTGATTATGGCTGCTTTCCCAAATGAAATCACATTTCTGTAAGCTTTATCTCCCTAAGTGATGATCTAAACTGTGCATTAACAGCTAAGGAGACAGATATTTTTAAGTGGAAGAGTAGAGACAAAAAACAACTAAAAAGGAAGTGAATATTAGACTTATGTCTGTCAAAAGTGTCAATAGGCAACTGTTAACACGTTCATCATAAGGTGTTAATATCTCCACAGCTTGTGTCAACAGCTTGTTGCCCCTGCCCCCAAGTGGCCAAAACTTCAGTAATTGCCTCACCCAGACACACGGTTTGTTTGCAGGTTTATTTTTGAGTGATGTGCAGGTATGCTAAATGACAGTACACAGACACGGCTTCACAAGTTTCACCACAAATACACACTCAGCAGCATGTGTAAATATCTCAAAGCTGCTTGTTGGTTCCTTTGTCTTTTTTGATCTGAGGTGTAGTTTTCCAGATGAAATAAGAGCACGGAACATAAAAGAACAAATAACAGGCTTGTTGGCAATGGCGGGTGAACACGGCAAACAGGTAAACAGGCTGTGTGGATTTCCAGCTCTTAATGCTATTTATCTTCAAACAACTGTTTCCCACCCTCTGTGTGTGTGTATGTGTGTGCGTGTGTGCGTGTGTGTGTGTGCACAATCCTGCATTCCTTTGCCTGTCACACATAAGATTTTTGAAATGATTGTGTAATCCAAAATACAATCCGCATTGTCAAAACTTGTTTTTTTTCTCTGCAACAAGTCCCTGAACTGACATTTCTGGTGACATTTTTGACAAAAATCATTGTCTCCGTTTGTACCCACAATGCAGTTGTATGTATCTCAGTCTGCTGAATTAACAAGATGCCTCTGATGAAGATTTTCCTTTTTTTTCCATTGGTCAAAACAATTTGTGATGTGTTCATCATGTGTCACAAAAACACCAGTTTTGACTGTGTTCTATCCGAAGAGATTAATCAGTTTTCTTAGTGTAGGTTGTTGCTACATCAGAAAAAAACATCATTCAGAAACGGAAACTGTTTAGTATTAGGTATCAGGTTCATGTTGGATATATTTCATGATGATTAAAACAAAGAAATGCATCTACAGCTGTAATGGTTCAGTGTGAGGTATTCAACAGACTTCCTAACTGATGCACGGTGTGTCTTCATCGGGAAACCTTTGCGAAGCTCGTTCTTTGACGTTCATTACTTGACATACGTTTTTTGTTTTTTTGTTGTTTTTTTTTACCAGTTATCCACCAGTGGCTTAAATCTCATGAAATTATTTTTGTGAGCTTACAGTTGTCTGCTTTATGCCTGGACTAATAAAGTGTTTGCCTGGAATGATACCAATGTTTAAACTAAATATGTCCTTTAAGCCTCTGCTGCTCTGCTCTTCTTCTACGCAGGAATATAAGTAAGTAAGTACGCTGCACAGGTCAGTGGCCGCACGGTCTTTGGACATTCTTCAGTTAAATGTTGGTTTCATCCCATCTTCCTGTGTAAAAGCCAGCTGAGGGCTCATGAAAATACGTTGAAGATACAACCTGCTGCTGGATAATCAGCAAAAAACAATGTGACATCAAGGTTTCAGTGGGGACCTAAATGTGATCAAATCCCAAGAGTAGCATACTGCTGAAGTCACCAACAGCTAAAGTTTGTTTCTTTGCATTGAACATGGAGTATACATACCGCTTCGTCTCAGTTGGGCAGTATCTTCTTGTAGTTATATAGGAGACGACTGGGAAGTCACTGACTGCAACAATTAGCTTTTCTTTCATGCTGTTCAAAGTAACATTGTTGAAGGGAGTAGACAACACCTGAGTTTCACAATCAAACAAGCATGATTGTTTCTCACTGGGTTCTTGCTCCCGTGCATGAAAGTTGAGCCTTTCTTATCTTTCCCATGTCATGCTGCATGGCACCTCGGCATCACACCAAACATTAATGACAGAGGTGCCACACCAGAAAATGATCATGTGTGTTTTTTGCAAGGCTGTGACAAATGACCTATTTTGCAATTGTTCATCTACACTGATTTATCATAGACTCTTCACAGTTCTTTACAATTGTTCATCATCTTTAAGCAGTCTTGATTTATTCACTTTCTTACTGATACTGATACAAGTTCCAGCAAAACTTCCTTTTACTAGTCAGAGCAAAAAAAATGGATGGAAAACGAGCTGCATTTCTTAGAAAAGAATCTTTGGGGGGCGTCACTGTGTGGTTTGGAGGCTCTATCTGGGAGCATGTGTGTGTCAGTGTGTGTGTTTGTGTACAGCAGCCTGAAGCCAGCTTGTCCTTGAGACAACCTCAGATTGCAGATCAGACTAAAGACAGCATTGTGTGTTTAATTTGTTTTTACCTGCTGGAAGGTCATCAAGCCTGGAACAAGTTTGGTGGAAGGTTTGGGTGGGGATGGGGGTGGGTGAGCAATTCCTCTGATTATAAAAGCCTAAACAGATTCTCTCCCAATGGCACATTTATCATTTTCAAACAGCTAATATCTTCGGATGAAACAGAAAAGGACGGTGACCCTACCCTGCTGTTCCAGCGGTGGACAGAGCGGAGTGTGGAGGGACCAAGGGCAGACATGGGTCAACCTTCAGATGCCCCCCGCATTGTCCAGAGAGAGAGAGAGAGAAAGAGAGAGAGACAGAGAGAGGTGATGTATTTTAAAAAGCTCTCTTGACCTGTAGGCACCCAGTCGAATGTTTGTTTAAATGGACAAGCCATAGTTTTAGAATGTGCTTTGTGTAGCAGATTTTCAAATGCACTATTACATTTCAAGGGACACACATGTTCATCACATACAATATTCCTCCCTCTCACACACACATACACACATGGTAGGGCCACACACAAACACACGCTTATTGAAGCTGCATAGGGCATCTGTGTCAACCTGAAGGTTTCTGGCAAGGTCCTGTGGGTAATTCCCATTCACCTTGTCCGGGGTCTCTGTGAACAAAGAAGTGTGTGTATTACGTGTGTGTGTGTGTGTGTGTGTGTGTGTGTGTGTGTGTGTGTGTGTGTGTGTGTGTGTGTTCGGACACTTCTTTTGCTGTATCTGTGTGTAGTCTGAGTCATTTTTATGAGACAGAAGTAGGGAAAACAGAAGAAGTTTTGGAGGTCACAAACAAATCACAGTCTCTACCTTGTACTGTGTCTGTGTGTGTGTGTGTGACTGCATCTGTGTTTGTTTGTGAGAGTGTGTGTGCGTGTGTGTGTGTACTCCAATATAGTAGCAAATTGAGGAGAGCGTGCTGTTGTGACTACAGGTATTTGTGGAGACTGTCTATATGCAAATGATAAAAGGATGTGAACATAATGACCTGGTATTGAGAAAGACCGCGGCTCTTGGGCTGTTTAGAATAAGGTGGGACGAGTAAGAAAAACCTTGTGCGGCTGCAGAGGAGGATGCTGGGAAATGAATATCTGGCAAGTCCAGCTGCCAGTTTTGTGGTTGTTTGTGAGAGGACACGTATGTATAGGATAGAGAAACGCCTAATAATATATACAAAACAAAACTGAATATGTTTTATAACTGATGTAAACTACTTAGACAGCTATTAGTTGCAGTTCATATGGTTGATACATGACAATGATTGATGAAAAATACAACAACAATGTTGGAAACTTGTTGGAGGAAATCAGCTTTGGCGACCTCAGTGACACACCAAGATCCACCTGCTGAAAATCAGTGCATGCACAATGTTGTCGGAGAATCAAACCCAGATGATAGACAATAAATTAACATGGGCTCTTTGAAAAACCTCACATTAAAACTATTGCGGTGGGTCAAGTGAAGGCATCACCAAAGACATTTTGAAACAGTCCCTTCTTATAACTTGTGCATTTCAGTCTGGAGAGAAAAATTGAAAGAGGGATGCAAATTTCATGCTGATAGACAGATTAATTCAGCATCTTCTAGTGAATTCCAGACATTGGTAACAGCAAAAATTTGATGTTTGAAACTGACATAAGAACATTTTTATCCTTATCCAAAGCTTTTCTTACTTGTTCCCTTTGTTTGCAAGAGTTTTCAGAGTCAGGTTCAATGCACTCTCTTATTACTGTTATTGCTTGTTTCCACTTGCTGGATGCTTCCTGTTTATGAGCAGGTGCACGTTTGATCATTATTAATGCCCCTAAATGTATAAAAAGACAGTTCTTATCCATTTGTGGGCAGGTGTCATTCACACAAATGTTACCAAAGACTGAAAAGAAAAAGAAGAAGATCTCACTGTGGAGCTTAAGGCCCTGCTGACAGACATCAGATGATGATAATGTTGTTAGATTTACAAGTGTTAGTTGTGGTATTGGACATTTAGAAAATGTTATAGTTATATATAATATAGCTGCCATCATCAGCGCAGTGCTGTCGTGTGACATAAATAAATATATATTATTGATATACAGTTACATGTTGGAAATATTTTTTCCAATACAAAGTGGACTATGACTCAGAAGGGAAGCTGTCAAAGGGACTGGACAGTCACAGAGATGGAGGGGGAAATATTACACAGCAGGTGATGCTACACAGCTGAGTGAGAAATTTTCCCTGTCAACTACTAAAGTTCCCATGCCAAATTATGCCAATAAAATCTCAAATCTAGACTATTTCTAGGCCCGGCACAGTCACTGTGAGCTGTGGAGAAAAGGCAAACTATCTGAACATGATTCATACATCAGGACTGGGAATTTTGTTCTTGCCTAAGAGAAAATTCTGAAGTTCTCTTAAATCATGCAGACTTACCACTTATACTAAGTGTGTGCATACAAGTGCTTCTTGCATGAGGCCTACCAGTAAAGTTCTACATGGACTCCCGATGAGCTCATTAGATGGACCCACAGCTGGACACACTGTTGCTGGCTGGTGATGAAACCTGGAGGTGGAAAAGAAGAGGGTTGAATGGGTCGATCAAACACTGAAATGGAAGCTGGCAGCTGCTCAGAAAGGAATAGATGTGCATTCTTACAGCAGCAAGATGAACAGAACTTTACAACTTTGACAAAAAAGTTTACAATAATGGATCATCTTTTCACACAAGTTTGAAGTCTCTTGTTGTTGTGATATTTTCTTACTTCAAAATTAATAGCTGGCCTGGAATGTAGGAAATCAATCAAAAATGATTGGCAGCAGTGTAAAGTATTTGTAATTAGTAGTTAATAGGCTAAAAAATGGACGCGGTGTAAATAGGGGTATTTTTAAATTTAGGAATGATGATCAATTCAAACAGCTGACAACAGTTATCAGACCAAACTACTGAGTGATGGCTGACTGTTACAGTACAGATCCACCAGCATGTGTATTTAATAGCTCAACACATTTGGTGTGATTGAAGGAAACATTAGTCTTTGTCCAAACATAAACCCATCTGGATGTATGACTCACACGAGTGTTCAGTGGGCTCTGGGCTCCTCATGCAGGTTACACGCTTCTGTACAATGGCCGTGGATACAGCTGGCTTCCAAATGGCCATAAATAACAGCTTTGTCCAATGTGGCTTTGAAACTGTTAATGCTATCTGCTCAGATACTGTGGGCTGGGAATCTTTGTCACGATTTGATTCAGAATAGATTCTCGAGTCAGTCTGAATTGTAGATTGAGTAAATACAATAGGGAGCAGTTTTTCAGGCTCTTAGTCCAGTGCACTGTGTGCCAAAGCGTTTCCTCATGTCTTTACTCAACTGAATTGCAATATGAATCATAACCGGCAGTTAAGCTAACTGGTCTTGTTGAAGGTCACTGTCTGACAAATTGAAAGAGCAGTGAGCAAACAGGAAGAGTGGGAATTATGTTGCTTTTGTCTTTAAAAAAATGACCTGCATTCAATATGAGTCAGCTGAAAGCTTTGTGTATTGGTTGACAAGTTGCTACACAAAGTATTTCAACTTTGTCTTGCATAGCTCAAGTATTAAGTTGTTACTAAGTTGTTCAATCCAAAGTGTGACTCTAGAAAATTATTTGGTGCAGCTACATACACTGCCCTGGTGCCACAGTGTCCTCTTACTGTTCAGTTCTGTCTCTTTTATTTGTGTCAACATAATGTTACTAACGATCTATTTTTGGAATCTGTGAATTGATGTGGAAGTGTAGAAGATAAGAACTGTGATTCTAACAGTATGTGAATCAATCTCTTCCCTTCATCTTTAACATTTTGTTAATTTGAAAATACTGCAAATTGCTACAAGAAAGATATCACTGTTTTATTTCTTGTAATCACAGAACACATACTGATAATTTCCTGTGTGCAGAAGCAGTTTTACCTCACGTGTGCATGTGTAGGTACAGAGGCTTTTTTTTGTTAAAAGCTGATATATTGAACATTGAATGTTAAGGGATTCATGAAGTGGTGAGCTGTTTCAATGTAGTCTTTTGTGCTATTTTGTCCACATGCACACTCCTTTCTATAAACGGTATTTTATGATGGCAATTGGGCATCTAATGTGTTTATGTCTCATTTGTCCTGTGTTGTGTATTTCCACAGTGTGTGTGCATGTCTTCGTGACTCATTGTGGGTAGTGGACATGGTAGTGGTGAGACTAGGCAGGAGGTGGGGTCGGGCAGGGAGAATGGGGAATGTGGATACAATCTTAAGTGTTAGTGATGGACTAGACAATGGAAGGTGATGTAGGATTTAAATCAACTCTTTCCTCTGTGCGGCACTGGAGGCTGATGGGAGAGGAAATGGCTCTGTGATGCCATCCGCTGTAATCCTGCTGGTTGTGAAGCTCCGTCTGTGTGTCTACTTGTGTCTCTCAGGTTTTCTTTTTCTCTCTTGTCTAACTTCGTGGTGTGGTGGGGGACTACAGATCAGAAAGCTTTAACCAGAAGCTGGATCCTCTCACAAAGACTGAATGAGTAATACTCTTCAAGGGTCTTTTGAGAACGGCACTGACCCTCTCACTTCTCAGTGGCCAGCGGTGGCTGATATCCCCCAGTTGGAACATGTGACACAGTGTGAATGTGAAGGAGGAATGTGATGGCAAGGACCAAGCATCCACTATCATCTTTCCCCTGGTTAAACAGTCTCTATCTCTGTCTTCGCCAATCATCTGTATGTAAACCTGTCATGTTTTATATATGTCTGCAAACTGGGTTCTCAGTCAACCTAATCTTAGTAAAATCCTTCCCTTCATCTGTACCCCCACTCTCTCATCCCTGTCTCTCCCTCCCTCCCTCCCTTGCAGACACTTACACTATAAAATAGAAGCTCCAAGTCTCCACATTTCTGCACTCTGCATCATCCTGCTGGACACTGCAGTTTTTAGTAATTCATGAATGCTACCCAGTAAAGTGGTGTTGGTACTGTATGTAGTAGTTCAACAGAAGAAGATGTCATCAGACTAATCGACTTAATTTCTGAAAAGAAAGTCTCAGCCACATTCTGAGCTAACTCTATGAAATGTATTTGCCATTTTGTGGAATAATGATGTTGATGTTTTACTTTCACAGATGTGGGTTGCATAAAACAGCAGTAGATAAATCCATGCATGTCACATGCAAGCACTGTTGGACTGGGTTTATAATAATAATAATAATAATAATGATAATAATATTCTTGCTTTTTTGATTCAGCACACGTTCTGATCAGATAAGAATGTGAGAATTGGCCGCGCTAGTGGCTCAACCATCATTGTGCGTTCCAAGGGAAGCTTTACAAAATACTCTCGAAGGAAGGCGCTTTGACATGAGGATCACATGACACATGGAGACAGAGACAGAAACTTATACTGTAAGATGTCCTGCCAGTCAGAGCTTTTGGAGAAGTTTTTTAGTGCTAGCTTGGCCTTTGTCTTGCACACCGCAGCTGTCCCTCGAGAGTCTTTTTAACGCTGCTTCTTAGGCTCCACTTATTTTCCTTTACTGAAAAAAGGCAGCCTGAGATTGCAAGAAGAGGTGGAGTTAGGTGACCTTTTTAAATACTGGATGGAATGGGCTAAAACCTGATCACAATGCCACCCACACCACCTCAAGATGTGATTGCAATTGCAATGCTTTTTGGGTGCATTTACATCTTGTCCTGAGATTTGTTTTTTTCTTATCCAGATAGACCAGAGATGGATCCCATGTTAATAGCAGATGTACTTTAAATATGGCCTTTATTTGAGTGAACAGATCTCTACCATTGGCTTTGGCAGTGAAGGCAAAACTGATTGTCTATGTGTTTTCAAGCCCTACCTCCTCATTGTTTGTGTATTCTTATGTTACATGTTAGGTCTCATTTTAGAAAAGGGCTGTGCTCTGAAAAGAATTGACACAATTGGATTTTTCAGCAAGAAAAAGGGGAGATAAAAACAAACAAGCATTGCAGCAGAACTTCACTATGATATTTTGGTTCTCTGCTCCTGCTGAGCCCGTGCTCCTTGAGCTGAAACAAAACAGTGATATCTGCAATTCTTAGCAAACAGTAAAAAAGAACCAATTCATAAGCCAGTGACTCCAATACACATCGAGTCTTATACATGAAAATAGATCTGGAGATAGGCAGAAATTTTCTCTTTGCTGTCATCGCTATCGATTATTTTACAAGTGGGTGTAAAGATACTTCAAACAGTGGAAACATCTGTAAACTGGTGGCGTAAGCATGTGTGTTTGTGAACGTGAGAGAAAGATGGCTCCATGATATGTTTATAATTAAACGATGTGCTGCAGCAGTGAGTGCTGACCAGTAGGATCGCAGGGTATGAATGTGTGTGTGTGTGTGTGTGTGTGTGTGTGTGTGTGTGTGGCGGGGGGGGAGCAGAGAGAGTATGATAGATGACTTGGCCAGTTGTAATATCTCCATACCAGAGGGAGCTATGTAACATTAAATATGGTCACATATGATTATCAATGTAGGACATATTAATAACCATGAACATGCAAGTAATGCAGATGAAGCTGCAGTCACATTTAGCTCCACCAAACAAACACACAATGAGCCACAAATGATACATATAACTTATGTGCTGGCAGGTGAAAACCCTATTCATCCGACAGAACAACATTGCCAAATTTAGAAAACTCCAGATGCTTGAAATGACATTAAGCCACTATTGTTTAGATCATTGTTAGCTCAGGAGGTAGAGTTGTCCACCAATCGGAAGGTTGGTGGTTTGATCCCTGGCCCCTGCAGTCTATGTGTTGAAGTGTCCTTGGGCAAGATACTGAACCCCCAATTGCTCCGATGGCTGTTCCATCGGTATGTGAATGTGCGTCACTTTGGATTTAAGCGTCTGCTCAGTGAAATTATAGAATAGTAGAAATAATCATTTGACTCATCATTGACTGAGTCAAATGACAGATCATTTTGACTTGATCACTCAGTGGGGCTACCAATGCACATTCAAGATCAAAAAGATTTTTTAAAAAAGGTTAAAATAATTGTGATCATTAAAGCTACCATGTGCCGAATTTTAAGAAAATCCAACTTTGGCTCCCCTAGTGGTAGTATCAAAAAAGGCAACGTGGACACTGAGAACAAACAACTGAAAGAAACAAGGTTTTCAAAAAGGTATATATATAGATTGTTATTTTTATCCATTTAAGACAAACAGTTTTATCTGTTTTAGGATTGTATATGAGGTCAGATGCCATTTTCCACATTAACAACCAAGCATCTTGAAAAAAAAAAAGCCTCATATAAAGTACATGCATTACAAGAGAAGAGACTTAATTGAACAGTGGCTTGCTTCATTTACACTCATCAGAAAGTATAGTTGTTATTGTTGCCCTATTAAGCACAGCATGGATTATTTAACTGATATGATAATATGTAGGTTTATTAGACTCATCAACACCATGTACTGTACTTTTGGTGGAGGGCTGCACATAACTCACAGACCATTTATCTACTACTGATATAAGCTTTTGATGTAAACTGCCTGATATTTGCAAAAAGAAAAATAAATAAAGCAAAGTGTAAGCCAGCAGAATAATTTGAAAGCTGTTATAATCACAACAAAAAGCAGACATAGTGGCTTCGGAGTGCTCATGCTAATGCTGAGATGCCATTGAGCAAAGTCCTCTCTGTTGACACCAGTAGAAGAACGGTTTGCTCGGCAGCTTCGGTGGTTCATGAATGTGTGGAGACAAAGAGCTTTGTAAGACTCAAGTAAAAATGACTTGTTTTTTTGTTTTTTTGCAGCAGACAGAGACAGCATGTCTTCATGTCTATGTATGAGAACACACACACACGAGTCAGAGTGGGAGACAGAGTCGACACACTGCTGTATATACTGTAAGCACATAGATCTGAGTAACGCTCGCTGTGCCTTGATCCTCTCTCCCTCTAGGAACTTGTCTGGCTTTAGCCTCAGCCTGCCTGAGCTTCTCATGGAAAATGACACACATGGCTCAGGACTCACTCTCGTTCTCTCGCGCGGTCGTGCAAATGCTTAAGCACCTTTCTGTGTGTGTGTGTGTGTGTGTGTGTGTGTGTGTGTGTGTGTGGCTGCTCAGTGTCGTGGCAGGGTTGGGTTGTGACAGCTGAGTCTCAGGAGAGGTTGTGCAGATCAGGGCTGAGCTGAGAACCAGGGCCTGGTTGTATTAAAGGGGGAATTACACGACAGCAGCCCCACGTGAGAGCCTTATCTCCTGACTGCTGCCTCTCCCACAGCCCCTTCCCCCTGAAGCCCTCGGGGGAGGATACATGTCTGTCTGACTTACCCCTGACTGTCTCTCTGACTTACCTACTGACTCTATGTCTGTTTGACTTACCCCCTGACTGTCTGTCTGCCCTTACCCACTGACTTATCCATTGCCTGACTTACTGACTGACTTACAGCGTCTCTACACTGTACAGTTTTGACCTTCCCAGATGAAGGTTTACATTCTTGAGAGAAACCTAGTGAAATTTTAGAAGTTGACAAGTTTCAATCCACACAGAACATGTTTCAGAAGTCTGCTCACACATTTGCAACGTACAGGCTTAACAAGCATGGACCGATTACCAATGACATTATGCTAGAGTTAGTTGACATGTTATTAGTGACACGTCATGTTTCAGATAATGTAGATGTCCGTCCGTTTGTTTTTAAATATCTTTACCTCCAGAGGTTGACCCTGCCTGGTGCGTCAGAGAGCCACTTATGCTACTGCAGTTAAATATCGCAGTTGGGATTTTAAAAATAAGTCTTTTGTTGTCAAGCACATCATTACAGGTGCATGTTTGTGTTGAATTACAAATGTGGTGCTCCTGGCAAAACTTTGGTCAGACTGGTTTAAAAAAAAAAAAAATGGCACATGCAGGAAGAAGAAAAGAGAAGGTGATCTACAATTTTTCATGAGATATTGTGAACAATTTTCAATTTGTACATTGCTCCATCTCCAACACGCCTGTTGATTTGCAGTAGAAACTATGTAGCATAATTAAAAAACACAGAGACTGTAGTTATTTTGCAGTAGTCTCGTGCTGGCTGCACAAAATCTGCCTGCCATGTGTAACTGTATTGTGGTTGTGCAACATCACCTTCAGATGGCTGTAAAAAGAGCAAGAGTAAGGGATGTTAATGCAATAATCAGAATAAGACTTTGTTTTTCTGTGTGATCAACTGGTTGTGGAACATGGACTGGAAGTGGAATGACAAGCAAAACATGGGATTTGTGTGATTTTAGAAAGGTTTATTTGGTGTTCACCAAATAGAGTGACCAAAAAAAAAAAAAAAAAAAGACTTAAAATTCTACGACTGACTCCCACATTCAATGATTGATATTCATTGATAAACATTCATAGCCATGCATTCAGATTGTGATCAGTATCCAGCTCATACTACAGCATCATCTTCAGAATTTTCAGATTCCAGCTGGAAACCAAGCAAGTTTGAAAAACACTGCACTTGTCTGATGTTCATTCAGGGTGGAGGAAAGGTGAATCCATACACACAATCTTGAAAATCAGTCACCGTGAATAGATGAATAGTCACCATGATTTTAAATCTTGTTATGTGGTTCATGACAACTTTCTGTTTTAATAGCTGGGTAGCTTATTGTCTGTCTCTCTTTCTGTCTGCTGCTCCATCTGTTTGTCTGCCGGGAGACTGACATAGCTGCAGTGATAAGACAGAGCTGTTTACATCAGGGTTAACGGTGAGGATAGGTGTGTGTGTGTGTCTGTGTGTGAATAACGCGGGAGGAGCACACACACACACACACACACACACACACACACACACACACACACACACACACACACACACACATTCGCAGCGCTCTTGTTCTTATCACTCATTCATCCCACTAGAGCGCTTAGTGTTTCACCTCGTACTAGCTGGCAGATGGTGATGCTATGGGCAATCACACGGCTTTATGAGAGAGAGAGAGAGAGAGAGAGAGAGAGAGAGAGAGAGACTGCTTACTTCCACATAGAGATTTGTGTACAACCAACCAGACAGACTGAGCATTCATTGTTGTAGGAGCAAGTCGGGCAAACAAATTGATATTCAAAATAAAATGCCTTAAACAACCTTTTAGCTGTTAAAACATCCAGCAGTCACAGAGTAACATGAGCAGAAATTTGGAGATGTGCTTCTGTCCACCTGACAAACATGAGCCCAATATTCACTCTCCTTTTAGCTCTGTTTTGGCCTCTGTTAACTCCAGAGGGAAATATACGACTCTCCAGCTGCTAAATGCTCTACTACTCACTAACTGTGTGTGTCTGCTGGCTCAGGTCTTACTGAGCCTTTTCACTGAAAACAAGGTTGATGAGAGAGATGAGACTGAACCAAAACACTAAATTTGAGGGCTGCAAAAACAAAACAACGACATGAAAGATGCTAAAACACTCCATAGAGTTGCAGAGGTGATAATTTGAAACTGCACAAACTCTTTTTACAATACAGAAGTTATTGGGCTTATTGTTAAAGGAGTATTTCACTGCTGGAAAGATGGTCTTCATAAAACTGAGCGGTTTGTACAGTGGAAAAAAATGCAAGTATTTTGGAAATTGGTGCTAAAATATGTTTGTGAAAACATTTGAGGTGAGAAATCAGCAATGCAGTAACAGAATCTTTATTCATATTTGATCAGCACCGCTTAGCTTGACAGTTTGATTGCGAACTGTGCTAAAACATTGGCAATGGAATGTCATGTTTGTTCATCCACTCATAGTGAACAATCATTCTTGATGTCAAACCCAAGAAGGTTAGAATAAGGGGCTGAGGTCGGCTTTAAAGTGTCTGCTAATAAGATAAGATAAACCTTTATTTGTCCCACAGTGGGGAAATTTACAATAATAACTTCAATGGATAGCATCTCATAGACTTCATCAGCAGTTTGACCAACTGTATAGCCTAAATATGTAAGTCACATGATGAAAGCATTATTTCCACTAATCTCTATCTGCTGATGAACAGATGATGCAGTTGTGAAGTGAAATAAAGTGATATACAGTATGTGTAGACCATAGCTAGTATAATATGTCGTATGGGTTTGAAAAGTGAATTTAATGAGGAAGTCCCTTAAACCTGCATTTTTTTCTAACAACCAGCAAGGATTGACTCCATTGGTTGCAAAAAGAAGTCTGATTTTGTGGAGGTCTATGAGAAAATGACTTTACTTTTCACTTGATTTATTAGCTCTGTAAACATTTTCCTAATGAGTTTATGGTCTCAATCACTGCTTCCATGTCTTCTTCAACACAGCGTCATGTTCATTTTGTAAATTATCGTCCCATTTAGTGTAAAATAGATGATCAAGCAGGATATCCTTTAGGGCGTGGCTACCTTCTGATTGGCAAGTAGCATGTCCTCGGGTTCTCAGTAAGATTCAATTAAGATAGAGGCATTATTATATGATTCATAAACGTTTAACAAAAACTCATTGTGGGGTTGATCAGAGAGAAGCCAAATGGCCCACCAGCTGCCATCAGATTTGGATTTAAAAGTAGCTAAATCCTGATTAGTGCACAGAAGTACATGACATCCCCATCTTTTGAGCTGAGCCCCATCCACTCCAAAGCAGTGACAAGAGCGCAGAAAAAAAAAAAAATACAGAAAAATTGAATGTGAAGTAGCCAAACTGTTTTAACTTTGGCAGGAAATAGTGTAGAATCACATCACTTATAGTAAGAAGCTGATTGAGAAATACGTTTTCAGGGCCTTTAAGCACATCTTCTTTCTTTTTGTTTAATAGATTCACACGTCCATGGTCTCACCATTGCACTGTGTATATGCGTAAAATGAGATTCTTCAGTGACTGCTTTTATAAATGGAACTTAGGCGTGTATGCCAACAAGTGCTGGGCTCTGTGTGAGCGTATATATGTCTATTTATGTGTGTTTTTGAGTATATTTTGGTGCAGGGGATATGTTACTATTTCATGACAGGAGTGACAGATGAATTCCCAAGTCCTGCGGGCCCTGTGCTTTAGTTGCTGGCATACTTCCTACTGCAACATGACAATGGATCTCTTCTGCCTGGAAACAGAAGCTGTGGAAAATGGCCCAGATTCCCACACGCTGGACCCTGATTGGTCCAGATCAGATCCACTTTTATATCTTGCAGGTGCAACATCTTTTTATTTATTCAGAAGGACATACCTCTCTGACATTTTGTGTCTATGCAGGTGTGTATGCGTATGTCAGTCCAAGGGGATTTAGATTTGACATACACAGGTGTTCTTTGATGGAGCTTCTAAAATGTGAAGATGCAAAAATGTGTTTTGTTACTATTTTGATTTCTGTTTGGTCCTCAGGATGCATAGTAGGCAATGAGATAACATATAAAATAAAATATGACACATTTCAACAAAATGTAGGAGGGGGCACTCGGACCAGTGCAGGGGGCATTAGGCATTCAGGTGTGTGCCATACACTAAGAAGTTGTCTCATGGGGGTGAAGACTGTGTGCTCTCTCTGTGTTGCTGAGACTGTGCACTTGTGGCTCTGGATCAGAAGCTGAAAAGAGATAACTGACTGTCAGCTGGTGCAAACTCTCTCTGACTCATGTTTATTTTAGTATTATTTTAGTACTTGGCATTTTAGTCTTTTACATAATTTGGGGTTTCATCTCTATCTCTCTGTGTTTTTAGTACTGTGACTTTTAGAGGCCTCCAGTCGTGGGTGTGGTCTGTGTGCTGGGAGTTCACTCGCTCATGATGGTGCAACACATCCTGATACCTAAATGACCGAATAGGTTGATTGTCAGTGATTCCCAAAACAACATACAGTATATGACTGCTCCCAAAATGACATATATGAGCGCTGGAGAGCACCAGTCACAGGTGTACCAGACCTTTGTTGTATTGGACCTTTGTCATCACATGGTTCACATTGTGAAACTACTACTTGGTTAGCTTGAGGAAACCTGTTTTCACTTTCTTGACAAGATTCCTTAATGAAAATGTATAAGTATTTCTTGTCCTCTCTAAATGGTGAGAGTGGATTTGCACGATGTTCTTGCACTGTTAGAGAGTGTTAGGAGGTGGAGTTGCGATAGACAACAACTGTTTCAACAAAGTATGATGACGGTGTTTTCTCAACTTAGCTAAATAGTTCTAGTTGCCTACTTTATTAGTAGACATTAACATGAGAGGTAATAAGTTTGAGTTGTGAGATAAATCATCTAAGTTGCTTTGGAGGACACTGACGAGTGAGTGAGTGAGTTTTTGTTGTTTGGATAGGAGTTTCTTTGTTATTTAAATCCCATCCATCAATGTCTTGTCAGACAAGCTCACAACTGAATCAAGAATAGAAACACTATCAGAAATTCAGTTATATTTCGGTTCACTGTGGAATTTGCTCAATTATTGCTTAACTTGAGTAGCATAATTTTAAATAAATGAAGCTCCAGCCAACTGTCTGGGTGAGAAAAGCCCATGCATGTTCAATGAAATACATTCCTTGACCCCTGCCAAGTCTGCATTCAAAGCACATAGGGGAACATCAAATAACCAATGGTCTCACTAAGATATTAAACACCCCAACTTCATCAGTATTTTGCCAATATTCAGAGCAAAAATGTGCAAAAATCCAGTCGCCATGGTCTTGGGAGCCCTCAATCGTACCGATTTACCATACGTCTCTATTTCCTAGGCAGAGGATGGCGTTGAGCATTATTCAATAGGCGGCTTCAATATCAACTGCGTTGTCTGGTGCTCAGGGTCAGGGATGATATGAGCCATCTCTGACATGATAAATGTGTTTTTCTCCCCCTGCTCACACCTTCTCAAACAGAAACATAATAACAAAAGTTTTCTCTCAGACTGAGAAAAAACTTTTCTTTCTTTCCTTTTCTGCTGTTTCCCTTCTTTAACCCCCCACCAGCTCCTGTCCTCTTTCTCTTAAGACAGAGAGAGGAAAGACGGGGTGATTTGGGGGGGTGTCTGATTGCTATGCATTGTTTAGTTTCTTTCATTAATGCTGGGTGCCAGTCGAGGGCTACAGATGAACAATAGCTGGGGCCCCAGGCGTGGATCAATAGCAGATTGCTGATAGTGCCCCGTCCATTCTCCACACCAGATTACATGATAAATGGGTCGGTCCATACACAGTGACAGGCCCAGGGCTAGCAGGGCCCAGGTAAGGCCCTGCGTCTGGTGGATACCACATCCTCCACATGTATGTGTGTGCTGGGGTGTGTGTGTGTGTGTGTGTGACATGTGCATGTGTGGGTTGGAATACAAGTGTGTATTTTCAGTTATTTGGTGTTTATGTAAGAGCATGTGTGCTTACACAAAACGGCCATGTGAGTAGCAGTGCATGCAGCTGTGTATGTGTTTGATGCTGCTGTGATGATGTTGCATGCAAATATGCTCACAAGACACCATAAATGACTATGCAATAAACCCGACCCAGAATGCAAATTTCAAATTATACTCCAAAAAGTGCAAGAATAAATAAAGAATACCAAATACATAACTCACATAATCAGATTTTCAGACTTTCATATTTGTAATTGTTCCCTCAAATAGAAGTCAATGGCTAATTAATCCATCTTGCCTTCCTCAAAACTGGAGACAAAACCTGCAGACTTACAGACATCAAAATTAAACAACCATTACATTTTTATATAAATCAGAAAATTTTAGGTTTTTTTCACCCTTTTACACGAACTAGGATGAAAATGTATTGGTGTTGAAAGAGATTTGATAAGCATTTACAGCTAATGTAATTCAAATTTAATAAAATTCCCCCTGTTATTTTTATTAAGTTTTGCACCTCAAAGGGATAAGATAATGGCAAGGCTGTTTGAATACATCTTGCAAATCCCACATATGACAACAACCATCCTGATATCAACTGTGTACACTTTGCAATACTGCAGATGAACTTGTGTCAGTGGACAGGGGAAGCAGAATCCTAACGCAACACACTGTTCACCATCTTAGTTTAACTTGTTACCCTCCAAACATGTGCTGATTAGCATTAAACACAGAGTACAGCAGAGGTTAATGGGAATGTCATAAATTTTGCTGGCATTTGGTCATAAACCCGAGTACTGGACAAATTATTATTAGGATCTTAAAGGGAGTGATTAAATTGATGCACTGCCGTCACCTATTTGTAATGTCTAGTTTAATACATGTTGTAATATTTGTTGTGTTGTCTGGTTAAATGTTGTGTTATTTATGTGCAACAGTGTACATCTCTAAGACACATTTCAGAATAATATTCTGGTAATAAAGTACAATCAAAATCTGAGGATGATGGTAGAGGAAAATTTAGAGAACCACCAATATGAGGCTGAGTACAAAATTTCATGGCAAGTTATCCAGCAGATGTTGGGCTATTTCACAGGATAAGTGACAGCTTTTACCTTCTGGTGGCGCTAGAGGAAACAACAGTTGATCAACAAAGTCAGGAGGATTCATCCTCAGAGAATCATTAATGCCTGAACCTTAAGTTTATTGCAATCAATCCAATACTTTAAATAGATAGATTCACTAAACACCAAAAGCACTAACCTCATGGTGGCACTAGAGGAAAAGTATTATTAGTATCCAGTAGGATTCATCCTCTGGGAATCAGGAATGTCTGAACCAAATTCATCCAATAATATGGAGCAAAATTTTTCCCAGTAGGTAGGTTTGTTGTTTCATTTTGCGATTTTTTTTAATTACATGCTAATATGCAAAAATATGACTTTTTAAAAGAGCCTGTCACACACTTTCCACTCCTCTCAACTCACACAGTCTATTTTTCTCCTAAATATCTGCCAACCTCAATTTCTAGAGGAAGAATACCACCTCTTTGTTGTGCAGCTGAAGAGTGTCTGGGTAAGCACAATGTAAACTGTAATTTATTGTTTATACATTGTACTATATATATTCTACCCTCTATTTTAATCACCTGGCTCCACAGTCAAGTCATTTCACACTTGTGTTGTGTTGACCCAGGAGCCAGCCCACGTCTCTCTAAATCACCCACACAGACACCTACTGAAGGTGTAAATATGTGAATGCATGTTTTTTTGTACAATATGTGTGTACCTGCTGTTTGTGTCTTTTGACCGTATGATGCAAGTATGATTGTGTTTGTTTTTGTGTGTGTGAATATGTATCTCTGAAAGTGGATGTATGTGCCTGTATGTATGTGTGTGACAGATATGAGGCACTGGACCAATGACTCTTCTGTAATGGACACAGAGAGGACTGGGGCAGACATAACGTTCCAAATTGGCAATTTACTGTAGCTACAGTAGGACACAGTGTCAGACGAGGCTCAGTCTAATAGGGGTTAAAAACCTTAAGCGGAGCAAAGAGCAGTGCCTTGCTCTGTGTTGAACCACAGCACCAGTTAAGGCAAACATACAAATTGATTCTGTGTTCCATGAACTCCGTTTCCAATTATTTCCTCTCTTCCTGGCAATAACACGTCACTGCTCCGCCGTCTGGTTTTTTCTCAGTCGCATGTTCAAAACAAATGCTTGGGTATTTTCCCCTTAAGCCACGCATCCGTCATGACATTTGTGATTTGTGTGATATTTTCCATAAAATTGATGGGAGTGAAACAAAGTGAAAGTTGCTATAATTCAAGGTCCTTTAGTAAAGCCGGGGAACACTGGTGGCTAGTTAATCTACTCATTGACACGTTGTCCTCTGGTGCAGCTGAAGGACGGTCTTTAGACTAATGACCACACATATGGCGTGTCGCCCATTTAAAAGAGAAACAAACACCTCCTGGCCATGGAAGTGTGCGAGGGCGTGGTGCAACGATGTGTGGAGCCGTGAAACACATGCGTGCATACTAAAGCGTGCATGGACACAAACACACTTGTCTGTTGCTGGTCTCGTCTCTCAGACACATAGAAACAGGAAGTGATGGATGGATGGATAGATGGATACTAAAATAAATACTGACATTTTAATGTAAATAAATTTTAGCTTGGATTGGTGTAAAATGATAATTCATTCGCTGTTCACTAGACGGGATGAGACGTTAAAGATCACCTTTGGACACAGTGTAATGATGACTTTCACTTTGTTGCCGTACCAAACACCCAAGGGAGCGTCTGACAGCACCCTAACCATCCACCCACCACCACCCAACTTACACCTCCTCATTTCTCTTTGTCCCATTGTTCTCCATTTTCTTTCTGTCCTCTTTTTACGGGGACAAAGCAAGCAGACAGGACAATACTTTAAAGGTGTGTGATTAGGTGTCTCCTGTACTCATCCTCTGACGCTGTGGACGATGTAATTGATGGAGGGTGGAAGTTCAGGATAGATGGAGCACTTGAGGGCTTTGGGATTTTGACAAAAATAAACTACTTTTTTTTTTAGGACAGCTGATGTGACACAGTGAAGGATTAAAGCGTGCACTGTGTGTTCATGTTCTCGTCCTACGAGGACGTTATGATCGTTGACCCTTCTAGATGACTTTATTTTGATGTAACAACTTGGATATAGGTTAAGATTACTGATGCAAAGTCCTCACAAGTGCAGTGATGTCTGAGTTAGTTTGTAACAGTGTCTGTCATTGCACTATAGCATAGGAAGTGGTGATCTGTGGTGTTAAACAGGAGTGTGTGTCCACTCCCTGCGGTGTGTGTGCCGCTGGGATCAGTCACACAGCTGACATTCTCTGTAGGCAGCTTCTATACACCTTCAACACAATTACACAAACCCTCCTGTACATCTGCTAAACCTGCACCCACAGCTGCTTTTTCTGTCTGTGTTCATGATGTCACATGATGCACAAATCCATGTACGCTCTCTTAAAAGCCAAAACCCTCTCCCCTGATCCCCCTATACCATCGTATAATCTCAATGTAAAGCTATTGGAAACTCAGCACATCAACTACTGCATATACATATATAGCTTACCCATCCATCCATCATCATCTGTAACCATGTGTCCTTTGCAGGGCCAGGAGGCAGTGTGTGTCAGAGCGGGTGTTGAGAAAGAAGTTATTGCCAGGACAAACTCTGACTGGTGGTTCTTCTCAATTAGGTGGATAATCCTGGTAAACTTTGATGACATCATTTTTTCCTATTCTGCTGAGAGAAGAGTTACCATCATTTCCACCCACCCTAAAAACACACACGTGCTGTAGTTTTTGCAAATCTGTGTTTTTTATTGTAACAAATACCTCTGTACTTGTAAAATCAGCTTTTTGCTAGTTTGAGGTTGCATGTAGTGTCTCTCTCTCTCACTGCATATGTGTGTTATTTATTCATTAATTATTTAGACAGGGGACAGCAATGGAATATAGTTTTATAGTTGCAGTGTATGATGTATGTGTGTGTGTGTGGAATGGAATGACGAGCTTCAATGGTAAACTGCATCATGTACAAAAACAGCTGGTGGAAAACATCAGTCAACAGATCCATTGGTTACTGGATAATCATTGGTTAACAATGGTTACACTGTTTGAATGCCATTCTAGAGTAACTCAACAATAAAACCTGTCATTGAAGACAGTGTCAGTCATGACGGGTTTTGTCAAAAAGAAAACAGCAAGACGGCTGTTTGGGAGTTCTTTGCATTTGAGGCAGATGAACACAGAACGTTGAAAGATACGAGCCTAAGCCCATATACAAGAGATGCTGATAAATACTAACGCGATCAGTTCAGGAAAGCACCCTGAGAACCAACACGCAACCTATTTAAAGAATTTCAAGAGGTTGGTGACAGCTCTCCTTTTATCACAACTAAAGCATTAAACTGTGTTTGATAAGTCATTTTGTTGTTTCCTTCGTTTGGGATGAAGGTCATACTGAGTCACATTGTGATATGTTTAAGTGCTGCTCAGTAACAATGAGTATTGTGCGAAGAGATCATCATGATTAGTTCAATGTAATCTTGTAAAATCAAGTTTTTGGAGAGGAACTTGAACAAATAGGCTACAGTTCTTTTAAGGAGAAATTTATTGACATTTTCAAGCCAGTCACCACCTTAACTGAAGACTTTCCTGTGGGAAAAACTGCATTCTGACATCCATCCATCCATTCATTATCTGTACACCGCTTAATCCTCTGCAGGGTCACGGGGGGGCTGGAGCCTATCCCAGCCGACTTAGGGCGAAGGCAGGGGACACCCTGGACAGGTCACCAGTCCATTGCAGGGCCACACACAGGACAAACAAACACATTCACACCTATGGACAATTTAGAAGAGTCAGTTAACCTCAGCATGTTTTTGGACTGTAGGAGGAAGCTGGAGTACCCGGTGAAAACCCACGCTGCACAGGGGGAACATGCAAACTCCACACAGAAGGATCCCAGGCGTCCTAACCGGGATGCGAACTTCTAGCTGTGAGGGGCCAGTGCTAACCACTGTGCCACCGTGCAGCCCCCATTCTAACAATGGTGGCGAAATATCTCGGCTTGTTAATGTAATGTTAAACTTGATTATTTGATAAAACCAACTTTGGGTACAAATTTTCGCCGCTTCATCTCACTTGAATTGCTCATCAAATGTGCATCTAGTGAAATGAAACTACTTGAACTTTCAGATGACAATAACTAGTCTCATAACACAATATATTGCCCAGTAGTGGTACATGTGGAATGTGTCAGTGCGCCATCACTGTACAGGCCAATTTAAACAATGTCATTGAGGGAAAGGGACAGATACTATTCAATACAAGAGCAAAATGTTCAATTAAAAAGACATTGAATCTACTTATTTTAATGAAACAACAGAAGTCAACGTAAACATTTAAAAGAAACATTTTTTTTTACCATGTTGGAATCAAAAATGGGAATAGATTATAACCTGACTTGATAAGCAGAATTGAAATCAATGAAATTCAAATGATACCCAATGTGCACACACTCACAGGACTGGTATTGAAGTTCAGTGATGACTTTACTGAGGGCTCAAAGCATTAACAACTATGGTTGGGCTACACTAACTTTATTTACTCACCTACACAACATTGAAAAGACACACCCGAGATTTTTCCCGTGATGGACAAA
Organism: Holacanthus passer; assembly: GCA_025331565.1. Lineage (NCBI taxonomy): Eukaryota > Metazoa > Chordata > Actinopteri > Pomacanthidae > Holacanthus > Holacanthus passer. The sequence goes on from JAFREQ010000075.1 coordinate 768,228, forward strand.
CATGTTATATTCCATTGCCAGCCTGTTTGACCTGTTCAAACCCATTCACATCATTGTGTCACTTGTGCACATGATAAAAATACATTTCTCATTCTTTTGCACACAAATGCAAATGGGATATTCCTGAAATAAACATACAATTTTCTTCTGTTTACCACATTATCAATTGCTTATGTCATATGAATCAAAATTATACTGTTTCTATGTTCAATAGTCTCATCCCCCAAAACACATTTGCATTAATTCATTGTATAAGCCATGACATGTAAAATGGTTGACGAATGCTCTCAGGTGAATCTTCAGTTTCACTGGGGAAGGGAACTTATTGTCTGTTTTTGGGGCGGCTGTGACTCGGAAGGCAAAGAGGCCGTCCACCAATCGGAAGGTTGGTGGTTCAATCCCTGGCGCCTGCAGTCTATGTGTCGAAGTGTCTTTGGGCAAGAACCCCAAATTGCTCCTGATGGCTGTTCCGTCGGCGTGTGAACGTGTGTGCATGGTTAGCAGCGGTGGCCAGTGTCCAATCAACCGCCATGTACAATGGTGTGCGAATGGGTGAATGCTGGCTTGCTTTGTGAAGCACTTTGAGTGGTTACATAAATGCAGTCCATTTTTACCATTCCATTTACCATGTAGGAGACTTAAGACATCTGCTGCTGACAGAAAGAGAGAGAGAGAGATAAAGACAGAGATCACTGGCACTGTAGGTAGGTGGAAGGCTTTGATCACCACTATTCAACAAATGCAGCTCTCTGACATGCACACACACACTCAGATACACACACCCCATAACCTGAAGAACCACAGAGCAAGGGGGAAATGGGAGTGAAGGAGTGGGAATGATGATGAGAGAAGGTGAAAGACTGCAGGCCACTAGAATAATCCTCTAGTCTTTAATTAAAACCTACTAATGATCACAGGGAGAACGACAGACTGGAGGTGGGAGTGAGAGAGACAGAGAGATAAAGAGCAAGGGAGAGATGAAAAAAGTCATTTTTTCTTCCTTTTTTAACTTTCCTCACATCAAGACCCTTATCTATCCCCATCAGCTCTGCTCACCCTTTTTTCCCCACCACACGCTCACTGTTTCAACTAACATTTGTCTGTCATTTAACGGTAAGCACATGAAACACTAATATGTACAGATGCTCAGAGACAGTGGTTCTCAAGCATGTCACCTCAAACAGACTCACAGCAGGCTCCATGGACCCACAACTGAGAAGACTTAGGAGCCCGTATGAGCAGATATCTTGAAGAACTGTCTACATCTTTCACAGGGACACTGCAGCAAAGTCCTCATGTTGAACATTTCTTCATTTTTGAATGTCTCATCTTCAAACCGTTGACTCATTCATCGGCCATGCTTACTAACAGAGGAGGGAGGCTAAAACCAGAGGAGCACATGAGCCAATCCTTTCCTTCTGCTGTGTTGTCAGGAGCACGTTAGTCAAACATCAATGAACACATTTCTCAAATGATGTGGCATCAAATATCTACAGGGATTAAAAGGACACATTTCAAAGGTCAACTAAAAACCTAGTGCTCCACTGGACCTATTTTTAGTGATGTCTACGATTTTCTCAGCATTTCCTGTGGTGAGTAGAGCAGCAGAACCGATGGTGGAACCCACAAAAATGAAAACCTAGTTGTAATAAACTGTAATTTTCCTTTACAAATGCTACTTATGCTAGCATTAAACTGACTGCAAAGGTAGTCTTACCAATAACAATTTCACACAGGAACACCATGCAGCCACATCAACACAAAATGCTTCAGTTGTCCAAAGATTTGAACCAAGCGACCCTCATGATATTACAGCATTGTCTGTAACTTTTTAAAAGCTAATAACATATGACTGTTACAGTGGGTAGAATCATATCACAGAGCTGAAAGAATAAAGAGAAAATATAACATCTACTAAATTAAATAATATATATAATAAATTAATAATGGATCAAATTACTACATTTGGGTCTTGTGGCATCATGTAGCTGCCTTGAAAAAAGTGCTACATCCAGCGTCCTTTTCAGAGCACACGTCCTTTTTTTATGCGGCCGCTCCCAGCAAATGAAAATCTCTGAGCTTCTCTGAAAGGTGCTGGTGTTGTCACTGTTGCTCCTGTTCAGGTAACCAGTTACATATTAGATGGGGCAGGACTCGTCACCCTGCTAACCAAGAAAATGGAGGAGGAACTTGTTCTGGCCACGTCTGTCTATCCTGAGCTTGATGATATGTAAGAGAGATGATAATGCCTTCTCTGCTCTGCACATTTGACTGATGGTTCAGCTCAGCACACACACACACACACACACACACACACACACAGTTCTACTCGAGTTGACGACAACTTGAGTCAAAAGTAGATAAAGTATAAAAGCAATGTTTCCAGTGGCTTTGTTGTGTGCTTGTTAAGCTAACTTGTGTTTGTTGGAACATTTGCTTGAACCCCCTCAGTCAATCATCCTTAATAAACACATTAAGTAATCTATGATCTAAGACACTATTCTACACTCTCCCATCATTACACAGTGCACGAAAACACCTGTTGCTGATTTCATATGTAATGAGCTTCCCTTTCGGTAAAATCAGATTTGATGTCAACTGTGAGAGCAAACTGCATAAAAGGCACAGTTCAAACGCGTGCTGAGCCTTTCATGTATAGGTAAACCTGGCCGTGAGTTGAGCTGCAGCACTTCTGCGTAATCCACTTTACAAATTGTTTGTAATTGGTCGAGATTAAGGCAAATCAATAAGGGTGAATGCTCTTTACCTCGAATCACCTCCTCCGCAGTACTTCATGAAAAGAGCCAGTGCCACAAATATTTTTCACATTTATTGTGGAAGTCTAGCCGAGAGGCCGCTTCAGAACAAGCAATGAGACTAATACACTGAGTGCGTGTACACCTACAGCATATCTTAAGGCAACAGCAAGAGTTTAAAGTGTGGGAACAACGTATGAGTCAAAGCTGAGAGCATTAAGTAGTTTTAGAGGTGGAGGAGGACGGGCTGGGAAATACAAAGCTCATATCCCACGGGGTAATTTATTAGAAGACCCAGCCTCTTGTTCATTTTGTAAAGGCTTTTCCAGAGGCAAACATTAGTTTCATTCTCCTGACACTGGCATAGGCAAGTGTGTGTGTGTGTGTGAGAGAGCAAGAATGTTCACACACTCAATATTCAGCCTGCAGATGAGTTCTGTTTTGCTCTCAGATTAAACATGGGGGAGTCCCAGGTCAGTTACTTATGACAGAGACTGTTCCATCCCTCACCATGTACACACGCGCGCGCACACACACACACACACACACACACACACACACACACACACACAGGTGCTTGTATGAGAGGGAACAATGTCCAATCCCCCAATGCAACTATTCATAAATATCAAAACAGGGAAGTGGAGCTTCTTGCTATCAAATCCACGATAGCATGCAAGGGTAATATGTTTTCAAATGGCAGATGAGAAATGTGCTTATGACAATGATGAAACAAGATAGCAGCGGTGATGGAACAGCCGTATCCCTGGTGTGGTTTGTCTTGCTGCATTGTAATCACACTTTGCCTAAAGTGTGTGCTGATATCAGAACTTGTGCGGTGATACTGGATCAGTACTCCCTCCAAACTTTACAGACTCGGAGAGGAAATCAGAAATACACAGTGTAGACTGGTTTTCATGCCTAATGGCCCATGTGCTACACCTAATGTCTTTCCTCCATTTGGTTATTATTAGAAATCTGCTGTTGACACTTCTCCATAGCCAATTAGGCTCGGCCTGTTTGTGTAATCATGAATCTGATTCAAAACCTTGATAAAAGATTTTATGAAATTGACAACTGTTCAACCGGGCAGCAGTTGGAATTCCTGAGAATAAAATTCTAAGGCTGGGTGAAATATGAATGTAAAAATTTCATAAAATAATAAAACATAACCTGTCAGTAACCCTGCTTAAATTAACACTGGCCATGCTTTTATCTGGTCATTTATAATTTGAATGTAGCAATATAGGAAGCCTACAAGAAGAACTCCAAAGACTGACAGCATGTTCAGAGAACAGTCTCACCCTGAACTGCTCAAAAACAAAACGGTTCATAATACACTTCTGGAAAAATTGTGTTGACAGGCTATACATCAACAGGGACTGTGTGGAAAGGGACCCTGCTTTCAAGTTACTGAGTACACACATTGCTGAAGATCTCTTCGGGACTACCAACACCACATCAAGAGTCAAGAAGGCACAGCAGCAACTCCAAAACCAACTTGCAGGAGTAGCTGCCTGTGTCCTTCTGTCGCTGCTCCTTCAAGAATGTGCTCAGCAGCAGACTGGAGAACCCTTCAGAGGGTCATCAACTCTGCCCAGAAGATCATCGGCTGCTCACTGCCCTATTTGGAGGACTTATTCAGCAACATACTGAGAGACCCACCTCACCCTGGACATCATCTGTTTGACCTGCTGCCCTCTGGTTGATGCCTCAGGTCCATCTAATCATGGACAAACAGATTTAAGAACAGCTTCCACCCCAGAGCCACACGAGAACTGAACACTGCCGAACACTGAGGGCCACTACAATTTTAGCAAATGTGCAATATCTAGAAGTGTAATATCTCAGTTGCTGTCATACTGTTTTATATCTTATTGTTTGCATTGCAAGCAGCAATCAACTGGAATCATATTCTTTAAGAAAATTAAACTTAGATGGAATGACATATTGAGGCATGGTACCAACAGCTCCACCTCGCCACAGTACAAATAAACTTTAACTGACTATGGTAGCAAAGCTCCATCAGCACAGAATTTTGTTACAAATTCACAGTGTTTGAAGTTCAGTTAGTCTACTTGCAAAAATGCAAAATGAAGGGATGTGAAAAAAAAGACATCAAGTGACATGAAAAACAGAATACAAAGCAGACGTTGGATCCGATAAGGTCATGATCAGTAGACCTAAAAATAAATAAAAATCTTTTTTTTCAGACAGGCAATTTGTTTGTGGGTCAGTATTGTTTCTTGTTATGTTGGTGCATTTTGAAAGAAAAGGTGGTTGACAGAAAATTAACCTGCAGAGCACAGAGTCAGAGTAATGATGTAATGGTGTGTCGTCATAGGACCTTTGACATTTCCAGAGAAAGAAAATGTGGAAAACGTATCGTGGTTATCACGATCCTATTTATTGGGTAACATCCTCAAATAGTTTATAGACAGTAGTAACTTGATTGTTGTACGCATCAGAAGCAACAGCAGCAGATGCAGCAATCATTTTGTTCATGAAATGCAAATATTCTAGTTTCCATCAGTGGTTGTTAAAGTTATAATGATCGATAAGGTGGTCATATTTTAAAGGTTTAAATTGTCTGTGTGGTGCTAAATCTATATAACGACTCATCCCTCCGTGGATTAGTGGAAATACCACATTGCTGGCTCTGTTTTCATATTGTTGTCAGCAGCAGAGAGTGTGTTTTGCTGCGTGACAGTTGTGTTGGTTATTGTGTTGTTTATTGAACGCTCTCTTCTTCCTCTGTCTCCACCCGTCTTAGTTGACAGGTGACATTTTGTGTCAGGAGAAGAGCTATGTGGCTGACCACCTTATTCTCTGTATTGGCGTGTGTGTATGTGTGTGTGTCTATGTCTGTGACAAATTTGGTGTATTCCCAGCCAGTCGGGTCACTCAGAGTATTACATGTGGCCTGCAGGGGCAATGGGCAGAGGAAATGAAGGGCTATTAGAGGGAGAGAGGGAGAGACAGAAAAGACTGGCAGAACGGATAGACAGAGAGAAAGACAGAGACATTTAAGCTAGAGGCTATGTGACAGTGGAGACTGTCCAATAATGATGATGTGTTCCTATCAATCTAACCATGGCTGCACAGTGGCACCGCAGCCCACAGCTAGGCCTCGCAATGCTCAATATCATATTAAATATAGCGTTATACCCAAAACAAATAATAATAACAGTCACGGCAATAGTAAAGGGCGAGTTTACATTCACCAATAAAGAGTTGAATCACTCGGTTACGGGTAATCTTTCTTTGTAATGCTGCAAAAATAGTTCTCCCCGGAGAGGAGGGAGAGAGGTTTTTCTGCGTAGCCACATTTGCATGATGAGAAAGCGCTGCTCATATTCATCTTAGTAAAGTCACAGTAAATGACTCCAACAGCATTATCATCTGTTTTACGCAGGTGTGCGGCTGGGAAAAATCACTCACTTCAATCAAAAAAAGCTGCAGCTCGCCGCGTAAGGAGCCTCATTTTTTACCATCACACTGGAGGACAGGAATTAGAAGAGAGAGACACAGAGACTGGGTGAGAGAGAGACGTAATAACTTTATTTTCTCTGCGGTTTACGGAGGCGATTTTACCCACGCGGCTGTGGGACGATCTGTGTTAGTGTGTATGTGGATTTCACTGACATTTGTAGCATCCAAACCACCTGACAGTCTTCATCAACCTAAAATTGCTGGATGCTCAACATGGTGAAAAGCTTTTCATGAGCGTGATCCTAAATGTTATTGTCACCTCTGAGGGGAGCGAGACAACTGCCCCACTGACTGGCAGCATGTAGTGTGACATGTTGAGCGAGGTTTTGAAGATGAGTTGAGGGATCAGACACATTGCGATAGATCCATAATCAAAGTGAAAAGACAAATAAATGAATAAGACATCAATATAGAGATGGACGGTATCTAGGTGTGTTTGTCATCCAGTTCAGTTGTCTCCAGTTCCCGACATTGGCTTTATTCAAGTCAGCTACTTGTTAGTTATCAGTTCCTCTTTAGTTACTCGTTAGCCTTACATTAGCAGCTAATCATTGAATGCAGTCCAAAAAAACATCCATAGTGATAAAGGAACTGCATAATATAACAATCAAGTCTGGGCCATGAATGAGAATGAATGAATAGAAACATCTTCCCCTTGTTTCCTTTCTGTCAAATTAATTATCTATATATAATTATTTCCAAATTTAGATTTCAACCCTGGTTGATTTGGTGACACCTGTGCTCATTGTGGTAACCAAGACTTCACCAGCTGCCATGTCAGAAATACAGCAGACGAGGAACTGTGAACCTCCAGTGCAGTCAAACAAACTCATGTTCATTAAAGCAGTCTGTCAACAACTGGCCTTTTTAAATGATGTCATGACCGACCAATCAGATTTCATCCCGCTCAGTGAGCTAGTAGTTTTCCTCAGAGCAGCAGGGCGCAGTAAAGTTGGTTACGTTGCTGAAGAGGTGTGCAACCTGTCACCTGTAGCTGCTCGTGTAACAGCTCAGTAAACTTCCTGTAATCTAATCTGAAACTGACCTGCTAACAAAAAATGTCCCAAAACACCGTGTCCTGTTTTTGATGATGAAATACATTGCATTTTCTGTGACAATAAAAGTCACCTCATGTTTCCCCAGTTGAATGTCTTTAATGGTAAAAAAAAATAGCTACAATTTATTTAGTTTTATTTTACTAATCTTAAAAATATATATAGTTCTTAAATATAGTGTAAAAACAACATGGGTTTACTGGTTTTCCTTTGCAGTTAGGAAGTTTTTTTATTACCAGGATTTTTGTTGAAGTTGAAGTTTTTTCATCCATTGCAAATTGTGTGTTTTAGTGACCACTGATCAATTTGCATGAAATGATCCATATCTCATAACCCTTTCGTCCTTCAGTTAATATAGAGGAAACTATAGGAGCGCTTTCTACCACAGAAATTAATCAAATCATTTTTTTACCTTCAGTGTGTGTATGTGCTCGCTCTGTATTGCTATGCATGTAGGGATGCGTATTTATCTGTGTGTGTGTGTGTGTGTGTGTGTGGCTGAGTGGATGAAACTGTTTGAATTGGCAGGTCTCCCAGGAAGCTACTTTACAGGTGGACGTAACAGATGCACCTTTATACCTATACAGATACAGTGTTTCAGTTAAGCTCTTGGTTATGTATTCCTTCATTGCTGCTCTCTCTCCCTCTCACTGTGTGTGTGCGGTTTACAGCTGCAGTTTGCCTGTGTCTCTATATTGCCCGGCTTTTGTGTAGAGGGTGCGAAACAGAGAGAGACAGGGCCAAATCATGCTCACCTCTGCTTTAGCAAAAAAGCCAAAGAATAATGCATTTCATAAATATTTATACCTGTTTCTGATTTCATATTCATCTACAGTACAGGAGGGAGGCCTGGCTTGTGTGTGTGTGTGTGTGTGTGTGTGGATGTGTGTTAGGGCTGTTGGCTTGTAGATTGGGGTGAACATAGGCAGTCATCCTCCAGTCCTACTTTTCAATCTCAGCAGGACATTGCTCCCATCTGCGGTATTTGAAACTTTAGAGTAGCGTGGTGCTTGGATTCAAACACACACACACACATACACCCACACACAGATGCACATAACTCAAAATGCATTTTACAGATGGTTACTGTGGCTAAAATTTCCATCACTTTTGTCAAACTTTGGTGTCGTATTTGCATAGACAGATTTGAAACATCTTTTTGAAATGCGGCACATCCTGGGTAACTGCATTAAACACATATTAGCGTGAATGCACTATTTAATCTCATCAGACATAGACACATTACAAATATAGAATGTCTGTGATTTGTTCTGAGTTGTAAAGTCTCTCCCAAGTCTGTTGTCTGTTGCGCTGACATATTATAAAGCGCTTTTTTCTTCATAATGCCGATCATCACCTTCCCAACCAAATCAAATGATTGTCATCCATTGTGAGATTTTGAGAGTCGTAACCGAATATAAGGAATATCACCCGGGAATATCTCTAATAGTGCTCTCCGTTTTGGCTTTTTTTCTTTTTGTTCCTTTTTTTGGAGGAGAGCAAATACACAGAAATGTTGCACTGAGGCAAAGCACAAAGAGCAGTCTATTGCAAGTGTGCGGAGCAATCGCCCTGATGAAACATAATTGTGTTTTAACGTGATAGAACAATATCCCTGCCCATAACTCCCTTTAACTCTTACTTTTGACGTGCCACTGAAAACATATTACAGCATGAGATGCGAGCCATTATCAATTCTGTCTTTACTCTTTTTTTTTTTTTTTGCAATAAAACAGTTGAAGCTCTTACCCTCCTTCGATCTTTCTTTATGCTCTCCTCGTCCCTCCCCAGTTCTTTATTCTCTTCATTGCACCTCCTCCTCCTCCTCTCTGTGGTGGAGGGGAAGGAACGAAGAAGTGGTAACACGTAGCATGTCTTCATTAAAGTGTCACTCCCCATTATTTTCGTGCTATCTCAATTAGCAGCAGGTTTAATAAAGGGCCTCCTCTCTCTCTCGCGCACTCTCTTTCTGTAACTCTCTCCATGTCCAACTCTTTCTCTTTAACTCTGCAATCAGACTGAATGATGGAGTCGCTGCTCAGAAAATGATGGGCAGTATGGGAGGAACTGAAACATGGGGGAAAAAGGGAAAATGAAAAACAAAGAGGGCTGAACACATGAGATGAAAAAAAGGAGGAGAGAAGAGGAGGTAGATCTGCACCAGTTTTCTTCCGAGCATCTCTTTCTCCTCTGAGAGCAATTAGACACTGCCGGCAGTGGCTAGTCCCCAGACTGATCTGCAGCTTCTGCTCGTGTGTGTGTGTTTCCACTATAATCACCACAGCATCTCAAAGAGCTCTTTGTGAGTTCAGCAGAAATAAGGTGCCTACAGGTCAGATCAAGAGGAGAGCACACACACACACACACTCACACATAGACAGTGACAGAAACATCAACATGGTGACATCTGGCTGACTGATGTTGGGCTAAAAAAACATGTGGGCATGGGATAGTGCTGTACTGTGCTTTGTGAAACCAGGCATCCACTGCAAACTCCTGCCTATGTCTTTAGTATGAGGTAGACAATATGATCACAAATCTTTATCCCCATATTGTATTTTGGGCTGGAGGGTTGATGCATGTTTGGTTGTAGCTATTCTCTGTTGAAAACTGTGATGAGAGTATATGAAAATTTAAGTCAGTAAGAGATTCACAGTGGAGAAATATATATTTAGATAAAGCACCAGTGTAACACTGTCACAATCTGACCTGTGCAAATGTCGCTTGAATGTATTGCAAGCAGCAAATATATTTCATCCAAAACATTTGGCAAAATAAATTAAAAAGTATACAAATATATTTTGGAGGAGGCAACGTTGACAGAAGGGAAAAAATAATTTCAGACACAATAAGGCAGGGTCTTTTCTTGCCAATTTTATAATGTTGTGGTGTAGCATGAATAAATCTGCCGTGCCTCACTTTAGTACAAAATCCAGCCCTCATCACCGTGACTGCTATTCTCCACTTCATTTACCAAATTCACCAGTGGAACATGGACAGTTACCTCCCTACTGGTGCATTTCACTCATACAATATACAGTACATATACAATAATTCTGTTTATTCACACAAAAACATGCACACGCCTAAATGCACCCGCAGATGCACATATATGCATGCATACGTACACACAAACACACTCGTGCTAAGCTTCAGACGCTGCCTCAGATCCACACGTAAACACACACATACACACCTTTTTCTTGTAATGGACTGATTACTATGGAGAGCTACATATATCAGTGCTGCCATCTTACATTTAGGCTTCCATGGTTTGGTTTTAGCATGCTAACTGAGAGTGCATACATTTACACCTTCTATCCCCAAACTCCTCTCTCTGACGCACACACGCACACACACACACGCGCACACACACACGCACACGGTATATGATGACCAGTGACAGGAGTGGGTGGTTGGTCAGGGGCTGATCTGTGTGTAATTGGGGGATATTACAGCAGCCATCTCACTTAGCCTCTGGGAGACTGATCTATATTCACTCTGCAACTCATATTCACATGGCTTCCTGCACAGACACTCAAACATTCACAAGCGCACGCTTTTACCACACACAGGCATAAACTCCATTCTTCCACACAGAGTCTACAGACCAAGGACAGGCAATATCTCAGCCAGAAACACAGCAACACTGAGGTCCTCAATACTGCTGGCACCGTGAAAACACATACCACACGCAGAGACAATTTTAGTGCTTCTGAATGGTGCCACACAGTGTTTATCTTGCAGTCATAACAGTTAAAACCCAGGCCCAATAATTCAGGCTTGATTGGCAAAATGTCCATTATCCTTAATCGTGCATGTTGAGTCAAACATGAACGTGAAAGCCTGTTTTTTTTTTGTCCGATTATAATACACATAAACTCAAACAATATGCAGTGCAGTATAGTAGATAAGTACAGTAGATAGTGACGCATACTGCTTGTCAAAGTAACAAAGAAATGAGATGATACATGCATAATATAAACGGACAGGAGAGGTATCTTTCCTTTAATATACTTTTTGTCTGACCAATAAACTCAAAGTCTGAGTGTAAATTTTAGTATAGAAAAGTTGCTGCTGCTGCACTGCAGCCCTCATCCAACCTTATGTGTAATGTTATGTACAATATTGCAGTAACAGTAGATTCATGGTTAGGTTGTTAGTAGACAATAACTGTTTAACTACTTTGTATAATGTTGGGTAATTTATTTTTATCAGTGAGGAATTTACCTATAACAATTCATCCTATTTTAAAAGCTTATCATATGTCCTTAGTGCAATATTTCACTCTCAAATATGGTGGGGTGGAAGTATAGCATGGCGTAAAATAGAAATAATCATAGAATACCTGAGTAGTTAGTTACTTTCCATCACTGGATACAGAGCACTTTTAAACATCAGTATATACAACAAGTGTAGAGCAATGTACATTCACTTAAGGGATGCACACACTTTTCAAAAATTATACAACTTTCTCAGTAGGAAAGTCTGTTTACAATGAATTCATGAACATAAAACAGTTGCATCCTTGGTGATGGTCCATTTTTTAAAGTTAATCAGTTAAAACAATACAATTCTGCATCAACTGTGTAAATTCAGGTGTCTCAGGTTTAAAAATGGCGATGAGCACTACTCTTCATATTTAATGAGAACAACAGTGGAGAGCAAGAGAGCAAGGTGATCTCCTCTGTGCCCCAGAGAGCTCCATGCTAATTTTTCCAGGGCATGGGCCCATTAACATAGGGAAGCTGACACCATTGCTTTAGGCTACATATAATACCCTAATGACCACTCTGCTGTTACTTTGAATCAAGGGTATTAGTTTTGTCTCTGATAAAAGACAGCCGTGATGGCTTAGCCTACTTCCACTGTTGGACAGTGAGGGTTTTTTTTTTTCCCGTACAGTGTTTTGTGGAAAAAAGAAAAATGTGATTTATCTTTGACTACAACTGAGAGTCAACATCTCATCTTCTCTCCTCCCATCTCGCCTGCTTTCTCATCTCCGCTCTCCTCTTATGTCTCTTTGTTGCTCTCCTTTCTCCCCTCTCCTCTTGCGCTTTTATTAAAAACGCATTTACTACATAAATCAAAGGAATCCAGCGGTGGTTATAGAATAATTGCAATGAGCATGCAGCATTTTCCAGCCTGAGCTTCAGAGCTTATTAAAAGCAACAACTTGAGATGTGTTTGTCAATATATAACACTCCGTACAGCCATTCTCTATATTATCACACACAGCCACGTCTCTTTGTGGTAGGACTGTTCCAACACCAACACACACACGGACTTAAACACACTTACAAACATAGAAGTCAAAACGCTTTTTACACACAGTGCATGATTTTTACAGGATGTAGAATGGGCTTGTATATTTCTCAGCTGATATATTGCTGCTAATGTATTTATGCATCTACCTGCCTCAAAACTGTCCTTTAAACACTTAATAAGGAAGCTCAACTTGTGTTCCAACAAAAGTCTTCAGCAGGTTTGATTTTCGCTGCAAACAAGTGACATTATTGCTTTTTGTATGAATGAGAAGGTGAATTAAAGATATTTCATTAGTTGACTCCTGAACATGATATTTTAAGAGGTTAAACAGTCCCGTCAAGCATCCTGATATGAATACAGTATTCCTCGAGTGCGACAGTTCACAAAGCCTGCTTTACATCAAGATATTTTGCCTGTGATAAAGACTTCGCCGTCACTCAAGCAACACATTATTTAGAAATTTCTTTTGATTTCATGCAAATAATGGACAGAGATGGAGAGGATCAAAAATTAATGGGGGACTTTGGGAAGCACAATAAATTATTGAGCACTGGCCTGATTAATTCTTAATAGCCATTGTCAAAAAATCACCGTCTTCTAGTGCCGTTAATTCTCATCAAACCTACTTTAGAGGAGCGTTTCTGCCTCTGCTCCCACATACAGCGCAGTAGCACTTCCTCCTCCTCTCTGCGGCCGCCTGCGGAGGAGAGATGCAACTTGTTTCTTACGGCTCGTCTGACCCACTACAGTTAGATATTTATGAAACACTGATGGTATGAAAAAAAATCAAGAGGGTGATTTTTTTGAGTGTTTCTATTGTTACCTCATAAAAAACATGATCTCACTTCTCAACTGGCATCATTTTTTTTTAACATAAAAGATATGAAGGCTTTGTAAGCTTTTCCACACAAATGCCCTGCTGTCTTTATTTCCTCTTGACTTAAATGGGAATGTTTTTTGCCACAGACTTCAAAGAGGTTTTAATTTGGAGAAGCATGAAGCAAGGACACATTTTTGTATCCCCTCTCAAACTGATAGAAAATTGTCCCTTGCCTCCAGAAAGACTAATAGCACAGGAACAGCAGTATGTGTGTAGCGCAGGAGACAAAGGCATTGTGCTGTGAAGTGCATTGTGCGGGAGCATCTGTCTAAGTTTGTCTAAATTGTCAAAAATCTCTGTAAAGGTGATGTTATTTTTATCCATTTTTATCCCTCACTCATTGTAAACTAATCTTTAATGAATAGAACCTTTAAAGGCTCACTGATTTTAGTCGATCCTTTTCGTGTGAACGTTGGTTAACTACAATACCAGGCAGCGGCACGTTGAAAGTGAACAGGCATTCACAAGTATTCAAAAAGTAATCCTGCTCTAACTGCACATGCAGCTAAAGAGCTTAAATACCCGCTCCCTGCACACCCCAGCAGAATCAAAATACAGCGTCTTATTTTGAATATCAATTTCAAAACATGTTTCCATGAATTATAGATAACAGATATCAATATGTTAATGAATACACAACATATGGTTGACTCCAATGATTATGGATTTACACCAGTAGGGGGAAGAGTGTGCAAGGAAACAGATCCTGGTGTTATGAAAGCAACAATCTGGCTGAGGATCGAGCCTCTCAGCTCCTGTAATACATGGAAAAGTTAGATGTTCTCGCTCACATTGGCTGACATTTACCACTAAAGGCTACATTAGGACTGCGCTGCTCAGAAAAGAGGACTGCCTAAGAACAGAGTGTCAAACTTCTTCTTCTTTCTCTTCAGTGAAGAAGACAATCTTTGTTTGTGTCCACAGTGGTTGATATTGATTTGAAATATAATGAGCAAACTAGAGGAAGATGAGATAAAAAAGTAAGATGCAGGTGAGCTTTAAGGAACAGTCTCACAGTTTATAGTATATAGTAGTCCTTAGATGTGCTTCTTGGATCCTACCTAAAATTTCCTTTACATATAAATAAGCAGCTTAATTTTATAAAAACAAACAAACAAACAAGCAAACAAAATTCTCTCCCACCAGGGCTGTGACCAGAATGTTACTGAAGTCATGTGTCCCCCAGTACAACGCCACCACTCTAAAATAATTTTGATCAGAAGCCAAAAATAAGGTTGCATTTTTTAAAAAGTGTTTGGATTTATTTGTGGTGATTATTAATTCTCCTCAGTTATACTTTCTATAAATCTTGTTTAGGTATTAATGCTGTTTCTACACCTTCTCCATGCTGCCAGGGTTGAAATTCTAGTGTAAATAAGCTACTTATTTATTACTTTGTTGGCTGAAAAGTGAAATTTAAATAACTATGTGTTAGTTTTACAATTTTAAATTCCCCGTACGCTGGTAAAACAGACTAAAAATATACTAAAACACTGGGAGGACACAACATCAGTGTCCTCAGTCGTAGCCATGGCCTGTCTGGGATCTGTATCATTCTGCAGACATTACAACAGCAACTACTGATGACTTGTTTTCTCTGTTTTGAATTATACATTTCAAGAAACTGGTCAGTGCCCCCTGCAGACTTCATTAACATATAGACAGTACCCTCAATAAATTATGGCAAAACATATGAAACAAACATATGATCAAGAGGTTAATACTGTTGTCAACAACATTTTCATTAGTATGAAAATCAACCATCTATCATCAGAACAATCAAGTGTACGTCCTCACCTCCATTAGCCTGCACAGAAATCAGTTTGTAGATGGTACTATTGTTCGTGTACATTTAAGCAAAGAGCTGAAATTCATAGAAGTTTCATGAATTACCCAAAGTGCAAGAAATGTCACATTTAGCCCACAAAGCTGCTGAGAGCTGCTGAGTCCTTTCTGTCCACCTGTAAAGCCCGAGCATGGATCTATTATGCACTCGCCTTTGCTCTGCTCCACATATTCGTAGTGTGTGTGTGTGGGCCTGCCACTGACTGTTGACTGGCACGGCCTGTCTTCTTCTGCATATTCAACAGCTCTTATGAATATCAGAGCTACTTGATTGCATTGTGATTATTCACAAACCTCGCTCGCTCCCTCTCCCACTGTCTGCCCTCTGTACTCCATTACTAGTCAGAACACAGCCCCGGCGTTGTAGCATCGCCAGCCCGATCTGACACCATTCCTTTTACGGGTTCAACAGCTTGCTTGTCGTACAGCAAAGTAATTAGTACTGCACGCTCATATTAATTAACAAAGAGCGTTATCACTTTATTAATCCATATTAGAGAGGTGGAGGAGGAAGGGGGGGCGCAGTCAGCGTTAGTGTAAGGAACTCTCTCGGCGGGAGTCTTCCCCAGCCCTGCTTTGTAGTCCCATTGTCCATGACCCTTGGTGCCTTCAAAACATCTCTACACCAGTGGCGTATGGCTTAAACTGTTCATTAAACCTTTTAATGCAAATAATGTCGACGGAATAAACAAACAGGGGTGGCAGGATTGGGGAAAACAGGTGCCATGGTGTGAAAGCACGCTAAACGATGTGATAGTGGGGGAATTAATTACTACCACAGCGCTAATTGGAAGCAATAATTTGTGTGATTAGCGGGCCGCTTAAGAAGTGAGACACATCTACCGCCTGTATACACAAGCAGAGAGGCGCAGGCCTGTTCAGTGTTGAGCACACACACTCACACAAAGACATCTCCCAAATAAGATGCCAGTCATACATGAATCTGCAGACCTGGACTCACATGTAATACACAAATATCCCAAAGTGTTTGAGATGCACACACACACACACACACACATACACACACACACTATCAGGACATTATTCAAGTGAGGACACAAGTTTCTGTGCTCACGTTTCTCTGTGTCCTCCTTTACAAACAGACAAGATCTTCCTGTGATGAGCCATATCCAAAAGGTTTCATTTAAAAATGCTGAAGTGGCACGGGCTAATTAACAAAGCAGGCTTTGTAGGTGCTGTGGGGAGGAGGTGGTGGGCTCTCCCCCCTCTTTGTTACCCCCAACCCCCCCTTTCTTTATCTCCCTCTCTCTCTTAATATTAGAGGCTATACGAACCTCAAAGCTTGGAGAAGATCTTTACACACGCAGCACTTCTAAATGTAGACTACAATCAAAACAAGTCCCTGTGTTAAAATCCCCCTCATTATTTTTCTTTAATTCCTATTGGCCATAATGATCAAAGTGCATAATTAATTTCCGCCAATTCAGGATATCATATGGTTCTATTTCTTGTTTTTGCTTGAATATAGCACGTTCTTTATTCACTCGACTGGAACCCAGTCATCATTTGTTTCACAGCAGCGTTGGATTACTGATCCAGTGATAACGGTGAAACACTGTAATCCACCCGCCTCAATACATTTTCTCGAATTTCCTGTTATTTAAATCTTCCTCTCTTTGATGACAGTGCCATTGATATTATGTTCCCATAAAGCACCTAAACTGTGGATGCAACATGAAATTGTGTTGCATTTCCCCCTGTAGCTATATAATTGTCCTGACTTTATTACTGCCCCAACGGACTCCGCTGTAACAATAACAATACATATTGTCATGTTTCTCTGTGCTGCAGTCGCACTGAGGGCCTATTCTCATACACTTTACCTGGCTTTCATTACACTTTTCACTGGTACTGTCCGGCTTCACCATACTCATCACATTAGGCTATAATGCTGCTATATAAAA
The DNA here is from genome assembly GCA_025331565.1 of Holacanthus passer. Taxonomy (NCBI): domain Eukaryota; kingdom Metazoa; phylum Chordata; class Actinopteri; family Pomacanthidae; genus Holacanthus; species Holacanthus passer. The sequence goes on from JAFREQ010000075.1 coordinate 785,449, forward strand.
TTACATACTTTCCATTAGTATTGTGCAGTCTCACAGTATTGACGGGCTTCCAGGGGATGCCATCATGAGATATACACGCACGTGGGGGTAGAAAACAAACCACATTGACTGATAGCGTACAGGGACATCAACGCAGTGAGTTTTTGAGCCGTTAACTGCATCACAAAAGGGTGGAAAATGTTCAACCCCCCAAAAAGGAAACCTCTCTTTTAGCTGAGTGCTGAATTAGCCATTAGAATGAAGAGGTCCGGCCAGAGCCATGAACTGTAATAAGATTGTGGATATATTTGCTCAGAAACTAGTGAATAAGAAACACCTGCTTTAAGGTAAAACTGTGCTCTTAACATGTGCAGCAGGCAAACAGCAGAGATTTCATATACAGTATTCTAACAGTACTTCTGTACCTTTAACCTGTGCTGCCTGTTTGTTGTTTGGGATCCAGGTAATTTTTAACTACCTCCAATAGTGAACTTGATGTCATTGCTGTTCGTGTTCTCACTGTTACAAACTAGAACTGGAATCCCATCTGTCTAGTTTGCTTCTGTATCAAGCAGATGTCTGTGAAAGAGGTTTGGGAGATGCAAGGACAGAAGTCCTCATACAAATTTACCTCTAAACAGTGATGTTATTGGTTTTCAGCAACATGCTTTATCTCTTGTTCTGAAATTGTCCCTATATAAGATATTATGACATTATGGTGGTGTGTTATTTATCCCTGTGCTGCATGTGCATCCTCAACTGTTGGAAAGCGGGACACCCATCTATTTGTCTTGGTAAGTGTGACGTGGGAGTGATATGTGAAACATTTTGTAATTGATATATCACATTATCTACAAACAACTGTCTGTAATATGAGAAATGGACATAATACTATCGTCAGCACCGTGGAATGTGTTGACACCCATTCGTTTGCAGTGGTCTGATTGATTTTCTGGTCATATTTTTTTTTTTTAAAACGTGTTCCCTGATGAAACGTCGAGCAAGCGGCAGATGTTTTAAAACACGGATATCACAGAGCTGTTATCTGATTCCTTCTGATGAATTAGAGCCGGGTCCCTCCAGTGCTCAAAGGGAGTCCACTCCGCATGAATTATTACCAAATATAATTTCAGCTATTAGTCCTCTTTCCTGAACATCTGAACATGGAAAATGTGGAATTAGAAATTAATACCTCTGAATATCATGGCAGGGTTTTTGAGACCGGGGGAATCATTTTCATGTTCTCCTCCCTCTCTTTTTTTGTATTCCGACTGAGTTTCTGACACATTTATGTGTTAAGTTGGGCTCAAGCAGTTCTATTACCATACAGATTATCCATTGTGAGCTTTGGCGTGCTGCAGAAAAGAATTAGCATTCAGTAGAGAGAAAGGAAATACAGAAGCAAAGAAAAATGGAATGAAAAAAGGGATTATGTGTATCCTGCTTCCCTCCTGTTTATGTCTCTAATCTTTACTGGGGTCAGTGTTTTATCCAAATTGATTTCTTCAAGCTAAATGTTCATGTTCTCACAGCGCCGGATGGTTTTGTCCGCCTATCTGTGTACAGTTAAACAGTTTCCTCCTTATCTACATAATGGCACACAGTACAAGGTGATGACTTCATATTCTATAACAACAGCAAAGAATCAACAAAGACTCCCCTGACTTTTCTCCTTTGGGCTATAATTCAGATGCACCATACACTCACTCATGCGACCATCTGGTAATTTTAGTTCAACCAAATGTAGAGAAATGTGTCTAAAGGCCGAACAAAGTTGTTTGATGTGTTGTCCGATTATTATGTTTATACCAATCTGAAAAAGCTTTGCCATCCCAGTCTCTTCTTGGCTGCATCCTCCAGCCACCCTCATCTCAGTCCAAGAATTTGGTGCCTGTAAGGTAACTTTGTGGGTCTGATTGTAAAACTGGGAATAATGGCACACGTTTTCGGACTTTTCATATGGAGCATGTATAGTCTGAGCTTGGAGTATTAAAACTCTGATTCCTGGAGTTCTGTGACCTTCCAAGAAAGTTGACCTTATATGCCAATAATTATGTTAGAGCCATTCCCACGTGAACACCCCTGAGCAGTGTTGCCAGGTCCAGCCCAAAGCCTGCTTAGAATCTGCCCTCCAGTTTTGACACCTTCTCTTTTTATCCCTCTTCTTTTAAAGTTTTTATATAACATCTAAATTTATCCCACTTCCAGCTAGACAAACTGAGTGACTCGTGGCAATATGATACTTTCACTCAGATGGAGCGAGCTCGCTCTTCTTGCCAGATATTTAAGTCAATGCGGATTGCTAAGACCTTTGCAATGTTGCTTTTCTATTCCAGCTAAACCTTTTTGGCAAAGACATCTTCTCCAGTTTTTACCTGTACCTTTAGCCTACTTTGACAGAAAAATCACAAAACCTGCCAATTCTTTTCCTGACCTGAATTCCCTTACCAAACATCCCTTTCAGTTTAAAATATCTTACTGGGCTCACCCCTGTCCTTTCACTCTTCTCCTGTTTGAATGTTACCTCTCTTGGCCACCTCCTTTGCTGTACTTTCTTGTTCCAGTCTACTCTCTCTCTCTCTCTCTCTCTCTCTCTCTCTCTGTCTGACCTTACAGAGGAGAAGTCATGAGGGAGGATCCCATTTGAAAGTTCAGCCAAATGTTAGCAACAGAGGGAGGGATGTTTCTGAAGAGAAGCACTCGCTCTCTCACTCTTTGTCAAACACCTCTTTCTCCACCTGGCCTCCTCCTCCTCCTCCTCCTCCTCCTGCACCTCTTCAGTTTATCATTTCTCCACACCCAGCCAAAGCTTGCTGTCTGGCTTCTTGAGACTGGCGGCCAATAACGCTGGAGTAGTCTGATACCATCGGCTGCCAGAGGGAGTGGAGGCAGCCGAGAGGTTGTCTAGCAAACCCAAACACCTGTATTCTGTCATTCTTTGATTGTTATCCCTCACCCCTCCATCCCTCTTCCCTCTGCCTCCCTCTCCATCATTCACCTCGCTCTGATCTTCCTGCCTGTCCGTCAGAGGGGATCTGCCAAAGTTTCTGCTGCCTCGAGAGGTGTGTGCATGCTGTGTGTACTGTATGTCTAGGTACAGTACACGTGTGTGTGAGCGCGTGTCCTCTTTTTGATGGAGTGAACAGGGAGGCGATTTATGGAGCTGAGAAAAAGGGTGTCTCTTCAAAAGTTTGGCAGGGTTTTGAAAGAAACAGAGCTGCAGGTCTGAAGAGAGTGTCACTGAGGCCTTTGTCGCGTCTTTCTACTGCTTCCCCTCTTCTTCCTCTTTTCCTTTCTCTCCCTGGTTTTCTCACTGTGTCATAGGGGAGTAGAATTAATGGGAGTCACAGTTTATGTGATTGAGAAGGAGAAAATGATGAAAATGCAGCGGTATATTGGGGGTTACCGTTACTGTTGTAATGTGGCCAAAAACTCTGTCATGCCTGTTACCTACACCTCCAAGGTTCACATTACTGTTTGTGTTAGATAAAAGCGTCTGTAACCCAATGCCATCTCTCATTAAGGGTGTCATTCAGTGGCCATTCCGCAAATGTGAATTGCATGTCTGTGGCTATTGAAATGAATGCCTGCTACAGCACTTGCTATTGCAATTTTAACCTCTGTGATTATTGCATTACGTACTTTTTTATACAAAGCCAAAAAAACCACAGCTTTGACAACCACAGCTTGCAAGCATTATACATCATTATAACTGTTTCTTCCTTAACTATGATATCCACCCATGCTCTCTTGTAATGCCATCTCCCTGTCCTTTCTCATAACCTGCTACTCAGTTAGCCCAAGTCTGTCAAAATGGTGACATTAAAAGTGGGACTCAAGCGATTAGTGTTTCACTATAGTTGGAAGACTCACCAGAGACAGATTGTGGTCAAAATCAATGAGCAAGGGCTGACATATTCTGACTTTTAGTCGCTAGGATGGGTCCAGCTCCAGGAACATTTGATTCTACACTTCCCATAATGCAACTCAAAAGGCAAGGCAAGGCAAGGCAACTTTACTTGTATAACACATTTCAAAAACAGCGGCAAGTCAAAGTGCAAAGAAAAGCATTTGAATGACATTTAAGAACAATGAGCATTAAAAAACAGGACAAATCAATTAAGATAGGATAAAATGAAGTTAAAAATACAGTTACAGTGTAGTTACAAAACAGTAATAAGTTGTAAGTAACTTAGATTTGAAAGTGAGGTTTTTGAGATCATGGGGAAATTGATTCCATCTGTTTGCAGCATAGTACCTAAAATCCCTGTTAGGTTTTTATTCAAATTACACCAGCTGACTGCTCTAGATCTAAGGGCCTTACTGGGTTTATATTCTTCATGGGGTCAGAAACTTATGTCGTTCCAAGGTTACCAGATGAGATTATTACAGTAGTCCACGCTGCTGGAAATGAAGCCATAACTTTCTCTAAATCTTGTTTGAACATGAGACCTCTAATTCTTGCTATTTGTTCGACATGCTGCTGCTGCTCAATGCTGATTTAGTTTTTGACTTATGAAGCTTTATAAAGCTCTGGAATTAACCTGAGCAATAACTTTCATTCTTTGCTCTTTGTTGCCAAATACACTGCTTTCTGTCTTGTCTTTATTCAACTGAAGGACATTTAATTATATTCAGCTTTTTACTTCCTCTTAGTATTGACAGAAGGATTCTGAGTGAGCATGGTGCCTTGGTGAAAGAGCTAAGTAAATCTGAGTGTCGTCTGCATAGCTGTGATAAGCAGCACCTTATGGTCCACATTATAAAACACCGCTAAGATCAAGCAGCACCAAAACTGATGTTTTACCTGAATCAGTATTCAGACAAATATCATTGAACACCATCATCAGTGCACTCTCAGAGCGGTGATGCTGTCTGAAGCCTGATTGAAATCAGTCTAAAAAGGTCTTTTACATTTAAAAGTTATTGAGTTGAATCAATGCAGCTTTCTTAATATGAAAGATTAAAGATGGTTCTGTAATTATTCAACAGAAAAGGATTCAAGTTGCTTTTTTTTTTTTTTTAGAAGACTTAGAGACTGCAGTTTTCAGTAACTTGGAAAAAATGCCTAATAGGAATGGGCCATTGACAATTTTCAGAGTGTCAAAACAGCAGGCAGATAATCTAGCCAAATTGGTGTGATTGCAGCAGTGGTCTGGTCTCATCGTTTGATATGGAGGAGTTTATGGTCACTCCGATATTTTCAATTCAAAAAATCAACCTCTACACTTATTGAGAAATAGGAAATCAATGGCTGATCATGTTGGGGGATTTGTTCAATGGTGAACAAGTCTAGCTTATTAGAGTCTAGCTTACGTTATTTCACGATCGTAAACACAAGCCTCTCTCTTCAAAGATTGCATTGAAATGACTCCACCACCGTCTTTTTAAGCTCCACGTCTTCACTTTGTAATGCAGGCTTTCTTTTACAAACTTTTAGTTTCCAAGCCCAAGTTGAGATAACCCTGGTTATCTCATCATTAGGTTTTTTTCTGGGACTTAACAAAACTTTAGGTTTGGTTTTCATGTTTTTTCAAAGGTTAAGGTTTCTAAGTTTCGCCTTGGCTCTAAAAACACAAGGTCTTACACAGCAAAAGGAAATAGAAACAACAGTAAAGTCTGCATTGTTACATTTTGGACAGTTTTGTATCCCTTTTCCAATATTCCAATTAAATTGATCATATAATATTCAAACTGATAATAGTTATTAGCAAACAGATAATAGCAAGACAACTACATGCGCATCATAAAATAGATTTCCCAATCTATTCCTTTTTTTCTCGTAAATGGGAAGGTTTTTATTAGAGGCTATTTCATTCATCAGTTTAGGCAAATCTCACTGATTTATTTATTCATTTTTAGTGATTTTTAATCTCAGAAGAACTGCTTTTCAATTACATCTTTCCGATTCACTTTGAACAGGCAACATCCCAGTTCAAGAAAATAAAAACTGAAAAAGATAAAATTTGAAATCAAGAGCTTTCCACAAGAGGCATTCTCTGCATTTTCCTTTATGGTTCATGGTCAAGACCACCTGTAGCCCCGGGCAACTTCTTCCTTATCCGTCACCCAAACAATCACAAACCCTGGTTAGACACTACAAAGCATCACTCCGGCTTTGACGGCAAAGATCGAAACAAACAGCCGAAAACAAGAGCCGTTGTTGGTGTTTGACAGCGAGCATAATAGCGCTGCTCGGGGATTTGGGCTCAGTGTCAGGGTGGAAAAATCTTTGGGACATGCGCTGGGGGTGTTGGATGGTGTTCGACATCAGTCAATGCTGTTTGGGGAGCGAGAGTGGGCGGCAGGAGTCATAGATATTAGACAGGCGCGTGTTATATCTCTGGGGGGATTGAGATCTGACGAGCGGAGCAAGGTTTTTTACCAGATTTTTTTTCAGCACAGATGAATACGGCTGGTGATCTAAAGCTTGTTTAACTTTGGCAGTGAAGAATGGAAAGCTATAGTCTGGAGGAACCACCTTCTGCCAGTGTCCTTTTATCATCTTTTATGAGCCTCATCATCTTTGCACAAAAAGTGGAATCCTGGCATATGAGATAAATAGATCACTTACACAAAATTTAGGATGGGGTTTGACACATTTAGAGATTTAGTAGGACAGTCAAAGAGAAAGATGTTTCGTCATGGGGTTTGTGGTTAATTGAACTAAATCAACCCTCTGATTTGCTAAGAATGTGCCATAATTTCACTGTCATAGTGTAAGTGTAGTTTGTGCAACTAGTAACTACTGTCCAGATTCACTGATTCCTTAACATTAGTCTTACATTTTTATAAGGACATTCAAAGATCATGCATGCATTATTTTGAGAAGGAGGATGGTCAGAGCGATGGACAGTCCAGATATGTTGGTGTAGGTATCGTACACTATTGGCAAATCATTTATCATTTATTCAAGTATTGTGAATTTTAAAAGTGAATAAAATATACTGGGAAATATGCTGATATATACAACACAAAATTGTTTAACAAAGGGGACAAACATGTCAATTAAGTGCACAAGCTTCAGTGTGTGGTGCAGTTAAGTCATCAGGCCATCATGCCTCAGTTCCTTGTCTTGCAAGCGAAATCCTTGAATACTGTCTCCTCTCTCCACATTTAATGTGTCGTACAAACAAAGCACCTGAAGCACCGACAGAGAAAAGCAGGCAGGCGAGAAAGGGAACAGGTGAGTGTCACATAGCGCCTCTTGGTAATGCAGTTTATTGAAGGCTGGATTATGAATCACCAAGAGAATCTGATATGGAGAGAGGAGAAAAAAAGTAGCTTGTGAGAATTGCCAGTGCGCAGGTAAAAGTCACTGTGCAACAAAGAGTAAAATGTAGAAGAGCTACCAGTGAGTACCGGCCCATTTCATGACCATGACAACACTTACACATGCCAAAACTGTCCAGTCGAAACACTATCCAATCCATGACTCTATACTCACAGCTCTTGTGTTATTTGTAAAAAGCCAGTGTGAACACAAACTGGACCACGAACTGGCCACATCAAATAATAACCAAAAAACTGACTTTGCACCCTAGTTACAGTATGTTACATTTGAAAATGGTTGTGCAGCATGTGGAGTGAAGAAAGAGGAGAAAAGACAAGAATTTACAAAGAATTTAAATAGCATTTGGAAAAAACAGGCTAGCAGGCTGAACATTTTATTTTATGTCCTGCTTAGAACTTCTTCTCAGGTCATGCATCATCCTCTGTCTTGCTTTCCTTTCCCACGGAGCTGATTTCAGCTGCTACAAAACATTTCAGGATAAATTTAGAATACCACTGCTGTGTGTGTGTGTGTGTGTACAGGTAGCATGTGGCTCACTTTGGGATGACGTTTGAGTCGAGTTACAGAGCTTTCATGCACTATATAAATAATCATCCTTGGGCTGTTAAATGTAAAAATGCAGATGGTGCACTTTCAGTGAGTTTCTCTTGTCTAATTTCCCCACTGACCGCTGTGGTAAAATTAGACACTTTCAAATATACTAGCAAGAGGGTGATGAGTCATATTTCAGTCGAAAGCTCAAGAGCTGGAATCAAATGAAAAATATGCCCACACTGAGCAGCACCGGTAGCACAGGGTATGATAAATATAAAATTCACAGTTTTCTTTGAGAGGACTTGTCCATCTTTATAGACATTCCAGTAATATTAATGTCTAAATTCGTGCTCCTGCTGTCTTGTAGTACATTTTGAAGCCAGAGAAGAGCAGGAGAGAGAATGTATTAAATGTAACTGTGTACAGTGAGTATGTGTCTTCCAGGTTCTGCTACTATGCATAGCTCGTTGAGTAGATTTATGCATCAGGCATGTTAACACTGAGAAAGCATGCTGCTCTCTTCCCGCAAGCATCCCGTTACAGACAAACACACACACACACACACACACACCACACACACACACACACACACACACACACACACACTGAAACCCCAAAATTGGCCTCTGTGCTTCCCATCTCAGCAACTCGTGACTGAACTCATGAGAGGCACTCACTCAGTTTCTCTCCTATACACACACACACACACACACACACACACACAGAAAGACAGATGGAAAGGGAAAATATGGCTACAACTCTTTAAATTAACCATTCTCACAATTAAACAACAGTGACTTCAAACCAGTACATTGAATACAGCTGAGGACACTGACTGTAAATTAAGAATATGAATGGCACACAGCACTGTCACTGTCACGTTAGCCTTCCCACAACCCCCACCCCCCCATCTCCACACAGTGTGTTTTATTACAATCAGTACCCATGTCTGCTTGCACTGGGGAAAATGTGCAAGAAATAATGATCTGGATGGTCTTGGGGTCTGGATTGAAGTGTTCCTGTAAGAATTCTAGTGGTGTAAGCAATTTATTTCTTAACACATAGTTCATATTGTTTAAGACACCCCATATATCTGCCAAGTGTGATGCGAAATATGGCTTTAATACAGCATCACGCACACCAGGGGACAGGGAAATATTTCTAACCCCACCCCCACCCACCATCCAAAACTCACAGGAGAAACTGAGCTTTAAGAGAAAAACCACTCTAAATGACCACACATGTTGTTTTACTCTCCTGAGAAACAGAAAAAAATTAATATGAATGGAATTAGTGTTTACAAAATATGTACAGTATATAGATATTATAATATATACAGTGGAAATTGTTCTAAGAAACCAATATTGAAATGTATGCATTTTTCATGAACTCTGACCTAACCTGGTTATTACAGGCATTTTATTGTGATGAGAAAAAGAGAGAGAGAAAAAACCTTTTCTTCCAGTTCACATCACATTAGTGATGTGTATGAGTTGTGTTTGTGTCTCAACACCAACAAACAAATCAGACTCCTCCGGACACTCCCTTGGCCACATTCCATGACTTCCCAACATGCAGCATGAACGTGTGAGCAGGGCCGCAGAAACAATGCTCTCTGTCACCATCAATCAAATGTTGCATGTGAAAATCATTTACTGTTTCCTGCTGGGCAGGAGGTGCACGTCTAATCAGGTCAAACAGTAAAAAATTACTGCAAAACTAAAGTAAGCCACAGATTGAATGGCCATTATAGATGTAAACAGACCATCACAGGTCTGCAGGCGTGGGTTTGTTCCTTTGATGCCATGTAACAATTCTCACATTTGACTCATGTCAGTACATTTTGATTTTTCTACATATTTCTTTTTTCTTTTGGTCACATTTTTGGATGCCTCTGTTTTCATGATATATATGATTATTACATGATCAAATATGTAAATGAAAAAATAGATACATTTAGAGACATAAATAAAGACTTAATGTTGTAATCATGACCTGTTGGTCTTAAAACTCTTAAATGTGACAGGGTCTTTAGCAACATAGATTGAGCTACAAATGAAAATAATATTGCATGTAAACTTTTTAGAACAACAAAATGTACTGACATCTTTCAATGTAGCCATTATATTTCATGTCAACTGCACAATGACTGACACCAAACAAAAACTAGTCAGCAAAGTAATTACAAATCATCAATTTTAAATTCTTACAAACTGTCACTGTTCAAACATAATGTTTGTGAATTTCTGCACAACAAATTCTAATTCTTAACAATGTATTTTCCACCTTCTCATCAGTCTGCACAATCAGATAGTTAATATTTGTCTTAAGTTTCTTTTTTCTTGTCTTATATATTCTTTTATTCTGTCTTAAAACTTTTCACTTTTTCATTATTATAAATAATTGTTTTTTAATATGGACAAAATTGTTTATCGATCTTGCCCATTTAATTGTACGTGCTCATTAGCTCAGCGCACTAATATGCACAATAGTAATGTCTGTACTCTATTTGGCAGTGTCCCTCTTGTTATGTAGTGGCAAGAGCAGAGAGTTTAAACTGAGTGCCAATAACTGGGCATGCATGATGTTGAGACACCAAGACTTCTTGCTGAGTACAACTAATCAATGAGCAAAACAAATTATAAACATGTTAAACCATTGTTGTGTACAACTTGTGCAACTATCATTATGGCTTTAAAATGCTAGAAGAGACCATGGGTTGGAGTCTGCTGCCATCACATTAGGCGGGGGTCTGCACAGGGGTGTGGTCAGCTGTCATGGCATGGGCATGTGGTCCTCTGAGTGAAACCTCACCTATTTTGCCATCTCAGTTTATTCAAGTGGGGCTCCAACTGGCATTCAAACACAGGTCCCCCAGTCCCTGAGCGGTGAGCTTAACCGCTGCCCCATCCAGGCTAACAAACACACTACTTATCAGACCATTCGAACGCCTCTTGAAACTCCTCCATGCACTGAACAAAGTGTGTGTGTGTGTGTGTGTGTGTGTGAGAGAGAGAGAGTCCACAGACTGGGTCAATAGTGAACCTGTGAACCCAGCTGTGGCTTCCTAGATGAGCCACTCTCCAGAGACCAGCAATAGGGAGCCACCAGATTGATTTGTGCAAGTGTGTGTGAGTGTGTGTGTCTTGTCCAGAGGGAGGACAGAGGGATGGAGGTGATGGTGGCTAGCACAAATCGCCAATCACAAAACAAGGCGATTATTCTGTGCAAAGTCCATTTTAAAGAATTAAGTTTTAGATACTCTTGCTTATTGTGGATGAGACATTAAATATGAGTCACTGTATTGCTAATTGATTGACATCCAAGAGAAAACCAGGTAGCAGCACACCCTCTTCTTTATCTCCACCCACTCACCCTCTCCACCTTTTGTGTTTGGGGAAATCTTCAACCTCCAAACCCTTTTTTTGTGAGAGTTGCAGGATCTGTCACAAATATGTGTGCAGGAGGAAGAGTGGGAGGTGAGGGGTGAGAAAGTAGAAAATGGGGGTGAACATGGGTGTGGGCTGGTGGCTGGTGGGGGCGGTTAAAGGCTGGGGGGCAGAGTAAACAGGCAGTAATTAAGAGCAGAATATTCGCTATCATTGCAGTTTTCATCCCGCAAAGGACTGCTTCAGAGGCTTTTTTTCCCCCTTTCTCTACACCCAAGGCGAATTTTCCCACACGTCAGCCACTCTCCTCTGCCACTGTAAAGCAGCGGAGAGTCACTGTGTGCATGTGTCTGCTATTGTGTGTGTGTTGCAGAGGCCCTGGGCATCTTTAACGCCAATTAAGGAAAGGGGCAGAGAAACCAACTCCAGCTGAACTAGCAAGCGCTGACAGGGAGGAACTGAAGAAGCAGTGAGAGAAAGCAGGGACAAATCTGTGTATTGTATCAGAGTTACATTATCATTATTGTTAGATATATATATTATCAGGGAAGTCATTTCAGTGTGTGTTCAGGCTCTGTGGTTATTCTGCCTTCAGGCCGAGCTTATCCACCTATGAATAATTTTGTTGATCTGTTGTTCATTTGAGGGTTTTTGTCTAAATGCTGTTTTTGCCACTGTGACATTGGTACAATCCAACAAAAGCCACTGAGAAATCGTCTTTTTTCAGTGCATTTTTACGGCCTGAAACTAACATTTGAAACAGTGGCTGAGAGCCACATGGGACAAGAAACATGAGAGGTCAAATAATCATATGCCACAGGTTTTAGATAAACATTCTGTTTCACAAAATGATGTTCATTCTTCTCCAGACTTTCCTGTAATGTTTGCTTTTTTGTGTATTATTGTTTTTCAGGTCCCTAAAGATGATTCAAATACTCTTGCTTACTTATTATCAAAGACTCTTTCATTCTCATATGCAATCAATGATGTTGAAAGTTTGGTAACTACACGTCTATACAACTCCAATTTCAACAAAGTTGGGATGCTGTGTTAAATGTTAAAACAAACAAAAAAAAAACCAGAATGCAATCATTTGCAAACTGTGTTTACTGACAACAGTTTTACGAAGTGAGAGGCCATGGAGTAATCTCCTTTATCCAATCCCGTTTTCGACAAAATGGTGAACCTCTCTCCATCCTCGCTTGTGAACGACTGAGTCTTTCCAGGATGAACCTTTCATACCCAATCATGATACTATCACCTGTTACCAATGAACCTGCTGACCTGTGGAATGATCCAAACAGGTGTTTTTGGATCAGTCCACAACTTTCACAGTCTTTTGTTGCTCCTGTCCCAACTTGTTTGAAACATGTTGCTGTCATCAAATTCAGAATAAGCAGATATTTACAAAAATCAATGGAGCTGATGAAGTCAAACATTAAATATATTGTCTTTTTTTTGTTTTCAGTATGTGTCAAAAAGGATTAACAAATTATTGCATTTACATTTTTTTCTTCAGCTAAACATCTAGATCTCCCTCTGTGCTGCCACTGAATTCGTCCAAATGTTTCATAGCCAACTCAAGTGTTGGTGAAGCTGTGATCATTGTATTTTTCCCCCCCACGCTATCACAGAGAGCTCCTCATGTTTTTTCTGTCATTTCATTTTTGCTTTTTCTTCCTGTCAGCATCTTTTTCTAATTACAAGGGACGTGACTGAGATGTGTTTCTGAAATTTGTGACAGATGATTGATCTGAAGATGGCTTGAACAATGATCATGTGGATCATGTGGTGCTGTTATTCAAACAAGCATTTATGTATTTTTCACACACATTTTTTGTTTGTTAATTTGTTACGTCAAACTTTTCCTAGTTGCAGAAAGATTGTTTCTTACAACAGGGTTAACTGAAGTTGGATGAATTATTAATTGCCTAGCTTTGTGTTATAGTAGTGTTGCAGCAAGAGGTGTGGGATCATCCGATTTTGTATATTAATAGTCAAAGTATTATGTATCATTGAAAAATAGACAACAAAATAACATATGTGCTTTTTGAATCTGATTGCAAAATGATACAAATGTGCTATTGATTTCCGTGCTTTAGCTGTGAGGTTAAAGGTCTTTAAGTCAATTGCTCCTACATGCATTCACAATACACACGCGCACAAACACACACACACACACACACATACACAATCCTTAACCTGGCTCCCTAAGGTGATGTTCCAGTACAACACCAGTCAACTGATTCATCATAATAAGGGATATACCCCCCCACACACACACACGCTATCTGACATATCATTGTTGCAGCACAGAGGGCCAGTGCTGTAACAGCAGTGGTGGGTGTAGACCAGTGTTTCCCCAGCTTTAAGAACAGGGGCCAGGGCTGTAATTAGCTTACTGCAGGTTCCCAGGCCCCACTCATTTGTGTCAGGCACCCAGTAATTCTGGCTGTAATATATCTGCCCTGCCTCATGAGTGATGGCGACGTGAAGGAGAGAGAGGGATGTGGGGAGCGAGTGAGAGAGAGAGGGAGAGGAGAATGGCAGGCTGATTTGTGATGCTCTGGCCTGCTGCTTGCCTTTCTAATACAATCCTGCTACAGTTATTTGTCCATCTGATATAAACATCAGAGCACAGAGGGGAGGAGGAGAGGGGAGGGAAAGGAGTCAGGAAGGAGGGGAAAGAGGAGACAAGGAGTAAGGAAAGGAGAGAAGAGCAGCAGGCCCAAGAGTTTTACTTGGGCCCAGAATGGCTAAATCTGGGGCAGCTGTTCCAAAAAGTTGTGCTAAAAGCACAAAAACATTTTTGTGTGTTTTTGCATTAATTTGCAGTATTTGAAGATCACAAGTTAAAAACACTGCAACTATTTAAACCTGCATGAACTGATTTCATATATGTCCTATATATTTCACTGTGTAAATAAACAATGCCCTCCCCAGCCTTTTCACTTGACATTTCCCCTCATTGTGAGTCAGAAACAATGGACAATTCTTGAACTATGAAAGTTAGAATCTAGGCTGTTCTCTGAGTCCTGCTGTTGATGGAGAAGATGTTTGATCGAGCAGACACATTGTTTCTTAGCTGCAAATGTTTGGATAAATTAAATTTGAAAATGATATGATAAATGGTTATAGTACTGACTGAGGGCATTTACCACTTAATGTCTACAGATAAGAGGCATTTTAATTTGCACGTTTATTCACCAAACCTTGAAACATCAGGGCAAACTGGATCCCCTGTGCACTTGGCTTCTGAGGGCAATAAGAAACAAATTTATTATACTTGATATGAATTAGATCTGGTTTTGCCTGAGATTAAGTTTCAGTGTCTGACTGCCTGTCATAATTAAACCAATTACACTACATGGTTCAGAGTCGCGTGACCAGAAATGTTAACCAAGTGTGTTTTGGAGCATAAGAAAAAAAAGAAAAAAAAATCAACAGATAACTTATTCACTTTCAGTAAATGGTTAAAATCACAGTGCTCACACATTTGAAGAGAAGAGGTACCCAACATTCAAGCTGCACCACCAGCTCTCACTTCTCACTCAGCTGGTTTGGTATTTTATGACCAAAGTGATTCATGTAAATGAAGAGCTGTGTGTCTTGGTTAAGTTCAACTGAACAAACGAATGAAGTGTGTGTTCAGATCTGTTTGTGAACTGAATGAAAAATGCGTATGTCCAGTAATTGGCATCATGTATCATATTATATTCTAACTTTACACGTTTAACTTTAGTGCAGCTTTCTGCTATGATGAAGAATAAAGGACAGGATAATAATAAAAAAAGCTCTCTCTACAAGAGATGTTCAATCAGTATTAACTTAAGTTAAGTTAACTTAAGGTCTGGATGTATTGTGTTTATGACGCTGGCTACCTGTTTGATGGTGATAAACGGTCCACAACAGAGCCAGAGCAATATTACAATTCTTTTGGATTCATGTTTCAGGCCACGTGAAATTCCCCTTCCTTCTATCTCTCTTTCAGTCTCCATCAACTTCTGAGAGAATATCTCACTCTGAAAATATCTTCTGTGACTCTATGGCCCCTCTATTAATTCTAGGTATCCTTAATACTACATACCATGCTATGTAGAAGTGACATAATTGGCTCTTGAGAAGATTTATCAAGTCTTAGGAAAAAACCCTGTGATGTCATCAGTAATATCTGCTTTGACTTGGAGACTGCAAATCTATAACAGAAAGCCTTTGTTACAAACTGGGGGCAAGAGATTAAAAGATGGGCAATCATCAGGCAGGGAGAGTTAAACAAACAAGTGTGATTGGTTGCAGAAAGAAATGTAAGATCCAGCCTTTTGGAGCTTTACCTACAGTGACTAAAATCAGGATGTTTCTGTGTCTGTTTCTTCAATTTTTCTTCTTCAGATCTTTTTAAATCTACCTCCTGTAAGTGCCCTACTTTATTGGTTGGTTGAAATAATGTACAGCTGGTGGTCAAGCATGAACAAATTGTAGGGGGAAAAGTCCTTTTACCACAGTTATAAATAAGTTTCATTTTTATTTGACTTCAGCTTGTTATTATGGTTCTGAAATGGTCAAGAAGTCTTCCAGTTGCTGCAAAACTTGCGATAAACAAAATGGCTTCATCTGACTAATATTGTGGGCGGTGGTTCAATTTGCATTATTCACTGCATCCATGAAGAAGAGAGAAGAGGAAGAAGAACCTCCAAGACCCCACTGGTTCAGATTACATCATTTTTCCTCACGTATTTGCCCTGCAGTCTTTGAAAAGCAGCGGCCTTGTAAGACACAGAAGAGTGTTGCAGTATCTTGGCATTCCATGCCAGGTTGTCTCTCTGTGATTGTTTGTACCGTCATGCATGATTTTTTGAAAAGGTTAGTGGGCTCCCACACTGTGTCTGTGTGTGTGTGTGTGTGTGTGTGTGTGCGTGTGTTTTGATAGCTTGGCTGCAGGGTACAGTCTTAGTGTGTCTTGCTCTTGTCTGTGTAAGAACAGATGCTGCAGGCGAGCCCCTGGGCTGCCCTCAGGGCTTCATATACTCTGGAGATACACACACCTGACATGCAGCCATGCACGCACGCACACACACATGCACAGGCAAGCAAATACAAATCTTGTTAATGCTTGTATTTACATAGGACCTTCTGATCAATGTCATATGGAGTATTGCCAATTCTTTGAGACTCACTCACACACCCATTTGCCTATTGTGCAGACAGACGCACACTCCAGTATGTGCTCTCTTTCTCCACACTTTTCCCTCTTAAGAAAGCTGCACTTAACCTGCTCGAGGATGAATGCAGCTGAGGTGTAGAAAGGTAGCTGTTAGCTCTACCTAAACACTTATTACCTGGCATTGTAGGTTCAATCTAATTACCTGATTGAGTTGCCTACATGGATTTCTCCTCCGTCTGTCAGTGCGCTCAGAGCAAGCCACTCATTATCACAGCGAGACAGGCTTTAGCTAGAGGTTGTGTTTTACTTTCAACACCCCGAGGTGTCATTATGGCTGTCAGAGAGAGTCAAGTGGGTGACACACATGCAGTCTATGCACACACATTCTGAAAAGCGCCGGGTCTATGTACGCAGGTATGCAAATTCAAGCCATATCAGACACAGCTGTTTCCAGAGAACATAAGTAACCTGAACCTTTCCAGGAGTCATTTATTGATAGACTACACTATCATTTCTCTTTCCACTCCCATATTTAAGGTTAAAATCAATTTGATAAAAAGACCAGGCAAGAACATTACATAACAAATCAATATTATATCACTACTATAGTTGTCAGAAAAAAGCAATTGTTTGACCACTTACTCTACATCCGCTTTAAGTATGAAAGCTGGACTCTGGAATCTTGGAATTGTCTGGTAACTCACCCATGTGTAAAGGATGGGTTACCATTAAATCAGCAACCTTTGGTGCTGAAAAATTAAGCCAACATGGAAGTGCCAAAAGCTGCAGTTCCTCGAATGAACACTAGAAGATCCCAGGTTCACATCCCGGTTTAGTCATCTTGCATTTGAGTTTCCATGTTAAAATGTGCAACGTGGGTTTTCACAGTACTCCAGACAGTCCAAAAACATGTTTAATTGAATATTCCAAACAATCCGTAGTTTGTGGTCTGTTTATGGACTGATTTTCTACTTCTAATGAGGCTCCAACTGTACAGATGTACAGATGCATAACAGATTAGCTTTTTCTACTTCATGACAACTGTACGGGGAGTGAATTTTTTTTATAACACACTCGTTTAAATCTGAAATGAAAGATGAAATGAAAGAGCGACGTCACTTTAATGGCTTAATTTTGCCTGCTGGCTGTCGGCTCCAAACACGGAGCTCATTCAGTCACTGAACTTCAGCTGTGTTTGTGGTGTTTTTGACTTTCGGATATTTTTTTGTAATGTAAATACTGGATAAATAACACGGCTTGCTGAGTGGTTAATTGTACTAACAGACTGTCCAAAAGTCGGCGCTCCTGTTTTTTGGTTGGAAAATAAAGACCCTCCATGTTTGTTAACTAACGTTATGTAGTCTTAAACTGAACTGTGCAAATACAATGATGTTTTTGTAACTTCGAAATATTAACGTGTAATTTCTGAATGTTTCCTGAAATAACTTTAGTCTTTAAGAAAAGACTAAAGACTCAGCTCTTCACTGAACACCTTTGACAAACTCCAATAAAACAAAAAAAAGTATTAAAAAAAAAAAAAAAAAAATTGTATTGTTGACTATTTGTATGTTGTAATGTATTCTCTCCTCAGTGCCTGTAGGCACAGGCCCTATCTAACTTGAACTTTGTTTAATGGCACTTATCCAGGTTGTTTTCTCCTGACTAGATCCTTGCTTGTGTTGTATTTACTCTCAGATGTGCGTCGCTTTAGACAAAAGCGTCAGCTAAATGAAATTGTAGAATTGTAGAATTGTAGAATAATGTTAACCCAGATGTTGTTATTGGTTAAGCTTGTATTGGTTATTGAAGATAAAAAGTAACATAAAATGTGACGGTCCACGAACTCAAACGTTATTATTCATATTTATATTTTTACTAAAACAGAAATTCTAAGTTTATTATACTCCAGAAACTGACTGATTGTAATCGGCTGGAGGCTGAAATATTGACATAACGTTACGCCAGCTTATTAAGGTACTCTAACCCCTGCTGAAGCCGGCGGGTACCACCAGGTTAGCCGGCTGGCTCGGTGAGCATATTTCATCAAACAGGCTTCATTCAGCTCCACCCTCGCTCCACCTCTTTGTACATGTTAGGATTAACCGGAGTTAGGTGACGTCACCACTGCCAAGATGGCGGCACCCTACAATTGGCTTCAATATTGCTCGTCCATGTCCATGTTTTATACTGTCTATGGTCATATCAGATGATTTAAAAGTATACATGCTGTCTGGAAAATATGTAGGATTTTGAAGAGATCTGTGACAACAAGGTGGTCTGAGCAAACAGAGATGTGAGTAATCATAATCCACTGAAAACACAGAGGGGGTTTTGACTTGATCTGTATGTATCAATATGTTTGCTTTTTTTTTTATCATTTATGAATTTCTCCTGCATCTATACATTCCTATAGAATACTGTCATCATGAGCTTCTGTCTGTACTTCCCAGGCCAGCAGCCAGCGGCATTAAACACAGGACTTTCTGTGTTGTGTTGAAAACACTTGCACTTCAATAAGTAGAATATCTGATTGTTTGAAAGTCATAGCTGTAATGTCCGTGGATTGTTTCATTTCTGTCCTCTAAGAACCAGACAAACAAACACACCGACGCAGTGTGATTGACAAGTGATTCATGTGAGCTATCAGCACCAGTACGTCTGGATTAACACTGTAGACCTTAATGGCATTTTGGCAGTCATATGGCTTTCACCACCTTTATCACCCTTCCACACAGTCAGTGCAGCGTGTTTTCAACTGTGCGATATTGGCCTTTGGTGTAAGCTCAATCCTAAGCCCTTTTCTCTTTGGTACAGTGCCACTTCTTTCCATTTAGACTTGCTCTTCCTCAACCTTGTGACATGTATCCTTTCCTCTGTCACCCGCACACTGCATACACAATTATTTTGACGAAAACCTCTTTTTTGTACGTGTAAAGAGGAAGAAATAAGAAAAGAGAAGGACTGAGGGGAGGAGAACAAATGAAAGGAGAAAAGAGGAGATGGGGGTGGAGAGATGAGGCGATGGGAGGAATGACGGCAGTGTGCGGCGGAGGCATATGTCACATCCTATCAGGCGACAGGACGAGTGAAAGATACAGTATTGCCTCTGCCGTGTTAGGAAACCACGAACACACCAGCACACACACACATGCACACACACACAGAGAACAGGCCCAGCCAAGCTTATCTGGCTCTCCACGGCTGCGCGGCCTCCATGCAGAGCAGCCGTAGCTGTCGGCAGAGGCCCGGATCATTTTGGACAGTATCATTAAATGCCATGTCATTACCCGTTATGGAGTAGTGCTCTCACTCCCTGCTTCTCTCTCGGGATGTGAAGCCCATCTGATAGGTATGGAGAAGTGTGTGTTTGCATGCATGTCGGTGCACGTCTGCTTTGCCCTATGTGTTTGTGTCTCACGAAAAGGATGATGAAGGCAGGCAGAGACAGAGGCGGAGGGTACGGCGTTGGCTGTGGAAATGGGATGGACGGGGTTGAGAGATGGAATTGGCATTAAATTTCCGACGTGGCGCGAGGATTGACTTTGACTGGAGCGCAAGGGGGCTATTAGCTTATCTTTAAGGCTGTGTTTGTCACAGCGCTGAGGGCAGCTCCGCTAGACAGGCCGGGAGAGAGGGAGGGAGAGCCGAGCCGAGCCGAGCGTGGGCTGAACGATATGGATAGGTGAAGGCTCCCGGTGGGACCGGCTGCCTGAGCCGGCGAGCTGCACTGGGGAAGGAGAGGAGGAGAGCGGCTAAATTGAAGGTTTATTTATCCAATTCGCTGTCAAGGTCGGCTTGTCGGTGAGCTGTCCTGTGTGTGTTCACAAAATGCCAAAATCTCGATGCATTGTTTAAAAAAAGAGAGGGAGAGCACACGTTGAGGAGGGGGGGAATCAATGACCTTTGGTTGCGTCAAGCTTCAAGCTGCCAGCACCTCTTAAGGCTGTCCTTACTGGCCATTATGGTTGCCTTTTAAAAACAAGGCAGCGAAGAGAGGAGCTGTCGAGAGAGAGTAGTCCAACATTGACACAAGCGTGCACACACAGATACAGAAAGACGTACACCAACATCACACACACACACACACACAGCACCTTCATGTACTACCTGAGAAGCACTTCCTTCAGAGTGATGCACTGCTTACATCCTGAAACACACTCGGTTAAATAAAAAGTGATTTAATTGTTGCGTTAACTCGCAGCAATCGCCTGAAACTACTTGCGTGTTGTTGGCATCTGCTGCTCAACAGACTGTTTCCGTGGCTATACATGATATAGCCTCCATCAGAAGGACACCTACTTAGCTTTTACCTCATTCTACATGATTGGATGGCATAGCAGCTCCTATGTGCTGCTCATCAGTGATAATCAGTTTATCCTTTTACATCTCAATGAATAAGATCAGGAAGCGTGGAGCATCGGGGCTGATGGGCCATCCTGGTTCAGCATGACTAACCCCAGAAATGCAGGTTGAATAGGAAAAAGGGCTTTTGATGTAGAGCATTAATCAGTTTGGCCTCAGCTCGAGTTGCTACCGCTGCTGCAGCATAACAGCGCTATCCTTTAGAGGAACCCCCTCGTCAGAGTTTTGGAAGGCCTCTGTCAACGTGAAAAGAACATGACCTTTAAGATCGTATCAGCATGTTTGCTGGTGCATACACAGCCGAGGAAAGGGTTCAGTGGCCCATCAGAAAAAGGAGAGTGAAAAAAGCAAAAGACGGGAAAAGAAAAGAAAATTGTAATTCACTCAGAGGGTTTTTTGAAAGAGCAGTTTGCTGACACTCAAGAGTGAGCAGCTTTAATGCCACGGAGGGAAGGAAGTAAAGATGAAAATGACCTCAGCACGCAGAATAATTTGTTTTCTTGATTGTTTTTTTTTTCTACCACTGAGACCTAACTTGATACCACTCATAACGGAGATTGAGTCTTGAGTCGTGAACGTCTTGAGAACGATGGTAAAAACTTCACGTTTACTTAAAATGTGAATTAATACTAAGCCTGGCTCACCCAAACTAATGTATCAGTTGTTTATTTTATCATGCCGTTTGCAGCGTATGTGATTTCGAAATTTTTTATCAGTTAGATTTTACAGGTCAGATGTGCTTCTCTTATCCATGGTGGGATATTCTCCAGAGCTCCATCTTCTGTGTTTACTGTGCGTGTGTGTTATTGAGTCTTATGAAGAGCTGATAGTGATGTGATGGTGGTCATCAGTCACCTCCTACACCCTGTCTACCAGTCTGTGGACGGGCTGCTTGCTGTCTGCTCTGTCACACACAAGTACACACAGAGACACACAGACGCAGTTACCAAATCTGCACACTGAAAACCAACCACCACATTTAAATGATATGTTTCAAGTTACTATACTACTTTATATCAGTTTTCACTTTATCAGTTAAAGAAGTATTAGTTGAAACTAAACTGGAGTCATGTTTTAGTCCTCCTGATGACGATAAGCCCATTTTTGGTCTTAACCCAGTCCTGAAAGAAGCATGTGGCTCCCGAGTGGCTCAGTGTTTTACTATGTTCACCAGCTAGTTACTAACTCCGTCTGCTGTTTTGGTGCTGGGCAGGTAGTCAACAGTGAGCTTTTTTTTAATGGCTGCCTGCTGCGTCTAGAAAAGAGATTGATGGAAGCGATCAGAGCGAACCAAAACAATGAGCTGAAACACATTAAAATGACAGTAGAGTCAGGTGATTATTCTCTGTTTGTTTGTCACCGTAAGAGACGTGTTTGAATTCACTGTTAATATAAAGATATTGACAAGTACAGCTTTCAAATTGTAAGTTCCACATGTGGAGAAGGAATGCATTGCATTTTGATCATCAGTTAGCAAGTGACATATAATACGAACCTATTATTAACTGCATTCATTGATTATTTTTGTGGCCACTTGGAGAACAAGCTGAAAACACCGCATGTGACAGACCACTTTAAAAAAAAGCGGATGGTGCAAAATCGTTGTGTATCTCATTAGCTTATTAATGTAAAACTGTTTCACTCTCCTTTAACTCCTGAGTTAGCACAGGCTAGTGAGTCACTCTGTCTGTCTGACAATCAGCGTGAAAAATGTAGTCAGAGCTTTTTCACTGAAAACAAAACATTGTCAATGAGGGAATGAAGGGAATGGTGAGGGGAATGGTGTGATCACTTTCTGTGGGTTCATCACTACAAGCGGGACCTTTCTTTTTACACTTTCCATCACTGCATCATTTTATCCAGTGGTAATATAAAAAAATATTGATTGCTTAGTGCAGCTTTAATGTAGCCATGACTAAGACGGTGTATAAATTACACTTAAAATAAAACAAGCTGTTTATTTCTCTGATCTCTGGTCTTGATTTTCCAATCTGTGGACACTGACAGAAGGTTTGACCTGATCCTTTTTTTCTACAAATACTTTATTTTCTTCTGATGACACATCCAGGTATTATTTTCTTGTAAATCAAGGTGCATTTCATGTTCATGGAATGAACCTAATTCCAAATCCCTGTTTCCATGATGTACACAGTGCAGCAGCTGTACAGAGTCCGGGAAGGACATCTCTAGTCAAACAGTGTGCAGTGTGTATCCCCTCGGCATTAGAGATTAAGCTGCATTAACACATTGTTCCTACAGTCTCGGAGGTACATGGTCTGATTACTTAAAGTGCAAAGCTAGTTTCTTTTCGTTTTTTTTACAAAGACAAGTCTCTGAACATAATGGTTCTTTTTTTTCTTGAACTGGTTGCATTTCCCTCAAGCATACTGTGATTACAATTTCTATTTTCCCCTCAGCATTCTCTCTTTCTCTCTGTCAGAGTTAAGGAGAGATCGTACAAGTCACAGGGAAAATTTTCCAGGGATAAATATCCCAGGGCAGCAACAACCGCCGCCTTTTCCCAAACTCCCCCTATCTGCAATTTGCACTGGCCAACGCAGCACATTGAAAAAAAAAATTATATATATATATATATATATATATATATATATATATGTAAAAAAAAAAAAATGCTGCCTGCTTCTACAAGCCATGCGTCCCCAAAGCGATTCTGTGATCAAGATCCGTGTCACGTTCTTGCTGTTTGCAACACTGGAATCCAGCACACAGGTCCCAGGCCTCGTGATCAGAACATGTAAAGCTGAGGGTAGAAAGTGTGCAGTGTGGACAACATGAAAGATCAGTGAAATGCAAAAAAAGGAACCAAGTGGAACAGGCATGCTTTACTATCCTAGGAAGAAAGTGGCATCTCTTCACTTGAATGGCATCACAGCACAGAGTAGCTTTCAGTAATAGGTCAATATCATGCTCAGGGCCTGTTAAAATGTTAATCCCAATTTACTACAACTTTAGTAGTTTTGGCTGACATCCTTGCTGACAGTAATGATAACATTAAACTCAACTAATTGTTCTGATCTGAAAAGATAGCGATCTGAAAACTAAAAAATGAGGTGGTGCAAGAAACACAAGATGATCAGAGAGGTTTTAAACAAGTCGACTTACTGTAGCAATGTCACTGAGTTCCCCGATCAATATAATTCATGGGCATGGCCATGAAAATAAGACTTAATCTCTTCTTAAATCAAAAGTATCCTTTAATTTGAAATTTACATTTCATCCTGTAACTGTCATCTTCTTCTGAACTGAAAAATATGATTTGGCTTGATTGTAGAAATGATTGAGATTCTTTAGCTCTCTACAGAAAACCTTCAGCCTGAGCTGTTTGTAAAGAGGCTGATCAAATTCCATAGGTATGTATGAACATATGACACTCTGGGATTGGCTCGATTGGGACCAGCAGCAGATGTGTATGTGACTCATCATCAGAGCAGAAGCATCTTATTTTTGCTCCTGATCCACTTGCTGAACCTCAACCTGCTGTATGCATACTGCACGTATATATGCTAAGGACCTTCCTGTATGCACATGTGTGGTTTGGCTGTCGATGGGTAATATGTTTCTCATTTCAATTATGTTTTATGATCACGTTGTATGTGGATAGATGCATATTTGTTTGTGTGGGTGTCTGAATATGTAACACGTGTGTGTGCATGCCTAAAGGTGTGTAAGCCTATACTGCATGTGTTACAAATACCATGTGTTCATGTGTTTGCAAGTGTACAGTATTAAACATTGTGCTTGTCTGCAAATGTGCACACAGATCAGCTGAAGTTTGACGTGGAACCAGGGCTGATTTGGTGCTGGAAGATTTTGGCTCAGTATTAAACAAAAACACGAAGAGATGGATGGCGTGACTGTTTGCTGTGTGGCAACCTGCCACTCTGAAAAGACAACAGAGAAAAGACATGAAAAACAAAGGAGGGGAGAAGAAGAGAGGAAAATAGTGAGGATTACTGAGATAAATGATCAGAGGAAAGTAATCAGTGATACAAACAATAAGTTTAAAGAAGAATGTGGGTTTTGACTCATATGTGATGCAGATTTAATATTTCCTAATCAGTGTCAGCAAAAAGTTTTTTTCTGCATGTTTTTTTCTTAAAGCAACGTGAATCCAGGAGCAAGCAACCTCAAATACATGCAACTTAGATAACTTCTCAGGTTAAAGTTGCATTGAGGATCTACATTTAAAATGGCTAAAAAAATGTATTCCAAAAAAAGTTAGTTTGAATCACCATCCACATCTCAGTTTTTTTCAGCCATTCACATAGGTGTGGTTCTCATTGCCTGTTTCTGTGGTCATCAAACTCCTGGAGCTGACTTCCTGTCAGAAAGGGGTGTCTGATGGCAAGTTAAGCGGTGAAAATATTCTAAATATAGCGTACACTTAAACTGATGCTGATATTTTTGGTGGCCACAATATGTTATTGCTGCTGACCACATCCACAGCAGCACATTTCTTAGCTTCCCAGCTGGTACTCCTGTCTGCTTCTCCAAACTGGGGCCATGCTGACTGTAATCTACTGTCAGTGATACACTGAGTATGGATGCATACCTCGTATGACCCCACTTAGAAAAACCAAAATATCCACCAGCCACCACTGTGTCTGCTGGGATGGGCCACAAGCCATTAAGTGGGTTAAGAAAATGAATGGATGAATATACAACTGGGTTGAGTGGACTGAACAGTGGATGTGGTCATTGTACAGTACTGTCTGAATGTTTGCCTCTGTCATATGCTTGTATTTTATCACCTATCCTTTCATTAGTTTGAGAACATTGAGAAGGACTGCCGTTGAAATTTGCCAGCTGGAAAACACGAGCACAAAATGTTGATTAGCAGTGTGTGTGGTCCTCATAAAGAAATGGAAGAAATGGTAAAGATATCCAGATCTGTGTATACTAGCAGATGTATTTATTTTTCCGTATTTTTAGCTAATGACTGGAAGTGGCTTTAAAAATAGCTTAATTCTCTTGCACTTTCACTACATCTTAATGGGAGCTAAGTACGCAAGGAATTTCTTTGCAAAAATGGGCCACTGTGTCATTTATAGGTGATAGTTGGTGCCAGCTCTTGTAGCTCAATTAGCGAACTTTCTCTTAATCTTATTTTATTATTGAGGGGAAAGTGCACAGACACGACGGAGATGTGTATGTCTCTGTTATCTGTAAGAAATGGAGGCGGAGAGAAGGCAAACAAAATAAAAGTGTGACTTTTTCTCTCTTGCTCTGCAACATATCTTCCCTACAACCAAACTGCTCATAGGGAGACTTCCATAAATGTTTAATGACATCGGGTACAAGCGACGCTTTGAAAATGTGCTGCTCTTTTAATTTCCTCTCGTCTTTTCTCTTTGTTAGCTCGCCCTATGCTTATGTCTCTGCATGTCTCACAGCGTGTCCTGGAGGGAGCCGAGTCGATTGTGCGGTTGTGATATTGTGCTTTTACTAATGTGCCAATGCTAATTGAGCAAATGACAGTTCTTTCCTCTTCTCTTTTCAAGCCTTTTTAATGGATTTTATGTGTTTCTCTTCATCACACGTTCAGATCTTGTTACTTACAGCTGTTGGTCCAACTGCATTTTGTACTGTTTAGTTGCACTTGTGCTGTAAGTTAATCAAGCCTAGAAAAAGATGGATAATAAACATTTTGTGTTCTTGGCCAGTTTTTTACTGCAGTAAGAGAAAGGGAAGCAGGATGGAGAGGCTAAAGGAGGCAGCGAGACATAATTAATCCTCACAACAGAGAAAATAAGACAATAAAGATGGAAAGAGAGAGGAAGGAAACGAGAGAGTCAAGAAACGAATGAAAGGAAACTGCCCCTCACTAAACTGAGGTGAGCGATGGCTAATCGTGAAATCTGCGCCAGGATGGGTGAAATGCATCCGTGCGATAGCAGGCCGTGTTTTCCCTGCAGTGGGCAGCACTATTGTGTTTGCTTGCCTGTGAGTGAATTGGTGACCTGCATCCCCGAAGATCAAGAGGTTGACTCCCCTCAGGTGCACCTCAACATGTTTAACCTCACCTCCCCTTTGGCCTCTCAACACAGGGCAGGTCATATTGTGTATGTCTCTGCATGTTTACTCATGTACTTGTGTGTGTGTGTGTGTGTTGGTTCAGTGCTAGAGTGATGGTGAAACCAGGAGGAGGAGGGGTGACTTTAATCCTCAACTTTCCACCCCCAAGGTAAGACCGAGAGGATGAAAGGAGAATTTAGCCAGGCCCCTGTGTGTGTTGTCTGTGTTCGTGTGTGTGTGTGTGTGTGTGTGTGTGTGTGTGTAGGGTGCTCACATCTGCGCAAGTCTTGGGCTCGGCCATAGAGAATGAATGGGTTTAGTGCCGCGGCCGGACAGAAAAATCAATGCTTCATATGAGGAGGCTGCGGGGGTTAGGCCTCCGTGTTCATGTCAACAAGGCTATTGGTTTTCTTAATACTCCAAAGTTGGCGTTTCCCCGCTTCGGGAGGGCCGGTGAGGTGACTTGTGTGGTCAGAGCTTAACAAAGGGATCCTGCCTTCTAGCCTTTGCTGTACTCCTTGGCCGAGGGAAGCCGAGCCAGGATTAATTACCAACTGTGCCGGCTGGATATTAGTTGTTGTTTTCTCCCATTGTCACATGGCACCACTGGACTGAGGCTATTGGAAGCAGCTTGTGTGCTGCAGAGCACTGGGCTAATACTGTTAGACGGAGTAACACAGTTAGACGTAGTAGTGCTGGGATGGTGCTGTGGCAATCATGCTGCCCCTCAGTATGGCTTTCACAGAATAATCAATGACCATGATATTGCCACTATATGATTATTTAACAAGACACGCAACCAATCATTTTCCTGAACAGAGATCAGTTCAGATATAAACTACAATATAAAAATACATCTTAATTCATAGATAATAATGATTCTTTTCCTATTCATTTACAAATTATTTTCTCGATTCATTAATAATTGTTTGGTCTATTAAACATCAGAAAATAGTGACATGTCCATCCTGTTGTCTTGTGCGATGGTAAATTCTAAAGATATTAAAGTTAATTTAACTTGAAACAAGAAAAAGGAGCAAATCTAAAAAAATAATATAAATGCTGATAAATTACTAATCATCACATTTCTACATGTCTTAATGACCAGTGGTGGAAAGTAACTCAAGTACTGTACTTGTGTGCAATTTTGAGTATTTTCATTTTGAAGTTACTTTTCGCTTTTACTCAACTACATTTTAGAGGAAAATATTGCACTGTTTAGTTCATAACATTTATTTGGCAGCTTTAGTTAACTTTCATTTTAAGTGTATAAAAATCTACAATGAGCCTCTAAATTACATTGAATTATTACTGAATTATTATTGATACTTTATCTGATATTACTTCTGTACCTTTTATGTAAATAACATTTTGAATGCACGACTTGTAACAGTGCTGTAGTTATAGTAGTGGATTAATATCTAATCTAATATCTAATTCTTTTTTTATCAAACATATTTTAATAATATAAATACACATATTTCCGTGCTTTTTTAATTCTCCCATTCAAATATTTGCTACCTTTAAATACTTCTCGAAGTTATTTTTTAACCCTAGACCCCTTACCATATTACTGCACACATTCACACATACACAAACACACACACAGAAACCAGTCGTTAGCGACACCGTGCTATAGACAGCAAACCTATAGGGAGGGGTCTGAGGGTCGACGAAGGCAGGGCCGACCCAGCCGTTGAGCATTGCTCACCCAGAGCAATCGGATGAAAACGCAGTGCAGATGTAATTTGTTTTCAATGGCTGTTTCAAAAGAATAATTGTGGTGACACTGGCCGGTCGATAATATGGATTTTTGTTTTTGAGTGCAGTGTGTGTGTGGCGCTAAGAGAGGGCAGGAAATACAACGCTGCAGACCCAAATACAATAAAAATGGATTGTGTGTGTGTGTGTGTGTGTGTTTGTAGGGGTATTTGCAGGTCTGGTAACCATCACTGGGCCCTGGACATCATTGGAAGGATTACTAAATGTGTCCTATGGGCTGGCTATAGGCTGGTATTCTCTCTCTCTCTGTGAGTCTCAGTGTGCCTTTCTTTCCTTCTGTTCTTTCAGGGAAAAAACACTGACTTGCCTTCAATAAACTCACTTAAGATGAAACACAGCTCAGGGAGGAGGAGGAGGCCTGGCTAAAACTGTGAACGTGAACCTGGCTGGACAGAGTGTGTGTGTGTGTGTGTGTGTGTGTGTAAAAGGGAAAATACCACACACAGAATGTGCCAAGCATCTTTAAAATATTGTCAGTACCAGGATTTAAAAATGTATCTTCTGTTTAGGTAAATGAGAAAAAACACTGTAGGCCATTGCTCAAACCTTAAACCTCATTTTATTTTGCAACACTGTATATACATTTCTTTTTCATGAAAATGATGCTCTTTTATTTTTGCTTTGCAATTTGCAATCCTATCCACTTATACGTTATACTGTAACCCCACAGGATGGATTGCATCAGTACATTGACACCCTTTAAAGAAACCAGTGCAATAATAATATACATGTACAGCTATACCAATGTATTCAAACACACTCACTTATACACTTGTACAATTATATATATGTTAGTGTAAAGTATGCTTTTATTGACTAGAACCTTATGTATGCTGCAATAATGGAGTCAGAAATTTCTGTGTACATGCCTTTGAGTATATGATGTGCACTGGCAACCATTACTGTGGCTCCTGAACACATTCTGAAATGTTTCTCTCCTCCAAGAGATTGCCTTTATGATTGGTTCTCATAACAATGCTCTCTTTCCTCTGGTTAGTTAGTGTACTTTCTAACTTCTGAATGGGCTAATTTGTCGCTCGTCCCCTGCTTTCCCTTTGTCCTTCTCCTCCTTCCCTGATCTCCTCCTCGGGCTCATCTCGATATGGGCTCTCTGTTGCCAGATAATGGGCACTTTGACCATTTGCCAAATCAGACACTGTTTTGCTGGGCGATGGAGTCGGGGCAATTCTAATTTGTCACAGGAGGTGTGTGTGTGTATGTGTGTGTTAGTGTATGTGGACATGACTGGGTTCATTGAATGGGTGGGATTGTGTGACATTAAATGAGTGAAGGTAGAGTTAGACGGCACACTGGGGCCAGGTGGAGAGGGACATACAGTAAAAGGACATTATTCCTCTGTAGTCCAAGCCCTCGCTGACACTCTCTACGCCCCCCCTCCCTTCTCTCTCTCTGTCTTTCTACACTATTCCCTTGCCGCGGGTGGTCACCAGAGACCAGACTGGGGCTGATTTATTCTCCCTCTCTCCTGTCTCCTGCCTGACTGCCTCTGCAATGGAGAAATTTCCTTTCTCCCTCTGTCTCTCTCTCTCCACAGCAGTAGCAGTGGTACTAAGGCAGGGGAAGCAGGGGGATGAGGATCGGAGGGCTAACATTAGAATGTCTCCCTAATACACTGTCCCACTCTGTCTACTCCCACTTTCCCACCCCTCGGGTTGCCTCTCGCCAACTATGTCTTCCTCATCGGCCATCTGTATGTGGTGGATATGTGAGCACATCCAATGGAGAAAGTCATATTTTTGTGTAAACTATATCTGTGGTGTTATTGACGCTACAATAACTTTAACTAGAACACTTCACTTTCAGATTGAACTACTTTTAGAAGGGCTTGGATCTAGTATGTAAATATTACAGTATTTTCTACATGCTCCGAGATGGGTAGCACATCAATTAAATGTATTCACAATATGTATTTAAAATATGTACTTAATAATTTTCGAGTATTTTGTAACTTGTATTTTGCTGTGGCAGAAGATAAGAAGAAGATAATATGTTATTTGTAACAAAATACTTAGTATTTTTTTTAGTAAGATACTAAGTATTTTAAATACTTTATTTGTGTTTTTGAAATATTTAAAATATATATAAAATATATATATAATCTAATTGTATTCTCACATGACACATTTTTATCACCATGTCAACTGTAGAAAAAACAATCAACGAATAAACAACAACAAAACAAAACAAAACAAAACTGTACACTTGGCTTATTGGAGTTGGAGTAACTTTGTGACACTTGGAGTAACTTTGTGACATCGGTAGTAACTTTCTGATTAACTCGTACTACGAAGGTGGATAGGTTTTACTGGAGGTGTGTTGTCATGGCAATTTATGCTGCATCTTTAAACTGCTCCGAGCAGTTTATGTTCGTGGTTAACTCGAGGTTACTCTGTGCAAGCCCCACCCCTCCGCTACAATTGGTCAAGAAAAATGATTTGACATTTGGAAGAGCCAGGATTATGAGCGTCTCAGTCCGCAGGGCGATGGTGTTTAGAGACCGGAGCTCACCCCAATGATGTTCTCTATGAAAGATATGGATTTCGGTATCTCTGCCGGCTTCTGGGTCCAGACAGACAGTCTGTTGGACACACAGTGTATAAGTGTAGGCTACACAACACATCTGTCCTCAGTGTTAGTGATCAGGATGATTAATACACACCTTGATAGAATATTTGTGTATTTCATCCTGACTTGTTGCAGCTGAAACGACTGTTAGAATGAAGTTATTTTTAACACAGCAGCTTTACATTCATACAGGTCGGCCTACAGCCGAGGAGCTTTAGGGAGCAGAACTTCATTCATTAACACAGAGGAACGGCTCCGTTTCACAGATGGAGCCATGTGGAGGCTCTAATGGAATTATCCTCATTGTCTTAACATATTTAGATTTAGACTATTTTACATGTCCTAACATCTCAATCATATTACAAATAAAATAAGGCCTTGGCGTTGGCAAAATGCAATCGATCATGTGGCATGTTGGGTCCAGCAGCGCGCTCATTGTGAACTACTGTATTTGTGTTCCTCATGACCAGCAGCTTGTGGAAAGAAGCAACTTTTTAAAAAAGGCATGTAATCAAATATGACCAGAAATTGCATGCTAAGGTAAGTTGACTGAACACATAGATTCAGGAGTTTGGAAGTCAAAAATAAACTATAACCAGATGATTTTATTTAATTCTAACAAGCAAACAGGAGCTAAAGGTGCATATGACCACATTAAACTGCAAAATTAGAGAGTACCCCACCCAACGCATGCCCTCCTGGCAGCCTACCCAAGCTTGTTGGGGAACCTAATATAAAAGTCCCGAATGAGGTCCGGGTCCAGGATGAGGGACTTGGAGACCCAGGATCTGTCCTCAGGGCTGTAAACCTCCCAGTCAACCAAGCATTGAAAACCTCTACCCCGCCGCCACACATCCAGCAACTGCCAGACAGTTTGTGGGCTTCCACTTGCGGAGGGAGGTCACGGGAGGATAACCCAACTTTCTGGCTGATGATGATCTGCCAACCGCTGGTTGCGAGCAGCCGTACGGACCAGGGCAGCACAGGCTTCTCGCCAGACTCAGCGGAGATGGGCCTGTACAGACGGGACTGCCCACTCAGTCTCCTGACTGGGGAACAAGGGTGGCTGGAAACTGCAGGAAGCTAGGATAGGTGACATGCTGGTGGAGGAACTGACCTGGGAGTTATGGGCATACTCGATCCAAAGCAGGTGGGTGGACCAGGAGTCTGGATGATGAAATGCAACACACTGGAGGGATGCCTCCAGGTCTTGGTTGGCCTGCTCCATCTGTCCATTGGTCTGAGGATGATAGCCAGAGGAGAGACTGGCTGAGGCCCCCAGTGTCTCACAGAATGAAAGAGGGTAACTTAGGCAGGGAAACAAAATGAACTGATTTTGAAAATTTGTCAATAATGGTTAGGATGGTGGTGTTACCTTCCGATGGAGGGAGACCAGTGACAAAATCAACAGCTATGTGTGACCAGGGGCGGTGAGGAATAGGTAAAGGACGGAGAAGACCAGCTGGGGTGCAGTGAGAAGGCTTGTTGCGGGCAGGAAGCGAGCAGGTCGGTGGCTAGCCAACTCAGGTGCTGGTGGAGACAAAAGGCTAGCCGGCCAGGTAGCACCAGGGAAGAGGTCTGTTGCACAGTATTTGGAATGGTGAGGGTGAACAAAGGACAAAGCTGGAGGCTCAGGAATGAAAACAGGGCTGGTGGTCACAGGGGCAGGTATCAGGGCGCAGAGTCTATCGAGTCCAGTATTGAGGTTTACTACTCTGGACTTAAGTCCTTCAGTACTTTCCATTACCTCAAGGAGCATCTGGGCATGCTTCCTCAGCTGGGCTTCCCAAGTGGAGAGCACATGGTGAATGGTGTCTGTGTCTCCTGGGTCAATGGTCGCCAGATCATTCTGATGAGGTTTAGGTTTTCTTTACTGGACCCAGGAGTGAGACACAGACATGAGGGAAAGGTAAAAGGGATTTATTAAACCAAGAAACTCCAGGACTTACAAGAAAACAAAAGAGGGCTAAACACAAGAAGTTCAGGTGGAATGGAGAAGCTTCAGTGGTTGGAGGCTGGGCGGTGGGTGGTAGGTGCTGAGGCAGAATGGCAGGAAATGTGCAGGTGGAGCAGGTTGGGATGAACACCGACTATAAAACATAGACGTAGTCTCCGTGACATCACCCGTAGATTTCTGAAAGCAAAAATGAAGCTAATTGTAGTGTGCAGCCATCTTGGCAGCGGTGACGTCGCCTAACTCTGGTTAATCCAAATATGGATAAAGAGGTGGAGCAAGGGTGGAGCTGAATGAAGCCTGTTTAATGAAATATGCTCTCTGAGCCAGTCGGCTAACCCGGTGGTACCAGCTGGCTTCGGTACCGGTTACGGTACTTTAATAAGCTGGCGTAACGTTATATGTCAACATTTCAGCCTCCAGCCGATCACGGTCAGTCAGTTTCTGGAGTATAATAAACTTAAAATTTCTGTTTTAGCAAAAATATAAATATAAATAATAACGTTTGAGTTTGTCACATTTTATGTGACTGTCTAGCTTCTATAACCAAATGCAGCTTAACCAATAACAACATCTGGCTTAACTTTATTTCTGGAAACATTCAAAAATGAGACGTTAATATTTTTAAGTTACAAAAACTTGATTGTATTTACATGCAGTTCAGTTTAAGATTACATAATGTTATTTAACAAACATGGAAGAACTTTATTTTACAACCCCACACAGACCACCTTTTATTCTAAAGTATTAACACCATAAACTATTACACTTGTTGTTACGTTGTGACTTCAGCAGGTTTAATATCTGAGGCTACCAGATGCTCCTGTTAGCATTGTTAGCTTAGCTCAACCTCCACCGTCTCCCCCGGTGAAACTCGTCCTGGACACCCAAGAGAAACACAGTCAACACAGCAGCACAGTCAAACTCCAGCCAACAAGCAGCTCCACAAACACCAGAACAAACACACGGAGAAAACAGCGCAGACGTCCTGGACAAGGACACCACACAGCCAGTGGCAGCTAGCTGCAGCCTGATGCTAATTCATTAACTGGCTACTTACTAGTAAACAAAAAATGGGAGCGCCGACTTTTGGACAGTCTGTTAGTACAATTAAACAGGCAAGTCCTGTTATTTATCCAGTATTTACATGAAAAAATATCCAAAAGTCAAAAACACCACAAACACAGACAGAGTTCAGTGGCTAAATGAGCTCCAACAGTCAGCCAGCAGACAGCTGTCAATCAAAGTGACGTCGCTCTTCATTATGCTCAATTTCAGATTTTAAGCGAGTGTGTTATAAAAAAAATTCACCCCCCTACAGTTGTAATGAAGTAGCCATTTTTTGTACCAGGCTGTGAACATGTTTTCCTCTGCTATAAAGTCCGACATTTTAACATGGAGGTCAAATGGAATTGACTCCCTTTTGGAGCCTGCCCCTAGTGTTTATTCAAGGAACTGCAGCTTTTTGCACTGGAGGTTGCCACTTGGGAAGAACGCAGTGGAGACAAAGCCAAGGAAAGACTGGATACTCGGGAAGCACTGAACCACTGGAGATGCTGGCAGGCAGGAAAACGCTGGGAATATAGGAAATCGTGAAGCACTAGACAACAGGGAAACACTGGTAAACAGGGACAAAGACAGGGGACAACCTGGCAGCTTGCAGGAGATTGAGTGGAGTTTTTAAGCTGCCAGCGACGAGGTGGTATTGGATGCAGCTGTGAGAGAGAGGGCCCCAGCACCTGAGACCACGCCCCCGGCCACTGAAGCAGTGCCTGAACAAAAACACAAAGACACAATCCTAAACCAAAAACACTGAAGATGAAACTAAAAATGCACAGAAAATAAACTGAGACTCAAACCATGCCAATTAGCTGAGCTTATCTTTTCAGCATAGAGTGGTACTGAGGCTACTAAATGCATAAAATATCATAATATAATTTTTTATCTTTTCAAATTAGAGATTACTTTAAGTTATTAATTAAATAGATTTTCTCATGTATTATATATTGTATTCTATTTTGTTACATTTGATCAAGAGAAAATATTTGTTATTTGTAACAAAATACCTTTTGATGTATTCATTTTGATCGCTGTACATGCTGAGCACACAATTTATTTGGCTGTATTTAATTTCTATGAGGTAGAAACTACAGTCTTTTAAGCATTACCTGACCACAAAAACTGGTACACGTTCACCTTTTACTGATGAAGACTTGTAAACAATTCTAAAACATTTATCACTAAATACAGAGATTTTTCTGTGACTCTGAATCAATATTTATATTTTTTACATTGCTAATGTTATGTTGATTTACTGAAAGAAAATTGTTGCATTTTTCAGTTTCACAATTTCACACAGACCCAGAATCCATAGCAGTTTAAGTGGGAGCTGACCCAGAGGCAGGGTGGAGGAGGGAGAGTGGTTTGAGTTGGTTTGGATCCATGAGTTTTCAGGTGGTCTGGCTGCCTAAATACCTCCTCTGTATTGTTTCAGACAAAGTGTGGCTATGCCAGATACCTCTTCTTAAGCCACAGGCTGTGTAGAGTTCCTGAGGCTCATTCAGTGGGCATGAAGAACAGTGAGCAGTCAGCTTGAGTGGCACAGTGACACTCATTACACCAGCCAGCATTGGGCTAATTGCCAGTGGGATGAAATAATTGTACAGGTGCTGACAGGTGAGAGGGTGCTCATCTGTGACCAGCAAAATATTTCTCCAGTGGCCAGTATGTGAGAAGGACTGAAGTGAGCTTCAGTTCTAATATGCAAACAGATGTATGCAAATTCATGCACGCAAGCACACAAATATGTGCACACACCAACTTCCTTTAGGTCACATACATTCATGTACACTTCAATATGATGTAATAGAAAAGGACATTTCCCACACTGCACGACTGATGACCTGTCCCTGTATGAATCACGCCCTTCATGCCAAACACATACAAAGACACGCATGCAACTCTCTGCCCACCTCTTCGCTCTGCTGGCCGTTGTCCTTGGACACTTCTTACTTGTAAAGACAATGGCACACACACTTTATTGATTTTCATTTAGATAACTTAACGTTTGCAGACCATTCACAGCCCCTCCATCACAGACACCCCAGCCCCAGCTTAGATGTACGAGCTCCCCTCGCCGTAATCTGCCACCATATCTCTTCTCTCGTGCTCTCGTTCTCTCTGTTTTTTCACATTCATTTTTCCTAAACTTAACCAATTCCGAATAAGCGGGATATAAATGGAGAGCGGAGGCTGCATCGATCAATCAGACTTCACACAAATGCACACACACAAGCAGCACGAATACATTTCCCACCAGCAGTTTTCCTTTTCCGCCGCCAACATCCCATTACCTCCGGGTAGTTGGCCAGTCAAACAGGAATAAAAATTGCACCCCAAACATCATATGTTAGGGCCGATTTGTCGAGCGGGAAGCCTGACAATTCCCAGAGACTTACACAGCCCACGCCGGTGCTGGAAATCAGGCCTGTTATGGCGGCCACACGTCTATAAAGATTGTTCATTTGGTGGAAAACAGCTACCTGGGCAGGGACAAGGAGAGTGATGCAGAAAGCGTTGTAAATACACACTAAGATATATGGTCCTGGCTGACCTAGACTGGGACTGTAAGGCTACGGACATGAATCCAATGAAACAGTCTCAGTGAATGGTCTTTATGGGGCAGGGAGTGTTTTTTTTCTTGTTAAATATAAGCGCAACTTGCCATGAACAAACATTATTTCAGTAAGCAAATAAAAGCAGTCAGGACTATAGAAGGTGAAACCACATAAACCTTAATCTACAAACTGAAGCTGAAATTAAAGCAATAGGAAGTTAATACAATTGTTCGTTTTTTGTTTCAGAGAGTTACAGGAAAAGATTGATGCCACTTTCATTTCAGGGTGGAGCCAAGACACAAGTAGCTGAGCTTAGCACAAAAACTGGAAGCAGAGAGGAACAGCTAGCTGGCACTGTTCCAAAATATGCCAACCAGCACCTCTAAATTTTACTAATTAACATGCTATATATCATTCTGTACTCAAATAGGACTGCAAAAACAATTCTACTTTAATCAGTGGAGCTGATTACATTGGTTGTGTAATGACTTGCATTTACTTGTGGTTTACACATGCTTGGGCTCTTGGTGCTTCCACAATGTAGGTGACCTACACTCAGCGCTGAGCCTGAACACATCCTGGGCAGACACTGACAAAAGCTATTGTTGCTCTGCATAATAATAATAATGATCATTTTCAAAGATATTGAACTATTCCTTAAATCAAAATGTCTGTGCCCATTGCCATCATTACAGACTTGTATCAGAGGTATTATAGATGGCAGCTGTCGACCAGTATAACTTACAGCTTACAAGTTTCAGACTCATACTTTGTTTACATGTTTACACCTGGCTGACTTAGAATCAACATGCCATGCAAAATGTCAGAGAGTCAGTCTCGTTTATTACAGTTTGGGTTGTAAGGTCAGTGGCTGACATCTGGGAATTTGGTGACATGCCATAAAGAATTAAAAAGGGATGAGAAACACGAGTTGTCAGCGGATCAGACAGGTTTTAACCTGTTTGCCAAACGTATCTGGAAGAGAAAATGAAGGTAAAATTATTACTCAAGCTGTCCAGTGTAAACATCCGTCACAGACCAACTTCATGATTCAGCTTTTCTTGTTCAATGAGGGACTTTTACCAACTTTTCAGGTGCCCTCACTTCAGATTTTACCTCCAAACAAATTGGTTTAAATAATCTGTCTTGTCTTCCAAGTCTGACTGATTGACTGACCATCATTTTTTGCCACTATGTTCCTAGATCTCAGTAATTATTTTGGTGACTGCTATGTAATAATGGAAATAAAAATTAGACCCATGTTGAGATAAACAGGATGGGTATCTAGCAGCTACACTATTCATTCACTGAGTATATAAATACATGACTACACAAAGTACATCTGCTCGATTGCATCTACCAGAGCACACCCTGGTCTCCCGTTAGTTAGTCAGGTAAAGTCCCCTGTCCCTACCCCTCAGCCTTTTTCAGCCTGTCTCTTTCAGCTGTCCCCTGAGGTGAAGGACGTTCACAGATGAAAGAATGAAAGAAGACAAGTCTTGCCGAGGACAGCTCCCGCTGAGCTCAGGCCACCACGCCACACTCTGCCTGACTGGACACTGCTTAGTAAGTTAGCACTGTGTACACACACACACACACACATACACACACACACACACACACACACACTGCTCCGTCCTGTCGCCTTATGTTCTATCACCCCTCATTGCCATCATCTCCAGGGGATGTTAACTGAGTCAAACTGGCAGCGGAGGGAGACGGGGGTGACAGAGAGGAACATCAAGGAAGTTAAGACACCGACTGAGACCAAGAGACATCGTGGGCACAGGAAGTAGACGTGAGCTTGACACGACAAGCCCTGGCACTTTGACATGAATTAAAAGGTCGAAACGGGATACATCAAAACAGAGGAAACGGAGAGGGCAGAGGCGCAATAGAGATGACAGGGATAGGGGAGTCCTTCCAGATGACAGTTTTTGACAGACAGGTGAGCTAAATGAACCCTCTTAGTGCTGACTGCTTAACTCCACCCGCCCTGCTGGGAGCTGTCCCTACAATTGGAGGACAGATGAGATGAGTGGCTTGATTCAAGTAGAAACTAATTGTAACAGGATAGGGCATTTAAGGATTATAGAGCGAGTCTTGTGCCATTCTGAAGCAGGCCTCCATTACACTATTTGACTACACTACCCATGATACAGGTTTTCTGTCCCCTCCATCCAGATAAATATAAATGAACATCCACAATGGTACTGGCAATAAAACATGGACAGACGGTTATTTTCCACCAAGGAGTTGTCTTTTAAGTTTCATTAACAACCACAGGTCCTGCTATTGACGTGACTGGACAACCGAATGTGCACATCAATGACAAAAGTCACCTGGACTTTATTTTTTCACTTGATTCACTTGATTTACTATTTAAGAATTTAAAATAATTATTTTAGCGCAGTGATCTATAAGTAGAGAATATGTATATATGCAATTGTTTAAGATCAAGCTAGTTAGAGTCAATTAAGCTTTGACAATATTGTAAAAAGCTTTTTAATCTTGCAGCATTTTATGGATATATAAAGTGTTGCCTAATGATGAGACACGTATGTAACCAATGCAATCTTTGTGGGTGGGATTAACATAACATTGCTACCTAACTACTTAGCTACAAAATAGATCATATAGATAATATAGTTACTCGAATTACAACTCCACTTTTTCATATAGGCTGATTCTCATATAAGCATCTTGGAAAATGCAGTGTTTATTCCTATTCTTTAAATGATGAACTTCCACTGAGAAAGTGAAGTTAATCAAAGAAAAGTTAAATAAAAAATCTATTTGTTTATTTCAAATTAATTATTTGATTGAAACGGAGAGTACAAAAGAAAGACAGTGACAAAAATCACGTCACAATGTTACCACAGCTCTGTCTCGGGAGGCTTTTCATGCCTTTCATAAATGGTCTCACTTTGTGGCATGTCACAAACACAGTCTGGTGTCAGATACAGGGGTGCTGAGGACAACTTTGACTTAAGTGTTCAATCTCAAGGAATAGGAACCTGAATAAGCTTTTAGCTCCAATGTAATACAGTCTAAACAATGTGTTTGTGTGTGTGTACATTGTGTGTGAGTGTAGTGTTCACTGTCAGTTCCTCCTTCACACACTGACTTCATATACATACTCTGATGGGCTTTCACGCCCCGGTTGAGTTGCTGGTGTTAACATGCTTTAGCTGACGGTGTGTACTGATGTGTGTGTGTGTGTGTGTATGAGAGAAAGGCAGATAGAGTGTGAGAGAGAAAGCATGTTGTGGTCGACATGGACGTGCTGGGACGGGACTCACTGTATGTAGAAAGTGCTAGTACTTGTGAGGAGGTGGCATTAGATGGGAAAGGTTGTCTCACTCGATCATTGTTCACTATTGTTTTCTGCTGGATGTGCAGGCTAAATCTCAGTGCAGTGTTACTTTGATGAGGAATGCACCTGCTTTTAGGCAGAGAGCTGAGTTCATGATGTCACGTCTGGCCTTCTTCTTCCATGTCTTCTAAAGCCATTTCTTCATCCTTTTCTAGGTGGAATCTCTCATCTCCCATCCATGGTCCATGGCCTCCAAAACCCTAGTTTTTACTAATGTTCTCCACAAGGAGGTCAAAGGTCAGGATCTTCCAGCACCCCAGGAGCTGGGAGATTATACTGACTTGCACAAGGACTGATCAGCCAAAATCATGGCTTCAATTCAAATCTTTTTAGAAGCTTTTGGCACTATGATCGGTGTTGGAAAATGTACTTTACTTAGGTAAAGTAGTAATACGTTAATGTAAAAGGTCCTGCATTTTCAATTTTACTGAGAACTGCTCAAAACAATATTTTGCATTAGCAGTGGGTCATTTGACTGTGGGTTTGTCGCTGAAAGGAACTCCTCTCACATTACACACAGAGTATTATCATCTGATTCGGCAGTTCCCTTCACCTCTATGGAGCATTTCAGTGTCTGTCAGCTCACTGTTTTGTTTTAGGGCCCCAAAACCTTCCTGTTTTTCTTCAGTCTCAGCTCCATGAACCTCGTTTCCAGCTGTTTTAGTGAACAAGCTCTGATAATCACATGTGTACACTACCTGCACAGTGTCAGAGTACAGACACACAAAGTTTAGCAAGTAGCTGATGCACACTGTGGAGCTTTAGCAGCTCGAGAGCCATGCTTTTTCTCAGGAGTTGGTGGAGACCAAAACAGAGCTGAAAGAAAAGTGAATATTGGTCTGATGTTGGTCAAGTGGCCATCAACACAACTCCAAATGAATACTTATGCACTGTGTCTGCTGTCAATATTCACCATTACAACTTTACAAGATTTTAATGTGTTGTGTTATATTATGAACTTATGTTTGTTCCACTGCCTTTAAGGGGAAAAATATGCTGAGTTTGAACTATTACCTGCTAAGACAAAAAATGGCATCAGAAGTAAAGATACTAAATACACAGAATCATATGTTTTAA
The DNA here is from genome assembly GCA_025331565.1 of Holacanthus passer. NCBI lineage: Eukaryota > Metazoa > Chordata > Actinopteri > Pomacanthidae > Holacanthus > Holacanthus passer. The sequence goes on from JAFREQ010000075.1 coordinate 826,596, forward strand.
AGTGTTATATTATTATTTATATTGCATTATCGGATTGTTACTATTGTCATGTAAACAATTTTTTAATGTTGTAGATGGTCAACTTGTTGAATTATTGACCGATTTTCATGCGGTTTCAAAGCTTTATGATACAGGATACTTGGGTAAATTAATGGTTAAAATAATAATAGTAGTAGTAATAATTAAAGTTTTCAAACTATAATATTTATATTCTAAGTACATTCATTTTTCTTGCTGCATGTAAAATGGCTGCCATGATATCACTTTGTCTATAATTTTGCAAATAAATTATTAAGTAAATGCTAATTTACGCTTTAGGTATTTTACATTTAAAAAACTTCACATCAATGTCATGAAACAGATTTAAAACTTTACAGTAAATAATTTAGGACTACTGAACACAATAACACAACAGCAAATACTTACAAATGTTAAAGTGTATGTCAAAAAATGTAGTGATGTGAAATATTTTCCTCTGAAATGTGGTGATGTAGAAGTAGCACCCTTAAAGTACAGTTCAATAGAAATATTCAAGAGCAGTACTCAGAAAAGTTTTACAGTACACACATTGAGTCAATATGTGTCTTTGTTTTGTTCTACCATTGACCTACATCCAAACAGCAGTGACATAACACACACCTATGGACCGCTTTGTTTATCGGCCAGAGTGTGTACTGTCTTAGAGGACTGAGTGATTTTAGCCTTACTTACTTTTTACTTGCCTCACGCACACCTAAAACATATTCTTCAACACTGATCTAAATTCTGTCTCCTATCTGAATGGGACAGGCTCTGTTATTCAGTAGCACTCCATTATGGTCTTAACTCTAAAATCTTTCCCCCCTGAAACTTTCTTGTTTCATTAGAACTATCATTTTTACAGCCGGCACAGAACTCTAGTTGTTTGCACACATAGTTGGGATAATATATTTCTCCCTCTCTGTGCCGAGACCGCTGACACACACACACACACGGACAAAGAATCGGGGAGGGAGGGGAGCAGGCAGGCTTAGCCGTTAGCATTCCCGGCACGGCACAATTAAGAATGAGCGCTAACAGACACTCCCAGTTTAACCACATTACTCTTAAAAAATGTTACACAAACCAGAGACATCTCTGACAGCGCAACATTATCCCCCCAGTTACAATTAATTACCCACACGTCCTCCCCATGCATCCCATTTACATATCTTAACAAAGGCAGGGGGATCTGCCAGGAGGGGAAATACAGGTTAGTTAGGCATGCCAGGGAGCATGCCGGTGTGTCTGTACCTATGTGTGTGTGAGCTTATATGTGTGTAAGACTCACACTGAGATGTAATTTAAAAAAAAGAAAGAAATTAATGCAGATCAGCAGCTGATACCTGGCTGAGACAGATCACTATAGAAAACATAAACAAAACTTCAAATTTCTCTCCTCTTCCATTGCTTCATCCTTGCAGATATCATATGCACATCTGGCTCCCTTCTCTCGTCTTTGCTGATGTTATATCTTGGTTTGCATCGTGTTTGTATATGCAAGCTACAGTGTGTGTTTTTGCAAATATGTGCAGACGTTTGAGGGCTGCCGGAGACAGACTTTGTGTGTGTTTTCCTTTTTCTTCTCCTCTTTCTTCTCCATTATTTTTACCTCTTGTTCCCTTCTGTCTCTCATTTATAATGGGGAGAGGGAGGCTGGAGATAAAAGAGGCGAGTAAGGAGACAGAGTGAGCGGTCACACTCTGTGATGCTATCTGCTACCCACAACGCATTGCAAGTGGACGCCTGACATGTTCTATACATCTTTCCACTCTGGCGCTCATTAAACAAATGCCCATTGATATATAGCTCTCAAGAAATGAATTTTTACCTCTGTGGGCTGGGGACCTGCTCTCTCTCAGTCCTTGCCTTCTCTGTGATCTCTTGGGCCCATAGAAACACACACACACACACACACACAAACACACACTTCCTCGCAGACCGTGCATGCACAGACACACATAAAATCCAAAAACAGAGATAACAAATGTGGCCATGAACACACTCACCATGTACACACTTGTTATTTTCTCCCATAGGGCAACTGGGGCTGTGTGTGCTGATATGGCCAGTTACTTATAGCAGAGCTGGTCGCATGCACCGTAAAATAATGAAGCAAATATGATTACTCTGATATACAGTATATATAATGACGCACATGCTACAACCCATTTGCTGCAACAAAAGCCTTCCCCATTGGAAGTCTGAACGTACTCCTTTCCCATGATGTTGATAAGGAACAGTTAGATTTCAAACAGATTCATTTATTATCCTTGTTATCTCCTGTACTTTTATTCCTGCCAGAGATGTGCTTCAGGCTAAACTTGGTGAAACTCAGTTTTCCTACCTTTTTCTATGCAGGCGTGGGGTTTACAGGCCTTTTTAGGCTGGCATAAATCATCATGACCTGGATCTATGGCACACATCACAGAAAGTAATGCTCGCTCCGTGAAGAGAAGCTCTTTTAAGGCAAACAAAATATAATGTCATGTGTTTGTGAAAGCTAATTTTTGGTGTATTTGGTAAGTTATTCCGTAAAATACCTGCAATTTACTCCTACACCTTTCCATTTTAGACCCATAAGTGGGTCAATATCGAGTCAGTTGTTTTTGTTATATAAAAATAATGTATGCTATCTTCATAATTTTGCACAATACATACTGCATGTAAAATATAAAACACTAATAAAATATATATAAAAATACAAACTACCTTTTTCTGGCTGTGATCGCTGCATACTACTATATTGCTTTTTACACAGTTGTTTACTTTATTGCTCATTATTCATGGGCACATCTGACATGTTGTTTCACTTGATCTTGTTTGCTTCCCTCCTGTGGGTGGATTGTGACTTTTCCCGCCTCTTACTTCCCCACTGCTTCAATAAATAGCATTCATAGTCGGTGGGAACCTTTCAGGGAACTCCTCAGTGTGGTCAGACATACTCCTTAGTAAACAGGAAACATGCTATGTTTATGTATTTACACTTTATACACGTTTGAGGTATTTGTACTTTACTTGAGTACTTCTTTTTCACTTCTACTCCGCTATCATTCAGAGGCATGTATTGTACTTGTTAATCTGCTACCTTTATCTGACATTATATAACATATAACCAGCCTTTTCTCATTCTTTCTTTCTTTTTTTTCTTTTGTTTTTAAGAAAAGAAGGTGTTCTGGCCTCCATTACAGACAGAAATATATTTATAAGAATAAGAATAATGTTTAGCAGATTAAACTGCCTAAAAGTACTGTATATTCAGCAATTAAAATAATGATCCGATAATATAAGTAACACTTTAAAATGGGTCATTCTGCAAAATAGTATAATGAGTACTTTTGTACTTAAAGTACATTTTCCTGTTGATAATCATATACATAGATAGTAAATTCTGATTGTAGTATTTTGAATGACTTTTGTGTGTGTGTGTGTAACATTTAGTTAAGTCTTAGAAGTGCCATCAAAGTTCTACTAACCTCATCACTGATTCATCATCCAGACCATTTCACAGCAGCTAAGGTAAACACCAGGGGAAGAAACACAAGACAAAGACAATGTTCTAATCTCAGATGCCACTTTTAAATTCCAGCTCAATTCATTCACAGTCTGCTTTGAAGAATCTCTGTGGTGAAGTTGTCAATAAGTGACGGCAATTCCTTGTTAGCAGCAATAATAAGAAATGAGTTTTATATTCACACTCCTCTCTCATTTGTCTGAAGGGGGGTCATTACTCTCTGGTTTCTGTATGGACAGGGTTTAATTAAAGTACTAATTCCATTTTCACCCAGTCAATGGGTGTTCTAACCAGAACGTGTGGATGGGCTGAGAAATGATGGCCACCGCTTGATCTGCCATTTCCACACATCTGTGACAGGAAAGGATACTGAAGCTGATAAAGTTCACCTGAGGAAGTGAATGTGGGGGGAATATCTATTTTGGTGTCATGCAGCCTTATATATTTTTAATCAGCATGGAAGAGTATGGGTTGCACAGGTGAGATAGATATGTTTTTCCAATGCTCCTAATGAGGGCAGTCAATTACCTGCTTCACATAGTAAAGCTCCACAGATGCAACAATCAAGATTTAACATGACAAATGCGAAATGCACAACACACATTTTAAAGATTACATAATGAAGGTTATTTGGGTTTAAAATACAAAACAAGACAAAAGTGATCACTGAGATGATACAGTAGTTCATTGTTGTCTGAAGAAACAAGATTTGGAAAAAAACAAAACAAAAGATTGATCAAACTAACCAGCACTGTGGCACATATGCTGTCTTTAATGAGCAATTGAAGTGCAATTGAAAATCTGTTGTTTCTAAATGTTTCTAAATGTAGATAGTGGAAATATTGCTGAAGCAGTAAGTGTCATAACAAATGATATGGTTTCTTATAGCAATATTATCAGTATACCCGTGTTTCCAGAGCAAAGCAGTGGAAGAGGGGTGAAAAGGCTAACTGAAGCAACAGTGAGACTGCATCACTGCATCAGTGGACAATGAAGCTCTTCACTTAACTTAGCAGCATGACCCTCGACACACTCTTGATGCGTCACAAAGCATCCTCTAATAGCATCATATGTGAAAGTATGAACAGTAAATATACAGGTAGGTCAGGGTTGAAGCTCTATAAACACCTCTCTTATCAAACACCGAATGTTACAGATTAACGCAGTTCACAGAAAAGGATGTCAAGTTTACTTTACGTGTGTATTACTTGAGTGTATTTTAAGTGATCATATTTGTAGACTTAGGATGTGCTATGATTACAACTGTTTCACTGTGAGTATAGCTTGTAGCAGTCTGTCAACCAGAAAACTTCACTGGCACTGTGATAAAACATATCGTAGTGCAAACAAGTCCATTCTATGTATAAATACTATTTAGAACTTTATGATTTCTCAAAGTAAACAAGAGTTCCTGTTTCTGGTCAAATTCAGATATCACCTATTAAACTTTACATTACTGCCATTGGTGGAAAAAATGACCCATTATCAAGTCAAAAACTCTCATACATGTGGTTGTTGTTACTCTATGGATCATACTAACTTTGAACCTGAGATTTGGAGAAACAAGGATTTGTGCTAAATAACTGTAAAGAACAGGGGCAACCTGATTTTTACATGGATTATTTCAAATAGTTGTCCCAGTCTTTGTTCATCTCAAACTCTATGACAGAGGTAGCATATGCATAGTTAGCATGATCAACAGAGGTCACAACAGACTAATTTAGAGGAAATGGACCAGGTTGAAATATCCAAAACTTCCCTTTAAGATGTCTTGAATGAGCTCTAGTGCCCCCTGGTCGACTGGACAGGGACCTTTGTTGCATGTTGTTCCTCATTTCTCTCTCTTTCCTGTCATTTCTCTACTTTCAACTCTATCAAATAATTATAATAAAAAGCCCAAATCTTGTCATTTATTAAGTAAACAGATAAAGAGTTGGCTTTTTACAGTATCCACAACTTTCTAAAACGCTCCTTTATGCCTCCAGAATATGTCATTTGTTTCTGTAGCCTTTTTGTCATGACATATTTCAAAATGTAAATTTGATATTTAAAATGTATTTCCAGTAAAAATAAAAAAAAAAAAGTTTAATGGTATCCAAAAGATTAGTTCGTGGGCATGCATGGCCTTGTTTGCCCTTGCATGCATTTGCTCAGTGACTGGCCGCTCTCATTACAGCTTGCTAATGCACTTGTAAAACAGTCAGCAGAAACGATAGATCACTGCATGTGGCAGAGACAAGGTGTGTGTGTGTGGGGAGGAAGAGGGGGGGGGGGTGAATGCTTGGGAAAAAAAGTATGAGGCTTTTCTGGGAGAGGGAGAGCAGAAGTGTGAGGGGAGAAAGAGGGATGGGGTGAGAGAGAGACAGGCTGAAGAAAGAAAGAGGGCATGTGAAAGAAAGGGGAGAGAGAGAGAGAGAGAGAGAGGTGGTATTGGGTGGAGGTGGATGCTGGTCAGTGGAGATGTCGGTGGCCCATTAATCTTGGCCTCTTCCTGCCTAGTTATTGTGTATTTCTTTTGGCCAGAGATTGATTGTAGCAGGGGAAGATGAATTTGCCCGTGGACCTTCTTTTCTCTCTCCCACTCTTTTGTTTTTTTTCTAACTCCTGATGCTTGGCCAAGGTGATAATGCTCTCTGTCTCTCTCCCTCCTGGTTCCCCTCCTCTTCCTGTGCCCCCCCGCACAATCCCCTCTCCTGTGTTTTTCCCTTTAATTTATTTTAGATTACAATCATCATCTATTGCAGGTTGCAGAAAATGTGTTTGTGTGGCAGAAAGAAATGGAGATCAAGGGTCTGGGTGTCACCGCCTTAGGGGCTGGAGTGCAAGGATGGACATTGACCCAGCTGGACCAAAACGTTAAGGCAGGGACAACTCCAAGCACACACACACACACATATATCCTTAGTATGCCTTATTCCTTTATTTTACAATCTAGCAGCTAATGCAGGTGTGCCCATCTACCAGTGTGCATGACAGGCTGTTGAGGACAATAATACTTGCTCACATACCCATACACACACACAATACACACAATTGTACCTTTTTATATTCACCATCATGCAGTCCGACAAAAATTCCTGCTCTCAGGCAATTTTTGTTTGTGTGTTGGCCATAAGAACTATACAAAAATACAAACTGTCTCCCTAAGTGGTTAAAAGAATCAATGAATGCAACTTTAAATATTCAATTTCCTGACAGGCTTACAGCTTCATGAAGAAGAAGAGAAAGTAAAGAATCTTGCTTGCAATCGTTCTGACAAAACACAGCAAAGCCTGACTTGTTTGTTACCCCTTGTAGCCAACCCTTTGCTAAAAGTGCCCCTGAACAGATACTGTGGTGAAAACCACTAAGTAAGTTAATCAGGAAGTGAGAAGTTCAACTGCCTTTCTGTTCAATCAACTACTTTCCTTTTTAATTGAACTCTCTCACATACTACAGTTCTGTGACATGTGGACTGTGTGACCTTCTCACACATGCACACGCACAGTTTTTTTTATATATTGCACATACTGTAGGTACAGACACACACTACTATTCTCTTCCACATACACCATCAAGATTGTTCACACATAGCCTGTAGTCATTCTGTCTCCCTACATAACCATAGTGTAACCCATACACACATAATTATAGTAAAAAAAATACTATATCACTTCTTATGGCACCTCTCTCACATGTTTTCATTGCCACTCTTATATGCACACTATTGTTTCTCATACACCCTGCTATTTTGAGTACAGTGATGTATATGTGAAATTACCATGGTGCGTTCGAGTGTAAGTATGGCCTTAATGTGAGCGTTTATGGTTTAAACAGCCTCTGGTACCTCTGTGCTACTGTGCACTCATGCATGTGTTAGTGGTAGTGCACTGCTGTATTAGTGCCAGATCTGCAGCAGTGTATTCCCTGGTCTGAATCCTACTTAACCCTGTGACTTTAGCACGGCCAGACATATGCTCCAGACCACAGGGACTTCCCTTGGCACACACACACACACACACACACACACACACACACACACACTCTTGCACACACAGATCATGAAGCTCAGCCTTCCCTCAACCACTTTCATAATCCCAAATTGTTACTGTATAATCAGTGAGTGAGTGCATGGCAGGGACAGTGCAGTGTCATGGTGTCAGGATTATCAGATATACTGTATCAGTCTATTGCCAGGAGGGAAAAAAGTGTAGGGTGGTTCAGATTAATTGCACACAAACTATTTACAGAAAATAGTTGTGTCAGAGCCAAACAAACCATAAACAGAAGTAAACTGTAAAGTGTTTGTCTGCATTTTACTATTCACATTACTTACTTGCCCCCCACCCCCTCCACATCACAGCTGTCAGATATCCAGCTTTGAATGCAACTGCTGTGATTTCTGGAAGCCTATTACGGGGTTGTTCTCTGCAGTGCGTTTCTGGGTGAGAAAAGTCAAACAAACTGTGCACAGTTTTACCTGTAGGGCTGAAGATTGACTCTTTGTGGACTGTGGTATCTTAAAAGTGAAATGAATGGCAGTGTTTCTGAGCACTACTTTGCCTCTATGCCATTTTAAATGACCTCAGTGTCAAAATCTGCAAAAACCTTAGGTTTAAAAGGAAAAAGAATAAACTCATGATTTGTTACTCTGGTATGGAGCAGAGACAATGAAATGTCCAGTCTACCAAATTGTGGCAACTAGCATGTTCTGCCAAGTGGACTATTGTTGCATATCAAACAGTGACTTTATGACTTGGGAAATATAAATGTGATTTGTGCATGAATGCAACACAACACTGCTAGAGAGAGAAAAATAGCCATTAGACAGGCATTGATTAGTTTAATCTGAACAGAATTAGAGGGATTAATAGCACTCTTCCAAAAGATATTCCCTAATTCCAGTCACAGACACATAAAAAAATTTGCCATTTATAGCAAACAGTTGCATTTGGCAGAAAAGACTGCTGTTTGAGGGAGCTCTCGGAGTGCAATGAGGATTCTGCTGAGAAAGCTAATCCCCCTTAATAAACATACACGAACATAAATCTTAGTTAAATCGACAACAGGAAAAACGACATAAGGAGGAGTTTTGGTGGCGGAGGGAGCAAATGGTGCTGGCATGAGCATAATCTGCAGAGTAAAGGTGATAAGCGTCAGGTTTTAATGTCCTCCCCATACACCTGCATGGATATGATTGGACGTTACTTGTCACACAGCTGCGAAGGAACCAGTCACTGTGAAGCATATTGACAACAGCATTTGGTGTTTTTGATGATGGTGGTAGAGAGTGTTTTCTGACACATTGCTCAAAAGGTGTTTTAGTTGTGTTGAGATCTGGTGACTATGAAGGCCAAAGCATGATTCACATTATTTTTATGCTAAAAATATTCCCATCTCTAAATCAGTTTCCCACTAATGTGCATTATCGAATGATCCTTATTTAGTTTTTTGTGAATTGCATTTTAAAATACATGGACATGGTGCACTTGGACTCTGAGTCTGAATGCTGAAACTTTCTTCCTTCTTCAAATATGCATCAAACACATTCATACTTAAACACACACTGACACACACCAACAAAACTTTGAAAGTCACATAAGCAGGGAGGAGGCACACACACTTTTTACACCTCCCCTATTTTTCCTCTCCTGACATTATTTTGTGTGTGTGAGTGTGTGAGTGTGTGTGAGGCGTTGACCTTTCTGCAACGTTGCCCCGTATTCACTGGTTGTCAGCACAGTCTCTGTCCCAGGCCATCCATCTCTGCCACCAGTCAGTCCTCCAACCAATCCTCCACCGTCCCATTAACACACACACACGCACACACACACGTGCACACACAGGCGGGCGCACACATGCACATTCTTATATGTGCAGCACACGTGTTCATGTGTACGCACGCAAGCACACTCCATGCATACACACATATACTCCCGCAAACATTCATGCAAACACACACGTACTCAGACACACACACACACACACACACACACACACACACAAAAGAAATCCTCCATTGTCCCATTAGCCCGGGATGAGGTGCTCTGCTCTGCTTTGAGCCACGGCTCAGCCTGGCTAGCCTGGGGGATCATTAAGGCCTTGCTGCGCGCACACACACACACACACACACACACACATATGCCTGGTCTATGGTAACGGGCTGGAGGAGTCCAGGTGGCCTGTTGTTATTTATAACAAAAGGAAACAACACAGCAGAACCGGCTGACATCAGGCCCGTACGGACCTGGGACGAAGGGATGTGTGTGTGTGTGTGTGTGTGTGTTTGAGCATTTCTACTCATTCCTCTATTTGTGAGTGTGTGTCCATGTGTGCGAGAGAGAGATCACTGAAGGACAGCTCAAAGTGTCTGTCCACCCCAAAGCCCCACACCCCACCCCTAGACAGCGGTCTACAAGGACCACTGGACCAGATGTTGGCTCCAGAGCAACAGCAAGATTGATTGGTTTAATTGCCGGCACTTTGCTCTCTGGCGTCTGAATACCTAATGTCAACTTTTAAAGAATGTTTGCTCTCTCTCTGTCTTTCTTTTTTTTTCTCCTGTGGCTGAAAAATGTGTCACGTTTTCTGATCAGTGGGGTGTGTGTAGGTGTGTATGTACAGTTCACCCTAACATCTGTTCAACATCTCCCTGTGAAAACGTGGAGTCAAGTCTGTCATAGCTAACAGTATGTGTTGTGTCCTGTCAGCTTCTTCATGGCTACTTTTTTTAAACACCCCCCTCCCCTTTACTCTCTACCTCTTAGTCTCGTCTCTCCGTCAAACCACTTGACATAAAATATTGCCACTACAGACGGAGGTATGCTAAGTGTGTGTGATTAACAGATGAGGACACATATCACAGATATTCTATCCTTAACTTCGACATCAGAGGACTGTGTGAACTTTCTCAGACAGGGATTGGGTGTACAAATAGAAAGCCTGTTGATGTGATTTATTAAGAAATAATGCACATTGCCTGTGTTACTCATAAGCATGCAGCCATGGATATGGATCAGGTAAATACTTGACTGCACTTCAGTTAATTTCAGCCCAGACAATTCAGAAAATTCAATTCAAAAAATGTGTGTTTTACTTTGTTTTTTAGATTTTTCTGATCTGCCGTCTGAGCAGTAATTCACCTCCTGGCAAAACACAAATATCAAGTGACTCTTTTACATGTGCCTACTTACTGTACTACTGGATTACATTCTTTGGTTATAGTTTTAAAGTATTAAATATAATATAATTCTATACGCTTATACTTAAAAGTCATCACATCTACGTGACAAAATAAGTCATTTATCTGTCCCTCCCAACATGACAGATGTTGGGGAGAAACTCTCTCTATAATGAAGTCATACAAAATGCTCTGCAAAAAGTTTTTGCAACTTCAATAGCCAGGATAATTTATATCTAAGAGTTATTAAAAGGAATTCGCCACCATTTTTGAATGTTTACACGACAGACAGAAAACTTGAAAACCGCTATGCTGTGCTGTATATGAAAGCAGCCACAGCACCTGCACAGGCAAGAGCATAAACTCAGCATGAAAGCTGTAAGGAAAGGGAGTGGGACAGTGTGTGTGTGTGTGTGTCTGTGTGAGAATGAGCGAGATGGAGCCTATGACCAGGTAATCATAGTTTACAAAAATGCAGCGCACTGATAATATACCATTTCATGCAGGAGATGAGCATATGACACGGATCTCCTGAAAGTGCATTCAACCTGCGCTCGACACATTCATGGGAGTATGAGGCAGCTGTCACGGGTTAGCAGAGACTCCAGTCTGCAATGTAGGAAGTTCTATACACTTCATTTATAAACCATAGATTTACACTGAATATGAGCAAATGAAGTTTCGTTTTTTTGCTTTTGTGCAAATATGTGTACATTCACTCTCTCTCACTCACTCGCTTTCTCTCTCTTTCTGGAGTCGGTGAGATGATGTGTCAACATATAGATTAATAAATTAATACTCTGCCAAATCTCCAAACCTAAATGATATTAACATTAAGAACTATATCACATATCAATGAAATAGGGCCTGTTATACAAATGGCCTGTAGCTGATTACTGCACAGTGGCATTAGTTCTGCTTACTCTTGGAAGCATGAGAAAGAGAGGAAATTTAGTGCAATTCATCCATTAACTGTTGAGATGTTTCAGTCTGGACCAAAGTGGTAGACTGACCCACCAGTTGACCAAAGAACCAACAGTACTTATTAGTACTAATAAAAATAATGTTACAACCCCTCAGATTTATCTCATGACCCCTTGAAGTGTGTTGACCCCTGGTTGGGAACCGTTAGTTTGGGTGGTTGCAGCAGTGAACTGTCTCTTCATTCTAGTGTAGAAAAGCCATAAATGTTTACACAAAAACATTTACTTTAAAGTTTGGATTTCACTTGATGTCAGACCGTAGGCCTGTTTGGCTCCCCGCTGTGTTGTTTCGCTTATTTTATCAAGTCACGCTTTCTTATCAGAAACCTCTCTAAGAAAGCATAATGAAAGTTTTAAATCCACTGAGAGAAGTGTACTGAAAATAATAACTAAAAAAAATCTGAGAAAATTTAACATAAGTCATCTATATTGATAACACAACATCATTTCATTAAGTCACAAGATTGATACAGTATCATCCCCTAAAACAAGCCTGGGCTTTGGCCAGTAGGGACAGCCTTGGTCAGCCGTGTTTGTGTGTGTGTGTGTGTGTGTGTGTGTGTGTGTGTGTGTGTGTGTGTGTGCGCGCGCGCGAGTTGGCAGGAAAGGGTAGGCCAAGGATGGGAGGTGCTTGTCAAGGCCAAAAGCATGGGTTCCTGCACCGTTCCACCCACACCCACCTACACAGACACACACTTAAACGCACACCCCACTCCCCATCTCTCCCCTCTCCACATCTGTCACTCTGGCAAGAGAAAGAGGGAGGGAGGGATAGAGCAATGGAAGTAGAGGAGGGAGGCACGCAGCAGACAATTAATTGTGTGGCCGGTCGGAGAGGCAGAAAGACTGAGAGAGAGACTGAGAAACAGAGGAAGGGAGAGAGAGAATAATAAAGTGTCCCTAGTAGGCATTAATCTCCCTCACACTGCAGGCGTGTCAGTGGAGGCTAGCTGGTGACTAATGCCACGTTTTGCATACAGTGGTCACAGACAAGAGCTTCCTCACCAGGCTGCAACACATGGAGGATTTAAACTGCTGCCGTGGCTGGAAGTCAGGCAGACATGTTGGAAGAAGAGGAGGCCTGCAGGGAGGCAGGAAGTAAAAGTGACACTTTCACTATGATAGCTTGAAAGTCACTGATGCTCATTTATATGCCATGTACCCTTAATGTATCCTCGTGCAATAACTGATATGAAAAATGTTAAATGGGTCCTCCATTGATGCCGTATTGCACTAAAAAAGAACAGTCAAAATCAAAGCAGCAGCGGTCAAGATAGTCCAAATTTTAGTCCATTGTATGAGTCAAGCTCCGAAAATGTTGCATCACCATATTTGTAACTTGATAGTGTCTTTTTGTTTGACACCTTCCTGTTTGGTAAATGGCCACATCTTTCAGCATCCATGCCCCAAGTCTGCAGCACAGGCTCTCTGCTGTAAATCAAATCAAAGTTATTGTCTCATGATAAACCCTTTGAGAAGTATCATCTCGTTTTCAAGGAGGTACCAGAACTAAGACTCACAAGAACAAACAGAAAACAAAACAATACAGAGCACAAGGCACAACGCAACAAACAGCAAAACAATATGAAGGAAAAATAATAATAAGGAAATCTATTCAATAACAAAAACAGAAAACAGTTACAACCTGAGGATAAACACTATCATAAGAAAAAAGATCAAACTACAGCGTAACAGTAAGTGATAGCATTACTGAAAACACGTGTGATTTGTTTTGAAATAGTAGAATAAAGCATTTTTTTACATAAGCCAAATGAAAAGAAGAGAATGAATATGTACAGGGAAATTATTCCAATCAGAAGGAGCCTGAAACATAAAATCTTTTTTTAACAACTTCCTTAGAGACAAAGGGGACCATAAATTTGTGGCGCCAAGCCCAAGCCGACATGAAATGACATCATCGCGTTTTTTTTTCTCAGGCTTGACACACCTTCCCCACAGCCTCTGAAGACATCATGCAATTGTTTGCAGTACTCCTCATGATCAGTAAACTGATGCAAACTTTCATGTAAAAAATAGTGCAGTTGCCTTTTGTAAGTTTTAAATGCATCTGTGTCTTCAAGCCTTTTTTCTGCTCCCGATCTGAACTCCATCTTCAGAAAACACTGCGTGGAGAGCTTCCTCTTCCAGGGCCAGATATTAGAACAAAAGGTAGGGAGCTCAAATTTTGCTTATACAGTTTCATCTGCCCATATGGAAAACCTTCCTCTCACTCATTAATGTGAGTCGTCTGTGTGTTTCTGATATTAGCAGTCGAGTTTACTCATTAATGTATAAATGTATCCATGTATCCCTTCCATCAAAAAACATGAATCTTTTGATTACACCAGCATTGTCTTGTGTGTTTTTACAAGTAGATGTGTATCAATGCATCACAATACTGTCCCATTCATAAGCACTGACACGTGCCGACTCTCCAGAAAAGCCACAGTTTTATCACATTTGTTGCATGGATTGATCCATCCTGGCTACCATACTTTCACTACTTCTGCATGCAATGCACCTTGGCCTTCTCCAATTATTATTACACCGCTGCATTGGTGGGTTTTTCCACACTTTGAGCTCACTTCCCTCCATGTCTGCTGCTTTGTCGTGTTCACACCTTGTCAAAGTGTAGTCTGAATTTGTTTTGTAAAACTTCAGATCGTTCTTTTAACTGGCCTTAATCTATATTTTTAAGAATATATCAAATGAACAATGGGAAAACAATGTGGCAAATTATCAATGAAACTGCTGAACCGTAAGAGATGAAGTGTGTGTGTGTGTGTGTGTGTGTGTGTGTGTGTGGGTGGGTGGAGCAAACTTTTTGGCTAACTCTAAAAACCCATTGTACACTACCTGCTCACCAAAACAACAAAGAACATTTAGCAGCTAAACAACGAGATATTACACATTTTATTCTTGGTAATTGGTAAAGACCAAAAACAGAGCTGCCAGGTGGCCAGAGACAGACTCCAAACGACCACAGTAACTGCTGGTGTGTAAATAAGCAAGTGTTTGCAACAAGTTCACCATATCAGCTTAAAAAGTGATATATCAATGTTGTGTTCCCTTGTTTCTACAACTTCTTTCTAATTTTATATTTTGTCCAAGTGGTAAAAAATCAGTAATTGCATAACAGGTGTTATGTGCCCTTAGCAATAAAGGATGATGAAGATTTTAATGTCTGACACTTGTCTTTGTGTATAAATCAGGATTGATGATGTCACAGGATTTATTAACCCTTTATAGGGCACTCATTAAAATACTTTGAAATTCAAGAATTCAACCTTACAGTGTTATTGGAGGACATAACAAAACTTTATTTCTGTATTTTTTTTTATTTTCAATTTTTCAATATGTAAAGTGTGTGGTAATTTCCAAATTAGTCACTTGCCCGATAAAGGGTTAAGGATGCTTTCACACCTAACCTGTTTGGTTTGGTTAAAGTGAACTCAGGCCTGTTTGCCTGGGTTAGTATGTCTCATTTGGGCTGGTATGAAAGCTGGCGTGGGCCGAACAGCCGAACCGAGACAAAAGGTGGGTCTCAGTCCGCAGGTCAAGCAGATCGTTTGTGCTGTGCAAGCACATTAAGCAACCACAGGATTTTCTGATAGCAGACGTGATTTTAGCAAAAGCCAAACTAAGAATAAATCTACCTGCTGATTGTGAACTATTCAAGAGGAAATCTTATAATCGATAACTACAAGCGATACAATCATTGGTAATCATTTTAACACATATGTCTGTCGTTAATAGGTCGCTGTTAAAACTGCTGTGGTTGTTTCCTACTCTGTGTACTTTGTCAGTTCATTAAGACCATTACAGAGTGTGTGACAGTGATCCCACAGTAATAAGCCCCTAATCATTACTGTACAAGCTCCCTCCTTTTGGTCCTGTCTCTACCTGTTAGTCATTATTCAAACATGGGATCGATTTGCAGTCTAATAATGCTTCTAAACAGTTATTTCTTCGTCAGCTATTTGTGACATCAAAGAACATAAATATTCACATCAGAAGCATTAAAATGCTGCATAAACCTCTGTCAGTCGCCAGAATTTGATTTCTCCACGTTGGTCCTGATGATGCATTGATGATGCAGGATGACAGTCACCAAAACTGTCCAATCAACAAGTTGCCTGTCAGTCTGTAGAACTTCATGTTTACTTCTCTTGGTTCATTTGTAAAAAGTCATCAATTTTTGTATGATTTTTTTCTTGTCTTGGTCTGGACAAAATGAATTGAACTACAGGTGTGAGAGCACCTTACTTTATGACTGCTGGGATAAATGATTTGATGGATGTACCTATAAATTTAGCAATGTCACCTTTTTTATATTCTTTTTTTACCAATTAGAGGCTCATAGCAGGGACTTTCATACGAAGCGTCAAACAGAAGAGAAACAGAACTTTTTTAACTCGTCTACTGCTTAAACAGACGGGGAGATTTTCTCTGTTGAACTCAGAGTGACTTTATGAAGCGTTGTTTTCTTTGGCAGAGCAGACGGGTGAGAGGAAATGAAACTAAAGACACTTGATCCCCTCATATGCCCTCGAACAAACCCACACACACACACACACACACGTACACATGCGCATGCACAAACACCACAGCTCCCAGTGCAGCTGAACTGATGGTAATTTACTCTAACATTAAACATTCTCTCGATGCAAACACGCACCCACACGTTGTCTATTAGAAACATGTGTGTGTTGCGAGCGCTGTGGGTAAGTGTGTACTCAGATACTCATCTGTGGTTTTGTGTGTATGCGCTGTCAATTGATTTTCCCAGCTGATCAATAGCATTTAAGCCCCTTAACTACCTTCCATACCATCTGTTATAACAGACAGCGTACAGGGGTGTGTGTGTGTGTGCTTGTATGTATCTCCGTTAAGATATCTTTGCCATCTTTCCTCACAAACGAAATGTATAAATCAGCATACACAAGGGGACAGAAAGCTGGAGGAAAAATCGAAAGAGAAATCGTACAAGGACAGAGATTCACAAACAGATGATAACTCTACATCTCTTTAATGATCGAGAGCTGTGCCCGCCAGCCCAAAGTTATCCTCCGCGTTGAAAGAGCAGCTACAGATGTGTCTCTAGGTAGAGGGAGCCAATTAGCAATGTGTGGTAGTATTTACATTTTTTGGGCTATCTATCATGCTAATCGGCCGGTCGATTTATCAGCCGGATTGTGATTAATGCAAGGTTAGGGCGGCGGGTGTCCTGTGGCTGAAGGTAGATGGAAAACAACAATAACAAGTAGAAGAGAGGGATTCTTCTCCCTGTGCTCGGTAGGAGAGGACAAGAGTGGGAGGAAGGTGAAATCTATCTCATATTACTTAGCCTCCTCTCTCTTTCTAATCAATCCAAATTTGCATGCAGGGAGAAAAAGAAGAGGAACAACGCGGAGGGGGGAAAGTAGCGAAGGGGAGATGCTGTTGTCTTAGTTTTATGAAGTTTTTTTTCTTTTTGGTAGTGCGAATGGTGGGAAAGCAATATCCTCCAGGCCTTTTAATCATGTGATGACGGGCCTAGGACCTGTCTCAGTATGTGTGTGTGTCTGAACTGTGGCCCCATTGATCAAAGCCAGTGCTGGTGTGATGGGATAGAGGGACAGGGCTGGCCGTGGACACAGCAGCTCCCCGGCTCCCTGCCGTCCTTCCCAACACCGCTCAGGCCAGCGCGGGGCCATTTGTCAAAGTTTTATCTGATTCCAGAGGTATTGGATCTATCAGTCATCGCGTATGAGAGAGGAGATTGACCTCCTCTATGGGCATTTTTCTAAATTAGACCCAGCTGATATTGGAGCGACATAGCCTGCCATTGTAGGTGACAAAAGCATTGTAAAGCAGCCTCATTAACACCAAGTGTAATGCAGTAATTTGATTGCGAGTGGGGGTTTGGGAGAGGTGGGGGCAGGTGGGATTTTGAGTTGTGTAAGAGACGTTAGAGGTGTCCCTGGAGTCTAAGTGGTTTCTCCCCTCTCCCTGGGTTTTAGATTGCCTTCCAGACTGACAAAGCACCTGCCAGACATTCATCAACGATCCCATCCATCTGTCCATCAGGTCGGCGGTCCACTCGGTCATCAACAGGTAATGCCTGGCGGCCGGGCTGGCTGCCTGATAATGAAAGATAGGAAAACATCACACACACTGTCACCCAGTGTTAAGGCCCATATGTATCCCACTTAAGACAAAACATGCATCTCATGCATTGCTTGCTCTGCGTCTGAGCCCCTTCTTTCTCACTTTCCCTTTGTCCCGTTTCCTTGTTTTACATGATTCTTAATCATTTATCATTTCAGAGGAGTTAAGTCAGAGATCAATGTTGTTTTGTAATTTTCTAATCTCATTTCAGGAAAAATAAAAGAATCTCTGTTGCTGATTTTTTTTTTCAGTGAATGCTGTGCTGGTTGGACTAACAAGCAACCATTTGGGCACGTTCCAACTAAATTGCCCTGACTATGTTTAGTTTTCTGGCAGACAGCACTGGTTAATTGCTGCTTAATTAGCTGTTTTACCCAGAATGCTCTGACCCACTTGGGACAGGTCTCTCATTAGAAGCAAAGCATCTGAACTCATCGTGGATTCTAAAAACATACTGCACTGAAAACACAATTATCAGCATTTAGACGCATACGTTTTAGAATAGGTGTTGTTTGGCTTTTTTTCTGTTGCACAACTTCACACATAATACTCCAAGGACTCACTAGCAGTGACACTGGCTTTCAACTTTAAGAGTTTACTTTCTGCTTCACAGATGCAGGCAGACGATTGTTACCTATGATGTTTCCACACTGTACAGTGGGTGTTTGAGTTATTCTTGGTAAGAAGCCCTATACGGCCATCATGTTTAAAACCCAGCTTTGAGAAAATCTTTCATGTGATTTTCCTGACAGTTACTCATTAGAAATGTCAATATATGTGACAATGAAAGGTTCAGAACAAGCTGAAGAGAGAAAGGCATGGCTGTTTATCCTTGAATTCAGAAGACTTTGAGTTGATGTCATGGTGGTTGTGTTATTGGTGATGTTATTGGTGATGCTCTGAGGCCCCAGAGGGCCCCCTCTGGTAACAGTTCAAGCCCAGTGAGCAACCCTTGCTCTGGCTCAGCACCCTCCTGGCTACATCAATATGCCCCCAAGTTTCTACAACAAGCATAAACACACAAGCACGCTATTACACTTCAATAAGACCTGCATCCACAGACATTAAAGACTGAGCTTTGCTGGAAGGAAGACAAGCTGTTTCCTCTGTAAACTTTCCTCCTGCGTTATCAGTCACACTTCAAACTGGCAAGTCAGACACCCCGGATCCAAAGACTTACAGTCAAAGCTTTTAATTCTGCTCGGTTCGATGCCCATTTCTCTCCCTCCGTCTGCCTGTGAATCTGTTTCCACTGACTAAGAGCAAAAAGGCAGAGACGTGCGGCTTCCACCATACAGATATTGGCAGAGTGTCATCGGAATGAATGAACCGCTCTTGCATCGCAACTGCCAACTTGTCAGCCGCGAGCTGGGATGCATGACTGACACCCCCTGATTGGTCGATTTAATATAGAGAGAGACGGAGGGAAGTAGACTGGTGCCTGCCTTCCCTGAGCTCTGCTAGAGCGGGAGATGGAGGGAGAGGTGTAAGTCCATTTGTCGAAGACGTGAAGCGCTAACTCTCTAGGTACGGGGGCCTGTACGCCTTGTTAGAGAGAGGGAGATTTTTTTCATGCAGGGGGGAAGCATGGGAGTTAGCATGCAGTTTGTTATCGCTTCACCCTGGATGTTTCTGACAAATCGACTCAGACAGCCATCAGACGGTCTGGCAGAACAAGACATTTCAAAAACTGGTGTCAGACCAAACTACACGGAGGATAAAGTTCTGAGCAAAGCTCAGAGGTGCAAGCAGTTGGATTGATGCACAAGATCAAACTATCAGCGTTATCAGTGTAACCTGCTGCTTGGACACACTGATGCCTGTATATTATCATTGCACAATTGATGCAAAGATGTTTTGTGGACACAGTGAAACTCTTCAAATTATGATTCAAATGGTGGCAAAGTTATCACAATGAAACATAAGTGTGAAAAGACAGTAAACTGAACTTTGAGCAAATAATTGTTGTCCTAAATCTAATTTTCTGTTCAGGGTCCTGAAAACATCCTGGAACATTATTCCTTGTTAAAACCAAGCACCCACAATACTGTCAATGCAACTCACTCACTCAGTTCGGTTGAGGATTCAGGTGCGTCATGCTGGTGGTGGTGAATGTTGACTACAGCTGGTAGCCTCAAGTGGAGATGAGGGGTGGGCTACAGTGGTCTGGTAAACTCACTTTTTTGTAACTCCAAACGAAGAAAATTGGTGAAATTCCCATTTAAGGAAATGGTTTTGTGATTTTAGCGAGGGATAACTTGACTGGCCTAACCTGAACCAATAAACACTTTTTGGGATGAAATGCCAACTGCAAACCAGACCTGGCCGACATCAGTGGCTGACCTCAGTAGTACTCTTGTTACAGAGTGGAAGCAAACTCCTGCAGCCAGGTTCAAGTCTCATTGACTGAGACTGAGTCCAGAATAGTGAAGGCTGTAATAACAGCATACAAATGCAGAAACTTTTGGAAGGACGGCTGTGAAAAATCCCATAAGGGTAAAATGTTAAGGTGTCCAATTGCTATAGTGTACAGTCAAAACTATGACCAAAGACTATGGTTAAGACTATTTAAATTCCATGTATGGGTACTTAAAATGCCACACATTTATGAACTGAAAAATTGTTGCTGGAGCGTCGACACACACACCTTGTATGTAGGTGACGTGTGAATATTTTGACTCATATTAGCCATCACCAAACACTGTTATCATCATTGATTAGAAATGATAATTTAATGAACGGGTTGATTCAACAAGCACATCCGTCTCATTTTATCAACAGTATCACTCCATCATCCTGGATTTGCTCTGCAGAAAAGTACTGTTTGTGCTCCAGCGTAAGTCATTCTGCAGCTTCCTTTTGGCTGTGTGGGACTCTGGTTTACTCAGTTTGAGAAACTGCTGTGCAGCTGGATGGTGACAGGCCAAAGCAGAACGCACTCTGTTTCAGCATGTAATTTCATGTTACTGGGAATCTAACATTATTGTTTTTCCCCCCCGCGCTCCAATTTAGAGACAAATCAATATTCAGCTTTGTTTATCAAAGTGACAGCTCCTGGATATTGCATTTTGCATTTTTATGTTTTCTTTTATAAGCGGGTATTAAAACATAATATATCTGAAGTCTTGGTTTTATGGGCTGACAAAGGGTGCGGAGGCGCTGTTAATGGTGTAAAACAGTTGAGGAATGGCAGCTGCTCCTGTTCATACACTCATAGTTACAAATATCCATCACATATATCAGCATCAGTGTTTGCCTAATGAAGATGCTCTCTCTCGGCGAGTGTCGTCGATAATAGACAAAAACCGCAGAGGAATTCCAGTAGGGGTGCGCGTATGTGTGTATGTGTCAGTCAGATCTGTGTGTGTTTGTGTGTGCGCTTGCGGCTACTCGTACATACAGGGAAAGTCTCCTCTTGACGCTCAAGTCCCAAATCATGCATTATTTGCAAACCAACCATAAAGAAATGACAATGGCGACCCTATGCATACAAATCAGGGCCCATTATCCACCACAGTCTGTCAGTTAGCGTTCCGTATGTGAAGGGAGACTTGGCCGAGGGGAGTCGTACCCGAGGTCCTGATAAATGCGTTGGCTGATTCCCCTTGTGAGTGATGGAGCACTAACCCTGTTTAGCTTCTTTAATATACTTGTATTAGCATGAATAAATAACGAGTGTGTCCGGATGCTACAAATATTTGATTGTGCCTCTGTAATAGGCTGGTGTCTTCCGTCACATGATGCCACTGCGACTCTCTTGGTGTCGCAGCTGAGGCAGACTGACATCGATCTTTATCGCCTGCCCCTTAAATCAATTACAAACCCTCAGAGAAAGTGCCAGAGAGGGCCGAGCGGGTGATGATGGCTGTGTGGGGGTGTGTGCCACTCCAGCTGTGCCAAGCTGTCTTGTCTTTTGTACCCCTGTTTTTACAACAAAAAAAACAAAAGAAAATGGGTGTTGTAGCTCTGCATGTATGACATAGGTAGAGTAACACATGACTTTACTGAATTTGACACTCTACTTTTGTAATGTAAAAGAAACTGTAGGGTAGCCAGGGTAGACATACTGTATAGAGATCTACATATAGAGGTGTTGAATGAAAAGTGAGCCAAAAAATATCATCCTTATACTCCATACATTCAAAAATAGAAGAAAAAAAATACTCACTATCCTTAAGTGCACAGCAAATTTCAGGCAATATTTGATACTGAAGGAGCTTTTGAACATTTCCCCACTCCAAGCAAATGGAGAGGATAATGTAGAAATAAAGATTTTTTTTTTTTTTTTTTTTTTTTTTTACAGATTTAGTGTTCGTCATAAAGTGCAGTGTTGCTAGAACTATTTTCCAGGTCTCTTGTTCACATCAATTGAAGGATGTGCAGCTTATGAACTCTGGTACGTATGCAGTTTCTATGCAATCTCTTCATCTGAATCCAGCAGGTCACAGTTCACATTTGCTTAACTTTTACCTTAATATGGTTGGCTAATTGAAAAAGTGATGCACTCTGGTTGGAAATTTAGAAGTTTCCAGCCTGTTATGTGAGTCTGTGCACCAGATTAGACGTTCAGTGATGCTCGTAAAAAACGTCTACACTTCATGATCACTTTGCTTAATATTTATTTATTAACTTAATCACACTTATATTCTTTGTAGCTCTTCACTATAGACTATTTTATACTATTCACTATAGACTGAAGTCTAACGACACATTAGACAGGTGATCCTGTTGGCGTTTCACCTATGTAGAGTGTTATTGTTGAGGATGGTGATATTCTCAATCCAAGCCACTGATATTCCTTATTCATGGAGAGAAAGTGTCGTCCACCAATGATCTGATGTGCGAACCTTTTCCTCTGTCATATTGTATGATAGGGTTTGTGTGGGTGGTGTGTGCGATCTGAAAAAGACATAAAGAAAAGCAAAGAAATAAATCAAGAAAAATGCTAAGTTGATGAGGATCTTGAGACACGTCTGCTGTCCTCAGTACTATCTTGTCTTTAGTCATTATCAGTGGCCCAGAGAACAACGACTAGCTGCTGTAAACTAAAAGCATATCTAAGTCTTACCTTCTCCTCTCCATCTCTGTTCACTCTCCCGACCGGCTGACAGATGCCTTGTACACACCTCCTACACACGCAGCATTAAGCCATTTGACCTCTGACCCCTCTCTGACAGGGTTGGTAAAGAGACAGACAGATACACCAAACGCTATGTTCATTAGCCAAGGCAGCCACACTGGAGCCTGCTACAGATTAATAGCATAGTTTTACTGGCTATTACTAATGTTGTTTCGGTTTTAAAAGACAGCTGTCCTAACAGACTGTTGAAAGCCAAGGGCCTCCACACAATCACTGTTGGTGTAAGAGACCATTAGTGTCAACTGGCAAAGAAAAATAGAGAGGAAAAAGACAATGTTATAGAGAATGAACATTTTAAAAGCTTTCTGATCACAGATAGTTTTAACTTTTTTTCTGTTTTCATGAACAAATGTAGTAAAGCTGCCGTTAAAGATATCTTTCCTTCTTTCATTCACTTAAATATACAACACACATGAATATATTTGATGGTATAAAAAGCAATATAAGGATATGACCTATAAATACCTACAAGTTTCAACACTATCCCGTCAAAGCTGAATGAACAAAACATTTTAAAAAGTTTATTCAGTTTAAGTTTTTTACATGAAGTAGAGTTTGGCAAATTCCCAATTTTATGTGTCAGGTCAGTCTGCTATATGCACACACACACTCAGTGTGGACACTAATGTATGTGTGCAAAGCCCAGCTGTTACAGCTACACACCAAAACTCTTAATGTGAAAAAGCCAATTAAAGGTGTGAATGTATGCATTCACATACTCAAATAATTACACATAATAATGAATGCAAAGACTGAGGACAGCATTAATGTGGATATGCTTTTGTGTACAGTAGTTTCTAATGTCGGCCTAGCAAGCCCAACAACTGTGAAATTATACATAAATCAAAGATCCACAGTGAGAAACTTCAACCATATAGTTGAAATTCAGATGCTTCAATTAATGATTTGAATACAAAGGTGGAATCTGAGAATCTTAAGATAAGAAAGTCGTAAGACATAATATTTGTAAGACATAAACAACTCTACAGTCAGTCTTTGAGACTCTACAGACGTACGTTGAGCTAACATGCTCACAATGACAATGCTAACATGCTGCAATGCAACATTTTGGGCAACAATTTTCTTGTTGCTAGTTGTTGAAGTGAGAAAATGCAAATTGTGGATATCATTGTAACTTACAATTTACTAATAATTATGTTTCTAGAGAATGTCAGTCCTCACCATATAACAGTCACATGTTTTGACTGCTTACTTAAGACACTTTGGTGTTGTCCTTCTCCTAACATGCTACCAGCCAAATACCCCCCACTATTAGACTGTAGGCGTGCTTGAGATATTTCCACTAGCACCTGGAGGCAGCACTGAACCTGGATGAGCATATGGAAGAATGACAGCATCAGTCATGTCAGCAAGTGCCCCGAAACAACATGTGCTCCTTTCTAGTGACAAAGACCTCTAGCGGCTGTTTTAATGATGACTGGAGCAACGGAGAAAGTGATGATGTTATTATAAAGTCCACGTAGGGAGGAGGTCGGGTAGATGACTGGGTTAACAAAACATGGCACTTTAACACAGGAGACTGCTGTTCATTTCCCATTTCAAAGATACAATATAGTTTTATTACTACGGTGACAAAGATGTCCTAACCTTAAAGAAGTAGTCATTTTAACCCAGACCTCAATGTTTCCAATGTTTCTAAACCTAGCAAGTTGTCTTTGTGGCTAAACATAACTAAACCATAACCATAGTGTGACTTTATAAAGACTTTTTTTTTCATTTAATTTGTTGGACTTGTTGATTTATCAGGATGTTTTGGGGATTGAACCCACACAGATTCTGTTGTACATAGTTGTCTTGACATGTATGTGCAATATTTATCAGCTTTTGTAAATGTATACATAATTAAAAATGGAGAGAGTGATATCTGCTTCCTGGTAGCTGGTTGATTTTAAACTGTCAACACTTTGGTTTGTTCTTTTTTAAAGAAAGCACAGGAAAAACAGACAGGGAAAGAAAAGAGAGACGCCTGAGCGCAGCCTGAGCTCGACGTGAGCGCGTGCAAACCAACGGAGTGTTGAGAATCCCTCTCTTCTCAAAGTGCAGAATTGAGACTGACATTTTATATTTTCCATTGAATTACACCTCATCTGAAATTCACTTTGAACAGTTTGAAATCTTAACTTCCTCTTTGGCATGGCATTACATCTCGGAAAAATAAATAAATAAGGGAATAGTGATAATTTTACCCCAACAGTCTTGATCTGTCAATCATCTCCAGTGATCTGAAGACGCACAAGTGCGCTGAGTGAAGAAAATCAAAATGAAGTAAATAGGTTAAAATGTACATCAGTTATTCATCACAAACTAGTTCAACCAAAGTCACATTTTTTCCCCTTTCTTCCTCACAGCTAAGTGCAAATACTGACACATGTACTTCAAGGCTCCCCACTGCATTTTCAAAGAAGGGATCTGGCTTTATTAAAAATTCATAAGGTCATATTAATTAGAGACAGAATATTTTCTTGCATGAGAGCGATGAAGAAATCAAAAAAAGGAGGCCCGGAGGATCGTTTTGATTCGGCTGGCCTCAAAATGAATGGAGAAGGTGAAAGGCACAAGGCTAAAACACGTGCTTTGTTCTGAGGCCAGTCTCTTTGTTCATCAAACCCACGACTAATTTGTTCACCCGCCCCCACCTCTCTCACACACACACGCACAAACACTCCTCGGCCATATTTCTCCTTTATTGTATATTCTTTTTTAGTTGAGTGCCGCTGATTTGAAATGCTAATTAAACATATTTTTAATGTATTCACAAGGCTCATCAAGGCAGGCTCATATATCAAAGTGTCCAAAGTTGTATTGATGTCGGATATCAAAGTGGTGATTACTTCGTAACATCCAGAATTTTTTGCTCTTAATTGTCCTCGTCCTGGTCCAAAAGCATTTCCGGAGTGATAACACAGCAGATATATGTTGTTTTTTTTTTTTTTTCAAAGAACACAGGACCAACAGTTGCTGATAAACACATAAACCACTTGCCTTCTTTTCCCAGTTTGTTGTATCAGTTTTTATTCCAGTTTTGTCTTTTCATGTTAAAATGTAGGCTCACACATTAGCGAGAGCAACTCGTGAGCCCTTGTTAATGTACGAGAGACTCAAACAAACAAGCAAACAAACATGCGCTTCCTCTCGTATCTTGTCACTGCGTTGTGCAATACATGTGCGGACACACACATTTACACAACGCACACGCAGCCTGTCAGCAGGTGAAGCGATTGCGCGTGCATGTGAAAGTGTGTGTGTGTGTCAAATGCACAAACAATAAAAGATGCACTATAAAATACATGAAAGGAAATAATTCATTAACAGCCTACTTTACATTTTTTTTCTCCTGCATTTCCCACTAATTAGACTCAAAAACAATAAGAACAGCTGCATTTCTATTTCAAACAGCAACGATAATAATAATGCTGATGGTAAAATACTCATAACTGTGCTGTGTTCTTGATATCAAAAGGCGCCATGATGAGGGAAAAAGAACAATGAGCCATCAGAGGATCCCTTCTTTTATTTTCATTTTAATTTTTATGCGTTCTTCCTTTGCGATGGTGGCAATGATTCTTGCTCTCTCTCTCTTTTTTTCCCCCCTTTCTCTCTGTGTGTCTGATGTAGCTAATGTCATTAACTCTCCCTGCCACTTTCCAGGTCACTAATTCTTCAGCTCTGAGTTCATTGTGCCCAGACCGCGGTGCTGTCTCCATAACGAGGTTATTTCTGGGTTATTACCTTCCTCTATGATATGGCACCTGATGGGAGGAATGAAATTGATATAAATCAAAAGCGGCCTGCAATGAACAAATTGAAATATTTGCACATTTTTGCTCCCCTCTGTCCCCTAAATCTGCATATTCAGATCAGAAAACAAACAGATTGGACTTCTTTACTCCATTTACACCTGGTATTAACATGTATACTGTATGGGATCTGAGGGAAGACATCTGATCATGGGCCTTTGCATTTAATCCTAAGATTATTATCATACTTGATGTCTCAGTTCTGTCTGTATTATGATCAGACCTTAAAATGAGAATGAGGTAGGTGGAGCTGAAGATAGCAAATTAAAGGTGAAATTAGGCCTTTCAATATGTTGGTCACTTGAGGTCAGCACAACAAGCCAGATACGCAACAAATTAGCGATAAAGTTAATATGCCAAACTTGTTAGCAAACAGTTAATTAATGCATTCATGCAAAATTAACACTCCCTTGCAGTCATGTTTCTGGCCATCTGATAAATGTGAGTCCAAAATTCACTCTCCTTTAAGCTCTGTCTCTTATCTCCACAAACTCTGGCCACCTGGTGAATGTAAATCCAACAATCACTCCTTTAGCTGTGTGGAACACTGTGGAACTGAGAGGAACTGCAGAGTCAGGTGACAATTCCCTGAGTGTTCATCGCAAGGACTATAATATTGATACTAATACTTGACACTCTTTAAATGCGCAGACCAAAAAAAAAATAATGATAATAATAAAAATAATGGTTCACACAATCACCTTGAGTTAGCTGCTACACTCGCTGTAAATGTTCCGTTCACTTTTTGCTGCCACGCCTGTTGCCACACCTGAAAGCCATGCTGACACTTAGCATTCCGTGAAACCCCCTGCCATCGAAGCATCCACCTGCAGGCTCGGTGTTCACGTTGTTACAGGGACGAAGTTTACGTCCTGCTGTGCTGAGCTCCGTGTTTCTTTCTGTCATCATAATCCATTCCACATGAATTCACTGACTGTAATAAATAAATCCAACAATTCAGCAATTCAGCACCGGAATTTTACCTCTGAAGGAAGAGAGAAATCTGAAAACAGCTTTTGGACCATCATGAAGGGAACGCTGAGACATACAACTGTTCTTTGATGAATGTAAGATAAAGGAAACACTTCATGAATCAAACACAGCATTCTGATGTTGCTTCCTTGTGCATTTATACTTTATGTTAACATGGCTTTTGCCTATTCAGATTAGATATGCAAATACAGATTACTTATTTACACCAGTATAAGTGTGGTTCTCAACAGTCCAACTCCCTGAAACACCACTGGTTGGGTCTCATTCATATATCAAAAGGCAGGGTGTGCGTAAGGAGGGGTTGCAGAGGAACATGTGGCATTTCTCTTTCTCTCTCTCTTTTTTTTTATTTGCCCTTGCAGTCCCATTTTCAATTATCCCGTTGGGGAAAGGCAGAGTCGGAATCCCAGACAATCCCATTTCCAAGAGGTAGGCGAGGTGTGAATGTGAGCGCACGGGAGCAGAAGAGTGGCTGCCGAAGAGAAAGAGGCTGGCATTTGACTCTGCTGAATAAGCCCAAGGTGTGCAGTCTGCCAGGTTAGAGAGGTTACGGATGGGAGGGGAAAGGGGGGGAGAGGGGCTGTGTATGGTGTGTGGGTGTTAATGAGGGAAGTGAGGTGTGCGGGGAAAAAGCAGCAGGTATAGGAGAACAGAGAGAGAGAGGGAGGGAGGGAAGGAGTGATCTGGGTTTCAGCCTAGCTCATTATGGTCTGTCTCATTGAGAGGTGAAATGAGGCTTGCTGATGGCTTGGCGTGGAAGGTATCATCCTTGTCGAAGTGAGTCATGACAGAAAAGGCAGAAAACCTTCATCAACTCCATTAACAATACTCAAGCACTCTTCAGTGTTCCTTTGAGTAGCATCCAAATGTCACCGAAAAGGATAATGTAACATTAAAAGAAAATGTCTTTTGCAACCCTCCATTCGGTGCCGAGCGTGACCCAGTGAGAGGAGAAAAATCTGCAGCAGCTTCCATTTTACTGGAAAAAAAAAAGGTTTGTTAACTTTATTAGTGAAATGCTCATGGATGAAATGAAAAGAGATCAAACTTCATCATAACCTTTTCCAGTTTTAATCAGCCACAGCTAATCTGGATGTCACAAAGATCATTTTTTCCATTAAAATGTTGAAAGTAAATGCTGAAATTTTGAAGCAAAATGTGAATCAGTGTATTTTCATCAAGTATGCATTTGCAAATAAATTGATGAGAACGTGACAAAAATCACATTATTAATACAGTTATCAATCACAAGTAATGTGGTTACATCACAAATGTATCGTTGCTTCTCATCTGAGATGCATTTGTGTTTTTAATTTGTGTTCCACCTGTACAATGTGTTGTTTTTATCAGCCCCTAAAGTGATAGATGGTGACATGCAACAAGAATCCCTGTCTGGACTGTCTACCCTGTCTTTTTAATTTTGTTCTATCCAGATTTTGTGCTGCAATAGGGTCATGTGATAGATACGGAAACATGTCTGTATGTTTTGGCATTTCTGTTGTCACTAAGATATTTCTTAATGCGCAAATTTAAAATGCACAGGTGGGCTGAAATGCACCTACTCTACTACTCTACCTACTCTAGTACTGAGATTTGAATGGCTCCTACAGATATCATGTTAAAGAAGAAGGTGATTTAATCTGGACAAACAAACAGAATCTTTAACACGAACATGCAACCTGCACATTTACCTGTGCTGTTTTGATGTAACTTCTCTGTTTACTGGGACTAGAACTGAAAAGAAGAAATCTTACCGTACTTTAGCTAAAAGCCAGTGTCTGAGTTACAGACCCTGAGACATGTTCTTTTCCGTCTTTGTGAGTGAGATCAGGGTGCTATGTTCAAAATGTATGTAATGCTATATGTGCTGCTGTGCATGTGAGGAAAATACAGCCCAGTATGTTTCTTCCTTTTGCATATCCACTTTGTTTGACCCTTAAAATACACATACATGCTGAGTGTGTGTTGCTTGTCAGTTTACGTGCATACTACCTTGGCTACATACATAAACGTCATTGCTTGCATTTATGCTTGCACAAGTTTTGAACTGAGTGATGCCTTTAATGCAAATAATAATAAAAGTGACTGTTTCTGTAGCAGCAAAGGAGCATGTGGAGAAGACAAGACTAGTAACTCTAAAGTTGTTTTTAGGGTGACAGATGGAGCAGTACAGTACATTTGCAGTACGTGCCTGTGCATTACTTCAAGATTTTACTGTGTGTGCATGCAGTGTTCACATTTTCTGATGCTTGTGTGTGTGTAAACATAGACCGTGTGTTCTCTCTGTGTAACTTGTATGTACCTGTTCGCGTCCATACAGTAAAGCATGTCTACCACCTTGCTGCTCTACTGTAGTATGCCCCTCACCTCATGTGTTGCCTATGTGTGCGAGTGTGTGTTTGCCACTTAGTGTGATTGAGAGCAGAGTGGCGCTGAGATGGCAGCTGGCGAGGCTAATCCCCGTACGTGAGGGACGCGGCCCAGCCCCCGGTGTCACCCAGACCTGCCAGGCCTGAAGGAGATGCATTCAGCCCGGCCGCTTAGTGTCAGTCGTCCCCTGTCACTCAGTCCCATAATCACCCGCATGACTGACAGACAGGCCTTTCCCTTTGATGGTGCAGGGGATTTTAGAGGAGAGCCACAGAGCTGCGGTGATGATCCGCCACTATGTGCGTGTGTTAGTGTGAGCGATGATGTTTGTGTGTGTGTGTGGGTGGGTGCCACCAGGAGGGCTGCTTTTTCATAAGGGTGCAAGATGATGTTTTTGATCCAGCTTAGTGATGAAGATGAAGATGATGGTGCTGAACGTGATGATGATGATGATGATTACCTTGGTAGCAAAGTGTGCCAAAGATGTGTGATGCGAAGGGATCAGTGGGGCAGCCACTCCGCTAAGGCAAAGCCAGAGGGACCAAAGAAGACAGCGACACAAAGCCACGGATTTACTGTGTGTGTGTGTGTGTGTGTGTGTGTGTGCATGTGTGTGTGTGTGTGTGTGTGTGTGTGTGTGTGTGTGTGAGGAGAAAGGAGAGAGTGTGTGAGAGTTTCAGTGTCACACACACACACACACACGCTTCACATTTGAAGCAGGAAAATCTGAAATACACATGTAATCGCACGATTATGATAATACACATCAAGTGTCATCTTAGTTGATATTCTGCATGTGACAGTGAGTCGCGTTTGAGTGCGGTGCTATCAACGGCGAGGTTGTTGGTAAAAATCCTGTCAGGCCTGTGACAGTTGAGATTCTTATTGACTCCCAGAATACAGTAACGTTTGCATGGTTGTGAGTGTTCAGAGCGTGGCATGGGTGCGCAGTACTTGCTCGTGTGGAAGCTAATGGGTTATTTCATCAACGTGTGCAGACAGATTGAGGCGTGTTAATGAACAGCTTTGGCTGGACAAAAGGCCACATTTCAACTGTGAACTGATCCACTTTAACCAACCAACTAACTTTGACTTAGACTGCTGAGTCATAATTTATAACGGCACATAAACGTAAAATACAAACTGCAGGAGTCAGTGATTCACGCTTAAACGCCTGGAACACTGACTTTCAACCTGTTCATACACAGAAAGTTGTGGTGTGTTAAATACACGTGAACACATTGACAAAATTTATAAACAATTCCCATTGGCAGTAAAAAAAACTTACCTATTCGTCAAATGATGACATGTCCAAGTAACCCAATTCTGGAAATACTTGATTCTACAAAATATCGGATGCATAGCTAAGACTAGCTCTGAGTAAGTTAATAAAAAAACATAATGAATTAGTCATAACTTATTACGATTGTAAAAGTAATTACAATACTTCACAGATTACTCAACTGTAGAATGAAATTGTTGCATTACCTTCCTTTACTCGGCTCCATCAAAGCTTCATTTCAACCATGGGCAGAGGTCATGGGTCCTTTCCACCTGTTAAACAGAGCTGAGCTGCCCAACAGAAAGGAAAAAATATTTCCAAGGAGGCAAACAGCTCCATATAAACAGAAGACACACAACACTTGACATTTGAAAAATCAGCTAAAACCACCGCCACCACCCAAAAAAAATTGTCATGTCAAAGGTCAAATAGTCTCGAGCTACCTTAGTCTCAGTTACTGCGCACAGCACTCCAGAAGTTGTCTTCACAGTAAAGTTTTGGGGTTCACACACCCTCCAACTTTCTGTCTGTCGCCTTACTTCCTCCTGTTTTGACTGATGCCAGCAGCCTTTCTCCATGTCCAGTCGCTGCAACAAGTCAACACAGACAGAAAAAACCCCAAACACAAAATGTCACAAAAAGTATCTGAGAGCTACTAGTGTAATTACTGAATTCAAATGTGTTACCCCTGTACTCTATTTGTCAATGAAAGACCTTGTAAAGTAATCACATTACTGTTGGATACTGCTGTTCCCAACAATGGCACGTAGTAACTATACCACAGGCCTCTGAAGAAAGGGAGTGAGTGCAGGACAAAAACAGGGTTTAATGGGTTAAAATAGAGTTTGATTGCAAGTGTGTTCATTGCCAGCGTTCCTCAGCCACATAAGCATCTCTTTGTCTGCCTGTGTGTTACACTGTCCCAAGCAGTAATTGCTTAAAACAAGACACATTCCATCGAGTGGACGCCTTAAATGAAAATATGTTTTCACCCTGTTTTCAATCACAGTCTGAAACAGACAATTAATGGTCTCTTAATCCCTGGACACACATCCGCGGCTCTGGATCCCTGCTCTGACAATGAGCCCAATAAAAACCTGCAAAAATAAATTCTTTGTTGTTTCCCTTTTGCCATTTTCTCCTCTGTTTTTTTCCCATGTCTTTACCTCTTCTATTTCCAATCTTGAAATCATGAGTTTTCTCTGATAGTGATCCTGTTAAATTAAGTGCCTGAGCTTTATCCAGTGCCCTCTCACCGTCACTCCTTTAATTTAGTCATTATAATTAACCATTAACTGGTGTCAGTTTCTGGGCCACTAACAGGCCCACTCAGTTCTGCTTGTCTGCATTATCACAGTTTGGGAGAGAAAGTAAATTATAATGAAGGGCTATATAGTCCAATTACTGATAAAAGCAGCCAAGTGCGCTCCTTGTAATTAGGTGCCAGTATCCCTCCCTCCTTCTCTCTCTCCTTCTCTCTCCCTTTCTCGGAGTGACACATCGGAAGGGAATATATGCTTAATAGCTATTTTTATTACCGTTAACCTCTTACTCATGTTCTTAACCCAGTGACTTTCAATCACAGAGACAAGGGGATGCCACAGAGAGGCCTTATCTCGCAAGCAATTATTTTATGTACTCCACATGCCTGTTAAACAAAGTTAACTGATAGAAGTAGGAAGGAAGGCAAAGGAGGCGAGTATTAAGAAAAGCAAAGAAATGGAGAAATAAAGGGAGGCCAGAGAGGAGTGAAGGATTGTAGGACAGCGAGAGGAAACAGGCAGCAGCGCATCCTTCTGTTCCCACTCTAATGGGATGGAGCGGAGCTGTCTCCTGTAGCTGGGCCGTGCAGTTCCCCACCAGAGCACTTACAAGTCAGGGCTGGTAATTAAACTGTACGATCAGCCCCTTCCTCTTCCTTTTTCCTCCCTCTCTTTTCTTTTCTCCTTCAGTCCGCCCGCCCGTTTGTTCTCCCCTTTCTCTCTCTTGTCAGGTGAGACAACATGCTTTGGGAACGCGTGAATTAAGAGGAGCGACGGGTAGAGACGAAGAAAGGAAGACCAAATTAAGGCTGCTGGAATGAGGATGGTTTTCAGAGCGATGGGTTTTGAGCATAGCCTTAATTCAAAAGACTGGACATGAAGGGTTTTTTTATACATGAGTGAACTGTGTGGAGAAGTAACTTAAACTGAAGTCTCAGCCGGGTTAAACATAATTCCTGTTAACTCAAGGCCCTTCATTCACCAGCACAGCAACACATTGGGCCAGAAGGCTTTTGCATCTTTTTATCAGCGCAGATGTGACGCATTCTGGCCTAAACACATGCGCAACAGGCTGGAGTCACATTACAATCATTATTTTAGTGTTCACAAGGTGCGTCTTTCTCCTTATTCCACACGAGACATGTTAGCGGAGGCTTGATTATTTATTTTGATGAATTCACGAAACTCAAGCAGTACGTGACATCCAGTTTTCTGTGGAAACTTTTCACCTCTAAAAAAACTGGCATAGATTTGTATGAACCCCAAGGAAGGTTGAGGTAAGAATAAAAAAGTGAGGGAACCATAAATCTCCACTGAATCAGTTATTTAAAAAGTAAGTAAGCAAACAGAATAGACGTAGAAAGTAACCTGACATAATAAGTAGAAAATAGTACAGTAATTATTAATTAATTTGAAACAGTAAAGGAACAGGAGGCAGGCGTTTGTGGTGTGTGTTCATTTTACTTGAATTTGGAGTTTTCTTTCTTTTGACCTTAATGCACTTGGCTGTGTTTAGTCCAGTATTTGTAAGAGACATCAATCAAACCACCTGCACCAGCTCTCTAAGCTGCTGCACTGGTTCAGTCCAACTGTGTAGTGAGAAGCTGTCTTAGCTACCCTGCACATTTTCCTTGTAAATCTGACCCCACTGCATTTCATTTTTGAAACTTCAACTCCATGACAGCGCAGAATTTATTTTGGTCTTATTATGTGCTTTCAGCTGTGATTTCAAGGCACCTGTTTGCAATTATCTATAACATCCAAGAGAACATTTAACAAATGGCAATCCTCGACATCAACACAAACAAGTGCAATGTTGTTCATGTTTAGTTTAATAGTGTGGAAATTCAAGGCAAACAGCTTTGAAAACTACTATCAACTGCTACTTAGCTTCAAATTAAACAATGCAGATTGATGCTTTATTGAAGACAATTTACTCCCAAAAAATCACTTGATGACTAATTACCTTACCTTTCTAATTCATGTGAATAAGGTAATTTGATTTAGGGACTTGATGTGATTGATTCAAAAAAGTAAGTGACAAAGTAGTCCTAAGTAAAAAGTCAGCAGAATAAAGGAGGTGCTTCTGAACAACTCTATATGTTCTTTATTTCTGATGGTGTATGCAGGCCCAAAGCTCTGATGCACCTGTCTGTGTGGATGCAGGGTTGCTCTGCTGCAGGGAGTGTGTTTTGTGAAGGCATTGTTTTCTGGGAGTTTGGTGGCGACAGACAATGGATTAAACGATGAATAAGTGATTTATTAGCTGCCGCTGTCACGCTGGTTAGATGGATTACTACAAGCCACCTCTGACCCCACTTACCAGCCCCGTGTCTCACCGCAGAGGTGTGTGTGAGTGTGTGTTTGTGTGTGTGTAGGTGGGTGCGCTGGCCAGCTGTATTCTTGTGACAGGATGAGACTAGTTGATCAATGGCCTAATGAACACTGTATTTCATTGGGCCAATGAAGTGAGAGGTGGTAGCCAGCCGCAGCGGCACAGCCATGGGTTCGCTCTCAGGGCCGGGGAAAGACATGATTCCACCTCTAAAACAAACACTTTCACATTTTGTTAAAATGCTGGGGTGTTGGCACAAATGTGTAGAGAAAAGACAAGTAGTTAAAAGTTTTATACCATGTGATTAATTCTTTTACTCTTTTACTGAGCATGTTCTCATTTTATGTATTGTATTGTGTAAATTTCCCCACTGTGAGACGAATAAAGGTTTATCTCTTATCTTTATCTTAACAGTTATCATATTAGAACATTAGTTTGGACAAAGGGAAAGGAAACTAAAATTAACAGCAAAACATAAATACGTAGTTATGTAGTTTTTTCAGTTAAAATAATACAGAAAAATGTATCATAAAGGCACAATCTTACAGTGTGACCCATGTGTCAGAAGCATTTTATATTTTCCAATTGTATAATACCTGAAAACTGTTTACATTAGTCTCCATTAATCAGTGCTGTAAAATTTTGGTCATGTTGCTGACTATTAAACTGTTTACTTCATATTTACTCAACAAAAATTGATTTTAATGTCCTTGTCTCCATTAATGGATGTATGATTTTTTTTTTTGTGCCTTTGAGATTACAAAGGTATTTTGGATATTTGGACTGGTTATTGCCTGATCTGCTTCCCCATCTTACTTTTTTGAACTTTTCTTTTTGGTGAAATTTACTTACTTTGCACCGTCCAACTAAACTATTCTAAAAATGCACTGTATTTCTTTTTGATGTGTTGATTTTGTCATGTTAAGGATTGTCCTTAATTATTTATGTGTCACTTGTGTTAGGTGTTTGAGATTTGGCTACACTTTTTCATTGCTTGTTGCGGTCTGTGGCTTTAGTATTGACATTATAAATCTGATGCCAATTGGGTTGACAGTTGGATCTGAAACTCTGAAGCGTTGACAGTGTGTGGGAATGTGGAGTGGAGTAAACTTTTGATAACTGTACAAAATGAAAAACAAAGTGGCTGGTGTAATGATGTTACGGTGATCCCACAGCACTGTTGTCCTAATCTGAATAATTCTTTAGAAACTGCAGACCTTTCTACTCAACTCTTCTGAGTTTACATCCTTTGTACTTGGGGTTATTGTACTGCAGGCCAACATGCAGGAGATACAGTAACAACAAACCCCCACTCCTTGTATTATTGTTGTCCTCTGCAGCTTTAACAAAGATAACTCAGCCATGAACTTCCCAAATACAGACAGTTCATTAAATATCCAACCAGAGAGGAGAATATATTGGATCATTGTTGTCCACCTGATTTCTGCATACAGGCAGAAAGGAAAGCTCAGTAAACCTGTTGTGACGTCATCAAGGCACTGGAACAGTAAAGCAATGGAGAACCTTTATCGGCTGACTGGGATGTTTTCAGGATTGCTACCAGCAGGCTGGATGAGTGCACAGAGGCTGTGAGGTCAGACGCTGGCATCTACAAGGACTGCTGTGTACCATCATGCACCAGGGTTAACAATAGCAATGGCAAACCCTGGTTCACAGTTAAATTCAGAAAGCTAAAGTTGCAAAAGGAACAAGTGTTCAGGAGTTGGGACAGGGACAGGTTTAAGCAGGCAAAGTGCAGCATAGTGGTGAGAAACGACTGTACTCTGAGAAAATTCAACACCAGTTCTCAGTCAGTGAATCTACTTCTGTCTGGAGGGAGCGAGACAGATCGCCAACTACAAACCTAAACTCTTCCACTCCATTAATGACTTGTGCCTGATCAACGACCTGAACAAGCTTTACGTTTGATCTCAAACAAAGGGACAGTTCTGACACCATCCCCTGTCACTACATCCACCAGCTCCAGCCCACCACCTCCACCTCCCCCATCACAGCAGGGGCCTGCTCACCTCAGAGGCCTCCCTCCACCCCGACCACAATGACACCTCTGTTCACCCTGGAGAGGGACATTAACAGGCTTTTCAAGAGATAGAACCCCTGCAAAGCAGCTGGACCAGACTCTGTCTCTCCATCCACCCTGAATCACTGTGCTGACCACCTGCCCCTGGTGTTCACAGACATCTTCACCACCTCACTGGAGTCATGCCGCGTACCAGCCTGCTGAAAAACCTCCACCATTATCCATGTCCTGAAAAAATGAAAATAATGACCCATCACCCCGATCTCTTTGGTAATGAAGTCTTCTGCTGTCCCCTTGAAAGTCACTGATGACCCACTCCTGAACTCTGCAGTTCGCTTATAGAGCCAACAGATTTGTAGACAACACTGTCAACATGGCCCTCCACTTCATCTTCCAGCACTCTTCAGGAACCAAGACAGAAAATTTGTGCAACAAGAACAGTTTCCCATCTGCAGCTAGCCTCATCAACAAGGCCCCTGTCTCATGGACACTAACCTTTACATTAACTTCACTTTGTCACCTGTGCTAGTTTAACAGACTTTTTTGGATTATGATCTCTGCACACTGCATATATACTTTCCACATTATACTGTTTGCACATTCCTGGTCAATATTTTGCACATTTTTTTTTTCACTGTACTGCTACTTTTCATTTTAAAAACAAATCTATTTTTCATATTTTAACATATTCATATTTTCTTATTTATTATTTTCCTATTTTGTTTTCATGATTCTTGACTGACTGGTATATGAAAAGTTATTTGGCAAAAAACTGACCCCGAAAAAAAACTAACTTTAAGCTTGGTCTTAATAGTAGGAGCACCTTCTGATACAATGCAGTCCACTACAAAAAAAAACCAAAACATTGTAGCCTACAGCCTCAGACATTTACAGTAGAGTTGGATCAACACTAGTCTGATGCAATAAAAACATTTAAAAAGAGCAAAATAACCTACACAAAGGTGGTAGTGTTTTCTTCATCCTCCAGCAATCTCTGCCTTTGCTTAAGACGTTTTCATATCGTGCTTTCTGCAAATACTGCTTCATTCTTTCTTGTGCGTTTACCTCTGTGTGAAAAGCATCCTGACCTCTTATATGTGTGTAGCTTGAAGTTTCCATGTCTTTGCAGTACAGAAGAGGTTTTGTGGTCCAGGTCCGACCAATGTGTGATGGCACCTTGAAGTTGCATGTTGTCCATCCTCTGTTGCAGACTTCCTGTCCTGGAAGAGGAATTGCTTCTATGTTGCCCTTCCTGAAGTTTACATCCTTTTTACCCTGATAATGAAATGACAAATTGAGATAAATGCTGTAAAACAAATCTAGACTTTTGAACTAGAAACACGAGATGATAGCTGCTTCTTGCTCCCTATCCTTTGCAGCACACACACCCCCACACACACTTCTCCGATTTCCTCCCATTGTCCCGCTTTGATGAGCTTTTGCAATAAAATGCAAAACAAAAGGATAAGGAGGGCTTTTTGCACCTTGATGGCTGCTGACTTTGTTATGAGATCTGTAATAAAGAAAAGTAATATGCTTTAAACATTAAATAAGACTTTAATTGTCGCCACCATGAAAAACGTGCCTTTCTGAGGACGTAATTGAATGTCCCCATCGCAATGGGGGAATTAATATAGGTTATTTTATGTGTTGCTTTATTTTTGATTGAATCTGCTCTTAAGTGGTTGAGACAGTGGAGTTATCCGTTTTTTCAGATGCCTTGTGGAGTGTTCAGTGACTGAGAATTGAAAAGAGACAGAGAGAGGGAGGGAGAGGAAAAAGGAGTGAGAGAGAGAGAGAGAAATGGATGGAGGCAAGAGAGAGACAGGGATGGAGGAGGGGAGGAAATGACAGAGACAAATGCCTCTGCATTGACAGCTGTCCTCCATTTTCTCACAGACAGACATACAAATGAGGACCACAAATCAAACGAATCCCTCTAAGATTAATCCTGGGCCCCGGCAGGCACGCAGGCAGGAATTGGCAGGCCTGTGGACTGATGAAAGCGGATGGATCTTTCGACTTTGATAAACGGTATCAATACCAAACACTTTAGGATCAGATATTAAAGGAATTGGCATTTGTTCATATGGGAAGAATGAATAAATGAAGAATGTTTATTTGCTGATCAACGTACATCACAGCTTCACAATAAGAATTATAAAATAATCATCCAACTTTATGGGTCAGGACACCTTATACACTTAGTGTTTACTGTATACTGTAAATATCACTTACATTTGACTTGTACTGTAGGAATCTGTGGGGAAAATCAGGTGTTTTATTATGTCAGAGTTTTTGGGTAAATTGCTGATTATACTAGCTTCCAAGCAAGTGGTTAATGGCAAAAGAGAACACCTTTCTCCCAAATACAATAAGAAGGAATTGAAACATAATATGGGAGACGGTCAGGGTGGAAGGTAGAATTTGATGCCAAAGACTGAAGTTCAGTTTAGGCTAAGGCAGTAAACCTCTTTACTGGAGGTTCAGGCATGCCATTTTTCTGTCTCGTGTCCCTGATCACTTTTTCAGTAAGACCACAAATTTGCCCTATCTTAAACGGAGTGCTTTGAGTTGCCTCAACATAACCGTGAAAAGCATTAATCACACTTTAGTTGCAATGAGTGGATCTTGTAGGGAACGCTCATTAACTCATTAATTAAAACAAAATCTCATCAAGTTTTTCTAGACTCAGGATCATTAGCGTCTGGCCGGCCTACCTTGGGTCAGCTGGCCCTAGCCTGGCTAGCCCAATGCCTGCCTGCCCTGAACCCTACAAGCCTTCAGTGGACCAGTTGAGGAACTACACTGATGTCCAGACTCACCTTGCCATTATCAAGGGGTACCCCCATGAGCCCCCAGAGGAAGGCATGGACCCCATGCTTCTGGCTTTCTCAGCTGCCCAGCACCACAGTGCCTTTGTTGCCCAGTGCTGCAATCAACACCCAGCCAGAGCTCAGAGATCTCCAGTCAGCCGTCTCCGCCGACGCACTGCCAGATCAAGTAAATTTCCCTCCATCCTACCTGCACTGCCTTACATGTGTTTATCTGCATTTGGTTCCTCCATCCTTTGTTGCCAGAATTCACTGGACGTGACAACAGTCCTCTTTCATTAACTGGAATCCTGAGATCATTTTAGACCCCAGTGTCAGAATCTCTCACTGTTTGATTTCACTTATAGTATCACTTGATGCAGTGACCTACATTCCTAAGAGAATCACATCAGACAGCTTTCAAAAGCCCCATGGTTTGATCCATTTTGGTCACATTTCCAACAGCTTCAGATCAGTGACACTAAAGAACCTCAGGCTTTTCAGTAATGAAGCTAATGATGATGATCTAATGTTTCTTATGTTATACTTTTTTTTTTTTTTTTTTTTAGAAATTGGCAATAGTTACCTTTAATTTGGTGGAATTAATAGCTATAGACAGATTTCTATCTCCTCAAATCAAGTGTCATTGGTGTAAAATACAGTACATTCAAGGAACACAACAACCTACGAAATACAAATGGGCGACAAATTAAAGGACAAGCATTGGTTGAGGTAGTGAAAGAGCATCGCTTTGGCTAAATATGTACTTGAAAGTTAACTTGTCCTGCCTTTTGGGTGTGTTTTGTTTTGTTCCATCCCTTCAGTCGAGTTCCACAGAAAATCTATGGCAAGAAGCACTGAAGCTGTTGTAAAGGCTCATGGTGGCCCATGGTTATTGAAATATGATTATAAAGTATACAATTATGAGCGTAAATGTTCACACAGAACATATTTGTAAAATCTTACTCTTAGTAATTAAGCAGAGATTTGTGGTTTTTATGTTCCATTTTGGGCATTCAAAGCAGTCCAAATCGTCTGATCCCTCAGAACAGAGCAAATTTCCCCACTGTGGGACGAATAAAGGTTTATCTTATCTTATCTTATCTTAACCATATGCCTCTGAGCTTATCGATTCCTGTTATCATTTGCGCACTGCAAAAAAATGACGTCAAACTCATGTGCGGCTTCATTTCCTGAAGAAAGATGACAGCAGTGCTGGTTGTAATGTCTGTAAAAGATTATTTTCAAGCAAGAGTGGAAACACCAGCAATATGATGAAACATCTTTCTACACAACATGGGCCATGTATTTGACACTACTTACAAGTGCCACTGCTTCCCAACCGAAGAAGCACGTCCAGTACTGAGGGTGCATATTGTATGTCATGAGAACACTAGCACCATTCAGGCATATTTTGTCATTGACTTACAAAACCTAAACGAAAACAAATGCTGTACAAATATCCTTTTTCATCATGATCACAGAAAGACTGTCGACGTGTCCTCGGGCAACATACTGAACCCCAAATTGCCCCCGATGGCTGTCCCATCGCTAAATGAAATAGTAGAACTGTAGCTAGCTCTCGAGCTACAACCAGCTAAAACTGATCAGGGGTCAATAAGGGAATCGATAAAGAATCGGACCGATGAGCAGAATCAATAATAGCATTGGTGTCACTAAAATCTTAAATCAATTCCCTTCCTTACTCATCAAAGCATTCAGTGAGCCAACATGTCCTGTGTGAAACCGTCTGTGTTTCTCCACTCATTTATTCAGACTTTTCCTTTAAGTTGTCAATTCAATTTATTGTACAGACAATTTGGATCATTTGCTAATGTTTTCCTAATATTAGTTATGAATGGTTGATTCAGTTTGGTTGATGCTGTCGCAGTTTTACTGAGTTGTTTTAAATATCACTATTATATATTAACGGATCACTAAAACTGAAAATACATGAAATGATTTCAAATACACATTAGTGTTAATTGCAGTATTAGCTGGGATTCCTAAAAAAAGCTTTGGTGATACACATTGTCTGTTTTAATAGCAGTGTATTAGAACTGATATTCGTGGGGTTTTTTTCTTATCCAAGTTCCCTATTCAACCCACCCCCCCCAAAAAAATGACAAAGCACTCCAGATTAGGCTTCCTCTCTGTAATGCTTGATGAATGCCGGTGTTGAACTG
Source organism: Holacanthus passer (assembly GCA_025331565.1). Classification (NCBI taxonomy): domain Eukaryota; kingdom Metazoa; phylum Chordata; class Actinopteri; family Pomacanthidae; genus Holacanthus; species Holacanthus passer. Next base: position 868,660 of record JAFREQ010000075.1, read on the forward strand.
TAGAAAAAGCCTCATTATGAGACGCTTATAGATTACCCAGGGTGTCACACTGGGGGATAGGTGGTGGGTGTGAGGGTTTGTCTGCAAAGAGGAGGAGAAACAATGAGACTAGATCCCGCTCTGTCTCGCTCTCTCTCTCCGCCCTCCTTGAGCTCTTCTCTCTCTCAAATGGATAATTCTGGTGATGCTTGTGACAGGTCGTGGTTTAGATTTTGATTTATGTTCTTCCAAAGCTAAAATCAAAGAATCCATCTAGTGCTATTTTATGGCAGTTGGGATGATGAATGGGCCAGTCTCTGGGCCAAAGCAAGCTGCTGTGTCTTTGCCCCGGATTTTAATTGCTAAAGTAGCCAGTCATTGCTCAGGATTCAAGGCGCAATGAGAGAGAGAGAGGAGCAATACACTCTCTCTGTCTTTCCCTCCTCTCTGTCTCTCTAAATCTTTCTGTGTCATTCCTTCCCTTTTTCATCCTTTTAACAATCCGTCCATCTTTCACGCAATCCCCCCTCTTTCCAAAAATGCTGAGAAGATAGCTGCTTTGAAAGAAAATTTAATCTAGTTTACAGTAACTCGCTGTTAAATCATTCATAACCTGGCCATAGGGATCTGCTGTTACAAGTATAACTAATGGCTCACGTAATGGGCCTAACTTTGAAGTGTAAATTCCACATGTATATTTAATGTATGGAAATGCCATCTTTAAGCAAAATGGCAGATAAGAGTTTGATCCCTTATTTTAGTGTTGCTCATAACTTTGGGGGGTTTATTTTTTGGAGGGAGATAATGAGGAATGTGTTTCTCCTATCCGACTTTCTGGACTTTCTCAAAGCTTCAATAAATAACCAATAAATAAATAAACAAATGAATAGATAAAAATTACCCAACACGTTCCCACGACTCATAAAGCTGATAAACACATGTAAATAAAATCAGACGCTTGCACATCTATCGATGGAGGAAAACGCCATTCGTCCTGCTCCCTCGTCTTCCCCTCCTCACGCACTAATACATCTCATCCTTATCAAAGAGGGGAGAGAGAGAGAGAGAGAGAGAGAGAGAGAGAGTAGTTATAGGGAGCATCATTGCTTTTCAAACACCACCAGAATCAATGATGCAAATTAGAAAAACAAGCAGGCAATAAATTCTTTCACAACTGCAGAGCCTGGCGAGAGTTTTTAATAATTTTTAATAAAGCATAATTGTAGTTTGTACCACTGAATAATTTAATCACATGGAAATATGGAGCATGGATGGGGGAGAAAGTATACGCATCTGAAAAAAAAAAAAAATCTCTCCTCCCCTCCTACAAATCTGAGAAATGTCTGTGTACAACATCCCTGTTTCATGTGTGTGTCTGTGTGTGTGTGCATGTGTGTACGTGTATTACTCATGTTGTGGGGACATAAATCTGTTTACGCAGTCACGTTGTGTGACCTTCCTTTTCACAACAAAATGTAAGTCCCCATAACGTAAATCATTACATTTTAGCAAGACTCGGTTGAACATTTGGGTTTAGGTTAAGGTTAAGGTTGGGTGTGTATGTGATTGCAATGGAAGCATAAACACAGATGATGCTCTGTCAAAAATTTGTTTTAGTAACCTTTGCAATATTTTAGATTCACAGTCGTCACTCCAAGCATTATGATCATTTCCTTATTAAAGTTAATCCTTAGTAAATATTAAAGACTATTTTGCTTTTTATTTAGCTGAGTTTTCTTCATCTTTGGGGGGTTATCGCTCCTTATTTGAAACACAGCTCTAAGGATATAAAGTGTTATTACCCTGAAATTCAACATTTTTCAGTACCTTCAATTTTTCTTATTCAAAGGTTGGGGAAGCCTGGGTAACTGCTAACAGCTGGTAGTTTTATTTTGTTTCTGTCAGTGAGTTTGAATCATTGTGTTGACTGTTACGATGAGTTAACACGGCAGCTAAGCTCATCTTAGCTCAGTAATGAAGAGAAACCTGAATTCAGATTTAATAAGGGAAATATGTGTATAGAAGAATGTAAGAATATTTCCTTTCTTGATATTTTGAGAGTTTATTTTGTTATTTAGTAGACTAACAAGTTGTAAAACACTGGGAACTCGTACGCAGCTCCCAGCTGGAACTACAGGGGCCGACACTATCCAACTGTCGCCCCTTGAGGTACAAAGTGGTACTGCAAGACAATACATGGAAATTCTTTGACACTTCAAAACTCTTATTTCTTCACATTCTGTTTATAATTTTAGTATAGTTCTAATTCATTTTAGTATATTTTTTAAAACTAAAATATCACATATATTACGCGTATATACATATACATTACATATTGCACCTTTAACACAGCTTGAGCTAGAAAAGGTAATATTAATTGTAAACTTTTTTATTTTCTTTCTGCTATTTATTAGTGTTTAATAATTCATCCGTTAAAAATCTGTCTGATTTTTTGAGCCTGTTATGCCATGTTATGCTTATATACATATTGTACTCCGGGTTAAGGGGGAGCTGGTTCAAATGAGGTTGGGGGATTGGGTGGGTTGATTTGTTGAGTTTTCAGAGGTACTGTTTCTTCAGTAGAAAGTAGTTCCACATATCTATCTATCTATGTACTTTTGCTGAAAATAGCTGTGATGGTGCTGGACTCATCTTGAACATGGCCTGATTGATATCACTGTATAATCTTGGAACCTGTGTGAAACAGCTAACCTGTTTGCTGTGCACAAAAGTTACAACCGTTAGATCATGACGCCACATTAGAAGATTTAAATAATCATTGAAGATGCTGCTGCTGTGCCACATGCATAAATTGTGCACAGCCCCTCTCTCAATTTGGAAATGACCAGAGTTAGAAGATGGATAAAGTCCAAGAAAAGAAGCTTTCACTTTCAAACTGAGCTCTGACAGGGTGCAATCTGGGTGTGAGGAGGTGGAGCTCAGATCCCCTGATTGTGCTGCTCCTAGAACTGTTCAATGACTGGCTCTAATTCTGATTCTCAAATATCTGATTGAACACTTGGCAAAAAATATACTGTAATTCTTTTCATTAGTTGCTTCAGGCACTTTTCACCACGTCTTTTCCGAGATTAGACTGATTTTCAACAATTTTGACTTTCTGACAACAGAAAAAAAAAGGCTGAACTGGTTGTGGAAGAACAACAAACTTACATTCAGTCACAGGTGTGTGAGCATACCCTGACTGGGAATCGAACGTCGGTCTCGGCGGTGAGAGCACCGAAGCCTAACCACTGGACTACCACACAGGTGAAGCTAAAAAATAAATGAATTAAATTGATGTGTGCTGTGGCAGTGGCGTACATAAAAGAGAAACGTTATCTTAAAAGAGACTTTAATATTAACCAGAGACTAAAACAATAGGAAAGCTAATAAGATTTCAAACAGTATGAAATGAAACGCAAAAGAACTTGCAGGGCCCTGACTGCAGGGAGATCCTATCGCCAGCCCCGAACGGATAACACCCTGTGAGTACACTCGTGATCACTATCACTGCAAATCATTTAATTCATACACTACAAAACAATCAGTGACCACCACCATCAGGCCGACCACACCACATGCAAGGAGGGGGTGTGCATCCCACGCGCACTCCCCGCAGGTCAGCCCCATACCTGCAATAAAACTAGTGTATTTCAATGGTAAAAAGACTTTCATACAATAAATTATTCACAGTGTTAAACAAGTAGTAGTCCTGCAGTATGAACTATAGTTGGGTCTACTTCAGGCACACTAGGCCGGACCACATGGATTAACTGGTCCAGTCCAACTCAGACAAAGAAAGCACAGCGATGATGCAGTAAAGCAGGTCGAAGCCTTATATAGGCTGGGACCTGTCCCTAACCCTACCTACTGAGGGCAATGTTTCCACCCTCTCAGCCCTCACATATAGATGCAATGCAAACCATCAATAACAGTATATCATACACAAACTGCTTGTAACACTTTATCAAATTGTCAATAATCACAATGACACTAGGTTATGTGATTCCTTGTATTGTGTGCATGTAAACACAATCAGTGTGTGTGAACATGGTACGTCTGTATGCATATACCACTGTTCCATGAACCGATGTCACCTGCATCAGGATGACGCCGTCATTGTCCGTGGGTCCGGTGTGAAACACACTGTGTGTGTACATGCGAGAGAGGAGTGGAGAAGAGAGTGAGGAGAGAGAGCCTCAGGTGAAACACAGGCCTGCCTGTAATTCATAACCATGACATGGGAGCCAAGTTTCTCTAAATGAGGCATTCAGATAGCCAAACCAGTCATTTATCCTGGTGATTAATACAAATGATATTCGTAATAATAAATATCGCTGCCTCGCAGTGCGCAGAGCAGCAGGAGCAGGAACAGAGAGACAGAGAGAGGGGGAGAGACCGTTCCAGTGTGTATTGTGTAATGGGAGGACCTCTCGTCAAGTTGCATTTCAGAAAAAAAAAATCAGGATGAAAATTGATAAATATGTTCTGAAGTAAGAGAAAAGTGAGCCATTTAATGTCATCTGGTGACATTTTCATGTAAAATGTATACAAATTGTTTTGTTTGTTGAAAAGTGGTCTTTAGAGGTTTTGCACTTCGTAGTGCACAAAACTATGAGCGATGAGAGCAAGGCACCAAAAAAGGAGGAAGAAAGAATGCTGCAACAAATTACAATAAAGAAATGAAAACTAAGAAACCAAGGATACTCTTACATGTCACTACATTTCATATCACTTTTTGTGATACATTTACAAAACCTTCACACTAATTAGAGTTATTGGAAGATTTTTATTTAACTGCAACAACAACAATCAGTTTTGGAAATTGTCCAACTCTTCTAGTCTTCTAGAATTGGTTCTATATATTTTTCTTTTCAGTCAAATATGTTAACCTATGAAGCCTGGTAGGTATTATGGGAAGATGATATATTTTTTTGTGCACAAAAAAGTAACTCTCACTCTCAAATTGACTATAGTACTATGTACACAAAGGAATAGAAATAATATAAAAACAATATGGTTATCACTTTTACATGTTATTATAGTCTATCTGCCTATCCTTGTCCAAAAACACATTAAACTCCAGTTTAGATCATATTGTCTATGGCCATGTCCATGACAACGTTCTCTATGTATATTACATTGTATCTATACAGTGGTATGTGTGCACATTTGCCCCAAACTCTGTCCCTTATGTATTATTAATGATAGCACATAAAAATCACAAACTGGGCCTACTTTGCATTTAAGAGATAGCAGTCAAAGCTTCAAATAAAAAAAAAAAAAAAGAGTATGAAAGGGACAAATACAAATATAATAAATGGAACTTCCTGTAACTGTTACAGTTATTTGACATCGATTTGAATGCAAAAAATCAATAATGCGAGAGCAAAAATTACTTACAATTACTTTCATGTGTACAATTTTTTCCTGTCTTTCTCCTGACACCCACCAGGAAACAGCCCAAAGCAGATTTTGTGAAATATCTCTCTTGAATAAAGGCAGCCAGAACACATGAAGACATGTGAGAAGGCATGACGACTGACAATTGACCACTACAAAGACCCACTCCACCATCTTCTCTCGAATTCAGATATTAAAGTGGTTAACTTGTACATGGACACACACTCCCCTCTCCCTCTTTCTATCTGTATTTAAAATAGTCATTCCCCACTTCAAACTAGGTTTCACGCTGATGAATGCAAGGGAGTCGATGAGGAAAGAAAATAGAAACATGCCTCTGGGAATCAACATAAAGATGAGGATGAAGAGAAGAGAAGAACTGGAGAGAGAGAGACAGAGAGGAGGAGAGAGAGAGAGACAGCACGGGCTGATGTCAGTGGCTGATAAAGTTTATGCCTTCCTGTCATTTCGCTGAAAGTAAACAGGCGCTGCAGCCTAACATGACATCACTAAGTAGGTTAAGTGTAGTCCCGCGTGGCCATCGATCATAACGGAATCTAGCATATTCTTGCCCCCAACAGGAGGAGAGGTAAAAGTTTTCCACTGTAGCTGAGATGACATTTAATTTTTCATATCTGCTCCATAGTCCTGGAATGAATTTTGGCAGACCTGATGCAATTTAACAGCTTGGCAGTTTAAAATTGGGCAATGAATCACTGGGATTCAATGGAAGCCCGGCTGCTGCATAATATTTTTCTGTGTCGAGGGTGGAGGGGCAGTGGAGGAGGTGGGGGCGGAGCAGTCGTTGGACAGTGGACCCCCACCCACTGCCCACTCCTCCTGTTTACCTCTGCCTCTCCCCTTTTCTAATTTCTTTCTCATCCACTTTTTAATCTTCTGCATCCAGAGACACAAGGAACCATTATAAGACCATTGGTGTCCTGCTACTGATAGTTAAAGACCTATGTAGATTTTTTTTCTACATACTATAATGTTATATTTTGTACACTTTCAAAATGTCCACCCATGACTTTGCCTACATTTTGTTTTTGTACAAATGACTGTATAAATCACACAAATCTCTTTTTTTAATCCCCTTTAACTGATGACTTGATGACCTTCACTTAGATTTCCTAAAACCATTGACCTTTGACTATTAAGATGTTTTGAGCCTCTCAAACACCACATATCTGCGATCATTTGTCCAAAATGAGCCCATGCCACGTCCAACCCGAGTGAAACAATTACAGCATGCAGCTAGCTATGAAAGAGCATCAAAACATATTTGTCTCGATAAGAAATCTGCTCACAGTGCAATAACAGGTTCAGTAGGCGAGGCTCCTCTCATCTCTCTCCTCTTGGTCCATCACGGAGCCCTCTGACCCCCAGACAAAGAGCACAACACACAATCGCACACCATTACATGCGCACAAACGCCTCGGTTCAGCACATAAAAGGCTCTCTGTGTGCTTTTAAAAGGTGAGGAGGTCCAGAGGGCTCGCACTGTATCTGATTTTTGACAAAGAGCACGCTGGGTAGAAATCAATAAAGCGCCAGTGATGGGCCGATGGGTCCCGCCGGTCCTCCCGGAGAGGCGGGCCGCTGAGCCGAGCTGAGCTGCACCCATAATCCTCCTCCTCCTTCTCCTCGGCCTCTACCTCCATTACCCTATCACTATCTTTTCTCTCCCCCTCTCTTTCTGTCACTACCTCCTCCCATGTAGCCCTCTCTCTCCTCCAACCCCCTCTCGCCTCCTCCCTTCATCCCTCCGTCCCCTCTTACCACCCCACTAGTCCAGATGAACCCAAACAAGCAAAGAATGGACTGACAACACTTTTGACACAGGCCGTTTATTAGCCCTACAGAGCGATGTTTAGAGCAAAGAAAGAGAGAGAGAGAGGGGAGGAATAAAGAGAGAGAGGAAGAGATGTGGAGGTGGAGAGGTGGTGGTGGTGGGGGTTGTTCTCACCAGTCGGCTGGTTGGCTGAGCAATGTGGCGTCACTGGGATGACCACACTCTAGTGTGTATGCTGTAGTGTAGTAACTTCGCTCTCCATCTAGCAGCCAGGTGCTGCCATTTGTCAGGGTCACCATCAGGAAAATTAGTGTTTATTCTTGTAGAAAAAGCGTTTGATGAATTGGTTTATTTATATGCTAAAGTATTTTGCACTCACCTACAACCATCTTTCTTTCTTTCTTTCTTGTCTCACTCGTAACTCTCGTAAATCTTAACATCCTTTTTGTTGTTTTTCTTTAACCTAAAAGGTAAAGGAGATCATTTGAAGTTCGAAGAGTTGCATCATGCATATGTGAACAGCGGTGTGTGTCATGTTGGCTAGTAGTGCTTCACTGGAACAAGAAGGGACTGTGTACCCTATTAACCCCGGTAAGGAGATGGGGTAGACCTGCAAAAGAAAGGCTGCAAGTCTACTGCATCCACAGTGATTCAGAAGGAAAATGTTTGTTCTAGCAGCCAGTGTTAAAACATTATATTATTTATTATACAGTCAGTCAGTATTTGTTGATTACAATGGTAGTTCACAACCTTTTGTCTTGTGACCCATTAATACAAAGCTGTTTTTACCTCTGATTATCTCGACCCAGGGTGTATGAGTTAGGATATTTGCAATCATTTTTAGAGGCCTGAAGAACAAAAATGAAAGAAAATAAAAGGTCAGAGAAGCAAACATAACGTTGTGTGGCCTAGCCTGAAAATAATCACGTGACCATTAGTTTGCAACTCCTTGTGTCCCATGATGGGTACAGCTGGATTATAGCACCAGAATCACTGTCAGACAGAAGATGGCAGATTGTATCCCATAATTGATTGTGTGAAAGAAAAATGGTGAGATATCAATAGTTGGGCTGCACCAAGACATTCACACCAAATATCACTCCAATTTAAAGCAATATATGTTTGAAGTTAATTTTTTATGCTAATTCTGATATTCAGAATGTCCAGCCCATGCTGTTTTGTAACCAAGAGAAATACAGCACTTACTATAGTCACTTATTTTTCTTTTTGGGATCTCACAGTGCGAACTCTTACGTGAGGTCTGCAGGGTTGGAACTAGAGCAAGCCATTACAACAATGCCCCCCTTAAAACAAAGAAATGTCACATCAATGCAACCTCTGCGGCCCCCTATAGATCCCCCTATTTTTTCATTCATAAGTTTTGATGATATCATAAAAATTCGAATCAAAATTGAAAACAAAACTTGTCTTTCTTTTTTATAATAGAATAATCATAATTGTATTGTCATTTACTTATTGTTTTGTAGCACTGACTGGAAGAGCTGTGACCTCAAACATACAACAAAGAAAAAAAAAAAGAAATTTCTCACAGCTGTACTTTCTTCTTTAAACTTTGTCCTCCCAAATGCATCAAATATGTCACTCCAAACAACATAAAGTAGAGTTTTTCCATCCTGCACAGTGTCCTTTTTATTTGAATCACCTTCTCAAACTGGAACAACATGCAGATGTGAAACGTGAAGCCAGCTGATGAATGTGTCTAAACTGGCACTAACTCGACTGTATGCTGAAACACAAAGCTCACTTCTACCATTCATCAGTCCATTTGGCTCAGTCTGAAATGCCTGCCTCAACAACCGCAACCCCCTCCACTCACAATCCCTGCTTTCGACATGTATTAGTCATTATTAAACATAATAATGGCTTTTATAAGTCACCGTTTGCCTCTTTGGTTACGTGAATTATTCAGCCAAAGAGGGAAAGAGAGGGAGGGAGAGGAGCGCTGGAGTCAGGTGGGCCTTACACCTAGGATGGCAGGCGACAGATGAGGCATTTTGTCTGAATTATTTATTTGATTCTCTTCAACTTTTTACAACTGCCACATTGTTTTTTTTCCCTCCTTCTTTCTTCCACCCACCCCTTCCGCTCCTCTGTTTTCCCCCCTTCAACCCCCCATTTGCACACACATACTCTGCAAACCGTCACGTTTATTTCAAGCGGCGTTAATTACGGTTGCACAAGCTGTTAAGCTGTCGTCTGACGATTAACAAAGTCAAGCTCCAGCCCCAGCACCACCACTTACTTTCCTGTTTGGCAAATGGAGGGGTGGAGCTGAATTATGTGTGTATGTGTGTGTAAAAAAATCTGCTTTGTGACAGCCATTGTTAGCTCTAACAGTAGGCCTATAAAAGTACAGGGGTCTTTTTTTTAAATTATTTTATTCTGTCGCAGCAAGTGAACAGACATTATGAATAAACTTAATTTGTGAAACGTCTCCCCTAATTAATTTGAAGGAATCGGTGGGGGGTTGGGGGTTGGGATAGGGGTGGGGTGCGGGTGCTTGCTCAACGGGCAAAGCGTTAAAAGTTAAATCAACAGCATGCTTGTCTTTGAGCTGCGATTCGCACAAAGCCATGTAGAAAAGGCTCGCTGAGATTTGAACACGTGGCTGACAAGTGCGGTGGGAGACAATATATTTTGATGTTCGTCCACGTGTTTGTCTGTGTGTGTGTGTTTGTTTGTTGCATGGCTGCAGTGCTGACAGGATGCATCTATATGTCACCACATAGCACATACGCAGCACACCAGAGAACGGTGGACGTATACAAACTGTATTAGTGTATCCTTTCTTTAATGTCTTTGTCAATTAGTGGACGCTGCTGTCAAAGTTGTGTGTGCTCAGGCCCGTCTGTCATAATTAAAAGTGTGTGAAACTGCTTTTGGGTTAAGGGGGAAGGAAAATACTTCATATAGTTACAGCTGACACTTTCTAGACTGTTATGCTTTTGTTGAGGAGATTCAGTCAGTTAGTCTGCTCACTTTGCTTCTCTGATTTCAAAGTATTTACCCATAATAATGAAAAAAATGTGATAATCTAGTATTTCCTATTTTTGCGATTTTTGAATGAACGATGTTTGCAAAGAGAAAAAAAAATGAGTAAAAAATATTTTATTCTATTTCTTTTTGTGTGTTAAAAGCAGTGAGGAAGCACAAGATATATTTCATCTTCTTTCTAAGAAGAAGACACATTTTTAATTTTAATTTAATTCATGTCTCATCTGCTAAACACTTATATAGCTTTAAGAAACATTTTCACTTACACTATACTCTAGGTTTACATGTAAAAAAATCTCCAGTGTGAGCAGTAGTTATTCATATCATATGTGTAATGTGGCTGTGTAATAAATAAACTCTGTGGCGTCATTTTGTAAATAATTTGTTAAAGTCAAAAAAAGTTTTTTTTTTCAGCTTGATTTTGCAATAGGTAAAAGCAAATGTAAAGTCCAAAGCTGTTCATACTGCCCTAACCCTAACACTTGAGAGAGCAACAGTATGCTAAGAATCTGCAGCCATTCTGTACTTAAGCACAGCAGCTAAGGCTGGTGGGAATGAAGCTCTAGCGAAAGTTCAGGCAGGAAAAGATCAATGCTTTTCGATCACAAGCTATTTCTCATCTTTCCTACTGCGCATGCTCACGCACATTTTCCGCCGTCATTGTTTGGGGCTGTCATTGGAAATCAGCTGTCTCATCAGCTGATCTCTTCCATCCAATAGCACAGTGTTTCACCCAGCCTATCATTTTCTGCTCTCCTTTTAACCTCTTAACACCTGGTGTCCACATGCGTGGACATCACATCACACACCTAGTTTTTTTACATAGCCAATGCAAAATGCTTTGAATGTTTTATATTTTGTTACAGGCATATGATGTCTTCCTGAAACTGTTTGCAGCATTTCAAATGAGCCATATTGTTGGAAATAAAGAGTTTTGCACTCTACTGCACAAAGGTAACCTTATTTATTATGTATTATTTAGTTTTTATACTTATCAGGTTCCAATAAGCCCAAATAGCAAAGAGAAATATCAATCAAGAGCTCGGGTCTTAAGAGGTTAAAATTACGATCTTTCTCTGCCCCTAGCTCTTTCATGACATTGATTCACGTGGCTCTCTCCATTCTCAATTCAATGTGTTTATGGCAAGTTTAAGGTCTGTTTGGCTGTTAATAGTCGGGCTGTCATTGCTTTTCATGATATCAGACTCTGCGCTAGTATTGCTGCTCGTCAGGAGGAAACAGGATCCGAGATCCTGGTGATCCTAAGACCTCAAAGTATTAACCCAGCCAAGCCACCAAAACCTGTCTCAATCAGTTCTGTTTGCGCCTTCATGTGCCATTGTTCGGACGTCCGCCACTTCAAGCCACAGTATTTACGAGGTCTTGTTGCTGGTATCCAGCTCAATGATGTTCTGATCCATTTTTTCCCAGCCTATTTCCAACCAACTTCAAACTACTCTTCAAAGGTATTTCTAAGGTTTACCCCTGCATCAGTGATAACACACTCCCTATTACACTTTCTATGTTGTATAAATGCTCTCAGCATCAAGTCTGTAACAGTCAGTAATATTTTTTTTTCTACCTTTGTCAACTCTCTTTTGGATTGTTCATTTTCTCATAAAAAATATTCTTTTATTCTTCCCACAATGGGGAAATTTACAAGGAGTGGGGAATTTTACTACTCCTTCAAATTAATTTGATCCAGTTAAAGGCGTTATCTTTTTCAGATCTACTTTTCACACGATTTCTTTAGCCTCTTCTTGAAATACTCCAAGCAGGTTTCCACTGCCATCCCTCTAGCTCAAAGATCTTGAAAAACTTGACAGCACATGGTAAGCAATTGCATTTTACTGGTGGTTGGTGCTTCACTTGCCTCACTGACTGTGTTACTTATCATTCAATTTAATTCCAGATCACAAAAGTCTTATGCTCACTGGTTGTGTTAAGACCTATTTAATGGTGCATCATCGTTTAAATACCTTCAGAAACGTATCATTTTAATTTGATCTGTTGTAAGTGTTTGTTCATCTGTCTCTTGTCTCACAAGCCATAACATTGGCGTCACTCATCAGTTTTGGGCCATGTCCCTAAGCCATAGCAATGGCTACGAATTTATAAAAAAAAAAAAAAAAAAAAAAAAAGCAAGCCATAGCATTGGCTACGAATTCAAAAGATAAAATAAAATCATTCCTATTTGCTCATTCCCATGTTTTCTGTCCTAATTTTATGGGGACCATGAATTTCTGCACAAAATATCATGCCTATCTATTTGATAGTCAAAAAAGATTGTCCAGTGCGATGGACCAACCCACACTGTAATATGTAGCGACAGAAAGACTGTGCTGTGGGTAGCCCGAGAGCAAAGGTCATGGGTCAAATGGAATGCTTTTGAGATGAGGAGTGGGGAAGGACTCAAACGCAACACACCGGAAAAGATGATTAATGAAGTCTTTAATGAAGACAAAAGAAATCTTAACTAACAAAAAAAACCTCAGCAGGGTAGTATCCAGGATAGTGAAAAAGAAGCACAGGGACAGGCAGACAAAAACCCAAACATGAAATGGAGAGTTGATCCAAAAAGTGGCACACAAACTGATGGGCATCGACGAAGAACAAAAGAGGAAGAAGAATCCAGCAAGGGCTGACAGAAATGAAGTGGCTTATATAATGTCCTGATTAGTAGTTGGCTGCAGCTGGGAACACAGGTGACAAGATGAGGTGGGAGTGGCTGACAGGTAAGGTGAGGCAGAGGCGGGCTGAGTAGAAAAGTACCGGGACCTGAGGTGAGAAGCTATGGCAGGTGAATAGTGACAGACTGACAGAACTTAGACAGGTAAACAATGACAGGTAAACTAAGACAAGACATGACTACAACATGAGAAGACTACGACATGACCATGAGAAGACCAAGAGAACTGAAAGAGCTATAACAGAGACTAAGGCTGAACAGAAACTAAGATGGAACTATGACCTAGGACACTGATCGAAAACTGTGACATGAAAACTAAGGCAGGTAAAGTCAGACAGAGCTAGGGCAGACTGAACTAAGACAGAAAATGGCAGGACAAAATCTAAGGCTGAACAAAAACTAAACAGAGGCCTGGCTAGCAGAAACTGTAACAGCTTTATTCACTGGGTGCGTAACACATTTCTGAGGAATCTGCTTATTTCAATTATGAGATACATGAGTGCAAAGTTGACAGTTTGACCTGAGGCAAGTTTAAGGAGTGTCCAAGTAAAAATCATGCAAGATAAAAAAGTGGGGGAGCCACCCAAATCAGTAGCAATTGTCCTGGAGACCATAGATACTGATAGCACATTTAATGGCAGTCTGGCCAGATCTGGTCCAAAGTGATGGACAGATGGACAAACTCACATTGCCATTTAGTAAAGTATCTGTATAACATTGTCCAGGACTGACATGCTGTATTTAATGATATAGCACATTATCAGTGGGAACTTGAATGCTTCACTCTGATCTCAGAAAACTATTTAGCGGAGGTGGTGAATATATACCGTCCAATGCAATAAGTAAGCTTTGAAGTTATTCTTGGTTAATGATATTAGATACAGTGACAGCGCTGCAGGTTAGCAGACACTCAGGGAGAGATGACTTGGCTCTGCTACAAGTTCTACACGCATTCGTGTCCTATTGAGGGATAACAAAGGGCAAAAGTTAAACAAGCCCTTTTCACTGTGTTGGGCTTTGCTTTCTGTTTACCACATATGAAGTCATTCCTCCATCCTCAAGCTGCTTCATTTAATTTCTAATTTTAGATGCATTTCAATGCAGCTCATATGTTGACCATTTTTTCCCTATCTTATGCTTGTCTGTATGTGTGTGTGTGTGTGTGTGTGTGTGTGTGACACCATCATTGCTAAAGATGATCTTCGGAAATGACACGTTTCCTCACGACTCAGTAGCATTCAGCGGGACCGCCAATCAGGGATCCAGCACCGGGATGAGTTGTCGCGATGCGGCGAGACGTCAAGCAGCCACTCCGGTTTGTCGCCTCATCTCCCCTCCTTACTGCCACTTTGTAAAATCACATTACTCTAATGAGAATGGGAGTGGAAAGGCAGTGACAGAGCAGGGATATGGATGGGCTATGTGTCAAAGGCACTCAGATTTCATCCCTTCCACTCTCTTTTTGAACTCAAAGAGCCGGGCTGGGGGTTGGGGTGAGGAGGAGCAGTCTGTAGCCAGAAGGTTGTTGGCTCATTTCACTGTGTGATGCGTCACTGTCAAGGTTGCTCTTGTTATTCTATTTGTTTTCAGTCTTGTTATGTATTTGATCACATATAAAACTCGCCAGAGAGTTAAGATTGGATAAATGCTTCGCTTGAAGAAAAGAATTTTAGTTGTATCAAATCTTGTAATGGTTGTATAACCATAGTCTACAATTGCAAGCATCGCCATATTTGCCTGTTTTTATTAATGCAATTCCTAAGCTGACGCTCTCTATATTTATTTTGCACTTACGCTTTCTAGCAAAATGTTCGGCTCCAGCTTTTGCAACTAGGTGTTTCTAGTTGCCACCGAAATTGGGAAGACCTTCTCCACTCTGCAGAAATGTTTCATGACGGTACTTTGAATTTACTCCGGTATGACAAAACTTAGATTACATCATCTTGTCCAGTGTATCAGCAGTCACACGATTGGACCTGCTTTAGAATATAGATGTGAAGGAGGAGGTACGTTCAAGTTTCTCAGCTTGTTGAATAAATCAGCATTTTCATTCAGAAAGATCAGTACAAAATAAAATATATGAGTATATGAAACATATTTCATGCTTCAGTCACAAAATTCTGAACCACACACACACAACACATACAAAACATTTGCAGTTCGCACTGGCAGAGGCCTTTTACACTATAAAAAAGAATGAACTGTGAAAAAAGAATCACTACAGAAACCAGCCTCACGACACACAAGAACAACCTCAGTGTTGCAGCATCTAGCAGGAAAACTAGATGTACTGGATTTAAAGGGAAGGTCAGTGTGGGTACTGAAGTTAGTTAGTAAGTTAAGTGGACATCAAGGTCATGATCAAGCTTCAGTAGTGAGGCCATGGGCTACCTGTCTGCTCAAACACACACACACACACACACACACACACACGAACAAACACATATAGCCGAGGCCTGATTCTGACTGACAGGACAATTTCTCCCACCTCTTTCATTTGGCGATCGACTTTGTAGTAAAATACACTGCTCTCTCCCTCATTCCCCTTTACTCTGCTGGTTAGGCTCCGATCACGAGCATAGCAAACACACACACACACACACACAAACACACACACATCGACTCATACAGAAACATATTTCACCCACCACACACATACACATGTTGATGCAAAAGATCATATGCAGACATGAGGGTAAATACACTTGGGAACAAGCAGACGAGTGGGTAACACACACATAAGCCGCCACCACCACCACCACACACATTCACATCCTCCTGCCCTCCCACATACAGAAGGTGTCCCAGTAAAATGGATGGAGGTCTTGGAAGGTGAATGTTTATGTGACTCACTAGGCTGATTAGAGGGACGGAGATCTAAAAATAATTGGCTCCTTTTACTTCCTTCTTCCTGTGGATTTACGAGCTTCTCTGCAAATGACTGGCAGCTTCTTTACTACGGTCAAACACTGAAGGATAAACTCACCCTGCAAGAGTGTGTGAGAGTATTAGCAGGCGTCGTGTGTGGATGTGTGGATGCGCTGGATGTTTATGTGTAGATGGAGGCGTACGCACATGCAGTGACTCACTGAGACTGAAATCAACCTTACAAATGTGACGTGAAGCTTGAGTACATTTGAGGGTGATTCAAAGTGCCAGTCAGCACTGTGTGCGGAGTGGCTTTTCTACACACTCCCTGTCACCCAGAAGGCTTGGGGTGTGGGTACGTGTGTGTGCGGTGTTGGGTTCCTCCATCCAGTTTTCTGCCTGGGAAAACACTGCTTAGCCTATTAGCACTCCCTGTAATGCCCCCTCACTCGCCCTTAATCTGCACAACACGGCTGTCGGAGACAAAGCGAGATGGCCTAGTGGACACTTCACTTCCAGTGAGGAAGAGGGGCGACTGAGACATGAGCGTTCCCATCTTACAGTCAATTATTCATTGATAACCTATTTATTTTTACCTTGAGTGTCAGTCAGAATGGTAGAAATGTGCATATATTCATCTTTAATTAATCTGCGCATGCAAAGGTGCTGCATAAACACACACACATCTAGTTCTTCTAACTAATGTATTATGTTTATAAGGCGGCAGATATGTATTATTCATCATTGATGTGGATGGAGGGGGCCCATCATTGGATATTACTTTGTCACATTATTGTCAAATGCAGAGAGACTTAAAGGGGCCAGGGAGCTTCATTAAAGGTGGTGGAAGGTGGCAAAGGGAAACAGTGGGGCGACGAGATGGGAATAGACTGACCACAGAAGTAGAAACATCTAGCCGAGCCCCTACGGCATAATGCAACAATCAGATGGATGATGTATGCAGCGACTGTGGAGCCGCCGACTGTCCTTTATTTGACATGTCAGTGAGGATGGGAAGAAACATCAGCACTGAAAGTGGAAAGGGAGAAAGCATAGGCACAAACCCAGCTTTATCTTATACAAAAAAGGTCACTCATGAAATATGCAACATCGTCACAACTTGATGAAATGAGGAGGGTAGGTGAAGCAAAAAGTACTTTCTTATATTAAATACATATTGTGGCCACACTTATATTAATCCTTTGCCTTAAATTTAATATTTGGAGATTATTTCTAGATTATTATTTTATTATAAATTATTTTCTAAAGCTTCTGCTGCTGGAGCACCAGCTGTAGCTTCCAGTGTTAACAGAGACAGGTGATAACCAGCTTCATGGTACCTGTTATCCAGGACCACCAATCTTAGTTTTAGTGAAGGAAGTAACCCAAAGAGAAGCAGAGACATGTGCACAACAGCTAGTGATATGAAGGCTGGCTTCTGGTCAGGTTCTACAGCTTTCGATCCTGTTGGGGCGGCTGTGGCTCAGGCGGTAGAGAGGCCATCCACCAGTCGGAAGGTTAGTGGTTCAACCCCTGGTGTCAAAGTGTCATGGGGCTGGCTTGCTTTGTGAAGAACTTAGAGTGATCGAAGAAGACCAGAAAAGCACTATATAAACTCAGTCCATTTACCATTTAGATGCTGGTGTGTTCCTTACACTTACACTAACAATGACATGTAGACATGGCATGTAGAATACAGCAAAGGTTTGTTTACTTTGACTCTTGTTCCCCAAGGTGGAACACCGGCAGGCTTCCAGCTGCTTTCAATCAAACACTGATGCAGAGATGCCCCACCAGCCAGCTGAGGTGATGTTTCCTCAAAGACCTTTTTTTTCCTTTTCATAAAAACAAAACAAAAACTATAAAACAATAAAACAATACATTTAAAAAGCATGTTGACATCATTTTTGACTATGAAAAGGGCTGATTAGATGTGATTCCAGTTGGATTTTAAAAGGGGAAAAAAATTAAAGAATCCTCAGGAAGTGTAACAGTTGTAATTACGGTTGTAATTACTAAATGATTACTCTCATGGTATGAGAAAGAATTTCAGACGTTTTGAGATCTCCCTATTAGTACACTAGAGGATTGTCTCTGGGGAATTTGGTCAGATCCTGGCCAGGCCAAAAAGTATTACCCTGTCTCTTAGAATTTACATTTATATAGCTTTAATTTGCAACAGCATATACTCTATAAAAATAACATAGTGCCACCTCAATCATGTTTTTTTTGTTGTGGAAGACACTCGCTCTGTTAGTCATGTTTGTGAATTGTGAACTGAAAAACAATAAATTCAATATCCATCAGGTATAGCACCAACAAACTGTCATATACAACATGTCAAGCTATATTTCAGCAATGACTTTTCAAAAAGTTATTTCAACAGTTAACCTGACAAAGACTTTTAGACAATGAATTGTCTTCATATATTTCTTATTCAGAAGCCAATAACTGTCAGAACCTGTGGCTCTAGCTGATATGAAAAAAACAAACAATATATTATCCATGTATTAACAGTGAGTTCTGCTGTGCAGTGACTTGAAGTTTGATATCAGTTATTCATACTGGGGCAGAGGGGTACTCATGGTGGCCTTTTGCTAAAATGCCACAATGACGTTAACCTATATATCTACACAATGATGAGAGGAGCCTTGGCTTCCCAATAAAATAATGGAAAAGGCAGAAATCCATTATAAAGGCAAATGTTACCTTTGCATGAGAATGCTGATCTGATCCAGCCAGAAATGTGAATTATGGTTGTACTGGAGGCTGCTGCTCTCATGCATGTAGAGAGCAATATATACATCCTTGTAGCGTGTGTAACATCTTGTGTGTGTCAAAAAAGGTCTGTGTTTGTGAATAAGCAGCAGATTTGAAGTGTATTGTTTTCAGTGCATATACAGTCTGTTTCTGTGGACTCTTGATCTTAACTGAAGATTTAGTACTGTGACCTTCCGGTCACAAACTCACTTCTCTACCTTTTTGGCTGCCTGCATGTAGTAAACAGTGATTTTACATGATTAATCATAACTCAGTATTACGATACATCTGAGACGAGGAGTGGGGATGGACCCAAATGCAACACACAACAGCTGATGGTAGGTAAGGGCCTTTATCAGAGGCAAAAGAAATCTTTAGAAACAAAAACTCATGGAAGGGTCGTGTCCAGGATAGTCCAAAAACCAGAGGAACGGGCAGACAGAAACCACAAACATGAACTATGAACTATGAGTGGCTTATATAGAATCCTGATTAGTAGTTGGCTGCAGCTGGGAACACAGGTGACTAGATGAGGTGGGAGTGGCTGGAAGGTAAGGTGAGGCAGGGTGAGTATGGCAGGTGAGGAGTGACAACTATGACAGACACAGAGACTGAACTAAGACACAGACACTGAACTCAGACATGACAGGACTAAGACGAGACCGACAGAACTGAAAGAACAACGACATGACGGGACTCAGACATGACCACAGACAGAGACTGGACACAGGCTTTGCAGGGAATGGAGACAGAACAAAGACAGACAGGACTGATACATGAACAGGACCATAACTGACAGAACTAAAACAGAGACTGAAACTAAGACAGAGATGGACTGAAACACGGACAGAGACGGACTGGAACTAGGACAGAACTGTGGCAGGCAGGAAAGTGACTGAACAAAAACTAAAGCTGAACAGAGGCCTGGCTGGCAGAACTGTGACAACATCCTTCCTTTGGGGAAATTATGAGTCCATTAATATGTCAGAGGTCAGGATCAAGTCTGAATAGCATACATGTGCAGTACACCTTTAGGGATTCAGTGCCTTGCACATATGCAGTGTTCATATATTGATAATATTGGGGTTGACTTTATCAATACCTTACAGGCGCAGGTGGTTAGTAACAGTTTACGATAACTTTTTAACTTCCTACTATTAACTTAATATATAATTTTAATGCAGCATATCTTCCAGACTTACTCAAGTACATTTTGGAAGTACTGTAACTACAGTAATTCTGTGATTATAGGTGCAGCCTTCTAAGGCTACTGCAAGCGGGTTCATTCTTGTTGACGCAGCACTCAAGACTTCTAGCACATGGGCCTCACCTTATGTATAAGTTGAGCTGAGACCTGACAATCGGCTCCCAGCTCCGGTGGGACCCACAGCTTAGAGGACACTTGAACTTTTAGAATCTGGAATTTCTGGAGTTTCACAATACCTGACATTCATGAAGGAATGAAAGAAATGGGAAGGAATGAAAACAAACAAATATAATGCCAACTGCTGTGAGAAACAGAGACAATGGTTACACACTGTAACAATCCAACACACAGCAGAGTGGGAGACAAAGCAGCTCTCCAAGAGGCATGAGGGAGAGCCACAGTTAAAGCCCCCAAATAACAGTCAGTCTGACAAAACACTCAGTACAGAGTCAGAAAGACAAGAGACATGCCATAGATATAAATGAATGAAAGAGCAAGGGGAGTTAGAATTAGTATTAGAATAAGTTGTCCTTTAAATCAAACATCTTAAGATATGAGTGGGAAGTGCAAGTGCATTTAGAACATTTCATGACTCAAACGTTGCTTAACCCTGCCATGTGATATTCTACATCAGTACAATTAAAAAACAAATATTACTAATACTTACCAATTGCAGATGAGCATTTAATAGCCAGGAATTCACATTGTAGACACTACACACTGACTACACATGGTCCAGCCGTATTCTAGGTGGAGCCCTCATCTTGTTCTGTTGGAATATCATTCTCAAACAGCGCCAGCCGAATTCAGGTTGTGAACACATGAGGTTAGAACATCAGAGCACCCAGCTGACACTGAACTGACAGCAAGCAAGACTCTGTTTACTGTGTGTGTCAATGCCCACAAGTTTAACACTAAGTATTTGCTCTATAGACAGTGTCATACATGAAAATGTGTAATTTTTTTCTGTACTTTCTTATTGGCATCACTGAATTCAATTCATGTTCAGGCGATTGGATTTGAAGGATGTGCCTCGCAATGCAACTCTAACCATAGTTTACCTATTTTCATCATTTGCTGTCCTTAGTTGGATACATAGAAAGAAATAAGTAAGAAGAAACAAGTCATTCCTTGTTGCTTGTCTAGTCATTGTAGGTTTCAGTTCTCCCAGGTTTCCCCCAGGTTTAAGGACAGATTTTGATTACTAAAATATGTTGATCTCTTTATTGGTAGTAGTAGTATATTTCCTCTCCTTACATTAGTATTAAAATCTTGCCGGTGTAGCAGACTTCTTTATTTTTTAATTGGACTTCTGGCATGATATAGACCTTCTGTTATTGTATTCAGGAGCTGCTGGCTAGCAGAGGGCAGCGACCTTGAGACAGATCTTCTTACTCTGGCTAAACGATGGAAACAGAAAGGAAACAGAGCAGAAAAGAGCCTGCACTATTCCTGAGGAGTCTCTCTCTCTCTCACACACACACACGTACACACACACCAACCATTTCTAAGACAATACACACAAAATGCCTCAGGCTGTTGTCACAGACACAGACATGCTCCCAGGCACATACAAACACATGCAGGCTTTCTCTTTTACAAGCTCACAGTGTTTGGTCTCGTACTCAGCTACTAGGAGGATGATGAAGAAATATTGGGATACTTTAGGGGAAGATGTTTGAATTAACATACTCAATGTACTGTATATGTGGCCAGTCAGTCACAGCCTGTGTCTCCCCTTTTTTTTATTCACTTCCCTTATTCACCACTGACAGTGTCACTTTATCAGTGTATCTCTAATGCTCCTTAACTCAAGGCCAAGCTGGGCTGTCACCCTTGGGTCCCTGTGTCACCGTCACTTGCAGACAGACACATGTTGGAGGACACTGGGACCTGTCCATCTACAGAGAGAGATAGAGAGACTTAGAGAGAAAGGCTTATCGGCGCAACCTTGCTGGTGAATTAGCAGACACTTGAGTGATAAGGAGAGGCAGGCCAGCAGACACACTGAGAGAAAATAAAGGAGATAGTGGGGGAATCGGAGGAGGAAGTGAGGCGGTGACAGCTGCTATAGGGGCTGATGTCGTATGTCAGTCTTGCTCTCTGTCCCTCTAAGGCTCCGGTCACACTCACAGCTGCCCAAATTAGATTTTCTTACAGAACACACAGATCATTTCAAACTAGTGTGAAAAGGAGAAAAGTTCCCTGATGTTGCATCTTATTATTTATGTTGTGGACTAGTGACAATAGCTCAAAAGAGCCTTTAAAGAAGGTCTAATCAGTGTGGGTGTGGAGGGCTGTGAAGGTGTATTGTCGAATTTTGGGGGTGGGGCTATTGCAAAGATGTGAGCAGAAGCAAATGGAAGAAGCTTAGCTCAGGTATCAAAATGTGAGTTAATGATACTGTGATGTAAGTTGAAAATGTTTTACCTTGAGTGAAAAAAAATCGGCTTGTCACAAGACTTCACTGTGCTCTGTGTGTGTGATAAGTAGCTGTTCATTGCATTTTTTTTTGTCAACAGCTTCATTATTTAATATATGTTGTATTAATTAGAAGCTAGTTCAACTTAAAAGTTTTTTTTTATTTTCTTCATATTTGATATCTTTTAACTGAATGTAATGAGTTTCTAAACATAACATAATTACCATAGAAACAGATTTCCCAGAATGCATTCTTCTGAACTTGTTTTCTCAAGATTAGTGATCTTAAATCAGCTGGTTTTACATTCTCACAACTAATGAGATGACGAAGGCAGCACGGAAACTTACATTTTTAAGTTGAACCAGCTTAAAACAATATCCAGTCATGTTATATTATGTATATCAAACTCGATGCATTGTGGGTGTAAAATAACCATCAGTGCTTTTCATTGCTACTTCATGAACATGCTGAGAAACAAAAGAAAAACTGGAATACAAAAACATAAAGAACTGGGTTTATTGGTAAGTTTTGAGATGAATCAGAGGCTGAGCTGTCATACAAACACAACACAGACACAATTCAAACACACAAATGTCAGACAAAAGGTTTCTGCATTTGTATGGAAAGTTTGTGAATAACATTGGGCCTATTTTAGCTTCCTCCCCTCTTCCAAATTGAAGAATCATGATTTGGCCTCCAAAATCCTTTTGTGCAACTGTTTCATTTGGGGACTCCATCCCGTTCTTCGGTCCTGCCACGCAAGGCTCTCAAGAACATTTTACATTGCCCAGTGACTCCACGCTATCTGATGTAAGTTTCTGTCAGCGCTTTCTTGGCTGAACCCAACCTCATCACATCCTATTGGCTAATCACCTTCCATCTTCTAGTTTGCTGGTCATTTTGCTGACTGAATAAATCTTGCTAACCTGAAGTATAACTGACTGCATAAAAGAAATTCCCACAGAATCTGATTCATTAAACTTGAGTTCCGCTCTACATTTTCCATAAGTACTGCAGACTACCCGCCCCCCCGGTTTGTGTGCGACTGTAGTCTTACATGTGCCAAAACGTTGGAGCACTGATTGAGCCAATGGCCATCTGTTCTCTTACTATGAAACAAGTCTGTATAGAGAGCAGAGAAGTTGAAGAACTCATTGTGACAGTGATCCACAAGGAGCTCAGCAATCAAGACCAACAGCACAAAACATTTCCGCTCTCTTGTTCTTTCTTTTTATGTAAGTAACACATGTCTTTGCAGTCAAAAACAAGCATTTGTCTCTGTGGTGATGGAGAAGGAAAATAAAGACAATAAAGTAATTACTTATTTTTTCTGGGTCTGAATATTCAGCAAATCTGCTAATGTTGAGAAAAAGCATAGAATAGCAAATTTGAAGTTGATGTTTGCGGTCACACATAGCTGCTAGTTGCACTTATTTTTAGAAAAGATCAGACTTTAAATATATTCCTGCTGTCACTTCATAAATGATTTTCAGGATTTTTTCTATTAAATACATTGTCAAAATGGAGATGACATATTATCTCCTTTGTCATTATATGGTATTTAAAGTCCACAGTACCTATAGTCTGTTGTTAGTGGAGCAGAATGGTAGTGAATTTATCTCAATTAGTGGAGCAGACATTAGCCCTTATTTTCTGTGTGGCATAAAATATCAAACACAAGAGTTTTTCTTTTCCATTCCCCTTCTCATCTCATCCCCATTATCTTTAACATCACCCTGTCTTCATCATTAACTGCCAAGCGTCAGTCTCTCAGCCTCCCACAACACTTGTGTGATGCACATTGGGATGGATATCCACTTTTGGCTGAGAGAGGCATGGAGTCAGTTTCGATCGACCCAGGCCATGGATGAAGCGCTCTTGACGTGAATCAGCCCTGTCGGCTCCTGTGACGGCTGCCTGTCTCATCGGCCCATCCCCTCACCGCTGACATGATATGATGGGAGATGATGCCGAACAACAGCATGTTGGCTCTCAGATGTTAGCGGGGGGCCCCAGGGCGTCAAAGACCCTGACAGACGCCACTTTATAGCTTTAATCCCAAGGTCTTAAAACAGCGCTTGACACAAATTGAGGTTGGCTTTGTCTGTTGCAGAGGGAAGGGAAAAAAAATAAGCGAGGGGAAATATAACCAGGAAATCTTGCACTTTCCTCTCCATCGTACTCTGTTTTAACTCTCAGCAGGTTGAGTGTTAGCCTCTACGCTTGATGTGAAAGATGAAGGGAGTGACTGTTATGATTTCGAGACATCTTAAAAGTATCAGCTGTTCATACATGATCAAAGATGCTGTTCAAAATGGACTTTGTTCAACTGCTTATGTTTTCAGAAAATTCCACCTTTTTTAAAGCAGGGTTTTGTTGGATCAGAGCCAGGAAACACGCAACCTGATATCAACATACAAAAACATTTTGGAGGGACTAGAATGCCAAATCGTGTTTTTCATTAAAATTATGAGGGAATGTTATTAACTAACATATGTGGCAAGTCACAAAAATTTGACATGTCAGTAAAATGTTTTCTGAAGACATAAATTATTGTAGTTGTGCAGTACTCTGAACATGATCCAGGCATTGATGATGTTTCTCATCAGAATGTAATTGGGGAAACTAATTGGTACAATTTAAGCATACTTTCTGAGAGAAAGGGTTGGATTTGGGGTTTTTTATGCAAACTGTGTCAACTGGATTCAAAGGGTTATATTTACTGAGTAAGTGTTGGTTTAAAATGGTACAATTATATGCAAAACATCCCGATGATCCTGAGGTGTTTTATATATTAAAAAAAAAACAATAAAAATGACAAAAATGAAAAATGAACCTTTAAAAGGTCTATAGGTGTCAATATAAGTATGTCTGATCTGCCTTTTTGCATGTCATCTTGTCCACGCTCATTGTTCAACTCTTTTTATATCATAACTTTTCAGCCAGAAACGTCAGCAAAGATAATCCAAGCAGACAAACATTTTATCTCTGCTTCATTACCTCTACAACAAATTCCTGTACATTTGTCACACTTGACAAACATTCTGATCCTCATTTGGATTCTGATTCAGGAACAGGGGGTTGAGGGTGAGGGGTGAACTGATTACCATCAGGCCTACAAATCTGGCAAATGCGAGCCAAGTGATAAATGCACATTATATCACATGATTGCACCATAATTACAAAAAAACAAGGGCTGAAATCAAATTTCAAACGCATTATAATATCTGTCGATTGTAATATCAATATTCTCCATTTCCATTGAGCGCCTGGAATGGGCAATGCACGTTTAATTAATTACATCGAGCCTTCATTACTTTGAAGAATTGTTGAAATCTTAGGGATTATGATAAATTGTGTTTACCAGCTACGAGGACAAAGATGGGTTTATGAACTAGTGTGACAATGGAGAGTTGCAGCAGAGCAAAGCAGTGAGGAAGCTGGGAAAATACACAAAAAAGGTTATCTGATATTTATAAGGACTAAAGCCCATTACCTAATGCCTGTGCCCTTAAATGCTGTTGTTCTGTATTGAAGAAATCTCTTTCTGGAATGTGTGCATCAAGACAGTCATTTCTAGAAATACATTCACAGGAGTTTAAGGGTGAGTGCGCATGTTATGTGTGCAAGAGTCTGGTAGGTGAATTTGAATATAATGAGTGTTGACTCTTTTAGGGGCACATTCTAATGCATGCACACACACACACACACACACACACACACACACACACACACACACACACACACACACACACACGGTTTGTCAGCGGTGATAGGCTCTGCTTGGAATTTATAAAGCAGATTATGGCTTTTCTGCATGTGGCTAACCGCACAGTTACTGAAACCCTGACCTATAACCACAATAAAAGCAGGTCATTTAGAGTATCCCGTTGTCAATATTTTACCTTGTAAAAGAGAAGAAAAAGCTCGAAACAATAAAGGTAATATACTATGGTTGATAATGTTTGTAATATTTAGTATTTGTTGGAGTAAAATAATACAGCTACATGGCTTTTGTAGAGAGCATTGGCAGACATCAGCCGGCGCAGAAACATCAGTCACTGCCTCTCACCCTGTACTATTTTGGTAGTGATGTCAAAAGTGATACTTCACTGTTTCAAAAAGGCCTTCTCACAGATGGCCAATAAAAATGATTGATGCCTAACAGGGGTTTCACAGTGTGGTGGGTGTGCACGTCTTAGTTTCCAGAGTTTTTCTGTGTGTGTGTGTGTGTGTATGTGTGTGGTTCCACATATGATTTCCATTAGGAGAACCTGTGAGATGTCTCGAGTCGTACTGTATGGACTTTTCTGTTTAACCTATACTATTAATATTGTGACCTCCCTCACATATCTACCAGACAGCAGGTAAGAGTGTTCAGAGTAAAAGTTGGAAAACATATTTTGTATCATATCTTAGTCGATACAGACATACTGGAACACTTAGATCTATGGTATCTAGACCTGCAACGATTAGTCAGTTAACTGATTAGCAAATCAACAAGTATCAATAGGCAACAATTTTGATGACGGAGTATTGTTTTAGTCATTTTTTTATTTTAATTTTTTTAGTCTTGTGCTATTGTAAATTGAACTGGTCTGGTCTCAGGTGATCCCCAGCTTATTAGGGCCCATGTTTATTTTGCCTGTTAGGCAACAACCTCTATTGCCTGTAGTAATTATGACCAGAGCACATCAGGTGATGTCGTATAAAGAGCGACAAAGTCTGCTTAGGGAGCAGGTCGAGGTGGTTCAAGCACAAGACCTTCACATACATGACTGAATATAAGTAACAAATGGACTTATTTTAACCCAAACCATGATGATCTCCTAAATCTAACCAAACCGGTTTCACAAGGATAACCACGTTTGTCGCCGGTGAGGACTGCCCATTGTTCTGACGGCCCATTATTCCAAAACCCCAATAGTCTGAAGAATGTCCCATTGGACTGAAAGCCCATTTGTTTGACAGTCCTTTGTCCCGAACACAAACGCCCATTGCTTCAAAGCTCTGAAAATATACACTCGCTTTCTGAGAAAACCTGCCTTACTCTGCTGTCGTTGCTTGGTTAGGGGTAGGGTTAGATGGTTGGTTTAGTCAGGGTCACAGCCAATCTGAGGCAGAGTAGGGGCGGGTCTTTGTGGAGTACAGGTGGGAGAACTAATAACACAGGTAGACTGTGTATTTTTGAAGCAATGGTGGTTCTTTTCAAGACAACAGACAGAAAGACTGTTTGGGCTTTATTATAATGGGCTGTCAAAACTATGGGATGGCACCGTTGTTGGTATTCTCTAGTCACCATATATGTTGTCTAGGAGAATGGTCAATCATATATATTGTTTTGGGAGTCATTGACACAAACAATTGAAACAATCTATTCTGTCTTTTAGGCATGAGAATGAGTTAAAAACTAACGACAGCCTCAGCTGTAGTTTGTGAACATGGTAAACATTTTACCTGCTCAGCATCTGCAATGTAGCATTGTCATTGTGAGCATGTTAGCATGCTAATGTTAGTGTTTAGTTCAAAGCACTGCTGTCCATAAGTACAGGCTCACAGGGCTGCAAGCATGGCTGTAGATTTGTCTCTTTCAATCTGTTCACAATTTTCCCTGAGGTACCCCAGACCTGGACTCCATATGTCCAGTTCATACAAACACAACTGATACTAAGCTCTGAAAAGATTTCCGCCATAACTGTCAAAAATGTTTTTCATGTCTCTGAAATCACTAGTTAACGTCCAGGATCAATCAAAATATTGATTTGTGTTACAACAAATCTAGGCCAATTTTTGTACCTATCTATGTATTTATCCTTATACTGACTCACAAGTGATGCTCAGAAAGTTTTGTAGCTTGGGTTTTGAAATTCAAATTCATGCTTGCTTCCAGATTAGAAGGAAACGATCCACCAGAGCACCTTACATTTGTAAAAAACTGAGCATCAAAAGACATGAGATGATGTGTACTACTTTTCATAATGTAACTAAACATACATTTGCACACGGGTCCACTATTTAAAATGCAAGGACCTTATATCCATGCAAACACGGTCATTTCATCCTGACTCTTTCCTCCCTATTATTCACTTGTGAATTTTACCTTAGTTTGCATGAGGTGTGTTGGGAGATTATTAAGTAGATATCGATTGTGATTTGATTAAACTCTTGCTAATTTGCTGCAAACCAGCACGACATTTAATCAAATAAAAATCAATAGCGTCTTAAGAGCCCTTGGTACATCTCTGGAATGTGGGACTACAGTGGAGGTGTTATAAATTACCGGTTGGAATGATACAGCCGATAGTATAATGTTGGCGGAGAGAAGAAATGGACGGAGAGAGGGAGAGAGAGGGGTGGGATACAGAGGATATGTCACTCTTATAGCGTGGAGGGAGGATGGATTTGTGTTCAGCGGGGAACAATTGGCCTTGGTGTTTCAATTCCAGCGTGAGGAATCAACCACTATTGAAGAGCATAAAGATAATTGATATTGCCTATTGTTGTATTATCTCTATTCTTTTTTTTTTTCAACATAAAACAAAACACTTTTTAGACAAATAGACACTATTGATATTTAACAGACAACAGTTAGTTCAGTTGAAAATATTGTCTGTACTGGACAATGACTATTATTTATATACATGTTCCACTAAATCTACAATTCAGTCACATGAGGTTTTGTATTGTAGATGGAGAGCGATTTGAAACATATGATGCCTTTCCTCCCTCTCCCTCCCACCCAGACAAGACCTACACTCCTTACTATATATTTGTAAAGTCTGCTTAGGAAAACAGTCTGCATTTCTTACATCTCTTCTGTAGCACAGAAAATCTCATTGTTTCACCTTGACTTCTGGTTTACAGATCTTTAGGACCCTATCCAAAAGGGACCTATGGATAACCAAAAACCCAATGTCCATAACATGCTGTTCAAATAACACAATCCCAAGGACTCTGAAGACAGTTGGACCTGGCCTGAAAAGTCCCTCAGATAATAAGACCTCACTTAAAAAACCCAGCTAAAGAGAAAAGACAAAAGAAAAGAAAAATCATTACTTTCATTGTTTGCATCTGTACTTTTCCTACTATGACATATCAAAAGGACTTCTGCAAAAAGAATCTATATAAACTCTTGGATTTAAGGTTGACCCCAAAAACAGGATCCCATCCAGAATAAACTGCAGCAGGATTTGAAGTTGGATCACCTAATTTTAAAATTTTAATTGACTCCACCAGTGATTAGATCTGAGTCAATACAAGCCTGAACTGGGCTATTGCTGTACCAGCAGTACTATTACCCATTTAAAGCCTCCTCTTCTATTTCAGTTGCTGTTTTTGGTGTTTGCTTTTACATTATCTTTGTTAAACTCTTGCTGTTATTGTGCTCTATACATAGTGCTCAATCAAGAGTGATCAATTCTTATTCTCACCAGCCTGTAAAAGCACTCTTGATGAATTTCTAAATAAAATCATTGCAGTTTATTATCGACAACAGAAGGATAGAGAATGTGTATGTGATTTCACTCTCATTGTTATGATCCCAATCTGATTATGCTGAACCACACTGATCCTGCTAAACCATCCAACTGATACCGATGGTTAATAATGCATAAAAAGTGGAAGGGTATTAACTTTGTAACAATAACTAGACTTTTGTCATTAACTCATATTTCAGACAAATAGTGGAATGAAATCATCCAGTGTCCTTGCAGCTTTCAGAGGGATAATCCTTATTGTGGACCATAGTTTTTATATATATATATATATATATATATATATATACTCGAGATGATGTAATTGCAGAGTTGACTGTGTGTAAGTGTAAGAATACTGTGGAAGGTAAATGTAGCCAGTCGTAAATATGACTGGTTATTTATTCCCATATGACATGAAAGTGGCATAAAGGCTTCCAGAAACCTTGTATCATATTTTTGTCTCTCGTGTCCTTTAAATATTTGAGACTTTTAGAATAATGCTATATAACCAGCCATAATTCCTAGTTCATATGTTTCAGTGACATTTTGTAATCATTGTAGTAGGAAAATACAAAGACATGTCTTTAAAAATTGCTCCACATCTTGTTTCCATTTGGTTATCACAAAGGTTATTTCAGCAATTGTAATCATTAACGTATCAACCTAAAAATTAGAATTGTATTACGGGCACAAACTAGGGCCACAAGAAAATAGGTGATAGGTTCACCAATGTACAGCAAAAGCATTCATGTGATGAGGAGAAGCAGAGGTGTATTTTATTCTGCTTTAACAAATAAGGGTGTTCAACTGTTCTGGTCACATTGAACTTCAGTTCTATTCATACATATATATTTCAAAATGCTTTCTATCAGCAGAACATAGAGTCCTGCAGTATAGTGCTATAGTAGCAGTAGCGAGAAATTGGTGATTTAATTGCAATGTTCACAAAGCATCTAGAGCCAGGTCAAATAATGCGGTGTGTTTTTTGCCGTGGCCCGGTGGTAACCTACGGGTCACAGGGTCACCATGCACGTTAGATGTCAATTATACCTCCTCCATATGTCCTGCTCTCCTCCTATTTATCTTCATCCCTCCTAGTTCACACCGTGACCTCCTTACAGGCTCAGCAGGGACAAACACATCAGGACCTTCATGTAGCGCACACACAACACACCTCCTGACTTTTAATAATGCTTCCATGTCCCATGCCATGTCTATCATAGCTGTTTGTTTGTAGGTATGTTATATACTTTTGGGAAATCACTCTGCCCCAGGGACTCAATTACAACGGGTAACTTATGTCATTTGTACATTTGTTCTTATCCAGTCATTTACTCACCGATTCATTCGCTGAGTCCCTCTTGTATCAGCTTCCAGAAACATGATGGACAACTACCATTCAGTTTAATTTTTGTTTCCGATTGTTGCAAAGCCAGGCATATTATCTATATAAATATGCCTTATAAATATGCTGCAAAAGAAACGAGTGTCTACATACCCTTTATATAGATCCATACATCTAAATGTGTCATTGAGCTGCATACATGTATAAAATAATAGTCCAGAAACAGACACCGGTGGCAAAGAGTCCTAATTAAGAAATTCCATATAAAGGACGTCAAACAAAATGTAGTGTATTGCTCACACAGGCCCTCTTTCCCATCTGACCAAAATGGCTATTGTGGCTCATTGTCTAAAAATAGGGATGAAGACAAATTATTATCATTTGCCAAAGCCCATGACAATAATGATGAATGAACACTTTTTCCCTTTTTTGCTATGCCCTCTGAAGTCATTGCTTAAGGCCCTTTTCTCCATTTCCCCTCAGCTCTCTCGCTCTCTCTCCTCTTCATATCCCGATACCTTTCCCAGTACCCACCTTATGGTGTAAAATATCTATTGAATAAACATCATCAGTACAGTCTGAGATCATCCCTTACCTGCCTTACCTTTATTTTCTTTCCATGTTATATCCAAAATATTTCACCCTCATCCCTCTTTCACCTTCTCCTGTTCTATTGTTATGCATGTAATCAGCATGATGTGTGTGTGTGTGTGTGTGTGTGTGTGTGTGTGTTTGATGTGGTGATTGATCACCAATTTGGCCTGACAACACTGGACTCCCCCCCCTTCCCCTCACCAACCCAGCCTGTACCATTCAAAACTTCCTGGGTGAGTAATGCCCCCGCTGACGGGGACAGATAAGGGACATGCTTCACCCGCCTGTTCCTGATAGATCACTGCTTTGATGGAAGAGCACCACTGCTGTTGTACGTACAAATAAAACAATGTTATTACCCTCATTCACCTCTACTTATGCATTTGTCTATGCCCCTAAACATGTAAAATCGGCCCTGTAGTTTCTGTCTGCATGGACACTCACAGATATGGGCAGATGAAGAATTCACATGGACCTGGGAACCATGCATTACAGAACATATAATCTGGGTTTAATGGTGGTCCAAAATCTCCTGCTGGTGTTAAACTGGGCTGAAATCTGGTGATGGTGGTCGCCAAAGCACGTGATTCACATCATTTTAATATCTATAAAATCCATTCAGAGACCACTCATGCCCACCTACATTTTCATTTTTTTACATTTTTTTTTTTTCTGTCATTTATCATCTTGTTAAATCATACAATTCAGCTACAAGTTACCTTAGTGAGAAATATGTAAAATACCCTTTTGGACCCCTGCTGGACCCAGCCCAGACCCCAATTAGGGGTCAGACCCCTCTTGCATTCAGGAAAGTCTGTCCTGTAAGAATTTCATTACACATACATTATAGTCACAGTGTATAGTTCAAACATGCAAAAAAACAACAACAAAAAACAGCCTCATTTAAATAGAGCAAAGGTACAGTGAGGGGTAGCTTTATGTATGTTTACATACACCTATGCACATTTTCTAAAGATTATTATTTTGCAGGTGTGTGTGTGTAGCTGGCAAGGGAGCGAGTGAGCAAGAGAGTGGGAGGAGATGGAGAGAGGGAGCCGGGTTCAGAGCCAGTTCAGCTGTGCACGGCTTGACAAATTATTTGTGGAATTGTTGCATTCACAGTCACTTAAATAGGAATCTGTCAGCGAGGAGGAGAGGGCCGGCCTCACCGCAGCGTACAGCGGAGCAGCCTGCTCAGTGTCGCACCACCTCCTCAACAACCGCCCGGCACCGCCATGCCCTCCTCCTATTCCTCCTCCTCCCTCCTTTTTCTCCTGCTTTTCCACAGTCTCTCTCTTCGCCTCTGTGTCTCTCCCAATCTGCCCCCCCTCCTCCCTCGCACCCGTCCTATGATGATGGATTGAGCCTAATGCAAATTTACAACCATTTTATATGTCGATGCCTCCCCCCCGGCCGGCTGCAGGAACATAGCTCAACATCATGCTTCCAAGATGTCCTCCTTGACACAGCCGGCATCATCGGCCTCCTCTCAATCTCCCAGCTTCACAAATCTCGGCTGGATGGAGATTAATGCCGCTGTGGGCCCCCTGGCTGCAGCTGCACTCTGTCCGTGCTTGTGTCTGTGTGTGTTTGTGTGTGTATTTGCCATGTTTGTTCATATACTATGCCATGACGTACACAACAGCAAGAGATCCCTCCTAGATGGATGTCACGCTGAAGGAAGTCACTGCTTCTCCCATTTGACCCATTCGGGTCTGTCCTTTGTATGGTGATGGGCTTTCGGGGTCCAGGGCATTTCAGCGTGTCGGCGAGATGTATCCCCCAACATTGTTGTATATCACCCTTCTGGGTGGAGGGATAGAAAAAAACAAAGGGAAGAAGAAAGGAGCCAGTTTTTCACCCTATCAGCTTGGAAAGGCAATGTTGTGCCCTTGTAATTGTGTAGGTATCTCATCTATCAACAGTGCCACCCTGGATAATAAATATAGAGTACACAGGCAGCTCCTCCGAGATTTAAAGAGAGGGTGTGTGAAGGAGTATGTGTGTGTTTGTTTGTGCACATTCGTACACGTGTGTGTGTGTGTTGAGAGGAAAAACTAGAACAGGTGCCTTTGCCCTGATGAACTACCTTTCTATGTTCTTGAATGAGTTCATGCTCTGATCTTATGAAACCTTCACGTGCTCATGTAAAATGTGCTGTGATGGTCAGCGTGCACACAACAAGCCACAATCTGGTGACTGTCATTTCATGTCTTGGTGAAGTCTTGTGAAAACTGAACATTTTCTTTGATTCATTCTGATTCTCTACATTTTTACCGCAGAGTTGTTTCATCACCAGATTTTCCTCCTGAACTCTTCACTTAATCAATTAGAGTTAACATGTTTTGTGAGTTCTTAGCATTCTTGTTTGCTTAACTTGACAGTCTCGACTTTGTACTACCACCTTCCTCACAAGTGGCACTAGTCATGTACAATACCAGCCTAGAAAGTGAAAGTTCATTAATATTTTGTTACCTGTCTTGCCTGAGGTTGCACAAGTTATCTTAATCTCTTTTTTGAAGCGTGAGCGATAGTTTACTGCTATTGCTGAGAATCCAGCATTTCATCACACCTGAGCCCATTATGAAATCCACTTATTGAATCTGACTTCTTCTGAATTTAGCTCTGAATCTCTTTTGGATTAGTGTCACACAGCAGACATTTATCAAGTTGAATATTTGTCTATTTTGTGGGTTTCTTTTATTTGCATGCACATTTCTTTTCCTGGTTGTGGTTTTGCTTTGCATGTTTCTTTTTTCTTATTCTTTGCACATATTTTTTTGTTGATCTGCCTTTGCTCCCTGATTATTCCAAACATTACCTACACCTGTGCACTTTCTGATTAAACCACCAATCCCTGCGGGGGAGACAACAATCCTGTGGGGCAGCTGGAGAGGTGGACACAACAGTAGGGGGAGAAAAAAGAAGAAGAACAGCATGACAGAGATGCTGCTCTAACAACAACAAGAGGAGGAGGATGGAGCTGGGGAACAGTGCTACACCCTGGTCTCTGGTCAGGTGAGGACCAGCTGTGAGTGACTGACAAACATCCCTCGGAATTCCTATCGGCACAGCCAAATTCACAGGGAAAAGGAGGAGAGGAGGGGGCTCACCTGTACTGCCACACCTAGACAACTAGACAAGACACTGCAGGCCAGGCTCCACAGGCTCCACTGTCCGAAGTCCCTCGCTCCAGGCCACCAGACAGAGCAAGAGAGCGAAGAGGGTGGAAGATGTTGATGCATGCTGTTTGCAGCACGGCTGACGACAGGAGAAGCCACACCAGAAAAGGCCAGAGTGCTTTGACCATGACACAGAGATGCCCAGCAAAGTCGGTAGCTCTGCCCGACTCCGTATCCTCAGGCAGCCGAGACGAAGAACAGAGAGAGGATCACGACTGTGGAGAGGACGAGAAGCACATGGACTAGCCATAGGACATTTTGAGTATTATTTTCCTGTTTTCACTTGGACTTTAAATGCTGTCTCTTGCTTCCTGGATTTGAATCATAATGTTAACTGGACTTTTTGTAATTTCATCTCCTGTTTTGAATTACTTTTAGCATACACAATATGTTTATCTATTTTCTACAATTTTAGTAGTTGTAACTTTGATTAAAATGTTGAAATTGTTTTTTGCCTGATTCAAATACATTTAATGGTTCATGATTTGTGTGATCATTTGTCTGTAGAGTCATCACTCTTTTGCTCTGGTTGAACTACAAAGTGTGTTCCTCCACATACACAAATCTCTTGTATGTGAAAACCTAAACTTGTTTCTGATTCTGAAAACACACAGTCCACTTGTGGTTGTACAGTGGTATTACAGAATAGTATTCTCTGTCCACTCACCAACAATATTTGGTTGAGCACAAACACCATTTTGCACAGAGAACTCTGACCAGACAACAGCAAGTGCTTCATTTTAGTCATTGCATAATTAGTGTAATGAGCTTCAGCTGATATTATCTTGCCAACCACCAAAGTGATTGACAACACCTGCTACAAATCAGAGGGCTGCTTCCTAAATGTTTTCCACTTTGCCTGTTCCAAATATAAAAGAGTGAGAGGAGGTATAATGTTCCATGAGAGATTTGTTAGTGTTAGAGCCACCTGAGACCTAAATACAAGCTAATAAACTGAATATGCATTTAAGCATGTGGCAGTAAGCTGGGATTGAATGCTGTCTTTGATGAGGCATTTTATGTCATCTGTTCAGACAATGATCCTCTTAACTTTGATTAACAATACAAGAGTGCCACCAATGATGTGACATGCACATAAATTTTATCCGAGCCAGAATACCTGTTTTCATTCACACTGCAATTTGACTGGAAATGCTCTGTTATCAGCAAATTTCCTGTTCTCCTGCCCCAAGATTCTTACTTTTATAGTGTGAAAGAGCCTTTTGAAACACGCATTGCCTCATTATGTCACGGAGAGCTGTGAAGTGTGCCTAAATATGTGTTTATGCTGCAAATCTTTCACTTTTTAGGGTGTGAATCCCACTGACTGGCCATACAGCCAGATGTGCTAAACACCATGCCAATGAACAGAGAGCTGCTGGCGGCTATGTGGGAGGTATTTTTGTGTTTGTGGGGGGGCTGTATGCTTGTCTAGATTGCAGCCAGAAGGGTGTGTTAAGTGTCGTGCATGTGCGAACGAGTGTGTGCGTGGGAGGAGGGGTCAGAGGTTGTCATACTTGTGTTTATACTGCTTGCGAAAAGCGTCACTCCTAAGATGTTAGCATGTCAGGCCTCTTCATTACCGGCATTAGGCTAATTAGCATGGCCATGTTGACTCAGAGTGTGTGTGTGTGTGCGCATGTGTGTGCGCATTTGCTTGTGTGTACTGTATGTCACATGAGTTGTTATGGATGCCATGCTGGAGCTGACAGGCGGCCTGTAGTCAAACATGGAGGTTGGCAGTTGACAAAGAGCACAGTCTGTCACAGTGATACATGCTCGCTCTCTCTTTATCTCTCTCTCTCTTTCCCTAGCTCGCTCTCCATGTCTCCGCCTAATTGGGCCCTCTGGATATCTCCACTCCTGAGGATGTTTGTATACGAGCATATACAGTGATATGTGGCAGGGTTGGGAGCATACAGACTATTGTGTACACTGCTGTCAAAGCCTGCTTGGGAACCCTTCACTTTATGAGGTGATCTTAGAGTTTTCAGCTCATATCTGAATACTGTGACTTCCACTTCGCTGTAAGCTACAGCGCCTGCATGTAATATCATTTACCACTGAAAACATCCAAACTGCTTACAACAACAACATTATCAGTGACAAAGTAGAGCAATGGCTGATGAATATCTTATTTGATCAAATTATTAGACATACACTAGGTCACCAAGCAATCAGCTTATAGGAACACTGGTCTTGAATGATTCTTTTGTACGATTTTTAAAAAAAAATCCCTTTCGGTGATATGTTTGCTTCATCTTTACTCCTTGTCATAATGATGAAAACTACAAGATCCTCATTTAAGCTACAATATGACAAGTGTGACACATTTCCCAAGTGACACCCATGTGTAAATACCCAGAGGGGGCTTCAGGGAGGGAGCTGAGGCTAAGACGAAATGGACGACTGATGTACAAAAATGCCAAAGTTAAAAAAAAAAAGAAAAAAGATTATAAACACTCTGTCACTTGGACTATTTGTCAGGACTAAAAACTTCTTTCCTCTCGCTCTCTGTCTCTCTCTTTCGCTCTGTCTCTCTCTTCCCCATCTTTCTTTTTTAGCTCCTGCTCTGAAAAAAAAAGTATTAATTTATTAAATTTCCTCTCCATTTAACGACCCCATTTGGAGAATTTGCGTTTGATCCTCACCGGCTCGACGAGGCGTGAAGATGGCAGGACGGGGAAGGGAGGAGATGGATCCGTCAGGGTGTCACATAAATATCTTATTAGCCAGTGATCTTATCATCATAAAGCAGCCCATTTATACAGTTAGGCATGTCATGTTGGTCAATTGCACAAAAAAGAAAAAAAAATCCAACTGCATGCAATATTAAACCCTCAAATCTCATGCCAACACCATTAGGGGAGTCTCTGAAATTCTCCTCTTTCTGTCTACCCTCTCTCTTCTTCCTCTCCTGGATGTGTCTGTGTCATAAATCCCCTGGTTCTGGATTTCATTTTTTCCCTCCACTCCCAATAGTCTGTTTTTTTTTCTTTTTTTTCCGATTGGAGAAGAGCATTAGAATTTATGTTTGAGTGGGCACTTTAATGGCACTTTTTTTAGTCAAAAAGTGGAGGTGGCAGGCCTCACACACATGCACTCATATGTATGTATATACATACAGTACACACACATACCAGAGGGAGGAATAAATGGTTACTGTAATTATTTTGTTCGCACTTATATTCAGACACTGACTTCTACACAATTTTACAATTTCATTTCAAGTTAGAGACTAAACCTTCTCTGAACAATGTCGTCTCAGCAGCCAAGATCCATATATTGAGAGGAGAGTACCAATATAGAATATACTAAAATTTGGCCACTGTATTTTCTGCTAACCTTTGACCTCTCAAAGAGCAGAGAACGCTAGTGTTTGAATCTCAACCCTTATTTTTGTTTGTGTATTTATGTTTGAAACTGTAAATCATTTGAATGTAAAACTCTACTTGTAGACAAGATTTGTATATCATAAAGCTACAAAGATGCTACAGCCTTTGAATGTAATGGCAACATTTACAACATCGGCAGATACACCAATTTGACCTTCTAACCTTCAATTACAAGTGTGCGCTTACAGTAGCTTTGACTGCTACTACCCTCTCTGGATGTTTTTTGAAAATATCAACATTACTATTTACACTTGACGATGTTTAGTGTCAGTATTATCTTAAAAATGTTAGAATTTAACATAAATTAAAGACATTAAATGACACTACTCGTTTTGGAAAACACAACATCACGTGCATGGAAATGCAGGAAGTAGAAATCACAAAATTTCAAGCTTGCTATTTGCTTATTTGTTTGAAGATGCGCTGACTTCGCGTTGTTGTCCCCTCTTCTGAAACTAAACCAGGGCCCTTTAAACTTCGATGCAATTAAACTGAACTCAACGGAACTAACTTTACAGAGAGAGTCATCACAAACGAGTCATCACAAATACATTCATTTAGTCACTGAAGGTAGAAACAAAGAAAGACACACAGGACAAGAATAGCCACCATCAGTTCCTGCAGGACCTGAACTGAATCTACAGCCCACATCATAAACTTCACTGTGTCTGATCATCCATTGGGCGACTGAGCCAATCCAGACAGATGTTAAGAAAAAGAGACAAGGATATGGACAGCAGGCCATCAGAGGGGTGAAGCAACAGAAAGAGGTGAGGTCAGCTCTCTCACAATGCATGAGTCTGCATTTTAAAATGTACGAGAAACGCTCCATCATCATAGTGGTAGCGGTACATGTCTTTGTGATGAGTGAATGTCACCTTGCTTGCCGGCTCATGAGCTAACTATAAGGCCTGAGCCAAGTATCGTCTGTTGCCAAGCCAAGCCGCCACACTTCCTGTCTGTGTGGCATTGTGCGAGGTGTTCATGGGCAGCTAGAAGAGTCGGGCATTCAAAACTAAACACTCAGAAAAGTATGCTGTCCAAACACAAAATCAAGCCCAGAACACAAGGATAATCTGACTTTGACAGTTTCTTCAGTTAACAAGACAAGACAAGGAAAGTTTATTTGTATAGTATATTTCATACCACAACACAGCTGATCATTTGCACACTTGCAAGTCTATGATGTTTGAGTTTCATGTGAGCTCAGCCCAGCACCAGTGTCAGAGCACGCTGTTACTATTATAAAAGATGGAGGGAAGAGTGAATTTTCTCCCACGACTTTAGCTACACCAGAAGGTGGCGGGTTCAAACCCAGAAGTGCTAAGAATGCACATGCTTTAGTCCAAAGGGCAACGTGTTTTACTGCTGTGGAAGCTGAATACAGCAGTTATAGAAACACATAAACAGACCGACTTGTAAACTTGTCACTTCAACGCATCATGGACAATGCGGGAACTGTGTACCAGGTTACAGGTAGGTATAGTAAATATGTGTTTGTTCTATACATATCCCTCCTCCTTTTGTGTGTACTGTAAACGACTGTCTTTGTAGTCGTTAACAACCCATCCAGACCTCTTACAAGAACACACAGTGGAGTTTAAGATAAGATAAGATATTCCTTTATTCGTCCCTCAGTGGGGAAATTTACAACAGGCCTGGAGGTTTAGGCCTGGATTCTATCATCTACATCTTGCTGTGACATTTTCATTTGTCCACTTCATGTGATGTACTAAGCAGTTAATGACGACCACCCAAACGTACACAATGTAACATGGTCACGTGATCACTTTTCAGCTTTACGAGTTGAAGAGAACTGACTGAATGCAACAAAGGTATCGCTGTTAACTCAACAATGCCTGACTGTTAGTAGGTGTAATGTGTCTATTGCAGCAGTAACAGTGACTATAGCATCCACAGCTCCTGTACAGCCCTCATTTAAATAACACATTTGTCTAATTTCTATTTATATATTCATGTTATTGTCAGTTTTCTATGTCTGCTGGTAGACTATGCTGCAAATTCCTCATATGAGAAAACCTACTTAGTGTGGATTAGATTAGATTCAAATTTATTGTCATTGCACTGAGTACTGAGACAACAAAATGGCAATTAACCTGTTCAGATTCACGTTAGGATTAATATTAGTAAGTGACCTGAATCTGCATATAAGAATGTTTCAGTGTAAATTCTTCCTCTAAAGACACGACAGTATAATGTTTGAGAACATTTACCAACATGCGTCTTACTTGAATACTGTATTGTATTGCACTGTTAGTTAAACCACAGAGCTGGTGAAAGATTGGGAAATGTGGCACAACTGCAAAGCTCTGTAGACAGTCAAGACAGAATAGAGAGTAGGAAAAATAGACATCACAATCAGGAACAGAGAGCACAGAGTGGGTTTTTTGGGGGCAGGACAGAAATGCAGCAGCTGAAGCAGTGGACATGTGGTGGAGGAAAATTTAGTACACTGGTTAGAGAGCATTGGTTAGGGATAAAAGTGACGCTTGAAGGGAGAAAAAAAAAAAGAGGTGAGACACACCAGAAATGCAGCGCCTGGAACAGACTGGACAACACAGCATGACAGTTACCATAAACAAGACTATACTGAGCGCACCTGCTACATAAGCAGCATATTGTTCCATCTGATGGATCAGGCAGGATCTGGCACAAATTAAACCCCCGGATAGAACAAACCTTTAAGAGACAATCAGAAGATGTAGAGGGAAGGAAACAAGAGCGCAGAGAGCAGCAGACAGACTAGGAGGATTATTATTCAGTTATCAGAGCTCTGTGGAGCAGAACTGACAAGGACAGGAGCAGATTTCCTGCTTCTCATACTTCCATCTGCCACTTCACCAGGCAGAGGATACATACACACACTCTCCGTTTCACACACACAAGAAGAATCCACACTCAAAGGCAGAATGGAGAGAAAGAGGCAGGATCACTAACTAAAATGCTGAAAGGTCAAATACGTAGCTTTTGCATGTGCACAAATGTTAAAATATTAAACGTCCCTTTTGGTCAGTAAATACATGTAATAGCAAATGCAGCAAGTTTTTTAAAAATGATTATTTAAAAGCCAAACAAGCCGTCCTGCTTATCATCTCGGTGGCGATTGGTGAGGTCAGCCGAGTTTGACTGTACGTCTAAATATCAGCATCATCGCAACATCGGGCACAAACAGAATCTCTTCCTTCTCATCAGCGTCCCTTCTTCCATCTACAGTCTCCCCCCATTTTTTAAAGCCCCGAATCTGTCTCATTATCTTGTTTTGATGTTGCACTTTATCAAAATGGGACTTGATAGCCTCGGGCCCGAAGTGCATCTGAACTGCGGACAAGACGGAGAAGAGGAAGGAGCGAGGGTGCCCGCACCATCTTGCCGCCTCCTCTGTTGACAACAACAAGAAAGACCATCACAGCAAAATGCCCGCATGTATGGACATCAATTATTTTTTAATTGTGAAAGAGTACAGTACACTAATTAAAACTTGTATATCTTGCCATGCCAAAGGCAAAATTAATAATTGATATTTTATTAATATTCAAAAGTAGCACTGGGAATATATTAAAGGGATTTTGTGGTTGCAGAAATGATCCAGTAGCCAGGCATGTGTGTGTGTGTGTGTGTGTGTGTGACCTGTTTCTGATGAATTAGACTACTCCACCCCTCTTTTAGTCAGGCCGAGCCCAGTTGAGCCCCAGAGAGAGAGAGGCAGAGGGTGGATAAAGGGGATTTGTTTTGAAGGACTATGGTTAATTTCACTCTTGTCAATTCACAAATGAATCCGATTTTTCAAATATTCCTGAAAAATACAGGAAGAGTCTCGCTCATCTAAGCCTCAATCAAACATCAAATGAAAAAGATGTGCTCTCAAAGTTGTGCAACCAAACTGTCAATATATAAAAAAAGAAGCATTAATTTTTTTTTTTTTTTTTTTGGGGTGCGTTCTGGAGTTTTAACTGAATGTGCACATGTATTGCGTGTAGCAATACCTCATATTCTTTATATTATGTACTTGAATCCCAGCAGTTCACTTTACTGCAGTGATCTTAGCCATTAATTGGACTGAGATTTTTGTTCCTCTTGACATATTACCAAACTTGACATTTTACCAAAAGACAGAAAAAGAAGAAGAAGGAAAAAAAGAAGACAAACGAACATGAGAGGAAGGGTAAAGAGAGCTCAACTCAGATCTGACATGTTTGGTTAAAGCAAAGTTTTGACCTTCTTGGGAAGAACTTTGATTCAATGCATATTGTTGTAAAAAAAAAAACCTGTCCATTGCTGTGGACATGACCTGCCGCTGTTGACACAGTGCTCTCATGTGAGACCAAAAAATGTGACACCAAATCACTCAAACAGCTCCTGCTCTCTTGATACAGTTCAAGAAAACAGAGCGACATCTCTGGTATTTCACTTGATTAATAACTTGATTTAATATTTAATTCTGAGTTTTCTTCTGAATTAGTTCTTTGTGTTAAGGCGTGATGTATTCCAGATTTCCACTGAAAATGCCTGGGTGGTTACGCTCCTGTAAAGACCTGGTCGTCATAAAGGAGTTCCACAGAAGACATTTTTTACATGTCACGACAGGAAAATGACAGATGCGAATCATAAAATGAATGATGACTGAATTCCACTGAACTGCTTCAGTTTCAGCATATTGTGCATGCTGACTCTCTGCCATGACTCACTGGGACACTTAAATAGATCCATTGTTAATGTTATGTGTAACACCTGTGTTTTTTCTACCATGACAAGTCAAACTGAAAAGGGACTATCCGAGTTTCTCCCACCTGACGTGGGGTCACTTGATAAACAGATCCTGTGAGATTTCTAATACTTGTATATTCATTTTTAAATGTTCAAAATGCCAGTTTAAGTTTTAAATACTGCCATGTCATTAGCTCCATATAATCAATGAGTAGAACCTGAGGAAGAAAAATAAAATTTCTAGTGTCAGATCAGGATCAGTGTTCTGAGTCCTTGAGAGGCGGAAATCACAGCTTTGTTTTGTTTTGTTTTTTTGTCTCAGCACCAGTAAAAAAAAGATGTGCTGGCGTTTTGTAAGCTGATTGGTAACAGATTTGTAAGTGATGTACCACAGAATAAATAAATTAAGTCAATCTGGAGATTCCTGGTGTTATTTTGCACAACAAAATCACACGGTACTCAGATTTACATGACGATACTTTATGAACAAGTCATAAGGATTTTGTGTCCTAAAATTAGGGCAAAACAAAAAGTAAATAAAAACCA
The DNA here is from genome assembly GCA_025331565.1 of Holacanthus passer. Lineage (NCBI taxonomy): Eukaryota > Metazoa > Chordata > Actinopteri > Pomacanthidae > Holacanthus > Holacanthus passer. The sequence continues at coordinate 912,060 of JAFREQ010000075.1, forward strand.
AATTGCATCTTATCATGTTATTCTACGAATTTCTGCTGCATAAAAATACTGAAGGTTTCTGAGCTGGAAAAACTTGCAAAATGTGTTCTTAAAGTTTTAGGCATATGAAAATAACAAATGCTTTGAACATCACTGTAATTGTTTTATGTGATTTTGCATAAATTATATTAAGATTGCAAAATATTCTTATCGATGTTAGGACAATGATTTCCAAAATACTGTCAAGCCCCTACTCTTATAGAAGCTTAGTAAATGAAAAAGCGGGGTTAACCTGAATAATTATAGTATCTAGCATGAATATAGAAAAACTCAAATCACTTCAATATCATAATATCAAAATATCTACAAATATAGTCTAATATCAGATCCTCCTCGACATCCAAAATGATTTTTTTTTTTAGCATTTTTTCATCTTCAGGCCAGACCAGCAGATGATAAGGACATTGCTGTGTGTATGCGTGTGTGTGCGCGCGCGTGTGTGTGTGTGTGCATGTGTGGCGAGGTCCTGCACAACTACATTATCTCCTCATCCCCTTGCTGTTGAATATTCACGTGAGGGGAAAGACTGCGCTAATCTAAAATTTCTAATTAAAACTATTTGGTTGGCGGTATCACATAAACACTATTATTGTTTAATATCGTTCACTGTCACATGGAATGATCCATCATTCTTTTTTTTTTTTTTTTTTTAAAGGAAAGCCGGGGCGAACTGGGGGTGGGGTGTGGGGAGGTGGGGTGTGGGGGTTGAGCATGTGTTTAGTATTTTTTTAATAAGCGTCCTCAGTACTATTGAGTGGGTCCCTTTGTTCATATGGTAAGATTAATTATGCTGTCAGCCACTCTCAGGGGCTGCTTAACAAAGATTCAGTGATATAATGGCCTGGCCCTGCGCTTGGCAATCACAATCACTGGGAGACAATTTCAAATCCTCCCTTCTCCACACAACGCCGGAGCCTCGGCCACCCTTTTCATCAAAGAGGAAGTCATTTTTGCCTGGGCTGACGGCTAAACATCCTTCTCCTTTGCATCGGTGCAGGCACACACATTGGTTAAGTAGAAACACACACACGCACAAATACGTTTCCCTTTGCGTCTGTGCAGTTTGATTCTTCAGCTGTCATTCATAACTCGCTGTTATAATGCGCGTGAGCTCAGGTCTCCTTCAGGGGCGGCAGAAACAGGTAATGGAACGACACACAGGGTTTGAACTCTGCTATTGTCGCCGGCGTTTCATCAAACGTCTACACACACACACACACACACACACTCACATTTCCTCTCTCCATCCTCTCTTTCCTCTCTGGCATCTATATTAAACCGAGGTTAATTTTGCATTGCAGATTGAAGACGCTGCGGCCGCATCATCGCAAGCAGCACCAATAAGATGGATGTTTTTGTCATAGTCCATAGGGGACGAGCGGCGGGCAAATTGATTGATACTGGCAAGTTCTATTCAGGCGATTTCAAAGGCCTGATTTGTATTTTTGTGTTCTGAATCCGTCACTGCACAACAATCTCTCTGCGAACTACACCGGATGTGTTAGAAAGGGCAGAGAAGGAGAGAATGAAGAAAAACAGGGAGAGCAGTTTTGTTCTTGACAAATGCGTGGTTGTGAAATGTGTTGGCAGCGAGGCGATCGGTCAGATTAACACCCGACGTTGTGCAGGCAGATACCTCTAACTAGTTGCAGACCTGTGCGTGCATTTGCATGTGGTTGTTAGTGTGAGTGGTGTGAACTCCAGCCAGTGGATGACAAGATCAAGATCATCAGGATCGGAGATGGAGGGGATCAGCACTGTGCGGCAGGAGGGCTGTGTGTTTGTGTGCGTTTGTCTTCCTGCAGCTGTGTGGACACATTTCCGCTCATCCTTTAAATGTTAGTTTTTCTGTCTGTGTTGAAGAAATGGAGTGGCCTCATGTGTCCACCTCCTCTTTCACTACAACTGTATGAGCGTTGAACTGAATCTGAGCTCCGACCACACACATTTTAAAGTCCAGCTTAACCTTTGCTGACACACTGCTCCACGTTATTACGTTGTTACTATTATATGCATTACAGGTGCAAAACGGCAACCTGTATTTGTGTATTTTACAAAAAAAAAAAAAATCTCGGAGCAGCTTAACAGAAGTTGTTTTAAATCAAAGACCACACACAAATATCAGTCATATTTACGATATAAAATTTCAATCAAATACCTAAATTAATCATATTATAATGCATGATTTCTATTAGAAACCAAATTTCACTTCCCCTTTCTCTTGAACTAAGTCCAAATAAAAGCTGTGTAACTGTTGCTGTTCAGGCACAAATGAACAGTGAAAACAGAACAGGAGATTTCAACAGTGGGAGAATAAAGATTTGCATTGGGGCCTGTTGCATGGAAAACTGGAGCCTGTGTATATAATGGGAGGATGCACAGGCAATGTAAAGTTGGCTGTTGGGAGTCTGATAATAAAAAAGAAATAGAGAAAAAAGAAAGGAGACGGTCATAAAAGCTCTTTGGGTCATCTTGAATTCTTTTAGGGACGTCATGGAAAATAAAGTTGGATTGAGGTGTCTAAAAAAAAAAAAAGAAAGCTATGGACAAAACTCTGAAAAGCTCTCTTTTCTATTTTAAATGCACTTTTGAGACCACGACTCACCAGTTTCTCATCTCTTGTCAAGTTGGACCTGATGTTTGGCTTCAATATTCTGATATTCTATCAGTCTGTCAAAAACTGATGAAATTTTTTTGAGCATTATTGAACATTGTTGAACACTGAACTTTAAAACAGTCATCTTTATTACTACTGTTTCTGAAGAAACAGTTTTAATCTCATCATTATGAGACAAAAGTTTGGGGGAGCGCCTTCTTAATGTTATTTCTAAATGAATTTGTGAACTTTTGTCCTTGATGAGTAACAGGATCCTGCCACCAGTGAATGACTTAATAGTCTTTGTATAATGTCTGTGTGTTTTGATTTGACTGAGTTGCAAATCTAAGCAGAAGTTGTGTGTCATATTACTGCGAAAAACTGGAACTGAACATATGCAAATAAAGGTATACATATGAACAGAAATGGGACTGGCTGATTAAATTTTCTTTCTTCGCCATTTATTTTTTTCTGTAGAGCTTGTGCAGATTTAAATGACCAAAAGTGTGTCTTATATTTTGTGGCAAATAATATTTTAAAATCGAACACACACACACACACACACACACAGAGTCCATATCTGGGTCATCTTATGAATCAACACACTAACTTGTGCCAGTCAAACGTGCCAGAGAGGATTTCCCTTCCTTTTGCCTTTAGACTCCAGCATATCCAGACAAGGCAACTACATCATGACCAAAGACACAAACTAGGACTGATGCCACTGTAATCATGATGAATGGAAGGCAGAAGACACGTCACCATTTCCTCTCTGCTTGATAAATGGTGTAATATACTCGTATTTAGCAAAAAAAGAACCTAATCATAGATCTTTGGATTGTGGTAATATTCCACATCATATGTACTTAAAAAGCACTTATGGAATATCTATTTTCTTTTGCCCTTTCCTTTTTTTGCTGTAAACCAGCGAATGAAGAATACTTAAGCATTTCTTTGTCAAATGGTGTGGTCCATTTCTAGCATTTAAATGATTTTTTTTTTTTCTATTTTTGTTTTTATTTGATCCAAATTTTAGATGATTTCTGCTGTATGGAAACAAACATAAATTCAAAATGTGAGTAAGATCTCTCATCAAAATGCTCACAAAGAACAGAGTACATGTATCATTGTTTAATAGTTCTTCCAATATATTTTATCTCCTGTGAGAAGCTGTGCAGTGTTATCATTCAGATCATACATACAGACTTACAGTACACTCTGTCCATACAAAGCCTGTTACTGCTCCATTCTTTATGAGCCTGCCCAGTGGCGACAGTCGCATCTTACTGAGATATTTGTGGGAGAAGCCGTAACATCACTAAATTCACATGAAATGGGACTTTCATGAAAATGCAATGATTCAAAAAAATCCATGTGGAAGTGAAGTGAAGACATAGTGAGAGCTTTCAGCAGGCCCCGAGCGTCGAGTTAGGGGATTTTTATGAAGAGAAGATTCAACCATTTCACACAGTTAGCATTTAAATCAGCGTAGTTGGACACAAATATGAATTGTTTAATGAGGTAAAATCCCTGTTACCAATAATTGAAAACAGGGGATTTGTATTTGATTCAAGTAAAGTGCAGTTTATGCAATATGTTGCTGTTTCAACATCCCAAAGCTACGGCACCTTTCTGTTTGAATTATTTTCACAGTCGAGTCACAGAAAGATAGTTGTACTTATTGTTCATATCCTCAAGTCTTTATTGTTCTCATATTGTTTTGCCAGATAGAGTTGAGGTTAATATATTCTAGCTTTTAAGCCACATTATCCTCCTAATTATGATTCAACCTTGGCTTTGCGCTCTACCTCACTCTTTTTTTAATCTCGCTCTTTTTGTCCTCGACTCTCTTAATGAATGTTTTTTTGTTGTTGTCTACTTAGCATTATATGGTATTTGTCATATATGCTTTTTTTCTCCCATCCCTGATATAAATTACAGTGTGACTTGAGAAACTTTAAATGGTCTGCCACCACCGTGGGCCCTGTATGAAATTAATTGCTGCCATGAAAGATGATTGCAGGCGACGTTAAGGTCATTAAGTTCTGCATACACTGTAATGAGGTAGGCACCAACACATGCAATTGGCTGCCTATTATTTACCAGACTACTGAGGTTGGCTTGTGCTATTTTGCCCTTGATACTGAGAGAGGGGATTTTTCCTCGCTTGGGAACAAGAGAGCTGGAGGAGAAAAAGAAAGAAAAGAAACATCACTTTTTGTCTTTCTGCATCACACACAAGCAGTCACACGCCGGTGTGTGTGTGTGTGTGTGTGTGTGCAGACGGAGAGCGAAGGAGGTGGTGGGTGGGGGGGAGTGGATGTGACAGTTTTAAAGAGTCTGAACATGTAAATCAAAAATAGTTTGGGCCTTAATGGATGTGTTTTAGCAGATCTCTCCCAGACAAGGCCCCCTCATCCTGCGTCCCTGCGACCCGCTTGCCTGTCTGGTGGGATGATGTTTACAATAATGGGGAGAGGCAGTCCAATTTCACCCAACACGCCAGGCACGGCAGCCACCTCTCTGCGCGGCCCCTGCGCCACATTTGAAAAGAGATGAGATTGAAAACAACACTAACTTCATGTACAGGGCGACGTGGGGAGAGGCAGAGTCGTGCCACAGACGAGCATCAGACGCAATTTCACCTTGGCAGGGCGCTTGTCAAAATCAAGAAATATCACAGTTTGTTTCTTTGTCTCTTCCTACTTTCCTCCTTGTTTTCGCTATAACTGTATTTTCTACCCTTGGGGTGTCACTCACACATGCAAACACATTTTCATACTAACTGAAACGCACACACACATAGAGAAGGCCCAAATAGACTTCTTTGTATCACCTGACAGTTTTCAGATGAAGCACACACGCACACACACACATCAACACACACTGTAAGGTCCTGAGGGAATGATGTGAAAAGCCTGACATATTCTCCCAATGCCAGAGTTTGCTTTCTCTTTTTATTGTAAGTCCTTGCACCCAGACACCAGTGAAGAATGTGAGTTGACATCGGTTCACCTGTCCAAACGTACAGTGTTGGCTGCTTCAGGCAATGCATCTCTGACAAGCTAAGGAAGTAAAATCGACTGAAATGATCTCCCAATGAACAGAAAAAAAAACCAAGACTAAATAATGTCCTTTGGGAATTCTAAGGAAGAAAAAAAAAAAATCTCACCCACTTGTTCCAGGCGGGTGTGAAGTGCTGATATCAAAATAAAAAAAATCCTCAGCAATTTTCTCCAGTGAAAACTTTTAATTATGCGTTGATTTTCTGGTGTGGAAGTGCATTAATGAGCTATTTGTTTTGGTTCGGCGGAACGGCTTGAGAGAGGCGAGGTGTCAGCGGAGAACATGGGCTGGATGTGACAATGAGCAAGGTGACAATGAAGGATTCAGAGATCCAGAGGAAATGACCTTGCCATGTTTTTCACTCATGTACTTCACTTTTTCACCACATTTAAGTGTATATGTGTGTGTGCGCGCAAACGGCAATGAGTGTGCCCAAGCAAACTTGAATAATTAAAATTTGCTTCATTATATTTGTTTATGTTTGTATTTTTTGGATAAACTTTAAATTTAGGGAAACTGTTAGACTAATTTCAAATCGTGTGCATACCCTGTTATTACTGGGCACTGAAAATTGAAAACAAATGACAATAATATAGCAGCATTGTTTGATTTGGTTGTTACAATCCACAGAGTTAACATGCCAACACAGTTTGTATTACACAGCCTGAGAAAACAACTGTACAATCTCTCTATGTGTCAGGAGCTGGAGAAAATACCTGATGATGCTATGGTGATGTTGTTAGGGCTGTATCCGATCCAGACAGATAACCAGAACCCTGTGTTACAAACAACATGTGTGGGGTTTAAAAGACATTTAGCAGGCAGGAAGTGTCTAACACAAGACACGAGTTGCATCACGGTCAGTTTAACATCCAACGTTTTTATAACGCACCCAAGCACTGTTTTGATTAATGCAATTAATGACGGCCACATTTTGAAAAATCCCAGCATCACAGTTGTAAAGGCAAAATAGACTTGTTTTCTTATGAACTCTGTGTCGAGTAGAAGAAGGTGGAGTGAAGAAGAAGGACTCAGGGTCGAATAGAAAAACAGCCACTTCGAACTTCAAAATTCAGCGGAATGAGTGATAAAATATTTTGCTGACATAAAAGCCGATAAAATTAAAAGTAGCTGGGCGAGATGAAACCAGAAATTCCACTCACTGTTGGTCGCTTGAACTCCCTTTACTATTCCGCATACTCACTTGACCTTTTGGTGGTTTCAGGCCATACAGTTGTGGTTATATTTGCCCAGGTTCTGAGGCATCTGCCACCGTAAAGCATTGGAGGGAATGGGGTTTAGGTTTAGGATATACAGGATAACACGTGGCAAGATAAAACTTTATAACACAGACGTATATTATACAGTTGTTCACACAAGCAATAATGAACAGATATGTATTATCAGGAATTTAGTACTAAACATTTGAGTTCTAATGAATGAATGACACTGTTGGCCAGAGAGTAGCATAAGTTGAACAGGGTGCAACAGTGGGTGTTACAGCTAAGAAACTGCTACCCCCTCCAACAACCTTTTTCTATCTTCCCCTAAGTGTCCTCACATTTGGATCTTTTCTCCCTGACCCTCTAACCTTGTATTGTACCCCTCTGTACTCTAATTCAGGCGCTGGTCCTTCACTAAATCGTCCTCATAAATAAGGTCAGCGCAGACAAAGACAGGAGATGTTAGGGTGGAAAATCACATCAGAGGAATAAAACCTGGTTATTTTTGTACGTTCGTAGGAATCCTGATTGTGTGAAGGGTCGAGCACCCTTCGCTTTGCTCTGATCTCATGGGGAGGTGGAGCAAGACGAGAGGAGAGAAGGAGAAGTTCATTTTATTACAAAAAAAGAAGAAGAGAGAATGAGGGCAGGGATTTCGCTGACGATTGGGGAAGAATGAAAAGGTTAATTGGGCTATTATCCGGCTGTAGTTTTTGAAGGATTTATAAGATGTCCGGGACTCGCTCTCACTTTCTCTCATTCTGTTTCAGACATGCGCTCGAGCACACGCAAGTGCACACGGCCTCGCACTTGTCCGCATACGCACACACAGCTTTCATCAGAATTACAAAATAAAAGAAGACTTGAGGTAAAAAAAAAACAAAAAAAACAAAACAAAACACTTTGTCAGTTTTGTCAGAATATGTATGTGTTTGTGTTTACACTATGTGCACACATTTGAAGAGTAGAATAAATTGAGTGTGATGTAGCAATGTGACAAAGAGATGAATGCTCATGTAACATTTGAGTCTAAAACTCAAAAGGAATAGTACACCATTTTGAAAAGTAGTTACAGCATGTAACCCCCCCAACAAACCACATATTTACACATGAATTCTTAAAAGAATGAGCTTTAGAGATGTTATAAGGCATTTTAAGGATTAAGGCAGGTTTTTTTTACTTTAAACAGAGCCAGGCTAGCTGTTTCCCTCTGCCTCCAGTCATTATGCTAAGCTAGGCTAATCACACTCAGCTCTGTACTTTTTCCCATGTAACTCTCGCAAGCAAAACACCCGTTTCCCAAAGTGTTCCACTACCAGTCTTTTCAGAACAATATAGCAGTCTATTAGCAGCATGACACATCTTTTATAACATTTTCTAGATGTTTTTTTTTTTTTTAATTAAATCAGGATTTCATCAGTACATGAGCAACTTTAATTAGAATGAAACCACCTGAGGACACCTTACTTAAAGACATTATCCAATTCTCTTAATGCAGCAGTTATACAATGCATATGCAGGACAGTAGAAACCTAATACAACTCTTACTTTTTTTCATTTTAGGATTTCTCAAAGTTACTCCATTGAGAATGTGATGCAGTAACATGACAGGCTGGATTTTGAGTGTCAAGAGGTGTCGCTCCAACTATGTGCCCTGAATGGAAACAAGGTCATGCCCCTTCTATTTAGGTTGATATTCAGAGAAATGAAGGAAAACACCATGTAAATTGCGTGGTAATTCAACAGAAATTTGACTAGTGGATATGCCGCATTTACATTACATGTTATTTAAAGGAATCATTGAACAAAATTGAGCAACAGTTTAGATGATTCTGGAATTTATCTCATCAAGTCTGACACAGTTTTATCTTCCCAAATCAATATAGTTAAGACCACTTCCTGATCATGCTAACAGTGTGCTCCCGAACACATCTAAATGTGAAGTCACCTTACACAGAGAGCTCTTCACGTAACCTTGGTATGAACTCAAGTGTTGCACAGATGTTATCACAATGATTCAACGCCTGTCTTATCAGCGGCTAAGTGATCACGCAAATAAACCCGATCAATGAGGAGCTTCTCTATCAAGAGGGCAGCATGAGAACGAATGAGGTTGAATTAACAAATGAATACATGTATAGTAATGTAAATATAATATGCAAGTACATGTGTAGCAAAACAGTAAAGTTGCAGGTCGGAAAAATCAAAAAGTGTATGTCGGCAAATCATACACTTTGGTGTTTTATTGAATGAAATAATGAAAAAAATCATCAAGTTGTCAAGATGGGATTGATGACAGGTTCATGGGTTTGGAATTTCGGTGCAAGAACAAAAAGATCCTGCTCGCAGTCGATCACTTGTACCCACGTTTCTGTCCTTGGACTTTCATCAGGTCAAATTGAATGAATTGAACATGAATTGGAAAAAAAAATGCTACTTTACCTAATGATGGTCTGAGGACTGAGATGTAAATAAAGTTAGCTCATGACTTCCAGTACAAGAACTTTGTAGGGATTGTCACCTCTTTAATTGTTTATGAGCATCTGAACATTAAAGCTACATATTTTTTTCTGTAGCGACACACAAAACAAACCTGTTCAAATGGAATCACTAATGTGAAGCTTTGTCAACACTATAATACAATACAATTATGAAACAGTACCTATAGAACAGCCTATCTCTCCGAGGTACACCCACCTGTGAGCTAATGCACACACATATACACACAACAACACACGCACAGCATGCCACAGTTATTTCTTTACTTACTTACTTGAGAGCGAGTGGAAGCAGAGGACAGTGCTCTGCCCTTGAGAGTGGCCCCTTGATTAGCAACCACTCATTTGTGATGTTCTCTGGCAAATCAGCGGCCATTCACATGACGAAGAACGGCGCTGAAAAAATGAACAGCTGTCACCGTGTGATGTGTTAATTTCCTGACAGTCTAGGCGCTGAAACCAATTACTGATTTAAGGGCAGGGAGAGAGAAGCCCTCTGCACACGCTCATTAGGCTCCTTCAAGACTAAAAGGATAAAAGCAAAACAAGGAGAGCAAGAGAGCGAGAGAAAGAAAGAAAGAAATAGAGACTTTCACACTCTTGCTGTCAGCTGAAAGCCTTGTATGTACAAAATGTCATTTTAGAAATAATTAAAAACAAAACTACTAGAGCCTGGTGCATCTTGCAAGGATCACATATTAGTGAAATTATGTTTTGCGGGAAGAATAGAAATTTACTTTGCACAATAAGATTCTGGTTCTCACAGTTCTGTTTTCTGTTCTCATCTCTTATCATTATATATTTGAACAATATGCTTGTATTCGTCCTAGTGTTATCATTAGAGTAATGGACATTATATATTTTTGGACTGATTACTCTAATCCTTTTCATACTTCCTAAATGTATATCCATATTCAACGTACAGTAGGTGCTAGATAGCTTGAACTTTAAGGATTAAAAATTATTTTATTAATTTATATTATTATTGCTTACATTCACCAGGAAGGACAGTTGAACATTCGTGAATTCACTTGCTTAACTTTTTCACCACTTTTCACCCAAGTGGAAAGTCTTACAGAGATTTTATTTGGAGGAGCTATATATGGGATTTGAAGGCAACATTCCTGTCAGTATAAATAGCAAATGTTTGATATTTGGTCAACAACATTACTTGCACGAGTTGATTGCAAGATCATTTGTGTTTTTTTGCATCACTTCCTCCCAAAGCAAGACTCCAAATTCCTGTCATATTAAATTCTTTGCTCAAGTTGATATTTTCAACTAGCAAATATGTGAATGACAACAGTGAATTTTGCGTTATTCATGTTGCCTGGTTTTTGCATTGATTTTGTTTATAACCACATCATGCAAAAACTTAGCTTTGTGTTGGGTGTGAACACAACATTAAAGGCAGAAACTAAAATCTACTAAGCCTGAGTTAAAGACTGTGAGATGGACCAACTAGGCAAAGCTGGAACTGACCTGAATGAACTCACTGATACTGTACACATATATACAGTTGGGTCCAAAAGTCTGAGACTACATAGAAATGCATTTTTTTTTCAAAATTTTCACAAAAACCTGGACATAATCAGGAAGTTTGATGATTCAGAAACATTTGAAGAAGTGATGACATGCAAAGTGAAGAAGAACTATTTAATATTGTGCTGTATTGGTCGGACAGCAGCACTATTTCTTGGATTGAAATTCGGCATTGTTGACATTTTTTGGCAAGGAATCTTCATCTTTGCAGCCTTTGCCAGCTCACTGCTGTATATCCTAGTGCGCTACCATCACCTGAGAGCAGTGACGAGTGTGAAACCATGTAAAACATTTTGCTGTTGAAGTAGTTGCTGTATCAAACCATGCACATTGGAACATGAACATCATTGGAATTACAGTATCTTATTATTTGAAATTGTTGAATATTTCAGCTTTATGAAGCTTCAAACCAGCTGGCACACATCTCAATACACCAGGTCCAGCCTGCTTCTGAAAATCTCTTTCTCATTGATAACCCACATTATGCTCTTCCTGTGTTTCCCAGACTCTCCCAGTCTGAGGGCCAGTGGGGGCGGCCATTTCCCCTGTGGCCCTGCTTGTTCTCTGCTCCCTTCCACCAGTGGAGATAATGTGGGAATATTTATTCACCGTCCTCCGTGACCCGCTGTGTGTGCAGAGTGTGATGCAGCTGTAATTGGGACGGTGGTTAAGGGGGCTGCTGGGTTATTCCAAAGACGGGGCCTGGCATCTTTAGAAACATGGCCCCCGGTCTGTGTCCCCATCCCTGCTCCCTCGCTCAGCCTAATCTGCTAATAATACCTTTGTCTAATGGTGTCAATGGCCATATATCACCTCAGGACTGAGGAGAGGGGAGGGAGGTAGTGAGAGAAAGAGATAGTGGTGGAGATTCAAATGTATGCTTTCTGATACGGCCAGAGATTTAGATAACACATCCATCAACAAATGGCAGCCACAATCTGATAGTCACTAAGAGAAATATACAGTATAATTCAAAACATGATCATGTGTTGTGTTAAGGTGAAAGCATTTTTCATTTCTTACAACTTATAATAATGATGCTGGATAACGTTATATTAAATATATTACATATAAAAATGGCAATTTAACTTAATATCAACCAATCATGTTAAAGGCTGATTAATTACTGGTGGTGGTATGGATGGTTAAGGTCAGGTTAGCACGTAAGTAAAATCAATGAATAAATATATGACATAATGTTAAAAACAATTAAATAAAGTAATAATAAAATACGCAAATCCAGCAGATTATATTGTCAGAATTATCACAATTACAAGCAGGTTATAGAGAATCTTTTTGCATTTTTCCATTTTTCTGCTTCATTCAAGGGGAAAAAAACAACACCTAAGTCCCTTAGAAGAGCCATGAACACTGGCCCTTAAATCAACTGTTCAAGTCCCTAACAAGGTTAGTCGTCACGCGGCCACGGTCACCAATTGCTTCTAAATGAAGGCAGATATTAATGAGGTCTTAATGGAGCTGGGCTTTTGTTGGAAACGCCTTGATGTTGAGAGCTAAAACAAGACATTCTCATCAGCAGCCTTCCCCAAGTCTTCAGAGATCAAATTATGTCGAGATATCAAATAAATGAGTGACTTAGACTTAATTTCACAAAGAAAAGAGGATGAGGCAAAAATAATTGATTCCTTGACTTTCTTACAAGACAGAGAATTGTAAAACAAACTCAGGAAGGAAGAACAAGTCTTTTCTTTGTTCATAAATAGATGATTATTTTTAATTTCTTTAGATGAAATGCAGAGTGTCTCCCATGAGATGCACTTGGCTAGTTATTCTGCAGAGCTCGGGTATTTTATTTATAAAATTGGGCTTGAATAAACAAACTTTATTTTTTTCCCTGATAAACTGACTTTAAAAACACAGAAAGGCAGCTGTTCAATGAGTGAAAATGAGCTTCTCTTAACCAAACTGTACCTCATGCATTTTTCCAACTGATATATCCACATATAGTGGACACATCTGTATCTATTGCCGAGAAGTTTTATAAACAAAAATGGGCAATTATGTTTTTTAATTTAGTTCAGCACAGATCTGCTTTAATGTAGCCTTTGTTCATATGATTAATTTATATTGTCTCCCAGCACTATATATTAAACATCATTACACATAAATTGTTTCAAGCACAACTTGTATCATTCCTGCAGTATCAGATAATTGCCTCATTATGTTTCTGTTTTTAACTTTTGACAACCTCCTGCAGCAAGTGCTTCATCAAGGAAGAAAAAGGAGAGTGTCACAGAAGTTTGTTCCCTATGAGCTGCACTCTGAATGGCACTGCTTTCATTACTAACCTGCAGCAGCACCCCTCTGGTAATCCCCCCTGGTACTCTGCGTGTCTCCAACTGGGCGATATCCTCCTGTGGACGACGACAGTGACTGCTACCCCTGGACAATAGTGTGGGAGGACAGCTTGATCTTCAGGCTTCTCTATTGACTGGGACTGGCGCAGTGGTTCTGGCTGGCTGCTTCCCTGAGGCTAGTATTGACACCTGGGTTCTGGTTTGGATAGCAGGGTCGCAGGACTAGGACTCTCCTCTTTTGATTAATTGAGCACTGGCCTTGATTAATGATACCTTTAGCCGCTCTCCTCTTCGCCGTGAACTCAAACTTTTATATACATAGCTAAACTACAGGAGAAGCCTCCTGGAGAGAAGTCAGCATGAGGCAGCTGTTGAGGTTTATTACACTATGGTCAAAATCATGTCGCATTAATTTTATTATTATCATTATTATTACTATTTCAGTTTTTGAATTTCTTTTTTGTGGTTACATGCTGCCTCCCACATCTCATAAAGGCTTGTTATTCACTGGATTTTTAATTGTTGTTGAAATATTTTTTAGCACTGTGATATGGCTGGTCACTTTTTCACTGCATTTAGTGACAGTTATTATATTCCAGTAAGAGAGAGACTCTTCTTGTATAATCAAAATATACATGCACGTTTCAATGAATAATCTTTTGTGAGTTTTTTCATTGACATCTCTCATTTCTCTTTTTCGCCTTGCTCAGTCTCCTCATAGGCAGGATCAAAACATTGCATGGTCAGTCTAATAAAGTTCAGGAGTTAAAATCTAATGTGTGGATATACTTGGGTTTTTTTTTTTTTTGCTTAAGATGTTTCCATGCATCTTTTAGATTGCTGAATGAGTGGAATGAGGTTTCTAATGCTCCATGGTGTCTCTATACAACCTGAAATGCAGACGATGCATCTGCCGTCTCACCCCAATCACTTTTAAAAATTAACAAAATGCCTTCAGCTCTAAATGTCCTGTAATATCATTACATCATTACATGGCTGCTTTGGTGCACATAGTGCAGTGCAGCTGAGTCATCAGCTATAGTTCACTGAGTCACTAAAGACTCCATGTTATCTTGCATGAAGTGGAAGCTCCACAGAGGACCTCTCCTTCCCCCTCGCCTTATTACTTGTTTTAAAGTAAGCAGCTTGGGTCGGTACACCGGTGTGGGCTAATGCATGCAGTTTGTGCAGCTGCGGCACGGGACGGCAGACAGCCGATCATGGTGTGATTTATGACGCTGACCGCTGGCTGCGTGGTGCAGGCTAATGACACATACACTAAAGTCATTGATTTGTATGAATGCCCTCCGCTCTTCATCTATCACAATTTAATGTTGGAGTTTGTAATGCAGAGGTAGAGAAGAGGATGAGGTGGAGGAGGAGAAAGAGGGGGAGGAGGGAAGGGGGACGTAGCATCCCAAGAAGGAGGTGAAGCAGATGAAGAAAGGGGAAGAGGAGGGAAAATCGACATGCAGTTGCCACACGGGCTGGCATAGACGCTGTGGTACAAGAGAAGCAGGTAGGACGGAGGTAAAGTAGACTCTGGGTACCCCAAGGCCCAACGTCCCTCCTCCCCTCCCCTCTTCCTTTCTAAGTCATGAGTCATTTGCTGCTCCTCTAATATCTCCCCCCTTTCCTCTGCTTTATGGAAATGGCTGCGAATTGTGCACAGTGGACACTGTGCTCAATAAAGCAGATAATAGCAACAACAAGGAGCGAAACGCAAGAATTACCTTTAGTCTATGGAGGAGAAAAAGAGAGGGAGGGAGGGGTGGAGGATGAGAAGAGAAAAAAAAAGGATAGGTATGCATGTTAACTGTTTGAGTAACAAAAATATTCTTAGAACTGTCCCGTATGAACTCATACAGACCCACTGTCCGCTCAATGTAGTGAATGCAGACCTTTAAAAATGTATCTAGTAAGAGTAAAAGTTCAGTATGACAGCTGCGCATGATGCAAACACACAAGTGTGCTCACCGCCTTCGAGGCTGATTTTCACTTCACCCTCCTACAGGAAGTAGGGTCTGTGTGTGTGCATGTGTGGAAATGAAGCCAGTTGTAATGTGCAATGCATGTTTCACTGTTTGCTTCCTTCCTCCCTCTCTGTCAACCTCGTGTATCCTGCTCTTATCAAACAGCATGTATGACGGTGAATATTTTAACGCAATATGTGTGCATATGTGTGACTTCATGTCACTTAAAAGAATAAAAGAATATTAGTAAGACAATATTAGTACTGATATTGTTGATATTAATTTCACACTTAAAAGTTTTGGTTCGAATTGTTCACATGTAAAGAGACTTGTGTCGGAGGCTCTGCCGTCAGTCCAATGCGATGGAGTGGAATGGAGTTTAATTCGTGGCGCTCAAATCACTATTCACATTACAAATCACAAAACATGATTTTTTATCCTTATGCATGGTTTTCAGGGGATAAAATTAGCTTCAGAATGTGGAGGTCAATCAGGTGCAAGAGGATCGTTGTAAGATTTATTTATGCGCGAGTTAAATTCAGTCGAGCTCATTGTTCGGACCATGATGTCTTTTCCTCACCACCCCTCTCTGTCTCCCTTTCTTCTCTCTTCACCATAGGCATCTCAGTCTCTCATTTGATGACATGGTGCAGATGGAGCCATGACTCATGGATTACAGCACCCGGTTTAATTACAGAGTATGTAAACAAGCCTGTCAGTTATGCTAATCCGAACCATAGCCGGTTGGGGGAGACAATAACAACAGACGAACAACAGGAAGAGGACTCAGTTGGACACCTGTTTCTCGGACGGACCCGTCTCTCAAACCTTCACACGAACATCATCTAAGCCCATTTGGAATGATTTTTTACCTCCAGTGCTTCCTCGCTCAGGCTGGATCATTTGGAGTGGGAATGTATACAAGCTCTGTTTTCAGAGACTGAGAGTCAAGATAATCATATCTGGAAACGTCACTGATGTTTGTGCTCTGACACGTTCAATTGGTTCCATACTTTAAAAGACATTTTCAAATTATTGCCACAGGTTTTCTTTGGATGGTCCTACTTTGGGTTTATAAGTAAATATGACATGCAAGTGCTTTTCATCTATCTCATGTTTTTACTTCACATTTTTCATATTGCCAAATATGTCATCTGTAGCATAGTCATCTGAAACATAGGGAGCCCCCAAACTTTCCTTTTTTTTCCTCATGGGAGTGTGTTTTCCGCCTCCTACTGAACATGTTCCTTAACCTCCATTCTCCAGATGGAGTTACTTGTACAATGACCAGGACATTTATTCATCCCCAGTTTCCCATCTGCAAACACTGTGCAGCAGAGTTTTTGGAGTGAATGCACATCTGCCAGGAAATGAACTTTTGCAGTGGTGGGTATCTTATGCCTGTTTCATTTGGGACACCCCATGCTGTCAAGTGCTTTTAATTAAAAATAAGAATGAAATAGCAGTGTGTAAGATAGTCTGTGGTTTTAGTGGTAATTTATTTGAGAAATAAAGTTGTATCTGGATTCCTTGTTTTGCAGCAGAAGAAACTTAAAGTGAAAACCCTAATGATGATAAAACCTAGTTCAGCTTTTTATATGATCATGTCATGGAACTCACAGCAATCACTGAAGGTTAGCAAAAGATCATCATCCTGGTTACACACTGAAAAAGTCAAAAGTGACCAGAGCATGTTTAATTTACTAACACTGTATGGACACTTTCCCCCTAACCTTAACCAAAGTGCTGGTCTAAACAGAAATGACTATCCTTTCAAACCATAATTGGGAGAACACATTAGATAGATAGATAGATAGATAGATGTACTTTATTTGTTTCAAACTGGGAAATTCTTATTTATGTAATTCTATATAAATGTAATTTCTAAGAGACAGGGTTGGGAGAGCCTTGTCGCTGGTACGTTTAGATGCTTGTGGGACTGTAGGAAAAATATGATCATAAATCTAAAAATCTTTGGACCGCTTTGGAAAGTAGCAACATGCAATGGGAAATAGGACTCGACACCAACAATAAATAACAGAAGGCTGATGGGCCAACCACAATTTAAAAAATGAAACCACCCAGACCAACACACAATGGGAAATAAAGCCACAAAAACAGGACAATGGGACCCATCAAAAAACAAAAAACAAACAAACAAAAAGAAAAAAAAAAACACAGAATCACTAAAAGGAGAAATTGACATTAAGTTGGTCACAAACACAAACTGCTGCTGCCGAGGCCAGAAGGCGGAAAGACAGTAAGCCAAGTTTCCTGATCCCCCCTTTATTAGTTTTACCTCAATCAGACTGGACCAGATACACCTGAGGGTGAAGAATGCAAGCCAGCACGAGAGTCAAAATCATCTGCATATTAGAACCAGTCAGGGAGCATGTGGCATCAGATAACAGCTTTATTAGGCTTTCACACCAGAAACAAAACAACAGAAGGTAGAATGCAAACCGAAATGCATCATATCAGACTGTGAATGTGAGAACTTATAGATAACATAAATATCTTTCGAAGTGACAGGAATAATTTACAAATGCATTTAATTCTTTGGTACAGCAATGTCCCCCAGAACTTAATTTAGACCATGGTTGATGTGGTGGAAGGGCAGTGGATTCCTCCAAAGGTTTCCTGCTCCTAGAGGAAGTTCCTGTGGTGGAAATGCGGTACTGTGGATTTACAGATGAAAGCATACAACAGATGCACCGACGACATAGTCACAAAAGAACGGATAAAATCTGCACACACAATGTTGCTTTTTCATATGTCTTTGGACTATTTTTCTCAGCAGGTCTTCAGACCACGATGGAAACTCAGACAACAACACGCTGAAGGAACCTTTTAGTTCCTTAAAGAGTAGTTCTTGGAATAAACACACTTGGAAACACAGTTTGACACAATGTGTCAAACTCTTAAATTAATTCTCATTGTAAAATATCTTAAAACATTAAATGCTCAAAAATGTCCACAAAAAAAAATATTTAAAAAAAAAAGTATCACTTAAAAGTATTAAAGTTGCTCATTTGATTAAAACATTCTGTGATTCATTCATGAACCATATGAACATGACTGTACCGTTTGAACCTGGGAGCCTGATCTCGTATCAGCTGGTGTTTGACAAGTGTCAAACATGCTTAATTGGAAAGCCCTTTCATTCTTGATGTTCATTTGCATTCAGTAAAGCATTTACTCATTGCATTTGCTGATGAATAGAAGATTTCCTGAACCATGAAATGAAAGCGTAGCTTTCTTTTCATATTTAAGAATTGACATTGCCATTTGTACAGAAGGAAAGGATGATTTGGAGGTATTGATAGTACAGATAACAAAATCAATAAACGCTTTTTTATTTTAATGCCATCATTCTCCTGCACATGCATGAAGTCTGGCTAAACATCCATTTAAGTAAAACGTAAGGCGTTTAAAAGATGAACAAAAATGCATAGAATAGTAGCAAGAAAAGCAAGAAAAGTTATTATGAAAATAATTTATGATAAAATATGTAAATACTGATATGTGCATTGATATGTTAATTTTTTTCCTTATTAGGGGCATTTTATATTGTGTTCCACAGTATTTTTATGTACAGACAAATAACAACAGAAAAAATACATTTATAAAATCTCTAATTATACTTGTTTGAATCTCGATCAGATAAGACTTGAATCTTGCTGGATAACACTAGGTAACTGTGTGGCACATGGCTTCAAACACAAGGTGTCATAAGTACGTTATAAGCACCCTCTTAAAAAAAACTGTCCATGATGATGATGATGGTCTTATAATCTGCATCAGTGCAGCGTGGTTCAGGTGTACAGTGGAAGTTATGGCCTTAAACGTTCATGTTTGCTCACTTTACACACAGGTGAGGATGCCACTTGATTAAAAAAAAGTAAATCTCTCGCTACTTTTACCAAACACCCACAAACACTAAGGCAAAAAAGAAAAAAAAGAAAAACAATTCCTTTCTTACTTAAAGCTTTTCTCAAGGCGTCAGTCACCCCTCCCCGTCTCCCCGGCACTGTCGGCTCACAGATTTAAGCAGCCCGCTTGATTGCCAGAGCCCTCAAACCTCGTCTGAGAGACGATAACGAGACGTCACAGCTTTACACTCAGGTTTTAGAAGGAGAGGGAACATTTGTCATTTAAGCGTCTCTCCGGTCTGAGCGTCTGTCAGCCGAGGCTCCACTCTAACGGCAAGACGGATCCAATTACCAGCCGTGGACATCTCTAACAAGGTGCCAGGAAAAGGCTGCCTGGACAAACAACGCCCGGGCCCAATAATGAGCGGCCCTCATTTGAGTGATTTGAGTCTCTTTCTCTCTTTCTTTCTCTCTCTCACTTTCATGCATTGAAAACTGCTACAAAATATGCAGTGTTACTTTTGCTCATCTTTTGTTTTTTTTTTCTTTCTTTTCCAAAGTTTGGCTCATACTTTCAAAGGGAATGAGCGAGGGAATTGAAAAGAAATGAAAAGAGGCCAACATGCATATTAGCATTTAACTTCCTACTGTACTTGTGACACACATGCATGCACACACACACACACACACACACACACACACATAGGCATGCAGACAAATACACACAGTGCTCAAACTTTGGAACAGGTGATTATTAATCATTCCAGAGCTAAGCTTGTCAATACAAATGATACCAATAACAGCGCTGCATCTACAACACACAGCAAAGGGAGAGAAACACTTTCACAAGTAGCTCATTTTGCCTCATTCTCTCGCATAGCTAACCAGGCCATGGATTGTCAATGCCGGGGCCAGGATCAATGAGCCAGAGCTCGGTGCGTCCCATCGATTTCCCAACTCCCAGATATCACAGCGACTCTTCATCAACAAAAGCACTTTGTCCTTCCCAAATAATCAGATCGAAGGAGCTCCTCTCCTGAGACAAAGTCACTTCAGTCTCTACAGTGCCACATAACCCCCCCCCCGTTCCCTCCCTCCTCCCTCTCCGTACTCCCCGCCCCCCAGCCCCTCTGGGTAACTGAAGCGTTTTGCTGTCCTCACAGCTTCCTGTGAGTGAGATGCATGCTCAACAAATGACTACGTGCCGAGGACTTGTGTATGAATGTATAATCTGAGCAACATGAGCAGGTACAAATCGATATGCCGTGCAACGATGAGGAAGGAGGGAAGATCTAAAGAAACCTGCCCTGGGTTGTCATAATTGCAAAATATTAGATGTTTTTCTATCCATCTATTTTATACAAAACTACAATACGCTACAAATAGACTGAGCCCATATGTCCTTTTACAAAAGTAAAACATGTCATTAAAAGCAACCAAACTACGTGCGGCACTTTTACTTAGTAAGAAAAAAAACACCACAAAAAAAAACTGGTAAACTTACATTACACTGATAACATAAAATGGTCAACTCTATTTAACAGCCTGTGTCCTGTAAACTCACACATTTTCAATGTTTTGTTCTGATTCTACTGTCACCAAAAATATCACCTGATGCTTTTTTAAAAAAGTGAAAAAACAGCCCTTTATTCAGTTTCTTTTCTTCTTCCCTTGTACTTTGTCTTGGTGACATAGTTTATTGACACCCTGTACCTAATGCCGTCTCTACAAACCTGCACTACAGACAAACTTTTGCTCAAATTCATTTGCCTTCATTTTTAATTCCACTCATGACCCCAGAGTTGTCAATGATAGCAAATATGTTTTGGCTAAATGTATATAAATTGATGAATAGAGCCAAAAGGAGGGGAATAAGATAAACCTTAAAGCTACTGGAGGGGGAAGAATGGAGTTAATAATTGGGTGAATAAGAAGCAACAATAACAGTTTTTATTCTTTTGCTGTAAGAGAATGTATTCAGTATTTAATTTATCTTTATTAAACTAGAATATTACTGTCAGTCACTCAGCGTTATAGTCAGAGAACAATGTCAAAGGGGTAAAGCAACTTTGTTGAAGGCAGTAATTTGCATCCATCAAACCTCCTTGGACAAAGCAAATTTTTAATTCTTCTCTCCTAACCAATGGAAATGCATTATTTCTTGTCAATTTTGGAGATATTAATAGATGGTGCTGCGGTGACCATTCATAAATCTAGTTTAATATTTTAAGAGGGTCTTTGGGCAGGGAAAAAGAAAGGAAAGGAAGAGAGAGTGGAAGGTAGAGGATGGGGGTGGATGGTGGGGGTCGAGCTTAACTCGCTGCCCAATTTGATCAATCGCCACAGTCCTGCCTCTCTACTCAGAAAATTAGAAATGGGAATCTTAAAATCTGGAGCCGTTTATCATCACAGGTAACACTGGGAGCCGGATGAGACTGTGTGTGTGTGTGTGTGTGTGTGGAGGGAATAGGTGCAGATATTTTAGGGGCACGGCATAATCTAAGTTTCTTTCACTGTAGAGACTTATGAGTGTGGAGATATGCTTTATAGACACACATGCACACACACACACACACACACTTCTGTTGGGTGCACGTGGTTTTGCCGAGCAGTAAAGAGCTTTTCAAGTTAGCTGATCAGCATCAGCTACAGTGGTACAAGTCAAAGTTGTTCGCACACATACACAGAAACACACACAGAAACAACACGTTGGCTGTTAGTTAAACTGACACTCATTAGGCACCTATTTTAATAACCTGACTCCCTGCTTGACATGAAACTCTCAGATCCCCTCTAACTCCTAATTGTTTTGATTAGCTGATATAATTGGTATACCTAACTGTGCTGCTGGAGTGATGGTACGCGTGCAAGTTGCATAAAGTCACCAAATCACACAAAAGGAGGGAAGGGTGAGGGCGAATTAAAAAAGATGTGAGACTCGTGGAGAAGAAGCCTTTTTGTAAATGAGATGAAGATATTTGATGGCATGGCTCAAGATGTTATTTAGAGAGGACACTCTTGTGGTTCTAACTAAGGCCGGAGTCAAACCTTTATAATTAGGAGACATGAGAATTTATTGCAGAGCGGTCAGGGTGTTCCTCTAATAGAGGTGTCACATGTGGACTGCTAAACAAGTAGCCTGAAGCTTGCTGCCCATTTGTTAAAAATAAAGTCCTAACTACTTGACGTTAGACGCCCCCAAATTTCATGATGTGTTACAAAATAATGACCAGAGTGCAAGGCTTGCTCTCTTTGTCAAATGAGCCCATGTGTTATGATAAAGTTTTCTTCATACTTTAATGATTTGTTGTGAAGAAAGTGGGAGCCCCTTGTAGTGTATTAGTTTCTTTCTCAAATCAAGGGGAAGAAATGGATAAAAGGATAGACGGGAGCAACAAAGTGGGGACACTCTTCTTACCAGAAAAGAGCATATTAGTCCAAATGCCAGAAACAATCTCAACTTATGTCTTCCAGTCAAGGACATCCAAGATAAAATCCACCTCTGAATTTGTTGTCTCTCAAATCTAGAGGTGGAAGTAGCATGACATTGTTAAAGGAATGGGCTACATTTATATAACACTGTTATATGCAGTGCTTTATAATGTGCCTTCCAGTCACCTGTTCACACCAATGACACACGCTGCCCATCTAACCATCTGGAACAATTTGGGTTTACCTCCATGCTCGCAGAGACTCACGGTGCTGAGTGCACTACAGGACTGTGAGTGACCAGTTCACCAGTTAAAAAGTTAACCCCTGGAGAAGAGCTGGATGAGTGGAAAGAGGAACCAGCATGTGACACAGACATACAACTGGTTAAGATGTATGCGGAGAGACAGGCAGCACCAAAAGGACCAGAGCGTTGGACTTTGTCTCACAGAGCACAGAAGCCGTTCCAACAATGTATGTACTCATGAAGTGTACTTGCAGATTGTGTATCCAAGTTCCAGGAGCCACTGGGTCTGGTAGAAGCTCCATGAAGCTGCTGCCCATGCCAGTGAAGACAGGACCTGTTTCCTGGATTCGTCAACAGATCTACTGCTCTGGCATGGAGGGGGAGGTATGTCACATCCATCAGAGTTGTTTACATCCTGCAAAGGGATAGAGATTTTTTTTTTATTACGAGGTCGGGTCACTTAAGTCTACTTAAACATTGTTGTGGCCTCTGATTTATGTATTGGTTTTTGCATGGGCCATCTCTCCAAACTGGCCAAACCACAGAGAAGGCTCTGTGGACCCACATAATACAACCTTTTGGAAGAAGGGCAACCACAGCTGCAGAGAGGAGGGAAATGAAGGAGGTTGAACTGAGCATCCCAGACAGAAGAAAAGAAAGAAAGTCAAAACCTCCGGTCCAGTGATGCCACATGAAGGCAGTGGCAGACTGTAGAGCTCTGCTGGCCGAGTCAGTCCCTTTGGGACAGTGGTGCTCTGGAGTCTGGTGGCAGTTGTGGTGTACTTTGCTACTGTTTCCTGTTTCTCAGGTCATTCCATGTCAAATCAGATGTTTGTTCTTTATATTTTAGATTTTGTTCAAACTTTATGTACAGTCAAAAGCTTGGACACCCCTTCTCAGTCAATGTTTTTCTTTATTCTTATTATTTTCTACATGGAGGAATAACACTGAAAACATAACTAAGTAATGAGTACAAAAGAACACATTATTATGTAATTATGTAAGAAAAAAGTGTAAACAAAGCTATCGTTCGATTTTTTAAAGTAGTCGTTTGCTTTGACGACAGGTTTGCACACTACTGGCATTCTCTCAATCAGCTTCATGAGGTAGTTAAAGTATTCATATTGTATTGTCTATTATTTACAGTAAATGCATTTATATATTATGGTTTTGCATGAAAAATACTTACATGATTATCAAATTTGTTGCCAATTCATTTACTGCCAGTTGACTAATTGATTAATCGACTCAGCTGTACTTGTAAATACTGCTGGGTCATTTTAATTTAGAACAATACGTCATCTATATGAGCTCTTCATAAGTTTAATTTGAAAAAATAATGAGCAATTATAGCTGTCAGGTAAATTTAGTGACATAAAAAGTACAACGTTGAAGTAAAATACGAGTACCTTGTATTTCTACTTAAAAAACGGTACTTGAGTAAAGGTACTTTGTTACATTCAAAAACTGCTGTTTTAATTTTTATTAGCAGTTACTTAATACATCATTTCTTTCAGGAACGTTGCCATCGACACCCAGTTCATAATACTGTTATTGCAAGGGAATGACACAGGTGTCTTGAGGTGGTCGGGAGGGTCACCTTTTCAGAAAGGAAGGACAATGTCAGCTGAGAACGGGTGCAGCAACAGGTGTAGAACGGATAACATTTTGTGTCTGAAATTTGTTGGCTGGTTGGACTTCCTTGCCTGTTGATGGACCTTGTTTTTAGAGAAAGAGAGAGAGAGAGTTAGAGAGAGAGAGAGAGAGAGGACCTGTTTTAACATAGAACTATTTTATGTGCTATTTAACCTTGAGCTCCTCTGACCCTTTGGGATCCACAGACTATACCTCAATAATACACATTCAGGTTTTTAAATGGTACCCAAGTGCACATCTAAAATGTAGTTTGCCAACAGACAGAGCCTCACGACAATCCCCCCTTCTCTGCCAGTGTTAGCAAAGTCTGTGATTTCCAGGCCGATTTAACTTGTAGATGCGAGAAGACAGGTGGACGGACAGTCCTCAGTGTGTACAATGTCTTGTCTCCTCACCATCTTTGCTCTCCCGGCGGCTTTGATTCGGGCAATTACCAAACGACTGGAGACTGACGCTGACATTTGTCTATCAACGGAGCTGCAACTCACTTCTCTAATTAGCGTCTGTGGAAATGGAAGGAGGAGAGAGCGCGGGTTGGGGAGAGGCAGAAAGGGGGACACCCAGACTGAGATGATCAAGCCGTGAGAGTAGCTCGGTCGGACAATTAAAGACAAGAACTATATCTGAGCGTGATCCTTTTCCCCCCACTAAAAGCTAAAAAAAAAAAAAAAAAATTCACACACACCTCCTCCCACCACACACACACATTATATTTAGCACTGTATTTGCCATGCAGACGGATGTTGGTATTTATTCTAATTTGTTTGTGGCCCAATAAGTGCAGGATTGCGATGCTCTGCTTCCCCAGTGTGAAGATAGATTTCTGGTTCTTTAGCCATTCTCTTCCTCTGAGGGCCTGGAACAAAGCAGCATCTGCACCCAGGAGATAGCCTGGGATAAAATATGTATTAGTTTCCTCCAAAGCCCCCCCCTCGCTCTCTCTCTCTCTCTCTCTCTCTCTCTCTCTCTCTCATACCACTTTGGATGACAAAAAGCAGAGAATGAGAGAGAGAGGAGATGGGAGTTGTGCAGAAGATAGTGTAGATTTGAATCTACTGAATCTACTTACTGGGGGGAATAGCCAGCGTTCGTGCAACAACTGCACACTCGCACATAAACACCACAACAAACAGAAACGCTGCCGCGATTCCCCACTTTTTATTCCCATGCACCGCCTCGTCCTGCCGCGCCACCCCCATATCTGTAAGTAAAACCATTTAGTCGGCTCAAATTTCTTCCCTATTTTCTTCTCTGTCCTGGTTTCCTTTTTCCCGCTTTTGCCTTTTTTCTCCTCGCTCCACTCTCTGTTTTTCTAATTTCTTCTTTTTCCCCCTCTCCTCCTCCAGCTGACAAGCTCTGGGTTTTCAGGAGAAGAAAGCGGGCATTAATTAAGACAGTGCCAGCTGTAATTTTCTTGGGAAGTAAATTTCTGCACAACTAAAGGTTACGGGGACCTTTTCACTGTCAGAATTTACTACAGCCTGTGAATGTTAATGCAGCTAATGAAGACATGCTCTCAGAGTCTGAACTTAAAAAACTACCACTAGGAGGAGAGGGTGAAAGAAGGAGGGAGGGATGGAGGATGGAGGGAGACTGTTGATGCACTGGAAGACAGTGGAAGTCCAGCTGTGTGACAGATTCATTTCTGTGATCATGATTTGCCTCTACTAACAATAAATACTCAAAAAAAGAAAAAATGTCTTATTACTTCATTATTATTCA
This sequence comes from Holacanthus passer, assembly GCA_025331565.1. Lineage (NCBI taxonomy): Eukaryota > Metazoa > Chordata > Actinopteri > Pomacanthidae > Holacanthus > Holacanthus passer. The sequence goes on from JAFREQ010000075.1 coordinate 938,241, forward strand.
ATAGAAATGTAACATGTAAAGTGTTATTATAACATGATTTACATTTTACATGTACTTTACATTTACATTGTGTATTGATTTTAGAAGAGCTAAGAGGCTCAAAATGACAAAATTATTACGTCAATAAGCAGAATTCAAATTGGGGGGTTATATGTGAAACTGTGAAAGAGAAAAGCAGAATAGTTAAATAAGTTTTAGAAAATAGAAATTAGAAATTTGTTTGTTTGTTGCAAGTTAATAAGCATTGCATTTTTTTTTTTCATTTTATTTGTGTGTCTATAAAAATGTCTTTCAGCAGTTGGGTGCAAAAATGAATCCATAACCTTGACCTAGAACAGTGTAGGTGTTTGGCGGGCGTACCGGGTGTTGCAGTTGCCTCTGTTTGCCTTGTTTCAAATCTGGCGTACATGATGAATGAAGGGCTCTAAATGGCTGTGATCTAGATAACAAATCCGGCAGCGGCGGCGGCGGCAGCAGCAGCAGCCAGGTGAACAGGCTTAGAGGCACAACACTGGAATACTGGGAGACGAGCACAGAGGTTGGGGTAGACATGAACGAGAAACTTTAGTTTCACTTGATATTTATCTCGAAGTTGTTTATTGAAAAGTGATCACTTGCCTTTTATTAAATCAATGTATGCTGATCCCTGAACCTTTAGTGCCATGTGTTCAATAATGTGTAGTCTTTCGTCTTTTATAGTATGGATGAAACCCATTCAGGAGAATTGCACCACTGTTGACTGTGGATGTCACACACAGTCTGGTACTAGACCATACTGGATAGCTTTTAATGCAATGACTGCAATATCGTTTCAAAGTCAGGTTTCAAATTATTTTCTCTTTTAGTGCAATAAATGTATTTAAAATTGAAGCTCGACAAGCTGACCCCTAGCATTAAACACCCACAAGCTCCCCATCTAAAATACAATTCTCATATCAGACATTTGCACTAATATTTCAAGGGGAAACATGGTACACATTTGTTGGAACATGATTTATGTCCCATTTTCTACCAAGAGATGGAGACAACACAATTTCTTTAATCATAGCAACAATCGTTTCCTAATCCAGACTTTCAGATGTCGAAACTCAACTCGTCAGGTCAGAACGCAGTTACAAACGGGCTATTTTTTTCAGTAAGGTGAGGATGTGTTGGCCCTCCTTCAGCCATGGCAGGAGGAAAATTTTGATTCAGAAGGAGCTGTTTCAAAAGGCCTTGAGGCCACTCACAAACAAAACACAGCTCTCCCTGATAACCGAAGAAATGAGCAAAAATAATGCAAACAGATAACGCAGTGAGAGAAAAGGAGATAGAGAGCAAGTGAGGGAGAGGTAGATCAATGACAAGGTCAGAAACCGTGCGAGGAGCCGGCGGACCTGGAGAAGTCCTGGAGAAAAGTAATATTTAACCCGAGGCTAGAGAATAATTTCACTTTCCCTCAGATCAGTTTAAAAAATCTCTTGCTGTCAGAGGTTGGCAGATTTATACAAATTAATGGCCTTTAGTTGAAAATCTCCCAGCGCTTGGATTATTAATTGTTAAAGTGCATACATTAAACAAAATGAGCAAAAAGTCATTTTCATAAATTATCTCATACTAAAAAAAAAAACTTTGTAGGTAAAAGGGATTGTTGGCCTGTCTTTTTTACAGGCTGAGTGTGATACTTGAAGAAGTAACAATTATAAATATGTACATGCAATGCAGAGAGGAGGGGAGAAGAGAATGATGTGTAAGAAAAAAAGACAAGAGGTCAAATTAAGAGCAAAGGAGAGGACAGACGAGATGAAAGGACAGGAAGTGAGGAATAAAGAGAGGAGAAGTGATGAAGTTATAGTTTAAAGCTGATCTCATTTTCTGAGCTTCTTGTGTGATACAGCAACAGAATCGGAGGAGAGTGAGAAGCAGGTATAGTTGTGTTGCCCGGTCCTGACAGGTCTGGGAACTCTATCCTGGCTGTTGTCCTTGCAGAGGTTTTAATTATGGACTGAGTGTGCTCCAATAGAGCAGACAGAGCCCAACATGCATACACACCTTTGGCTACCTCAATGGACACAATACCAAGACAGGCCCTCAGTTCTGTGCAGTTATAAGAGTCTGTTTCATCTGCCACTGAAAAAGAAAATAAAGATATTAAACAATTATAAACTATAAAACAATGCAGTGAAAGTTATCTGGAGATCACACACAATATAAAGTCAGAATCAAAGCCAATCACACAAGTCAAAGCAATCCACATACCATCATAATGATTAATCACAAATAATGTATATAATTTCATGTGTAAATAGAAGGTTGCAAACTATTTTTTAGTTTTATTAGCTTTTAGTTTTTAAACCAAACAACAGAGAGATGAACAGTTTTTACACACCATGTAGTGTGCACACACACTCACACACACAACGTTATGCTGCGAGGCAACATGGTGGTTGTTGATGTCCCTCTCTGTTGTTGCTGCACTCGCCTGTCTGAACGTTCTGTTCTGTGAACCTTGTGCACTATGAAGTCCTCTTTTCAAACATGTTAAGAGCTGCAATTGTGACGGAAATTGTCAGCAGCAGTAGAAAGACCTCACACACCTCACTGAAGGAAGAAGTTCTATAGCAGTGCATTTAGCAATTTGCTAGGCCCAGCATGCATCTGCTGGTCAAGCAACATCTTGGGTGTGTTTGATTTGGGTTACTTAACGTGCTCGCAGGGTGGTGCATTTAAGTCAGTAAATAAGGTAGATGCAGACTTTTTTTAAGCTGTAATGACGTCATCCTTGATGTTGTGCATTGTTCACAAACTGACTACCCCCGAGACCCCTGACACAATGAACATACATAGTGTACATGTATGTCCTCCAGAGTGTCTCCACAGAGCCCTCTGGAGCTCTCCCTCCTGCAGTCATAGACAAACCAACAGCTTCAGACAGAGAGGTGAACAGACTGACCAGGAGCTTCTTCTCCCCTGCAGCTGCTGATTTTTCACCTCTCTCTTCCATTCTCACACAGTTTATAAGGACTTTTTAATGTGACTTGTTTTAACTCTGCAACGGATGTGACTTGAAATGTAACAAAGTACAATATTTGTGATACAAAGTACTTAAGTGAGGGCAAAATTACTGATTTTTTGTTTCAAAAAGTACTCAAAAAAGTACAAGAACACAGAAAGCTGTTGTGAGATTTGTACTGTAGGAGCTGATAGGCAGATTTAGTTTTCTTGCAGACAGAGAAAAACAGCTTGTCTGTTTTACTCCATTTCCAGTCTATATGTTAACCTGAGCTAAGCAGCTGCCAGATGTAGCCATATTTTTTTCTGTACAGATAGAAGAGTGGTATCAATCTTTCCATTTAACTCTCACAAGAAAGCAAATAGGAGTAGCTCCAAACATGTGGAACTATTCCTTTAAAATGCAAGCCTTCACATACTTTGGCTTATGAAATGTGTGTTATCATTTTCATTTCCCATTGATAATGACAAACACAAGTGCATTGTGATTTGCTAAAGCTTGCTAAAGCTAAAGCTAAAGCACTGCACTGTGTGTGGTAAATATACTTTTCAAAAGTTTATATTTTGGTTGTCTTTTCATGTCAAAGACTCTTGTGGAACCACTGAGGTAGCTTCATGTAGTGATTGCACAGAAACTTTACCATTTTTATCATATCATCAAGTTGTTTTGGTTCAGTTCATACTTTTCACAAAGAATGTTTGTCTTCTTTTGCATAGTATTTTTTTTTTCCTCTATTTTTCCTTATTTCCCAATTTCTGCTCAGAAATACTCTCTCATAGTCCCACACACACACACACACACACACACACACTCACACTGGGCTGAGTGATGGGTACTTGAGGTGTCACTGGTCCTACTGGCGGGGATATAGAGAGAGAGAGAGAGAGGGAGGCAGAGAGCAGGATGAGATGTTATTTCCTAAATTTGGCCCCTAGGACAAAGGAGAGGCCTGTTTGATATTCATCTATCCGCCAGTGGCAGACTGGCGGGGGAGCCTGTGAAAATCTATTCACTATGATAATGAACAAATTGTCATACATTGGGCTCTGTCTCCCCTTGACAGTGATAGTTATCAAAGAGAGAGATCGAGGCAAAGGCCGAGTGTGTGTGTGTGTGTGTGTGTATGTGTATGTGTGTGTGCCTCCCAGATTGTCTCCGTTCCAGAGCAGTGGCTGTCATTAGAAAGACAAGCCTCCTGGCAGGAAGCTCCTGTCATGTCACAGCCTCACACTTAAACGCTGTCATACCTGATTGATACATACAGCGCTGCTATTTGTGTGTGTGTGTGTGTGTGTGTGTGTGTGTGTGTGTGTGCGCGTACGTGTCTAAACAGTACCCCAGATGAATGTTTTTATCACTACATTTAATTGTAGGGCCATTTTCCACTACCTGCAGTATTTTATCATATTTTTTCTCTATCATTCATTTCAGGATCGATTCATAGAATGTTGTTTTCATAAAGAAAGACTGCAGAAGAAAATTTCCCTTTAAGTCATAAATTTCGATTTGTTCTGCCCTACAAGGGTAAATGATATAAGGTATTGGTTGGGAGTTTAAAAGGTCAAAGGTCGAGGCTGCATACTTGTATCTTTTATTCCCCCATTTCAGATCATGATACTGTATCTGTCTAACATTGGGAGCACTTTACAAACACACTGCATTATGATAGTAATTCTGATCTAGCATAAGATTAGGTCATGTGATGTAAGCGGACAAAATGTTTGTGTAAACTTTCTGGTACAACTCTTATTCTTACTTGGCATATTAGATGTTCCATACTGTTCTGATGTGATGTCAAGAATAGATGCTCAGTACACTACTGTGATGTCACTCATTTTCTGTTGCCATCAAAAGTGTGTCAGCTGTTATGTAATTTGCATGCAATTAGCATAGAGATGCCCATAGGGCTTGGAGTCACCCAAAGTGAAAAGCCGAACATGTCGGTTAATCGGATCACGGCTCACGTTCAGTGTCGAGACGGATGTATTCACTGGAGGGATTCTTTAATTGGACAGGGCGCACCGTGCATGGTTGTACCTGAGGACAGTTTGTGTAATTTACATATGTGCTTTATATGGTTTTGTACATTTGAGCCTAGATTTTGTGAACTGGTTTCACTAAAAAACTAGGCAAATCCTCCACGTATAAATCATGTCAGTACTTTGAGTTTGTATTTCAGAAGCTTCATCACTTTATGCTTGATTGCTGAGCCATGAGCTGGTATTACAGAAGTAGCCAAAGTCACTACAGTGAAATTGAATCAATTAGAATACGAAAGCTCAAACATTCATCCTGTTGGTCCACACATATAAAGTCAGTCTTCACTCACTGAAGCAGTCCTTCATGACCTTGCAATTGCAGAAGTATAAATGTTTTATTATCACTGGCTGGTGCAGGCAAGATGACTACTGGGACTTTCTGCAGGAGTTCTTGAAGAGAGTATTTGTTTTCTCCTAGGAGGACATGCTGTACATGAAGGGACTCCTGAAATCCAGAGAACAGAGCAGGTAGAAGACAAAAGTGGAGCACACCCAGCACTCAGAATTTCTTTTTAACACAGCTCATCGATGAATTTCAAAGTATTAACAATCAGCTAAAAGAAAGCAGCACTTACAGGTATTAATTTATACTCAGAGAGTATTCAAATGTGTAACTGTTGACAGTGGTGGAATGTAACTAAGTACATTTACTCAAACACAATATTAAAGCACACATATAGTGTACTTGAGTATTTTCTTTTCATGCACCTTTATACGTCAGGGTTGGGTACTGAAGTTGGCACTTTTAAGGATACAGACTGAATTACTTCAGTACTGCAGAGTACCAATTCATGTTAAATAAATCTGTGCCAAATTTTGGTACTTGAGAGCACATCTGGGTGAGAGAGTAAAATCATGACAAGAGAGACAGTGAGTCACCCCTTCAGCTTCAGCTCCGAGTGCTCACAAGTGTGGTCACAACTTTTCAAAACCTTTTCTTAAGTGACTTTGTCAATGCAGGATTTTAGTTATCTGCAATATTCTGCAAAATCCAGGATTACATTCAATGCCAACATTTTGAAAATCTTGTACAATGTCAGAGTGTGTATCATTCCAAAGTGTGTATTAGATCCCCCGGTGTGTCTCGTTTGTCCTGTTTTTCCTCGCCTAGACTCGACAACAACATGTTTCAAGTTAGCAATAGGCTAATACATGTAACATTTGGTTAGAGGTAATGGTTTCGGTTATAATGAGTATGTTAGCTACGTACATTAGGTAAGTTACATATGCATGTAACTTTAATTTATGTATATGTTAAAAAAAGGCAGCATTGACTTTTCATTTCACATGAGACACAAATCCTGGTCCTGTGAACTCTTCATACTGTGTTTGGCCTTTGCTCCTGTCATTATTGACCCCTGCTGGTACCACACCTTCAGACATACATGTATTTTCCATATCAGATTGGTGGGTCTGTTACATGTTTTGGCATGATACTGGGCTGTGTTGAAAAAAAAAAAACAATTGATATTGATTGTCTGTATCGACTTTCCCCACATGAAAGTCAGAGTCCCAGTCAGAGTGTAAAGTATTATATGTAGTACAGAGGAAGTATAAACACTGAATGGATGGATCTGTAGGTCAGTACCATCCATTCAGATATTAGAGCTCTTCACATTAGATGCCCACCATGATGCCCTTGAAAGTGGAAAGCCGTCCTAAGTGGGTATGCTCCAGAGAGCGTGTAGTGAATTACCCTGAGGAAATCGTAAAAAAACAACAGTAATAAAGGCGAGGCTGTAGGTGAGTCTCCGAACGCTTCGCCTCATGCTGTACATAAATCATCCTAATGTCTGACTTAAAAACTCTGCATTCTTAAATAGGGAGGTGGGGGTATAATGTACACAATAATACAAACATGTTTTATACATGTAAGCCCTTGTATTCAAACGGGGATGCACGTGTGAATTCTTGAGTGTTAGTATTTTAGAAATGTTTGTATCCCACTTCGATGTCTTCAGCCCAGCGGAAACACTCATCACTTCTGCTGGAGTCAAAGGGACAAACGCCACACCTGCGCTGCATTTGCTTCTACTGGTATGAATCTTGGCTTAAATGGCGTGGCAGGGACACTCAGACACACACACACACACCTGTCACGACCTGTAATTTATTGTTTAGTCTGTAATGTATACATTCTAGAGATGTCTCTTAAAGTGTCATCTTTTTACATTTTTTTTTTTACTTTTATTCACCTCAGGCAGAACTTATACATTTTAAACATGTGGAAACCAAAATAAATGAGTGAATGAAAGCTAAAGGAATGTAAATGCTTTCACGCAGGACACCAGGGTTTGCTGAATGGCGGTATGACTATGAAAATGGTGTGAATCATGTGTATGTTATGTAAAGGTCAGATTATGCTCAAAACAAAAGACCACGTAGGCAAAGTGTTTAAAGCTGCTCGATATGGCCTCTATGGCAGATATCTCTGTCATAGAGAGGCATTACTGTTTGGATGACAGCACACACTTTCTGACAATCCTTCCATAGTTGTGTCATTAGGCCATCAGAACCCCCCCCCCCCCCAGAATCCTTTCACTTTTCTGTTGACTTTGTCCATTGGTTGTATATCAAAAGTAGCAATTATGAAATTAGGAAAACTGAATATTTAAACATGTGTTGCCCAGCCAGCAAACTTCTTGTAGAGGAGAGGATTATTCACTTGAAAACAAGCACACTTTAACAGACAAACGACAAGAGAAACAAACGCTCCCAGCAGTTTCCACTCCACCTGCCTAGCAAGGCCCACTGATGGAAAGCAGCAGTGGGTGGGAGGGTGGATGAGGCGGGGGGGTCACTGATATACATGCCGTGCCCTTAAGGAGATGACGGCCCCTGTCACAAGGCAGAGGGCCCTGCGACATGCCGGGATATAAATCTACACAGGAGATAAAGAAAGTACATGATGAATTAAGCCGGTGCATATAAATTCTTAAGAGCCTCCATTTTAATGCCGGTCATTATTCAACAAATTTTTCTAAGAAATGCCACATGGGCAGGAACAAGTAATTAGGGGGAGAAAAGTGAAACTGTCACCCGTAATGGTTTACTCCGCCGCCTCACCTTATCAGGGGAAGAAGAGAAAGAGGGAGATAGAGAGAGAGAGGGAGAGAGAGAGAGCTCCATGGGGCCATGCTGTAGCTACCAAACTGCCATTAGGCCAATTCTGAAGACTAAGTGTTCAGGAGCTGCAAATCTACCCACAGTTTCAGTCCTGCATTCAAAGCATTGTTAAAGGGAATGTTGTTTTCCTTACCTCAGTCTCTCCCTCTCTCCTTCTTCCCTCTCTCTCAAATCGGCCAAGGCCTCAATAAATCTGTGGTCACGGGGGATATTGTTAGTGTTGGCCAAAGTACTATTAAAATGAAGGTAAATTTATGGATGACACTTTGTAACAATTAATCAAGAAATGTTGATTAATAAAGTTGGTCGGTTATCCTCCTGAAACCGAGGGAGGCTTCGCCACATTGTCAGGCTGATCATTTTATTCATTATTTTTGATTAATGTACCCAGATACCCTGACTCTAAGAGAAGAGGAAAAGAGGAAAAGAGGGGGGGTGTGAGGGGGGCACTTATCCTCTATGCAAAATCATAAATAGTGAATGAGTGTGTATACGGGTATAACCTTGGCCGTGGCAAAGGGATTTGAGGGGAGGGTGGGTAGGATGGGAGGAGAAGGGGAGTGAATGTGCGCATTCAGCAAAATAAACTGCAAGTGGGGATTAAGGAAACAAAATGGGTGGGGGGGGGCAGTTTGATGAACATCACCTCTCTGGACCTGTCCGTCTTCGCTGGACGCCCATGATTAATTAGTTTGTTTAGATACTCAATTAGCCCAGCCATGCAGAGAAAGGCATGGAAAGAGCGTGTGTGTGTGTGTGTGTGTGTGTGTGTGTGTGTGTGTGTGAGAGAGAGAGAGAGGATGGAGAGATGAAGGGTCAGGGAAGGGGGATGGGGGGGCACTAAATGAAACTGAGGAAAAAGATACAGCGAGAGGAGGGGAGAGGAGGGAGAGATGGAAAACTGAGATTTGAGAGAGAAAATCGCAGAAAAGTGTGTGGATTACTTAATTGTGCTTCAAACACTTGATACAGATAATTTTCTCACATGTAGATCTGATGATGGTGCTGTCAAAATTCTATATCAACAGTTTTCAAACTTTTTCACACCAAGGACCCCCAAAATGCTGCACTGCCTTGTCCGCTGTTACATCAAGGAAACATGAAGTATTATAACACAAACCAGTTTTTCCTCATCTTGTGTTAGTTTCATTCAAATCAAACAATTTTTGTTTAAATTCTGTTTCCACACCAAGTCCAAATATATGATTGAGATATTCACTTGAAACCAAGCAGATACAGTCGTTGTGTTATGTCGTTTCTAATGAAATTAAAGTTAGTTCAAACTCTTGGAATAAAAGCTCAACCCAAAAAAATATTTAATCCACTTTAGGATCAGTTACCATGATCAAGGCGTAAGAACATTGTTTTACCAGTCACTACTATCCAGCAGCTTATAGTGAAAGATCTCTGTCAGTCTACTTTTGAAATCGTCTTAAAGGAACTTCACCCTGGACATTTAATGGACATCATGTGCCTCTTCATGCCTGAGTGCAATTAAATGTTGAGACATATCAGACAAATAAATGTATCCTAAATCATGCTCCAAATAAGCTGTTAGAAAAGCTGTGAGATTCTCCTTCAGCTTGTATATAGTACGGCTTATAATTGCCACTCTTAATAGAAAGAGTGCTGTGTGAGGGCCAGACTTCAAAACACCCATCTAATTACACAGAGTGTCGAAAAGCCTGTGATTTGACAAAAGGTTTGCTATATTTACAACATTCTGGACCTTTTGGAGTTTATTATCAAGCGGTTTAACCATAAGTGTCTCTGACTGCAGCATAAATTCGGTGGCAACTACAGTATACTGGCAGCTTTCTCTCTGATAAGAACGATCGCCAGGCACCATTGCAGAGGCAGCCTACTGTGTGATGTGTGCCACTGACAGGTCAACTGCAACTGAGTCTATGAGCTCATCTAAAATTCAATGTCCTATCCAGTGGCCATGAAGTGCTTTAGCAAACCTTTCCCCATCCTATTCTTGTTAAGATTTTTGTATAAACAAGTCATTGTGCAGCATCTGTGCTGTGTGTGCACTTGCAAAGGAAACGATGGCTGCTTTGCACTTGTTCTAAAAGTTTAAATGATATGCATATCTGGTACTGTAGCACCTTTATGCTTTTACCAGCATCTTGGCAGAAGACATGTTAAAGGTCTTCACCAACACTGTGGTCTCTCTGCACGATGGATGATATGCAAAAAGATGCCCTCGAGGTTAATATAGCAGTGGTCACTCAAGCTGCAGGTTAAAAGGACCTTTGATAGATAGTGCAACATTTGCAACAGGCAGACAAGTAAAAATCCAGCAGACAAAAAGAACCAGCAGCATCAGCGACAAGAAATCATCAACATGACAGGTGAGCTGACAACATGTGATAAAAAGCTCAGTAAAACACAGAGTCAAATTCTTCCCACAGTTTGTTTTTTCTGTCTAGAGATGTTAGCAGATGGTGGAAGAAAAGAATTAGAATTACACAATGCTTTATCAACAACTGTGGACACAATCGACATGCAATCCCTTTCACTGACAAACGGAGATTAGTCTAAACGTCCTTTAAAATTCCACCCTTGGTGCCAAAAACTTGGACGAGCATCACTCCCAGTTTTGTTATGGTGCTAATATACAAGGATTTTTTAAATTGCTGCAGTCTGTGAAACAAACTAAAACAACATATTCTGTGCCACTACTTCCTGAGAGACGACTTGAGTACTATATAGTCAGAAGCAACCAAAAAGATATCGACAGGATATGAAGTATTTATTTTTAAGTGTGTAACATTTTTGGAAGTTGTGCATGATTTGTGCTGTATACGCATGTTTAAATTTCTACATGTGTGTGTGTGTGACAGAGAGAGATATGCTGTCTGAGTGCATCATACTGTCCTGTGAGCGCCGCCACTGAGGCACTTCTGACTCTAAAACTGGACATTAATTATGAACACTCCTATTTCCCTGATCAACACAAGCTGCTACATATACAAACACCCTTCTCACACGTGCATGTGCGCTTCAGCTGATATCATTTGACAAAGACTGATATTAATATTTATTTGAATCGGTGCTGTAAAAATAAACGTAAAAATCTTTTCGATCACGTGAAATCCAACCTTACATGCTTCCTATCATATCAGAAAGGCTAAAACTGATGAATGCCGGTCAAACAGTCCATGTGTACGCCCATATCCTCACACGGTCAAGCATGTGTTCAGTCGGGAGCAGTGTGGTGCCAAGAAGCCCTCTTTTTCACTTTGTCACATCAAATTTGCTAAAACAACTGTGAAAACACAACTGTTCTCTCTGACTGTCTCTTCTCCTTTGTTCTCTGCTCTGCTCCCCTCCCATCCACTCTCTGCAAGCTGGGACAAATGGCTGCTCTGGGACAGTGTGTGCATGTGTGTGAGAGTGTGTGTTTGTGTGTGTGTGCGTGCGTGTGTGTGTGTGGGGGGGGGGGGTCTCTTTGTGTTACGTGTGATAAACTGCTGTGACAGCAGAAATGTTTGTGTGACAAGCGCTCCACGGTTGGAGTCCATTAGCTCCCTCTTTTGAGTCTCCTTGGCGGGTTATCACTCTAACACGCACACACATACACACACACACATACACACACAAATAAATGCATATACTTAAACACTCACACACACGTATACACTGCACAAACAAGACAGCTTGCTACCACTCTTGTGTCCTAGCAACATGTGTCTCAGGGCATCACTCACACAGTGTGTGTGTTTGTGTGTGTGTGTTTCCTACATATTTGTTCGAATGGTTGGACTTGAATGTGAACAATGTGCCAAATAGTCTTAATATACACCACCTGTCAAGTATATAATCCAAATCTTATGCATTGTATTTAGTACGTAAAGGTTACACTGTGCTCACAAGTAGTTATGCACCATTTCAAGTGCATTATAAGCACAATGTGAGCAATGCTAGTTGTTATCACAATCTGGTATAATAAACCCAACGCAAAAAAAAAAAAAAAAAAAAAAAAAAAAAAAGTTAAGTGTTTGTAATGCACCACAATATGTTGTGGATCTGAAGCCTCATACTCTTTATATTGCAAATGTAGCAAAAACAATAATGACCACAATACATTATGTATATTCCAGCCTTGAACGAAGGAGGAAAATAATATTGTGATTGATAGTGACAACTGTACTACAGTATGATTTACAATAGACTGTATATGTGCTCTTGATTGCATGTTCTATTTACTGAAGTTATTAAAAACCCTTCCACAGTAATATGGACTACTCCAATCACCTATGAATTATTTGGTGTAATAACAATGCTTTATGGCCATTTCACCTTCATTAAATATGCAAGCCCAGTTTGTGGCAAAGGGAAAAGTCATCACTTCAATACTTTAGGAGTTTGGATTCTTCACTTCATGACTTGACCATTGTTCCTGCACCGACTGTCTGACTTTGTCAGGGAAGTCTAGCCATGTTTAAAATGATTCCCTGTTTACTACCCCGACACCCTATAAAAGGTATCATGAAATGTATGTACTGCATATAGTGTTGCCATAGTGGTTAAGGATGCAGAGCACATAACTGCAACGTCCTGGTTCCATTCTCTTCCACAGTGGGTCAGAACAGCCAGTGTCCCCTGCATGTGCACCACTTAAAGGCAAATGACACTTACCAATGATGCTACAATAATATTTGTTAACGTAATCTTTTGAGTGTTCATTTTGTAGGCAATAGTGAATGGTTAACAATTGAGAGATTTTTTAGTTAAACTAGCAGTGACCAGATGCTATGTCTGGGTCTTACATGTTCTCCCCTGGTGCAGGATCAGTGCAATATGAGTCCGCCTCTGAGACCCAGTTCCCCCCTCCACCCCAATCCTCTCCATGGCTCTGCAGTGTTCGGTGCAAATCGCTCCATTTCCGGAGCCCAAATTCCCATTGGACCAGTGCCGCTGTCTGGCGTTTAGCCTGTTTTGCTTTTCAAATGGGCCTAACCTTGAGGGACTAATTTGACCCCCTGACCACCACCACCACAACCCCATAACCCCCCAATTCATGCACATGTGCACAAACGCACGCAGATACACACTTTTCCAAACCAAGTGGATTGAATAATTGATGCCTATCGTTCTGATGCATTTGTTAAGCTACACAAGTCAGACAGGGACTGTCAGAATCTGTGTGTGTGTGTACGCCTGTCTCTACTGGTCTCCGTGTGTGTATGTGTGTGCGTAATATTCAGTACGTCTTCCAAAATCCCCCACTCCCCCATCATCACAGAAAACATGTACTGTCCCCTCCGACATTCATCATAAACTCCATATGTTGTTTTTTCCCCCTCTGTCTCTCTCGTTTCATTCTCCCAGAGACCCAGAACTGACAAACACACAAACCGTTTCTGATGTGAAACAGTGGACCAGACGAGCTTTTAGACCTCTCACACTGACAGTTGAGGGAATAGAGTGTGGAAGGCTGTGGGAGGGCCATGCAAGTTTAAACACAATAAGAGAGGGGAGAATAGTTTGTTTTTTTTATAAAAAAAAAAAAGGGGGGAGAGAGATGTTGACAGATGAAACAGGGAAAAAAGGCAGAGAGGAGCCAGAGAGGCATTGAATTCACTTTGTGTATATCCAAGTCAAATGTCTCAACTATTTTGCCTCTGTGGTGGCAAAACTGTGTTTGTGGCATGGCACGATGTCTTTTGTGTCGTGTTTGAGGGAGAAGACTGTCACAACAAAAAGGGATATCAGCCTTTAAAAGACACGGGCAAGACCAAGGACGTGGCAGCAAGTTATTCAAAATTTGGTTTTACCCTTGAAACACACACCATTTACCATTTAAAAGTTTTCATTTAAATTGAGTTCATATTAATGTCAAGTTAAGTGATTATTTATTTAACATTGCTACTGGTTTTGTTTGGTGTGAAGCAGTAGAAAATGCAGAAAATACCACTGCTCCGTCCTCGCAAGCAGCTGCTGAAAATGACAACAGAAAGACAACAAGAGGGGAAGGCAATAACAAACATTCATCAAAACTACAGGGAGGATGAGGCTATTCATTCTAGAGGCAGGGAAGAGAAATATCATCAATATTTGACATTGTTTTATGGAGAAGCCACTTGATTTCGTCCCGGGTCCTGTGCGGGTGACCAGCAGCAATCAATTACCATTGACAAGATTTGTGTACATGGAAGGCCTTCGCACTTTGTTTCGCTCTGCCCTGCCTCTGTGAAGTTGCCTCCTCAGAGATCACAAACCAAGTCTTTAGTGAGTGTTCCATCTTCCCTTTGACTGCTTGGCATCATTACTCTGAGCCTGCCAGTATAAAGAGAATATTGGACTAATTATGTGGCGTGGTAGTGAAATTCAAAATGCTGCTACAGTTCTGTGTTCATAGCACTGTGATGTTGAACAGACTAATATGAAAGTTGACTACAAATTTGAGGTCTTTGTAAATTGTAGTGCTGGAATGAAAGTTTAATTATCATGCATTAATGCTACCTAAATTTTGTGGAAACAGAACCTAAATACAAACTGTAGGTGCAGACATGGTAGGAGATACAGACTGCTGACAAATTAAAGGAAAAAGCTAAATGCAGAGTCTCAGTGAGGTGTTTGGCCACCACGTGTCACCAGACCAGCTTCAATGCACCTTGGCATTGGATCTACACGTCTCTGGACCTCTGCTGGAGGGATGGAATGTTCCAAAAGCTATTCCCTCGTGTTGTATTTTGATGATGATGGTGAACAGCGTCATTCCAAAATCTCCCATAGGTGTTCCACTGGGTTGAGATCATAGGTTTAGATCTGGTGACTGTGATACTCATCAAACCAATCAGTGCCCCCTGCACTATGGATGGGGCATTGTCATCCTGGAACTCCCATCAGGAGAGAAATGTTTCATCATAGGATAAAGGCAATCACTTCAACAACTTTGGATTGATGTGCAGTGATTCTTCCCTCTAATGGGACAACTAAACCCAAACCAGTGCACCAAAGCACAACAGAGTCACCAGATCTCTTCACCGTCGGGGTCAAGCATTCAGGCCTGTACCGGTCTCTTGGTGTTTGCTACACAGGCACTCGCCCACTTATTGAGAATATGATTACTTTTTTTTCTACATCTCTGTAGACCATTGCCTGGTTTTTGCACGACTATACTCTCAAATGTGCATTCATCTCTGTAATGAGGGCTTTATGCACTGCAGCTGTACTATAATATCCCTCTCTATGTAATTGTTGAAGCACTGTTCTTGCTGACACAGTCTGATCACATCCTGCATTGACAATCTCAGTCACCTGAGGAAGAGCTGCTCTTCTGTTTCTCCTTCCATATAACACTAATATAATATATAAAGTACACAAATCGACCACAATTTCCGATTGTTTACTGATGTCTTTCTCATAGATCTAAATGCAGATGTCACTTTAGTCGGTGTTCCTATTGAAACACTATCCAGCTGAGCATCTTTGTGACTGAGGCTCCTGCCATCCATGCCCCAACGATGAACCCTCTTTCAAAGTCACATCTTTTCCTCTTGTCATCTTGATACACAATCAGAATCAATTGGGCCTGCTCAGCATTTTTAGACATGTGACAGAGCATGACTGGATGTTAATTGCTTAACTGTACCATGCAGTGCATTCATCATATTCCTCCACTCATTTATTCAGGTTTTTCCTTTGACACCCAAGTTGTAGCCATTTGCTTATAATGTAGTAAAAACTTATTGTTTCTTCTTAGTTATACATTTCATGATGTTGCTCATGCAATTACTGGACAAACATTTGCCATGAGGGACCACAATGCTATCATGTACCCAAAAGTCCCATCACCTGTACATATGTTTGCTAATGCATCCCTCGCTAGACAACAACACTAGACACTAAACTAGATACTAGACAGAAAAATTATGCTAAACCCACCATCTGACTCCATCTGCATTATTTTCCGGGTTTTTCAAATGGAATCTCCTACTCGGGTGTTAGCTTACCCTCTCAGGGGTTATATATGTAGCAAAGTCATCATGCAGAAATCCATGTCAGGTCATGTGGGAAAATGTTTTTAGAAGAGCTCAGGAAAATAGCATTTTTACGCTAATACATGCAACCAAAATTTAATTGTTTGAATTTGAACACATAAACGACACTACTGGGAAGCTACAGAAGGACATAAAAATGAATGATAATAATAATAATAAACTATAGTGAAAGTATGGTTAAGATTAGGCACTTGAGTAAGGTTGGGAAAAGATTGTGGTTATGGTTAAAAAAAAAAGGAAGAAGAAACGTTTAATGACGAGTCTGTGACGAGACACCAAGTCCAACCTTTTTCATAAAAGCTGAAAGTGCTACATTTTTGTAATATTCCCACTTTCACATTTTCTGCATTGACACTGATTATTGTCATTGGACATATACCATGAGGTGTTAAATCTCCCTTAACTCTCAAAGATACTGGGCTGTCAAATGTCATGACTATACTCCATTGTAATTGCTATAGTTAAATGGCAAGAGAAAACAGATATTTACATTTGTAGGTGAAGTTTTAAGCTGCAGCACTGTTCCCTCACAATGAAGCCCATTGCTGGCCACACCACGCAACATTCAGAGGCAGCACATGGCTGCAGCCATCCCCTGTCGGTCAGTGCAGTGCAGAGAGAGTTAGATGCTTGGAATGAGAAGAAAACAGGAAATGAAAAAAAGAGAAAGAAATGAAAATAAAATACAAAATAAATACATGATGTAAAAATAGTGTCAGGTCAGGATTCAGTGTGACTGTCTATAATATTTCATCATTTGGACACTGTTGAATGTTTGACTATCTGAATCAGTTTCATATCAGTAGTTCTAACAGGTCGGCTTTCTCTGCTCCTCAGGGTAATACAGTATTACTGTAGCATTGGCTTTAACATCCTTGAATTATCAAATGGTTAAGGCTCCTGTCAGGACAGATTAGAAAGTGTCGGATAAATTTTCACCATCATGTATACTAATGCAACACCTATGACCTGCATCAGCTAATCAAGGGAATGATCTTCAACCATGAAAGCTTAAATGCTTGTTTTCAGTCAGCTTGAAATACAGTGAGGTTTTTTGGGTTTTTTTTTACAATTGCTAACTCATATTTCTCTACTGATACTGTACTATAATACATTATACTTCCATACTACTACTCTTCACATAGTGAGCACAACACAAGTCAATGCAGACTAAACTGTGGATCACTTTTCATCACTTCACTCCATTAAAAAAAAATACTAAAAATAAAATAAATATAAAATGTGTACATTCTTATGAACATTCCTGGATGATCTCTATCAAAGACTTGTGCCCAGTTGAGGAAAGGGAGCAAGTGAGGTGGAATTTGTAACTGTATGGGACGATGTGGCTTTTTCACCATTCTCTTCCTCTTATCCTCTTATCTTCCTCTAATCTTCCTCTAATCATTATTACTTATTATGTATTAGTGTGTGTGAGAGAGAGAAAGAGAAAGAGAGAGAGAGAGAGAGGGAGAGAGAAATATGTAATTGTAATTAGGTAATTGTAATGTGCACAAAGACATATTAGTAATTAAGTAAGGCCTTATTAATGGAGATTGCTAAAGGTAGGGAGTGGTATTCAATTACACAAAACTGGACAGGACTATACGACCGACTGGAAAATTTGAAACATACATGTATGTCGTGTTTCAGATTTGCTGAAATGGTCCTGTGCCCAGTTTGTACTTGCAACATATTCCATTGAAAAAATGAAGCCATTTGAGCCACAGTTTGATGAAAAAGCTGATAAAAACAAAAAAAGCACTTGAGCCACCTAATGTTTCATTATTTTCCATCCTTAATATGCAAAATCATGCAGCAGTACACTCCAAAATCTAATCACATCATCTACTCCATAGGGACACCTGTAGTTTAGATACGGTGTTGCATGTATCGTTCCTCACTTTTTTTTTTTGTTCTTTTTGTGATAGACATGAAACACAGACTACAATAACACTGCAATCAAAGGACATTTTGAACATCAATATTTTGTTTCAAACAAGTGATCTCACTTCCTCTGTGAACATTGCTTTTATACTTCTTTTAAAGGCAGTACTTTTTTTAGAGGCAGTTGGACAAACCGATACCAGAAAAACAAAATGAGCCTTCAACTGCAGAGCTTTGTGGATTATGCCGCACTTAAAGCTTGCACATTTATCGTCAGCGTGTTGACTGTGACCCACAGTAATACTAGATGTATAGAGAATATTTTTGCATTGCCACATAACTCACTCATAATGGCTGTGTGAATGGCCGGTCACTTTAGACTGTTGAGGCTGTAGTAATGTAGCGTAGGTAACACCGGCCCCTCTGAGTGCCGCAGCACTAGCAGGTGATTTGTAGCTCAGGGAGACTAATGAAGTGGTCGCTCTGCCACCCTGCTTCTTTTGCAAGATCAATTCGGCGTCAGGGTGCGTACGGTGGCCGCACTTTATGAATGATGGAAACCTCCTTAGGCCATCCATATACCTGAATCCCCGGCATCACTGCGCGCCCCCACGCTTTCCCCTCCCCAGACCCCCCCTCCTCCAGGAGGCAGGGATTCAGCAATCTTTCTTGTTTGGAGAAAAATACATTACCATCAGCCTCCTTGGCTCTCCGGCCTTTGCCCGGCACACAGGCACACACACACACACTGCACACTCCTGCACAGCTTGAATCTGTGGCTTCTAAAGGAAAATAGTTAACTTAAAATAGTGTGTTTTGGTATGTGTGTGTCGGTGTACACACACACTCCTCTTGCCTTTATGTGTGTTTCCCCTTTTTCCTAACATTGAACCCACTCCCAGGGTTGTCATCATTAGTGCACATGATTTGATCGACTTGATGCGAGGCTTTCTGCCACGCTTTGGCCATGATGACATCCTCTAATACAGAAAAGGTGTTCAAGAGGCCGGAGAAAAGAGGAGCTTTCAAACTGTTAATGCATAATGCGGTAGATTTAGTCAGTTTTAGTCAGTGGATGATAATGAAAATGAGCTAAAGTAGCGAGCAAGGGAGCCGGTTGCTCTCTCTCCCTCGCTGGCCTTTGATCCCATCCAGTCTGGCTTTTAAAGCATCTGCTTCCGTAATGAGGAAGAGTTTACCATAGCCGATGCAGATTCAGGAAATGAATTCAAAAGTTAATGGCGTGTTTGTCCCGATGATTAAGAGCTGCGCCACGTTCTTTATGGCATTGCTGATCCTCGCCGTAAAACAGGTTGTGTCGAAGGGAAAGAAGTATTTATCATAAGTTATAACAGTTATCCTAAAATACCCGGGGAGTAATTATGGCTGTTTTAGTTATGGGTAAATTCAGCGTAGGTGCTTCTAATGTGACGGGATGAGTGAGGCCTTGGGCTGGCGGAGCACAGGCTGATCTCTGTTACAGCACGTGTCAATAAGAAAAATCTGTCAGGGGTGTTTTGGTATTCTGAGATCACAGTGCAGCTCATCTAAAGGCGTCAGTGGCAATTTGAGAGCAGGGCATCATATATAAAGATGTCATGAGCCAAGGCCTCCAGCTGAGGGGTTGAAAGGGAAAAGTGGAACGACAATGAATGCTTGCCACAGTTTGCTGGAAGCTATGAAATTTAAAGGCCTCCCCTTTCATTTCTCGCTTAGATTAAAATATAAAGAAAAAAGAGGGAGGGAGAGAGGGAGGGAGGGAAATTGAGACAACAGATCGTGAGGCTCAGAGGAAGTGGGAACGGGGTAGCGAGAGGACAGAGAACAGGGAGCTTGAAGCCTTTACTGTTAATCTTAACTTTTGAGATTGATCGGTTCGAGCTCCCTGCAAATCAGCACCTGCATGGCAGTCGTCTTCTTTAATGATAATCTGGGTGTCACCGGCGAAAGAGGGAGAACAAAACAGGTGGCAGTGAGAGAAGGTAGAGCGCAGTCATCCAATTGAACCCAGCTGATAGCCTCCCTCCCTCCTTCAGCATCTCTCACCTTCCCTTCATCCTTCTTCTCCTGGCTGAGAGGAGAAGATGAGCAGGAAGAGTGTTTAATGTTTCCTCTGATGCCACAACAGAATGAGCTGGGCCCCTGGCACCTGTGCTGGGAAATGAGCTACAGTATATGCGGATGATACTATAGTTTAGAATATTTTATTGTTGGGAGAAAGTAGATTTCTTGTTTTATCAGTGTGAGAATTGGTGTCTGGTGTCATGCCCACACAGTGTGATTAATTGAAGGTAGTTTTATGCAGAATGGAAAGTTTGCTACATGTAGAAATCCTGATTTCAGACCTGGCAGATGATTTACTTTGATTTAGGGCTTCAACTATATTGCCATTATCAATTTTCTTGATTTTTTTTTCAAATGATATTTTAGTCTATATTGTCTCTGAAAATTGTGGAATCAGCCAATCACCATTTATCAGAGGCCAAGGTGATGCATAAAAAATTCTTCTTTTGTCTCAATACATTTTCTGTCAATCATTTATTTTACTGAAGACCATTAGTAGTGGTTGAAGAAGCAGTAGCCTTACAATGACTTATCACCACCTTATAAAGTAGCCATGGTGAACATGTTAGCAAACAACAACCTATTTACAGGTCCAGCAGAGGCAGAGCAACATTAGTCTATTTGAAGTCATGTTTCTAGTCAAATCCAAGTCCAGTATTCACTCCCGTTGTAGTTCTGTTAAGGTCTCTACCAACTCCTGAGGGGAATATCTGGCTCTTTAGCTGCTTTATCACTGCCTCCTGCAGCTGGAAACCATGCAGATGAGACTGAACCCAAACAGCAAAGTAATACCAAAACACTAAGCTGAAAGACACTTGAAGAGTTCGTAGAGCTGAAGGCAACAGCAGAGATGGGTGATAAGTTTCTGTGGATTCGTCACCATGAGCAACAGCTTTTACATTACACATTATAATATAAAAACATTAATCAGTGCAGCTTGAAGTGTCTTTTTGCTGACAGTATAGATTTTGATTACCTAAAACATGAAAGCCTCGCCAGCATCGGAGCACTTGTGTTTCTTTGTTGTTCCCTCATGAACAATGGTATGACAATGTCCACACCCAGGTTTTACAGTTTCGTTACAGATACCATTGTTCAGTGGAGTCTTCATTCTAAACCATATACATACAGTACATACCAACAATCTGGAAGCACAGAGAGAAAATTGACGGACAACATAAGGAGTCAACCACGCAAACCTTTTTTTTTTCCTTGCCCACACACACACACACACACACACACACACAGACAGACAACAACTACACTGTGACACGCACATGTACCACAGCTGGCTGTACCAGCACACACATGTGATTTCCCTACACACATGTATGTATGCACACCACACACACACACACACACACACACTTCCCTCCTCCAGAGCAACAGGGGATAAGATTGACCAAGAGATACAGTATCTGTGCAGCAGCCGCAGCATCGACGGCGGCAGCCCTCTCCTTGTTTCCCCTGAGTGTTCTACATTTATTTTTCCTTTATATATTATTCAAGTTCAAATAATTAATTCAGGATATCAAATCAAGATGTAGGAAATCAATCAAGAGCCTTTTTCAATCTGCCTTTCATTACGCCAAACCCCCGGCCCTGGCTGAGCCTGTAGCGGAGCTGGCCTGGACTTCTATAAAGACAGACTGAAACACTTACGTGGCATCCCGTCCGCTGGAGAAGATGACTGCTTCGCTTCGCACAGCCATGTTGAAGTACTTAAGCTGCATCCGATTGGGTGGTTGGAATTATTTTTGTTTAACGCTGATATAAAAATGAACCACATGGCAGGCTGGGATCTAATGGTCCAGTTTGATAATGACTTTGTTCACCATTTGTATATGCTTTGTTTTTAGAGGTTTTTAAAGTGAAATTTAGGATATTAGTTGTTGTATTCTGCTGGATGCTTAAGTGAGACAGAGACTACTTTTAGAGGGGGGAGAAAAAAGATAACCTTCTGCCTTTGATTTCACTCAAACTTTATTGTCTCAACAGAAAATTTCATTTCACAGCCAGAAAAGGAATAAGCGCAGTGTATGAAACACATCTTCTTTGGATACACTCCAACTAAAAAAAAAAAAAGATCTGATGAGATTGTTCAAGATGAGGCAGCTTGTAGGCTGAGCAGAGATTAAGTAAGAACAGATGTTAATAGAAGAAACGATCCCCAGTCACCAGACATGTATACGTATTATCGTGCTCTTTATGCCCTGTCCTCTTCTGCTGTCTGCTGTTGCCTATTTTATGGGAAACCCACTCTGATCCCGCTCAGCTCTGTGAGAATCAATAACCCTGGTCAAATGATACCGAGGGCCTGGATTCATCTCATCCTCTTTTAGGTGGATGCTTTAGCTATATTTGGTGCAGCGACAACTCTCCCCATCTCGAGGCAGACGCAATAATGTTGCGGTAAAAACGTCAGTCAAAGAGCAGTGAATGTGAGAGAAGAGGAGGGGAGGGCTGTGGACAGGTAGTGCGTTGTGTGTGTGTGTGTGCGTGTGTGTGTGGTTGTGCAGTTGGAGGGGGCAATTTATTGAAGGAAATGTATCTATATTCTCATAGAGCCACTGTGAAGCCGAGATCTCCATCGCGGTGATAATTCGCGGTTGTTAAAGTGACACAGTGTTGGTAGGCTGGCTGAGGCGAGGAATGTGGGGGCCAGACCTGACAATTAGAGCTCTGTATATCACACACACTCTCAAAGGAGGGATGGAAGAGAGAGGGCCGGAGAGGTCAGGACACACACACGCACAAATGCACACTCAGGGACAAATTTAACACACGCTCGCAAAAGGCGGGCACGCACGGTGGTGGACATACTGTAAATACAAGCATGCAGGCAGTTTGGAGTGAGAGGTCAGAACGCGCCGTGCCGTACATGCACACAGATATGTACAGAGCAGATAACACATGGCTCACATTTGCAAAAACAGAACAACCAACAGAACAACAAAACACTTGTCAGGTAAGTGCATAATAGAGGTTAATTTAATTTCCTAGCGCTGCTCATTTCTAAGTCATGAGACAACTGTGACTGATAAAAAACCTTCACATGCATGTTTGTGCATTGCGCATTTGTATCAGGCTCATCTGAATTATGCTTTACATCATTAACCATCACTTTCTCTGACACCGCCTCAGAGTAATATGATCTAATTGGACAACAGAGGGGCCGCTCCACTGTACAGTACATAATAAACAATTCAAGACTCCCATACAGGTAAAAAATCTATCTCTGTCCTCAGTACACTCACAAAAAACATGCACATGCTTAATACATTTATTTTCCCATTGCTCTTTTGGGTGCATCGTCAGACAACCCAGGCCGAGGCGTAAAAACAAGAGTCGATATGTGTCTGCGATATGAAGGTGAATAATTGTTGTAATTAATGACCTGTGGGTATTAACTGGAGCCATCTGATGGACCTCTGAGGCCAATTCTGCGACTGAACCTATCTGATATTGGTAGCATCATTCACGCTCTCAAAACAGCATATTAAAAGATTCGGTAATTACACTTGTGTTGCACTATGCGTAATATTTATCTGTGTGTGTGTGCGTGTTTGCCTTTGTGGATTGTGCGACTCTAAACTTCGCCGTGGATGTGTGTGATTCTGGTGTGTTGTTTTCTGCTCACGTCTGGCCCCTGCTCCTCTGTGACACACACACAAACCTGTCCAAAGTGTCTGAACTTATTCCATGTAAGATAGCTGGAGCCATTAGCTTCCTGTGACCTTTTACTACTCTTTCTCTGCCGTCACATTCACATTCCGCCTTGTCTGTGTGTGTGTGTGTGTCTGTGTGAAAGTGTGTGTTCAAACAAAAAAAAAAAAAACTGTTGTGAATTTCCACGAGTCCAATTGGTACCAGTGCCTCAAAAATAACCATAACCACTCGTACACATGTGTAGGTATCCAGTGAATGTGCGCTTAGTTAAATGTTGGTGTAGGTGCATAACTACACACACACATTCAGGCATGTATTTGCAATGGATTTTCCTTTTCTTTTATTTGCTTTAATTGGAAAATAATTCAGGCAACGTCAGGAGGAATCAATAAAGAATTAATGAAAGGAGAGGGGGAGTCATTAAAGGCAATAAAGAGGGAGAGGTTATGATGAAGATGGCATCATGGAGACACAGAGGAGACAAGCACTGCCGCTGCCGCCGCCGCTGCTGCTGCTGCATGTGTGTGTAAGATAGAAAGAGGAGTGTGTGGAGAGATGTTTTCCAGAAGAGGTTGCAGTTTTTTTTTTCAGTGTTTTGCTGTAAAAAGCAATAAAAGCTGAATTAAACACACACAGATATTTTTCATTTTCTTCCTGCTGCAAAGAAGGAAAATGGAGCAGCTGAGGGGGAAAAAAGGAACCATTACACTTTCTGGTATTTTTAACGTAATTTCAATAGTGCATCTATTAATTAATATCATGTACCTAACACACCTTTTTATCATTGTATCCTTTAATAAAAAGGCCATCCAGCTCTACCATTTCAACAGCCGGTGTCACAGTCAATCATTCAAAAGGGTAATTATATGACACTGTTACACTAAAATACCTACAGTCCCTTAATAGGATCTGAGCCATCGACATCCAACCTTAAGCTTCCATCCCAGCCCCTACCACTCATCTGAGTGCCGTAAAGCTGCCAGAGGAAACAATACTGCCTCTCTCCTCACCGCTGAGGTTAATGGCAAATGGTGCTATGGCTGCCGGTGATATTGTTGGATAAATGATTATTGATTAGGTAAAGGTTGAGCTAATCATTAGGCTTCATCCATTTTACGGACTCTCTCCGTGACCTTTCTGCCTGGCCCTCTTGGATCACCAGGATTTCTCCATACGATGATTTGATCGCTTCGCAGATGGGCACAGGGGAGGAAAGAAAAAGAGGGGGGAGTCGGAGGGAAGAGGAGAGGAAAAGCAGAGGCAGATTATTAGTGAAGGGGAGCTGTGAAGGAGCAATAGAGGAGATGAGGACATGTGTGTTGAATGTGTGTGTGTGTGCTCATATGAGGCTGATGCAGATGATGAAGTCATTCTTAAACACTCCACTTGTCCACTAAATGTGCAGCATTTGTATTTGATTTTTTTTTTTTTTTTTTTTTTCATTTCAAAACACAGATATTGAGTTGATGTAGTGGCTCAAGTCTTTGAATTTCCTCAACAAATACTTTTGAGTGTTCCTTTGTGCCAACTGATTTAAGTAATCTTGACTTGGAAAATGCGTGTGTGTGATTCAGGGTTTGGAAAGATCCATCACAAATAAATATGGTATGTATGTATCTTCATATTTCTCAAACATACCTTTTTTTTTTAAAACCTTCAAATTAGGAATTATTTGAGCTAAACTTCCTATAATATATGAGTTACATGTGGCAGAAAGATAAATATGTTCAGAATCTAATAGTAATCTCATCATGAATATATGAACACACATATGACCAATTACTTATGAATGACCACAATGAACATTAAACAAATTTGGTTATGACCAGACATGGTATAGTTACATATGATACCAAAAACAAACAAACAAACAAACAAACAAACAAAATGTTTCAAAAACAAAATAAGAAATTTTAATCGAAGGGTTAAACTTAAAATGTTTTCATTAATCTTTGTTTCACTGAAAAGTTTTTTGCATCCCATACTACCCATGGTTGTTTAAAAATGTAATATAAACCTTCCATCCAAAAATCTTACAGTATATACCACCATGCAAAAAGCATTAGCTGAACTGTATGTAAATCCAAGTCTAAATTCAAGCTCAAATTCATCATTTAACCTGCCCCTGCTGCTTTTCAATAGCAGCATTCTTGAGTTACAGTGTTTTATATTGAGCTGAGTGCATAGGCTGAGCATTAGATACACTATAGCCAGAGTGAAAACACCCAATATGAAACATCCGCTCTGAAACCTTGACATGGTGACAAGGAAATGCTTTGCTCCTAACAGCTCTATTTATTGAATTGTAGCGAATATTCCTGGCAGCGGGACTTTAACCAAACCCAGACCGGGGCTCACATCTGCACCCAATCAGCACAGGAGAAAACCCCTCTGTTCTTTCTCCATTCCATTTACTCACCAAGCCCAGCACTGGGAAACAGAATGTTTATTTGAAGTAATACTTTACTCTGAACTACTGGATGGCAATACATTAGCATTTTCATTGCTGCATGCAGAATCTGTTCTGGAGAATAATGAAGAACACGATTGTCTCTTTCTCTCTCTTTTTCCTACAATAAGCAGAAACTATTGTTGGTATGAATGTAAGACATATACATATTTGCACTTTTTTTCTGTAGTTTACTTGTGCATATATGATTCACTTAACTCAATTAAGACCTGAGTCTGGTCTAAAACCTGACAGGCCCCGACTTTTTGTGATGCCACCATGTACGATATATTTGTTCAATTTTAACTTTCTTTTTACATTTCATTTATGGCATCATCTTTGTAAATTTCTACACACACATGAAATGTAATATCATGCAGTGCAGTTGTAAAATACAATAACACACTTTGCATATCAAATCTTCATTTTTATTGACTTTTTTTCCAGTTATTTAAACACCACAGGACACAGTAAAATTTTATTCACTCATGTCGCTGCACATTTAAATTTGCTGCCTGTACAGGCTAACAAACTCCCCCGCTCCTGTGACAGACAGGCCTGAAGTCCAGCTCCACAGTAAACACAGTCCTTTGCAAGCAGGACGTCACAGTGATGGGAACAATACAAGTCAGTAATGCAACATAAAGAGGCATAAAATAATAAACCCATGCACACATGTTTATTGATGTGCACATACTCACATGGTGAAAAACACACACATGCATGCACCTTAAATAAGCATTTGCACACCCAGCATGCAGAAAAGAAAATAATTAAAGAGAGCTTGTACACATACACACACCTAAAAGTGCTTCTTTATTGTGTCTTTCGTCTCGCATGGGAGATGGAAAGGAACTTAATGGAATAAGGTTCTATCTGCAATCTTTTTTTTTTTTCTTAGATATTGGGCCTGAATGTTTCCACATCTTAGATATCAAAAATAGCTCGTGGCAATTTTTTCTTTTGTTGGTCAAAATATCAGGCACTCTAAAGGAATTAAATAAATAAGCTCAAAATCCTACCACATTTTACGGGTTTTTCTGAGCAAGTTTCCAAGCAAATTTTCTGTGTGGAATTGTAAGACTCTGCTAAGGCATGAACGATACCAATGAATAGGAAAACAAATGTAGTGTAGTCTTATTTTGTGTTAATACACACAATGAATGTGTTAATTGCTGAAAGGTGTTACACAACAGCTGACAATGACATATGACAATGGAATTAAAAACTATACAGAAAAAACATCATTTGATGTTTTCTGTCCTTGTTCTATATTTTCATAAGTTTGTCACTGTCCCACTTGTCTGCTGTTCTTCTTTAATGCATTCTTTTTGTCTTTTATCTGCTCACAATTTGCATCTACCTTTTTTGTCTTGACTGCTATTATTTAGCTGGAAACCTGCATTTATCTCAGACTCCTGTAACTGTCTAAAAATCAGTTTTTCTTTTCTGAACTTCATTTGTCCTCAGAATGACCTTGGTGATAAAACCTTCTTCCTTCTCAGACTATGGAACTATTGGGTGGATCACTATGATTTATTATCATTATCATTATTATTTTGTATAGACATTCATGGTTCCCAGAAGATGACTCCTATTGATCTCCTGGTTTTTCTTGTAGTGTTGTTATGAGGTTGACATTTGTGGTTTTGAGTGAAATAACAAAACATTAGGTACAGACATTCATGTTGTCATTGCCATACAAGCATTAGCATTTAGCTTTTAATTTTTTTTTTTTTTTTTTAGATAAAAGCCAGATAGAAGCAAAGGTCAGAAAACTGTAATAATGTTACATTTCATTTGGTAATGTTTTAGACTCATTGCCCTCCTCCAAGGAGCTGAGCTGGCACGGTGCTGAAAGAAGTCATACACACACTGAGACTTGCAGATGATTCCAAGACAAAGCGATGTGATCTCATACTATATTGGTTTATTTCTCTACAGGCTACTTTGTTGGTGAAAGCCAATTCATCTGCACTTCTTGTCACACGGCCCTCTCTTTGCCAAGAAAAGAAATCCTTCACATTCTGCTCACCATCTGAATATCATCGCTCTCTCCTTCCCTTGTCCTCTGTCCTGTACTCCTTTCTCTCCCTCTTTTTCCCCCCTTCCTTTCTTCACCTCTCCTACCCCTGCCGTCTTTCATTTAAATATTTCATCCAGTTGTCTCGCGGCTTCTGCGGCTTGCCAAGTGTCATCTAGATCCCAGGGCCCGACACTAAAGTGGAGCAAGGAAGTCATTTTTAGAGGCGTGTGTGTGAGAAAGAGAGAGACAGAAAGAGAAAAGGAAAAGGGTGGGAAGAGAAGCAGAGGCAGCTCGGCTGGGGTCTGAGACATCGGGTGGTGATAAGAAGTGAAAAGGTGGAGAAGACATGGGAGTGATAACTAATGTACTTCCTGTGTACTTCCTCTTCTCCCCTGTCAACCCCTCCCGCTGCCAACATCCCCTTTCTCCTTCAGCATAAAAGATATAACTGATGTGTGATGCATTGTGTGTGTGTGTGCACGTGTGAGTGTGTGTGAATCTGGGGTGATCTGACGTGTGATGTAAAGGAGTTGGTCTGTGCGAGAATTTGTAGATGTACATTTATGTGTCTGTCTGACCTGATCCTAATGCTTGATGTGGAGAGAGGTGCGTGTGTCAGAGTGTGTGCGTGTGTGTGATGAACTGATGGGTGATGCGAAAGTGGAGTAGTAAGGGGTGACATGGACAGATGGGAGAATGAAGAAGGAGAGATGAGTGAAGCTTCTACTTAGTAAAGAGTGATGTGTTCACTCCGTTTAACAGATGAGTGTGTTTCTTTGAACCTAATTGTGTGTGTGTGTGTGTGTGTGTTTGTGTGTGGTCACTCATACCCAGGTAGACTGTTGGTTCCAGTTGTGGTCAAATGCACTGGATCATAACGCATGATCCTGCAAATCTGCACACCAACCTGCAAAACAAAGAAGAAGAAGCAGAGACAACCAGAGATGAGGTCATGACCACAAAGTACCAATCTGTGTCGTCCTTTTATCCTCGCAGTAACGCCGGCTCTTGTTGTAGTTTAGATTGTAGCTGTGAAAACACGACGACAAACACGGTTTGCCTTTTAACACATTTCTCCCTGCGTTGTCAGGTAGCTCAGCCGCCCCCTGACATGAACCGCCTCCCGCTACAACCACATAAACCACGGTATGATACGCGATGAGCGGTGAAATCACATCATCTGTACGTCCTTATTTCCTGCAGAGAGGATCGCCTCATCCCAAGTGTAAATGAAAGTCATGCTTCTGTCGCTACTGCGTAGGTTGACAGGGTGAGCTTGCTATGTTTCATAAAGACAGTAAAGATCGCGAGAGAGAGGTTTAATAGAATAATTAAAGAATGTGTAGCCATGGTGTCCACTTGGTCACAGTTACTAATGCAGTAACCCATTTATATGACCATTATGTGCAGTGTAAAATAGTATCACATGCACAACAGTTTCTTTTACACATGATTGTAAAGTCTCTTATACAGAGCTACGACTGTTATATTTTTGCTTGTCGTCTTTTTATTCATCCTGGTATCGATCCTGGTATTGATCCTGCAAGTGCCATTCAAAAACAGTGAGTGATGCTTATGCAGCCACACGCATCCTGAGCAATTATCAGACATGATTATTAACCCTCGTGTAGAATTCACTTTTTCAACCAATAATGGTATTCACCAGGTCAAATTGAGCCAGGACATAAATGGTGGCATTTAATTCAAAACAGAAATATCATTTATATGTAAATACTTGGCATATGTTTTCTCTATATAAGTAGAAAACAATATACTGAACATAATAGATTTTTTTACATTTACATTTTCTGGAACACATAATTAGGGTGTCACTGGTATTTTTTTATTATAGTGCATGTTGTTGCCTTTACAAAGACCCCTCTTCTCTGGAGCTTTCCATGTTGCCAGTCTGGTGTTGGTGCCACCCAGATCACAGAAGCACTGTGCTATGTCAACACATCCAGCATGGTGTAAAAAGACCAGAAGTCACCGCTGTAAACTTTAGTAGAACAGCAGCTTATCTAAAGTGTCGACACCTCTCTCTCTCTTTGTGCCATTCTTATTCAGTATAATCTGTGGCTTACGTTGCCTCCTGGTCACTCATCTCTCCATCTCTGTGTATCGTATTTAGAAGCGCCATATTTTTGCTCCTTCTACTGTCAGCTTGATGAGTTCTTGTCCCAGGCTGTTAATGTGAAAAAAAAAATCACATGTGGTGTTGTTCCCAGGGAGGCCTTGCATCATTTCCAACACCACCCAATAATTGTGTGAGCGGGTGTATAATTTAGAGATATAAATTCTCTAATTGCCCCTGTCAACAGCAGATGAAGGACATACATTTGTTTTGGGGTTTTTTCGCAGAAAATAAGGAGTTTCATTCAAACCAGCTATTGGTTTGTTTTCAACACATCCTGAAGAAGGTACATATTCTGGTGTATTTTCATAATGTTTTAGGTTCCCAACAAAGAGCAGAACATCCAGTATAACACAGATCCTGAAGCTTTCCACCTCCTTTATACTCCAAGCATTACACTCCAGACCTCTCGGCAGGTCAAATAATTTGTTCAATCAGTCAGATGTTTTTAAAGCACTTCAGACACTTTATCTCATGAGTCGTTCAATGTTGCTGCTAATTGCCCTACAGGTGCTAGTGTTTCATCTGTGGCGTTCCTGGATTGTATTTTATCTGCTTGTTTTATTTTTTTTAATGCTTTTATGATTATTATTATTATATAGTCTGGATATTACTGTTTTATACATCGTTTAATTGTAATGTGTCATGTGCTTATCAGCGAGTGGTACGACTCTTTTCTGTATGTGTTTGAGCTCACTGGGATTAACTCCAGTGAGCCATGTTGATATGGTAATAGAGTATTGAATCTTGAATGTAGGGGGTCATGAGATGATTACTGAAATAGTAAATAAGAAAAAAAAAAAAAAAAATCTTCTACATTAAATTCTGTTTATCTTTTCAGATTTTTCTCTCATATTAGCATAATTTAAGCTCTTAAGGGCTCAAATTTCCAAATGAAGCAGTCTAGTTGAAACAATGATATTAAATTGTTGCTCAAGTCATGTAAAGATTTACATAAAGATTTACTGAATTTTAAAAATAACACAGCAAAATATATTTATAAAAAATGTGAATGGGCTGGAAAAAGAATCGACATTGCAAATTCTTAAATAAATTGCTTCTATCTTTGGTTCACTTTCAAGATCCGTTCTTTACTGTCAAACACAATCAACCAGAAACAAGTTTTATGATTACAGATGTTACAGTAATTTGTAATACTGATCACACACTTAAAATCACAAGGAGATATGGTCAGAAATATAGGTCGTAAAAGTAGCTCTAAGTTAGATACAACACAGACATCTACAGCATATGCAAACAGTATGATTCTACTGTATGTCTTAATGTTTTTCATCTTTTAAGTCTCCTTTCATTTGCCTCACACACATGCTCTCTCTCTCTCTCACACACACACACACACACACACACAGACCTGTGTGTTTCTGTGTTTATGACGTTTCTGTTACGCTTGCCAGGCTGCTCACTCACCCCCCACATGTGTGTTTGACCTTTCAACTCTGTTCTTTCCCCTCAAGAGAAATGCCCTGCTCTCTGATGCACCTTTGTATGTCCAAATACACACACACACACACACACACACATGCACACAAACACACTGATCCATCCTTTGAGTGTGTGGATTTAGCCTTGCGGGGCCAACTCCGGTCAGGCTTGTGCTCATCCACAGTAACAGATAAAAGTATATATCACTTCCTCAATCCCTAAAACCACAAGTGTGGGCTGCTGGACACACACACACAGATACACACACACACATACACACCAGGCACTGAGCTCCTGAGTCCCCAGCTTAGCACTTGATCCTCTCTCTGGGAGGTTGACACTTCAGAGGGAAAGCCTTAACAAACTCCTTTGGACTACACACACACATACATACACACAAACACAGACACACACACATACATACACACAAACACACACTCAGACCCTTCATGAAACATCCAGTCCAAAACCTCAGAGGCCTGTTCATGGTGATCTGCTGGTCAGCATCTGTTCACTGTCAAGGACGCTGCTTCCTATTTGCATGACCATCAGTCATCAGTTGCACCAGAGAGAATCTCATCGTTTGACATGCAGGGGACACATCGAGAAAATCACAGCAACAAACAATCCTGTCTGTCACCAAATATCCTAAAGCTAGGACTACTTGCTCTCTGCAGAAGGGAGAATCATTTGAGCATATTGACCTCTTCACTGACCTCCCCCGAGGTAGGGCGGATTGTCGTCCATTTGAGCCCAGCAGTGAAGCCCTAATTCAGACAGGCGTGGAGCAGACGTCGCTCTGACGTGGATGTCAAGTCAGCTAGCATCTCTGCAGGGCCCAAGGGCACCTGACCGCCAGTTTGTAAGGGAGAAACTGTGGCCACTGCACCCCAGGGTGCCTGCATTTAACACAGTATTCTATCTGCTGTTCATGCAGAG
Organism: Holacanthus passer; assembly: GCA_025331565.1. Classification (NCBI taxonomy): domain Eukaryota; kingdom Metazoa; phylum Chordata; class Actinopteri; family Pomacanthidae; genus Holacanthus; species Holacanthus passer. The sequence continues at coordinate 971,024 of JAFREQ010000075.1, forward strand.
GCGTGGGCAAGCATATGGATGTTGGTTCAGTGTGAGGTCAGTGTGAGTTTCTGCTTGGAGGGGGGAAGCATGCACACACGTAGACACGCACAGTTCAAGTGCATGACAGGCTAAAGCTTATTTTAACTGAGAGAGCCTTCTCTTGTGGATTTACCGTATGCAGGATAGGGGGATTTTATTTCGTGAGAAAATTCCCACTCAACCCTATTTCCTGCAAATAGTTAATATACATCTCATTTAATTTGTCACATTTTGTTGATGGTGGGTAAATTAAAGGAAAACCCAAGGTGTTGGGTCATCATCAGCCTCCAGAAGAGCTTCAACCTCCTCTCTGCTAGATGGATGAACACAGTTTGTCCAACAGATTGACATTCCCTCATTTTGTGTTTTGATGACAATGGTAGAGAGCGCTGTCTAATACTTTAGTCTGTCTGCCATAGATCGCAATTGCAAAGGCTGTAGCATATGATTCACATCATTTTCATACTCAGTGAAGCAGTGGAAGTATCAGTATTTGTTTCTTCTATTTTTTATTTTATTTTTGTCACCACCTGTCAGTGTCCGAGAAACACAGAGAGGCAACTGCCACTTGATCTTCCCTGTGTAAAACCCAGCTTGATTAACTGATCATCACATTTCCAACATTTTTTTTTTTTAATATTGAGGCCTTAAGTCAATACGTCTTTCAAGTCAGCATTGACTTATTCCATGTTTAATCAAAACTACAATCTTTCCCAAACCTTAACAATGTTCTTTGAGTTGAATAAACAAACAGTACAAACACCATAACAGGGTTAATTTTGCTTTAGTTGCAATGGAACTATTGTAGGAAAAAAAAAAACTATTAAAATATATTGGCAGTGAAATTTTGCATCTAAAGTCAGTATGAACATTTTGCATTACAGTGGCTGATTACAGTTTGCAGATACTTTAAATATGAATATTTACTCATTATAGCGATAATGAATGTGATCCTACAAAATACCTTTGATGATGCAAATTGCCTGTATATGAACCTAATTTTGGGGATACAGACATGCATACACACACTTTAAGCGCTAACCCTTGTGAAGACCTTGAAATCCCCTACATTGATTTCTGCATCCCTTAATTATATCCTTAAAACTTATCATAACCTATGATTAATACTAATTCAACATTCTGACCTAAACCTTAAAAATTTAAAAAGACACAGACTCCGTCAATACACACACATACACACTCAGCTGGTTTTCTTACACTGAAACTGGTGAACATGTGCAGAATCAAATGTCCCTTGTGTCACATCAGGGCCTCTCATAAGTGACACAGCATCGACATGGTCACGGTGGACAAATGTGTTCCCTCTCATGACTTTCTCTGTTGCTCTCTACCACCATTACATTAATTTCTCTCTGTCCATTTAGCAGGTGTCCTAGACGAGGTGACGTTGAGGTGGAAGTGAGTGGAGGAGGGAGGCTTCGGAGAACGTCACAGTAAGTTAAACATGCGCGTGTGGCTGAAGTGGCTTCGGGCTCAGCTCGGGCCGACGTGACAAGAGCATTTGTATCCACAGAAGCTGTCGGTGTGGAGTGGCTCCAACACACTCCATCCAGCAATATGCAGAATCTGACTCCTGAGTGTTTCTGTAACCAAGTGCTGTGTTTGTATTCAACCAGTGACATCATAATAGCAAGTTCGAAGAGCTAATATAGGGCTGTTAATGTTTCCCCTGATCCATCAATACCACTCCAAAAGAACCCTTCTTTCAGCACGGCACAATAACATCACATTTCATTACATTACATTTAGATCTTCAGCCTGACCCAACTGTTTTGCGTAAAGCTTATATGAAGATGATACTTTTGAAATGTATGTAATTAATAAATTTGTCTTTTTCCCTCTCTGACTCTTCCGTTCACTTCACTTCCGTGTGTGTCGTGTAAACATTCTCTATGCCCAGTAGGGAAGGGGGGAGAGACAGACTGCAGGTGTCATTGCAGGTAACAGTAAGAATTAGATGCAATAGAGAAAAATATGGCCTCAGGTCTTGGGTTGGATTAGGGGTCTCCAATTTGGCAGTACCAGGGGTGGGATAGATCTAAAAGGATTATTACAATGTACTCAATAGAAGTATTTGCTTAGATGGGTGCTCAGGCAATGACACTAAGACTATAATATTTATATACATACTGTGAGTATATATATGGAAGAAATTAAGACAAATTGTTTATAGCTCAAATTGCAGTTGTAAACTACCCACACAATTTAAAGCCCTACTGGTTAACAATGCCAGCTGGTTTTGACAGTTGCAATGCATACTGGGGCATTAAGTTAGTGCTAGCAAAAAGTCTACAAACAAATCTTTTGTAACAATTCTTTTTTGAGTATGCATTGTTTCTACAATGACACGTACTGCCTCAAAGGCTCTCCCCTTTTCCCACCTACTCAGTTTTTATGTTACCAGACTAATTGCTGGCGATCACATTGGAAGCATTACAACGTTAGACAAGGTTGCAAAGGGTGCAACAAAGTTTTGCTTGCTTTAGGGAATGTGGGTGTGTACGAGTTCGTAGCTTAGATCATTCAGCACCACAAACCCATATACTTGTCTTGACCTGACTTGATGTTGTCTTGTACATGGAGAACGACTACCACTATGTCGAAGAATACCAAAGAGAGTACTGGGGGGTTTTGGGTCCGCCAAGCCCATTGATGTACCAGATAGTAGATTTAGTGCTTGCTAGCTAGTTAGCCTGTGAATACTGTCCTTAAGTACCTGCAGAGTTTTGCTACTGAAGTTTGATTCATAGTTCAGACAACTTTTAGCGCCTATTAATGTTATAGTAATAGTTGTTTTGCATATTGATTATCATCCCCACGTCATGTCTTATTTCTGCTACTGTCACAATACCACATATATATGAGATGTATAGATTTTTATTTAATGTTTAAAAAAAGCACAATTAGAAGCAACACAACTATCATAATCAGAAAAGGAAAAACCTCTTGATTTCCTAAGTTACCAGCTTATGTAACCTATAGCTTAACATGTTGGAAGGAGAAAGCATAAATTACCATGCTTCCACTCACTGTGGTCTGAAAGATGTGTAACACCTTGTACGCAAAAAAAACCTAAACCTGGAAGTGTGATATATTTAGAGATCCAGGCCTAATTATACTGAAGCAACATAATACTTGAACTTCCCAGCACAAATTAAAGCACTGCAGGAGCCAAAAGATGCATTTCTCTTTTTCAAAGGATCTTTGGTTAAGTGGTGATTTAATATGTAAAAATGCAATCACTCAAATGCAATGTATGTGTGAGATTCAAAAAGCACAGTAAAAAAGACCAAAGTGCATTTCATAAAAAGTGCCTGGTTATTTAAACGACTTAATTTACTCTTCAGGGTTTTTAATACAGATTCATTATATGAATCATTATCGTCGTGACTGTTATCTTGCTATTTTCCAGTGGCCTGAGTGACTGCAAACTGCAATTAGGCTGACCGCCTGATTTGAACTCATATCGGTGGGTCTACCTCATAAAACATCCAGTATTAAAAAAAAGCAGTATCAGCATGTGCACAATCGCTGGGTTACGTCCCCTCAATATGTGAAATGTGGAAATTCCCCCCTATATTTGTAACAACCAGACACGTCGTTAGATCCTTCAAAAGCTGAAAGCGAGCTAATTGTTACTCTCAATACTCCGTGTTAAACCAACTCCAAAATGCATTAGATGTGGTGTTCACTAAACTCCTGCTTCACTGGTGTACATGTCAACACAACAGCTGTGTGCATGTCAAAGTTTGTGTTCTCTGCACGCCAAGCACAGATCTTCGATACGCATGTTGGTCACTCACATGTCTGCATGAGTAAAACACAGTGTGCTAAGATCACACCATCACTGATGCGCATGTTAGAACACATCTGGACTGGTGTTTTTCAGCGCAACAGGCCGGAGGATGCTCCACTCATGTTTCACAAGGTCACTTGTCTTCTTTTGAACAAGTCTGTCGTTGATTAGTCACTAAACTGTGTTAGTGTGACCCTACCAGGTTATTATTGTGTTTTTGGTCAAAAGACATGCACACTCGCAGTGACAACTGAAATGAGTGTGACCCGGGTCGTGCATTGTCTCATGGTCCTAACTGCCCTGTGTACTTTGTTCTATGTGTTACTGAACCTCCAACATGTAGTTGCTGGTTATTCATCTACATTTCCCAACAGCTGAACTTTGATAAAATTTGATAAATTAAGTTCGAGAGCACAAATATCTTGGCAATACCTTAAGTGAAATTCTAGTTTAGGAATAAAAGTGAAAATAAAATAAATCACTGTATGTAACTATCAATGTAATATCTGCAGGCTGGAGGAGCAGCAGATGTACTTTTTCACAAATTTTGCCTCAAGGTTAATATATTTTAAGGCCAGAAATGCCAATAAGACGCCACCCTTTGCTCACCCTTGTGTCACGTCTGATTTTGTTTTTTAATACTCGTCTTCATTCCTTCGCTGGATTCCCTTTTACATCATCCCATTTTCTGTTTTCAATTGCTTGTAATGAAGCTCTCGCTGCCTCTCTCTACTGTCTTCCTTTCTTCCTAGAATTGATTCGTGTGTAAAAACAAGGAGGGCGGGATGGTTGGGAGAGGCCCTACCATCCTAATATCGAACATAATTAATAAAAGCGGCCCATTCCAGTTTAAGAGGCTGATTAATGCAGCAGATAGATCACAGCATGGAGTGGACCATCTATCTATCTCTCTCTTTCTCTGCTCATGACAGGCCAGAGACAAAGCATGGCATTATTGGGTTACGGCAGAATATGCTTATTATAAATCTTTATAGACCAAATTATTTCTTGGTTTTCATGGCCTAACATTACAGTTGCAATTACATAGAATGGCCACTAGTTCTGCTTTTGTTTTTATGCTGATGATACACCTGTTTACTGTCTATACATCTTTTAAAAGACTGATCAATCTCAAATAAAATATTATATATGATTTTAAATAAATTGAAATTATCTACAATTGTCTCCTGTTACTTGCTGAAGCAAACAATTTATTTCTACAGGGGGAGAAAGTGATTTTGTGTCTAAAAGATGTTTTGCACAATTGCTGTGATGTCAGGACAAGGTAAGGTAAGACCTTGGCTGAACCAGTGCTTATAATGACATTTATAACAACATTTTAATATCACATGTGTAACAAGTAACAAGATTAACAGCCATACATACATGACATTGTATTTTGCTTACTCAATTTCACATTCCATTTTAAAAATATTTTATAATTGAAATAGCAGTTCTGTCCTTAAAGGTCCTTAAAAGTTGTGTTCCCTCACCAACGAACTGATCCTCTTAACAGACATTGTGTGTGTGGCCAAAGCTTGCTTTCGATTATTCCTCTGTGCCATAGAGCTCCATTGTTGTCCAAATCCTGTTCAAAACTCATCACTGAGTTACACCGTGGCACACAGTGACCAGTTCTTTTAGTACAATAAACATGGGTATTGTATTTTATTTATAGGACCACATACACCATCCTGGCATCCTCGCCACTCACTGAACTTTATTAATCCGTCACTGAAAACAGCCCCCAACAAATCCACCAATGACCTCTGTTTGAGTAATGTTTGGTAGAAACTACAAATGTCTTAATAACATTTATTGGCCTTTTTTAAAACTAAATGAAACTGTACATTTACGACCTTTTAAAAATTTCAGGAATCAATTGGCTTGAGTGCCACTGATGGGGTAGAAAAGGTATTTGTAAGGGAAGAAAAGTAAGAGGTTGATGAATTGTTGTGGTTTTGATGTGGTTTTGAGATTTGTCTCTTTCAATCTTGAGGCAGACTTGCATATTTTTTGTTTCTTTGTTGTGTCTGACAAAGTGATTTTTATTATTGATAATACAGTCACTTAAATTTGAACAATGAATTTAGATGAACTAACACATTTTGAAATTTCACTTGCAGGCTGTAGATTGTACAGAATTGTTTATATGCTTTATTCTCTTTTTGTGTTTTTTCAACTTTTTTTGACAGGTTTTCAGTTTACTACCCATTTAAAGTTCACATACACCTATTACTGCAAGCACGTATAACTACTATTTAAACTACTAGTACTACTGCTGCTACAACAACTGCTATGGCACCATACAATATAATAGGGAAAATAACTACTTGATAAGAAATAAATAGTGTTGTGTGTATGTGAAATGTGAAAAAAACAAACAAACTGAGATACCTGTGTTCGTGCAACATCCTACTTCAAATAAATTGGATAAAGAAAAACATGTAACTGGTCTTTTTTTATTTAAAGAGGATCTCCCTTGGGCTCTCGAAGGAGTCCTGGTGGTCCCTGAACCTGACTTTGAGAAACCACTATTTTCGAGCAGTGTAACCAATGAAGTACAGTAATGGAGTGTAGTGGCCTGAAGTGTAGCTATGAAGTCTTCCCTAATGACTCTAGCACATGTGTGTCTGGCTTTCAGCCCTCTCATTAACGTCACTGGACACTGTATACTCTGTGGCTTGTGCGTGTGTGTGTGTGTGTAAGACGCCGCTGTTTGCCAATATAGCAAGGCTTAGAGTGCTCTGGTGATCTCATCTCCGCTTAAGTCTGCTCACCCTGTGGCTGAGGGTGTGTGTGTGTGTTTATGTGCACACACACCTCCACAACATACTGAGCACTCCATGTAGAAGAGTACACTTCATGCACAGGTGAGGGATGTCTTTCATTCTCCAGCAACTGGAAGGATGTAATGTGTGTCACCTCCTTTTAGAGAAGATGGCTTCCTTTTTCTTCATTTTTCACTCAGCAGTAAATGTTTAGTAAATGTTTCTATTTCATTTTTGTTTCAGTTACAGATGTTGCAGCTCTGGTTTATGAATAAGCGAGACCTGTGTGTGTGTGCGTGTGTTTGTGTGTGTGTGGTAAACAGGGTGGTTTGCTTTGTGGAAGAAGGAATTTCCCCCAGCAGTCCCCATCAGTAATAGTGCCTGTAATGAGCTGCAGCTGTCAGCCTGGTTTCCGCACACACACATGCACACAAAACACACACATGTACACAGTCAGGAGGAAGCAGTGACTCACTCAGCAGTGTGCCGTCACACTGTATGCTGATAAACATTGTAACTCATCAGACTTGCATCAGACACTAGACACAAACATTTCCTCAGAAATACCTTCTCCTTCTAAAAATATCTGACTCTGTGAATTTACTTTACACTTTATGACTGACTGTTTAAGTAAAAACACACTATTCTCTTATCTTATACACATGCAATGGATGTTTAAAAGGTGTTTCTGAGCATTTAGATATCAAAATCTATCTCTTTTGTCTTTCTTTAAAGATTATTTCTCATGTCTCAATCTGCATTCAGGGACCAGTTTATCCAATCAAATCGCACGAAAAGAGATAACCCTCGGCCTCGTTAGCTTGTGAGTCGTAGAAGCCGGAGGAGCAATATCATGGCCGCGTGAGGATATCAGCAAAAATGTGCATGGTTGCAGTCTAATTTACTAATTTCTCCCTGGTCGCCCACCTCCTCATCTAACAATGTCTATGAAGGAAGCTAAAGCTGCTCTAATGGCCATTTCACCGCATCTTTAACCCCAATCTCAGGGTCCTGGAAGTCCTGTGTTAAAAGCTTAAATATCTCAAAAACATACTTAAAGTTGTTTTATCATGTAGATACTTAATGGCTTTTTGCTAATTTTACAAGAATTGACACATTACTTCTGTTTGGGTGTCAGACACCCCAGCTGTTTTCATTCGCTCTTTATCTACGATTGATGTTGACAGTACTTTTTATGCAGCACTCGACTCCCAAATCCCAAATAAAGCATGCACATTAACACATAAAACGTTTCCTTATTCGTCGTCATGACAATGCTTCACAGTCATTTCAGTGCTTTGTTACCTTCATCAAAGAAAACAGCCCATTTTGTGTCAAAAGAAGGGGTCACTATTTACTTTTATACATATTGGGGTTTAACAAGGTAAGAAGATGATTTGACTGAAAAAAAAAAAAAAAAAAACACCCACAGACTAAGTAAAGGATGTAAAGCTATTTTTGACAAAATACGTTTATTTATTTTTTTTAATGGTTTTATTAGTATTATTATTATTATGACTTTAGTTGAGACCGATCATGGACAACCACCTGTCTTTTCTTTATATGATGATGATGATATATGAAGTTTTTCATTTGTACCAACGGGTGTTGACAATCATTTCATTTCTGTTGTATCAGAATATTATCAGAGGTACTAGTTTATAATATCATGTTAACTATTTAATTGTAAATCTATCTTACTGGTACTAGTTACACAGAATACACAAGAATGTATAGCTACAGATTTAGGGTATGAATGAAGAATCAGTTGGGACTACTGGCCCTTCTGACAAGTTTCTTGGCCCTGACCCCGTGGGCTTCCCAACAAGTCATTCAACTAATTTGACTTTTTTCTCTCAACAAAAAAATCACAACCAGTAACCCACAAAATATAGAGACAAATAATAAAAGCAGCACCTCGTACCAGCCCAGCTGAGCCGCAACTTTGTGTTTTGACTGGTCCGGCCCTCGGTGACCTCTGCCAATTTTTTTTATCTCATTTCACTCTAACTTTGTAGATCAGACTTTAATTTTGAAGCACGGACCACGGGACAGTGATGAATAGGCTACATCAAGCAGGGCTTAAATTACCCCTCTCCCTGGTGGCAACACTGACCGCAAGGAGAGGTGTTGGGTGTGTGTGTGTGTGTGCGTCTGTGTGTGAGTGTGTGGTGTGTGTGTGTGTGGTGACCTAGTAACAGCAGACAGAGAAAGAAAGAGGGCTGGTCAGCACTTGCCCTCTCAACCCTGCTAGCTCCGCAGCACACCCAACAAGGCAGGGGGTGGGTGGGTGGGGGGGTGACACAGGGGAAAGAGAGAGAGAGGGGGAGAGAGAGAGAGAGTCTACTCAATCTTTTTCAGCTTCTCTTGTCAATGCCTTGTCTTGTTTTTGGTGGGAGTTTGTAACTTTTAAGGTTATTTGAGGAGAGTCTAACCCTGGCCTCGTTTTTTTTTTTTTTTTTTTTTTTTGCTTTCTCGCCCCATGCAAATAGGTGCCTGTTCTTTTTTTTTCTTTTTTAGTGAATACCACCACCAGCGGTCTGTGTTAGGGAAGACAAGTTTTGGAGGTCATTCAGATATTGACGAAACCTTAACACTACATAATAAAACAGTCTGTCTCAAATTGAGGTGGGAAAGGCAGGAGGGTTTGGCCGACAGCCACAGGCACGGCCTGAGGCTGAGAGGAAGAAAATCAAAAACAGGGTGACAAAAAGCAGATTTTTCTGGGAGAAAAAAAAAACAACTTAAAAAAAGGAGGAATTTAAAGGATGCTTGTGAACTTCTCCACACAGTATTAAATAGATCATTTCTTTTCCCCCCAATTACACAAACTTAGCACAAGAATTTATTTTGATACAAGTGTCATTTTCTTATTACTGAAGGAGTGGCACTTGTTTCTAGTAAATATATTCTACTCACATAATTTAGAGCAAATTGTTTGAGATGCTTTCAAGTGTTTTGGGAAAAAATAGTTTTATACCTTATATCAGAGAAAACTAAAGAGGAATGTTATTCAAGCGAGCTTCTATTAAAACTACATGCAAGAAGCCATCTACTTTATCAGCTTTCATATATTTATCAGTCACTGTCCCACTTTTTGTTTTGAAATGTGAGAAGAAATAAAAGGATTCAAGGGCGGTGACAGTTTTAGGAGACATACAGTAAGTCATGCTATTTCTTTCTTTCTTTTTTTTTTTTTTGTTGGGTTTTTTTCCCATGCTGCTCTGCGGACTGTCCCTCCCTCTGGCTCTTTATCCAGTCTACTAGAAACCAGTGTGCCGTGAAGCCGGTGCGCCCCGCCGCCTCTCCAACGTGATCATCGCAGGAGGAGAAGAAGAAGAAGAAGAGGAAGAAAAAGGAGGAGGAAAAAAAAAGAGTAAATCACGGTTTGTGTGGAGTGGTGGAGCTCAGGGATAAATCACAGTAGTTGTGCGTTAAACCTCCTCCTGTTTCTGCTGAAGTGAACGCATCTATTTGCGTTTGGAGAAGAGGGTAATCTAAAAGAATATGGAACTTTTAAAACTCGCATTTACTGGTTATATTTCTGGAAAAGGGTGTATGAATGATGTTTTTCTCGCCATACACCCATATGATAAATTATAGTTTGCAGGCCACCAAATAACAGCTTAAAAAATAACTAAATAGATCAAAAACACTGAATGTTCTTGCGTGTCCGTGAGTCCACGAGGTCTGTAACTTCTGTCAATTTCTACTTCATCTTGCCTTCTCCTTACTAAATAACAGCTATAACAAAAAGGACAGGATCGAATGTGGACTCACTGTCTCCAGCGCGAGCGCCAAAGCCGTGCCGTGCCGTGCCGTGCGTCCGTGGAGAGGCGTTTGGAGCTCCAGCTCGTGCGTAAAGACAGCAGCGGCAGAAGGCAGAGGCACAGTCCCGATTCCCTCACCACACACACACACACACACACACACACCACCCGGGATACTGAGGGAACAGCGGCATAAATTACTGACCTTTATGCGTAAAAATGAGGTTACTCTCTCTCTCTCTCTCTCTCTCACACACACACACACGCTGGATAGGGTGTGCTCACACTGATCCTCTAATTTTCTCTTCAGTTGTTGGTGGAATCAATATTATAATTGTTAATGATGAACTTCACTTGTATACCATTTCCCCCCACGTCGTTAAATAGAGTCTTTGGCTCAAACACTAGAATATGAGTCACCCACGCGGCTCTCACAATATTCCTGTGCGACTCTGCCTTTAGAGAGTCCATGTATAATCAAATATATCACCGTAGATTAATTTATCTACAAGATGCACATTGTTTTTTTTGTAAGAAAAAGTCAATCTGGTCAGATCATCAGTGAAACTTTAGGATCACAGCTGTGAGCAAGCAAAGGTTTGACAGTTCAGTCAACTTCGTTTTATTATCAGTGAGAGCATGAAAACACACCAGGCGACACAGTGATATCTGTCCTATAGGCCTGCTGCCAAAATTAACACTCTCTGAATTTCACACGATATTTCGTACACTTATGAGGTACAAGCAGGGCATTAAATAAACGGTGGTGATTTGCTCTTCTATTTAAAACATCATCATTGTCCTTAACCACTGGGGAAAAAAAGAAAAAAACGCACATCTGGATCGTGCGCAAAAAACATTTTTGGTGAAAAAGTTTTTTTTTCCATATTTCAAAAAAATCTAGTTAAAATAAATGTACCCACGGAAGAATAATTCAGTGGAGTTACCAGACACACGTGCCACAAAGACACAAAGTGCACAATCTGAGCCACAATTACACAACTTCGATAACAAACTGTTTCATACATCCACGACTTCGGGTAATATCAGCGTTTTATTTTTATTAAATGGCGCACAGCTCTGCCTGCTATAAAATCCTGTAACACAGGATAGTGCTTTTCTGTGTAATTCAAACACAAAGCAGCTTCAAATCCATCACAAACTTTAAGTGTATGGAAAGTTTTATGTAACGTTTTAATATCAGCCATGCATGATCAGTGTGTTACTCTCTCTCTCTCTCACACACACACACACACACTGCACGCCACTGACTTCATAATGTTAAGTAAAATTTCGAAATACTGACCGTATTTCAAATAGAATAATTATAAAGCTTATGAAGGAATAATATGACTTTGTTTCTGTAATGCTAATAAAAATGTACCAGTAAAATGATGGTGAAATTGGGAAAATAAAAGCCATGAAAATAAAGCACACTTTTTAAACTATATGGTATTAATTTGTATAATGTCATATATAATTTTCACACTGCTGTTTTCAAGAGTCTCTCTGGCACTTTGGCGTCGTGATTTGATTTCACACATGGATGGCTGGAGAGAGAACAAGTCCTGAAAGTCCGCAGCTCCCAAATGTTTTATCATGATGTGCAGGTTAAAGGCGCACACTGAGTGCGCTCTCTCCAGACACATCTGGCGCACAACGGAGTGTTCCTGCCTAAACTCAGGTCACCGTCAGACTGCTCTAAATCCTCAGGACCTGAATCACACACATCAGACACTGTTGTAGGATTACAGGACTTTAAAGCGGAGAAATGATTATTTTAAAGATAAATTTTAGTTCTGTATCAATGCGTTTGGCACTTGTATAAATCAAAGCCTCTCTCTCTCTGTCTCTCTCTCTTCCTGTCTCTCTCTCTCCAGAGTCCAGCAAGGTAGGCGTAGTGGGTCATGTCTGTATGTCTGCGCCCCCATTAGGGATCAGAACACTTTCAGCCAAGATGACACTAGAGTTGAATTTTACAAAAAAGGAGCAGAGACAGTCTGGTTTCTCTGCAGTTGTGTTACACGAAATTAAAACAAAACACTGTCTGTCTAAATGATATTTAAATTATAAACTTGTGAGAAAATACATTAACAGTAAAACAGTTTGTGGTAAGTGTGACAGCTTTTAAATAAATTAAATGAGATCCTCTTTTATTTTTAGGTTATGTTTACAAGTTGGGAGGTGACCTAATCAGTTTCAGCTAATAATGACATTAAAACGCTGCTGACCACAACACAGGATTTGTATTTGTCCGGACACCTTTGCAGGTAAACATCCCGTTTATTAAGCAGAAATGGTTCATGTTCTTATAAACATAATTATAAAGCAAGAAAATTTACGTTTTTTTCCCCATCCAATGCACCAAAAACCCTCGCCGAGTCCTGCATGAAATATTTTAAAATGTTTCATACTGAAGAAATAAAAGTGTTTCCATGACTCCAAATTTGACACGAGTTGTGTTTTTGTTCTCGCAGATATTTGGGAAAGAAGATACAACTCTGGCTCGTGGAGGAGAAACAAACCCTGTGAGTGCTGATGTGGAGTGAAAACGCTGCACAGAAACGCAGACGGGCTTTAAAGAAAGTGGACTGTGTCAATCAGCCGCGGAGGAGAGAGCTCTCCATCGGCCGCGAGCGCGCGCACGGTGCGTGTGCTCGCGCGTGTGAATGAGTGTTGTGTCGGAGCTGCGGGGCGGGAGGGGGGTATTGTAGTATCGCAAGGAATGTGCGCACGGCAGCTGCGCGCGCGTGCGTGTGTGTGTGTGTGTGTGTGTGTGTGACACTGATGGATGCGCCAATGGAAAGACGGACAGATGCTTGGGCGGATCTAACGGCATGCAGTGGTGGAGCGGTGCACACAGTCGCGGCGAGATTAGGGCGAAAACATCCTCGATCGGCGGAGAGTCACCAATCACCAATCCTTCCATCGAGCCCGGTGAGCGGAGGAGGAACGGACGGACTCACCGGTTCACCCGAGGAGCGACTGCGGGGAGGAAGATCCGATCCGACGAAGAGAGCCGTTTCTCCGGCTATTGACGAGCGTGAGAGACGAGGCGCAGCAGCACCACATCTGGCGCAAAGGAAGACAGGAGGAGAGAGACAGACAGCCTTTGGCAACTCACCCTCGTTGCTCTCTCTCTCGTTCTTCCGTCTTCAAGCAGCCTTTGTTGTGAGCACCGAGCAGCCGGGATCGCCTGAAAAACACGGGAGAAAATTTTGATCCACTTCAACTCAAGCCAAAAACTTTTATTCCTCCCTGCAAGGTGCGAGAAAAAAAGGGGGAGCGGCGGCCTCTCCAGAAGAGTCTCAACTCGAGGAGGATTTTGAGCTTACCTGCGAAGAAAAAAAGTACTTTATTCCAGTCAGTGCCAAAAAAAAAAGGGGACAGCACTTCTTGGAGAGGTTTTTTTTTGCGCCTCTCCGGTCAGTGGAGGCGCAGTCAGGAGAGCGCAGCGCAGACACGTCTGATTCGCTGCGTGGCTGATTTAAATAGCTCCTATCAGGCCACGTCAAGAAGACAGAAAAACAGGGGAGAAAAGTAGCACCGGCGGCCAGCAAAGTGTTTGGAGCTCGGCTGATCCGTGCGCTCCAGCCTGCCTGCCATCCAGCCTGCCTGCGTGCATGGGAGCAGCCCGAGCCCGTCCCCTCCTCCTCCGCCTCCTCCTCCTCCTGTACATTATTACAACAAGGGAGACCCAATCAAGCACGTATCTCGTCGATTCACGCACGCGCGGACACACGCACGTGCACGCGCGCACATACTGACTGTGCGACTTGTGCCCCTCGGCGGATTTTTTTTTTCAAAGCGCCCTTCGGACGAAATATCGCAGCCGTGCCAGGCAGGGCAGCGTGTGGGCGACCAGTCCCCCGGTCGTCACCTCCTCCTCCTCCTCCTCCTCCTCTTTTCTCCTCCTCTGTCGGTCCTGAGAATAACAAACTGAAAAAAGCTGCATGTGGCTTTTTTTCTGTCGCTCACCTCTAACAGGACTTTGCCAGAGGCGCGTGGATGTTATGAGGTGCGTTCAGGCACGGCTCGGCCGGTCCGCCTCTCGGCTGTGACTCGCGCGTGATCACCGGGAGGAGAAAGCGGACGGCTCATGGATAGCACGGCGAAGGATCAGCCCGTAAAGTAAGTATGCGTTTCCGCTGCCAGCCTCTGTGTGTGTCTCTGTGCGTGTGTGTGTGTGTGTGTGTGATACTGTTTTTGTTGGGCTGCCATGTGCAATCTGCAATATGACTGTCACGTTTTAAACCATCAGCCAGTGATCGCTGCCTGCTTGGAAATAAACGGGGGCTGGAATGAGGCGGTGAATGACAGAGAGAGAGAGGGGTGAGAGAGGCAGGGACAGAGGGGGGAGGTAGAGAGAGAGAGAGACAGGGAGCTACGTGACGCCTGTGAGCGGCGGGGAGGCTGAGCCGTACAGGAGGCTGAGCAGGGCTTCAGTTGTGGCAGCTCTTCATGTGTTGTGTCCCCCTTGTTTGCGGACTTTTGACTGACGCGATCGTTTGATTTTTTTATCCCCCCTTCAAGCTCGCCTGTTGCCGCCAGCTAGAGAGGATCACACGGAAGCTTTTTCGACCTCCCTCCTGTGTTTTTCTACCCCGGAGCCCCCACCCCCCACCCCCTCTGTTCCGCGTCCATCCAAGCCGGAGCGGCGGAGACACACACCGGCAGAGAGCGAGCAGCCAGCCGGGGGCTCATCCCCCGCCCGCCCGCCTTAATTTTCTATTTTTTTTTTACCATTTTTTTCTTTTACTATCTTCGCATCTACTGGCTCTTTCTTCCTATTTTTGAAAACTGCACACCCTCCCCTCCTCACACACCCACCCCGACCCGATCTATGTGGGAGCCCTGAGAGCGCACCCAGGGGGGAAAACTGTGCATCAAAGCTCCGAGGATCCCCCAGGCGACCTCGGATCACCGGGGCCCACAGAAGCGCTCCCTGCCGGGCTCCCGCAGCCGACATGCCGCGGAGGAAGCAGCAAGCGCCCCGGCGCGCCGCAGGTAAGCGCTGGCTGTGCTTTGCGTGCAGTTGACTTCTCTCTCTCTCTCTCTCTCCCTCTCTCTATTTGTGTCCCCCCCTCCTCCCCGCCTCCCTCATTCACTTACTTTTCATTGATATTTCCCTCACCCACATAGTAACATTTATATAACTGCAACAACATCTTTTGTTGTGTGTGTAAACTAACAGGGAAAGGGTCAATATTTAACACTCTGTGTATACTTTCCACAGCCCTCAACACAACTTTTGCCTTCTCATACTAGACCTATACTAGGATTTCTGTCATGATCATTTCGATTATAATCAGCTGATGTGCAATATCAACCACTATTGACTATCTCTGTTAAGCCACCTTATCAGGGAGTTTTAGATTTCAACGATCCTTAACTTATTTTTTTCTCTTTTTACCTGTAAGTACAATTAGTAAACACCACAGACGTCATTCTTTTTTGTTGTCTGTAGAAGAGGTGAAATGATTATAGCATCCTAGTCATAAAAAAAAAAAATCTAGTAGTCTGAGCTGCTTTTCAAGAAACACATATCAGACATTTGCAGTTGGCAGCCACTTCTGCAAATGCAAGTCTGCTTTTGGAACTGCTGTTTGGACAAAACAAGACATTTTAAGATGTCACCTGAGGCTTTGGAAAACTGTCATGGGCACGTTTTACAATTTTTTATAGACAAGACAATTACTAAAGAACATTATGTTTAGATTTGTTAATACTGCAAATAATTTTTACTTTGTTGATTATTAATATTTTCTATACATGCATGTCATTTAAAGTGGGTTTGGGTGTTTACAAGTGTTACCCAATAGAGCAGTCATCACTGCCTCTCTAAAAGGTCAAAGGTCAGCCTCTGCGTACCAGCGCATGTGTCCTAGAAAAGAGTTAGCGTGAGTGTTCTTTTTCATTCACTTCATTTTCCTGTCCTCACCTCAGAGGTCTTAATCTTTCATAGGTCTGTCGCTTTTACTCCTTCACGGCGCCTTCGTCTCTTCCTCGCCCTGTGCTTGTAGATATTGACTGTGGAATTAGGGATCTATACTGGAGAGGTTTGGTGGAGCCCTAGGGTCAGCTGACTGTCACGTCAGGCCTTTGACACTCGCTGATTTCTGTTGGAGAAGTTGGATTAACTCGAAAACATCCTGATAAATTACAGGAAGTGAGCTCTTTTAGCCACATGCATCTTATACGATCAGTATCTTTCTCTCGATTTTTCTTTCTGTTCTCATTGAAACATTATCTCGATATCCTCAGTACAGTGTTTGATTGCCCACCAGTGACTCTGTTACACCATCATGTTGCTGCAATATTCTTGACAGGAATTTGCAAAGTGTTTTGATACACAATAATAAGTTTACTCTTACTGTATTTTCTAGTATATTTTATCCTCAATCATATCAGTTTGTTACTACAATATTCACATTAAAAACTACTCTTATAGTTTGTTATTAGTCTTTACCGTCTATCCTCGAGACTTTAAGATAGTAAGCTCTTTGAAAATTTCTTAGACATTTACCGTCCTTGTTTTTCATCAGGGTTCGGTCTGTTTTCTTTCTCCTTCCCTTCAGTTTCTGGGAACGACTTTTCTTCTAGTCTAAAGATTATTTCACAGCCCAGGGAGGGAGTGTATACTGGAAGAGAGCTTTAATGGACAATTGCCATCTTTGATTTGACGCCTGATTGATCACCTGTCATCTGGCCGGGCCTTTGATCTGTTCATTCCCGATAAGTGTCAATAAATCACCCTCCCTCCCGCCTCCCCTCCCTCGCTCGCTCTGGTAGCAAAGGAGGGCTGCTGAAGTCACGTCTGGCCTCACAAACTTCTGGCCATTAACACCATCATTTAATTGCATCTTTGTATCTCTTTCTTCTTTTTTTCACTTTTTCCCTCTTCGCCTCAGACTCGTTGTGGATAAAGAACTGAACTCAGCTTTTATTTTATGTTCCCATTACAGCGCAGGGAGAGTCTTTGGTGCTCTCATCAGATCATTTACGAGACTAATAATTTGTGTTCGTTTTCAGATTTTGAGATTTTGAGTCAATTAAACAAATACGATCCTTAATTTTTTTTGAAGCTTTTGTCTTGTAGAAAATGTGGCTTTGAAACGCCAACTACCATTTCTATGTAAGAAAAGTGAAATAGCAATGATTTATGCACGACCTTTAGCATTTTATTGTTTGCAACTTTGTTTAACTCTCAAGGAAGTATATTCTCTAAAATTGCCTACCAATACACACATGCACACACACACACATTCTAACACACATAATTACGTATGTGCCGTGGTGCATGCACAGAAGACATGCTGCAATGACTTTATAGTACATATAAACCAGCATGCAATACTTTTCACACACACACGCACGAACATAGAGTGGTATGAAAAATGTAACTATTAGCCTAATCGTGAGGCGGAAGACTAGTTTGCTCCATCAGAGGGCCCGTCAGAGAGACTTTGTTTCATATTTGATTTAATTGTCTGCCCTCTGACAGCCACATTCATCAATGGCCCTAATGGTCAATCAGAGGCTGGCACACAGAGAGAGAGAGTCTTATGTATTCTCAGCCCAGGGCCTTACTTGATCAAAATGTTTTAGCCCTAATGGACACAATGGGTGGGGGCAAAGGAATGGGTGGACGGACGGATGGATGGATAGATGGATGGATGCGCACTGGGATGACTGAAAGCCTTTTTATTCAGCTGGAATGAGCGAGTGAGTGTGCCGGCAGTGAGAGCGAGAGAGAAAATGAGGCATTTATTTCTTTGATGAGCGGACGAGAACAAACACGAGGCAGGCGAAGGAGGAGTTTCATTTTAGACTATTGGCAGCTTCCTATTTTTTACCCTTCGTTCCTCCTCCTCCCCCCATCGCCGACTCCCTCCCTTCCTCCCTCCCACCCTCGCTCACAGCTGCAAGTTATAAGGTTGAGGAGAACTGCATGGCACACAAAGAGTGATGACAAATTGATTGCGCCGTAGTGATGGCAAGAGTTATGGGAGGATGGCAAATGATAGGCCTTGATTAGGAACTTGGGGGGGAGTGCCCCCAACCTTGAGTTGTTTTTTTTTCACAGCAAAATCTCTTCCTTTCTTTCTGTTTTTCATCTCTTTCATGTCACTGATTTGCCCTCTCCATTGTGCACCCAGAAAATGAAGCATTCTTAGAGGGTTTGGGGTTAAAACAACAGGTACTGTGTTTCATACTGAACCTCAGTGATTCATTCAACAACCAAATTTGTTAAAATGACATAAACTTGTAAATATGTTTAAAGGTGATTTGGAGCTTTTTGTTTTAGTTATTACCAAATCAGACAATATATAGATCTAGTTAAACGTGGCGGCACAGTCAGCTCTTCTACAGGGTTCCGCTGTGCTACAAGCATAAGAAATAACCATTTTTATACTTTACATGACTTCACAACTATCTATATCCTTTCTGTGATCCCACACACTCCTTCTTTTCCAACAAACCTCTCTGCCATCACCACCACACACACACACACTTCCCACCCCAGCGACGGAGCGCACTCAGCTGTCTAAAAAGAGGACTTGTTTTGCCAGCTTCATTAGCGTTCTCCTAATTAGCCGAGCATCTGATGGATCTCTGACAGGCCTAATGATTGGAGATGACAAGCTCCGCACACTGTCACGCTCGCCAATTAGGTCTGTGGCATAGTTGGATGTAATCAACTTGATCTTACACTGTCCTCATTCGCCCCCCCACCTCCCCCCGTCTCCCTTTTCAACCCCGCCATAGGTGAGGACAGGTGTTGGACAGTTGTGTCGTGGTATGAGCATGAAAGGTGCTATTTGGGTAGAAAGCTAATCCAGGTCATTTCTGAGATCGGCGTGCAGAATATTTCATGGACCAGATGGGGTAAACTATATGTTTGATGGTGGTTGCGTATGTCTTAAACACCTGGGAATATGTAAGTCACGCTGGCTTATTTATGTACACATGTATACGTGCGCACATACACCGTTTTCTGAGCAGGGGTATTTATTTTTTCGGTGCTCCTGACATCAGGAAAGGACAAAGCTGAGGCGAGCGGCAGGCTTTTGTCTGTGTGCTTCAAAGCCAGGCTAGACCAAACAGATCATTGTTATGGAAGAGGAAGCTTGAACATCAAACATCCCGTATATTTTTTCACCTGATTTTTTTTTTTACAGTTCCAAATTTTACTTGTCTTACTGTATATTCTCACATGCGCAACTACCAATCTATTGTTTCAAAGCAATGTAGGTTTGTTTAAAATGAAGGATGTTTCGCAATAAGTAGCAGCTGCCTGGTGCTAACATAACATCGAGTGTGTGTGTGTGTGAAGGTGTACTTTCCTCCTAAGAACCCACTGCAGATTGATGACGTTGACACTGGTCATTATTAGCTACTCAATGACACTTTCCCAGACTGGGAGGATTTTTCACTGGCGTTGATTTTCCAGAAACACCTATCATCAGCATGGTGTCCAAAGAGGCTAAGCATGATTTATGTAAATATTAACGTCAAGACAGATCTGGTTCTGTCCAACAGGAGATAGATGGCAGCCGAGGAGGAAAAGCAGCTGATTTCTGTGATTTCTCTGCCTCCGTGTGTGTGTGTGTGTGTGTGTACGTCTGCGAGTGTGTGTGCGTGATTGATTGTAGATGAGAGCAAGAGATTAATCATGCTTGATGTGTGTTAACGTTGCACTCGCGGTGGATCTAAGTCGAGATGCAGTGGCCCACTTAGATATACTCACTCACACACACACACACACACATAATCTCACAGACTCACAGGAGGGAGCGGGTACACTTGCACATACTCACAATACAGACACACGCGTGTTCACGTTGCTCAGCTGTGCGTAGCATAGCACACAGTTTTAACAGGAATCTTGAATTTATAAAAGCACAGGGTGTGTGCTCTTTTACATGTTCATTTTATGTGAGAGGGGATCTCTGTGAAAAAGATATAATTTGTTAAAAATACCACTTGTCATACTATAGTGGCATCTTGTATCATAGCCTATAGTCCTGCACAATGGATGGCAATTGGATCTAATGAAACATGTCAATATAACAAAGCTAATTGACCTTGTTTAAAAAGGTACTGATAATTCTGTTAACGAGCGTGTGATGAAGAGAGAAAAATGATTTTATAAACAGCACTTTCACACAGCACTGTGCTTCAGCCCGCTATTAGCTGTAATGTGACAAAAATGTCCATTTTTGTCACCTCACGCAGCTGTTGTAGGGAACGTTGATTTTATATCGTACAATCAGTAAGACAAAGACTTTTGTCTAGTACTTTATCTCATGTTTCTTTGGCAATATTTAGCTCACGTACTTTAGCTGGGATAAGTTAAACCTGGAATGCGCAACTTTTGTCTCCCCCTTCTGGCATTGAGAGTAATGACACAAACACTGTTGACATATGATGCCGTAGGCTTGGCTGTACTCTTAGCTGCTGTAGCCTACTCCATTGCCACGATTGCTCCCCCCTTCAGCTCTGGCAAACCAGTCATTGCTGGTTGACGTAAAGCGAAACACAACCGGTGCGCAGCGTGGACATTGTGGACAAATGCAGATACATTTGCTTGGCTGTGACGGGTTTAAATAGCATTGTGTGAACTCATTTGGGCTTGAATGTAATGGACGTTCATTTATACAAAAAAGTCTCGCACTCCGGCTTTGAACTTTTTTAAAAATAATTGTCTTTTGTATAAAATGCCTCAGTTTATTCAGAATATATTTTTCAGTCACAAAACCTTTAACACCTTTGATTTTTACCTTTTGCCGTCTAGCATCCCTCTGCAACATTTCAAAGCTTGTCTCCTGGAAATGACCGTTTAAGACATGGTAGAAGAATTAGTCAAGTCCTTAAGATGAAATTCAGAGGTTACTCATCCTGGAAGTGAGAGTCGTCCACTCCAATTTCTAATGAAGTGGATGTGTTCAAATGACAGTGCTTCAAAGTTTTCCATCTGCAGTCCATTCATCTGAAAGGTGCTCCTTTTATGCTTATGCTCCGACCACTTCCCACCTGAATCGAACTAATACGTATGAATTCTTTTTGAAATGTGTTGATCATTCGTCCGATCGTTCTCCTAGGTAACTAATACATGCTGACAGATCAGATTGAGGAAGAAAAAAATGAAGGGCATTTTCTTTGAAATAAAGTGTAATAGAAGTATATGGTTTCCTAAACATTAACAGTATTTATATATGAGATAACTGAATAAAAAGCTGTGTCTTTGTTTCCTTTAGAATGACATATTGTCATGTATGGGATTAAATTGTAGTCATCAAATATGAAAAACAGAGCTGATCTGGAAGCAGAAATAAGGACACTGACTGTCATTGTACTGAATTGGAGGCTAGAGATTTGAGCTTTGTGCAAAATTTCCATCTTTTAAAAATGGGTTGCTCTGGCCGTCAGGCTCGTAATCTGATTTATACTGTTGTTAATTTGTCATAATCTCCAATTGTTCATCTGAAGTGCTTTTTTTTTTAAAGCTTAATTATTTGTTTTTCATTTTTTTGTTCAGTTAATCTTTTAATCTATTTTACATTTTCACTTGTTTCTTCTACAGTGGTTCCCCAACCTGGGGCCACGAGGTTGCCAGACAGTTCTATGGGAAAGACATTTGTAAAAAAGAAAAAAATCAGCAACACAAATTGATATTTGTGTTTGATTCAATCAAAAACTCAATCACATTCAAATAAAACAATGTGAGAAAGGAACTTTTTTGACTGAACTGATATGCAAACTGTGATGAGGGGTTAGAAGTAGACATTGATTCATGTCACGGGCTCTCAAGTTTTACCAGCAAGCTAACTTGGCCAGTTAAAGTTGTGGTTAGCTGGCTCCGTCATCAGTTTGAACTCTTTGTGTCTTTGAGTTTTAACACTTTTCCCTCTCTAGCAACCCAAATAAATGTTCAACTAAATCCCAAATCTGGCTAAAGCTTTGCACGTTTCCTAACTTTTACATGCATGCCGAGCTGAAAACACTTTCAGCCCCAGTCAGTCTCTGCGTCCCAGTCTCAGTCCCGCTTCCTGCATTACTTTGTGCAGAGTGAGTCTTTCCCAGGCAGCTAACTGACATTGTGATTAGTTATGGCCTTCTTCTGCTTTTCTCCGTGCTCCTGCCCCACAATGCTTTGCCACAATGAACCAAGAGAGGAAGAGAGAGAGGAGATATAAAGTGGGAGAACTGTTGCATAGTTAAATATTCTATCATAGGGAAAGACAGAAAGGTAATGAGATTGTAAAAAGATTATGTGCACAGGCAAGAGAAAGTAGGAGCAAATGAAAAAGCAAGCGAGTAGACAAACGACAATCATAGCGAGAGAGACAGAGGAAGAGGGGAGGCGGGAGGGGAACTAGAGCTCCCTCATCTCCCCCCCACCCCCCTTTCCTTTCCTTGAGGATAAGTGGCTGATGGTTTATAAACAGTGTTTCTTTCCCTCCCTCTCCCAGAATCTTCCGTCATGGCTCCCATTAGGTTGACAGCTGTCAATTAGAGCTCCCTTGGTCTGGCACACTGCACTTTATTGCAGGCAGTTGATGCTGTCATTTTGCTCCCAGTTTCGCCTTGAGCGTTATCACGAGCGCTCAAACAGTCAATAGCTGATGCATCAGCAGTTATTTCTTAAATTGGCTCACAAGGCTGCATCCTTTCCTCATTTTTTTTCCTCCCCCCAATTCTTCTCCCTCTCTCCTCTCTCCTCCCTGTTCTCCTTTTCCTCCCCAAAGATTATTTTGTGAGAAGAGAGGTGCATGCAAAGAGTGCAAGAGAGGTTGCAGAGCACAAGACACATACAGAGAAATATGTTGAAGAACATGCATCTTTTCCTTATTTTTTATTTTTTGCACTGAGGATACCAAATGAACATCAGATGAAACTAAACATACTATGTCTGAAGACGGTTGCTCAGTGAAGAATTAAGGTGATCGTGCATTTAAAACAAGCACAAAAACTACACATCAGAATACATTTCTGATCATGTTTGCGATAGTAAGACGGAGAAGAGGAAGACGAAAAAACTACAAATGTTTACTTTGTGTCTCTTTGCGACATGTTTGTTATAGCATTC
This sequence comes from Holacanthus passer, assembly GCA_025331565.1. Taxonomy (NCBI): domain Eukaryota; kingdom Metazoa; phylum Chordata; class Actinopteri; family Pomacanthidae; genus Holacanthus; species Holacanthus passer. Next base: position 994,496 of record JAFREQ010000075.1, read on the forward strand.
TTCATAATGTCTTTAGAAATGTAGCAGACAAATCAGAGCATATATCTCAAAATAATCTAAGTATTCTGATTGCAAGTCACAAATACTGTATGCAAAGATAAGGACTAAAAGGTTTTTTTTTTGTCACATGTTCATACAGTATGTGCACTGAGATTCAGGGTTATACATATTCTTGAGACCGTGCTCAAAATCTTATTGTGCAAACAAATAATAACTTGTAATAGCTAATAAGTGTAGAGATTGGCAGCACAATTTTTCAGTATATGAAAATGTAGTTTATACATATACAAGTTGTAAAGAAAACTATCCAGTAACATTTTGGACCCGCTTAAGTGCAAATATGCGAACATACACAGCAGTGAAACTATAATCTGTGGCTAGAAAGAGACGCAGAATCTTGATGGTGATTTTGTTTTTATGTCAGACTAAGATTCATGGTCTGTTGTTCAACTACGTAATAGACTTTAAACATACCTTTAATAATAGAGATCAAAGGTTGCTGGTCCTAATCCAAGCAGAGGCCCCTCGCTGTGAGTTCTGATTCAAAGGGCACTGAGAAAATGGCTTAAACAGGAAATAGAGTGAGTGGAGTGGGATCTCTGCACACATGCACAGACTTCCTGTGCTGACACAAAGCAGATATATGTGTATTTACTGCTATGATCCGGCTATAGACCAGACCTGCTGTTTTATAAAAAAAAAATAATGTTTTTGGGGTGGTCTGTGTTCTGGCCACAGACTCACGAGAATATGTCCGAAAGTGAAACAGGTTACACTCATCATCAAATACTAGCTCTAAATCACGAATGACATCGAGTGGCTCTTTGGTTTCAATCATTTTAAGAAATGTGGAGAAAGTTTGGAGTGAAAGTTAGGACTGTGGCTTCTGTTTATGGTTAGCTGTATTTTTATAGCTTGTACAGCCTGTTATACTTCGTGTCATGCTCAGGAGACAGCAGCTAATGTGTGTGTGTGTGTGTGTGTAGAAAAGGCTCATGGAGTTTAAGGAGCTGCAGGCTCAGTAGGATGATACAGTGTCAAGATGAGGTGTGTGTGTGTGTGTGTGTGTGTGTGTGTGTGTGTACATCTTTTGAGTGTCATCTGGGCTCGGCTCCAGGTCTGGGTTTCTTTTTACCCTCAGTGGGGGTTGCCTTTATGTCTGCAAAGTGTGTGTATGTGTGTGTTTCTGTGCATGCTTGTACAATCAGAGCCCTTCACTTCCCTTTCCCACCGAGGCTTTGGCTGAACCTAGACGAGACTGGCAGCCATCAGTCTCACGTGCGTGTGTGTGGGTGTGTAAGATGGTGGCTGTGATGAAAGGCAGGGGAGCCAGTGAGGACCTGTCTGAGGCCCTGGTAATCAGGGCCAGCCTGAGCTGACATCCTTCTCAAGCTGACAGTGCCTTCCTCTTCTCTCCTCATACACACACACACACACACACACACACACACACACACACACACACACACACAAATGGCTGAATGGTCACTACTCAGTCACTGCCACAAGACAGTCCGACATGCCTTTCCTCCTTCTTGTTTCATGTTCTGATCCGTTTCAGATGCTGGGAATTATCCTCACCCTCTACAGCACCAGACTTTGTTGTGTGTGTGTGTGTGTGTGTGTGTGTGTGTGTGTGTGTGTGTGTGTGTAATGTGAAGGTTTATGAGTCAACCAGGGAAAGCATGGTTTGATATGGTCAGGTCTTACAAGGGTGTGGTAGGAAATGTGTGTGTAAACTAGCACACTCACCTCCGCCTGTGTGTCTCTGCCTATTTTGTGTGTGTTCTCAAAGAGGGTTAAGAGCAAGGAGGCAGGTGAGAGAGAGAGAGAGAGAGAGAGGGAGAGAGAGAGACAGTCATCCATGCTGAAAGAGAAAAAAGTGGGAGAGAGAGAGAGAGAGATGAGAGGAGTGAGGAGGAAGGCTGTTTTATTTTATACTGCGAGGGCCTGTTGCTAATTAATGTTTCTTGGTCGGTTTCTGTCGGAGCTGAGTAATGTTTTTGATCTTTATGCCTGATAACTGCATACCTAATGAGATTTCAAAGCTGGTGGAGATGGGAGTTGCTGCTCCCTGCAATTATTGACAGATGCCTTTTCTCCGCCACTGGCTGCCGCGCCATAAATCCTTCCTCAGTAATGAGCTTGAGAAGTGCCACCCTGCCAGTGAGCTAATGAAACCGAGCAAGGGGGGCCGCCAGTGTGTGTGTGTGTGTGTGTGTGTGTGTGTGTGTGTGTGCATGCGTGCAAAAGAGTGCATCACACTCCTCTGACACATTTTTTTCTCTTTAAATGCACTCTGCAGATGTCAGCCACCTCGCCTGCTAACGACAAAGAGAGAAAAGAGGCAGGAGAGAGATAGTCGACGAGGAAAAAGGGGGGGAAAAAAAGAAATACAAAGCAGAAGACTTAGCCCTCTGTTTCTCCACTTTATGAGAAGTTTCAGGGTGGTGCTGGAGGGTGCTCAGGTTACAGCCCCATGTTAAGGCTATTTGTCTAGGTTTGGCTGTTTTATTTGAAATACTAGTATCTCTGTTGCCAAACGGGACTGTGATTGATATCGTTGCGCCCCCCTTGCCGCTCGCCTGCTCAGATCCAGCAGTCGCTTCTCTTTCCTTTTCTTCTCTTTTTCCTCGATGAACTCTTTCTCTCTGTAACTCAGCCAGGGAACGCTAAAGACTTGAAAAAAAAAGAAGAAAGAAAGAAGAGAGAGCCGTAAAAAAGAGGAGAGAGTGAAAAGGAAAAGCAGGGCGACCTTTAGTTAGCCCTGGACACGTTCATCCAGACAGAATATCTGGTGTAGGTTTGAACACATGCATGATCTTCTGTATTAGACCATGCATTGATGTGGTGTGTTTGCAAGTTAACGCGTGCATGTATGTTTGCTGCATGCTTTTGGACGTTTCCAGAAACCAGAGGAGGAGAGCGGCGAGTAGACGAGCGCCATCTCACTGCCAAACAGTCGATTTCCCCCTCTCATCGTCCGCACCATACATCACAGACCCACCCTTCTCTCCTGACACAATGACGTGTGTCATTTATCAAACAGGGCCTTGCCAGGGCCTCACATGTGTGTGTGGGAGCGCAGAGCGGTGTGTGCGCGTTCGCATCTGTGTGTGTATACAAGCGCGTACGTGTGTTTCGGTGTGTAGGGCAGTCCTTCCTGCTGCCTCTGAGGTCCGCTCCTCCGGGGAAGGAGGAAGGGAGTGAGAGATGAAGAGTGAGAAGGAGAGAGAGAAAGAGTCAGAAAGAGGGGGATTATGGGTGTTGAATGAGCGAGTGAGTGTGTGAGAACCTGGGGGAGTAGAGGAAAAAATCAGCCGGACTGGTTGTTTTGGCACGGCTACTTTCCATATCCCCAATGGGTGATCGGGAGAAAAACAGTGTTCACGAGTGATATTGATATGGCAACTTTAAATAGTATTTTACACACAATTACTCACATTTCACATCATAAATAAGTATAGATTGTAAATCATGCCTCCATTAATCTCCTTGATGCATGTGCAGGCATGCTGCTGTGTTTGTGTGTCAATAACAATCTGTGTATGTCTCTCTCCCATGCTCATGTGTCTTGGGGGTTGCTTGCAGGCGTGTATCAGTCACGATGTCTTATCTAACACACACACACACACAAACTCAGTGTCTCTCCCATGGGTTGGGGCAGTACAGTCTTTCTCGCTCTTCACTTTTCCCTGATTCAAAGGGAGGCCTTATAGAAGATGGATGCTCCTTAAAAAAAGAGCCCGTTGATGGATATGAATCTGGCCCTGCCATTCATCACTGCTGTATTATTTAGACTGGATCGCTACAGAGCTGTAACCTGAGCTACAGCTACGTGTGTGTGTGTGTGTGTGTGTGTGTGTGTGTGTGTGTGTGTGTGTGTGAGGACATGGGAGGTGAAAGAGGGGGAGGGGGATGAGAGGAAGAGGGGACAGTCGGGGTCTCAACAAAGGGAGGGGAAGAAGAACAACAGTGAAGTGAGGAGAAGAAGTGACTGAAATTGCGCAGCAAATAAAAAGAGAGATTAAAGGTCCAAATACCTAAAAGGGTCCTGAAAGGTCAAAAGTTAGAGTTGATGATGGATGTTAATGGGCACCTCTCTTTTATCTGCCCTTTATGTAAAAGAATCAGATGCAAGATTTTGAAACCTTTTACTTGGTACAAAGTGACATAATATATTGTTTACAGGTGTTGAAGCTCCAGTGAAATCCTCCAGTGATGTCACTTGAGTCAGTGTGGGTTGGGTCTGAAGCAGACAAGTTTTAAAAGTGAAAAAAAAAAGAACAAAAAAATCTTGGGGTGTGGAGTGAGAAAGAACTGAGCTTCCCGGTCCTCATAGCCCACGGCTCTTAACTGATTGAGGCCAGCAGGGCTGCATTAGATTAGCTGCTACTCGCATAACACACTCACTTCATCATTTTTTAACTGTCCATTGTGAGTCCAACAATGTTCCACGACTGCAATGCTAAATTGGCCGAGTGGTCTTTTAAGAGAGCTGGATACCAGCCGCTCCATCCATTCCAATGGAAGTTGCTCCTTGGGTGCCTATGCGTTTCAGCATTTCTCAGGCTTCTGCATTTTTTTGGACGCACTGAGCATGTGCATTGCATAGTTGACAGCCTAATCTTGGCAGGTTTAAGATGACAGGAACATCCTCTTTACTCCAAAAGTTCGGACTTTGGTAATCACTGCTAATTACTGTATATTTGTTTGGAAGTAAAGTATGATAGAACAGACAGAGTCCTTGCTGCATGTTTCCTCTGATTGTGGCCAATGATGGCAATCAATGGATTTCTATTTTCTAATGGCAGTAGCCTGATTAAGATTGGACATGCCTATAAATATACTGTCTTAAACTTACAAATTTAAAGTAGTCTCTCACTGCATGGAGTGATTGACTTGAGTGATTCTTGGCTATAATCTCTGGGGGATTTACAGCTTTGGCAGTGCCATCCTGACCCTAAACAACCACCATGCCTAATAACTATTTGTGTATTTGTGTGAGGCAGTCATGTAGCAAACATTCTAACAGTGGCACATAGTTATACTGAAGGAAAAGGATGAAGGCCTTACTGCATCACATCATTGTAAATGGCAGATCCCAGGCTTGGTCATCATTCAGACTCTTGATGATTTCTATAATCACATAATATAATTTAATACATAACTTTGCGCCTCACGCATTATCAAGACAGCTAAACACGGTGTTTGTTTATCTGATGCACCTCTTGAGCAGTCCTTGGTGAAACGAATCCATGCTAAAACAAGATGAGATGTAAAAGTGAAGAACGCAAGCGAAGGAAGAGGGAACAGCAACAAAACTATGTGACTCATTCACAAAACTCCTTCCACGTAACCATTTTAAACAAGAACAGTTACATTTGGGGTTTTCTGGCATGCTCCCTCCTTCCCTTCCTTCCTTCCTTCCCTCTCCTCCATCTCTCTCACTCTTCCCAGGTTTCTATAGCGCCAAGGCAGACGTGGTGATTTATTGTGGCCATCCATCTCTTGTACTCATCCATCACCGGCCGGTTGCTAGGCGATCATGGCAGCAGCTGTTTGCTTTTGAGTTCAACAGAGGGGCCGTCAGTCAGCGGCGGCAGGTGAAAAGCATTACGAACGCGCCATTGTCACGCCGAATAATTAATCAAAGGCGGGAAAGATAATTAAAAAGATATGACCCTTGTTGGTACTTGGTCCTGGGTTTGCCCAGGAAGGGAGGAGGAGGCGGGGAGAGTAGGAGTAGAAGGGAGAAATAGAAAAGGTGAGGAGAGGAGGACTCTTTCTTTGCTTCTTTGTACTATCATTCTCAAATGGTTCTCGTGTCTTTATGATTCCAGCTCGCTTCCAACAAATCTCGCATTTGATGGCTGCAGACTTTGCCGTAGCTTTGGACGCCTCCTCTTTCCTCCCTCAAACACTCATGGAGGGACATGGAGGAGTGGAATGAGTGAGTGCTGATAAAACAGGCTCTCCTGTAAGTCAGTGGCACTGCTCCATTTAATTAGGAGGAGATGGGCTGGAAAAGGGAGAGAAAGGATTTTGAAAAAGGCCTGGCAGAGAGAATGAAAGAGCTCTTCAAACTGGTGTGGATTCATCCGTCACCTCCAGTTGCACTTGCACAACTATATGCAGAAACCAGACTGAGTGATAACCACCTGCTCGGTCAATGTTTCAGAGAGTGGTTATTTTTGGCATTTGAATTTTGTTGGACAGTTTTACTGTGAGGGAGACAAATGGGGGAAGACAACAGAGGAGAGAATGACGTAACAGAGGTTTGATGTCTGATTTAGTCGGAGCCGTCCAAGTGTCGAAACGTCCTTCCCCCTACGCTTTTCTGACTGTGTGACAAAGTGAGCAGGAGGTGAGAAAGTGGGCATGGTTTGAACTTCTCTCTCAAGTTCATTTTTTTCATTCTTTACCCAGCTACTTCTGTCACTTTGTGTACGTACAAATAAGTGCGACGCCATGAATGAGGAGAGACAGTCCGAAAGTGTGTGTCCTTTATCCCCATTTTAAAAAATTCATTGTGTCTCACCACTTTTCCTGGCGGCCGGTTTTTCACCCCAGAGCATCTATAAACACTTTTGCTCTCTGTGGATAGACAAACTGTTTGTTTTGACATACTAGACCCTTCAGAATGCCTTTTTGTATCGCTTTCATTTTGTGTCACTCATCTTTTCTTGAAAAGTTCTATGTCCATTAAACAGCATACTGTCTATGCATCCTGTTTACAAAAGGAAACATTGCTTTAAAGGAGATAGAGAGAGAAAATAAAATAGTTCTAGCAGCATGGCAGTGCACAGTTTGTACATGATGGTAAGTGTTGGTTTCCCCTCCTAATAGTGAATATTCTTTTCCGCTGATGTTAAACCTGCGACTGCCTTTAGCTTGTGGGAAGTAGTATTTATTTCAAGAGACTAAAAACAGAAGTATTGCATAATTTTATTCAAGTTCAAACCAGTTATTAATAAATAAAACCAAAAGTTTTGCTTTGGATTTCTTCAGAAATTGCTTAAAAACCTTACATGTATACTGCAGTATATATTTTCCCAATAACGCTCTAGAATGCCCACAAACATTTTTGCGTAAACACGGTTTGTGTTGGTAATAAAGTTGCCTGAAACTTTTAAGAGATAAGCTCATCTGCACCGTGACTTCAGATTGTGACAGTTTTTTTTTTGTTTTTTTTTGCACTTTTTTAGATGGTTAGTTTTTTTTGGTTGACATCATTTCATAGACGTGAGGTGATTTATTTTTTATTCATTCATGCATTTTATTCATTTGTAGAAGAATACCTATATATAAGAACTTAAAGATTGGTGATTCTTCATGAAGTGAAGTGTGTACATCATCAGTCTGTTCTTGCATGTTTCTGGTGTGTGTTCATGTGTACACTTTGCTTGCACGCTCATCTCAGCCTTCACATGTGCATTTACGTCACCGGTGAAGACAGGATCCGTAGCCTTCTCCTCTGTGTCACATCTTTGATCTCCCAAGCTGGGTCCTCATGTGTTTTGACGTCCCTCACCACCATTTATTATCTAGAGTTTATACAGAGCTGGCACACTGGTGGAACCAAACGTTCTGTAAACACATCCAGTCCAGGGTTTGAGACGTAATAACAGCATGCGAGAGAAATAGCAGATCATTTATATTTTCCTGATTTTTACAGAATTGATTCATAGACATTAGCTTGAAACCGTAGATGCTGTTCTAAAGGCCCTTACGTACCAGGGACCGTGAATAAAGGCATCATCCAATCACATTGTGCAGAACGGACGTCACATGCTGGACCTGTTGCTTGTTTGTGTCTCTCATCACCCTGTACTATATGACAAAGGACAAAAAAATACAGAAAGACAATGAACACAAGGACAGCGTTGGTCACCTCTTCCCTCTCTCCTCTCTGTTTCTGTTTGACCGAGGGAGGGGCTCAGCTCCCACACACACACACACACACACACACACATGCAGAGCGGACAGCAGAACAGAGAGGCCGCAGTGGACACAGCGACTTAGGTGAAGTGAAATATAATGTCGAGGGAATAGGAGGAGGACAAGATCATCATCACTGAATGATGCTGAATCTATCTTTTTTTTTTTTCCTGAAGAATGAGCTGCCATGAATCTATTCGAGTATTACATACTGTGGATTCTGACATCACTGCTGAAAATATCTGTAGAATGGGAAATATATGAATGACGTAGAATTACGTGACCCTTAAAAAGTAATAGTAATAGTAAAGTAATACAGACAGAATGAAGCTATGATTCACACAACAACATTGATGTTGTATTAATTACTGTGTTTTACTCACAACTGAAATAGTCAGGGTCTCATTTTGAAGGGACTGAGATTTTTGTTGCTACAACAGCAGGTGTTCTCTTTGAATGAGTGTGTTACATTGACGTTACTTTAGGGAAGTGTTTAAGAGATTGTCTGATGTCTCAAGATTGATAGACCAGCTAGTTTCTATTTGTCAGTCCACAGTGTGTCTGCTGGTCAGATATACCTGATGATATACTTGCATAACTTGTTATATGTGTAAATAAATCACTAAACACATTTTGAGGTAAAATGATTAGACTGATTTCTGTAATACAAAACATATTTTGCAGTGCGGGTAAAGACATGTAAGTAGGTATGAAGACATGGGGACAGATAGGAAGAAGATTACAGATTTACCCAGGTAGTAAGGAAGGATAGAGAGGGAGAGAGAGTGGAAGGAAGACATGTAGTTAGCTATAGAAATACACAGAGCAGGAGAAGGGAGACAGAGAGAGCAGCAGAGATGGAAGCAGCAGACAGAGCATCAGTCAGCATTTAACATTTTGCTTTCTACCTTTTCTGCCACTCTTACAGGAATGATTTCGCCTCAAGCCTTGCCTCAGGTTATATCCAGTCTCACTGCTCTCTCTCGCTCTCTCTCTCTCTCTCTCTCTCTCTCTCTCTCTCTCTCACACACACACACACACACACACACACACACACACTCTGCCTTGTAAACACACAGAACCCAGTGGCACAGAAATGAAAGTCTCTGTTTTGATTGAACTATATGAAAGAACACAGGCTATTTAAAGGCACATTGTCATACTGAATCACAAGCCACAGTTGGGGAACCAGAGAGAGAAAGGAGGGGTGTGTAAGTGCGTGTATATGCGCGTGCCTTTCATTAACACTGATAACCCAGTCAATAGACACTTGATTGGTTAACATGTAGCTATTGATTCATTGACCATCATAAGCTTGGGCGTTAAACACCTCCCTGTACACAGCTGCAACTGTATGAGTGGAATTCACTTTGAAACACTTTACTCTCATGCCAGAAAGAAACTCGATACATTTACAGTGATGTTTTCTTTTTAGTTTCACTTTTATTTTTTTTTCTCTCCTCTTGAAAATCTACCTTGTGGTCTCTTAATTAAATATTATCTCGGTGACCAAGACCAAGTTCTTAAAACCACAATAGGTGGGCGGGTGTTTCTGAGAAATCTATTAATTGCAGAGCATTCCCGAACTCTTATCAGTCATGATTAAAAAGAAGAAAAAAATCTGAACCAGAAGAGCGTACTCAGTTGAGTGCAGATGTCCGCCAGGTGTGTAGGTGTGTCCCTAGCACAGTGGTATCTAATTAAAATTCAAAGCAGTCCGGTTAGAGAAAATTTCCTCTAGCAAATCATAATGTGTAACTTGTGTTATGACTCATTCCCATATGTATATTGCAGTAGCCTAGTAGTTGTCTCAATATCAGTAAGTAATAAACACCTGACTGTCAAATCAATTAAAGAAAATACAATTCGATAATATTTCAGCAATATTTATTATCAGTTTTCACACTGAACTGCAAGGGATATAAATAATAATAAATATTCTAATAATAAATAAATGTTCTTTTCTTATGTCAAGTGAAATAAGGGCTGCATTTAAAAATAAACTGCATAACAGAGAGCTTTTATAAAACATGCATTTTAAAATAAAGTGCTTCATTTTAGAAAAATGAGAAAGAAAGGGTAGCTTGAGGTTCCCGTTTTTTTGCTCACATCTTAACAGTCTCAACCAATTAAACAATCTCAACACGTCTTAACAATTGAGAAGCTTTACCGCCTCATTTTCACTTTCTTTGCCTCTTGCATTCTCTTATAAATCTCCTCTTATGTCCCTCTCATATGTCTCATAGTGGTACTTCACATTGCTACTTTAAATAATCTCCGTGGTCTCAGAATACATGAGACGTACTGGTTTTGAGAGACTCTGTCCATTCTTGATTCAAAGCTCTGTTGGTGCTGTCGACTTTTCTTTTTTAGAGGACGCCATGTGAAATGACTTTTCCTTGACTCACTTATTTCTCCGAGTGTCTCTCGTCTCATCTCTCTCCCGCGTGCATGTACCTCACTCACTGACTGGAGTCGCAGTGCATATTGGAATGCACAGATTTGATTGGCTGAGCAGCATCACGTGAGGTGATTTACAATGCATGCAATTGATCTGTGAGTTTCCTGGGCCGCTAAACCAGTGCCATAAATGTGGCAGATAAAATAGAAACACTCCGTCAAAATGTAATAATTCGCAGGTTTTTCAAAAATTGTGAATCACCACAACCATGAGAGGTCGTGGGCGTACAGTCATAAATGTGCACAAAAATATATTAGGCTGATGGGTCCAGTAGTATGTGAGATTAGCTGTGGACAGATAGGAAGGCTACACACATACACACAGACACACGTACGCACACCACCAAACGCATGATCTCCTCCAGCCTTAGGCCTGCTGGAGATAATAATGTGTGTTAAATAACTCCCTTATGTCATATGGCTTCATTTCACTTGGCTGTGCTGTATGAATCGTCGCCACATGGCTTAAGCCAAGGTAACCATTGCACATCTCAGCCAAGAATTTCAGCGATTAAGACTGATGCATTCATATGCTCTGACTTCCATCATGGGAAACTGAAGCTGGGTCACTCTGGAATGAAAGTGAAACAAGATATCCAATAAATGAATTTGCAAAAATTCAACAATGAATGATTGCTGGACTCAAAGTTAAACTCACTGTGAAATGTTATTGAAATTATGGAGCATCTCAAGGCTTTAGCTTACAAGCTGTTAACTTCGATGTAAACATTTGTATATTAAAATTAATGAGCAATGACTATGAAATAGTTTTGTTTGGTAGTGCACAAAGCATAAAATTAAAAATACTTCTAGCACTCTTTGAAAGATAGAAGCTACATCAAACCAGGTTTTTTCCCCCCAAATTAAGTTCAGCTTTTGAATGAAATGTCTCATTCATCAACATCTGTAACATCACATCGCTTCAATTTGAGCTAAACCAAAGACCCAAAAATGTCTCCTTTTGATGCCTGCGCATTCCTATAAAGCTGTCTGGTCAAATTTTGCTTGATTGCAAGATAAATGCGACCCATTGTTTTGTTCCCAGTGCCCAGGGTGATGGGGTACAAATGTAGTTTTTTGTGGTGTGTGTAATATTTTTTTTTTCTCAACACTGATAATGTGATCAAGTCTTACTTTTCTAAAAACAAACAAACAAACAAACAAAAAAAATGGATGTGAACAGATTTTTGTAAAAAGACATTTTAGCAGCTTTGTTGGACTGTGGTGTGCGTGTGTGTGTGTGTGTGTGTGTGTGTGTGTGTGTGTGTGTGAGGCAAAGAGGACTCACTTCCTGTCGATAGAGGAAACTGCCTGCAAAGTCCTGACAAATCTCAGTGTTTATGGGTTTCACAGGCCTGATACAAATGCAGACCAGCGCGCACACATGATCACACACATGCAAACGCACATCTTACAGACAGAAAGTGTCTGCATGTGTGTGTGCACCCTCTATGTGTGTGGGAGTTATGTTGTATATCATTTGTGGCCCGTGTCAAGGCATGACAGACATGGCAGACGGTCTGTTCTACATTGGCGTAACATGTGCGTACATGTGTGTGCATATAGTAAGTGTATGTGTGCAGCTGTCACATGATGTCCTGCACACAGCTGTCGCAAATCACAGTTATGTGTCTCCAACACCACAGTTACTGTGTGCATCCTGTTGTTGTGTGTGTGCTTGTTGTATAAGGCTGTAAAGTGGAGAATTTTTAATGACATAATCTGGTGCAGCGGTGAAATGGTTTTATATAAGGGGCTGACTTGGTCACACATATGCACATAGTCTGGAGGACATGACGGACATGTTTTCAGCTTTGCTTTTCATGTTTTAATATAAACATCCAACCATTATCTGTGTATCATCATTAAGGGTTTAATGACTTGCTCAAGGGTTCATTGGCATGGAGGAGACATTGTCGTCAAACGTATATAGTGACCTGTGTCTCCCACTAGCTTCCACTTAAGCTACTGTATTAATCCAAAGTGTGCATACACACACACACACACACACACACACACACACAGACACACACACATATTCACTAGCAGGTGAATAACATATTCAATTTAAAGCAATTATCTATTTTGTGGTTAAAAAGCAAATATACAAATGTTTTGTTAAAAACATTCTAAATTTAATTTGTCTCACCTAATAGAATATTATTGTTAATATAGATATTAAATAATATGATATAAATATTAACTTACTTCACTCTCTAGCTGTTTCATGGTGGACCACTATGACAGTTTTTGTTGTTCTGATGCATTAATCAGCAAGTGTGTATGTTGGGATTATCAACATTATGTATGTTGGGACAAATCTAAAGCACACAACCATTAATAAATAATGGTGTTATGTACCAATGTATGACTCCAGAAGCAAAATCAAGTATGTTCAAGTATATCACTGCAGAATGTATAAAAAGATTTTTAAAAAGAATAAAAGAGGAAAATAATGTCTAGACATTAAAATAAAAGAAGAGCAAAAAAAAAATATTGTAAAGACAATTTCAAATGCACAATTTCATTCACCCATTCTCAATTTGTCTTTATGTATCATGAGCTCTTTAATCTCTTCTTGTGTGTGTGTGTGTGTGTGTGTGTGTGTGTTTCTATGTGCATATGGATTCTCTTAAGGCTAGGTTTCTATAACAGCACTCTGAGGCTGTGTAGTTAGACTGTTTGCCTTCTTACTCTACCTGCAGCCTGGGTGACATGTCTTGTGTGCTCTTTTGTATACTGAGGTGTTTTTACAGATAAACACATACGAGATTGACACACACACACACACACACACAGAGAGACACAGACACTCTCTCTCACACACACACACACACACACACACAGACACAGACACACGGAGACACAGACACACACAGAGACACAGACTCTCTCTCTCTCTCTCACACACACACACACAGACACACACACAGATCACTGGTACCATTTTGACATTGTTTGCATGACATGAAAGACCTTTCTTCTCTTTTTTGCTGGTCTTCAGGCCTAATTACGTGATTTAAAATGGCGGCCTCCTTCCTGGCATAATTCATCGCTCTCTGTGTCTTTACACACACACACACACACACACACACACACACACATGGTCGCAGACACACAACTCCAGTGCTTTGAAACTGAAAACCCATCCTCCCCCCTGACAAACTCACAGACACTCAGACACACACTGCATCCCATGGCCAAGAGGAAAGGTGTTGAAGGCTTGGCAAGGACCAGAGATCCATCACATGACATGTCTGCAGTCAGACTAATATGTTAACAGCATGCTAGCTACGATTCAAAGCCAAGGAACAGCCTTGTTTTTTATTCTCAAGTTACATTTTAATTTCACGTTACTACAGAGACGATGAAGGGGAGAGGTAATAATGAATTAGAAGTCAAATGAACAGAGAAAAATCCTTTGATAGAGTGCAACATACAGAAGGTCCCCAAGCTGCAGTATCAACATCTCATAAAAACCGTTATTGAAACTATGAGACCAGATAAAAAAGACAAGACTTTGTGGGATTGCCTTTTATGAATATTATAATACAATAATAAGAGTATTTTAATCTAAAGGAAGGCCTCAGCTTTTGAAATTCAGCAAGGAAATGGGCTGATTGTAGAACAGTGTTTAGTCCAAATGATGCTCTACCTTTCAGTGTCTTTGTGGTGAGTTTGTGGATGTGTGTTTTTATGTTTTTAGAAGCTAGTCATAGAAACACACCATGGAATGATAGCTACTTAATTTTCACTTATTTTGTTTCATTTCTTTATGGAGCTCTTGGCATGACATACAGCCGTGTTTGTTGCCAAAGCAAAACACAAAGACACTGTAACAAGAGTAAACAGGATTTAGGTTACATGTGATACATTTAGAAAATAATTGTGAGGGTGTTAATGAGAGTAAATGATGGATGTTAGCAAACGATACAATGATGAAGACATACAGTGTATCCGTATCTGATCATCCATGTATCTGCTAGTCATCATGTTGTTTCACATGTAATTCTTAGAAAACATGTAATTGCATTTTTTGGTGTTGTGTGCAGTGTTAAAAGAAAAGAAGGTGTGGCTCTTGTTGGAACGGAGTGAACTGAGAAACTCCTGACTGTGTTCACTGTGTCTGAGTCGTGTCAAGGTTTTTGTCGCTTCAGTCACATCAGCCAGGTAATCTGTCATTACATCTGTTTAGAAACCAGTCAGGTTTTGGATAACCTTCACAATATGATACTATTGTACACACAGAGAAATAGTAAGATATCCTAACCTTATCTTAGCCCTTACCTTTTTATGATTATTTCCATCCTCCTCTGCTTTTGAGAACATTTGGTTCTAATAAGAAGAAGAAGAATTACAATTGCCATTAAGACAGTCGCCGTAAAACCCAACTTCATAAAGTCCACATTTACAAACATGTCAGCATAAATGACAGCAATACCTGAATTGAATTGAAAAAAAAAATTAAAAGCCAGTGAAAACAGGCCATGCAGTGTGTGTGTGTGTGTGTGTGTATGCATGCACAGCCACATTAAAACATGTGTGACTGTGACTCTAAGCCTCATTAAATGAGCCTCATACATGGCTTGGCGCTGTAAACATGCTAATATTTCTTAATGGCACTCTCCTACATTGATATGCATGTGAACTCTAGGCCGTTAACCCCCTCCACCCCACCCTACCCCGCTGCTCATCAACAAAGACCCACACACACACACACACTCGCCACCATTACGGGGCCCCCTGGCTCTCTTTTCCATTAATATCAAGTGATTGAGCGTAACATTAGCAGATAAAGCGGAGACTAAGATGACATATATGCCGTGGATGGAGGAATTAAAGCCTAATATAATCACTCGGCCTTGCATAGGGAAAAAACATCGCTCGTCACTACGCCTGACATTTTGATTTCCGACATTTCTAGCACAACAAGAGAGCAGCAGGGACAGATGGAGACTGATTTCTCTTTTAAGTAAAGAGATACTTAAGTGATTGTTCAAAGGCTTCCCACACACACTTTACCCTCATGCGCAAAAACACACACCTCAAAATAAGCATGCATGCGCACACAAAGTATTGATCTTTTACCTCTTAGGAAGGAGGTGTGTGTAGGTGTGTTTGTGGGCGAGTGTGTCTTTAAGCTCTCGGTCCGGCTGGTTATTTTCAGTGGAGAGCACATCAGTTTTTATTAGCTTAATAAATCACCTTTGTTGTCAATCAAGCAGCAGAGAATAATTGGATATGGTTGAAGCCTTGCGTGATGGATTATAAATCATTCAAGATTAAATTAAAAGATAATGCACAAACTTAATGGTTTGTGTTTTGCAGTCTAAATTGCCTTGGAGCAGTGCTGTTTTCCAGCTTTATTGCCAGCCGTTTTTCTTTCCTCTAAAACCCCTCACAATTTACACCTTTTATTACTTAGACAGAGCTTTGCCACTGCTCTTTTACATTTGTGTTTTCTTTGTTTTACAGATTCATTTTTGGGAATTCTCTTTCTTTGATTTTTAGATGCAGGATGTTTTTGGTGAAGGTAGAGACCATATGTCTGCATGTAAGTGTAAATGCGTGTGTGGATGATGAGTTGGCACGCATGCACCCTCTTGCTTTATACGGATTTAAAGGCCTGAATCTGTCTTTGAGTGACATTTGGTTTCAATCATTTCTCAGCAGATGCACCTCAGGCCTGTATCAGTGATAACAAAAAAAGAGAAAAAAAGGCATTAGTGCACAAGAGATGGAGAAAAGAAAAGAAAGACGACACACAGAGGCAGGCAGGAAGAGACAGAAAAAGAGCTATATCATGTATATTATGCTCCGGCGGCCAGTGAATTTAAGTGTGCCCGTTTGCGTTGGAACAGAGCGGGCGTTATCATAATCGCCTCCTGCCTACTTGACAGGACCTTAAAGTGATCCTGTCATTTTATTTACACCCAGACCACTGTGTGATTTACTCCGAAACACACATGCATGCACACACACGTACACAAACGTTCCCCCTTGCTAACTTCCCCGCCGAGCCCAGCCGAGTAGGTCGGATGACATCTTTTGATCAGAGCTGTCCAAAGAGATCAGAGCAGACTGGCAGGTAATAGATACCCAGCAACTAACCAGACTGCACTGCAAAGAGTGTGAGAATGTGTGTATTTCTGACGGTGTGCATGTGTGCTTGTGTGTGGGGGAGTAGAAAACATAGACATTTACACTCTCTATTTTAGCAAATCTGCAGTGCAAAGTGCAAAAGCACTGACATTACTGCATAATTGTGGCTGGCATACAGCTGCGTTTTCCTTTGCAGTGTCTGTGTGTGTTTCAAACATATCGTTAGAGTCACTGCATTATAGTGTTTTCTTGTGTGTGCACCCTTGCCTTCTTGGCAAGTCAGACCTGTGACTAATATGAAAGGGAAAAGTAAAGGAAAGACAAAGGAGCTAATTAGCGAAAGTGAAAGAGAAAAAAAGCAAGCCTGTGTGTGTGAGGCGGACTGGAGATGATGGACACAGAGGAGTGAAGAGAGAGATAGAGAGAAAGAGGCAGGAAAGGGGCAGAAAGCAGCAGTGAGAGAGAAAAAGAGCAGAGGACGAGTGGGAGGTAAGGATAGGGGGAGTTCAGATAGGAGAAACAAATGGGAGATGGTGGAAATGATGGATCTTGCTCAGCTCTGCTTGGCTAACTCTGCACATCCCGCTGGTTTTTCTTTCTATACACACACACACACACACACACACACTCATCCCCTGGGATGAGTGCTCATGACCCTAGGTTGCCCTGTGGGTTTTGAGAATGTGACTCCTCCAAGTGCAAGTTATCTGAATAACAAAAGGACAAGCAGATGATCATTTACTGATAAACAGTTGCCTATTGATAATGCTATATACACACACGCACACAAAGTGTATTTCAATATACTTTGTTATGCATTTTCATTTATTTTGGATGCCACTTTAGTTAAATGTCCTTGTAGGTGATGAGAACACACACACCTCCATGTGTTGTCAACACACACACACACACACCATTGCAGTAAACTACGTGCTAACATTTAGCATATGTTATGTTGTTCAGCGAATAATTGGGCTAGTACTCAAAGCTACAAAGTATGTCACATTCAATTTCTGTCCAGCTGTATACTGTTATTACTCACTTTCTAATGGATGGAGATACACATGATGTAGTTGTTGTAAATGTAAAGTTTCTTGCTCAAACGAGCCGCAAAGAGGATGTACTGGACAATTTGTGGTCTGTTCAGTTTGGATCAAATAACTTTTGCAAGAACTGTCTTTCCATATCTGGCCTCTTTATGACATACTCCAAACTGAGAAAGAAGTTTGTAGCAGCATGGGTGCTGGCCTAGTCAGCGTTCCACCTCTCATAGCATGTCTGACATTTGTAATACAGAGGAACATCAACATTGTCACGACTCAGTCTCACTCAGACACACCTTTAAAAGCATGCATCTATTTAAACATTTTTTATTAGCTTTTTTCATTTGTCATATAAGTGATTTTTTTCCTGTCCACCTCTTGATTGATTTCTCATCCTTCTTTCTGTTAAACAAAATGGTAATCTTTGTTTTTATGCCATTTCACTTATTCTCTTACAGCTCCTCCATAATTAACTCACGACTTTACAGTGAGGTCACATAGAGGCTCAGTGCCACTGATGACAAGCGTGTGTGTGTGTGTGTGTGTGTGTGTGTGAGTGTGAGTGAGGGTGTAAAATGTTCACCTCTCTCATGTGTGTTTAGGATGCCAACAGTAGACATAGCTGGAAATACCACTCCCGGTATTTTAAGTACAAGTACATGGCTGCTTTTAAAGTACCACCACACACAAACACACACTTAGGTCATTTTTTGGGACATTACATGGGTGTGCATTCATTTCCTGGAGACTTAACCTAACCCTAATACTGACTGCCTGCCTAACCCCAACCCTTTACCTAACCACTGACCAAACACTCTTGTGTTTTTTGCAACACAACTTTTGTCTCCAGTTGCACCATTCATCCTGATTAACTGGTCACGAGTTTGAAATGTGTCCCCGAAAGGTAGCCTAAGTCACACACACACACACACACACACACACACACACACACACACACGCTAATTCCCACAGTTTGTCCAGCAGACAAACTGATTTTAAATGCTGCATTTGATTTGTACAAAAACTGTATCTGTTTTGTTAAATAAATAGTGCGCATGTATAAATACAGCACACACACACACACCCATCAGTGAGTGTGTCAGCAGCTCTCTAGCCCAGGCACACACTCTTGTATTGGCAGTGTAACAGCAGCATGTAAATACACTGTCAGCAGCTCCCCAGCTGAGTGGCATGGGGAGATGATTAGCCAGGCTAACACAGTTCACACACACACATACTCACAAACATTCACGGACAAACACAAGCACGCTACAACAGCGTCTGTGTTTCCGAATAATCGCAGTATTTCAGTGTGTTGTGACGCTGCTGCAGCCACAGACAGACACACTAACTGTTGCCACTCCAAATCTAATCTCCCCTCTCTCGTCCTCCCTCTCTTCCTCGCTCACACCGCTGCCAGTATGTGCTGTATATGCTAATATTATCTCAGCTTTTTGAAAGGCATTTTGCATATTTCGGACTATCATGCTGTTCATTACCACTTATCAGCATGGAGCTAGTCCCACATAAAAATAATTCTTATACAGTTCATACAGATACAGGCCTGTGGAAAAAAATATATAAAGTACATTTTAAAGGGATACAGCTAACAGCCATTATTGAAAAATGATACAAAATAATAGGTAATAAAAATCTAACTTAATGAAGCAAAGAAACACGTTTTGAGAAGATCCATTCATTCGTTTTGCTTTTTTTTTAAATTTACATATACTATTTCCACATTATTGCAAGCTGAAAAATAAAAACTACAGCCACATCTACAACTCAAACGATAACAAAATCTTCTGTGCATGCATATACAGTACACACCCAAAAGAAAACCATCCACTGTAGCATTATATTTCAATCTGCATGATTTTAGAAAACTTTCATTTTTTTAAAAATTTTTCTTTCATTTCATTAAATTTTCATTATTACTTTATTATTTATTCTGATAAAGGGCTTTTTTCTTTATGTCCAAGGCTTTTTCCAAGTGACTTAGAACTCTGACAAGGTGACAACATGACAAGGTCTATGTAATCACTATGATATGATAAAATGTACTATTGCTTCTGTACCTCATGTAACACATTTTTAGCGTACAGTGGTGAACGATATATTGTATAAGATAATATAATATTTATTACTGTTGTACTGGTGCCATCCCATTTATACTGTCATTTCCATCCCTTTAATATCTTTGCATGTATTGCAGACAATATTGCGGACTAATAAGCAAGAATGTTTTATAATAATTTTGCAATTGTTTTATGATAATTAATGTGATGAAGTAGTTTTAGTCTGGTATTTAATTTGTTGGACTTTTCTCTCTGGTATTTTATCTATAAATGGCTTCTTCATAGATTTTCCAAAAAAAACAAAAAAATAATGTCATGATATGTAACAGAAAATCACATATTCTGTGATATAGCCCACTGGAGAAATAGTTAGCTTGAAACTTGTGGTGGTGACATTTCATACTGCAAAACTACAATCTATACATCAGTATAAGAATATAATTTATGCTCATACCTTTTCATTTTATTCTTAATCTTATTCTTAATAATAGCATAGTAATGCCAGGTTTTGGCCTATAAAGCTCACTTTGCTGTCACTATAAACACTGTGACTACATAACAAAAAAAAAGAAAAAGTAACACTAAACAGAACATTAAATCCATAAATAATGTTACTTTTTCATTACCACAAACACATTCTACTTTTCCTAATGATTTGTGCACGACTCAGGATACAGTACGTGCTGGGATGTTTCAACATGGCGTGCCAGTGGAGAAGTAATTAGTGCGTCATATTCCAACGATACTGTAAATATGTTACAAGTCTGGTAAGTCATGTAGCTGGTTGAAGGAAGAGCTCCATTCGTCAGGCGTCTGGGTCGATCGAACACCTCTCGGGATCGATAGCACGCCTCGCCAATCCCAAGGCACTCGCTGCAGACAGCCATGCCCCTTTAACCGCCCTCGCTGCACACACACGCAGAAGCCATCCCACCAATTTGTCTGTGTATGTCAAATCACAATAATTAAGCATTATCGATCTTGGATTCAATTAACTTCATTAACGTGGGTTGCACTGGTGATTGAGGAGGGATGGAAAAGAGGGAGGGAGGGAGGGAGGTGAAGGTGGAGATTATAGGATCTCATCAAGTGGGAAACGGCAGGGGGTGGATGCATGGAACACACAAGTATGAATAAACACACTCACATAGGGTACATGAGAGAATATTCAGATAGGGGTTGCTTTCATCTCAGGCCTGCAAACGTCTCAACAAAAACGTCCGACATGAGACTGATGTGGACAGTCTGTCCCTTTCTCTCTGTGTGTCTCTTTCTCTCTCTCACACAGACACGCATTCAAACTGCACGGTCCAAGCAGAAGTGTAAACAGACAGCTCTGACGTGCCTGTGTGTCTGATAGGGCTGTTAAGTGGTTATATAAGCATGATAAACTGTTTCCCAACATCATAACATCTGCAGAGTGCATAAGCATTTCCTCACTTTACACACAGACAGGAATACAGAGAATCACAGCTTCATAATCTTTCTAAGCTTTTACTGTAAATCAAAGAAAAAATTCCATTTACTTCCATTTCTCCATTTATTATCATAATTATTGACCATAATAGCAGAGATTAGTCGTTTTGTTCAGATGTCAAGAATAATTCACAAGCCCTTCTAGCTCTCCCAGAAGCAACCGTGGTGTTTTCCTGTTTGCCTCAGTTTTAAAATCAGCAATCTCTCCCGGCCCGAAAATGAGATCAAACCACCTCTTCCACCCTGCTGACAATTCATCTGGAACTCTCTCGCTCCCTCGCCCGCCCTCCCTCTCTCTCTACTAATTAAAAGAGCACCTGTATACCCGGTGTGTTTGGCCCGGGCTTCTTCTACTCCAGCGGTTTTGTGTGTGTTTGTGTGTGGATGGATTTCTCCATATTTATCTCAGTGTCCGGGGTTATAGTGTTGTGAACCTCACAGCCTGGACCTCAGCCAGTGGCCTTGGGGATCATCTCTGCATGTTCATGTTTGTGTGTGTATGTGTGAGAGTGTGTGTGTGTGTGTGTGTGTGTGTGTGTGTGTGTGTGTGTGTGGCCCCGGTCTTGACTTCCTTCCAAGCCCTGCCTCTCTCCTACTCCTCCTCTTCTCCCCTCAGTCTCTCCTCCTTCTTCCCTTAGCTTTGCATTATAAACTCTGTCACAGCTTCCTTTGACTGCATTAGCTACAACAATAAATCCAGTGGATAAGGAATGGATAAGGTATAGAGTGACCCTTTCCCCACCCTACACTCCTCACACACAAACACAGTGAAACCCTGGGAGAAGTTTTGGGTAAAGAATGGAGAGTGGGACAATGAACAGTCACTCTCTTCAACCCTGTAGGAATATCACAGTGAGTTTCTATTTGGCTGGCTTGTAAATTTGCTGTTGCTAAGTGTGCATCAGTGATCAGTGAGTTGTTACAAAAAAAAAAAAATCTACATACTGTATTTGTCTCTAGGAAGAAAATAAAAACACAGGATTACAAATTGGTGTGAGGTTGATTTTTAGTATATTTATTGCCACAATAAGCAACACGGTGTGTGCATAATTATTGGGCAAGTTCAGATTCTAGACAAAAAAAAAATCAAATATTTTTTTTTTTTGTTTTTCATAAAACTTGTATCCATATCTACTTGAACATTCATTGTGTTTTCAATCAATTTCATGTGATCTAATTGCTTTATTGTGAGAGGGTGTGGCCTAAAGTGAGCCATACCTTCTGTTCAGGTGTGCAAAATTATCAGGCAGCTTTTTGCTGCAGGTAAAATGGCAAAATGAAAATACAAACATTCTATGATGCATTTCAGATGGATTCAAAACAAATAACTGAAGTGTCAAGAATGAACCAACAAATACTTAAAGCTGGCGAAATGAGGGTGACTCTTGATGGAGCAGATGGGTGGCCCGCATCTGATCCATCAAGAGTCAGACTCAGAGAATGAAAGGCTCATGTCATTGAAAAGAAGGGTGACTATCTTGACATATGATTTATTATATTTATCAATTGTTTTATTAATCACATTAAAAGTAATTCCTTTGGAACACATTTAGAGTATCGTGACTAGTGATGACATTGGGGTGCTTGAGTTCATCTAACAGGGCTGTTGACAACAAAATCACAAAACACAAAAGTTGCCCTTTGCAATTGCCAGCAAGCTTTTGGTGGCTGATGACATGCCCAAGGAAGCCGAGTTCAAAATGCTCAAATAAGCCACAAATTTACAAAAAAAAAAAAGATAATGTGTTGAGGATATTGTATCTTTATGCCAAAACTGGGATTGCTGAAACTGTGATCAACAGGGTATTTATTTTATGATGTTAAAAACCATGCAGGTAGCTGTAGTTGAACCTAAACTGTCATCACAACCTATTCGGTGCAAGCCATTGTATTGATTTATTATAACACTCGGCCTATTAAGTGTCAAAATGTTTCCATATTTCAGCATCCTCAGCCTCAAACAAGTCCAGAAATCAGTCGTGCGCTTCATGCTCCATGTAGGTGGATGTAGCCTACACACCAAGGTTTCATTCAGCACATACCGGTCTTGCTGGCAAACACTATTTTCTCCCTGATCCTCTGCATGCATCTCTATACATATCACACACTTGCAGGTAACAGATGGGCACCCACACACACAAATGCGCTTCATGCTCTTATCACACAAAGGCAGCTAATTTGAAGTGGAGTGTGTACGTTGTGTTTTAAAGGAGAATTCACATTGATGTTTGGCCTTGATGAGAGCGCCGGGCTGCTGTGTTCGGCTGTTTCCTCAGCCAGAGCATTGTTCTCTTAAACAGCTGTCGTTTTGGCTGATTCAGAACAGATGGCATGTACATGTGGGTTTGCTCGGCTGCACGTATGTGCGGGCGGGTGGATGTGTCTCCGAGACAGAGTGGGGGAGAGAGAGAGAGAGACACAGAGAGATTGAGGGAGAGATGAGGAAGCTTTGAGAAAGAGGGAGTGTAGGTATGTGTTTGTGTGTGTATGTGTGCGTGCGTGCTTTAGATCCATAAATGTTAAAACTCGCAGCTGAAATGGATCCTCAAGGTTATAAAGGAGTTGTGCTTCAATAAAATACAAACAAGACAAATAACAGTAACTCGTGCATTGTAGATCGGGGTCATGTGAACTTGCAGTTTTTGAACTGAACAGTATTTAATATAAGATAACGTGTTTGAAGCGTTTCAAATGGATCCTTTCTGTTCGACTGAACGCTGGAGCAGACTGCATGTTCAACAGAGAAGCTCCTGAAATTGCCTGAAGGCAAAGAGTTGTTAGACAACAGCAGTTACAGTACAACTGTTTTTGGTGTGTGTGTGTGTGCCAGTGTGTGTCTGAGATTTGTGATGGGCTCTGGGATATCTGTGTCTCTGTGCATATGTTTGTCCCACGGCGGTGTTGTATCATTGCCGATGGCAACCAGTGGCCTGACAATGACAGAGACTTCTCTCCATGTTGCTGCTGATGCAGTACCAAATCACACACATACACACAACTTGCAGTGCTCAGT
Source organism: Holacanthus passer (assembly GCA_025331565.1). NCBI lineage: Eukaryota > Metazoa > Chordata > Actinopteri > Pomacanthidae > Holacanthus > Holacanthus passer. Next base: position 1,018,609 of record JAFREQ010000075.1, read on the forward strand.
GAGAGATGGGAGTCGGCAACAGCTGAAATGCGATGTATGATATGGCTGGCAGGTTATGTATGTATTACGTGTGGAAGCCTATATTTTCCTATGTTTTCAAGCCCATATTTTCACAAAACTTTAGGCATGATTTGGAGTTTTGCTTTCAACCTAGTTAAATTGTGCAGATTTTTTTTCTTTCTATTTTTAACGTACATTTCCGTCAGAGAACACAATTTTACATTTCCTTTCATTCATTTATCGCTTGTGTGTCTTTGGAAGTGGTAGATTGTGGTTGAATATGTGCTTCCGTGCTACACCCATCAGACTGACCGGCTTACACTGTGTTTACATACCAGTTTAGATGAGTGATGGCCTGTTGCAGAAAGGAATGCTAGGCACAAGGCCGCTGACGTTCACACACACGCTCATCTTCTTTGCCAGTGTAGTTGCTAAAACAAGAGGTCTGTGTATGCATGTGCCTATGCGTGCTTCAATTGATATTCAGAAATCCACCCTTAATCACAAAGTGTGAGCGTGTAGCATTTCTCATCTCATGTTGTTTTATTCTTCTGATAGACTTATTAACAAAAGAAAACATTCATAGATGTACAAAGAGGCGAGACTGTGATTTGTCTTGATACATATTTTCTCTGTATGATTTCCATTGTATTATACTTAAACTAGAGGGATTTGAATATAAATTGAAAGCCTCAAGCCCACTCCCCGAAGCTAAACTGTAAATAATAACTCTAAACTTTTTCTAATCTTTGGTAATTGAAGCAAATGGGTTTTGCGGGGAGAGATTTGTTGCAGGCAAACGTACATGCATTCATTTTTATTTACGAGGAGGCGAGGGCTGAGCAGTGTAATGAGTGAAAATGCATGCTTAATTTAAATGGCGAGTGTGTCTGTTAGGGAATGCATTAGAGTCTGCAGAAGAAGCGTAAGACATATTAATTGACAGACAGGAACCGCTGTCTCCGAGGTTGATACAAGTAATTTATTACTTCAGAAACGAATGCCACCGCCAGAATGTGCTTCATTAATTTCAAATTTAGTTTTAATTTCAAGCTGTTGCCCCTTGAGAAGAATAAGGTGGCAACTTCTGTTTGAAGAGACATTTTTCCCCTCTCCCTCCCTCCATCTTTCTCTTTCCATCCTCCATCTCTCTCTCTGGCTGTCTCTGATTTTCTGCAGTACAGAACAAAGACCTGGGGGTGGAGGGAGACTGGGAGGGGGTAGTGACTTGATTCCAATTCCAATTTGAAAACAATGTTAGTGTAAAAGGGGAAAGTTAGAACAGAATTACTGCAACAGTTTATGATAGGAAAAACTTTATATGGGAATGTTATTGGATGATTGCTCTGTATCTTGTGAATCTATCAGTTGTAGAGTTGAGAATCTCCATGATTAGATATGCTGTCAGTGTGGTTCTAACACAACTCTCTATTTGTTTTTCTTGTCTCTTCCTGTGCAGCATATGTCCCTGAAGATGAGAAGGAAGCAGCTCTGTTGGATGAGGACCTGGATGGAGACGACTCAGCTCAGGAAGGGGAGGAGCCTGCTGCCAAGTTCCTATGTCAAGACAAGGACTTCCTTCTTAAGGACAGGCCAGGATCCACTGGCTTCCATGACTCCCCTAATGCTGCTGACTTTTCTGGTCAGGAGCTGGACAGTGAGTCTCACCTGAGCGAGTCCAGTGACAGAATGTCTGATTTTGAGAGCTCTTCGCTTAAAAATGAGGATGATGTCCTCCTCCCTAAAGACCCCTCAAATACCCTGTCTTCCTCCTCTGCCATGATGGTTTCTGCCAATGCCGCTGCCCCAGTAACTGGAGAAGAGGCCATATTAGCCACAACGGGGTCTGTGGCTGACAGCCTGGAGAAGATGAAGGCCATTTACACCTCTTTCCTGACCAACTCCTACTGGTCCACACTGAATCTGAATCTGAGCCAGCCCCCTGCAGAAAAACCCCCTCGCAGTCACAGCAGCAGCAGCAGTAGCAGCAGTAGCAGTAGCTGTGGAAGTGGAAGCTATGATTGGCACCAGACAGCTATGGCTAAAACCCTCCAGCAAGCCTCACAGAACCACCAACACAGACTGGGCCTGGTTCAACATCCCACAGTGGCTGTATCCACGGCATCTACAGAACCCAACCTCTTTAGTACCGTCCAGCTGTACCGGCAGAGCTCCAAGCTGTATGGCTCTATATTCACTGGTGCCAGTAAGTTCCGCTGTAAGGACTGCAGTGCGGCCTACGACACACTTGTGGAGCTCACGGTGCACATGAATGAGACAGGCCACTACCGCGACGATAACCACGAGACAGATGGTGAGGGTGCTAAACGGTGGTCAAAACCCAGAAAGCGTTCCTTGCTAGAGATGGAGGGGAAGGAGGATGCACAGAAAGTTCTGAAGTGCATGTACTGTGGGCACTCCTTTGAATCCCTTCAGGATCTAAGCGTCCATATGATCAAGACAAAACACTACCAGAAAGTGCCTCTGAAAGAGCCTGTTACACCAGTGGCAGCTAAGATCATCTCCTCGGCTCGGAAGAGGGCCCCTATTGACCTAGACATCCCTAGCTCGCCTGACTCAAATGGAGGCACCACACCTAAGCCCACCTCCCTCAACGACTCTAATGACATACTCCAGAAGGTCACCAACCCTTACATCACACCCAACAACCGCTATGGACACCAGAACGGTGCCAGCTATGCCTGGCAGTTTGAATCCAGGAAGTCACAAATCCTGAAATGCATGGAGTGTGGCAGCTCCCATGACACACTGCAAGAGCTAACCGCTCACATGATGGTGACGGGACACTTTATTAAAGTCACTAACTCTGCTATTAAGAAAGGCAAGCCCATCATAGAGTCATCCACCCCAGTCCCCACATCCAATTCAACAGCTGAAGAAAAGGTCCAGTCTGTTCCCTTGGCTGCCACAACCTTTTCCCCTCCACCTGCCCCAGTGCCTCCGCCAACCAGCATCTCCCCCACTGCCATGGTTGTGGAGATAAAAAAGGAGGAGAAGGAGGAGGAATGCACGAAAGAGTCTATCATCAACAATGGTAACAATCTCAACAAGGAAAAGAAGGCAGGGGGTGAGGACGAGGCTGAGGAGAAGTTTGATATTTCTTCTAAATACACTTACCTGACTGAGGAGGATCTGGATGAAAGTCCAAAAGGGGGTCTTGACATCCTGAAGTCCTTAGAGAACACAGTGACCTCAGCCATCAACAAAGCCCAGAATGGAGCTCCAAGTTGGGGTGGATATCCGAGTATCCATGCTGCCTACCAGCTCCCAAACATAATGAAGCTCTCTCTGGGCAATTCCGGGAAGAGCTCTCCCCTTAAATACATGTTTCCTGGCGGGGAGATCCTCTCTCCCACTGGTAAGAGCCAGAATCCCCAGATCTCCCCTTCCAGTTGCCAGACCTCCCCGCTGCCCAAAAACAACTTCCATGCTATGGAGGAACTGGTCAAGAAAGTGACAGAGAAAGTGGCCAAGGTAGAGGAGAAAATGAGGGAACCCAGTGGTGTTGTGAGGGGATCTCCTCTGAGACGTACCACGCCCTCACCCTGCAACAGCGAGGCAGGAGACTCAGCGCGAGGAGAGTCCCCAAAAGAAAATAGAGCAGGAGGCTGTAGTAAAACTCCTGATAATGCAACTGGAGTGGAGAAAATAGTCGTTGATGGAAGTGGAGCCAATCACAGAGATTCAAATGGAGATATTTCCATAAAGGAGTCTGTGGAGAATGGAGTGGAGTCCAATGCTGTGATTTCCCCCCTGCCTGCCTCCTTGTGTGGCAGTACAGCCATCATCACAGACCATCCACCTCCAGAGCAACCATTTGTCAACCCTCTCAGCGCACTGCAGTCAGTAATGAACGTCCACCTGGGGAAGGCCGCCAAGCCTGCCCTGCCCTCCCTTGACCCCATGAGCATGCTGTTCAAGATGAGCAACAGCCTGGCCGAGAAAGCAGCAGTGGCTGCTTCCACCCCACCAGCACAGACCAAAAAGCCCAGTAATGACCACTTAGACCGCTACTTCTACCAGCAACATCTAAACAATGACCAACCCATAGATCTGACCAAAGGCAAAAATGCTGACAAAAACAGCAGTGGTGGTTCTTTGGGTTCAACAGCTCTCTCTTCCACCATCTCCACCCCGTCCTCAATTTCTCCCTCCTCCACTGTCACTATGACCAAAGCCTCAGCTGCAGTAGCTTCCTTTATGGCCACGTCCCCTTTGAGAGAAAATGCACTGTCAGACATCTCTGACATGCTGAGGAACCTCACAGAGAGTCAGGCTGTCTCCAAGTCCTCCACACCTACCAGCTTGTCCGAGCGCTCTGACATTGAAGGTGTCACACAGGAGGAGACAGAAGATGTTTCACCAGCCCAGAAACGTAAAGGCCGCCAGTCCAACTGGAACCCTCAACACCTCCTCATCCTACAAGCCCAGTTTGCTTCCAGTTTGAGACAAACAAGTGATGGAAAGTACATGATGTCAGACCTGAGCCCACAGGAGAGAATGCATATCTCCCGTTTCACCGGCCTCTCAATGACTACAATATCCCACTGGTTGGCTAATGTCAAGTATCAGCTGAGGAGAACCGGTGGCACCAAGTTCTTGAAAAACTTGGATTCAGGTCACCCGGTGTTCTTCTGCAGCGACTGCGCCTCTCAGATCCGCTCACCGTCCACCTACGTCAGCCACTTGGAATCCCACTTGGGCTTCCGTCTGCGAGATCTGGCCAAGCTTTCTGGGGAGCAGCTGCTCAGCCAGATATCGCAACAACATCATCAACAACGCCACACCAAAGGACCATCTGAAAAACTGCTCTCTAATCTTCACCCATCCAGCCACCCTTTACCCTCCTCTCTACCCGCATCCCTACCGTCTTCCTTACCCATCTCCCTGCCCTCATCCTTAACCACCTCCCTTCCCTCAACTGAATCCCCATCGCCCTCCCCCGACAATGACGACGACAGTGGGGCCATGTACCAGTGCAAGCTCTGCAACCGGACTTTTGCGAGTAAGCATGCGGTCAAGCTTCACCTGAGCAAGACTCATGGGAAGTCCCCTGAGGACCATCTCATGTATGTGTGTGAGCTGGAGAAACAGTAGCACTGACTGTGGACAATGTTGCATTCTTTTGTAATGGCTCACTCTCTCTTGCCCTGTCTCTCTTTAGCATTTCACAGACATTCTTTCAAAGAAAAGAAAGGATTATTAACGTGATGGAACTGCACAAGATGACATACAACTACTGCTTTGAGTTTTGGCACATGGTTTAAGATTTTGTGTTGTAGCAGTTGTTTTCTTTCTTTTGTTTCTGTGTGAGGTAGACACACTCTGGCCCAAGACAGGACAGGAATAGTGACTGTTTTTCAAAATGTGCAGATCGGGGCTGTTGTCATGGAGAAGATATAGTATATGAAGGTTTAAAAAAAGAGATTCTAAAATGAAGTGGTGTGTATTTTGAAACTTGTGTAAATGGAATTAAGGTCCTTTATATTTTGGCATCACTGGGGTGTGATAAGCTGCATGCATAAATGAAACAGTTTAGTTAAACATTTTATAACTAAATCTGGTGCACTTTCCATGATTATGTTCTTTTTTCATTCTCCCGCTCGCTGTTTTTTTTTTTTTTTTTGGTCTTTTTTTGTGCTGGAGTCAGCATTTAAAATTTAACCCTCTGAGTACGTCAAAGCACTTCAACACCTAAGATCCAAAAGTTTTTTGACTCAAGATTTGAGATTGGGAATTACTGAAGCTATTGTGAGAATTAGATGGACAATGTGTGCATTGTGTCTGCAATGCCTGTTTCCCAGACATACAGTATGTTGAGTCTAATCCTAGACATGAAAGCATTTTTTTAAAGGAGATTCTCTATTCACTGCAAGGTTTACATCTTGGGCTTCATATTTGTCTGAGAGATGCTCGCAGGACTTGACACAAGCATTGTAGCTATGTGGTAAGAAAAGAAAAAAAAATCTGAAGTCTTTTACTTTGGTCGATCAGGGACCTATATTAATTCAGGTCTGTGTAAAATATGTACATAAAAACATATTAACTGATTCCTGTCTAAATTATGCATCATTTCTATATTTTTAATTTAAAAGGATTATGACTATCTGCTGGTGCACAGTATATGAAGACATAAATAAAATTGTTTTGCACAATAGTTTTATAAATGTGTTATTTAATCAAAGGATACGAAAAAAGATAGGTAGCAAACGGACGACAACAGGTGATTCTTTTTATTCCCAACTCGTGCTCAAAGGGTTAAAGGCTCTTTTTACCAGACACTCCTCTACATGTGCCGCTGTATGAAGACTAAAAAGATATTAAAGGTTGTACAAAAAAGATGTTACTTTATGAAGATATTTCACATGTAAACTGTTATTTATAAGCACTCTTGGTTGTTTCATATTGTTGAATGCCTTTTCGATTGGTCCTATTTTTTTTGTTCTGTCTAATTACTCTGCCATGATTCCACACTGCAGCTTTATCTTTTTGGGATATGAAAGGTAACCATGGTTACACTAACCTCTTGAGTGACAAGTTCTGCTACATTTTTGGCAGTTAATTTGCTGAAATAACTGACAGCTGCCAGTGTAGAGAAATAAAAAAAAATCCTTATGTGTAAAATATCGGCATGTAAACAGCACAGATACTGTAATGCATTCTGTGCCGTTAGTCTTTTTCATTTCGTTCTCTCGTTTTCTGTTGTTGTTGTTCTTGACAATGAACCCCCATTATATGACTTCATATAACCTTGTTTTCTACTGCAGCATTAAAAAAAGGAAACAGTTTTTTGCAATAATTTGTGTGTGTGTGTGTGTGTGCATCTTGTGTCATGGCTATCAATTATGTGTGTGCTGTGCAGTCCCTAATGAGCACATTAGACTGGGAGTGTGTCAGCGTCTGTCTGTGACGAGCTGCAGACTAGTTTACAGTGAGTGGCAGTAGCAGGGCCGTGTGGGAGACAAACACGCACACACACACACACACACATGCAAACAGACACCTCATTGTTGGGCTTTCCCAGTAGCCTTTTCTGCTGTCCTACTGGCATAGACTAAGGAATATAATGCATATAAGACTGAGTCTGCAACAAAAGAAACAGCCTCAGAAACAGTCAACAATCAAATGACAAAAAAGTTGTTTTATCATTGCAAGGGGGCAGTGGAGCAATCAACCAACCAGAGAGCAACCGAGCTCCAAACTCACCTTCTCTCTCTTTCCACACTGGATATGAAAGAAAAAGACATACGCACACATACAAGGTTCCCCTTCCATATCTCCAGCTCTATAATTACCTCCAACGTCCATTTTGTGACTACTCTCTGCAAGGTAAGAAACCTGGCAGGCATATTTGTTTAGGCTTCATGGAAGATGACAACAATGCTGACAAGATGAGCAGCCCTTTCAAGTATTTATTTATTCATAATTTTCCCTGTCCAGAGCTGTGATTAAATAGGAATTGTATCACTATCAATTTGATGAAATATGCTGCACAATGTTATGATATACATAGATGGAGCATAGATTTAAAGCTTATGGGAGGAAGAAATCTGTGAGAGCTGCTTTCTGTTCTAAGGTCTCTATGAGAATCAGTATATGTACAGATAAAGGAATGGGAGTAGAGTAGTAAAGGTAGGTATTAACTGCAGAAAGAAATTAGCAACGTCCCCACATGCAAATAAAAAGACACAAGTGTATTTCTGTAACATACACAGTGCTCACATAGTATGGCAGAATGTGTTCCTATAATGCACCTGCCATTTAATGTACCATGCTGAAAAAAAATACATATGCCTGCAATCAACGCAAACACACAGCCAATCTAAATTGTACAGAAGAGTATACCAAATGATCTTCTTCACACATAGACACACAAAAGGCCAGTACACACACACCTCAACAGCCAGGTATAAGGACTTCATCCGCAGTGACAAGGTGCCACTTTGTGTGAAAATGTCAACCTTCAACAGTGCAGCCTGAAGTCTGGCACCGTATTTAAGGCTCTCATTAGACTCAAAGAAAATATGCGTGAAATTGAAGTGTAAGAAAGCCATTTTCTCTCTCCTTGCCTTCACATCCGGCAAGCAGAGGCAAGGGCTTATTAAGGTTCAAAACTAGCATGCAAAAGACAATGGGTACCACCAGTGGGATGTGTACACACACACACACACACACACACACAGAGGAATATTTTCAAATTCATGCACTTACTCCACTTTTTCTTTAAAGCTCCTTATACAACTTCAGTTCATCACAGGTTAAAACATCACCATTAAGGCCACCATTCATGCAGATCATGATGATTTACACCCAAATCCCTACGAAAGGGGAAAAGATGGTTATAGTTAATATAAAAATCTTCAGTCTTGGTTAATTTGGCCTCTGTGGTTACTGGTGATAATGTAAGTGCACTTTAATAATGCAGGCCCCAGAGTTGCATTCAAAATAACACATGCCCCCATTAGGGGATGGTAACACAGCTTTATGCTTGAGTCAAAAATGCAAAGCAAATAGTGGACACGGAGGCTCCATTGCCTCACATTGTATTAATTTAAAAAAAAAAAAAAAACCTTAAGAGGAAAGTCACAAATGCTGTTTAACTGCGGCTATGCAGGACAAGGGGGTTCCATCAATATCAAGCAAAATGACTTTGTACAGAGGCAATTGCATAGTGTGAATACACTGCAAAGCTTTTGCTGAAAAATGTTGGCAATAAATACTAACAAAATGGTGTTTTATGTCATGGAAATCATATTTTTTATAACTTGACTGTACATTGGTCCCCATCATCCACAGTTACAAGCTTATGTCTCATGCTGAAAGAATCGGGGGATTAATCAATTAATAACAACATGACATAACAACTAGGCTAGATAAGAATGCTAAACATTGGCTGGTTCAAGTGTTTCGAATGCAGTGATATGCCTCGTACATTCAATATTTTGCTTGACCTCATTGTAAATAGATGTCATCTTATGCTCCTAGAACTGTTTTGCCTTGCTAGTGGCATGGCAATATCAGTCTGTCGGCCCACATCTTTTTGATGGATTCCAATGAACATTTTTAGAAACGTCCATGGTTCCAAGAAAAAGAATCCTACTGACTTTAGTGATCAGATGATTTTTCCTGAAGAACCACCAAGAGGTCAACCTTTGTGAAATGTATCCAAAACTGCTGAATGGATTGCCATAAAATTTGGTACATTTCTGTCCCCTTTAGGATGAATTGTGTTCTCTTCAGTGATCTTGCACTCAAGCATCATCATCAGGTCACCAAATAGCAAATACGTGTGAAACTAATGACATTCCCTTATTATACATCATCCGTTATACGTTCCCAAATAATACGTCAACATATAATGGTTTGCATGGTAAACATTAAAACTGTGAAACATCATCATGTTAGTATGGTCATTGCGTGCATTTTAGCATACTGAGCATGTTAGCTAGTTAGTTAGTCCAAGCACTGCTGCAGCCAAACTGCAGCCACACAGAACCACTACATGGCTGTAAATCACTATTTTTAAGGCATGCAATGAAAACAAAAAATAATCAATAACTTAAGGGATAATAAAGATAATCATTATGTGCCATCTTCCCTCTGTCCTAAGGTATAATACGTGCACATGTGGCCTCCTAACTGTCTGAAAAATGTATAGCAATTAAACATGATTGTCCTCTTCTGTGAACTATATAAAAATGTTCAATGGGAAGCAGACTTTCCGCCTGAAGCCAGCGATGCCAGTGAACATTAACATCTTAATAGTGGTTTTTGGAGAGGCTATGTGCCACCATACCACACCCTCATTGTAGCTCACACAATGCAACCGTCAGAGTCGCCCAGGAACATGGAGAGAGCCTCCACAGCAGTAAGCTGCTCACATGCTTTTGAGGAAGGTGTGCTGCAGATCCAGATAGCTTTATCTAAAGCAGGGGGCTGGTGGGAGGGTGGGAATACAAGCTCAGTGGATCTACTCCACACAATGGAATCACACGGCATAACACAAATAAAGCCAGGGTACAAGCAAGCACACTCCTTAAACAAAGACACGCAGAGAGCACCCTGTCCATCTCACTCTCTCTTGATTTCTTTTTCTGTTCCCATTTCTTCTCTCTCCTGTTCTTTCTTTCGCTTTCAGTGACACAGACACACTGCTACCTATAGGCACACTACAGGCCACTGCCTCACACATTACATTATTTGTTTTCATTAAACATAATATAGTTGTTATTGATAATATTTTATGCCACTTAACTCAAAAGCCAACCAATTGAACATGTTTTGTTTTTTTGTTTTTTTTTCAGAACGGGCCTCGTGTCTCTGTTGTATGAATAGATCTGATTGTCTGATGCCAGGAATAATTTGTCAGAGCAGATTTATGCCACATGCCCAGCTTTGACGATGATGACAACCCGTTCCTGAAAAGTGAAATAGAAGAGAAGTGAAGAGATTACTACATTTGATTAGAAGATATGTTGATGGAACATTAAAGACAGAAACAATATCTGCAACTAAGTCAAAACAGATCATTTTCTGCTTAGAAATATCACAGATTGGTTTAAGCCTCACTGGCAGCATGGCTCCAGGGATGGCAATGCTGGTCTAATAGTCGGACTGTCGGTCCATCGAAAATATCTAAACATCTATTGGCTGGATTACCATGAGATATTGTACAGATATCCTTGGTGCCCAGATGATGAATCTTAATAACTTTGGTTATCCTCACACTTATCCTCAAGCACCATCATCAGGTCAAATTATTAATTTGCCCAACCCTTTGGTTAAGACCAAAACTAAAACTAATGGCATTCCCCTCAGTGTCAGTTGTGCTTTATGTTTAGTGCTAATTAGCAAATGTTTGCATGCTAACGACCTAAACTATGATAAACATATTAAACATTATAGCTGCTAGACTTTAGCATGCTGACATTAGCTGCGACATATTTAGCTCGAAGCACTGCTGTGCCAAAGTACAGCCTCACCGAGCCACTGAAATGGCTATTAAAGCCTCTGCAAAGTTGATACTCTTTTTATACTTTTTTTTTTACAACACAAAATATTTATGTCTACATAAGCAACAAGCAAAATTAAAGTTCACACATATGTACAGTTTTTATAGTACTACTCACAACCCAGGCATTGCATGAAATTGCAATTGTTGGGGCTGTTAGAAGCGATATTCTGTGTCCATGTTACACATGTTACAGCCAAGATCACAACAGTTACATACATACAAACATGCACCTAGTGAATGACAAGACTTTAACAAGTTACAGCTACTCCAGCCACAACATGTCGGTCAAACAAAACATTTTTCCCTTTACGAAAAAATCCACACAGTGTTGTGGGAATATTTGTGGGATTTTGTAACAAGGAGGGAGCTACTTGTTCAATGCGACTGGGGAGATACAGAGCACAACTAGCCTCACAAGTCATGGCTGTAGTCACCAGCATAATGCTTTGCCATAATACTTGCACAGTGAAAACTTACTCTTTTGACAGCTCTGCATACTTTATTGAGCCTTCATTCTGTATAACAGTGAAGAAAATGCAAAGCCTCAACTGCCCTGTTTACTCAGTTCATATTGATTGACTGCAGTCTCAACTCAAAGAGGGCCTTCAAACAAATGTCTGCCAAGATCTGCCAAGAGGCTCTGAAAGGATCGTCTGCTTTGCTTCAGCATCATCAGATTCAGTCTACTCTCTGACCTGAAACCATTCAGATTGATTTTCAGTTTTTACAGTATGTTTTGTGCCTTGTTACGTAAAGGCATTATTCTCCTAAAACTCACATGTAGCACTGTGGTTCTAGCCATGGACTCTAACAACTTTATGCTACACGCTCTACAATCAAACAAAACCAGACAAGGATATTGAAACCAATTCTCAGGCAGCATCACTGAGACTTTTCTCAGGATACGCTGACAGCCAGCGCTAATTATATGGAGATGTGGGCAATGATGCCGTGTTTAATCATAGCCAAAATTCCATAAATACAAGCTGTCAACTGGGGAAAGAGTTTAGGTCAGTCTAGTGATAATTACAAGTACAACATATGGAAATACTTTGTGGACACTGATTTGCTCCCTACTTTGCATTTTGAATTGCATAGGTTTGTCAGTACAGGCAAACATTGCAGCCATTCCACTATTGCTGGCAGTTCATTGTAAGGACAATTAAAGCCTAAATTATATTTGCAACTAATCTGCTTGCATTTGCCTGAAGTTGATTTAAAAGTAGAAAAAACAACCTGCCGTTCAAATTGAACTCATTCGGCTGTAAAACATCAAAGCAACGTTCTATAAGACCAAAAGATCACTCTCTGATTCTCTGTCTTTGAGTCCCTCAGTCGTTGATTCACCAGAACAGCTCTTCTTGGTAACATTACCCGAGCCTTGATTCGCTAATGTCTTGCTTTGGGAGAGAGTTATTCATTTGTACAACCACTGATGTCTCAGATCACAGGAGTGGCATATGTAAATTCTGAGGAGGTTCTTGGGCTAGATTCCTTAAGAAGACTATGGGAAGTGTGCCAAGAGACTGGGAAGATGCACATCAAAATCATAAGCAGCTGGAAGGTACAAACATGACATTTAGTTGCTTTTCTAAATTACAATTTTTTAAAATAAGGGTTAACTTGCTTTAATTACAAAGGGTTGACTTGCTTTGAATCTTCTTTTAGATGCATATAAGAGGAAGATCACACACAATTTTTTGGCCAGGATTAACATCACACACATATAGACGATACAGTTTGCCTACAAAAAAAATATGCTATAAGCAATATGCAAATGTAAAATCTGGATGAATTTGCTGTATGCTCTGAATTTTGGCATTATGCAATTGTGCTGTTGACCAAACCGTTTTGTCATTGCTGACCTTCGGAGAAAGAAAGATCTTAAGAGTCCAAAACGGAGCAATCTATCATATTACCTGTGTCACACCATCCAGTCTGCTGGTACATACACTGCTGCACAAAAGAGATGCAGCAAGATTGCAATCAGTTGTGAGACAGCATTCGATACAATACATCTCTTGAATGAACTTGGCTTTTGTGTTCAGTTCAATTCGGTGTATCTGATAATCAGGTAACTAATGTATAACTAACTTAACTGAGGAAAATGTAAACTAGCTTCCATGTTCTTTTTGAATCATTCCAGCTTAAGTGCAATGCTCTGATATATATTCATTAAATTTCCACAGTTTTTCCCATGTTTTGGCCAGTGACCAAGACAATTTGTGAACTTTTTGGAAACTTTACCTCCATCTTCTGTGATATTCTTGCAATTTACTTCCCTGAGAACTCTTTTTTTGTTGTTGTTTTTTTAAATACATATTTTATTCTTTTATGACAGCTATCACTTTTCACACTAAATACCATGTTATGCTGTGATATGAATTTTAATGCACACCCTACTGCCCTAACAAAGAGTCAGTCAGTCATTTTGCATGTTGTTACCTGCAATGCCGTAGATCTTCTCTGGACCCACACGTTTCCAAAGTATCTTAAAATAACGCATGTGATGAATGTGCAATTTCCCTAATTTACGGCTGGCTGCCGTACTCAGGGCTGTAGGCTGGATGGAAATCTTAAATGGGGCTTGAACAGCACTCCTCACAACAAGAAATCAATATGCCATGCAGCCTAGAGAGGCGACCCGCTATCTGCTGTGGCCGAGGCAACGCTCGCAGGGTAATTTCCTCTAAACGCTACAAACACAGCTCAGCCACTTCACCGACACAAATAGAATCCCAGTCACACGCTCTGACACACATACACTCAAGAAGATGTATGCTGAATGTGTACACCGCCGCTGTGTGTGCTTGTGTGTGTGTGTGTGTGTCTATGGTTGAGATACAATGACTGAATGTACTTTGTATATGGTACTGTGTATGCATGTGTGTGTGTGTGTGTGTGTGTGTGTGTGTCTATGGTTGAGATACAATGACTGAATGTACTTTGTATATGGTACTGTGTATGTATATCTGTGTGTGTGTGTGTGTGATTTCAGGCATCATGACTATTGTATAATTGTATAGACATTATTTGCTTGTGGCTGAAATGAAATTTAGCATTCAGGAATGTGTGATTTTGCAAGTAGTCTGTGTGATTCATCTATTCATCCATCCATGTTCTAAGGCTTATCCAGCATTGGGTTGTGGTGGCAGCAGGCTAAGCAAGGAAGTCCAGATGTCTCTCTACCTAGCAATGTTATATGAGATATAACATTTCCCCAGTGTGTTTTGGGTCTACCATGTGGTCTCCTACCAAACCTCCGCAGGAAGGCGCCCAGGAGTCATCCTGATCAGATGCCTGTACTCCAAGCTTCTTCTGGATGTCTGGACTCCTTTACCTCATCTCTAAGCTGAGCCACCCCATAGAGGAAATTTCAGCTGCTTGTATGCCCAATATCTCTGTCACCACCAGTAGCTTATGACCATAGATGAGGGCTGGAACATAGATCCACTGGTAAATCTAAAGCTTTGTCTTCCAGCCTAGCTCCGTCTTCAGTACAAGGGTGTAGTACAACAACTGCATTACTGCTGATGCCAGCAGTCTCATGCTCCATTTTACCCTCAAGACCTAGCGATACCTGAACTCCTTCACTTGGGGCAGCAGCTCACTCCCAACCTGGAGGGAGCAATCAACCGTTTTCTGCCAGAGAACCATGACCCCACTTGACTGCAAGGCACCCATGTGTCTACTGGATGTCACAATTTGATGAAGATGACAGAACAACATGATTTGCGAAGCTGCAAAAACCAACTCTCTTTTGCCTCTGGGTGTGCCTTGAGAACCTATTCATGAAAACAGAAAAATGATGACCCTGGCAGAACCATCTTATCTTCCATACAGCTGCAGCTTACTCTGGTTATATAAGGACCGGATGGCTTGGCTTGTGGCAACAGCCCTGATACCCCACACTCCTGATATAATCCCACCAGGGCTTCCTGGGGGACATGGTCATAAACCATCTTCAAATTCACAACAACAATTGGTTGGAGCTGCCTTTCCAGCACCCTGGAATAGGCTGTCCCAGGGAGGCGGAGCAGTGTGATATACCTATAATTTGAGCACACCCTCCATGGGGCCTTAGCCAGATGTTACCAGTTCAGCCTTGCTTCATGTTTGGGTGGAGCAAGTCTGTCCTACAGCCTCTCTGTCATCTGATCCAACTCACCACCAGGTGGTGATCAGTTGACGGCTCTGCTCCTCTCTTCACCTGAGTGTCCAAGACATATGATTGTACAAGGTTGATCATCGATCTTTGGCCGAAGGTGTTCTGGCACCTGGCACACTTATTTGACACGCTTGAACATGGTGTTTGTTTGGACCCCACTCCAGGTTTCTCCATGTGAACGTTCAAGCCCCTGAGCAAAAATATGGAGGCCTTAGATGGTATCCTTTCCAAGGACACCACCCAGAGACTCCAAAAAGCCTGGATACAATGAATTGCTGTTCAGTGCATAGGCACAAAAACCAGTCAGAGCCTTCCTCTCAGCACATTGTAGTCGCATACGGTCGACCCCAAATTGTCTCACTTTGTTCAAGGCCACTCCACGATTTTGGTTCCAGACCCAGCATTATATGTATATATATGCTATATGCTCAAATATTGTAATAATAAATCTAAATAATGAAAATTATTGGTGGCTCCATGTACTTCTTTCGGGTTGTGACTAACCAGGTCTCCATCTTGACCAACTCTCTTAAATAAGAGACACATTAAATAGGATTAGAAGAAATGAATTAATTCATTTTACTTGATTAAAAACACAAATGACCTGATGCAAACAAGACCAATTTCAGTTCAGTTTGTGAAAGATACATTTTCAAAGTTTCACTACTTGCTAACTTTGTGTCTTTGGGTTGGGTAAGCAGTGTACACTGGATTCATCAGAGTTTTTTTTCCTGCTGAAAACAGCTGCCTGGTCAATTCAATTATGTCTTAATCAAAAGTTGTTTTTTTTATCATTTAGACCCACATAGGCCCTTTTTGAAAATACAGATGATAACTATGAAAAGTAAAGCAATATTAAGACAGAATTGTTTTCAGTGTGTTCTATTAGTTGTCATGGATATAAAACTATGAAGAAAGTTAAATCTGACTCCTGGGCCCAGTTGTTCAAAGGTATTCTGATCGGATTTTGGATAATGGATTGGATCAATTCTTGAAAATGGGTTGTTCAAAACCAAAAACGTATTCTGAGATCGGATTAGATCACGTAATCCAATCTTGGTTTTAATCTGGATCAAACCCTCAGTTTGTGTTGTTCAAAACTTTTTAGTAGGATTGGGATAACTTTGATCCAAAAAAATCTGGATTATTCTGATCCCAGCAGTTTGGTGGATTTAGGGTGGATTTCAGGAACAAAATGTGATTTCACTTAAATTCTAACTGGTCAAATATATAACATTTATCATGCAGTAGATATACATTTATTTATTGATATTTTTCAACTGATTTTCAAACCATACAGTTGAAATTACAGACTACTTCACACTACAGACCAGTAAGGTAGAAATAAAATAATCCTCTCAAAAGCTGTCAAAATCAAACAAAAAAGTCTTCAATTCTAACTCTAATTGGAAACTTAATATTTACAGACACATCCAAAAATCATTGTTCAAAAATAGTTTCTGACAATGGCATCCCTTACTGCCTGTCCACATGCCTTGCATGTCTTAAACTATCCTTTTAAGTTTGAATTTGAAGCACATGGAATGTATAATTGCTTTTTTTATTTTTTGTGGGGCAGATATGGTCTGGCTGGTCAAAAGATATTGAAAATGGGGTGTTTGTATTTTCTGTGCTTTCTTTTTGTTTCTTCAAATAATTACACTTTGAGTGACCCCATGTTGGCTATTCTACCAGTTTTTTTTTACACACCTAGTGGCCTTCAGTGTGATATGCAGTCTAATTTGGAGCACTCATTATCAGGATTTGGTAATCTTGAAAAGTTTGGATCTGGATCAGACTGATCCAATCCAACTTTGCTTTGAACAACTGGGATAAAAGTAAGACGGATTACGTGATCCTGGATAGCAAAAAAAGGGATTTCAAAATCTGGATAATTTTGATCCAGATTACACCTTTTGAACAACTGGGCCCTGAAGATGTGACGCGGAGTGGGGATGGACCCAAATGCAACACACCAGAATAGATTATTGAAAAGGCCTTTAATAAAGGCAAAAGAAATCTTGACAAATAAAACTCAAAGAAGGGAAGTGTCTAGGATAGTGCAAAAAATCTAATCACACAAAGAGCAGATCCAAACAATTTCAAAAGCACAGACAAGCATAAGTGGCAGAAGAACAAAACCAAAAATGTTGAGAGCACTGACAGTCATGAAGGACCAAGAAGAACAATCTGGCAAGGGCTGAAAGAAATGGAGTGGCTTATATAGTGTCCTGATTGCAGATAGAGTGCAGCTGGGTGTAGGGGTGTGTGATGAGGTGGGAGTGGCAGGTAGGTAAGGGGAGGCAGAGTGAGTATGGCAGGTGAGGAGTGACAACTATGACAGGTAAACTATGACAGGTAAACTAAGACATGACAGGACTTTAACTGACAGAACTATGGCATAGAACACAGACAGAAAACCAAGACATAGAACTAAGACAAAACTACAAGACAGAACTAAGAAACAGAACTAGGCCAAGACATGACAGCAGAGACAAGGAGCTAAGACCAAGACAATGAACTAAGACAAGACTGGACTACGACATGACCATGAGAAGACCGACAGAACTGAAAGAACTACGACATGATCAAGACCATAACTGACAGAACTAAGACAAGACTGAGAATTAAAACAGAGACTGAAACTAAGACAGAGAGACTGAAACACTGGACAGAACTGTGGCAGGTAAGAAAGTGATATGGCCAAAAACTAAGGCAGAACAAAAACTAAAGGCTAAACAGAGGCCTGGCTGGCAGAACTGTGACAGAAGACGCTCTAAGTCTCACTTTTCAGCTATGCTGTACATCACGACTACATTTTTTTCTTCTCAACTCTGTAAATCCTGTTCATAAAACAAAATATAAAAAGATATATTACCTAAAAGCACATGAATGTTTCTGAATGAATGAATTATGACACTCGATGAAAAGTTTGCAGATATACAAAATCTAAACAAATGGCAAAGAAAGTTTTTCAACTTAAAACTCTAAAGAAAACATTATAAGCTATGCCTTACAACATTTAGATCCTGAGATCTGCAAAAGATTAGTCATGCAACAGTTTAGGCGATTCAGAGTTCTGTGGCGTTTTATCTGTAGTTACGGTGTAATCAGGAATAGAACTGTCCTGAGTGAGGGAGGGCTGCAGGTAAGTCAGTTTAGACCATATCCATTACCAAATATCATCTGTTCTCCTCTGTGGAGATGTATCCCAGGTCCTACAGAAACAAAACGGAGGATATGCTAGCACTCTTGTTCTTGGATTGGTTTGCCTATGGTACTTATCAGACAAGCTCCTCCCTGCTGATTCAAATAGATTGTGTATGTGCATGATTAACATGGCCACTACATGAATATAGTTTTGTAGTTCTATGGCAAAGTAATTTACTCAAAATTTAGATAGATAGACAGATATACTTTATTGTCCCAAACTGGGAAATTCTCTTCATGTTCAAGTATGTGGAGAAGCCTAACTGGAGTAACTTGAAAGATGGCAAGAGGCCGACTGAAGAAGCGTTGTCGTTGTCATTGTCATTGGCATGTGTAACATAAAAAAATAGAAAGGTAAAAAACAAAACAAAGAAAGTCAGAAAAAGGAGGGTTAGAGCTTTGTAAAGGTAGAAATTGGGACAAATGGACAAATGCAGTGTTCTCGCCAACTTTATCACAAAGCAATATTCAAGAAAAACTTGTTGTCTTTGAATTTCAGTACAGTTTTTTTTTTTTTTTGTTTTCCATTATCTGGCAAAACTATAAATAGATGGACAGATGTTGTTTAAGAGGAACATGTTTGCATACACGATGAAATAATTTCATTCAGGAAATATTAAGCAATAAAGAGGAACGGTCAAATTCACACAGAGTTGACTGCAGTGTACAATTCAGATGTATATAACATCTCTAAGACCTGAGCTATTTTTGAATCTGGGAGGCATTATTTTTGTACTTAATGCACAATTGTCATTTACTGTCAGTGATGTCATCCCCAATTTTATGATGAAACTTTTTAAGCTTGTATTTATGGCTTTTTAAGCCATAAAGCATTTTAATTTTAAGGCTTGCCACGTTCTATGCTACAAGCAAATGTAGCCATAAGAACTACATTTAGTCAAGCAGTAGGAGACCTGGGTGGAGCTCAGGTGAAACAAGTACGTGGCAACCATGGCTTAGGCCACAGTCAGTCTGTGAATAGCTCTCCAACTAAACGCAGCAGCGGTCTGCATTTGTGTGGGTGTACTACAGTCACCAACAAGACAATAAAACATGAACCAGTAAGTCCAGTTTGAAGCCAAAGCCACTGTGCAGTGGTTGAAAGTCATCGCGGCAGCAGTCAATATGGCCCAGTGTTACAAGACACATTCTAAAATATAATCTAAGTAGCATGTGTGGCTGCACTGTTTTGCAGCAAAAGTCGAGCCAGGATGTAATATTTTGCCCTGCATTTAAACGTATATATAAATATATAAACCTTATATATTTTAAGGTTTATGAGAAGGTTTATGTAATTAACTTGAGATCAGCATCTTGTGGCACTGCAGTTGGATCAGTTAATTCAAAAACATAAAGGGCAAAGAGGTACAGTATATGTATGTATACTGTATATACAAATGGCATGTTCAGCTAGCTTTAGCTGACTGATTTACCTAGATAGTAATCTACTAACTTCATTGCCCTGTTAACACATGACGTTTATTTTGCTATATTTGATTCAAATCAATACAGAAGCAAATATGCAGTATATATGTAGATCAATACTGTATCTATGTCTAACTTACCAGTTTCATAATGGTGTTATTTGTTAGACAAATCACTAATGGAAATTTATAATCCAGCAATAAAGCTCAATTAACAAGGCACGACCTCAATAACAGCAGTGGCAATAGTGTGCTATTAGCTTGGTACATTAGTAGCCCAAACCTTTTCTACAATCATCCACTTTAATATTGTACAAAAAAAAAAAGGCTGACAAAAAAAAATGTTCGGAGCTTTCTGAAGATGCCATTCAGCCTCTGATGACAAAGTGTCTAATAGGGTCAAAGCTGGAACAAGCTAACCCTGCTGATAAGAGAAAGTGCTTAGTGTCATTACAAGTGACCCTCCATAAGATCACGTCAGTGGTCTCATCTGCCCCCAGCGTTACACGTAAGTGCTCATGTGTTAACGTGTGTGTTAATGCATATGTGAGTGTGTGTATATAGCTGTCCTTAAGGACCTCGACCTCCCCATGCAGAGCCTTCGGCACTGATAGTGCAGCTGCATTATGAGGTCAAATGTGTGACCCCATTCAAAAGGATGAGCTGTGTTTTCATTTAATAGACACAACAGCCCCGCTTCATGCTCAGAGTGGCCGTCTGCGATATCAGCAGATTAGTGCAAATTAGATTTGCTCTAATCTCGAAATTTAATTTATCAGTTTAGAAGTTTGTCATTAAAGCAAATTCATGTGTTAAGATTGAAAAATGCACGTCCTAAATGCTGTTACGGCGGTTCATTTGAAGGTGTGGAGAGAAGATTTGAATGGCTATTGATTGGTTTGGTGATCACTCTGTTAGTCGGTAGCCATGAAGTGAAAAACATGAAAACATGCTGCTTTGATCTTGTTTAGTGTGATCAGCAAATTATCTGAGGTTTAGTCATTAGATGGTACATAGTGCTGCAGGTCGACAGTCTGGAATGTGCAGCTCCTGCAAACTTATTTTCTGGATTTGATTATTACTTCCTGGAAAGGTATGGATTTGTGCCTCATACATATGTATGTATATAAGCTCTACAAAGTCATCATGACAAAGAGACTGAGCAAGAAAATGGAGGACTAAATCAGGCTGCCAACACTGAAGAAGGGAGGCATATGAGCAGTTAAAACATGTGTTGATAATGCTAAAGTTGAGGCTAATGAGGACAGGGAATGTTCTTTTTTACTCCATAATCAGAGCAGAAAATGGAGCAGCATTGGAGAACTGGGTTGTGATGAAACTGCAACCAGGATCTTACATGGGGCATGTTTTTTGGGGTATTGGTGTATTGGTGTGTATTTGACCTGATCCGCAACACTAAGAAGAAAGGAAAAAAATCACTTTCATGTCAACATTTTTCAAGCATTTTGTCCGCAGTCATTATATCTTATGAGGTTGCTTTGGATAAATTCAAATCAAAACTTAAGATTAACTGTCTAACCCTTGAGATCTCTACCGGTGTGATGTTAAACACCGCTCTGATTACTGATACTTAGATGATTTCTTTCATGTTTTGACATGCTGCTATGGCTAAATGAAGTGTTTCAAGTATACTGATGTCTTCTTTGGT
Organism: Holacanthus passer; assembly: GCA_025331565.1. NCBI lineage: Eukaryota > Metazoa > Chordata > Actinopteri > Pomacanthidae > Holacanthus > Holacanthus passer. Next base: position 1,040,115 of record JAFREQ010000075.1, read on the forward strand.
GAGGGTAAGACAGATCATGAGATCCACAACCAGACTGGTGCAGTGTCAGCAGAAATGCATGTTGTATTGGACTGTTGTGGTAATAAGGGAGCTTAAAATACAGTTTTAAGCCACCAAAACGAGTTTCCTTTACAGGAAATCCAGAGCCCACCTTCCTGTGGAGGTCCTCTGGACATGTACAGCTGGTAGGAGACCTGGACAGGCCCAGAAAGTGCATGGAGGGAATAAACATCCCACTTTCTTACATTGGACTAATGCACTAACCAAAGCAGAAGCATTGTCACCCTTTTGATGTATTAGCATTAACACGTTTATGACCAAAAGAATCCGACAAATCTCACAATTGACACTGCCAGTTTTTTTATTTGCATCCACTTTCCAAACTCACCTCATGATCAGTTGAAGTATGGAGAAGGAGGGTTAGGGCACTCCCTATTCTGTTTGCCTGATATCCCGGAGATCACACCCCTCTCACTGCTCTGCTTCAAGCTCATTATTGCGGTTAAATTATTTCCTCCCACAAGAACGTTAATTAACACACACGTCCAGACCACGTCTGGCACAAATTGATTACAACATCAGAGCCGGTGCGTGTGTGTGGCTGGCCTCGGCAGGAACAAAAGGCGATTGGCCCTCAGTGGGGCCTGCAGGCCTCTAATGGCAGTAGAAACATATTACATATGCCACACAATGTATAGCATACTACCCCCAGTGTGTGTGTGTGTGTGTGTGTGTGTGTGTGTGCATGTAAAAACGAGTGCATGTCGTCTCTGCACATGCTAATGAAAGAAGGGAGGTAATGCAAGTGCGTAGCTTTAACAAAGGGATGGTAGTAATCAAGAGGTATCAGACACAAACACAAAAAGACAAGCGCCTGCTTGGCAGCACAAACGCACACATATACAGACACACACTTCAAACTGAGGACATGAATTTTGTCATTACGGCGGAGCACGATGGGTAATTTCAGGCTTGGCCTCAATCACCAGTGTTAAGCATAATTTCAGTCCTGAAGGGGTTAATTAGGGGCTGTGAGGAGAGGACTGAATTAATTGGCTTGTGCCTGAAAAGACAGAGAAAATAATAGAGGGGGAAAGAGACTGGTTGTGACGTTTTCATACATCAGTCAGTTGACAGTGTTGACTTGCCATGGCTATAACTATATGTATAATAATTATCTGAAGTGTTTGATGGAAAGTAAATGACTTTCAGATGTTAAAGGATGAGACTGACAATATTCTGTTATTTCTTATTGTCAAGAAATCCCACGGAAAGACCAAATCCAACATTGAATTGATCCTACTAGCAAGTATTGTCTTCACAACAACACAGTGAGCCATGCCCCTTCATTACCATGAACAATGCCACATACACCGTCCTGTCTCGCTACTGTTAGCCTGGTTCAAGAGGTATGACCAGACCTCTGAACTGCAAAGATCCTCCATTCCAGCATTTTTTTTCAACTAGGTCTGGTGTTGTGCTCAGTGGAGGCTGTTGGAGGCCAACTGATCCAATCAAAGGTTTGTAGACAGGAAGAATGGGGACATCATATTCCTGCGTAATTAGACACGCATCACATAGAGGTGCAATGGTATTGGAAGCAACATAGATGAAAAGATCAGCATGCTTTTGCTCATCTTTTTAGGAGTCCAAAAAAATGGCAACAAGTGTGGAAGCCATTGACACATCCACACTGTCCACACTGATTGTTGTACGCCAACTAGAGAAAAAAATCTTAAATCAGCTTGTGTCTTCGATCGGCATGTAACGTTAACAGCCTCTGGCAACAGTTATAAATGACGCTGGTAGGAGAGATGTGTCACTCACTTGGTGAGGACAAAATAACAACCCGTCCAATCAGAAAAGGCATGAACATGATGTCAGACTGAATAATGACATGAAAACTGGACTTAACCAGCACAACATGTGTATTAATCTGCAGGTGAAAATAGTCCCCAGTAAATACTCTTCTCTCATCTCTTTGCAAACTGTTTGCTGGAAACTATTGCTGGCCAAAAATGAATCAACGTTTCTTTTCAGCTCATGCTTTTGCAAGTTTGATATGTAATGAGCTTGCACTGGTTGACACTGCCTCCAGGTAATAGCCGTATGCTCGCACTCTGAACTACAGTATGACAAAAGCTTTTATGTGTTACCAAACTAACCGCCTGCCTACATTGAAGCATAGCAACCTTTAACAGTGATGCAAAGTCGCTTGAGTACTGTTAGATACATTTAGCTTTCAGCAGTGCAGATGGGGACTGACTGACACATGTTCTCCGCTCAGGGCTTAGAGCATCTATATACTGTATGTGCCCACTGCTTAGCGTTCATTACTACAAACCTGTGTACTTGACTGGACCTGATTTGACTCAGCTGCTGGTACCAGCTCTTAAACATACCATCAACACTTCCTGAAGTGCAGCACGTAAGATGAATACTGAAGAGAGCGCTTAGGAGCTTCAGGGCTCACCAGATTTGTTCATGTAGCTACCAGAGTCTGACAGTAGACTCAGTGCTTGTTAGCCTGTTAGTCTGTGGATATTATTCCTGGCTGCCTGCAGACCTTCAGCGAGACTCTTTGCTGCAGTTTGGTTGGTAGTTAGACAACTTTTAATGCCTGGTAGAGTTGCATTTTGAATACTTAAATCGAAGATTTTATTTATTTACCTACTGTAAAAATAAAGCAATAAACAAGTAGTTAATACACAGTAAGTTAATTACAAACACCTCTTAATAAATTATCTTTGTATGTAATATTTCAGGAGGATAAAGATGAATATGGTTTTGCTTCCACTCAATACATTTACAGTTCCAGACCAGGGTTTACCGTAGCAACATGACCTCCTGCATCTGTTTTTTTTCCTTTATGAATTTACATTTTTTGTAATAATCAGTATAATCCTAAGGGCGTCAAGCTTAGTTTTTAGGAAACACAACAGACAGAAAAACAATTATGATAAAATTAGAGGCTCAAAAGGAGAGAGGTTGGACAGGTGAGTGGACAGGTGAGCGTATCTGAGATGAACAAGGAAGCTCTTTGCGTGTGCATTTTTTTTTTAATCTCTTCTTTTATTTAAGTTGAGCTGCATTGATGGGCGCCACGCCTGAGCGCCCTTGAAACAGAGCTGGCAAAAAGCTGATGGGGGAAAAAAAAGAGTCCTCCATCCCCTCACTCTGTCTCTCTGTCTCTCTCTCCCTTCCTCTCTGCAGTACTGAAAGGCTCATCAGGACTTGTCATCGCTCTAATGAATATCATTTAAATTGCTTTGTGTATGGGAGTGAGTTTGGATGTCGATTTAATTTGCGCATGTGTTTGAGCTCTTGTGCTTGGCGGGGCGGACGGACGGAGAGCGGCAGCCCTAATGAAACGCCGGCCTCGGTGACAGGCTGATGAGGCCCGACCCGATCAGACGGCTTTGAAAAGAAATTCTGACAGGGCGGCGGAGGTAGGGAACGCAACACACACAAGCATGCAGACAGAACGGAGGATACAAAGATGCAGAAATACACAGACGTGGAAGCGCACACATTTACACACACACACACACACACACACACCCAGAGATTAAGACACAAGATACACACTTGTGCAGGAATATTAATGTGTACCTATTTGCATGCACACTCAACTAAACACATGTACAGAGATAAATATCAGAACGCATCAAATCTGCATTTCAGGAAATAAACTGACTTCAAGCCAGGTTTGTGTTATCACAGCATCCCAGTGTGTTGTGCTAGCAACGCTAGCTGAGCACCTGTCCTAATTTGCAGATCCTATCCCCTTTTAGTGCAGCCTTGCTAATGATGGCACCTCAGTGTCCCTGAGCTGGGGGAATATGTAAAATAACACCCGCTTCACTCTGCTCAAGATGAGCCTTACCAGGCTATAAGCATGGCCTTATCAAAATGAAATTACAATATATGCTGATACCGTATTTCAGCTACCCCAACCCCCACCACACCCCCCACGCCAAATCCTCGCATGTGCACTCCCATCGCCGCACACCCAGTGAAATATTACAACCTTTCCCAAAGCAAAAGATATAAATCCGCATTGAGGAATTGCAAAAACAGCACAAAGCATTCCCAGGCCAGCCTCTATCTAGTGAGGCGCTTATGATTTAGCATTGCAGGTGTATCAAGAGCTCACTCCCCCCCCTCTCTCTCTGCCTGTGGCACAACAGCTAGCATGGTCGCAACGCCACACGTTCAGCAGCAGCGCCTTGTTTCATTACTATCACCCAGAGGTTTTTTAATTGAGTCAGATCCAATTATGAGCCAGCAATTAGCTATTAATGTAATCAATTACTCCTCCACGCTTGTCACATCAGAATGTGATGCAGATGTGGAATGTGTGTATGGTGCATTCAGCGCATTACCAGGTTTATCACAGTCATGGTGGGGAAAAGGAAAAGGGCTCAGGTACCAAAAAAAAAAAAAAAAAATTAATCAAGCAACGCGATGACAGAACTACAACTTGACTGGTCATAGAGTGTAGCTTGTTTAAAGAAGAGAACTGCATACAATCACATTCCAGCTGCTTCTTGTCTGTCTCTCCATCAGTTAAGAGTCAAGTTAGGCTGCCTTTAATTCAGTAAAAAGTAAAGTTGGAGAATCGGCGTATTAGTGCATTTACATGCACATGAGAAATTGGGTTACATGCACTGTTGTAACCTTGTTACTGTGAAATCCACATATACATGCATTCAGTCTGCAGTCACACCATTACTTTGCCTGTCTAAATTCTTTGTTTGCATGTACAGAAGAAAAAAAAATCTTAGGAGTAACATAGTTATGTGTATACATGGCCATAAGCACAGTTTTAAGGATGACACCATCTTTTTTTGGGTTTTTCAAATGGAAACGCCCACTGAGCTATTAGCAAAAAGCAGTGACGCCGATGCCCTCCCCTCCCCTCCTTCAATCTAGGGCCAAAGTCATGATGCAGAAACTTAGGTCATGACACTTGGGAAAACCTTTTGAGAAGGGCTTGGGGGAAAAAAAACCCATTTTGATATTAAAAACATATGTACTTAGACCAAAGTGTGATTGTTTGGATTTGAATAATACAATACAAAAGGAACACACAGATTTAAATAAAGAGATAGATAGATGGATAAATAGATACATGGGGCGGCTATAGCTCAGGAGGTAGAGCAGTTGTTCACCAATCGGAAGGTTGGTGGTAACACCATCTGATATATTGATGTAAAATGTTGTGGTGCAACTTTCTAATAAGAGACCCCTTAATAGTTCAGAAGTTGTAACTAAATGCCTGTTTTAATAAATAGTAAATAATTTACTAATCCCTTAACAATCAGTTATAAGCCATCAATAATTAAAGTTGGGGTTGCCAGGTTGTGAAAGAAATCCCTCTGGCTGTCAGTTACAATTTACATCTCCTTCTTGAAGAGTGTCTTATTAGATAGTGACACCAGTGTCTTAAAACTCATGGATATTGATATCAGTATCTGCTATAAACATCCAGCATCAGTACAAGGACTCTAGCTTTGTTTTAGTGCAGCTACAGTAATGTTCATAAAGTTCATATATAACAAAGTAAATTAGAAGAGACTGGCAAGTTGTGACTACAAGTTATACAAATTGCCGCAGCCACACTGTCTGAACTTGAACAAACAAGAGAGATCACACAGCCCCTTTTTAGCCTCTTTGACCTCCAGCTGATGTTAGATTTGATTTTAAGATTTTACTCATTACTTTTAAAGCACTCAATTGTCTGGCTTCAGTATACATTTGTGAGTTTTTGTGCCCATATGTACCTGCACTCAACCTCAGATCTTGCAGTAAAACACTGCTAGCAGTTCCCTGGTCTAGACTTATAACTAAAGGCCATTGTGCATATGCAGTCAGGGCATACAAACTGTGGAACGGTCTTCCTGTTGAAATTCGACATGCTACCTCAGTTTTTGTAGAACCTTCTTTCATTTCTTCATTAAATGGTCTTTATGTGCCATGTCACTTTTAACATCTACCTAGTACCGTACAACTCCTTTTTTGCATATTGTAACATAGTTTTGAAAAGTGGTGTCACAGTGGCTGTCTTATCCTTAAATATGTATTATGAGGTTCGCTTTCTGTCAAGGATGGCTCTTACACATTATATACAGAATTTTAGATCATATACTGCCAGTTATTGTGTAACATTTTCCATTCTTCAGTTGAAATGGTTTGTCTGTAGCTACATAGTTTGAGCTGGTTTACATATCATGCATTGTGTGTCACATCAGCGGCTTCAGACTCAACCTTTCTAAATGACACAAATCTTACTCTGGAGGCACAATGCGTTGAATGAAAAAGCATATCTGGGCTGTTACAAACGCTCATAAGCACTGGAAAATATTGAAAAATCCCAGAGGTTGAGAGACAAAGAAAGAAAGAGAGAGAGAGGTCCCTGACAGTCTAGGCAACCAGGCAAGTTAAACAGACACACATAATAGGATATTAAACTTTAACTACCCCATATTCATTCCAATCATCCAGGAGAGAAATGGCCAAAACTTCAGGCTCCAAATTTCATTTGTGTCTCATTGGAAAGGTTGAATTTATGAGGCCTTTTTGTTAACAGAGAGGTATGTGCTGGATTAAAAAGTTCTCCAGGCCTTTTTGCTCCAGTCTCTCGCTCTCTTAGTGACATATGTCTTCATTTGTGAAGGCTCAGCTCGTGCCAGGGTGGAACTTTCATTGGCAAGAGCCCGTTTCCCCCAGGAGAACTGTTAAGCAGTGCACAGGAAATAAAAAGGAATGCCAAGTTACTTCCTAATGTCGTGAGTGATTTCATTACCTCAGACACTGGACTAATTTAGGGCAAGCGAAGGAATGGGATTTCAACATGCAAAACAGCAGACACTTACCCACCAGCAAACTGCATAACTCTGAATTCATACAAAACTGCATTCATAAATGAAAACAAATGGGGATGTGAAACTGCAGAGAGGTACAATAGAAAATACATTTAACTGCCTCACGTCCTGAGGGCACCTTCTCTTTGGAGCAAAGCCTGCTAAAAAGGTGATGAGTTAAAAATCATGTGATTAAGGGGGACTATAGAGCAGGAGAGGAGGAAGAGGCGGAGAAATGAGATCTCACTGTCCACTGCGTGGACATGAAGCTTAGATGATCCTGTGATGAGCAGAGCGCTTGTCAGAACGGCGAGGTCGTCGCCAGCCGAGATCTCTCTCCTCTTAACTAACCTGCATCTTGACAAGGCAATCAAGTCCCTCCCCAAGTGTAATTAAATGATAAGTTCATATTTGAGGGACAATTGTGAGGCGGCCAGTCGGAGAGCGCTGTCACAGTGAGCTGCTGGCGTGACGAATACCCTTATTAGCAGCCACACTGCACCCTGTCAAGAAGAGGCCTGACCGGGAATGTGAGTGTGTGTGTGGGGGAGAGGTAGCGAACGAGGTAGTGTCGTGCATCCACACACACACACACACGTCCTCTATCACACGAGAGCATGCGTGCACACAAATGCGCGTTGTTGCACTATGGCAGAATAGACACACACATGCACAAGCACACAGTCTCACCACAGCCGCCGGTGATCGTTTAAGATATGCCTACAAAGGGCAGATGGAGGTAAAGGGGACATGCACTCCAGCGTGTCAGCACAACATGCATCTCCCTGTAAATCAATGAGAGATGATGTGAGCTCTGTGTCCCAGCTGTTTGATATGCAAAGGGCTTTTCTATGCAAATTTGCCTCGACAGCTTTAGACACAGAGCAGGAGAGTGGCATCAAGGCCCAGGTGTAGCGAGGGAAGGGGGATAAAAAAAATGAATAAAAATCCCCACCGAATGACAAACAGCCGATTTGGACAAGAGGTTTGTTTAAGCACCTATAACATTCTCTCCCCCACTTGTCCCTTTTTTTCCCTCTTCCATTCACCCTAATGCTGGGATCATCTCTCAAAACGGCAAAAAGGTGCTTGGCAGACACAATGTACCTACAGCTATTATGAAAGGGTGAGCAAACATCACACTATTCACAAAACGTCTTCATCAAAAGAAGCTCCCCAGATAGCGTTTTGTGTTCTATTTTCCGTGTTGGTGCCTGTGTGTAAGATATATCCCCTCCCTTTCCTTTCATGGGGTGGATCTTGAAGTGTGTGCTTGCTTTAATCCTGTGTGTGCGGCTCGGTGTAGTGCAGGCCTGCTCTCGGCATGACTCCCATTGTGGCGTTCGCTCATTGTGTCTGTGGAATAAAGCTGCCTCTGTTGTCTAGCCAGCTTCCTGCTTCAAACACCGCATGGCTGCTCTGTGGAGATCTCCCTCCTCCCATCCTCCCCTTTTCTCCATCTTTCTCTCTCTCTCTCTGTGTCATTCACCCTCTCATCTCAATTGTTTACCTCTGTCCTTTCGGTCTGTTTCTCTCCCTCTTACTTGTTTCTACAACTGCCCCTCCTGTCTTCCTGTCTTTAAGAAAATAAACCTGCTCTTTTGAGCTCGAGCTGTACAGCGAGATGGGATGAGGGAGGAGAATGGGAGGGTTTTTTAACAAGAGAGGAGGTGAAGGGATGAAATGACACCAGCAGCCAAAGAAAACCAAATACCAAAGAGGGGGAAATGAACTGACACATACGGCACAGAAGCATGACTCACTTTTTATGATTACTTTTCAATGCCTAAGTCATTTTTGAGCTGCCACTCCAGCTAATATACAAGCACTAATGTTCAACTGGGGAAAAGCTGAGACAAAACCAAATGAGAGCGTGTAACTCACACCGATACAAACTTGGAAAGAGTGGCAAACTCTTGAAATACTCCACAGGTGATACTTTTCTCTCTGCCCATGACTTCTTGCAGCAAACCAAGTGGCACAGCACTAAAGAAATAGGCTCCACTTCAGATTTCAGGTTAATAAATCATAGAGGAGAGGCTTGTTAAATTGAACTTTATATAACTTCTGTGTAAAGGTCAGCGCTCTCTTTTTCGGAGGTAATTTAAAGATTAGAGGAGTCAGTGTTTCCATCACACTCACACACACACACACACACTCGGGTGGGCATACATGCATGCACACGTACAGACACGCACATGTGCCATTCACATAAAGAAGCAGGTCTTAGGTGAGAAGGGGCCCGAGGTGAGACTTTTTAATCATTTCTTCACCCGTGCAAACTAATCTGAGTGCCATTTGCACATACCTGACCAAAGTCCAACTCTAATTCCCATAGAAGCTAATGATAGAATTTCCATTCTTTCTTTGAATCGAGGCCTTGTTTGACAGATTAGAATGTCATTAAAAACTGCCCATGCTGAGAAGGTCCAGATGTTGTCATTGATTGGTGTGAAGGCCTGCTGAAAATTTCAGTAGCATGTGGCAGCAGCTAACTTGATGGACATTTTGACTTACTTAAAGCTGACTGATTGTGTTGTAGCACCCAAGAGGACCCCCACAGTGCCAACATTTCTGTCCAGCTCACCTTTGATCATATGACACTCAACAATGTTGACAGTTGAGCTACAAATGAACTCAGAAGGAAAGGAAACAAAGGGCCACGTGATACTGTCTGCCTCAGAAAGCCATTCTGCCATGAACATCGCTTACAAAGGTCAATCAATCAACGAAATTTGAACAAATATATTCCGTAAACTTCTGATAGCAGTATTTTCATGCCGTTCATTTGGACCAGCAATTGCTCAGCTAGAAAAAAGACACTAGTGCAAACACAATATGAGCATGAAAGTATTACATGATAAAGCGCTGATCCAGTATTGTCATACTGTACTGCTGTATTGGCATCATGGCCTTGGCTGGCTATCAGAGCAACATGTTAGCCACTCAGGTACTCATCATTATGAGAATAATGTTAAAATACAAAGTCACTACTGGAAAGGCAGAGTGGGGGTTCAAGGGGGCCACGCTGGGGCCAGGGCTTGTTTTAGAAGGGCCAGTTAAATGAACTATAAAACTGAGTGCTCATTTTAGCCATGATCAGAAGCCAAGTCAGACAGGTCATCTAAAGAAATAAAATATTTCAGTCAGAGACACTTACGTCAAGGAACTGACCATTTGTACCCAATGGTTATACAGTTAGTTTGGTGGAAAAGGCTCTGCTATTTGAGGGAGCAGAGCAGCAATGAGGATTCTGCTGAGAGAGCAACCCCTCCAAACAGGTACATTTGAAATGTTAGTTAAATCGACAACACCAAATACCACATAAAAAGGAAGCTAGGGTGGTAAAGGGAGCAGAGAAGTAGCTCAGACATCATCAGCAGGATACTAACAATGCAACGGCATGACGCAATTCCCCTTGAATTCTAGCAAAGCCTTTCTCATCTGAGATCGAATACGTCCTATAAACCTGCAGCTGGATGCTAACAGTATCCTGATTCAATGGAAATATTTAAGAATAAATGTATGTGGTGCATGATAAGTAACTAGCATGTTGCAATTCCATTTAAATACTGGCAACGTCATCTGAAAAGCAGCTCAGACAGAATACCTCAGATGAACATTTTGTAAGATACCAACTGCGTCTCAAATCAAGACAAATTTTCTAAACTAAATGTACCAAATGTATGAGAGGCAAGAAGCATGCTGCAATTTCCCTTGAATGCTAGTTAAGCCCTCCTCGTATTATGTACAAAATCTCAACTCAACTCAATATTATTGATCTCACTTAGATGAACATGTGGTACAATAGTAACAGTGTCTTGATATAAGGGAACTTTTCTATTCTAGTTTAGCAATATGTTCCGTTATGATATGAACAACTATTAACCAAGTTTCAGTCAAGATTTCTCTACCGATTAGCTAAATATCACGCATGAGCTAATACAAAACCTCCAAATCTACTTCAAACCATGAGGAGGAAATATGCCGAAGACCAATTCAGTCCATACTGGAGTACACAATTTATCACTTTAGGCACAGCAAAAAGCAAGAAGGCAAGCACTTGTCGGACAACACCACAAGAAATTAGTTCAACCATTACATTACATTTTCAGAAAAAAATCAAACATTGCAGACGAATATGCAGAGATTACCTGCAAGCATGCAGACATGACAAATGCCAATAATTCATGCTCATCACAAATCTGAATCTGAACAGCAACAGCGCAGCAGTGAACTTATACTAGAGAATAGACAACAAAAATGCAGCCATAGCAAGCTGCATGCTGCCATTGCCAAGTAAAGACAACCTGTACTAAGCCAAAACAAGAGATGCCTGGAAAGCACAAGCAGCGCAGCAGCAGAGATACTTAGCTTAGATATCTTAGTGTTTTGACATCCAACATTATGGTGTAATACAACAAACCACATTACATTCAATCAGTCGTCTATTAGATAACAGATTTATGTTCACGTCAAAAAGAAACAATGCAGATATCATGCATGACTTCTTATACATTTTCGTACACACATACAGATATGTACTATGAAGGATAAAAATACTCACAGATCTAAAGTTTATATTTACAGCAAAAAGTATCAATCTATGCATCAAAATTACAGTCCTATCTATGTGTAGACAAAAAGTAGCCTCCAAGGACAATAAGATTCTAGTTTTTTAAGCGTATTACCAATTATACAGCACAGCTTAAAAGCAAAACAAAATCTCACAAGTAACTTACAGTGGACCTATTGACTCATTTACAAATCACACATCAACAGGTGACTGAATAATGAGTATGTGCAAAACACACATTCCAAATGAATCAGGTTCTGATGCACTGGCAGAGTCCATGTGGACAGCACATTGTGCAGCTTCAGCAACCAAGCAAACAACCCATTATACATTTTCTCTCTCCTCTGCTTTCTTGTATAAGAAATAAATATTGTGCTTGTCATCACATTTTGAGGTTATATAAATGACTTTGGCCATCTTTAAACTCTCAGTTGATAAAATCACAAACTAAGTGAGTTGAGTGAACTTTCAAAAGTACTGGCGTTTGACTTGTGGGTTTGGACCAAGCGGTCACTAAAGTCGTTCCTCAAGAATACATCTGGCTTTCTACCCTGTGAGCTAGTGTAAATGAAGTATTCTGACATACTAGGTGTCAGTGAGTCAATGATGGTTGGATGGTTTCTGGATGACTAGAAAGAAAGCCGGTGAGTGAGGAAATAGAGTTTTGAGCTCAGATGTCCATTCACATGGATTCAGGCAGACGGTAGACGGCAGATGGACAACGCCTTCTGGACAGCATGGGAAAAACAAACAAACAGTCCGACGGAATGGCAGGACTACAAAACAAAATATGCATGATGATATATTGCCATGGCTCTGTCATATTGTTTGCAAAGATTGGAATAAAATATATTGAATCAAACTATGTTGTGTCTATTATTCTATGTAATTTTTCTCAAAATGCATGTGGTTATAAAATGCAGCTTTCTCTTAATATTCTATTGCAAACTTTAAATTAACGTTAAGTTATCTCCATAACCTAAATTCCCTGCAAAATGTAAGGTCATTCATTCACTTCCGACATGGATAGTGGAAGGAGAACTGCACTTTGCCTTGATTATTTCAGTCTAAAAAAGAGATACCAACAAGCTTGTTGTCCAGATCGCTGATTGATTTTCTCCTTGTATGAGGGAACTACATACAATACAGTTTAAATTCCATCATGGAGGATGGCAAAAAGTTAAAACATTTAAACTTTAGATGGCAATGACATCTACCATTACTGTTGTAATGGTAACTCACCTAATTTTACCATCCTGCTCTCATCCACTAAAATGATATCTGGTTTGTACCGTCTGCCTGAATCCATGTGAATGCAGCATAATACTTTAAAAAAGCACCTCCCTCCTCCTCTCTCTTCCTCCTCTCAGAGAGGCCTGTCACATGCACTTTGCACTGATGGCTGACGGATCGGGCCAAGACACTCGTCTCAGGGCACTCCTCTATATATCGTTAATTTAATGCATGATGACGTGACCAATTACAGCGGGCCTGCACGCTCAAATAGCATGTCAAAACCTGTGTATCAATCTATTAGGTGCCGTCTCCTTGCACTTTACAAGGCACCTTAAAGCCCATCCCTGGTGCTGGAGGAAAGTGCTGACCTCATGGGAAACAGGCCTCTGATCCTCTCTCCGGCCTTTTAAAGTCTATAAAAAACATAACACGACTTAAACTGGCATGAAAGTGAGATCAGAGGTAGGAGTAAGAAATATATGGCTGTATATATGCATAGATATGTATGCACATATTCAAAGAGCAGTGTTATTGTTATGCTAGAGGCTTTTTACCTCTTAGTGTTTGAAGACGACTAAGTTGGCATGGTCTGTGGTAATGAGAAGGGGTTGGTTGGTGAACTGCAATGATGGGCTGAGCTGCGTTGCCTCCCTGAAAACTTCTCCTTTGTCTCTGTCTCTCTCCTTCCCTCTCTCTTTCCTTGCCTCCCTCCCTCCCTGTGGGATTTTCTTGCTGACAGGAGGGGCTGTGAAGTTTGACTGGCTCAGCTCAGGCTTTGATGCTGTCACTTCCCATCCACTCAGAGAGTTCAAGGCCATCAAGCTCTTGCAAATGAGCAGACACCGGCGCAGGGAGATGTACCGAGTAGTGAGGCCAGGGGCATCTTGTCCGTCCCCATGTCCAACGCTACACTTTCTCAGCCACAGAGTGATGATGTGCTGCATCACTCATGTGCTTTCTACAAAGTATGAAGTATTCAGTAGGAAGGACTTCACCTAATGAATAAGGTTTCACAGTATTATTTCCTTCTAGAGTTTATTTCATATTGTGTCACAATGTCACAAACTGACCACTTTGTGTGACAACGCTGGATTTGGCAACATGTTATTCTTCACAGCAAGAAGTAGTTGTTATATTGTACAGAAGAGGAAGTCTGTTTTCCAGCACAAAAGGAGCTTTCTGACAATAATACACAAAAGGAGTGAAAGGTTTTCTAATATGTCTATGTTAGTAATGGGGTTTATAGGGAATAAACCCTGCAACATCTCTGACAATACCTCTATTAAAAGCTTGTAAGTTAAAAAAAATGACAGTACACTGATAGATTGATGTATAAAAACAGGACATATAGTAGGGCTGTAATTGCATGTGTGTTCATCACAGACTATTTTGTTTCATGCCTTGGTTAGGTTCACCCCGTAAGCCAAAACTTTCTGTCATAATAGTCCGTTCATGTGTACATACTCCTAGGTATGGAAATTCTAGTGCATGCATTTGACCCAGAAAGTTTTGTCAGTGCACCAGTTTTTGCCTATTGGCTATACTATTCAACTTAGCCAGGTTAGCCAAGTTCATGTAGTGTTCCTGCCATCTGAATGGCAAAGACAAATGAGAGAGCAGAGCTGGAGGATCCTCCCATAAATTTTAGATCAACTATATGATATATATATACTTCATACATGTTAAATCAACACTTCATTGATGCTAAGGCATCACCTGACTGTGTCGATTAGCGGAACAAGACAAAAACAGATTGGAAGGCCAGTAATTCCTCCCACAGCATCAAACAGGCTCTCACTGGATTGGACCGTGCCAAATATAGGTTACATGCTATGTGAGTGGATATGTGACCATACTTTTTGACCAAAGGATTCAAACATATGGGAAGAGGAGGAGACCAAATGTTTGAATGACATATTGTCCCCCAACTTTATAAAGAGTCAGTTGGAAAAATCTCTTACACTTTTCAGTTATTTTTCACAAGCATAAGCAAGACAATATGAGAGTACAGGAGTGCAATACCACAAACCAATCAACTGCAAGTATAGGGAGACACAGACACCGGATCAAATGCAGTGTATACAATGTAATAAAAATGCAAACTTTGGTTTGGACTTTCAGGTGCAAAAGGCCCTAAAACAATTGGCTATGGTTGGGTAACTTAGGGAACCGTCACTTGCAGGTGTGTGAAGGATGAAAAAGTCAGACGTACTACACATCCATCCACTACCACTCCTGCCTTGCTACATAAAGGACACATTATTTTCTACACTGGCTTTAAACATTGACATTTGACATACATCTTGAGGAACTATACAGTGTGGACAGAATAGGGATACTGAGCTGTTTAAATCACAAGGTCATGCTAAGTGTTAAATGAACTGTATGTTGTTTCAATGTAAACTTGATCCCAACAAAAAAAAAAAAAAAAAAGGATGCAAGGAGACAAGCTTTATGTGTAGTTTGCTGGCCCACTCTTTCCCTACCAACAAGGCTTTGCCAGTCAGCGACACCAGACACAGCAGCAGTACCAAGGAGGTTCCAGACACGGTGGCGTAATGACTACTTTTTTAGAGAGTGTGGAGTTACAATTGATGTCACCATGACAGGTGAATGGAATAGTGTGGCCTCCCTGGTGTGCATAAAGTTAGGGAGTCTGGAGGGGAAGCTGAGAAATTGCATTGCATCATACATCAGGAAGCACTGCTGGGTGATGTTACGAGTGAAAACTATTACTCTCATCTGATCAAGAGCACTTAATCACCAGAGTTGTAGGCTTTCCTGTCGCAGGTTGATGTGCAAGTGCAAATGCAATACCAGGAAGTGATCTACCACTAAGATGTTTGCTGGCTTAGTTGAGGGATAGTTCTATTGTGGTTCTATTTGCTCACAGCCTTGTTGAACTGAGCAACCCTGAGTCGCCTTTTTAGTAGATCCGACTGACCTTTTGATCACGTTGAACAAAAGCTTGCAAGGAAAAGATGAGTTAGTGCCACAAATGTATGTTCACATGAAATCATTTGTTGTGACACTTCGACTTTTTGTGAGTCAAATCAGTGATGGCATCGCTGCACACTTTGCACATTACCTCCAGTTTCCCAAATGGCAAGATTTGTGTGAAAATGTGTAAATACTGTATGTGACTGTGCTCCCACCACTGATCAGAGAACTGAACCAGTGCTTTCATGACTTTGCTACTATTGAGACTGACATTAACCTGTTGTCAAACCCTTTTGGTGTTGATATGGAAGGAGCACAGGAGGACATGCAGTTGGAGTATATGTTGAAATGCAATGTGATGATTCTCTCAGAAGTTGCCACCGGCACCTCCCCCTGTCAGTTCTACAGAGGAAAAGTCCTCCAGCTTCCTCCAGATGAGGCACCATGCCAAAGAGATGCTTAATGTATTTGTCTGTATTTAAAAATGTGAGCAAACACTTTCTCTCATGAAACTGAAAAAGTGACCAAGTGAAACTGACAGCCTCTCTGATGTACCTTGGATCACCAGTACAGGACTTACACCTGGCCCGACAGCAGCTCTTTAGTCGAAGGATCAGCATCACTGTTCCTATTTGGAGTAATATTTACTGGTGAGTGAAATCTAATAGTGATAAAATCCTCTTACTGTAGAATCAAGTGTACAACAGAAAATGCTTAAAACTCACTAATAAAATAAAAGGCTCCTGGCCCAGGGCTGAATGCTTTTGTTCTCCATGTGGCCCCTGGCATGAAGTTTGGATGCCCCTGTTGAAAATAGTTTTTGGTTCATCAAAATTCCCTTTAGCGCAGCAGTGTTACGAGAATACACTCTGAACACACCTGCAGGGTTAAATTAAGCATTAAAATGTGTTCATGTGGACTCTTGCTATAAACAAACTACTCTTACAAGATAAACATTCCCTGGATATGTATGACAATGTCAGCTCCTTCGCCTTCCCCAATTTCATCTACACAGGCTACAGGGAAAGACAGCCGTGTGTGACTGTGTGTTCGTGTGCACGGCTCTCATGCAGTTTTCAGTGGTGTTATGTAAAAGATCCAGTAGGGTTTTGGAAACTGTGCTCTACCTTGTTGTCTGCACTGCACAGCTGACAGATACAGTGATAAGAAGAGAAGGTGTGTGTGTTGAGGGTAGAAGCGTGGCTGTGTGAGCTCCAAATCATGATATTTGCATGCGTTTTTACAAGCATGGACATGAGAGCTACAACCATAAGTGCAACTAATGACAATTCCATGTGTGCTACTGGGTGTGTTTTTTTGTGTGTGTCTTTTTGGAGAAATCAAGAATGTTTAGTGTGTGTGTCCCTGTGTGTGTGTGAGCAACAGTGACGGGCGCTGATCTCTGGAGTGACAGGGCTAATCTCCCCAGTTACTGTCCCGCTCTCCTCATCCTGTCGTGCTCCAAGTGGCTCTCTGATCAGCTCGCATTAAAGCTAAACACTTTGACTGATTTGGAGGAAAATCAAAATCAATTTGTACCAGGGCCCTCTATTTGGAGCCGTCCCCCCCGGGCCCTGGAGCTTGTCACATCCCCTTGGTGTGGAATTGACGTTTTGACACGCAAAGTTAGATTAAAAAAGAGACTGAGAGAGAGTGAGAGAGAGAATAAGAAAGAGAGAGAAAGTGAATGAAGTTTTCCTCCCGCCCACTTCCATCATTTCCCAAACCAGCCATGAGATCAAGGTAGCCTGGGACGTGTCACAGCCAAACAGGTTCAATCATGAGATGTCAGTCAGCGCCGCCTGGCTCTGAGCTACCTGGTAGCTCGACGTCCTGTTATGTAAGTGTTAGCTTATGGTTGTTTTCAAGCAGGTCCCATGATACTGAGAGGGAACTGGCAAAAGGACTCACGAACTGATGAACAAATTAAATTGGCAGTTGACGGACGGGTAAAACCAAAAGACGTCTCGGGGACAAGCTGACTGACAGGCTTGATTGAAAGCGGGGCCACAGAGGAGCGACAGGCTGACAGACAGATGGAGTGTGACAAGATAAAGCTGGTGTGTGACACCGAACACCATCAGACATAAGGCGACAAATGTGGCATTTGACGGACAGAAGGATGTCACAGAGAGTAAAAGTATTGAAGGGTGATTGGCACGAGGAGTCTTAGCTAAGAGGTTTTAGAAGTTTGAACATTTGCATGTATGTGTGTGTGCGACAGGAGCAGCAGTGTGGAGCGGGGAGGAAGGAGGGCATATTGAATTAAAGTGACAAAAAGTGGGGATGTAGGATGAGGGAGAAAGACAGAGGAAGCCAGGAGAAGAGAGATCAGGTCATATGGAGGTGAGTGGCCTTATCACACACACACACAGAGGATGTGGTCCATTTGCAGTGACATGCGTAGTGATATCTCAGCTGGCGTCGGGGAGGAGACGAGCTGTTTGTCGGCCTTGACAGTTTTGGGTGGGCTCAGTGCATCACACCAGCTCCTCCACCGTGAACTCTGCTGAACAAACGTCAATCTCCCGTTGTCTTATGGGGATTTCAAACTTGAACAAAACAGGGAGGGCAGAGAAATAAATAAGGGAATCAAGGGATGAAAAAATGTCTGGAACTGATAAGAACCTAGAGCGCTCCAGTTTTATTCAATATCATCACACCCAGAAACACATGATTATCCTCATCTGTTTTTTTCTCTGTGTAATCTCCTGCACTTGTAATGAATTGAGATACTGTTGTAACTTGTTTGTAAAACAAGCTGTTTTATGCGTTTGTGCATAAACACATGGATCAACTTCACTTGATTTTCAGGCATCATCGGTTCTTGATAACTGCAGGGTTTCAGACCACCCCCATTTAATTAGCCTGATTATATTGTTAGTTTTTTTTTAACTTGCCGACATAACCGTAGCCGCTCTTTTAATTAGAATTAATTGCGCTCTAAGTTGAGGTCTTTCAATGAACATTAATATAAATTGTTAACTAATTAATCATCCTCTTGCTGACTCTTCCCCCGTTTGTAAAGGCTTTCCTGACCTCGCTATGCCTCTGGTTCCTGCAGAGGATGTAACATTTTCACCAGCGATTTCAAAACTGGGCAAAACCATGTGCCATTCAACATATCATATTCTATTGATATTCATAAGGGTCACTCCTCCTTGACCTCTCGGCTAATATGATATCATGGTCAGTGTGTGAGCGAGTGAATCGGGCGTGTTACGGTGCTAACATTACAGGCAAGTCACGCTCGCTAATGGGCAGCAGCTCTGACGTCCTGTACTGTCACGTGGTTCGACCCCGCAATGTCACCGCACTGACAGGCCTATTAGCTGTGGTAGACTGGGGGGGTGCATTGACACAGATAGCCCCTGACAGGGGGAGACGTAGGGTAGAGTAGGGTCTGTTGACACAGATAGCCCCTGATAGGAACAGAATGGTAGGAAGAAATACATCTAAGAGAAACAAGTAAGTCTGTTTGGAAATCAACTGTCTGTTGACTCATGAACTCACAAGATATTGATCCTGATCCATGAAGTGTCAGTTCAAAAGTTAGTATACTGGCTTGGAAGAAAAAAAATGTAACCTAGCCTACACGCTTAATCGCCCTTGTCAAAAACAATGGATCCCAGTTAGGGTAAAAAAATGGAAACCTAAGTAAGGCGTAGTGTGACTATTACATTCATCATATAATAACACAGCCATGTTAACAGAAAAGGATTAATACAGCTTTTTCATCCACTTGCATTGTTATCTTACATAAAAGAACTTGTGTGTGCTTGTTGAACATGTTGGTTTCTAAACTGCTGAGTGGTTTCTTTTAAGTGAGCATGGCCAGGGATTAAATTAGGATAGTACTCTTGAGACCAGCAGCAAGTTCAGACATGAGCAGTGAGCAGAAATGAGAATAAACTTAAGCGTTAGTGCATAGATAACTACAGCTATGCTAATTTTCGACGGGTGTATTTGGGATAGTAGAACATCGTTGTTCTTTCCAGAACATTTGCAGAGGTGAGTGTCACACTATGGAAAAACATACCTCAGAGTAATGGATGAATGGGCTCTTTGGCATCTTTTGCACATTGAATGTAGATTTATGTTTTTTTGGTTTCTCAACTTGAACTGAATTAAGCTAAAATCTAAAATTATAACACAAAGGTCGAGGCACATTTTATTAATTGCTTCCTATTTTCTTTTAGTTATTTGGAGGAGTAATAAATATACATTTGTATTATGGATTAACTTTGCTGAAAGGTCTGTTTGGGTATGACATTTGCACACCCACACTTGGGAATATTTGCCATTTTCTCCGGAGATCCTCTCAAGCTCTGTCAGGTTGGACAGGGACTGTCGGTGGACAGCCATTTTCAGGTCTTTTCAGGTCCGATGTTTGATTGGGGTCAAGTCTGGGCTCTGGCTGGGCCACTAAAGGGCATTCACAGAGATTGTCCTGGCTTTGTGCTTAGGGTCCTTGTCCTTTGACTTGTCCATTGAACCTCTGTCCCAGTCTGAGGTCTTGAGCGCTCTGGATCAGGTTTTTTATTAAGAATATCTCTATATTTTGCACCGTTCAGCTTTTCCTCAACCTTGACCAGTTCCCCAGTCCATACTACCGAAAGCACCCCCACAGCATAATGCTGCACCCACCATGCTTCACCAGACATGATGCTTAGCATTGAGACCAAACAGTTTGTGGTGTGTTTTTGCAAACTCTAGACTGGCTTGGCCTCATGTCTGGACACTCTGCCATAAAGCCCAGATCATCTTGTTTACCTGTGTTACCACGGGTAGATTCATTGATCGAAGGAAAGGGTCTGAATACTTATCTCAATGTAATTTTTTTTCTTCTTTGTTTGTATTGAGTGTATTGATGGGGGAAAAATAATTTGAATGATTTTTATCATGTTCCAACATAAAATATGAAAACGTGAAAGGGTCTGAATACTTTCTGAATGCATTGTATACACTCTGCCTCTTTCCCTTGGTGAGTCTTGGGCACAGATCTCTAATTCATCAGATAACCATCGATTAAACATAACTCTACAAGTGACATAGCTCTGCTTAATCATTTGATTCTAGTGTCAGTTCTGCACCATACAGTGACAGTTGCCAAGTCCAGCTTAGTTAGGCCTGTTTGCTGTTGTGATTATTGTTTTTTAAGTCAATAAAACTCCATTTGAGCATGGCATCAGTTTCCTGCCCTTATCTGCACTTTGGTCCTTATCAGATTACTGTTAACAACTAATCCTGGCATGATATGGACTTTGTATCACCAGAGCTGCCTTCATAACAGAGGAGGTAGCTATGGGACAGTGCCAACAAGGGACAAAGCACCAAATCTAGGATCAGTTAGGAGAAAAAGGGATATCTGATACCATTCCACCTGTGAATGATTGGGATCAGTCACAATGCATCCACCAGAGACACCTACACAACTGACACCAAATTACTGAGGGCTTGGGTTAGATGGTTTTGGATGAACTAAAGGATCTACGGGATCAGAACTGCAGCTGTAAGACAGAGACTTAATGCTTTAAGGTGCTTTAAGGAAGAAACAAGTATGTTGACACAGAGTGCTCTGAAACAATAACATATGAAGTATTCAGTCTATTAAGAGATAAGATAAGATAAGATAAACCTTTATTCGTCCCACAGTGGGGAAATTTGCAGTGCACAGCAGCAAGGTGATAGAACAAGAATGAAAATAAACAGGCTAAAAAAAGTATTTACAAATTTACAAATTTAAACAAATTTAAACGGGATTATTTACAGATGTACATGAGAAGATGAATATGATATGATATATATGACCAGTACAGAAGGATAAAATATGAAATGTTAAATATCAAATATGAAATGCTTGGCTTGACTTTGATGGAGTGGAGTATTGCACAAAAAGAGTAATGCACAGATGCCCAATAATTAAATATCAATATGAATATGAAATCTGGAATAAATATACAGATATTGCACAGATACAGACATGGTGGTGTATTGCCTATAGGGAGCAGTGCTGGTTGTACAGTCTGACAGCTGCAGGAAGAAAAGACCTGCGATATCGCTCCTTCACACACTTTGGGTGAAGCAGTCTATCGCTGAAGGAGCTCTCTAGTGCTGTTAAAGTGTTCTGAAGGGGTGGGAGTCATTCTCCAACATGGATGACAGCTTAGCCATCATCCTCCTCTCTCCCACCACCCCCACTGGGTCCAGAGGGCAACCCAGTACAGAGCTGGCCTTCTTGATCAACTTGTCCAGTCTATTCCTGTCTGCAGCCGAAATGCTGCTGCCCCAGCAAGTAACTCCATAAAAAATGGCTGATGCCACAACAGTGTCATAGAAGGTCTTCAGGAGCGCCCCTTGCACTCCAAAAGACCTCAGTCTCCTGAGCAGGTAGAGTCTGCTCTGTCCTTTCTTGTAAAGTGCAGCAGTGTTATGAGTCCAGTCCATTCTGTTGTTGAGGTGAACACCCAGGTACTTATAAGATGTCACCATCTCGATGTCCATTCCCTGGATGTTCACTGGTGTTGGAGGGGAGTGAGTGCGCCTGCGGAAATCCACCACCAGCTCCTTGGTTTTCCCCACGTTGATCTGGAGGCGGTTCCGCTGGCACCAGTCCATAAAGTCCTGCGTCAGTTCTCTGTATTCCCTGTCGTCCCCATCTGTGATGAGGCCGACGATGGCAGAGTCGTCGGAGAACTTCTGCAGGTGACAGGTTGGTGAGTTGAATGAAAAGTCTGCAGTGTAGAGGGTGAAAAGGAACGGAGCCAGGACCGTTCCTTGTGGGGCCCCCGTACTGCAGACAACTGTGTCAGACACACAGTCCTGTGTCCTCACATATTGTGGGCGGTTGGTAAGGTAGTCCTGGACCCAGGATGTGAGGTGCAGAGGTTAGAGGGAGAGAAGAGAAATGGAACAAAGGCAGTGCTCCTTTTTAGATATACAATATCTAGGATAGTGGTGTGGTGTACCCACAATGCACTTGGGGCTCCACCGTCACAAACACTGATGTTCCCCAGCTGGCCTAAGAAGACAGCAAGGTTAGAACACACACATATCCTTGCACTGAGCTGATGGTTATAACACACTATCTGCCCACTCACAGTCTCATTCGTTAGGTTTCTGTGGTTATTTTTCAAGTCTGGTGCTTTTTGCACAAGATTTAACTAGCAAATCTGTAATGAGTAATTATGGTGTCCGTGCCACACATTACTTCAGTTAGAGACTGCAGATGGAACAGATACCTGCTGCCTTCAGATGGCTCTTAAAAGAGGCACCAGTGTAAAGGAAAGGCCGTCAGTATAGGCTACTAATTGTCATGGATTACAGGACTGGTAAGAATCACTCATTAATTTGGATTTTGTCTGGATGTCATTAATGCCGTTATTTAAAAAAAAATGTGTGTGTGTGATCATGTTAGCTGGTGATTTTAGATGATGGATTTTAGTCATTTTATGTGGCTGTGCCTTTGCCAAATAAAGTGACGTGCTCTGAGCAGACATGCCAGACACATTCATTCTTGGCACCAATGTGTGTCGTGTACTACAGGAGTGGCATTGCCACACCCTGCGCCCTCTCACTGGGGCTACGGCGAGTCACCAATACACCAAACCAGCACAGGCGTGAAAATAACCTCTGTCATTTTGACGATGCAATGCTATGTTACACACTGTGTACCGACACCAGGGTCCAACGTCTTTACTGAGTAGAGTATGGCAACGTCTTTGCTGTTCTTTCGCAGCAGTTAGCAACTGTAGTGATGTCCGAGATTCATCAAAGAAGTACTACACTGAAAAGCTGTTTTGAGTATCACCAGTCACCCACCCGTATCAGATGCTGTAGACTTCTCCTCCATGAATGAATGTCCACAAAAAGACCACTGTAATTTTTTTCTCAGCTGTCCATCCATACGCAAGTAAATAAGTAAGTCGCAAACACTATTTTTGTCATCAGTTGTTTGTGACCCACATTAGACAACATAATTATGTGCAAGAAATAGGCTATGTATTGATTCATTTTGACATAATTATTAATATTTCTCAACTAGGTTGTCTTACACTTCTTTTGTAAGAGGAAGACATTATTTCTTATGGCAAAAGTTGGATAGTCTTGACTCTCTTAATAACCAGCAGTGTTATGTATTATTTTTTTGTAACATCTTTATCCAAAAAGCAAAGATTCCTTTTAAAATAGCAGACAGTATGCTCTTATTTTTATGTTAAAATAAAATATAAAGCACCAAATGCTACCAGCCACTGAGCCTCAATATTATCCACCAAAATGAGTCAGGCAAGGTGCGCATTATGGGTATTTTTAACCATTATTCTCCATATTTGGCACAACAGTGAGTGTTTGTCTACCTACCACCTCCCACCCTCTCTCCTCTCTCTCTCTCTCTCTCTCTCTCTCTCTCTCCCACTGTCTCTTTCTCTCTGCTGCAACCAACCATCGTCAGTTTCTCCCCTCAATGCTGGGAGCACACAGGCAGACTCCTTCCACTCACCAGGGTGTAATCTCTCTTTGTTTACACTGCCAAGGGGTTATTTGGCTGTCTGTTAGAGTGTGACACAGACAGCGCTACACTGTCAAAGACAGCCTCAGCACACTGCAGACAAGCCGATTCTGTATTCAGTGTATCTAACACGTCAGCCTGCACTGACAGTATGTGATGGCCTACAATCACACAATACGCTCTGAAAGACAGGATCCATCCATATGTCAGGAAAAAAAAGATTGGAGGATAGCCATTGGCTGTGGTTACACTTGTCATTTCACCCTGAGTTTTAAGCCTGATGTTAAAAATGGGATTTTGTCAGATTGCATCGCTGTATAACCATACTTGGCCAAAAAAAAAAGGCTGTCATGTGATTCTTATTTCTCAATTTATTGATATCTGAGTCTGCATTATTTTTAGCTGCCCCACTGTCTGCCATGTGTTCACATAGTGGTCTGTATCTACATTGAAGCTGGATTGTATTCACATGTAGAAAGCATGCAGAATATGTGGAGTACAGTACGAAGGAAACATCTTCATCAATTTGAGAACACATGCGGAGCATGTGCAAAACACGCTGCAGAGTACAGACATTTGCATTTTGTATTTGCAGCGTGTTTTCTCAAAGCCACATATGTTGTCAAATTAATGCAGATGTTTTCTTTAGTTGCTTGTTTTGTCTGTTTGCATGTATTGTCTGACGTTGCAGTGCACTGAGCTCTCGGGGTCACCATCGAACACAGATAAAATAGCATGCCTGACTTCTTTCATATCTGGTTTAAAAGATCTCAATGCAGTTGCAAAAATCTAATTTTGTAACATAATGCGTCCGACCACCAACACTCAGTTACAGTGAGATGCCTATATTTACTCACATGTGTATTCTGGCAGCAAGGCCATAGCCACAATTGTAAAAATACACATCAAGGGTCTGAATACCCTCAGCACAATCCTGCTCCTCTAAAACATATTATTTCTTAAACATTCTTAAAGATGCCTCTGGCGTCTGCGCTCAGGCTCATATCAGCCGTCGTGAGACTGGCAACCAAGCAAAAATGACGGATGACAACCTGTGACTGTGACACAGCAACACCTGCATTATTTCATTTTTATTCAGTTCAATTCAGGTATGTCAGAGTATTATCATATTAAGCAAAGTTCACAAATGATTAAAGTTACAGCAGACTCAAACACAAACATGAATAAACCAATAAATCCATGAGCCATTTAATAATTTCACGTTCAAGTTATTTAATTTATGATAGTCCTACTGTGTCTTCTCCACACAGCCTGCAATGCGTTTTTGTTTTCTTTTTATTCTTTATATATTCTAACATTTTTTTATTCATATATTAATTTAGTAGTAATTTAATAACTATTTTATGTTTATATATGTACATGTGTAAAACAATAGTCAAATCTGTCGTAGGTCCCAGAATGAGTGGAGGTGGACATGACCCTGGTGTTCTCAATGCTAACTCCAGCTGACTGTGGATACATACAGCACATGTACTACATGTATACATATTGTACAACTCTGCCAGTGCATTATGTCCACCTTGGTTTGCCTTTACACCTTTCTACTGACCTCTTGTCACAGCTTTATGTCTGTGGCTATATGATTTTTTTTAGGGTTTGAATTGAATACTTAATCTCAAAGCCATGTAACAAAAGAAATAAAAGAAAAGCGTCTTACTTACTTAATGGGTCTAGATGTATGTGCGGAGCATTAACACACTTTGCGCTACTACTGGAAATGTAGGTGTAATTCAAGAACAGAATGATCCTTCCCCCTGACAGCACGATGGACAGGTCCAAATAGATATGAATGGTATGTGTGTAAAGGCCGTTCACCAAAAACAATGAGAGTTGTTTTCACAGTAGGAGGAAGGTGAACAACTTAGGAAAAAAAGTCCATGCATACAGTAATGACTCACACTTAAAAAGAAGTGGGAAGTGTTATTTTTTCCCCAGAAGACTCACTTCTAAAGACTTAACTCCCAGTAAGGATGTCGCACAGAGAAATAAAGAGCGATGCCCCTTCTTACCTGAACTCCACCAGTCACCTTATACAATATGATCAGATTTTACTGAATGTCATTATCAAGCCAAATTGATTCCTCTGATCGACAAGAATAATAGGCATATGACATACTGTTTGTGTGTGTGTGTGTGTGTGTGTGTGTTTGTTCTGTCTCTCTGTGCTTGTGGTGTGTGTGCATGCATACACGTCTGTGTGTGTGTGTTTGTTGTGTAACAGGAGATTTGCTATTCATTAAGGATTCTGGTAGATGGTGTGTATTTTCATTACTCACACAAAGGTGTGCGGCAGCTAATCAGACTGAAATCACCAAGTCTGTGTGAGTGTGTGTGTGTCTGTGTGTGTTCTTAAAAAGCTCAGAGACAGATTTCATCCATTACGTCAATTATGAATTAGCACCTCTCTGCCATCTCTTAGTTCTCTCTCTCTCTCTCTCTCTCTCTCTCTCTGTCGACTGCTGTCTTAATTAGCCAAACACAGGGCATCAACTCATTCTTCCTGCTGCAGGGGCTCTCCTCACACACACACACGCATACACACTCACACATATAGACAAAGAAAGGTGTACAGATTCATACCCTATACACATGCTCACACATGCAAGATGCAAATTTGCAGAAGCAATATGCCAACAACACACACATTTTTGCACACACACAAAAACACACACATACACACACACACACCGAGTGCAAGCTAGTGGTTTTAAATGGAGTGTGGGGACACATAATGAGACAGTCCTTCACATAGTGTCATGGTGTGACGATCTGTTACCAGTCTCCTATCTGGCCTGTTTCAAGTGTAATATGAATCAGGGCCCTAACAGGCCCTTAGCACATAGATCTGTCACTTCTCAAAATGCAGTCGACTAAAAAGGAAGTGGAGTTGAAACATGGCCTTCTCAGATGAATAAGGGTTTAACGTGACTAACAAACCAAACAGGGCCTATTAAAAGGCACTGTGGCTTGTAATGTGTGTGTGAAAGAAGATTTTAAGATTGAAATTCATGTCAGTTGATGAGCTAGAGTGTGACCACAGAGGACTGTGACAGGTTTTTAGAGGATTAGCCTGTTGGCCAATTTATCTTTAAGCTTTACAGATCAATGTTTTTTTTATTAACAATGGATTAAATGGCTGTGTAAAGTGAAAAGAGTTATTCATGGTGACAAACCCAAACAAAATTATCATTTGACTCTGATGTTCCCTACAGAGTATTTTAGCATCTTCAAGCATTTTGGTTTGGCTTAAGAATTGAGACTTGAGTCCCACCTTTATAAACTTTATAACACTCAGTTAATAGGGACAGGGTTGATACTCTGTCAGCTCAATTGTGATTTTTGAATCAATACCCAGTGGTGAGCTGTAAAATAATGCATTGCAAGACGCTTCTCATATTGTGTTCACTCGAACCTACATACATGATGGGAGAGAATTCAGAATATCTGCTAGACTGTAGTTTTATGTTTTAGGATGCTAAAGTAAGGATGAATGAAGCTGAGAAATAATTTATAATTCTCTATAATTCTAGGTTTTTGGACTATTTAATAACAATCTTTAATTCAGTTGCATTTAACACATTGGCATTTGGAATTTGTCTAACAAATATTTACTCTTTACAAGCACAATAATACCTGATCTGATCTTAGCTACATGCACAAGGTGCTAAACATGTTTGTGCTTCTTCCCCCTTCCTCTCAATATGATGGCAAACTTCAAGTAATTGAAGTTGCAGAGCGTGACACCCCCCATCACACCTATAATGGCTAGTTAACACTCACTCTGCCCACCCACCAACTCACTGATACTAATATGATGCTCAGTGACTCATTTGATTGTCTTTGAACTCAGGTAGTGAGAGAGAAACTAGGAGCGACTAGGAACAAGTAAAGAACTGAGGGGTGCATTAAGGCATGGCCAGTGGTGTGGGTGTGGGAATAAGGGGACGTGAGGGGTTAATTGTGTATAATATGAATGTATGACTATAAAAGAATAAGTCAGAGGAGAAGCACATATGCATGCATACAATGAGAACTGATTTTAAATTATTCGAGGAACCTTTTATGTGCTCCAGCATGATTTTTTTTCTTAGAGTTTGAGAAACACAACAACCTTCTATTAGACAGCCTGTGAGTCAGACAAGTATTAAGACATGACTTGAATGTGTGAAACACCACATCTGGATGTTGAGCCACAGTTGTCATTGTGTTAATAGTCAGAAAAAAAGGAACAGATGCTCTATGAGGTTTTTTTTTATAGCTATTGGTTTGCAGTATTGAGTTGGGTTTCATATTTCATGGATTTACAACATCATAATATTAAAACAGAAAATAACTAACTAACTAATAACTGACATCATGTAATTGGCATGAACAAGTGCTCAAGTGTTCATTCTACATTGAGTTAAAAAGAATTCAGTAACAGACATTCACTTGTAAATTTGAGTGCAGACCACTTTGTGTATTTTGATTGACAAATGGACAAGCTATCAGATGGGCCAAGCTAACCAGAGTGTGTGAAGGGTCCGCTGCCTCCAGCATGGTGTGTGTTGAGTAGCAGGCAGTCTGACAGGCAGTCAGGCTGCTGAGCAGAGCCTCCTGCACACAAGGCTAAGTGAGTTAGCATGGGGCTGCTGGCTCTGTAATAAAGTGTTTAATGGACACACAGCTTCTCCTTGCCTTTCTGGGGCTAACACTAAATCCCTCTTTACTGTCGCTTGCCCAGATGTCAGTGAATTATTAATTTCACTCTGGAGGCTGGTGTATCCATCTCCAGGCTGATGTACACATAAAAAGTTGTTTTAAGTCAGATGTGTTTCTTCAACTACACACATGTCACAAACTGAGGGTTGAAAACCTCCCTGTAATTGTTCCAATTTTTGTTGCTTTATTGATAAAATAATTATCAGAATCATGTCAGTTTTTCATATTCCCAACATTTGTGAGATGTACATTTTGCAGCCAAGGGATGTGACCCCAGGTGGGAAGCAGAATGTCTGCAACAATTTGGCTGACTTGGGTTGCATTGTTTCAAGTTGCTGCAGGTTCAGTTGCCACAAGTCCACCAAGCATGGTCTGCTCCGAAGGACCATCCCGACCACCAGTTTGTCCACTTGCTCATTCATGGTTTCACTTTTGGTTTCCACTCAGTCAAGGTCATTGCTGAATCATAACTCACTCACCATAATCTCCAGTTTGCCCGTGCTGAGCCCACCACAGTGGACAGACTACCAGCCAAAGAACTCTGGCAAGAAGAGACTCATTATAGATCTCTCTTCTCCCCACAGCACCACTACACCAAGCATCAACAGCCTCATCTCCAGTCCAGATTTTTCTGTGCATAACATTACTATTACACATGCCATCAACCTCATCCAGCTTGCTGGCCACGGCATCTGGTTGGCTAAATCATGTTGGCTCAAAGTTTTGCCTATACATCCAGGCTTTTGAATTTCTTTGATGTTTCTTGAAAATGTTCTTTGTTCCTCTTTTCCTACTTTTGGCAGGATCACCTCCAAATTAGTTGATTCCCTTTCCAAAGCACTCTGCTGGATCTTACTCAACAACCACAAACATCCATACATTATTCACCATCTGAATGACTTCTGACTTCCTCACCTCCGTCTTAGCTTCCTCCACCTTCAAGTCCACCTTCCTTCCAGAGAAAACAGCAGGACCCAGTCCATTCCTCGAATTCCTCTGCATCACCCTAGATTCACCCAATTGTGAAGCCTCTCTCCCAACCATGAAACTCTATCATATCTACTTGTACATTTCAAACTACCTCCTCGCCCTCCAATGTACCAATTGCAAACATCTCACCCTGCTTGGACACCTGAATTTTACCATCCACATCGTCCCTCAAGGTCAGTCCTTCCTCTGCCACTTACTGTTCCTGTCTGCTGGCATCCCATCCCTTCATAATTATATTGTTTGGGACAACGCCTGTATAATGGAGCTTAGACTATGGCCAACTTCCTTACCTCGTGGATCGTCTTGGAACGATGATGATGATGATGACCGTCCATTGGATTACTCCTTACTTCTCCCTAAGGCTGTGTTCAGACAGACAACAGCAGTGCATGAAAAAACACACTTTGATTTCAATGAAACCATTAGATTAACACAGTGGAGTTGCCAAAGGAAAGAGGGTCCTCCAGCATCAGCACCTGAAAAAACACATCCCAACTATCACAGCCTCTCCCTAACACAGGGCTTCACAGGGTTGACAGGCAAAGTGGTTGAACCTGGCTCCAATGTTGTCACAAAGCAACATCATCTAGCAAGGTGCTTAATTCGCCAATCAAATGGGTACTGTATATGAGTACATTCCTGATATATTACTTGGTAATGATAACAGCATATTTCTATTGTTTACATTCATTCTCTGTGCAGTCATCTGATAGGCCTAGCCTTCCCACCTCATATTTGATCATGAGCGCACTCATACCCAAAACAACATTCCCCCCACCTGTGCAGGTCCTTACATTTCTTAACACTGTGCTGTTTTTTTTTTTAATGGTGAATCTCTTTGAGTCACAATTACCCTGGTGGACCTGTTAGACCACTGCTCACATGTCAAAGGTCAATGTTTAGATGTTTTTTAGAGCATGAGACAAGAGTGCTTCCTTTTGAAGTGAAAACCATAAGAATTCTTTAGTTTTGTCAACCATCTACAATTTTGTTCCAAAACAGTCAGCCCAAGGAATAAACGGGTTAAATATGTGCTTAGGCCCTGCACCCATAAAAAGGGCCCCAAACAAGCATATTACAGCTATGATACCCTTTTGAGGCAAATCAAATTCCTGTTACGGCCCAAAGTCGGCAGCAAGTTCAATATCAGCAAACTGCTATATTGGTCTATCCAAAATGTTACCTGAAAGTTCATAGAACATAGAACTGATACAGGCGGAAGCTTCAAATGCAATTATTCACCTGCTGGATTCATTTGATAACAATGCTTTGCTTGTTATATTGTGTGCAGGCCTCAAATGTGATATAGCTGAGTCTCACAGACACACACACAGCCTTCAGGTCTTCAACAGAGTAACAAGATTTCCCCTGTTGGGCACACACTTATCATGTCACTGTATTTCTGCTGAACCTTTTAGAAAAAAACAGACAACACAAGAAAACACAATTAAGCTGCGGGGGCAGAGCAAAAAGTGCCACACCACCAAGTAAGTATGAATTACCCTCATGTGTCCAGACTTGGGCTAATGCACTGATACTGAACAGACAAGGAGTAATCTGTTATGGAAAGAAAGGAATCCTGAGTAAAATGAACCCAGGAAAAAGGTGTTGGTGATTTCTGCTGTATTCAGAGATACATTAAATGTTTAGCTCAGACACAAGCCGTGGAGTACTGTGCACTGTGTGTACTAGAGCACTGTTTTGTTTTTACATCCATTCTCTCTCTGTCTCTTTTTTTCTTTTTTTTGTTTGGGTCTTTATTTCCTCCCACACCAGTACAAAGTGTTGTCTGGACAGCTCTGATGAGCTTGGGCGTCTCCAGTATTAAACATGTAAGCGGGACAAAGAGATAGAGGGAATGAGGCTGGGTGGGAGGGAAGAGAAATAGTGAGACCGAGTCGGCATTCAGCAAAATGCAGACGCGTCGAATCTGGAAGCGTGACAAAAATGTGTCCGGCCTAATGATGTCAACTAGTGTTCTCACCGCCCCTCTTCAGTGTGTGTGTGAGTGTGTGTGTGTGTGTGTGTGTTGCTCGTCGACTGCAGATTTTTGTGTGTTTCCTCTTTGCTGTCTGACAATCTGGTTGTCAGGGATAGGCTGCACTTCTGTAGGGATGAGATGTAAACCCCCTCACCACATATATAAACAAAGAGCTGGTGATACGGCTGAACTCTGATTCTCTTCTGCTTTATCCACCTAACAAAACTCTTCAGTCAAACATATTTTGCGCCGAAAAAATGACAAGTGGTCAGACGCTGATGGTCAATGGCTCGGGTTTGTATCTGTGTCTTTAAGGCTAACTAGGTGCTAAGGAGTGGAAGTTCGTGAGGAGGCTCTGGAAAAGGTCACGTAGAGTTCAGAGCCTGCTGGGGGATGAGTGATGGCCGTGGAGAGGGGGCTCTGTTGCCGGGCCTTGTTCTTTTCTGTGCTGGCTGTCAGCCCCCACAGCAGTAGACTGAGCCTTGATGGATTGGCAGCTAGTGAAAGGAAATGTAACCCCCTCCACCACCTCCACCAATCCCCCATTCCCCCATTCTCTCCTAGTCCGTCTCCCTCCAAAGACCCCCCCTGCTGCTGAGGCTATGCCTGTGATCGCACAAATACATTCAGAAATACGCGTGACAGCGAGGCTGCATACCACAATGTCAACAATGGATGGATTTAGTGATGTGTGATTATAATTAGTATTAGAAATGTGGAAGTAATGTCTTGTAAAAAGTTACCAACTGATCAACTGCACGTCAAAAAAAAAAAAAAAAAAAACCCCACAGACAGAGTTAACAGTGTTAACAGTTCTCTCTACTTTTCCCTCCGTGTATAAACAGGGCTAAGGTCACTGTGTGTGTGTGAAGTCCATGAGGAGGTGATAGGTGACTGTGAAATGGAGAGGATGAGGAGAGAGGACGCGTACGGCTCAAGACGGAGGAAAGACGGGAGGCGGGGTGAGGGGTGTTGGCAGGTTAAGGGTTTAAGTACAGGACATCCCCTGACCTGGGGTCAGGCGCAGAGGACGCCTCAGGAGGCTTGTTTTCTGCTGGGGGGGGCTTGTTGTACCTGGATGGACACAAAAGAAGGCCAAGCAGCGGGGGGACGGTCTGCTAAAATAAACATCAAAGCCTGCTGGCCATGTCCCGCTTTTGTTGCCTGGAAATGGCAGGCTCCCCCTCAGGGGTGGACGAGGTGAGAGGGAAAAGGAGGATGGGGGGGGGGAGGTAGCAAACTGAAACGTGCTCCTTCTCAAGCCTGCCTAACTTCCTCTGGAAATTGTTTTTTGTTTGATAAATAAATCATATGGTCTTGTAACCATTTATGTACTTTTTAAAGCTTTCAATCATTTTTCAAGCCACTGGCATAAAAAATACTGGTAAGAATCATTCCAGACTACAGCATGCTCACAAGTGACTAGTTATAATATATCTTAAGTCACAAAATAAAAGGTAATTACAGAACATAACTCAAAATGAGGAGAAAAAAAACTGGCGTGCATTTCTTTTTTTTTTTAATTCTTTTGAAAGCAATAGTCAAAAAAGATGCTCCTTGTAGTGAAAAACAAGAATTGCAGACATAAAGAAACAAAAATCTTAAGTACAATAAAAATCCATTAACATCACATGGCTGGTTATTACAGTGCATGGTCATGAATAGGTATCCGCAAATAATGCCATTACCATCATGCAAAATCAGACGCTTTTCTGCATTGCCTGTTACATTACTCTTACTCAGCCCAGATCCATCAAAGGTGCAAGTCCAAAGTCTCCACAGTCATACACCTGTATTCATCTAGTAAGAGAAAATGAGACATTGTGGTTTTCCAAGCAGCCACCATACTGTTTTGAGGTATTTACTTGACCAGCAGCCAGTCACCTGTTGGTGCTATAATTAAAGCTCCAAGCTTGCAAGGCCACAACCACTGCACTCAAAAGGTGCTCGTAAAGTGAATGCAAAGCAAATGTTCACCTTGTTTTATTTGCACAAATTGGAATATCTTCACAGCTTGTCTTTAGTCGTCACATGTCAAAACTAACTAACAAATCTACTAGTGTCCACTTTGCATCTTTGCATTGACTATATGCAGAATAATGATGCATCCAAAATCCGCTTTGCTTTCAGCCTGAATGAAACCTTAATTCTCATTTTGAAGAAATTTAGGGAAATGCATTAAGTCACCTCTTAATCCACATGATACCTGCATCATTTGTTTAGAGTGACATGTTTCGCTTGTTTGGCTAGATTAATCAGCAAAACCAAAGAAAAACAACTACTCTTTTCAAAAATCTGCTTAGTTAATATTTAGCAGAGACACTTTTTTCCACTGATAACAGCCAGGGATTTTGTTTGGATGACAAACAAACAAACATAACATGAGAGTTTCTGACTCTAATGGATGGTAATTGCTTTTGTCAGCTGGACCAATTCAGACAATCTAACTCTGGCATGACTGCTGCTTGAATCAGGGTGCCGTGTGAGTTGACTCGTTTAACAATGCAAGTGTGAGTGTGTGTGTGTGTGTGTGAATACCTCAGCATGGATGAGGAGACAGGAGAGGGGTGTGTAGAGAGATGGGGGGTTGGGTGTGGGTAGCAAGGGAGATGATTATGCCCATCTGTGGCGGATGCCAGGTGTGCAACCCTCCTCCTCTCCCCACCCCACTCCACTGAATCTCTCTCTCTCTCACACGCACGCACACACACACACACACACTTACTTGCATACAATCACACTCCATCAGCACTCTCCAGCTGGCAGGAAAGGCAACAGCCACAGTCATTGTTGCTCTAACTGGTATGAAGGGCCGGGGGTGCATGTGTACATACAAAATGTATGTGTGTGCGCGCGCGCGTGTGTGTATGTACATGTATGTGTCTTTGTGCATAACCCTTCACATGTCGCCGTATATGTCTGCCTGCGTGTGTCTCTTTAGCTGTCCATCAGTGTGTTTGATGACAGTATATCCATGTGGACCAGTACATGTGCAAAAACATTTAGTAATAATAATACTTCAGTCTCCCCTATTGCCAAATACACTTTCACTCATAATTTGAAGCTTAATTCAGTTGATTAATTTGCTTGAATGGAATGTTTTCTAATAGGAATAGTTAGAGCCAGAAGGTTAGGCTGTTCTTACTTCATATTTGGTGGACCACCATGAGAGTGGTATCGATCTTCTCATTTAGCTCTTGGCAAGAAAACCAATAAGTGTATCTCCCAAACCTAAGAAAAAAACAAGTCTCAAGTAACCAAGGGGTGGGGTGAAGCAGCTAAACATCAAACATAAGTTAGACTAGTCTGGGTAACCTAGTGCCTTGATTACGAGAACTGAAATTGGTTAAGCCTGACTTGTTCCCATACACAATGATACTATGGCACACAACAATTTTTTCGAGACTTCAATCATCTGCACAAAGTCAGATTGCCTCCTGGTTCACTGGATTTCCAACAAAGCATGCGTGTGTGATATTTTAAGAGGTAACTAATAACTCATAGCTGCTGACAACTACTCATATATATTGCCTCTGCAACACACAAATTTTTATGGCTGCACCCAAAAGGAACTATTCTACATAACTTACTTTGTACACAGTATTACCATAGCTCCTGAAAGTTCAGCATGATATATTCAGTTTTTTTGGAAACATTTGGATCTTGAATAAAGTCTGGTAGCAAAGAGGAACATTTGTGAGTTTGCGAGGTGTACAAAACTATAATGGAAAAGTAAACTTCACAAAAAAGTCCCATGTAGACACAGAAACAGCTCTACTGCTCTCCAGAAGTTTTGTTACAGCACATGTGGTTACTTTGAAGAAGAATGAAGCTTTCTTTGTACCTTTAACTTAAACAGGTTTGGAACTGTTTGAAATGAATTGCCAATGTCATTGCTGACAGGAAAACCACAAGCAGAGTCTTGGCTACAAGCCCTCATGCCTTGACCTATAAAGAGATATATTTTATTTAAATATGGCATTTTGTGATTAACTTGTGCCTCTGCTGCAGAGGAAGACACTTTGTCCTGGACATAGTGGATCTTTGGGCAAAGTGAGCACCCAAGCTGGGGAAAGTTTCTCACTCTTTGAAAAATCAAAGAGACTGAAATATTATGTCTTTTTACCCAGAAGGGCCCATGAGGAACACATACAACTTGTAGTGCAACAAGTATTTGGCTTGTTATAGCAGCACTCAAGCTCATAAAAACACTTTGATTCTCCATCCTGTCACATACCTTCACTTACTTTTTTTCTAGTCACAGTGATTGAAAATGTGTCTGACTAAAGAGAAGCATTTATGTCTATGTTTTAGGATGCTATGCTATGCATTTGTACTTCTGTTTAATTTAATTGTGACAATTAGTAAATACCTTGAGGCTAAGAGACACCAGAACTTCAAGTGCTTACTGTTCTGTAGAATTTTATCTCAGCTTTCAAAGCAAACTTACTCTACTGTGGCTTGTATATATTTAATTGCTACCACTTTCCCCTTTTGTTTCTAAAATTGCTCTCCAATTAAAAATACAACTGAGATAAATGTTTTCGGAGACAGAGAAGAATGAATAAAAGTCAGCACTTTTCAGTCTCTAAAGACCACAAACCAGTCCATAAATCTTGGTGTAGTCATGGACTCAGACCCAAACTTTAATAGCCACATTAGCTATCAGCCTGCTATCAACTAAAGAATATATCAAGAATGAAAGGATTTATGTCACTGCTGCGAGACAGAGTGGATCACTTCTCTTCAGTTTCTATATCTTTACACTGGCCTCCAGTTAACTGAGTTTAAAATAATACTGTTTATAAAGCACTGGGTCAAAAACATGGAGAACCAGCATTCAGCTTTCAAGCTGGAACAAACTCCCTGAAGACCTCTGCTCCAACTCACTTCTTTTAAATCAAGGCTTTTCTGTTTGCCATTGAATTTTATTAAGCATCTTATCTGTTTCATTCTATTTTATGTTAATCCTCTTTTTTAAAATACAGTTATAAATGCAGTTACAAATATTATTTTATATCTTGTGTTTCTTTAATGTCTTGTCTGATAACTTTTACATCTCATGGAAAGAACTTTTAATTGCCCCATTGTTAAAAAAAGATAAGATTTACCTTTATTCGTCCCACAGTGGGGAAATTCACACAGATGTTATACTAATAAAGTTGCCTCACCTTATTTTTGGCACTTCAGAAAAACTAGTTAAGTTAACTAGATGTAGGTATTTGCTGATTTTGATTACCCAAATATTTTGAGTATATGTTTTGACCTTTTGCTGACTTTGTTTCCAACTTTCCACTTTTTTTTTTTTTTTAATTTTGGATCAGCTATGGTTTGCTTGATAATAATGTTGTATGGCCATGCAAACATTATTTTCAGTTGTAGCACCTAAACTTGAGGTAATGCATCCTGCTTGTAATGTTCTTCAAAGCTAACTCTAACAGTCAAATGATGCAGACTGCAGAAAATAGGCTTGTCAGCAGTGTACTTTATCCCAATCTTTACTCAAGCGGCCTTTGTAGTATTCCACTACAGCGAAACAATTTTGTTTTCATCAGATCAACGTTGTTCTTGTAATTCTTCCAAGCTAATGTAGTAACTTAGCAACACCACGCGCCCACATGTAGTTCCTGTATTCTTTCAAACGCATGAATCATTTTCAAGTTGAATTATTTTACGACTGCTTTCTGTTGATTCCTCTGTACCACAAACATTGTTTTTCTTACATTAATTCAATTTTGTGAATACTGTACATACTGTTTTAACAGGAGGGTGCAATTTTTCACCATTCATCACAGAAAGAAAACACAGTAAATAATGTGAAATGGGTGACTAATCTCCTTAAATGCTCATTATGGAGAGAGAATGAGAAAAGAAGTCAGAGAGGAGAACAATGGAGGACAGAGAGGCTGCAGACACATTGTGTTTGAACATGACTTTTTTGGGGGGGCGAGGCATACATGACTTCAGCAGATATGATTAGATTCAACTTTATTGTCATTGTACAATATAGTGTACTTTACAATCCAACCAGAAGTGCAAAAAGCAGTAAAGTGCAAAGTATGCACAAATGTATAGATACACAGTAAGAGGTATGAATATGCTAAATTATATACAGTGTAAATGGTATGTGGTGATAATGGTAACAGTATAAACAAAGAGATCTACAGTGCACAGTTAGTACACTAATCGCAATAGTGAGACATTATTTATAGAACAAAGAGCGAAAGGTAAGATATGAATATGATGCATACACTATAGCTCCAGTATAAATAGTACGGAGAGTAGCATATATCAATGAGTGAAAGCAAAGCATGAAACTAATGAAAAGGTGTATCAGTGGAGGTCAGGGGTGGAGTGGAAAAGCAAAAAGTTTAGTTACTAGAAGAAGGTGTTTGAGATTTGTAGGGGGTAATACATGAGTTGGGGGTATCACCAAGATGCAAAGTTCAGCAAGACGTCAGCTGAAGGGTAGAAGCTGTTCTGATCCTGCTGGTCCTGGAACAGAGAGTTTTGTAGTGCCTCCCAGAGGGCAGGAAGTAAACAGTCTATGATCAGGTTGATATGAGTGGCAAACATACTCATAGAGTCATACATAGAGTCACACATAGAGTCATCTCCCTCTGGCCACACTTTAACTGTTTTCACTGAAGGTTTCACATGTTTGATAAGTGGTGTGTACTTGGGGAACAGAGAGAGGTGGTCACACTGTCATAGGTGTGGAAAGGGAAATGTTTTGGCAGGAGCCATGTTGGTGAAATTTGGAGAGTGCAGCGTTCAGGTTGGAGTGGCTGAAGTCACCTGCAACAATAAAGCCTAGCCCTGAATATATAGTCTGTTACTTGGCAAAGGCAGTATGCAGTTCTGTCATTGCAGTTGATACATTTACAGTAGGTAAAAAGGTCTGAACTTAGCCATGAGCTATTCTCGGTTAGCAGAGTAGTGACTCTTGATTACAGCGGTATCCACCAACACAGACAGACAAATAGTGTTTAATTTCAGCTTTAAGTTTTGAGCTGAATGAACGTTCTGCAGTCACAGCTGTGTCAGGGATCACTAGTCAAACAAAGCAGAGCTAATTGAAGTTCCTCAGTGAGTGTAGAAGTCACAGCTGGAGGATCCACCATGAGCATTTTTTGCAGACCCAGCACTGACCTGTCGGTCACACAACACTATGTATTTGATTTGGGTTGTGTTACATTAAATCTGTGCTTCATTAAGATAGATACACAGCTTTAACTTGTGCATGTATGTTTTACAGACTGGACCTCATTAAACATGGATCACCACCAGCTTCTTCTTCTCTACCGCAGCTGCTGATGTATCAGCTTTCTTTTATCCCATTCTCACGTGGTTTATCATGATTTTTGTTTTTACTCTGCAACAGATGCAAAAAAACTTGAGATGCCTCAGTCACAGCATTGATTTTTAAAAAGTACAAGATAAAACAACTTTGTTACAGTAACACGAGTGAATATTATAGTTGTTACCTCAACCTCTGATGCTCACCATATACTGCATGGCAATCACTTGTCTCAATTTATTTATAGGAATCTGAGGCTCTCATCTTCAGTGCTTAACCTGAATTACCTCAATGTAATATATCCAATTCTGTAATTGAATTATAAACCGTCCACTAAGCCCCTCAGATAAGGGAGGCAGCTAACCAAATGGAAAAGGATTTGCTCAGGTTTGCTCTGAATTATGATATGCAGATCGTCTTTGGTGGACAGTACACTTAAGACTCCAGACAGGGACTGTGAAAGAGATAATATTATCCCTTGTGCTTCAGGAGAATATGGAGGGAGATTCACTGTGTATTGGTTAAAATCGTGGGGCTACTTAACCTGTTATTAACCCTATTTTTCATTGCACCAAATTTAAAACACAAATCTATTTATCAGTCTGACTATGAATCTGTCAATCTGTATCTCTCTGTGTCTTTCTATCTCATGGACACAAGCACAGACACACACACTGACAGGCAGACACACCAACCCACGCAAGCACCCACAAACACGCTCACACACATTGCGGACCCACAAGCAGAGAGGCTGCAGCTCGCAAAGCAAGCGGTGACGGGCTGATTGATCCCCTGGTGAAAATGGGCGATATTCCCCCCAACATCGATATCAATAAAGCCTCTTAGGCTCGAGGCTTTTCAGGGCCTGCTTTTGTTTCTCTTCCGAGGAGAGCCAAGAAAAATCTATAGACAATTGATGGTGTCTGGGAGAAAGGCTCTATTGGAGTATATCAAATCCACGTATCGGAGAAGGGAAAGTTTGCCCTGTGAATTAGACTGTTTTTGCTCCAAGTTGAGTGTGAGTGAGAAGGATGGACATGGCCATGTTTTGAAGCCATGGAAGAAGGTGGACAATAGGCAAAAGGATAGAAAGGGGAACGTCTTTTTGGGGTTTGATGGATGGATTTGATTCTCGAGAAATCTATCCTCATTGACTCCCGGCCAATTGTAGTGTAGTAGTATTGTTAAAAAAGAAATGCGGATCTAGTGGGTGAGAGTGGGGCACAACCTAACACATTTTGATTTTGGATAAATAATTAAAGAAAATACCTGAGTTAGATTCATGTTTATATACAAGAAATAAACACATCTCTGCAACACACGAACACTTGAAGTTTTATATCTATCTATCTATCTATCTATCTATCTATCTATCTATCTATCTATCTACCCTGCGTTTGGAGGTGCCCCCTAAACTGCGGCAAGTAGGTATAAGCAGGTATTTTAGTTCTTGATGACACCACAGCTTATCACCAGGGTAGTCACAGTTTAAACTAGAGTGTCCTCTGTCCTAACAAATACCTGCAAAAAACACATACATGTCCAAGATTTCAATAATCATTCCAAGCTGCTTCCTTTGTCTGAATGGTAGTTTCACATAGATAGTGACCCCTGACTTCATTTACTTCAACTGCATAGAGATCAATTCAGGTAAAGACTTTAAATGGTAAATCACTGCATTTGTATTGTATTTGCAAACTCAACATTTTCTCCATGTTAATCACAATAAATGCACTAAAGGGCACGTAATGGCTTCACTTCCTGAGAAGGTTTGTGTTGTGAAACATCCACAGGAAGTTTAAAGTTTCAGTAACAGCAGCTTGATGTTGCAAGCTTAATAT
Organism: Holacanthus passer; assembly: GCA_025331565.1. Classification (NCBI taxonomy): domain Eukaryota; kingdom Metazoa; phylum Chordata; class Actinopteri; family Pomacanthidae; genus Holacanthus; species Holacanthus passer. Next base: position 1,081,076 of record JAFREQ010000075.1, read on the forward strand.
AGAGTTGATTAGAATTCATGAATGTGTGAGTGGAAAAGCATTTGTGTTAAAAAGAAAAAAAAAATCAGGCCGACAGTGGGGTGAGTACAACAGTGTTATGTAAAATTCCACCCTGCTAGAGCAAGCTTCCTCTCCTCCATCATCATCCTGGTGGACCTTTCAGCAGCGCTCGACACAGTGAACCACTGGATTTTCCTCTCCATCCTCCAAGAACTAGGAGTCTGAGGCTCTGTACTCTCTGCAAGACTGTTTGCTGGCCAGGCTCCACGATGGCGGAACAAGCTCCCCATCGACACCAGGGCGACAGAGACTACACATTGTCTGTTGTGGACTGAACACGTACCTATTCAGACTGCATTTCCTATTATTCTAAATGCAGCACTTGAAGCAATTCAGCATATTTGATGTATTGATTCTTGCAATTATTAGGTTGTCCCTACATGGTTGGATGCACTTATTAGTAAGCCACTTCAGATAAAAGCATCTGAATGAATGTTATATACTTACTGAAATATGGTGGACATGTTGATGAAATACTACTATGTAGGCAATTGTGGAATTTTGATTTTACATTTTTACTAAATTTAGAACCTAGTGCAGGTTGTAAATTTAAATTCATGTTTGTCATTTTCTTTTTCGGTTGACTGAGACATTTTCCATGTTGGCCTCCAAATACATTTATGCTGTGTACATGTAGACAGTGTATTTGACATTTTAGCCTGCACATGTAAGAACATTAGCCAAAGCTAACATATACTTTGGAAATTGATAGTGTTGCCTGCAACTGAATTAAAGTTGTGAACATACTATATACATTCATTGATATAGACAACTAACAAGTGCTTTGGTGTGTCTAGTATAGCCATAAACAGCCATAACAAGGTGTAAAACAATGTGGTGTTTTTAATGACTAATTATGTCCGGTTCCATCACGGCTGGTCAAAATAATATGCCTTATTTATTTTAATTTTTTTTAGTTATCTGCATCACCCCTCTTTCTCTTCATTTTCACTGGAGGCTGAGTGGTTGAAGAGGCCCTAAGCAGGCCAGCCTCTGGATAATTATTCTTTTCCAATCACTGTGACTGTCTAATTGCAGTCCTAGTCGCTAATTTATGCACGCCTTTGTTTTCTTCAAGGAACGCATTTCAAAAAACACATCAAACGATTTCTGATATGTAAAGAATATAGCAAAGGAACGCGGGCTGCAGCCGCTTAAAAATAAATTCCTTATTATTTTCATATGATAATAAGTCAGAGAAAATGAGGAAATCAAAAGGGAAGTCTTATAAAGATGTATGGGCACGAATATGGCACTTATTGTAGTTTCTCATCGACTTGAATACATTACCATATTTTCAGTGTTTTTATTTGCCTTAAGCTGGAGTTATGTAGGACAGCTTGCTGACCATCATTCACAAGCTGTTGGCATTTCTGCACATAGTCTGTCAAGCACAGATCTCACACGCATAACTGGCATTGTTTTTAATGTAAATGATGTTGCTGTGATGAGGAGCCATTAAATGCACACACATAAACACATGCACATAAACATAAATACACATGGATGCACAGTTACCCAGTCTAACCACCCCCTCCCACACATACTCTGACACCAGTGCACATGGGAACAGCAGTATTTACTTTATGCATGAGGACAGGTAAAAAACACACAAATCCACAGTGGACACCAACTGTAATTGAATGTGACTCCCTCTCTATACTATCCATAGCTCCGGGATCCTGGCAGTTAATTGGAATATACAGCTCCCTAAACCACTGGTGAACTCTGCAGAGACGCTGGGTTGTCAGAAGCCGATGGCCTGCCGCGGATTTAGCTATGTTAAGGTGGCATGGGACTCTCATGCTGCTAACATTGAAGATGAGGGCTAGAATGAGAGGCAAATTGGGAGCGCAATGCAGAATGACAAGTTTGTGCGTACACCTGTGTGCGTGTTTGTGTGTATACATGCGAGGGTGCGTGAGCGTGAATGCGAGTTTGTGCATGGACAGGTATGTTTGCATGTCCACCGATTTCATTTTAATGGGTTATGAGTAGAACATGTCACTGTAGCTCTCATTGCTGTCTATAATGATTGCTGTCAAAGACTGTCAGTGTACAGACGTTAGTTGAATTGCATCAGTGGAGATACTGTGCATTTCTGTGAAGGTCGAAGAACAAGGCTGTTTATTATTTTTCTTGCCCTTATTGACCCACAATCCTCAGCTAGTGATAGCATGTGCACGGTCACATATTTTCAGTAGGGGTGGCTGGCCTGGTACGAGCATGTGCTTGTTAGTGTTTAGAATAAACAATTGACAGATGTAGTATATTTTCTATATTTCAAGCTGAAACATCAGTGGATTAATATTACAACAGAACAAACAATATTATCCATATAATCAAGGATATTTCAACCTGCAACAAGCATAGCTGCTGCTGACTTGGTTAAAACTACAAAACTGAAAAAAAAAAAAAAATCTTTAACTTACAGGCGACATTCAACATTCAGATTCCCACTTATATTGTGGTGTTTTATTCTACATGTTATTAATTATGTTTCATGTTTTAAATGTCCATCCTGTCTATACTCAGAATGAGCAGCAGTCTGTACAGGGACATTTGTTCTTATCTTCTTACCTCTACAGGTTGATACTGGGTTAGATGCTGTTCTTTTTACAGGACACAGAGATTGAATGTCAAAAAAATAAGTAAACGCTGGATCTAGGGGCAAAAAGCCTCCAGGCAGCATAAAAAAAGGTAGAAAGTCTGAATGAATGTACCTGTGTATATGCAGGTAACATGCGCCTCACTGTCACAACTGGATGCTTTTCGACATAGCATATTTTTTGGTTGGTTTTGAACTATTTAAAATGAAGAAATATGCCATTTTCTGTGGCCAGTTATATTTGGCAGCCCCTCTAAACTTTTGGCAGAGGTGAAAGCACATTGTTCCCAGAATACTTACTAATACTAATACCACATGTATTCTTCAAATTCACCAAATTTTTCATAACTGAACTACAAGTGAATCATTCACAAGCACTTAAAAGCATTTTTTTTTTTAAAAATCATTGGTTATTTGAAAAGGCATAAGATCATAGATCAACAACGTAACAGATCTCTCTGCCTCATCCTGTACTTACAGGCCTGGACTGGGTAAACTAGGCAAGACATGCTGTCACCCCTGGGGGAATTGATCTTTTCATAAGAAAATCTTTTAAAATCATTTTATTTTTTTCAGCTAAAATCTGTTTCTCCACAGGTCATAATGCTTGGTTTTTCCCCCTCAATAACAATCAGTGTTAACAATCAGCACCAAAGAGTGGTGCCAGGATAAGCATCCACAGACGAACATGCAGTGAGTGCGCTGTCTGACACTGGGACATGAATGACTCTGGTGAGCCCCAAAGCCCTGGAGCGGTGTCTTGGGTATTCTTTAGTATACGTGCAGCAGTTGGGCTGGTATCTCCAGCAGCCGAGTCAAGTCAGGTCAAGTGCAGCTTACAGGTTTGCAGTACTTAACACTGAGCACATACAGTTATGGTAAGCCGAGAAGAGATGCACCCTGCATGATTTAAAGCAAGCTACACTTTGTAACAGTACATGAGTGAGTTTCTAATAGTTAAAAAGTGTCATGCTTCTATTCTATTACTAACAGTTAGTTTGTTAAAGCAGTATGTAAAAGTAGGCCGGCAGGAGAACGCTGTGGTTATTTCCTAAAGGCAGTACATATCAGTGAAGACCTGCTACACACCCAATAGTATCAATAGAACACATTTGTGATTCATTTCTTTTTGCCAGCACTAGTCTGTTAACTGTGATGGATGCATAACTTGTCTGACTGTCTGACCACTTGTGTTTGTTGCCATCTTCTGTTTTTAACATATTCCCAGACCTCAGCAATGCCTTGTTGAGAGCAGTGTTATAACTAAAAAAGAAACAGACACCACTACAAAAACAAAATCCTAATTTTGTACATAAGTAAAGATGATGTACAATTAGTCTTTTTTAAGATGGTGAATGATATACCTGTATCCTTCTATGAGTGTGAATACGTTGAGCACTACAAATGAAATTTCAATCATCCCCATTGTATTGTGGTGGCAGCAGAAGTCTCAGCGTCTTATCTCAATACCTCAGCTAATTAAACCAAACCTACTGTGTCTGTGATGAAATACAACCCAAGGTAAGGATATTTTGTCTGTTTTGGATGTACTGATGATTTAATGCAGGACCTATGGTAGGAATTTATAAAGGGTCAGTTGATTAACATTGTGGTTGGAAGGAGCAGATAAATGTCCCTCAAAATGATACAACATATACAGGAAACAGGAAAAACATGTTTGTAACACTGTACATGACGCCATTGTCTTATGGTATTTTTTACAAATGGTAGATTAGAATCAGAATTAGATTCAGAGTGTGTGCCAAGTATGTTTTCACATACATTTCACATTTCTTGGTATATAGGTGTATATGACAATCAACATAATATGAAAAAATATAATATGAAGATAAAAGCAATAAAAATGACCTATAATCATTTTGTGCCACAGAAGTGATGATTCTGTAGTTTGTGCTGCAGTTGCATTGCACATCTTTATAGAATCTGAGCGCCCTCACATGCTTTCTATTCATCTCTCCTTTCATTTTGTAATCCCCTAGTGTTCGTCTCCCCAGCATTGTGCCTCCTCTCTACCTCTCTGTCTATCTACTGATGTTTTCAGCCAGAAGCCACCAGCCTTGTATCTATCCCACGTAAATAATGAAACACGTAATTATCATATCATAATTGCAGTAAAGATGGCTTTGACAGAAATCATTTCCCGTATCTAATACAGCGCTAATCGAATCTGTTCCCCCACTCACTAACACGACCTCTGGTGATTGAGTTTCGGACATTTGTTTGTGTGTGCCTGTGTGTGCGCTTGTGTATGGTAGATGCATGTGTGTGTCTGGTTCATTGTCTGAAATCTCTGTTCTCATAATAAAAGTTGAATTTTTTCCTCTTTCGTATTATTACGTAATGTAACTTAATAGCCGGCATTGTCCTTTATAGGCTTATGCAAAGTTTAAACCCTATATGTCCATTTCAGAAAATTATTGTCGTGTCTCATGAATTTTTACTACCCTTATTTTTTTAGGTATATATTGTCATCTGCATCAGCATATGGATCTCTGCACAGCATCTCACATTCTGCATTTATGCTTATTCAAAGAGAAGCAGATTAATTATGGTGTACCACACAATGCATTATGCCTTTAAGGAACATGCGTATGTACAGATTCTCTCTGCGTCTCTCTTCCTTGTTCTCTGTCTATTGTCCCGGGTTTGACTGATTGACAGCTCGTCGGATGTAGCAGAGCGAGCCTGGTCACATGACCCAGCAGATGGCTGAGGAGACAGTTGACAGCAGCGAGTGTGTATGTGAGCATGTAAATGAGTGAGACTGAATCAACTTTAGCAATGGAATTTCCTTTAGAGACATATGAAAATTGTGAATAAGCACACATCACTGGATAGATAGATAGATAGATAGATAGATAGAGATAGAGAGAGAGAGAGAGAGAGAGAGAGAGAGATCATAAGAGGTAGAAATATGTATGTGAAGCAGGGATAGATGGTGTAAGAATATTCTTAAAGTGCAGATTGAGATAGGCCTGAGGACAGGTCTCTAACAATGAGTGATTACTGCACTAACAAGGCTGGCGGTTGGAGGGGATGCATATAATGTGATTGGTGCTGGCCGCTATTTATCTTGACCAATAGACAACTGACCTGGCCATGCACCCACCCCCTACAGGTCAACCAGAGTTCACCAGGCGGAGGACCAATGTTAATGTTAGACACATACACACGAGACGCAAACCAGAGGGAATACCAGGAAAAAAAGAGAATGTACATGATACATACTGTACATGCAACAATGGTGTGCATAATATCCACGTTCACACAGACAAGACATGAAGACTGATCTGACAGTTTTACAACATTCTGATTTAAGTAAATGTTTGTGTTTTGAGCCAACAGTGATACACATTCAGGACATCACAAGCTTTCCATCAATATAATGCTTTTATCAAACATGTAAAATATGAAATGGTGGATTTATTTTACCAGTCGCTATTCCTGACTATGTTATCTCTTTCCCAGAAAGAGGCTGAAAGAGAGAAGGGAGGTAGAAGCAGATAAAGAGGAAGTGAGATAGGAAAGGGTGATGAAAAAGAAACAGAAAGAGACTTGCATTTAGCGAAGGAGGGCGCGGCGTGTTGAGTAATGAGCGCTGCTGCTCCCAGAACAATCAGGGTCTCCATTTTGCCATGTGTTCCTACCTGATGTATAGCGCGAGCTGTGGGAGCTGCTGTAATAAGACCATTTGGGCCTCTCATTGGCGGGCATTAGTGGCAAATATCTTCCACAGGCCTAAAGACAGCCTGCGGGGCTAAAGAAACAGCCATGTTAGCTGCGCCGCTCATTTGGTCTGGGCTTATGTGAGTAGTAGGGGAAAGTTGTTGTCGGCCAATACACGCTTGATTAGGCTTTATAGCTTTGTACGGCAACGCCGAGAAAAAAATGTCTATTTCAAAAACATGGGTTAATATTTAGATTCTTGCAACTGTATTTTCTTTGACATGTAAAAAAAAATCTTGCATTAGGAAGAAATAATTTTGCTCTTCTTGTTATCAAGATAATATAATTCTTTTCAAGAACGACTTACGTTATATTTACACAGGGACTGTGTTGCCAGATATGATAGATCATGGTTACATGATCATAAAATCGATCTTCACAGAGTGTTTTGAAAAACTGTACATTACAGTAAAAGGTTTTCACTTAAATGAAAAAATGTTAGCTTTTACAAATGTTCAATCACAGTTCCATTACAGTAACTGAATCATTTGAATATGAAGGGAGGTTTAGCTTGTTGGTTTTGTTGGTTATCAGTTGTAAGTTTATGCATGTTGAGTCAATTGAATTCAGTGTGAACGTCTTAATTGTAATACGGTGAGAAGAGAAGGTGCAGATTCACTGGACTATACAATATCTTTATGTTGGGGGATAGGTACAAAAAATAACATATTCCAAGGCACTCAAACAGAAAATGTGCCCATACTGGCAACACTGCATGGGAAGAAATAACGTCCTTCAATTTTTAGATAGTTTCACATGGATAGTTTGTTAAGTAGACAGACAAAATGACTTCAATGATCAAATAAATTCTTTGGTCAGTATCACACTTTGAAAGTTGAACTTTCACTTAACCAATAACATGGAAAACACCCACTAAAGAAGCTCAAGGCTTAGATGCTGTTGACACAAAAATATCCAAAATTTATATAATTCAAATTAATATATTTACTTACACAAGAAGTGGGATTCAAATTTTAGTTTGACGTTAAGAGTTAAATGTTTACTAATGCATTGGCATGTACTGTATGTGTCATAGTCCTTTAAATTGAATGCATTTCTCCAATTACAATGTCAGAACAGTGTCTTTTTCTTCAAGATCTTCCAGTTTGATGGAGGAACACATCAGGAGTCCCTGTTGTGCTTGCACCATTTATTGTATCCATCTATTTGATGCAAATGAGGGCCAACTTGCTTTGTACTCAGGTGTGTTTCATAATACAAAACCTGTCATGGAACCCAGACGTGAGGAAAAAAGAGAGACGAGTGATGTGTGAGATTTCCTCCGAAATAACAAAATTGAATTCCAAAGAAAACACAGCACCATCCTATTTACTGCCCAATCAAACCAAATGCATTTGAATACATTTGGAAACATGGGGCACACTTGACTCATGTGACAAGTGATGAGCCTTTATCATAGGCTATTTTAAGTGTCAGGGCGAATAATTCGAGCACAGCCCAACTTAAAATATTTTGAAACCCTATTTAAATATACAGCATATGCAGGACAGACCGAGGGCAATCAGCATCTCAAAGCCTGCTAGATTGCGTGGCATGCAAAAAAAAAAAAACGGAGATGCCGAGCTGATGCTGAGAAAATGAATGAATGAAAGATCTTTGCAGGGGGAAACCAGTTTTGTACCAACGGTAGAGAGACAGACAGAAAGCTCAACTGTATGGAAAAGTAATCAGTCAGCTTGTTGAGGAATTATGCTGATGGCAGGAAAAGTGGTTTTATCAACAGCATCATCACAAACACATGCATGCATGGCCACGACACACACACACACACAAACTGCTTTCTATCTGAGTGATTCAACGGTACTTTCATTGTCTGACTATTTAATCCAGAGAGCAGAGAATGAGTGCAGAAGTGCATGTCTGTGTGCTTTTCTGCCTTTTTGTGTGTGTGTGTGTGTGTGTGGATAAAGAAGGGAGGGAGGGAGGGCTTTGCTGCAGAGGGTGAGTGGAAGGCGATAAAGACTCTGTGAGTGGCAAGTGTACATGGATAGCTTCACATCAACTGCCAATATGTTGTGAGGCGGCGGTAACAGGCGAGGGTCTCGGGGGAGCAGGCCAGCAGCAGACGGAGAGGAAAACAATTTCTGGTGCCAATAACCCCGAGCGGCACAGATGAAAAATGTTTTAATATTTGCAGCTGCTTTATGGCAGTCGGGGTGACAGTGATGGAGTCAATGTCAGCTTTTTCCTTTTAAATGTCATGCTCTGTCCCAGGCTGTCAGAGCGCCTGTGTGTATGTGTATGTGTGCGGAATTGATCTTTTCCTCTTGTAAAGTGCCCAAATGTGAAAGCGCCCCACCCCTATTCCCTTCACCATTTTACCCCTAAACCACCCCTCTGTGCCTGTGTTTTTCCTCTCTCCTCCCTCCTCCTCCTCCTCCTCCTCCCTCTATCCTCTAGTTGTCCATAAAGACAGTGCGCTCAGCTGTCAGATGAAACTCCCCAAACCTGGCAGCCATCATTTAGATAATCACTTCCTCCTCTTTGCATTTTATGTGGATTTGATTATTTTTCATCTGCGGCGAGATGGAAACCATAAATTACACTGTGTCCCCTATGCCTTTGCTGAAATCAAACATGCAGCCAGAATCATAGAATCAGCAAATGGAGGGAAATGTTATCTTCAACTTCTGGACACAACACACAGAGATACTGCAATACGTTGAAGTAGCATTTGAAAGGGAAGCATGCATTGTATTGACGATATTATTTTTACACATTATTTTATTATTTTTACATTATTTTTTAAGCCAAACATTCAGCCTATGCAATGCCATACTAATAGTAAAAAATGGGCCAATTTCCTTTTTCCTTTTTGCAAATTGATCATTTTGTTCAACCACCATTTCAAACCTCAAACATATTTACAGTTTGCAGTTAAGTAAAGCAGAAACTCCACACTTCTGAAGCTGGAACCTGCAAATGTTTGTTGTTTCTGCTTCATAAATTTCTCAAAGTGTGTGTGTGTAGGTGTACGTGTGTGTATGTGTGTATGTGCGTGCGTGCATGTGTGTTAGTGCGCAGTCAATGATAGATAGATAGATAGATAGATAGATAGATAGATAGATGATAGATCTAGTAATTATTTCTTCATCATCACTGGCTGTGAGTACACGTTTCATTCCATATCCTCAGATTTTCATATTCTCAATCTTCACAAACTTTCATCTCACATGAGACAGTCTTCACAATACTGCCTACCTTAATTTGGACTCTAAAAACATCCCTGCACGTCATCTTGTGTCTTTTGTTATGAGAGGCCTCAGTGTTTGCTATTGTTCCCTGACCTGCTGTGGATCCTCTTGACCCAGACTTGCTCCCACTTAGAGGGTCAGAGGTTACACCAGCTTCTATCGGCAAAGGCCCCCTCTCTCCCACAAGTAATGCATGTAATGCAGTCGGGTCAGTGAAGTCATTTTATGTGGCAAACACGATCATCAGTATGATGGCAGCAGCAGGCTGTAAAATATGTCTTTTATTTCATATTCAGTCTTTAAACAAGGGAACTGTTTTGAAAGAATTGAGGGAGATCAGTTTTCTTCTTTACTCTTTACTTTTTAGGATGAATTTTTCCAGAATGACAGATAGACATCTTGACACATATAAGCACAAACCTCCACTAACATGATGAAAATGACATTTTTGTTATTATTATTATTATTATTATTATTATAAACACGTTGAGCTTAAGTGAAAAAGAATTCAACTCTACATTCTAACCAAAGTCATTTAAAGTCTATTTGTTTCTGTACAGCTGCGGCAGACACGATTACCTCGTGTGTGTGTTGCTTGTTTTCCTGCATGAAAAGCACTGTTTCAATTAAAGGTGTTTGATCCAGCAGCACGGCGGGACAGGCCTGCACGCAGGTTGGCTGGAGGGAGGCAGCATTGCTTATTTGCCTCCCTGCCGGGCGACTCAGTGGGGGACTGATGTGTAATCCAGTGCCAGGCTTGTGGGCCCACACAGGATATCTCACCTATAATAGCAGCCTGTTCCCTGAGGCCGGACCCCTGCTGGAGGTGTGAGAGGGCCAGCAGCCAGGCAATCATGGACTCTGGATGCCATTTTCTCTCGACATAAACTCTTCAAATTCCTTTTTCCTTTGGAATCTGGGAGGCAGTGGGGACAATGTGTGCATGACATGTGCTAAAAAGTTGATAGCATTTTTAGATGAAAATAAGACCAAATGATACCAGAAATGCAGAACTGTCTTCCTGTCAGAGTGCGCAAGTCTCTGAAACAGCATTCAGATCATGCTGAGGCATAAAACTGAGACTGAACTTCAAAGACTACTGGTTTTGAAATGTGAATTTAATGTAGCGGTGGACCTGAGAAAACCAAGCACAGCAGCACTGCCTTACTAATACCTGATATTTAAGACGTGAATTAAAAATTTAAAAAGAAGACGAAATTAGTTGTTAGGGAGGATATTAAATTTTCAAGTTTCTCAAGAACCCACAGATACTAAAACAGTACTTTTTCATCCCTGATCTTTGGCACCTAATATTTGTTCCTCACAAAAGTACTTAAAAACATTGTTACACTGCTGCAAAAAGATTGTAAAGCATCTCGGAAATCCAATATTTTAGATTTAATAGTTTTATCAATCCTCATTTGTTGTCATAAAAAAAAACCTCTCTGTTTGGTCTTTTTGTTGTACTTTCATTTGGAACTCACGGCTGGGTCTTCAGTGTGTCTCCACTGCGTGGCCTAATTAAACTGCTTAATCAGTTAACGACTCCAGCGAACACAGTTAAAGGGGAATTAAGCGCGGAGAGATTGAGGAGCGGAGCGGTGGAAATGCTGAGGAGACGCTTCAGCTGTCTCCAGTGTGAAATAAAATCGGGGATGGAGCTGAGTTGAGGAGGCCATTAAAAAGTGAGAAGAGGGTGCCGAACTGTTTGCTGCCGTTCTGCCGAGGGCGAGCGAGCCAATCGAGATGCTTGTTTAAATGGGAAACGGGACGTCTTCACAAAGAGGCACATTAAAAGCACTTTGCTCTGTTAAGCAGAGGGGAGACAAGGGAAAACAGAGGGGGAAAAAACAACAGAAGTGAAATGCATCTTCGAGGAACTGTACTCCTTCACTGCGTCTTTATAGTTCTCAGGTGATTTCTGATCAGTTGCACTTAATTTACTTCAGTGGGAAATTTATTACACTGCTATTTTGCTATAAGAGGACATGCAAAGCAGCTGTGATGTGTCTTTTACTGGCTAATCTTTGGCTTTTACTTCTTTCTGTAGATGCTGTCTTTAACAAAAAGAACTGGGAGACAGAAGAAGTGTCATTACCCCTCTGTTTCTCTTTTAGTTCTGCTGTTTCACCCCTCTTATTCATCATTTCATCACTCACTCCATCTACTGTCCTCTCCTCTCCGTGCTTCTTCTCCCACCATATTTCTCTCTTCTCTATTTTCATTCTATTTTCTAACACCATTTTCTGAACATTGTAAACATAATTCACATCAGCAATTTGTCCAAAATATCATGTCTCAACTATGCTATGGTACAGCTACATACGCATATGTTCCAATCCCATGACTGTGTCTCAAAGTAAGAGAGTTGAAAAGAGCTCGGGGTGAGGAAACATGGGTTTATCTTATGCAGAAGTCTTTTACTGGACAGCAACAGTCCTGCAATAAGAATCCAATTTGTGATTGTTAAGCTGATCTGATGGAGAAGGGAAAAGAGTGGTCGGTTCTTGTGGACACAACAGCATCACCGTCATAGCCTATTAATATTATTATATGACCACATTAATGTAGGTCAGGGAACAGCAGGAATAACAGCATGAACAGCGGCTTTAACTTTTATGTTCATGTTTGTTTATGAATTGAAAATGATTAGATGTTGATGCTCAACTGGAATCATGAATCCTTAAAAACACTTTTTTTCTGTTCTTTTTCCTCATCAGCCAAAAGACTTTTCCTCTTTTCTTATTCTTCGTTCCAAGAGCATCTTGGCTAATTCAGGGAAAACATAGTACTAACTAGACAGTACAGCTGCACAGTCGTAGTTATTATTGGTCCTATAATATCAGGCAGCAACAGACATATTTCTTCTAATGTCATATCATGATATCCTGGTGGTGTAATAGAAATATATTAATCAGGTGTTTTTCTTTTATATTGTTGCTCATTTGTTTCTACAAATTAAAGGAGGAACTAACCCAATTTTATATGTCAAGGTCTGTTTACAGGTGCCAGGGAATAGTTTCATATATGAAAGAAGTTGTACTGTATAAAGCCTTTTGTCGGAGTTGCATGAAATCTGCTGAATTGCCACAAGTAATGCCACATCAATGAGGAGACGACGAGGGAAGGAGTGGACTCTCTGGAAGTCCCCAGAAGGTGTGATTGACACTTGTTGATTTCATGAATTGTGGAATTGGACAACTTAATCTTCCTCATTCTTTCCTATCCTCTACTCTTCTTCTCTTCTACCCACTTCCCCTCTGCTTCACCATCCTCTCCATCCATGTTCTCCTCCCTAATCTTCATCTCCTCTCACCTGCTCCACACACCTCCACTTCCCTCCTCCCCCTCCTCCTCCTACTCCGCTCAGCTCCACATGTCTCCCTGATTTCCTGGATGAAGCCCAAAATGATTCAGGCTCATTATGCAGGACGCTGTTAGGAGGGGGGGCAAAACTGGAAAGTAGAGAGGAGAGAGAGAAGAGAATGAGAGGGAGTGATAAAAACAGGGGGGATGGAGGGGGAGAGAGCTTAACAGCATCTGTTGGCCTCCAAGGTAAGACAGTGAGCTTCACACACTCACATACGCGCGCGTGCACACACACACACACACACACACACGCACACACAAACTGCAGAGTAACACACACTGTAAACAGGTTTGGCATATTTCAGGCCAGCAAAATTTGGGTTTTTAGATTTCTGCTGATTAACAAATTTCACCACACAATTTTGGATATCTGACTATCTCTGTCTGCATAAATTTGTAGGTGTGACCTTGCACATGTGTCTAGTCATGCATGCGTGTGTGTGTGTGTGTGTGTGTGTGTGTGTGGACACCTGGGTGTGTGTGTATGTGTGTGTGTGTCAAGTGTTTGCAGACGCTGAAGGGGACTGAGTGTTTTCTGACGCCTGTCTAGCTACGCCTGTCTCACTGGGCCATGGAAGTGTCATCTGCCCAGGCCTCAGCACTCACACACAAACACGCACACACGCACACACACACACACACACGCACATGCACACACACAGAGACACAGTCTCACATTCTCTCTCTCACATCAGTGAAGAACAGAGACAGCCCAGGGCTTGCTGTCATCTCATCACACTGTGCAGGTCCGGCCATGCGCGTGCATGTGCGTGTTTATGTATGTGTGTGAGAGAGAAAGTAAGTGAGGGAGAGAGAGCATAATATTGCCACTAAACAGCAAGTCTGCTGTCACTGTGCACTTCAAACTTCAGGTAGCACCAAATAAATTTAGAGAAATTTATCCTTTTTGAAATCCATTAATAACATCACTGCGGTGCCAAAAACTGTCTGAAACACAGACATCAGTGGCCGTCCCCCCTAAATCACATTCCTCTGTTTTGATGCTGTCTATGAATTTGTCATCATAACAATTAGGCCGTATGAAAATGCTCAGAAAATTACTGCATCGCGTAATTTCCGGCAAAAAGCCTCTTTGTGCCACTACCATTTCTACTCATTACCACCAGACCCAGTGTATTCTCATGGAAAACCCAATTAGCTTGTACGCAGGAAGAATGCTAATGGGGATCACAAAATTCTTGAGTGCTTAACGGCGCGCATTTATGTGGTGGTTGGCTGCACAATTCATTTGGCAACCATCAAGGAGTAATTTGGGAAAAGGTAAGAAAGACTGCAGACTGATTAGAGAAAATGTACCTGTTTATAGGCTCTGAATTCCTGTGATTGTGGAAACCCCTCACTTTCATGCATCTGTTTGGTCGAGAGCTTTTTTGTAAAGCCTCTGCATTTGACAAAATAGAGGTTGAAAACAATACATGAAACTATGGTTTTGCAAAAGAAGAGTTTAAAGTAAATGAAACATTACACATTAAGTAGGTCAAATTCAGTCAGTTCAGGCAGTTGAATATATTATAATTGAGGTATAAGTGGAAACTGACATGCTGACACATTTTGGTAGTGAACTGTTAAAATAACTTTTTTTTTTTTTTTTTTACAGATATTAGTTGTAAAATACCTTTTACAGAACTAACAGCTGTAAAAACCAGCCAACCAAACAAACAAAAAAAACCATTCTGACTGGTAGATGCACCAACCACATTTGTCTCTGCAATTTAATTGCAGTTGGACCTAATCAGACATTAATAAGTTGTTAATAAATGGATCGTGATCTGGATGCCCTACGGCAATTTTGTGTGGTCAAACAGTCAGTTGATGGGGTCTGTCTGATAAACTGAAGCTCTAGCTGTGTTATGCTGGAGGAGGAAGAACCGCAGCCGACCTGGCAACTCGAGAGTTATTATTAACTATACTACATTATCAGCACATTATTAGCATAATTTAATAACTGTTGATAAAGTCAGTTTAACTTATAAACTCTTTAGGTGCCTTATAAGAGAGAAGTATCAACTAAATAATAATATAATAACATATTTCATGGCATTTTCAAGACACTGACACACCAGTCTGACACGTTAACATCGCCCTCTCCCTCCCCTCGTTAGCCCCGTCAGCTGGGTGGCCGGCAAACATCAGAAGTGGCCTGCTACTCGTCTGCGCCGGTTGCCACGGTAGCAGCTGTCAGACACTTCTATTCACAACAATAAAGGAAAAGGGGAGGATGAGGAAAGAGGGCAACGTGGGAATGAGAAGAGAGTGGTCACAAAATGTAATCTGTAGGGTTTGTGTATATGGGCATGAATTGTTCATTTTTGTCGTGATGCTCAGCACAACTTTCAAAATGGAAAATTTGTGTACATGAATCCTATAGAATACATTTTGGGACAATTTCACAAACTTTTTTTTTATTTACATTTTTTATTACCCTTAACCAAAGCGAATCTTGTTGATTACTTTTTGAGAATATTTCACAAACTGAAAGTGCATTTGTTGCACAACCACCAAACCACAGAGTGGACTTCTGGATTCTGGTGTTGCAGTCCTACACTTTGAATGACTGCCATCCACCCCGACCACCCTCCTCTCAAGACTCCAGTGCGGTTCATAGTTTGTGGCCAAAGACATCATATGACTCTTTAAAATATAATTAAATTTCTTGACTTTATCACTAACTGCTGTGATACTATGTTGTCTGTTTCCCATCATCTTCCCTTGTCAAGCTCTAACCTATAAGGTAGAGTGAGGTAGAACACAACGTAGCATTGATACATGCCAATAAATCAGATTTTTAAATATCAGACATATGATGAAAAGCAAGTAGTAACTCTGTTGTCTTCCTCTCTCTTTGCAGCGTCTGTCTCTCAGTTTGTGTCTCATCATTCTTTCATCAGTCATTTGTGTGACTCCCTCATCCACTGTACCCTTTTCCCTCACTCCTGTCTTCTTTTCCATATTTTGTTCATATATTCTTTCCTTACCCTTAGTTGCTCATTCCCTTTTTTTCCTCCTACCCTTGCCTTTTCCCTCTGCGTCCCTCTCTGCTGCGTCTCCCGCCATACATACCTCCAGAAGCTTTCTGTCAGCTATACTGGAAGTGAACAGAAAGCGAGCAGAGCGTTACCCTACAAGGCTGACGCCAGCTACCTTGCATTGTGCTAATAACAGCGGAGCAAGTAGGAATGCATACATGTCATGTACCAGGCTGCTGTGCTGTCAGCTCACGGCCCCAGCAGCAGACAGACAGGAGCAAGAACAAGACGCTGCTAATTCTCCCTCACTCTCAGACACGTTCGAAGGCAAGTGGACAGACAAGGCTGTTGGTATAGAAGAGTCCAAGCAGGGGGTGCAAGGCCAGTGAGGTGAACTGCTCAAGTCATAGCCTGCAACATTTATGGCTTGCTTGGAATATATAGAAACTAATCCAGTAGTTAGCATAAGTAGTGATCACTAGAAAAGAGGACATAATGAAAGGAACACCATCAACAGAAGCTCAAGCCTCATTAGTAAACCCAGGAAGACCCAGTAATTTATCATGTCTTAAGCCATTTAACACAAATCAAGTCTCTCAAGTCTCGTAAGGCAAGTCAGTGTCCATTCGTGAATCATTTCAAATCATAGATGAATCTCAAATAACCAAGTGAAGTCCTAGTCAAGTAATTCTCAAGTCAACTCAAGTCAAGGCTGGTCCTGTCAAGTATATTTGAAACAATTTTAAGTCAAGTCTTGTCTCAAGTAATTCAAAACGAGTTCAATTCTAGTATCATGTAATTCGAGACAAGTCTGAATCAAGTCTCAGGTCATTAGAGAAA
Source organism: Holacanthus passer (assembly GCA_025331565.1). Classification (NCBI taxonomy): domain Eukaryota; kingdom Metazoa; phylum Chordata; class Actinopteri; family Pomacanthidae; genus Holacanthus; species Holacanthus passer. Next base: position 1,097,902 of record JAFREQ010000075.1, read on the forward strand.
AGTCAAGTCTTGAGTCTTATGATGGGGGTCAGAATCAAGAATCAATTATTCAAAACAGGTCCAAGTCAGTTCTTTAGGGCAGTCTTTCCCAAACTTAGGGTCACAACACAAAATGGGTCACAGACTCATTTTTATATGGTCGCCAATTGGCAGAGTAAAATGTCAATGGTGTAACGTCTGTAATTTTTTAAATTAGTTAAGTGTCAATGTGTGTCAGTTTCCAATTCTCGACAAACACAAATTCTGTGTGCATGTGACTAACGTGATGGTTACAAGTGAGAGTGTTGGTTTTAATGATACTATCCTCTCTGTCACATGCATTTTAAATTCATGGTTTGTTGTGTTCTAAATCAGTAGATTATAAATGTAGGTTATAAAAGTATAGGTTCTCTTTTTGATTCCAAGCTGAAAAGGCTCTGGGAAGCCCTGCTATAGGGAATCAAGTCAATAAGTCAAGTTCTAGCAATCATGTTGGTGACTTGTCCAACCTCAAGTCTAAAACTCTTCTGTTCTGTATGGGTTCAGTTATGTTCACATAGTGTGAAATTTAAACCTTTTGATCTTCCCTTTGTGGGAATGTTTATGAACATCTTTTGCCTGTCTTTCATTACAACCATTTGGTCGCCTTGAGTGGCACCACCCCTTCCTGAATGCAAATGAAAACACACTGTACATAGGGTCCCGCCTGTCCTGGCTGCCTTATGGATTCGATGAACTTGAGCCGGTCCTTGAGGGTTCAGACAGCCTCGTCAGCTTGGGGGTTTCATTAGGACCTTGCTCCTGGAGAAGTGAGAGTGTGAAGAGGGGCTGCCACAGAGTTCCTGATAAATTGTAATCTGATTGGACAGGGAGTTTGGTAGCTGGGAGTTAGGTGGAGTCAGACACTGCCAAAATGGCAGCAACAGAGCCACCCAAAATGAGCCTCACAATGGCTCTTCCAAAACCTATGGGTGACATCACAGAGACTACAACCATGTTTTATACAGTCCGTGGATCCTACACAGGAGGAGGTCAATCCAAACAAGGCAAACAAATCCAGACAGGGAGTAGGCAAAAATCCAAAAACCAATAAACAAAGCTAAGTCAAAAACCATAGGAACAAACACTGGGAAGAAATCGGGAACCAACAAACAAAAAAGGATGAAGACAATCTGGCAGAGGAGTAGGGAAATCAGGGTAGTACATATACAGAGTTGGCTGATGGCGTGAGCAGGGGCAGGTGAGTAAAGAGAGCAGATGTGGATAACCAAGGAGAAACACACAGGAAACACACAGGGGGAGGAACTGAAACCACAGGAGATGTTAGACTTTCAAAATAAAACAGGAAATACAACATGCACAGATTCACGTGATGTTACACTAAGGTGTTATTTTCATGACCTTCCTAGAGGCTGGTGTTCTGCTGATCCCTCTTTTACACAGTTGCAGTATGGCTGGAACTATAGCGGGACATTCAGATGAGGTTGATATCCCTATAATTAAAATAATAAGGTGCCGAAATGCACTTGGTGTTGTGGCCCAGGAGGTTACATTTTTAATCAATCCTGTTTGCATTCTCGCAGTAACCACATGTGTTATAGAGGGTTTTATTTTTTTCACTTTATGGAAGCAAACAGTTGAGCTGAGGTACAGTATCAGCAGTAATAACATGTAACTGCAGCCACTGTTTCCTGCTCTCCTCCGCTCATTGCGGCTTGTATAAACATGTGCAGAGGTGTTTTCCCTCTCTCCTGTCTCTCTGAACGACCCCACTTACAAGCTCAAGACCACTCGTAGGAGATTTACAACCACCTCCCTTTTCTGTTTCTCCTCCTCCCTTTCCTCAATAGACCAACTTGACCCCCTCCATACACCACCCCCACCCCCATGTGTCTGTCTGTCTGTCTCCAGGAAGAGGAAAGATCAGCGGGCCTTCTGATTTATGACTGCTTAGCTCTTTAATTCTCCACAATGCTAGGCTGGGCTAGGCCCGTGTGTGTGTGTGTGTGTGTGTGGACGATGGGAATTGTGGGATATGAAGGGGGGACATGCGTTGTATGGTAGTGGTTCTTATTTCCTTGGAAGAAATGAATGGATAAGTAAACTCCAGTAGTGGAATGTAACACATTTAGTGTAAGTACTGTACTTAAGTACAAATTTGACAAATACTTCTACTCCACTACATTTCAGAGGCAGATATTATTAAAAGTACCTTGTATTTCACTATATTTGTCTGGCAGGTTTAGTTACTAGTTACTTCCCACATAGCATTTTCATACCCTTCCTGTCCAGTGAAAACCCTGTATGTGAATGTTTCTGATAAACTGAAGGATTAATTGTTACTTTATGGGATGACATTTTTTCTTTCTATTTCTTAAAGGCAGAAAGAGTAGGATTTTCCTTAATGCCAGTGGCAGTGTCTGTATCTGCAGAGACCCCGTCCTCTTTCCTGGGTATCAACCTTTGGGCAGTGCATGTGTAGGCCCCAGCCAATAATAATACGCAGAGTGTGAAAGTGGGACGCAACTAGGGGGGTGTGAAGCAAGATTCATGGGTTAGGAAGGTATGTTGAGCGCAAAGCCAGATTTTGATTTAGGATTTATTCATAATGTCACTGAAAGAGGCTGTGCAATTACAGAACCTTAGTTAGATCTGTACATAATATCTACATACATACAGTATATATTTATAGGATATATATTCTTTTTTTCAATAAAATGCAACATAAATATTTCAATTTTTCAATTTTGTTGTGTGATTTTTTTTTGCGTGGAATAATTCAATTTCTTTTTGTGTATCTAATTTTAAAAAAAAAAAACATGATAATAAATTTCACATGATGAAATAGTTCCCTACAAAAGTTACACAGCCTTAAGAAAAAAAGATGTTTGTCTCTTTCAGAAAAAAAATCAAAAATTTGTTTTTTCATTTCAATTCATAATCACTTTTTTTTTTTTGCAGTGTGGAAGCAATTATGGCATAAATGAGCTCCAGCTTAAAGTGTAAATCCAGCTCTTGACCCATCAGGGATTCAATTCCACTGTTAACAATTCATAAGAAAAAGAAGTGAGTGCATTAAGCAGTGTTTTGATCAGCACTTTGCTGTTAAAACACTTTTCCTGGAAGCAACAATAAAGAATAGCAATAAACTAAACTAACAAAACTAAAATAACAAAACCCTGAAAGGCAATGGATATGGTCTCATCTGTTTTTTTCTGTGAAACAACTGGTGGATCATTGGGAAAGAAAGTGAAGCCAGGCTGCATCTGCCAAAATATACTGTATGCACCAAGACTGTGATCTACCACCTTGAATCAGGGCTGTAATGTGCTGCCCTGCCATCACTAAATGTGACGGCACTCGTGAGAAAGGGCTAATTTTGCACAATTGACTGGCGAACCTTTTTGGTTCAGTGGAATTATGGCCTGATTAATCAGCCATGATTAGCATTTAGCAAGGCCTCATGGAACGTGGGGTCCTGATGTAGGTCTCTTATTTATTTATATACATCCCCCCTCCCTTTTTTTCCTCTAACGCATTAAGCTGCCAGTTTCGTCAGTTTGACAGGGTCAGCACCACCGTTCATTACGGGACCTGGGGAAGAGACAAGACAGGCCCGTCGGAGAGCTCAAAGCTCAGTGTTTATGCTCAGCCTCTCTGTACTGTGTCTCTCATTTCTGACAATCTAAACATGAGCTGAAGCACATGTGCATGTTAATAGTAATCTATGTAAATGAACATGCTGTTTTTGGTAAGGTTTGACAAATGTGGGTTAATGAAGTCTGATGGATTTGCATAGCAACTGTCACTAATCTAAGCTATAATAAAATGTAACAAATACAAAAAATAGAAAGATTCCCCTCACCAGAAATGCAACAGCATTAGGGTTTTTTTTCTAAGCTTTCCTGTCAAGTGACCTCTTGAGGTCATGCGAGTAATTACTGTCCTTTCTAAGTAGCAAATGGAGAAGTAGTGTGACATTGTTATACCACTAAGTTAAAGTCGGAGGGCAGTTGGGTCAACAAAGCTTGTGATTGTGGGACGGGGAACCACAGTTCACACCTCAGTTTGCACCAGCAGTCAACACTGGTTTCTTTTAACCTTGTAAAACAAGAGTTTCTAGCCTTAGAGCTTTAGAGGTGCTGGTAGGATTTTCTGACCTTGGGATGAAGCCAGGCTACCTGTTTCCCCCTGTTTCCAGTCTTTATGCTAAACTAAGCTAATAGGGCTTGTTGTGGTAGCTACATATTTTGCATACAGACATGCTATTCATGTAACTATGACCAAAAAAGTGAAAAAACACATTTCCCAAAATATCAAACAATTCCTTCAACACTAATCATGAGCTTAAGTTTAAGCAAGATGTTGCCTAAGCTTAACCCAGCAGACGCATGAAGAAAAAAATAAAATAAATAATTAACAGCTACAAAGAAGCAATAAAGTTTTATTGATTGATCTAAATGGCAGATATCAAATGTTATGGTGACAGCTACTCAAAATTACCAGTGAGCAGAAACCTACTTTAACAGAAGCTGAGACACAGTTTCATTTTCTGAAGCAACTGTAGCCTCAATAATTCAGCAGAAACCATTTTAACATTAGCAATTAGGCCACAAAAACCAAAACAATGAACTGAAAGTTGTAACTAGCACCTTCTTGCACATAAATTACTGTTATTGTTAATATTGATGATAGCATCTTTAAACACACAACATCCCTGGAATTCATTGAACTTTCCAGACTAATGGCATAAAACTATCAATGGGTGGATTTTTCTGAAAGAACTTGATGCAGATTTGGTTAAACATAAAGTTTGTTTATTGTGCAGTTTCCATCAAATTTGTGTTAAATGTTTTGCTACCATATCATTCTCAACCTTGTGCAGTCGAGAATCACGCATCACAGCCTGTCTTCATGCTTACATCTTATGTTGTATCATCATCACGAAACTTCCTGAGTTTGCAGTTGTCTTCTGTATGTCTGTGAGTTTGCGTCCATGTCAGTTTTACTCTCTCCCTCTTTTCCTCGCTCCTCCTCAGCTCTCGGTGCAGGGCTGTAATAGTGGCGGTCGGCCCTGGGTGGCGATGCAGTGTTCTCTCCCAGGACTTGAGCAGACCTGGAAATATGGCTGCCAGGAGAGGAGGTGGCAGATGGCTGACAAGGCATTTTTACCCATAACGCCCCAGTAAAACTTTAACTCCCAAGATTTAGTGCTAGCGCTCTGCACTTAGCAAGCTGCAGCCGCTGGCATATTTTTTCAAAAGTCCCAAACTGATGGTTTTGCAAGCCACGCATAAACATGCTTTATTGATTGTGCTGTTAAAAGATTCAAAGGGTCAGTATCATTTAGCAAAAGACAGTTTTAGAGGACAAATAAAAGCTAAAAATTGCTCAAATGTTGTGGCAGGCATCATTGATTTTTAGAGGAAAACAGAATACTGAATTAAATTATTCATTGTGTCATAATATTGACTGATGACGATGGAAGAAAATAATTTAGAAATTTAAAGGTTCCTAGGCAACAATGGCAATTAAGGCATTTAATTCACCCAGTTACAATCTCTAAGGGCCTGGCTACAGTCATATCTCTTAATTTGTCCTGGACAAGAGCACCATGAAAGTCATGCTCACTTGCAAAACTGTCCAAAGAGAAAGCTTTATGCTCATAAACCATGCAAAGATTTGGCTGTTTTGTTTATAGTTAACAACATTTTATGTCAAAATGACCAGTGAGAAAAAAGCATTTTGTCATAGTATTTTATCCATCCTATCACTTTAATCAATACTAAGCTCTCCACAGAACATAAAGCTACCCCCTTTGACTAATGTATATGAAAGCATCACAATGTAGACTACATTACTGGTGCAGGGCTATGCATTGTGTGCTGACTGCAGGGTGTTTGAAGGGCTAATTGGACCCTGGGTGCATGTAAGGATGACAGGATGACTGGAGGAGCTTCAATGTGCCATAGAAGCACAAGAGAGACAGAGACAGAAAGAGAGAGGTGGAGAGACAAAGAGAAAAGAGAAACAGAGAGGGAAAGACAGGACTGAGCCTGCCGAGCCGTATGGTGGTACTGAATGAGGTGACGTTATTGGACTCAGGTGAGACATGCACACATCTGTGCCGACTAGCCAGCCTGGTGTGGCGTGTGTGAGCGAGAGAGAGTGTGAATAAGTGAGTGCCTGTGCACAGTGATGTGCATATCCCTACACGTGCACATGTTGGCATATATATATATATATATTTTTACTGCACACATCTGCCAGTGTCTCTACCAGGGACCCGTAAAAGGGCTAAACAGTGTAGCAGTCATAACCCAGAGCAGCAGAAAAGAAATTCGAGTCCCTGCCTGAATCCATGCACATCTTCTTCTCAGTCTACCGTTCTTTTTTCTTTTATTTGAAAAGAAAAAAAATCTGCTTAAAGTTGTGTCACACTCAGAGCTACAGTCAATAATGGAAATACATGAAAGAAAACAAAAGTGAGAGCGTGCAGCATAGACTACTTTACTGGCTAATGCAGTACAGGTAGAAGCAAAGACAACAGAAGAAGCCACAGGAGTTAGAAATAGCAGCAATGAGCAGCAATATAGTTCATGTGGATTCTGAAGACTTTTTTTGTTTGTTTATTTTTTTTTCCCCAAAATTGGAGCTGGGGACATCATTTAAGACCAGGGATGCAAGATGTTGGTTCGACCTCTAAAACTGACATAGGGCCCTCTATAGTGTGACACACGCAGCTGGAGGATTTCAGTTCTGTAGATTACTGATGTCGTAGGAAATGTTGTAGTGGCAGTAACAGAGAAGTTGTTGTCATTAATACACTGTAAGCAGTTGCTGTGAATTCATCTAGTCAATTGTCAACACAATGACAGTACACCACAGTCTGTTTTGGAAATTGTTTGTTTGTCAGTATCTTGCTCATATCACCAAAAATAATGTTTGAAACTGATGAGCTGTCTCGCCAGTGAGTGTGCAATTTAAAATGTCACTTATCAGTGAGGCTGAGATTTGAGCAGCTCAAACATTTATATTTACAGGCATCTGACAGTTCCACGTCCCCAGAGTCAGCCTCTGTCGCCCAGGTTTGGGTCGCCGAGGCCCTCTGCCTTCACTGCAACCCATATGGCAGCACACCCGACCCCCGGGTTTCCTCCCGTGGTTGAGGGGGTCCCTTCTCAGGGCCGTCCAATCCTTGTATGCCCAAAGCGAGAGCTACGTGGGAATACTCTGCAGTAAGTCAGATTTGTTCCCAGTGGGTGTTGGCCTCCGCCAGGGTTGTGCCTTGTCTCGGATCCATGTGATTTTCATGGACAGGATTTCGAGGCGCAGTCGTGGTGAGGAGGGGTTCCAGGTCGGTGACTGGAGGATCTCATCTCTGCTCTTTGCAGATGATGTAGTCCTGATGGCACCACCGGCCTTAGATCTACAATCATCACTGGATCAGTTCGCAGCTGAGCGTGAGGCGGCAGAGATGAGGATCAGCACCTCAAAATCTGAGGCCATGGTTCTCAGTAGGAAACCGATGCAGTGCCTACTCCAGGTTGGTAATAAGTTCTCGCCTTAGGTGAAGGAGTTTAAGTATCTCGGAGTCCTGTTCACGAGTGAGGGAACATTAAGGCGTGAGATTGACTGGAGAATCGGCACAGCGGGAGCAGTATTGTAGTCCCTCCGCACCGTTGTGACGAAACGGGAGCTGAGCCAGAAGACAAAGCTCTCTATCTACCGGTCAATCTTCACTCCGACCCTCACCTATGGTCATGATGGTCGTGATGGGTCATCACCGAAAGAACGAGATCGCGGATACAAGCGGCTGAGATGAGTTTTCTCCGCAGGGTGGCTGGGGTCTCCCTTAGAGATAGGGTGAGAAGCTCAGTCATCCAGGAGAGACTCGGACTAGAGCCGCTGCTCCTTGGTGTGGAGAGGAACCAGTTGAGGTGGTTCGGGCACCTGTGTAGGATGCCACCAGGGCGCCTTCCTAGAGAGGTGTTCCTGGCACGGCCAGCTGGGAGGAGACCTCAGTGCAGACCCAGGACCAGATGGAGAGATTATATCTCTTCACTGGCCTGGGAACGCCTGGGGATCCCAAGCTGCTACCCCCACGACCCGACTTTGGATAAGCGATTGACGATGGATGGATGGATGGATAGCATTTGACAGTGACACAGTTTTATCAGATGCTAACCATTTTGGAACACCTTGAATTCTCTTAAGATTGGTAGTTGTTGTTGCTAGTTTACTACCTGCCCCTTGTTAATATCTGCAAAGGCCACACAATAACACTTGAACTTGAAGGCCTTTTATTCTCATTTGAAAATACACATCAGAAAAGGGAAAAAACAGTTGCTTGTCCATGTTCACATCACACACGTGTAGGAAACATAAAAATGGTGTTGAGGAAAATCTGGTTGAGAATTGTGCATTCTGATATGCAAGTTAAATAAGAAATCAGAGGTTTACACAGAACATGCTGATGAATCCCAGTTAATCCAAGTAAAATTAGTGATTTGCTGCTCCATCATTCAGACAATTATAATATGTTTTCAGGAAATACATGACACAAGGCAGCCACATTTGCTTTTCAAACTTAGGGAAAGTTGGTTACACTTTGGGTTTTGGAAGCTAAAACAAGAAATGTGATCAATGTTCTGAAAACTGGAGATCTCTTCCGGGCCTCTCAGCACTCAGTCCTTGAAAACTGACCAGAAAAGAAAAGCTGTTTTCAAGAACATCTCCTGGCTCTAGGCTCCTTGGTCCTAAAGATCTTGAGCTCAGTGGCATTGCTCAGTTTGATTGGGTGGTCTACCAACAACTATGACAACTATGAATCACTACGCAAATTGAAAAGGTACAAAAGACTGTGAATAATGGATGTTGGACACGCCTCAACAGTCAATACCAATATCCAAAATGTTCTCACCCATATTGGCCAATACCAATACATATTTCTGAGAATGTTGGTACAAATTCAGGTGCAAAACACAAAGCCTCTAGATCCAGTTTTACATGCAAGAGGGGGCTGAGCGACACTTATGGATGTACAAGCTTTCAGCCAGAGCTCCCTCCAAAAGAAACTAATGAGACTGTGGAGCAGAACCTCAAAAGACAGGATGAGTTACAGACAGCAACATGCAAGTGGAGTTGAAAGAGCAGAGGTCACAAATCAAATGGAGCTTTCATGCATCATTGTCGCGTAAGTGCACTTCCACCACCTGGCATTGAAGATATGAAAGGCAAACGGCCTTTTCTTTTCAATGGTACATATATGCTCATTCAGAGCTGCTCACAGACATCAGTGCTTCATAGCTTGGAAGTCAGTATGGAGGAATGTGAGAGAGCCATCACAGAACACTTCAGGGGAAAGCCTACTAAGAAAGATGTCAAGGATGTCCTCTCTAATAGTGAGGATAATGAGACGATGCTTCCTATTGATCAGGTGCTCATGGTACACTCTGGAGAGAACCTCACAGGGCTGGTCCTGCCTTCTTTTCCCAACAGGTGTCTGCCACCCAGGTCATGTTGATATGACCCTCCTTCTACCTGCAGGTCCTCACCTCAACCTGCTTAAGTTTCATTTGGAACAGGGCAGGTCAAAATTGAACGCTCAATAATCACCCTTGAGGGCCGTGTCATATCTCAGGCCATGACACCGACCTTTTTCATGGGCTGCTGTGTTTGGTCAGATCAGTCACTTATAACAACACCTGGTCTCTCAGGTGTTTTCATTTTTGGTGAGGGGCAGGTTCTGACACGCAATTTAAGAATTTTACTTTATTGCCAGTGTTTCAAGCAGACACTATTAGGCGGTTTCTCTGTGGCTTTCTCTGGGTTGTCTTTTTTTTTCTTTTCTTTGTACAGTAGCGGTGTTTATGTTGACGTTGCCATTTTCAATAAAAGTCCTTTTTAAGTTGTCAATTGCTTACTTTGCACAGTTTCATAATAATGCATATTTTAAGCAGATGTCTGTAGCCCAGAGAACAATTTGATTGATATTTTAGATATTTTTAACTGCTAAATTGAGTTATCAATGAAGCCTGTCTACAGTAAACAGTGACAGTTTAAAGCAAAACACTAACCAGAAAGTTATACATTCAAATAATCACAGAACCATGCTGCGTTTCATTGTTACTGCATTTGATTGTAGTGCACAAAGAAGGTGCACTAGTAGAACTAGAAGATAAAGCAGTCTGTGGCCTGAGAAAAGGCCCACACCAGCTGTAGTTGCACTTCCTGATGCCTCCATCTCAGCACACCTCCATCCATTTCATCCACCAACTGAGAGCAATGGGCTGGCCTACTGGCCCCAAACAGCACACCAGATGCAATGCTTTATCTCCACACATTAACATGATAGAAAAATATGAATACTGGAATCTTATCTCAGCCACATATTATAAAGAGCATTCATCATGAAGCACATTATGTATTTATCATGTCAGCGGAGGGAAAAGATGGTGCAGGCGAGATCCCATTTATCTGTGCCCGTGCAAGGCCTGTTGTATTGTCCACATCTTAAATATATATATATAAAGAAAAGATTAAGAATCTCATCCATTTTTTTCACCTCACACCCCTTCCCCCTCTTTGTTGCCATCTTGGATCTGAAATTAACTCGCACTCCAAAGCCTGTGACTTAATAGGATAAAAGTATAAAGAAATATAAAAAAGACCTCCTTGGGACCAGTAAGATTTACAATATGTATTAACTGAGCGTGAAGCTGTGATGTGCAGATTGATAAATGTGCTGGAATTACTCAATTCTTTCTCTTTTAATAATTCTGTCATCCTTACCCGCCATTTGACCATTACACTATTGAAGTCATTTTTTGTAGAAATAGGTAATATCATCAGTCATTATAATCATTTAATATATCTCTCTCCCCTTCATCCTCTTGCTTTTGGTTCCTAAGCTGGTGCCACATCCTGTATCTAGTAGTTCCTCATGGAAATACATTGCACCAGCAGGCACCGAGATTGGGCTGCTTGCCATATAGGGCCAGATATGGGTGGCTTAGGACTGTGTACAAAGCTAGTGGGGAGTTTTACAAATTGAACTTGTGTGTGCCATTAATTCACTTTGTCTAGATGTTTCTGCCTCTGATTCATTGATTTGAATACTGCAGAGAGTTTACAATGGGCTGTCTACCCCTGCCGTGTTCATAGACTTTAGACTTTGACTGGTTAACACTGTGATTCAAATTGCATAGATCCATAAATAAATGTCAAAGTTGTGATGAGAGAAATAGACTCAATCAAAACTAAAGTCAATATCCCTCCAAACTTCTAATAAATATAATAAACTTACATCCTTTGTTCATATAATTCATATAAACATAGCTTTCTTAAGTTTGTTTTCTTCTGATTTCTTTATTACAGTTTCTCTCAAATTGTTGGCTGTGTGGGTCTGTTGTCCAGCAGGAGGCTTCCACCAACTCTGTTCTCTGTCTGCTGGAAACATGACAGATAATGAACAGGACACAGCTCAACTTATCTCTGCACTGTTGTGAAAGACAGCAATCTCACTTTCTACTGAAATGTTCCATTTCAAAATTATTTTTAACTTGAAACAACATTGTCAAACCCACAGCCAGTGTGGCCTGTACAACAAAACTGTAATATAGGCACAGGCCATTGTGGTTCAAGGTTCAGGCAAAAAGGTGGAGAATACACAAAAGTAAAAAAAAAAAGATGCATTCAAGTAAGCTGTTTACATACACAAAGCAATGTTGTGTGAGATATGAGTGAAGTCAGTAATGTAGGTGGGTGCATGGATGAGTGAAAAACGCAGTTTGCTGAAAACTAACCAAGCAAACCAAACAAACAAAGGGAACCATGCAGGAGCTGAGAGAGAGTGAGGGACTGAGCAGACCAGAGAGTCTCCAGCCCACCAGCCCAGGTGAAGCTCATCACTTTGACGATCAGCCAGGTAGAGTGGGGGAGTAGGAGGAGTCATCACAGCATAACATGCAAGCACATTAGTAGGCTGGTGGTAGTGCTAGCTTGGCTTCCCCTGTCAGTCTCAATCACGACTGCCTCTCTGCAACATATCTGCAGTACAAGAATGCAGCTCTTCACAGACTAGAAAAACTTTAGCTGGTTGACATGATTTGTACACCAATTAGATTTCCTTCAAATCATCCAGTAATATATAAACAATATATTCTAGGACATAGTGTTGGAAACCTGGTCAGTCCATGTCATTATAGTTATTTTGCAGAAACGTTTTGGGAAATTAATGTAAATCAACAATCAAGGATTTGACAGTGTGAGTGATCCTTTTAGTTCAATGGTTTTTACTCAAAATCCCATACAGGTTCAACATCAATAAATTACAGTAATGACATGTCAATCAAACTCATTTCACACTTGACAAAAAAACCCTACTAACTTCTGGCTTTTGACAGTGGGAAAGGGTACAAACAGTGTTCATTCCCAGGTCAAATGACTCTGCAGTAGTCACAGGGATTTATCGGCTCCAGCTCCGATCGGCAGTGACATAAAACATGACACCCACATGGACATGCTAATTTTAGCTCCAGTTCTGGCGCCATGCTATGACGTGTGTTGAAGTTTTGGATTTGGTGCGTAAACAACCAGGAACATTATTTAGCATTTTTAAGTGTGGAAGCAACATACAACAGGGACATCATTCAGTCTGTGTTGAGTTTGAAAGAGAAACGAAATCAAAATATACAGACAAGTAACCATGACTGGCCTCCATGCTACTTTCTACTGTTCCTGGTTTGCCATCACGTTTGTGATATTGAACGTGACACACCAGAAATAAAAAACAAACAAAAAAAACCCCAGAATCTTGCTTACTAGCGATGGCAAATTTATATTTAGCGCTTTCATTTCATTTCAATTCAATTCAATTTTATTTGTATAGCGCCAAATCACAACAGAAGTCATCTCAAGGCATCACCTTGGGTGGCTCACCTGGACCAACCCTAGCTATAGGCTTTGTCAAAGAGGAAGGTTTTAAGCCGACTCTTAAATGTGGAAAGGTTGTCTGCCTCCCGAACCCAGACTGGGATCTGATTCCACAGGAGAGGAGCTTGATATCTGAAGGCTCTGGCTCCAAATCTACTTTTAGAGACTCTGGGAACCAAAAGAAACCCTGCATTCTGGGAGCAGAGTGCTCTATTGGGAAGATAGGGTACAATGAGCTCTTGAAGGTATGATGGTGCTTGACCATTAAGAGCTTTATAGGTTAACAGAAGGATTTTAAATTCAATTCTGGATTTGACAGAGAGCCAGTGCAGGGAAGCGCATTTATCCATGTTTAAAAAACCCATACATACAGTATGTGCACGTGTGTCTCTCATTATTGTTTCTCTGTATGAAGTATGCAACTAGAACAGATGGCTACTGACTACAGCAGGACGGATAGCAGCGTGCAGCACAAAGAAAAAGCAGTATGCTTACACCTCCTTAAAGATGTTGGAGAAATGTACACAGTTAATCTTCCTCCCCTTTGATTTGATTGTGCTTGCTAAATACAAGGGGACTTAATCAAGCTTAAAAATAACAAACAAACAAATAAAAGAGAGGTCCTGGGAGAACTCATTAGAAGCCTTGTCAAATTCCAAGAGACTACATAATTACTTTACCAAAATAAAAATGCAAAGCTATTTCATTTGTATTTGCTTTTCTTTCTGAATAACTGCTGAACTAAGGTCATTGAAACTTTCACTTTTATCCCTTTGAAAAGTTTGATTGAGCAAGGCGAACCCAGCGCGAGAGGAGCCCCGTCGGCCCTGCGGTCCGCCCCGTCTCCGAGCCTCCACCTTGAAACCATGCGCACAAACTCCAGCTTGTTCTGACAACATCCATCAATGGGAGCAGAGGAAGAGGAAGATGAAAAACACATGCACTTCCTCCCCTACATTAAAAGACAGAAAATCAGGCCCCGTTGACAAGGAAATGAAACAAGTTCTGCAAATTTCTATAAATAAATCTTTTTTTGTCATTTTAATTACCGGATCAACAGCAGCTCAGATGAACGGCCCGGCCATCAATCTTTAATTAATGTCACGCTTTGCGGATTGCAGCGATGCTGGGCCTGATTGAAAAATAAGCCCAATGATATTTCTATTAGAGTTTGTTTTATTAATAACGCGTCAGGGCTTTAAAAACATGTCTCAGAGATAGCCAATCACGGGGAGACGACAGACAGATTTTACATTCAGCTCTTACAGGCTCACACTTACACAGATCTGCTTAATTATTTTTCTCTTGCATAATTTAGCCTTCCATATCCCCCTTTCTAGTTCAATGTTTAGCATCAACTGGCTCACTTGCAAATGCTAAAATCAAAGTTTCTGTTGGATTTCATCACTTGTCCTGTGCATTTCATTTCCAACCTGTTACTTTGCCACCACCTTCTCTAACCATAACATATTTTTTTAATACCTGGTCTCAGTGCAAAGCGTAATCAGAAAAAAAGCCTCTTGATTTCACTGGAATATTGTAATGTCCTGCAGTTTAAATCATGTTTCAGAGCTGTTTCTACTCTGACAAGAACAGAATACTAAGAGGATACATTGTACTGTGCTACATAAAGATTTTGCCATCGTCAGACAGGTTGCAGGAACAAATCCTCAAAAGGCAGCACAACGACACCTGCAGCCACATAGCCAGCTGCCGGAGGTGGGAGCAGGGACACAGAAAAGAAAGGAAGAAAAGGGAGGAAGATAGGGAGAGAGGTGGCAGTGTCCTTAAATGCTGACAGCCTGCTTTTCTGTTGTCTTGCCATGTTGATCATCCAGGTTCAAATCAAAAACAAACAAACAACAACAATTAAGATATCAGCTAGAAGTCAAGAAACCCCAAGGGACCGAGATCTGTGCATTAATTTGTGTTTCTAGGAATGAGGTAACCAGTTAGTCTATACAGCATACCCACTATTTGTTGGCTCAGTACAGCCTGTGTCGTGGTCGTCTAGTTTAAACAAACAAATAAACAAACAAACAAATGAAAACCAGATACATCAGCCTCCAGTCATCAAATCATATTTACTTTGATCTCTTGACAGACAGCCAAGGGGAAATATCATTCTGTTACCAATAAGGAAATGGCTCTTCTACACCATCAAAATAAAATATCTTGTGAGTGTCTCTATTTAAACAATTTCTATGTGAATGAAAAATAACAACTAGCTAACTGAAAATCTTTATTAAATGTGCTTACTATGTTTCTGTATCATGGAAGTTGCAGGATATTACATTATTACATTATTCACCTGGAAAATCTGAGCAGTATGTGGGTGAGAAACAGTTTTACAAAAAAAGCACCATATAGTCATTCACTACTAGTGATTTTTTGTATGGTTAATGAAATGAATGTTCTGTGCAGTATATCTATATGAAGTGATAAATTGTACAGTTTACATAGTTAACTCAGCTGCTTCGACCTTGCTGCTATAAATGCGTAAGTAGATTTCCTGGCCAAACTTCCAACTTCAGAAGCCAGAAAGCCTCACAAGCATTGCACTTTCCTGGAAAACCTCAGCTGTCAACCCTTTAGCTGTTGTGGTTGTTGCTGGAGAAAAGCAAAGAGGTGTCACGGCTTCCAAAAGCAGATGGATGCTCTGAAAGTCTTTGATTTGAAACAGAACTGCTTCAGTCACTCCACACTCGCTCGCTGATTTGTTCTTGTCACTTTGATTATGAAGGTGACACCACTTCAATATAATATAGAATTGAGTAGTTAGGTTAGTTAAGACGAAACTTACAGCCACAGCGAGAGAAAAAAGCGCAATTACAAATCCACCTGCTAATTCAGCACCACGGACAGATCCGTGCATTTATCAATACAGAGAGTTAGGCTACTGATAGTTCAGAGCCATGGTTGGGGCCTGAGGTTCTAACTTTCACAAACAGACATATTCATATTTCTTCAACAAGTGACTGTTATTAATGATTACTGTGCTGACTACTTTGGATTTGGTAGGTGCCAGTGTGTGAAGTTACTGTAGATATATAACAAGATAGTACAGTATAAACATAAATATAACAGGCTGTTATGTAACTGTTGTATAATAATATTTTTTAAAAATTGGACATCTCTGCATTATTGAGAAAAAAATGCATAAATGGTAAAAAATAATCATTGTAATAAATGTCTTAAATTGCATTGTATAAGGCTGTGTCGCAAAGGACCCAAGGTATGTAGGAAATGTTTGAAACACCCATGCATTGAAGTGGTTTTTCTTACTGATTGATTCTAGTGCAGTTTCACTTATTTTTCAGGGATTTTTTTAGACCCTATAATACTTAGATAATGTAATATTATACTACTGTTAGCATATGTTTGCAAAAATAATGTGATGTTTCCCGTGTTTAAAGGCCCTGTGATTAACACAGATACTGTAAATTGTCCAAAAAAAGGTACTTTAAAAACAATACGAGCGTATGGAAGTCAGCAAAGATTTAGTCTCCTTTGTGCTCCTGTTTCTTCCAAATTATTTCTTCCTCAAACTTTTACATTAAGTCGTAGAAGTGCTCTTGACCTGGATGCTACGTGTTTGTGTTGTTGGGCAATCTTTCTTCTATCCCTCCCAAGATGAATGCTAGCGGTTTATTTTTAAGTCATCAATTACTCAAACTTGGCCCCAGCTACCTCTCCCCTACCATCTGGTTGCCACACCTTTCTGTCCCGGGGCCCCTGTGTTGATAATGACAACCTTCCTCTCTGCCATTAATTTATGAGCACTCTGAGTCGTTTTTCATGCCTTATCATGCGCTGCCATTTGATCTCTCTGTGTCTTCGTTCTGTTTTTTTTTCTCTTTTTTAATTTTTGCTTTTCTTTTTCTCCTTTTGAAGGCAGCTTACCGCCGTGTCTGCATGCAACAGCTCATAAATCTTTCACTCTCATGCCCTGTCGCCGTGTTCACTGGAGGATGTGGCAACACGGCTGAGGTTTCTGTTGTCACCCTATTTGGTATAAATGTTCCCCCAAAAAGAGGCCTGATATAAGGCATTACTGACCCCAGTAGCTGAGGCGCGTGGAGGAATACCAGATCTGTCTAGATGGGATGAGACCACGGTGCTGGATGGCTTTTGAACTTGCATGTCTGGATCCTGGACCCTGAAAAAAATCATTTTAAGGTTCTTGATGATCTGAAGTGTATACAGTTAAATTGATTCACTTTATGTGTACTATAAGTGTTATATATAAATTCATATTGTTATTAATAGAAGATTAAAATAATACTTAACTGAATACCTATTTGCTATGAGAAGGAGAGCTGCTCTATATCGAACAACAAAAATAGGTATAATGCGATATATATTATAATATACTTCTATGTACTTTCAAAATAAAATATTCTTATGTGGGAACAATTTTATACAACATAATTCTCTGTACCATTGTCATATGTTATGCTCCTAAAAGTCAGCAGTCTGTTAGCAAACGAATTTTGATCTTTTGATTATCAAAAAAGACCTCACTTAACTCATAGTTGCAAAAAAAAAAAAAAAAGTGCATGTCTTAAAAGACAATTAGACTTTTTTTAAATTTTTGAAATGTCATTTAATTTTCATTATGTTAAACAATTTTACTTCTAAACTTAATTTAAAATATAGTTCAAGTGTATTTTTGTCACTGTGTATAAACCTCTGAAAAAGAAGGACACAACACAAGCTATACATTCGAACACTCACTTATTTTGACACTGCATCAAGTCCACTCAGGAACTTTCTGAAGAAGTATGCATTCATGCATTTATCTACAGACAAACGAGTGTTTGTGTCCATAATGTGCACGTTGATGGAATGCTTTATGTGCTCTTCAGAGGCCGTATGGATGTGAAAGTGACTGTGAGTGTTAAGAGCACATACTGCACCAGTGATACAGCAGCACTTTGCATACACTATTTTCCTCTTCATCTGGCTGTTATTTTGGTTCCTAATGAAATCACACACAAATCGCCCAAAGTGCTGACAACACAAGCTTCAAGGCCAGAAAGCCAATCCTCCCAGGGCTCCATTTAGATAGCAGCTAAAGGGGGTGCTCTCAAACTAGATTTGATTCTGTACTCTTTTTCCAGTTCCATTGCTGCCTGCCATGGCTGCTATCTGGAAATATCTGAAAAAAAATCATCACGCAAAAAAACAGAAAGAAAACACCAGTGAGTTAATCTAAATCTAAGCCCTGGACAAAGACCGGGGAGGAAGAGAGAAAGAGAATGAAAGGCAGACAGAGGGAAGTGGAGAAATGCTCAACATCAATACACTGGTAAACTTCTTTGCATCTCGCACCATAGTCGTGGCTATATTTCCCTCCCAAAATGACACTTTAATTAAACAAATTACTGCGCCTCGGGAGAAGGACCTTCAAGAGTGCGATAAGGCCGGGGGGAGATAAAAGCCTTATAGGCAGTGTTTATCAGAGACGCGGGGGTTTAAACCTTTAATAGGTAATGCCCAGATAAGTAAGCCTTTGTGGTGTTACTGGCGCAGAGATATTTTACACAGAGGAGCTTACCAAAGAGAGGGGAAAAAGAATCTGGATCAAACCAACGACTTAAAGAGTCTCTGATTAAGGACGGCAGAGAAAAGAGGGACACCAAAAAGTGTCCCTTCACTAAACTCCTCTTTTATTTAGACGCATATTTCCGTACGCAGAGACGCTACAGAGATTGAGCTCTTAAAGTCTTTTCTCTGGATTTAACCTTGGCCAGAATGTGCATATAGGCTTTTTTTATTTTTAACAAACCAGCATTTGTGATAAGAGTTCTACCATTTTTCATGGATTAACATGAGTGCGAACATTTGATGGCGTGCATCCTGGTAGTAGATTTACCTGTAATATATACACAGACAGAGCTAAGAGCCTGGGATGAAAGAAGAAACTTTTAGACTCTGTGTTTCTGATAACAAAGCATCCATAGCGAAAAGGAAAAGCTGTCTTTATATCCGAGTCCGTGGCCAAAACCTGAAGGACATCAAAAAGGGGTTGGACTGGTATTTCTCTTTCGCCAAAACAGTTTAAGCCTCAGACAGTGAGGAGCAAACACTACAAACATTTAGACATTATCAAAGTGCTGGAGTTTCCTCTCAAAGCTCTTTCTTTTGTTATAGCTACATATTTCATTCATTTATGGAATACCAGCTGAAAGTACAGCATATGTCTTTGTGCAAATACTTTTCTCAATCTGTATTTTCATATGCAACTTTAGCAAAGCCAGCTGATAAAGTACTTGCAATATGTGCAGATGGGTGGCCATTGCTTCACCAAGCCTTTAGAATGTCACAGCTGAATACGGGTGATGGAATCTGTCATTCATACATGTAGGAATGACACATTTATTGCACAAAAAGACGTTACTACGTACTGTATTTTAAAAATTCAAGGATTCATTTTTGAAAATGTCTTTTCCCACGAACAAAGCATGATTTTGTGAACTGTGTAGGTTGGATTGTATTACTGTAAATCAGGGTTAAGATATAGTGAAAGAGGCCTTAATTCATTTGTCATTGATTACTGCAGCCTTAGAAAAGTTTTAGTCTCCACTTTATTTTTAAACTTAAACAAGACAAAACAAAAAAATTCAATTGAAGTTACATCACTTCCAATAAGCAGGAGACATAGATCAACTGCAGACTGAGAGAAAGAGCTCCTGCGGGCTGTAAAGCCTGTCTGAACACACTTCATGTGTTTTAGGTTAGAGGACTATGTGGTGGAGTTACACTACATGACGCCATTAACCTGACTCCATGGGTCACACACACAGACGGAAAGAAAGAGAGAAAGAAAGAAAGAAAGAAAGAAAGGATAAAGAGTGTCACTCACTGCAGTTGGGGCCTTAACCTCCCCGACACACACGGCAAATATACACCAGCTCAACCACACCAAAGAGCTCTGCAGTAAGTAACAGCCCCCTGGAGGGAGGGGAAGAGCGTTGCAGACTCTAAGATCACTTCCTGTACATATCCCAGCCTCCCCCCACCTCCCCTCTGTGTGTGTGTGTGTGTGTGTGTGTGTGAGTGAAGGGGAGGCCTACACTGCCCAGAATCCATCCCCATCTTCTCTCCTTGGAGGGGCTGCAGACCACCATGGAGTGTGTTCAAAGACCGCTGGTGGTTATGGGAAATGATCCACCTCTGTAAATGTTTTCCTTTTATTTCCCCCTTTGCTCCTTTTGCTTCAAAGGACATGCTTGACTTGCTTTCTGCTGAGCGAATCAGGATGCGCAAGGGCTGATAGCGCACCGAAATGAGTCGAAAGCAACAGCTGCACATACTGTAGCGCACCGCTCCCGCTATGCTCATTTTCATTTTAGCACAAATCATTTACATTACAATCATGAGCAGTGTTGCTTTGTTTTTCCCTCACTGGGGGTGTCCTCTCTGAGCATTTTGATGAATAGAAGGAATGTATCATCAAATGCTTTCCTCCAATCACACATATCCATTATGTAGAAGATAAAAGCAGCATGGAAAGAAGAGGGGCTCGGTTTGTCAATGGCAGCCCTGGGCACAGACAGTTCTCTGCCTGTCACATACCTGCCGCTGCCACTTCCCTTTAGCATAAGCAAGCGTGAAATGTTTACTTGAACACATTTCTGAGAGAGAGCGTGGAATGGGAGCTGGCACAAGCTGCATAGGAGGAACGCCGATGTGACAGATATATAAAACAGGGTGAAAGAGAGGAAGGCGGAGGATGAGAGAGGAGGACACAGAAAGTGAGAGTGTGCGTTTTTGTGGATGTGTGCGTGTGTGTGTGTGTGAAAGTGAAAGAGCAACTGCCACTTGCCATTGTGCCAGAGCTGCAGCTGAGGTGAGTCTTCAGTGTGGGATAAATCCAACCTGATGCACCCAACCGTGTGCCTTCAAAGCGTGGAGGCATTGCCATGCTGTTCACGTCACAGGACAGGCACACATTAGCTGTCAAACTCCTCTTTCATCTCACAACTTCAAAGAGGCCCATTGATTACTCTAAGTGGCCATTACCAAACATCCGAGCCTGCTGCCTCAGTCAAAGGCAAGCACTGACAAAGAGGAAGGCAAAATCATCATGAGGTTGAATTTGAAGTGGATGGAAAGGACAGCAAGCCGCAGACAGACAGACTGAAAGACAGCAGAGGCAGGCGACAGAGAATAAAAAGCAGATAGCACCAAAGAGGAAAAAAACATCACTTGCAAAAACAACAGCAAACAATAAAAATGACAAGCACTTTTGTATGTGTACAAACAAGGCGCTCTTGTAGAACGTGGAGCAGAAGAGTGATGTGAACACGGGATCCCCTGAGAATCCCCCCATGATAGCACAAGACAACGGAACAGAGCCGAGCTGCTGTCTGCCGACAGACTTACACGGCATCTGAATCTGAGAGACGGAGAGAGATGGAGAGTGAGAGATTCAAACAGATACAGACAGGATTAGGGAGAAGCACTGCTGCATTCGCAGCTCCAAAGCACTCCTCGCTGTCCGCTACTGATGCTCTGCATTGTTCTCTGTTCTACTCTGACAATGCAAAAAAAAAAAAAAAAAACAGTGCATGAGGATAGTCCTGTGCAGACAGGTAATGCAATGTTAACCTGTATACAGGCTCCAGAATAACACACAGCAGAGGTTTTTAGAAGGTTGGTACAGAGTTTGTGGAATGAAGCTGGCAGTTTTTTTTATGTCTTGTTAAGCTCAAATTTATGCATTCTTTAGCAAAAAATAGAATAAAAACCCTCATAACTTTAATGTGTAAGTACAATGACCTTATGTGAAAACTGTCCATTGATTTCAATTTCAGTGCCACTCTACTATTAGAAAAAATCTGTAATGATACTAAACAGTGCTCTAACTTTGCCCTGACATTAACTGGACAAATGCAACCGTTAAGTTTTACTTCAAGTCAGTTACCTACTCTCAATTATTCCAATAAATCCTACAGTCAAATGGTGCCAGTCACTGAACTCTATCATATCACACGGACACTGGGAAAATAAAGCATCTAAAATCAGTCTCTCCACTTTACAGAAAAATAAACTCAGGCGGGTCTAGATGTGCCCACTTTTCTCCACCACTCTCTGGCAAACCAATTACAGCACCTCGTTAAATGGACCCACTCTAACTGGGCTCATAACTCTTGGATTAAATGAGAACAAGCAGAATGCAACAACATCGAAATGTTTGATTTATCCTTTTATTGATTCAAACATGATACACCACAATTGCTTCAAAAACTCCCTAATTTCTTCAACTCTGAAAGGCAGGTGGAAAACCTTTGAAAATCACAAATAACCCCTTGCATGCTCACCCGTCTCTGACACAACTGTGGCTTTCAGATCAACACTTCAACACACAGGGGAACAGAAAGGAATCACATATCTCCGCCAACTATAACATGACAACTCAATCATGTCATTTAAAGTCCTGATCCAGAGATAAGGCCTCAGAGGGGGATATTGTTTTTCCAGTATCTACAATAAGAACCAGATATTTAAAATAGAGTCCATATAATGAATGATTGTCTCCAGCCACCCACAGTTGTGGAAGGAGTTGTTAGATTTTCCCCAACAACCAAACTTAAATTCACTTCTAATACAAATGACAACATACATTTGCCAAACATACGCATGACACCAACCTCAGGACACAGGTCTGCAAAAAAAACAAAAAACAAAAAAAACCATATATAGACAAATATACAACTAATTCATAGAACACAACTCACTCAATACACAAGCACAAAATGGGTCTCCACAACACAGATAAATGTTCACACTGCACTCTGGGCACCACAGATGACTACCTTCACTCTTTATGACTCTGTCACCTGTACAGCACTATTTTTTAAGGTAACACAAAAGCTCTCTCCAGGGGATCTGACCTGCAACGGGCCTGCAACCTCCAATGGGTCTGCTTTCTCTAAAGCAGGAGAAAGCAACAAAAGAATGATGATGAAGGAGGAAGAAAAAAGAAGACAAAACATAAAAACATGAAAATACAAGTCGATTGAAATAGATAAACAAATGGTTAAATATATGGATAAAGGAAATAGAATTTAAAAAGAAGAAGAATAAATTGTCCTAGTGTTGTCGTCTCTATCAATCATCTCCACCAGCATCAGGAACAAGCAGCAAGTCACAGTTCTTGCAGTCCCCATGTTGTACCTTCTTAACCATTGTAGTTCAGAAGCATAGGAGGTGAACACATATGTAACCCCTCAATGCAAACTGTAAAGCTGTACAGTGTTTTGACATCTGATTAGCCTACAAACTCATGAATCTGTTACTCAAGACTGGCCCCTTCCCCAATATGGTCCCAGCTCTGCCCCCTGTGCCAGGAGCAGGCCCCACCATATGTGGATAAAAACATCAGGAAATCATCGAAGAAGCTGTTTTGGTGGCTTTGATAAGCACATCACTATCCCTTCAGAATACAGTGATGTGGCAATCTTCAGCATAGCAGTATTGGTCCTGGTCCTCATTTCATTTAGGAGTGCCAGATCCATGGCCCTGGAACTGGGGCTTACTGGGACACCTAAATGACATGGAACCATTGCACCTGTGCTTTTTCTGCAATGCCAAGTCATAATATCAATGTCAGTGTTGTCAAGGAGAACACAATCCAGACCATACTTCAATGAATTAAGAATCACCTGATAAGGAAGGGGCCCCGCTGAAGAGACATTTAGGTCAAAAAACAGAAATTTTCTCTGGTCCTGAAATCACAATGGATCAGCACCTGGTCACCTTCAAAGGTCACTGGCCATTTAAGAAGTAAATACCAAGCAAACCAGCCAAGTACAGAATAAAAATCTGAGCAACACTTGATGCAAGGACAAGCTATACCTGTAACATGCAAATATATACGGACAAATCTTTTGATGGAAGGTTGAAGAGGAATCAAGGCATGCAAGTGCAAAATATCTCATGTGACAACTTTGGCATAAAATAAAAGACAAGCACAGACATGACAAGATCAGTCGCTATGCAGATGATATGTTGCTGTTTCTACAAAACCCCAAATTCCATCCTTCCACTACATAACAACAGCTTGAAAGTGAGAGCCCATACACCTCCTATTCCATTATGCCACATTATGTATTTGGGCACTAATGTTTCCCTCCACCTGTCAGAGCTGTTTAGAAGCAACTTCACTCCACTACTCAAAACAATAAATGACAACCTCCAGCGCTGGATGAACCTACAACTATCCATTATGGGCAGAATAGCTACAGCTGTCTCCAAATTCTATTGGAAAAACAAAAAACTCATAGAATTATTGGTTACTTTGCAAAAACTAAAAACAAAAGGAGGCTTGGAAGCTCCACATTTTTACCTTTCACCCCAGTCGGATGACACATGATTAGATATAGAAGAATGCACACCCCCACAAACATGTGTGATGTTTCTAGCCAAATTTGTGTTATCAGATTTGTGTTAATAATGTACTCGACCCCGTTGAGTGATGTCATGACACATAAAACACATAACATACAACACATAAAATTACCAAACTTGTATAAGAAGCAATTGACTTGAAGGCACTAAAATTCCACTTTACCAATACAAAGTCATGACACTTGATCAGTGCCAGTACAAAGTCTGAGCCTGAGATCAGTTTTATCATTTTATTATTATTATTATTATACTATTATTATTAGCATGCCTTATTTGCATGAGCAGCCTCATACCAGCCATCACAACTTGTCATTTCCTCATGTGTGCTGTCCTGATGATGTCACATCTGCAGGCCTATGGCAAGATAACAGTGGTGTTGATGCAAAGTAATTTTGTGTGTGCGTGTGGTAGTGTACAGAATGTGCAGCAACCCATCACAACAATTATGTGTGCGTATTGGTCATCAGAGGGACATTCGATGAGTCACAGTGTGTGCGTTTACGTGCATCAGACATCCCCATCTCTGTGGCAGGGAGGAAACACTGATTTATTTGTCGTCATTGAACTGGTGCCATTATTATCGTGCCCTGCTCTCCTGTTTCAGCATAGTAAAGCCCACAACAAACACAGATACCTTACTGTACACTCCACACCGGCAAAGCCATGAGCACTGGTTACAGAACAAACACACTCAGGGGCGAACTCACAAAAGGATTGCGCGACTTTTGCAGCAGCTAAACCTGCACAAATAAGACAAAAAGAAACGGTGTATTTCTCGAAGCACCTGCAAGGGGTGAAATGCACCCCTAACTGTGCTGCCAAGCAAATGGCATCTCAGTGCTCCGGTGGTATCTGCACGTATTTAAATGAGGTATTATGCATACATTTGATGCAAAATTGGCCCCTTTCTATGCAAATTAGCCTCATTGCAAAAAAAAGTCTGCAATTCACAAACACCAGTGCTAATAGTCACATGAAGTTAGAGAGAAAATTATTAGCATCTACAGGGAGTTTTTGGTAACTGAAGCGCATTTATAAGGGGTGTCACAATTGGGTGTAATCACCAAAGACACATTTATCATCCTTTTTGCGAAAACGTCAATAAAATAGACTGTTCACTCTTATGAAGTCTCTCCTGATTGAAATGAAGCTTAGTGTATGTTCAATCACGAAGACTATCTTTTTATATCTCTCTCTCTTTCTCTCTCTCCCTCCTCTCCTGCTTCCTCATATCAGCTGATTAGGGGCGTTTACTCTTTTGCCACAATCTCTTATCAGCCAATCTTTGGTGTTCTCCTCTCTGTTGCTGGCAGCTGTCATTTCAGTGTGTGTGTTATACTTTGCCACATGGATAATTGCAATCAGACACAAAACCAGGGCAAATTGCACTCAGCTGCAAAACTTTATGGGTGTGTTAACGCTGTAATATCATTAGCGCAATATTTTTGGTGAATCAGACCTTGAGACGGGGCAAAAAGTGGCTGCAAGTTGTGCACATGGTGCTGTGAGTGGCTACAATTCATTCTTTGTGTTTTCACATTTGCATCACATTGCCACATCAGCACACTTAAAAGTGACCCACCTTTCCATTGTGGTTTGATTGCAGCAGCCCTGTGGAGTTTCTGTTTACCACTCCTGGAATTGATTACCCCCCTAAAATCTCATCTATCTTCATCAAAATTACATATTTTGAAGTTTGTTTGTTTGATTTTCCATGAAAAAAAAACATCTTCATGCAGGTCTCTAACTCCACCCACCTCTGCACCACTCGCCTGCAGAGTTTCCACTGCTACACCATGGCAAGCAGTTACCATGTTCAACCTGGAAACCAGCTCTGAAGAACAACCCCAAAGTCCTGTGTTCAATCATGTGAAGTTTTCTATCAGAATTATTGTAATGAATATAGCCATAATTCAAATCAGTAGCTTAGCCATGTGACGAATTCTTTGGAGAATTGTTTGTCATAACTAGCCATATAAATCATCCAGTCAGAAGTTTACATTAATCATCATGTAACTTGGCAGGCTAACATTGGCTAACATTATCTAGCACATTACAGATTTGTTTGGAGACAGGCAATGGATAAAGAAACAGAAACATACACTTACTGGTTGACCAACATGTTGGTTCATACTCACTATGTCCCCAGGATAGATCAATATTCAGTATACTTCAATATAAGATTTGTGGCAAAACCCTTCTGTTTTTGTGTATTTTAAAAACCCTTTGTCTCTCGGATGCTCAGTCATGGCGTTGACAGCTTATTTTGCTCATGATATGTCTTTAAACGCCAGCATAGAAACAGTCCCCTCATAGCCTCCAACATGCTTGGTGTCGTGTCTTGCTTTAGGTTTAACATATACATATCAGGCTATAACATTTGATCTAATTCATGTTGATATTTATTTGGAATCTGTGGTAGAGTGACAAAAACTATAAATATAGGATTTTCCCATCATTGAATCTCTGGTTGGTTCTGCTTCTCCTGTGCATGCAAAATATCCATCTTCATTAATTAAATAAATAATAAAACAGTCCTTGTATCATTAAACAAATACAAAGCACACAAATTCAGTAACTGTGTGTAAAGTGCACAGGATTTTGGATAGGTCTGAGGTGTGTGATCCAATGCCAATGAGTTGGTCTGAGCGAAAGGAAACACAGGTGAACAAAATCCATTGAAAACATTGAGGGTACTGAGTGGAGTTAAGAAGACAACCTTCTGTCATCTTATCTGTGTTTACTCATTTTAAATGTGGACACAGTCAATCGCAGAGCTTTTCTTATTAACCTGTATTTATGCTGATTTTGGCAGACAACATCTGCATGAAAAAGTAATGATTTGCAGCAGTATACCAGCAAACTGTAAGTTACTACTGTGAATGTGATTCTGAAATGCCTGATAAATTCTGTCTGGCCCTGGAGTGTTTTTTTATGGAGATTTTTTTTTTGCTAACTTACCTCTAGTGTAAGCTATATATTGAAGTTTGTTGGGATTTTCTACACAAATTGGGATTCATGTCTTAGTCATCCACTTCACTTTGTTATAAATAGAATGCTTAAAATGTGTTGTTCTCCATTTTCAGCATCAATCTACTGTGAAGTGTGTGTGTCTGCTTTGCAGGGGCTCGGCATCCCCGCTATCTAATGGGCAATTGGTGTGGTGTTCTTACAGTTTAATGGGTTTAGCACTATTGCTTATGTGTCAAGACAATGTGTCAGGTCATTTTTGTAAAGATCTGAACTCCTGCACTGCTGACTGAGACATCCATCAAATCTCTATTTTATGATCATAAATTGTTTGACAAAATAAACAATGAATAAAAAAAGGTTGATGGCAACAGCTGGAGTGTGTTATAGTGAGCAAATAGCAGAGGAAAGCTGGATCTCCGCTATGAAAATAAAGGTCTAGATAAAGAGAAGTCACTTCTCAAACCATGCCCCAGACCTTCCCTCTTGGCAGCAGTTAACATATCCAAGCAATAAGACAGTGTACAGGTGTGAATGCATGTCTCTTTTTCTCTGGTCATGCCAACTCACACATGAGATTTCCACATGAATAAACAATGTCAGATTATTGTTACTTATATTTAGGACATTTAAAGCGGCCATGATTTTGACAGAGCGCTGGACCAAGCAGTCAATCACTGGAGCGACCACGCATCAGTCTGAGAAACGCAGCAGCAGAGTGCATGTCAGAGACACAGGAGAGTCAAATACAGTAACACACGCTATCAAGGCGACAGACTGTCAGTAAAAACAAACAAGCTTTCCTTTTTGCATGGCGCCTGGACGTTTTAACAGCTTATAGTTTTCATTTCCTGGTCAACTGGCGATTGTATCACAGCAGCGATCAGATTCGGAGCCACTTCAGTAAGAGGAGGCAGCCGTCACTACAATATGTTTTATAGATGCAAAAGGAGATAACCATGTTAAACCATGACCACAGGCCTTTCACTGTGCTTCACAGTATTTTAAAACATATAGGCTATTTGATGTGTGTTGACGCTGATCTCATCTCAATGCATGACATCCCAAGCCACAGTGCTTTAGTGGGTTTACCTGCGCACAGCTTTGTAAGTTAAACACCCCCTACTGACATTATGCTGTAACACCATGCTAACATAAATGCATGGTAAAGGTGCAATATTCTTGCAGTATGATGGGATACTTTTAAGTGCTAATACTGTATGAGCCAGTGTGCCTTCTGAAGGATTACACAGCACCATCACAATACAACATAATACAGGCAATCAGAAGCAAACAAAGACGTAACATATTAGAAGAGAACATCATAATTGACTGTTTGGGCCTACGGACAGACTGTGAGTACCATCAGAAAATGCAATTCATGACTTTGAGCCTGTATTAGCAAGTTAATATTCAAATGAAATGAAAATATTTCAACCAAAATACACCATGTGCTGGGCATAAATACATGGTAAGTGATCACACATGGGATGAACAAGCATACATACTTATTGCTACTCTTGTAGAGACCTGGTATTAATTCAATTCATTCTACTAACCACCACTTTAATCCCCATTACACCTCGACTAAGTTTAACATTTTTTAAAAAATTCTAATTCCACTCTGTTTTTAAATTTAAAGATATTAAACAGCTGGTTCACCCACATTAAGAGGGAAGTTAACAAATAAAACATGTTTTTCCTCTTACCTTTTTGATCTTCAGCAGTAGTTTTGATTTTATTTGCCCAGGTTTTGAGATCTGTGCCACCGAGATTCCTGTACAAGTACTGCAGGACAATTTTAAAGGGAAAATTTGCTACCTTTTATGTGGATATCTAAACAGTGATGGTGGTAAAAATAGTCAATTGAAGCAATACATTCCTCAGTTAGTGTTATATTGACCAAGAACGCTGAGGTCACCTGCTTGTCGAGCCCTGCTGGCATTGCCTACATGTAACAGGATGCAGTGTGTGCAAGCTTCTGATGCCCGCTGGGGTAGTGAGCTCCTGGGTGCTAGTCTAAAATAAAGTCAACATATATTTTCAAAATGTATCATTGATAGCTTTCTATCATTAAAAGGAAGAAAAAGTCCTGGTGAAAATATCAGAAATGTTCCTTTTTGTTTCAGACGGCTGGAGAGGCGTGTGCATGTCTGTGTTTGATTGACAGCAGTGCCAAGCAGGACTGAGGGACAAAGTAAACAAATGTGTGCTGTAGCTATAAGTCATGGTCAGATGGTGTGTAGGGATTTTGAAGAGTATGGACCACACCAGCAGCTAACTGGACCAAAGTGATATTTGCAGGTGTGTTTACATGCTGTTCAATGTGCTGCAGCTGAGCAGTGAATTAGCGATGTAGCCGGCAAAACTGACAGTAGCACTTCTCTGGTGAATGTTTGGTCCCTCCTTGAACAAGCTGAGTTTCAAGACAGGACGTTTTGTTGTGGCTCTTTAGTCTGTTGCTCTCGTGTTGTGTAGCAGGCTGCTGTCTGTGCCCATCTGTCTGCCTGTGATACAACATTGACATCACTGATTTATGCGATTTGACTGGCTCTATCTTTGATATCAAAATGGTATGCCATTGAATTAATGCAGAACTAGGGGAACCATCATAAAACCCAGAAAATATAAAAAGTCAATTATTTTGGAGTTTGGTCCTAATTGCAACAGGATAAATAGTGCTTCTTTTTTTAAACCACTTTATAACAACCTTTTCCTATTTCCCCCTTTCGCTTAAGTAAGTATTTTATTTGGCTTATCTTAAGTTTCTGGAAAGAAACATTGTCGTTGAATATCTTATGTTTCAATATCAGCACGACAAACAAATCTCTAAAACCTAACAAATAAAATCCAAACTATGTGCTCAGCTAAATACCATGAGGAGTAAGTGAGAATGTCCTTTAGTAATTTGACCTGAACTGACCCTTTACATCCAGATTCTACACACACACACACACACACACACACACACTCACAGTGAATGCATCTTTGTGTGTTCACACATTCCCACTGCTGCCTCCCAAACCCAAACAGATCATAACTGCTTTCTTTCAGACATTCTCTATATGTTGTATATGGCAGATCTTGGAGGCAGATGGCACTGCCAGGCATGTATATATTTTATGTTCCTACCCCGCCCAGACTCAGAGGATAGGGATGCTAAAAAGCTCGTAAAAAAAAAAATCAAAGATCAGCGGATAGAGCTAATAATATAATCATTGGGAACACCTGCAAAGTTGCAGATGGGTGATTTCAGGCCGACGCTTCGTCAGTCGCGAGGTCCCGCCCACCCATATGGAGAGCTGGGGCAGTGGGGACACTGTCACTCATCCTCTCTCTTTCTGCACACACACACACACACACAGCCATAGACTTTTTATAGCACCAAAGCTGGGCTGGGTTGTGTGTGTTACTATGAGTCATTCTCATTGTATCTTTGTGAAAGGTTTAAATTTCCATCCATGTCTGTGTTCATGTAAATGCATTTACAATCATGCTAAAGTTAGACAAACATACACAAGGCCAATATTCTGTTAAATCCTTCTACTAGCCAGTTATTTGCATTTACCGCCAGACTCTGATGAGACATCAATGTAACAGCAATGGTGCACTTTGATTATTAATGAATATGTTTTCCATTATTATATTCATTTCACATGACTGGCCAGGGCAATCACTGCAGAATGGCAAGAGAAAACATAAAATGTAATATGATTTGGTGGCTTAAATTTGGTGGAAGCAGCAGATGTATTGTGAAATCACTTCACATTTCTGTGTCTTTTTAGTGTCGGGAACTAGTGACAGCCCATGAACAGCACTGGACTGTGAGGTAATTTTGGCATTTTGGCCACAGTTGGAACTGTAGGTCATGTAACACACACTGCCCATACACAATCATTGAAGGAGTGCCACAAACACTCCAAAATTACTATTTATATTATCGCCATCACCAAACCTTTGTGTATTTACACTCACATTTACATGTACCCTGTCTGAGCACCTATTTTCATTTGTTGCTGACCTCTATGAAAGCCAGGTGAGGAAAGGGGGCCAGTGAGGCAGAATCCAGAACATTTTGTAAATGTATGGGATGATGTGGCATTTTGTCACTCTCTTCCACTCACAGACTGATTTATTGCCCATCCCAGGATAGTGTCACTTTTCCCTCCACCTTACTCCCCATTCCTCAACCCCATAGAGAAATTCTTTTCCTCAGGGAGGTGGAAAGTTTATGACCGCCGTGCACATGATCAGACACCCCTCTTGGACCCAATGAATGCTCAATGTCTGGGCATGTCTGCAGAGGGTTGTCGGGGATGGATCAGGCACGGATCCCAGGTGGATTACACAAGAGAACATCAGGTGTTATGTGGATGAAAACAGGGTTGACTAGAGGTGCTTATTTCTATCTGTAGCTCTCCTACATGTATGTATCATGAATATGTGGAATTTGCTATCGCATTATTGAAATTACTTTAGTTTCAGTCATGTTTTTGGAATTACTTTATGCAAAGTGAAAAAAAGTCTATTGAAGTGCTTTGTACTATTTCTGAATAATTTCTGTCACATACTATAATATAGCACAATCCATGCAAAAAAGAACTGACCTTATTTCATGTATGCCACCTGTTTGGTTGTTTTTTATGGTGTTTTGTGTTGCATTAGTACATTTTGTAAAAGAAATTAATTGTACTAATTTGGCATAGACAAATGTGAATTAACAATTCAATTAGGCTAACCTGGCTAACCGGTTATGATGACAACAACTGGTGCACTGCCAGAACTTTTCAGATAAATCACTTATTATAGAATTTCTCTTCTGTGCAAAAAATATGGACTATTTTCACAGTAATTGTTTTGGTCACAGGGTGAACTGAACGGAGAACATAATCAAACTTCCTTTGCTGAATACACATAGCCCTAAACATTACTAAATAAATATGTTGCTTTCTGACAATGACATAACCTCCTGAGAACATAGTGATAATGTCAGAAACATCTTGTCTCAAATATGATGTTATTTCCTCTCTGACAAGGTGTAGGTTTTGGGGTAAATATACTGGATACTTTCTATTTTTAGATTTAAAGCCCCTCATAAATCCGGAACATATTGGTTCACATGTTGATTTATTCATTCATTCACTCTACTTTTGACTTACTCCAATACATATTTACTATGGCTCATTTTTAAAGTGAGCAGTGCAATCAACGCACAAATATGCACCATACAATTTTCCATAGAAATGTGCCCGTGCATGATTGTATAAATTTCTGTGTGTGTGTGTGTGTGTGTGTGTCAGGTCAAGCACCTGTTTGTCTTCCATTCGTTCTCGCTCTTAAGAGCCCACCTTCATCTGATCTCTGATTTTCCTCACAGTTCACTAAAATAAGACTCTGCTCCTGCCTCTACTTTGCTCTCCCACTTTCTCTCTGTCACTCCACGGATGCGTTTCTTTGAAGATATTTAGAATGAAGTAAGCTCACAGCTCTGAGGTGTTATCAGGTTTCATTGCAAGGCACTGATTTGGTTTAAGAGTTACAGGATGGGTGATGCAACTGGGTCTTGTTGTTGCTGCATGACACCGTCAGTATGAAGCTTTAAAGAAGAAAAGTGATCATTTACAGGGATATAGACTCTGATTTATAATATTTTCCACTGACCAGAGTTGACATTTTCTGTTAAAGCTGCTTGGTAAGCGTGTATCAGTCTTTACAAGCTGGTGAGGCTGCAGCAGAGATGAGTGTCCAGTCCTAATTCTGACCCTGTAGACCTGCCCTGCCTGGCCAAATGAAATTCTGCCATTGCAGATACTGCATGCAACAAAAATAGCTGAAACGTCACTGGCACAGCTTCCACAAGTGCAGTAACTTCACACCGTCTTGTTCAATTCACAAACAGGTTCTCTCAAATCAAAAAAGCAAACCCAACCTGGATGGAGGAGTTGTTCTTTGTGTTCATCAGACAAAAAGGCCAAATTCAGCGTGCAAAGTCTAGTAGAGTAACGCTTGAGGTGACCATGCCTACATTGTAATATCACAGACGGGTTTTAGAACCACAGTAAATATGTCACTTTGAATGTTTTATGATACACCAATGCACATATTTATACATTAATGATTTATTTATTAGCTATGCTAACGAATTCCAGCTTTGATTTTTTGATCATGGCCTTCTTGGCCTGCTCAGCTATAGTGGCAATTACTCAGTTCTATTCAAGAGCGAGAAGTCATATTTTACTATCTTGCTGTAGAAAATGGCCATAATTTATGACTGATAGTTCAAGTGTGTTGCTGATTAATGCCAGTCACTCATCTGTTGCTCCTTTGACTGCCAAGATTTTAGGCTTTCCAAACAGGCAAAGCCTGCACAGCTCTGTTTTCATTGTGAATGCATGTAATGGACTCAGTTCAGTTTATCCCAGAATAAAAAGGATGTGGATGCTTTCAGCCACCCTGCTGCAGTGCACTCACATGTTTTCATAGCCCAAAACATAACCAGTACACTATATATTAACCAAATAAAATGGACTTAGTGTATAAATCTGCTGTGGGCCAGTCATTTTATTTTCTGTTCCTGACCTAACTCTCTCAGGTATTTTCTTCAAACCTCTATAGGTGTGTGTTATCACTATGTGCATTGTGTGCTTTCACAAGTTGGGGTGAGTTGAGTTGTAGTTTCCCATGATTTTTACTAGAGGTGAGTAAAGAGCAATGTGTTACTGATTGGACAACTAATATTCGATAAAGAAGAAGCATCAGGCCTTTTTTTTTTCCTTTAGGGTTAGGCCAGAGGCCTGACTGGACAGCACATGAAGGCAATTATTGTTGAATTAGGCAATTAGGCAATTATTATTGATATGAAGATGTACAAGATATTACTTTAAACGAGTATATGGCTTTTTGTCTGATTGCTGCCAACAGACTAGCACACACAAGCACACGGACACACACATAACTGTCGACTCAGCATGCATTGGTCCACTCGGCCCCATCTAGACTTACAACACAGTGACACATGCCAGCTGATTAGTGGCTCATTGCAGTGTCAACACTGTGTATTTTTATATCCCAGTTCATATCATATGGGGTGCTGGGCCCTGCTGCTCACAGACCACTGACAGGTGTTAGAGTCAAGGACAGCGCTGTCACTTCATATTAACAGACACATAAATTTGGACAGGGAGTGGGGGGACAGCTAAAGTTGAGTGCTGATATTTCTGATTCTCTATCCAGGCAGACATAAATCCAACAAGATGAGTACTTTCTGTCTTCTTTTCAATCTGAATGCACCCCGAGCTACCTGTCTAAAGCTACAAGTTATTATACAGACCTTCTACCATATGTGCATACTGCACAATAAGTGTTCACACTGGAACACAAAAGTGCCTCACATCTGAAAAAGGTGACACACTTTCTCCTGCTGCATGCCAATATGTACTCAAAAAAACATGCATACGCCTTTACCCGCACATAAACTGGTATTTAGAAAAGAAGAATGTGCAGTGAGAAGGTGTGCACATCACACACACTTCAAACCAGGCGTACGTGGTTTTAGCTGAGATATCATCGTGAATCTACAGAGTTTTATGCATCTGATCCCTGGTGTCCATATGCATTTGGCAATGTACGATCTAATATTACTTCACAGTGTCAAGCTGTATGTTTACATAAATGTATAAGGAAATTATATTCATGTGGACTTTCCAGTGTTCACAGAGCATTAGCGACTGATGTGGTACCATCTTCCTCACCATGGGCTAGATGCATAAAAAGATTCTCGATTACAATTCAGCAGCTGTCATTACACCGTGACAGCTACGACTGTGGCCTGCATCATTAATCCATCACATGTACCAGTGAATCATGACATCCCCAACATCATTAATGATTTTGTTTTTAACCCTAATTTAGAAACAGACTTCACTAAGTGCTTTGCATTAAAGAATAATGGATAAGAACATTAACAAAGAGAAATAAATACATAAAATATTTACAAAGTATTTACAATAATATAGTGATAAATTGATCACCCAAAATCAACCCGTGATTTACATTTTACAAATTGCTGTGCATGCTGCAATGAAATCAGACAATCATTGTTAATTCAACTAATTTGCTAATTAGCAATAAACAGTACAGCTGAGGCTTCAGCTTCATTAGTTTTTGGTCATTAGCTTTAGTATTTTGCAAATTTGAATTTTGACCTGATGATGGCACCAGTTTAAAAGTAAATAAAACATCAAATTTACATGAATGTGTGTATCAATTTTAATGGCTATTCTTCCAAAAGTTGTAAAGACATCAACATCATTATCAACAAAGACAACAAATGGTGGTGCTAGAGGAAAAGTCACCAAGGTCATCGGGATTCATCCTCTGGTAACTATGACTGTCTGTGCAAATGTTCACAGTAGTCCATTGACAGTCAAGATATTTCAGCCTGTAAAAAAAATGATGGACCTGCAGTGTCATCCCTGGAGCCATGTTGCTTGCATTGCAGGTTTTCAACATTGCACATACAGAATTCAGTTCACTTCGACTGTATTGGAGTGCAGGTAGAGACTTCAAAGAGGGATATGACAAAACCAGGACAAATCAAACCAAAACTATTTGCATGGCTTAATACCAAAAAAAGGAAAGTGGGATCTTTTTTGTTTGCTTTGTTGTTTGTTTGTTTGTTTGTTTGTTTGTTTGTAATTTTGGATGTCTTATATTTGATACAATATTCCTGGTGGTAGCAACACTTTATGGGCTACAGAAATGTAATTTGGGCACATGACAGAATCCCTGTGCCTTGTCTAAATTTTAGACAAATCAAATTTAGGATTTCTTCATTGTTTTTTTTTTATTGCATTGGGTTTTTTTTTCTTTATTGAGCCTCGTGTGTGTACTATTTCAGTTCCCTTCAGTATCCTGCATATATGTCACGTTTATTTATTTATTCTTATATATTTTTATTCTGCTGATAATCATGTTAAATTCTGGAGTAAAAGTTGTTTGCGTGTACTATATGTCTGTCTTGGAATTCCAACATATGACTGTTTAACCATACACATTTTGTTTAATTTTAGAATAAGAAAGATACTGTGGATAGATAGATAGATAGATAGATAGATAGATATTGGTTTATCACTGTCCAGTGCTCAGTGACTGCAGTAATTACAAAGGCTGGGGCATGCATTTGCAATGTCCTGCTAAGGTCCTGATCACCAATAACAGCATTTATTGTTTTCTAATCAGCAGCCCTTTGGCTGCTCCGATCACTCAGTAAATAATGGAGATGTCAATACTGTCCCGGTCCTGTGACCATGGAGCCCACTCACACACCCACCCTCGCTCACTCTCTGGGCTCTCGCTCACCACTATAAAGCAGCTTCATTAATCACACATTATGTTTGAAGAGTTCAAACTGTCAAGTGTTGAAAACATGCACACGCACAACCACTCACAAACACATACATTAACAGTACACAAACAAGTGAAACATACGTACACTACATGTGCACGGTCACAAACAACCACAGACAGACGTGCATAAAAATAAATAAAAAACTCGGTTGCAAACAACACACACACTTCACTTTTTTTTCCCTGTTCCCACACCACCCCCTCCCTCCATACATTAGTGGTCAAGCAGCCAAAATGTCGTCTCGTCAGTGAGGCAGCTCCATTGATTAGCACTTCCAGCTTCTGTTCTGGCCCAGGAATTACCCCCTCTAATCTTGTAGTGAGTTATTTACTGGAGACCAATCAGCCTGATCAGATGAATTACCCTCTTTGTAACTGCCTGGATGCCCGAAGAACTCCAGCAACACACACAAATACACACAAGCAGAGACACACTGACGCACACATACATAAAAAATAGAAAATAAAAAAATCTTATTTGAATACAAATTCTCTCTCACCATCATCTGTTCACTCTATTACATCATCTGTGTGCACACTCCTTGCTCTCCATTAACCGTGGCCAATCAAAACTCAGTATCCATTAATCCCAAAATTGATATAATGCTCTTTTCTATACTGACAGTCATTTTGGACTCAATCATGACTTTTTTACGGCTTGGTCCAGACCACCAAAAAGAATAGGCATGCCAACACTGCAACTTAAAAGCAATTACATTTGAGAAAATACCACTTAATTCTGCATATACAGTCATACTGTACAATATACTTTATGATGGCCTTTCAACTCATTCCACTGCCACTAACCATTCGACTTTGTTCTCCTTAATTGGCCACAGAACCACATGAAAGCTATATGTTAACATGGCAGGAAGTGATTCAACATTTTCCCCTGTCAAGCAGCCTTCCTGTTTCACAAGCTTAATGAGATTTAGGGTTTGGAATAAACTGGTGTTTAGGTTGGGCGGCATCCATTTGGCATAGGCATATGTGTGTGACTGAATGTGTATACGTGAGTTTGTGTTCGGCCGCCTGTTCTGATCTCTGTGTAAATATTCATAAGCTCAGCATCACAAACTGATTACAGTTCAGAAATGTTAGAGTGTCAGGACGAGGGACGCTGCAGTAGCTCACCTGATAGAGCATGTACCATGTGTTAAAGCAGCCTGGGTTCGATTCCAGCCCCTTTGTTGCATTTCATCCCTTCTCTCTTGCTGCAGTTGTCTCTAGCAAAATAAAGCACAAACAGCAAAAATCTAATCTTGAAAAATAAAGTAGGATATAAAAACAAGGAGCGTCTCTTCCCTACTCTGTTTCTGTTTTCTAAATGCTCCTATTCCACCTCACCTTTCCCCCCTCACTACTCTTTTCCCATCACGCTCTTCTCACACCCTGATCCTTCTCCTCCCTCTCCTCTCTCATTCTGGAGGGGAAACAGCGGTGGCGACAGGCGAAGCAGAAACCCATTTTTCAGTTTAAATGCCAAGTGGTTATGTAGCATAATATTCAGTCAGAAATTAACCATCTTTCCCCTGCAGCCTGTCAAGACGTAGAGACTGAGAGCAGCAACTGAGGCTAAAGGGGGGGGGGTGTAGATTTCGCCAGTGCTGAGTTTGAATTATCAACACTGGCTTTCTTTAGCACCAGTGCTGAGCAGACTTAAGTCACATTACATTTGGAATAGCTGGCAAATGTTTGGAGTGCTTAGGGCCCAATGCATGTGTCATGTGTCATCTACTTTGTATTCGTCCTGCTGCAAATGCAACACAGTTTTAGTTCAAAGGTTTAAATATTTTGAGAAGAAAGATGAGTTAAAGTGATTAACAGTTCTAATATGGCAAGCAAAGGTTCATCAAGACGGTTTGGCCTCATCAGGTTTGCTTGGAATCGCCAGAGCAGTCACACAGCGCGGTGCATGGATCTGTCATAGTCCATGTCTGTAGTTTACTTGCGAGATGACCCACTACCGAGTGAGCTGGTGAGTATTAACCCTTGTGTGGTGTTCGTATTTTTGTAACTAGCAACATTATTGGAATTATTTTGCAAAAACAATCAATTATAATCAATACATGGGTGGAATAAATCATGTTTATCTTGAACAAACATAAATGAAACAAGGTTTTCATCACCATTGATGTTTATTGTTTTGAAGAGAACAAAATGGAAAGAAAAAAAAATACATATAGTCTTTTATAAAAATGATAAATGAGCCTATTGAACACATATTCATGCCAGTCTTTATTGTCCCAAACTGGGAAATTCTCAAATGTCCACCCCTCCTTTAGTGGCATTAAAATTCATTATGATTTCAGACTTTTGATGCTCCTGGCCACAGGCCATCCCTATACCACATTTTTGCCTTTCTTTGCCATGTAGGACACCAGGGACATGCTGGCCGTGAACACAAACTTAGATGAATTCACAGGCCTGTTCTGTGTAGTCAGCAGCTGAGGTGGGAGCTCCTTGTTATGTTGTACTGTTCCTACCATCGTCAGCTTCCTAAAGTTGTCGCATGTGATGTTGTGGCCACAGAGTCCACGTGTCATGTCCAGGATCACTTGATCCCTTGGTTCTTCTCAGAGGCTCCTCCACCTGGCTTCCATAGACACTTGTAAATGTGCACATGCATATGATGAAGCAGGATCACAGGCAGTTTAGACGGTATGTACTGCCTGAAGGGGCAGCGGCCCCTAAATGGCATGAGCAGCTCATCAACAGTAACATTAGGCCTAGGGTTGAAGGCGGTCCACCCACTTGTCCCACACTGACCTGATGATCTCTCTGCCACCGGGTGGTGATGGGACTGAGCTTGGGACATTTGGCATTAATGCCTATAAAATGGTGGATAAGGTCATGTTCAACCTATGAAACATGATGCAAATCCAAAGGAAAACACACACACA
Source organism: Holacanthus passer (assembly GCA_025331565.1). Taxonomy (NCBI): domain Eukaryota; kingdom Metazoa; phylum Chordata; class Actinopteri; family Pomacanthidae; genus Holacanthus; species Holacanthus passer. Next base: position 1,137,516 of record JAFREQ010000075.1, read on the forward strand.
CACACATGCACATACCCTAACAGCAGGCCCAGGTAGGAGGTAGTAAGAGTAAAGGTACACAGCACATCTTTTATTTTTACCATGTCTAATTTTAATTCTGATTGTTTTCACCTACAATTCCCACACTTTTATTACCCACGGGTCCCACAGACCCGAACACCACATATGTAATATAAATGTGTAGGGGGTGTGCACAGTGTGCACTCAATAAAAATGTGTTCTTTGACAGGTTCATCACAGAAAATGAGTCTCAGGTTGAAAAAATCATTCTTTGCATCATTTTTCTTTTAGTTTAGTAAACACCACACAAGGGTTAAAGCAGCAAGCTAATGGGAGCAGAGTAGAAGGCTAACTGGCTTTGCACAGCTTCTCGACTCACAGTTGTATGGTGTTGGGGCAGCCGTGGCCATCTACCAGTCGAAAGGGTCGGTGATTCGATTCCTGGCCCCTGCACTCTGCATGCTGAAGTGTCCTTGGGCAAGATACTGAACCCCAAATTGCTCCCGATGGCTGTTCCAATGGTGTGTGAATGTGTGTGCATGGTTAGTGGTGGTGACCAGTGTCCAATCAGCCAGTGTATGAATGTGTGTATGTGAATGCTGGTTTGCTTTGTGAAAGTACTTTGAGTGGAATGCTGCCCATTTACCATGTTTGCCCACTTAGGCATTTCATTTGGCAAACTTTACTTGACCTAGTTCCCTTCATTTAGTCCATGACAGTCTGACTGAAACTGTCAATAACAATGCTTCTTGTTTTTCAGCTTGAACTGTGGAGCTTCATTGGTAGTTTGAATTTAATATGGCAGCGATGTCCAGCAACAGTAAGCACTGTATGATATGGATTAAGAATGACATTAACTGTGGTTACCCCAGAGGGACACGTGAAAAAACAACCTTATGCTATCCATGTGGCCATGTCGTTATCCATTTTCTGTGACAGTTTATCCTGCAACACATCCCAACATGCTGTGGATGAGAGGCAGGGTTTGAAACCCTGATTTGTAACCAAATCAATTTGAAGAAGCAACAAAGCAACTCTTTACTTAGACCAAAATAAAGCGTCTAGAGTTTTGAAAAACTAAAACTTCTGTCACAATAACACTGTTTTGTAATAGTTGATATAATGCCCTTGTTCACGGGAACTTGCACATCAGCCCCTTTGTGTCTGCCCAGGAAACCCTGCGCCACATTTCGGCCCTTTGATTCCTCTGGAGCAGGAAGGGGATCGATAGAGGCTTTCAGAAGCGGCTCCTCCATCCATTCCCTTGCGTTAACGACAGCCATAACTCACCGGGCTGGCAGGAGGGGAGGTTCATATATATATCTCACCCCCAGAGCTGTGACCTTTCTGTCTCCCCACTGACAGCTCCTACAGAAAAAGGTGTCAATTAATGACATTTAGAAAATTTCATATCACTCCCAATAACTCTGAGGCCTTTTACAGGAACTCTTCTATTGGCACTGAAGACTCGTGTGGGTGTTGGCAAAGGAGGGAGAGAGAGAGAGGAAGAGACACAGAGACACAGAGAGAAAGGACTCCAACCCGTCATTAATGTCACTTGGTTTCTATGTCATCATTTTAAACTCAGGATGGTATAAAGAGCAATAAGTCATTCTGATTGTGTTCAGGATGATCTATCAGTCATCGTCGAGTCCTTTGTCCAGTCTCTTGTGTGACATTTTTTTTTTTTTTTGTAAATAGATAAAGTGTTGTAATATGTTTTAATAGAATTAAAATATGGAGTGTAAGATGCTGCCAAGAATTCAGGAAAAAAACACAAGGTCGTTACAGCTTCAAAGGCTGAATTATAAGAAATAAGGTGCACAGTACCTTTGAGATCGGCCTTTTCAAACATTGACTTTGAATATGAACCTTTTCCCTGCCTTTCGCTCCCATTCTGCTATATCAGTTCCATATCAGTGCAGTTTATGGTAGAGCAGCATTTTGGTCACCTTCTAGTGTTCAGGAGTAAACAGCCGGCGGGTGACATAACCTTTCATGTAGCGCCAGACTGTACGTACACAAATAATTGAAGCCCTTGACCCTGTCTAGCGGCATTGGGCTGTAAGTACAAACCTGACATTTTGATACTGCTCCAGGGCCCCCTTCTACCACTTATTTTTATATTTCAATAATCCATGACGGCCGAGGAAAGAAAGAAAAAAAAGGGGAGGCAGGGGGTATGTGGGAAGTGTGAATGATTAAGATTGTCAAACTCAAATAATGCACTCAGAAGACAGACTATAAATCAGGTTTTGTGACATTTTCAAAAAACCCCGGCGCACTGTGTATGTGAAGAAAGCCGGGTTTTATAGCTGAAACCACCCATGCAATCACAACCCCACACAAACACCCCCACGCACACTGCTCCGTGCCCCAAATGCCATTCATTCATTATTAATGTATAGTATACTTACTGTATTTATTCCAGGCCTACCTTCCTCAGCTGCTGAACGCCTGTAACCTTTTCAGTGCAATATCTGCCTGTGTTTTGAGCTCTTGATAATGATATCTGGTTGTATGTGTGGAGGCCAACTGGGAGGATAGTCACCAGTGGGAAGGTCAGTGGATGATGGTCACTGCATTTGCTGTGGTGAGAGTATACTAATGCAGCAACGGACAGGCAGTTAAGGACTGACAGCTATTGACAGCGGTGAGGAGAGGAAACCACAGTATGGCTCGTAACAGTGGAAGGACGGTACTTGTTTTGCCATTGACTGAGGCCTGGACGCTTCAGTCGATGGTTATCTCCTGCCTCTGTGCCCCTCATTATTGCCCCCGCCCTCTGGTTGGCTCTCCTCCCTCCCTCGTTTTTAACATTCACACTTTAATCATCGCCGCTGAGATGTTGTTTGCTGTCACCTCCACTGAATTTACAACACCATCAACAGCATTTGCGTATTGCCTAATATGGACATTTCCAATTGAGACTGTCCCTCACTCGCTGATGGCGTGCTTGTGTGTTTCACGGCTGTTATTCCCCCACCACCCCCATCTCCCCCATCGCTGCAACAATGTCCAGATAAGAGCGATGAAGTTAATTCCTGACCTTGCGATTGACTTGTCCCAGCCTGCTGTCATTTGCTTTGTATCAGTGGTGGTTACAGTACAGACTGCATTGCTTGACCTTACACCATGGCAATGTATGTTAGATCTGGATAATGATTGAACAGAAAGTGATTCAAAACCACAATGATTTGTGTATACAAATAATAGTTTGACATTTTGTGTTGACTTGCTTTCTTGCGGAGAGCTTTTAAATTGCTTAAAAAAAAAAAGAAAGACTGTCTGCCGCTAAATTAACACCTTTTACTGTGTTTGTTTAATCCATACAAAAACCAAATTCCAAAATCATCAACTTGTGGTTTTATGAGAGGTTATGTCATTTGCACTTTGGTTTTTGATCATATATTCAAGGCTAACAATTCATAGGGATTGAATAAAATCATAAAATAATTAAAAACTGTTAAAATTTGTCACGTTTAAAAATAGTTAAAATGCTATAATGTAATACATTTTGCTCATCTGTATTTGCTTCATGCAGTTTAATGGGTTTTTGGTAGAGATGGGAGGGTTAGGGTTAGGGCAAGTCTTTATTGACCTCTGCTGGTTGTACCAGCTAACATCTCATTTAGCCCTCTGCTGACTTGAATCTGATAAAATAAATTAATCCTGTGGCTTCAAGACTTTCCAAATGTTTTACAGCTGCTCCTTTTCCCTGATTGTGTGCGGAAAAATGCTTTTTGGATCAGGAAGTTGTAATTCCATGGTTTGACCACTATGCAACATTGGCTTCAAAGCCTGGCTGTTCTTCGTGGGTGAGTGAATGAGCGATTCATGCAGCTCGAGTGAGACCTTCAGGTCAGGGCAGGGTGACCTCCACCTACTGAGCTGGAACAAGCACCATAGTGGTTGCTTTTCTCACACGACTTGATTAAAACATTCATTAACTTGACATTTTTCCACAAATACAGTTAATATAAGAGTTGCACAATAGTATGAGAGACCTGAGGTCTCACTTTGTCTTTACAGTCTGCAGTAGCTAGTGTCATTAAGAGGGGCGAGTCAGTGAACGAGTTAGTGGAGATGAGGACTTGTTGTCATTGGTTTTGAACAATTCATTCATGTCCCACCCATCACTAGTTTTTGGTTAGCTTTGTGAGAGTTTACTGAGCTTAACCAACTTTGTGTTTGACACTAACAGTTGAAAAACTGAGAATATGTCCCAGGGAAATACTGTGTATTTTATTGTAACTTAAATAGGGTATGCACTCTCTACAAAGAGATACATTTCATATAGATATGCTTATTTGCAAAGTTCTCACTGAGGGAACGTTACCTTAACACTCTCAATTATGTTTCCCAATTTTTCAGGGGCACAACATGAAAAACGCAATTTGTTCTTCCATGGGGGATTATGCGTCGGACGATTTCTTGGCCAGGACCAGCAACTTCCTGGAGTCTCTGCTTGTTGCCTGGCAACTGCCAAGAACTATATAATGTGTTAATTAGTAAGCTTTAGATGTTCTGGTAGGCTGATATTGTTACCTTTTTAAACAGAGCCAGGCTAGCTTTGTTTCCAGATGTTATGCTAAGATAAGCTAACTGGTAGCTGGCTCTAGCTTTGTATTTACAGTGCTGACATGAGAGTGGTATCAATCTTCTCTCCTATCTCTTGGCAAGAAGGTGAATAAGCTTATTTCCTAAAATGTCAAACTATTCCTTTTATATGTTTGTACACATGTTTTATACATTGTAATCTTTCCCATTCTTTTACTGGTTTTGTCTATATAATCGTGTTCAATCAGGAAAATATAGCCATACCCCTAAAGGATCTTTACCCTGCTCCAACACTCTCCTCCTCTTGTCCTTAGCTGCATGTTGTTTTGATACACAGCTGCCATCTGTGTGAAATATTAATGCAGTGGGCTGATTTGGGGTGTCGAGCAGTGTCACTCATTTGGCTTTTAATCATGCGGCAGCTTGAGAAAAAAGGAGGGAAAATAACTTCCCTTCCTGGGTGGCTGTCAAAGTCTTCCCAAAGTCATCCGGCACGTAGGGCGTCATGCCTGTCGCCTGTCTCTCCTCTCATTGACAGCTGCATTTTTGGCTCGTCTCCGAGTGGCTGAGCGCTTTCACGTCTAGTCTCTCTTTCAGCCAAAACAAGGACGCCAGCCATGAAAATTTAAATACAACACCATCTCATCGCTTACCCGCACACAGGCCTTCTTTCCTGAAAGGGACAAATTAAGAAGATGATAAATTTTTCAATGCATTTCAGGGAAATTGCTCGCATTTGGAATAACATTTGTGATTTTGATGCATTACAGACTGCTGACAGTGATAAATGAGTTAACCCATCCCAGAGATGTTAAGTGGCTCCATTGTATGTGTATACCATGTGAATGTCACACCACGGGCTGCTTAAAGACTTGGAAATGCAATGGGACGTTATCGTAAGACTCTATGAATTTCTCCAAACTAGCATTTCAAGATACTCTCTTCTTTGTTGCTGCACTGAACACTTGAAACACAAGAGAAACTGGTTTCAATGGCACAAAGGGTCCAATCTATGATTAATGTGATTGCATTTATAATTCAGCTAAATAACATAAGCATAATTATTACATTAATCAGCAGACGCCTTAATGTTTTAGTGAATTGAGTGTGGTTAACTCTGGGATGATTCTATAAGTCTTTACAAAGCAAATAACAAAGAAGCTTTTCTACTGAGATACCTGTTCACAATGTGTGACAAGTGAGATTTATATATCTCACCCACTTTCCCTTAAAATAAAACTGATCCCCCCATGGCCCATTATCTGGGTTTTTAATAAGGGCGTCTAATTAATATTTATAGTGTAATTGCCTGTTTTCTACTTTATTTTCTTGAGAAAGAAGCAACAAGGCTAAAATGCTGTTGTTGTTAATTAAGACAAATGCATTAATTATTAAAGATGCAAACATGTCAAGCAAGCATAACTAATTATTCTGGCGTGTTAACAGTTGTTTAATGTTAGCAGCAGCTGAATTATTTAGAGCACACGTGCCATATTTGGATTGTTTGAAATGTGCCGTGGTAAGTGGGGTGAAGGAAGTCGCAGCGTGATCTCAGAGAAGCTGAGGGAAAAAAGGAACACAGAAAAAAAAACTTTTACAGATGGGGCCCACCTAACTATAATTGCTCATTACAGGTGAATGTGAAGAGGATGAGGAGGTGGTAGGAAGAGATGGTGTTAATTTAATGCACTACAAACTGTCAGGTTTTGGCCAAGGTAATATAGAAGTTGTTTTTTTTCCCTCTATGTATGCGTGTGTGCGCCTGTTTTGTGTGTGTTTCTTTTTTTGTGTGTTGGAGCGAAAGCGTCAGGGAATGAAGGTAACTGGATGTGACGGCAGACAATTTATGTTGTTATGTCTTAATTGTCACCTGATGTGTATGCAATCTGGAACACTGACAAAAAAAGACACTTCCTCTCGGTGGACTGCCGGGATGAGGTGTGAAGACAAACAAGTTTGATCTGATCAAACCCACAGTGAGGTGGATTTGACCAATTTAGGCCTTATAACCAAGTCTGAGTGGGATGTCTGTCTGTCTGTTGTCTGTAACTGAATAATCAATAGACTTCTTATTTGTCACTGAAATTTAGCTATACACACCATATGCTACCTACACAAGAGGATCATGCTATTCATGACTCCTCCCTGCCTCACACACTCACACAAATACCTGCCTCCAGACTCACACAAATCTTGATGCAGAGTCCAATTAAGTTGCTTTAATAGAAATCACTACAGTACCAATGATTTTTGCCCATAAAATCTGTCATAAAAAAAATGGCCAATTAGTCGAGAGCTGAAATAGCTGTCAGTTTTAATCACTCTTTGCCTGTTGTTTCCCACTCCACTTTCACTTCGAACATTGTGATATCTGTCAAATGTGATGTTCTTCGTAAAAAGTAATTACACAAAGCTCAGTATAATCATCATTATATAAATCATGATATAAACATCCATATGGTCTGCCTCTCATCAGCTACATGTACGCCTGCATATTAAACAAGCCACAAAGAAGAAAGCATCTGAAGTCTGATCTCAGAAAAGTTTTGCCAGTGTTATATATATATATAAATAAGGAGGAAAACTTACACTTCTCCAGCATTATCATGACCTAGCATATACTACATGACACTGGTGACCTGTACAGACTACTGTCAGCATTTGACAAGACAGTGATGGGCTTGAGGTGGTCGGGATTAACATCAACCCAAGAGAAGTAGCAGTCGAATGCACCTGGAAATAATGAACAACAATTATATTCCATGGAATTGACATAATAATATGACATGTTAAAAATGCATTTAGACATTGTTTTGGACTAAGAGTAATATAACTATTATAACTAAGAGTTATATGTATCTGTTGTCTTCTTTTTTGCCTTTCACAGGTTGAATCACTTTGCTTGATATATAAGAAAATAACTACAAAAAGATCACATGCATTTTAAAACTTTTATTTCATACCTGTGCTTTCAGAATGACACGTGCACAAGGTACTATCCGATTCACAGCTACAAAACTTTACCACGCCATGCAGTATTGGCATTTATAAGACAGCAAACTAACTCATTTGTGTCAGTGTGGGAATGCCGTGTTTTTTACATTTTAAACGTAACACATTCTGCATACATTACACATGTCGCTTAAATGTAAACCTGAATTTAAGCAACAGAACACATTGCACATCTTATTCTGCAATTTGATTGTAACCATACCTTACCAAACTGTTCTTCGTCAGTCAGGAAAAAATGGTGACTAGAATTCTTATTAGTCTCAAAGAGTGAATTCAGCTTAAACAGGTTGCACCTCATCTACCCCTGGCACTGTCTTTTGGGTATCTGCCGTAATGCCTGATGATTCTCGTGGATTTCAGTCTGGACGATCCAGTCATCCTGTGTGAAACTGTGTTCAGGATTTACAGGGTGTAAGAGGAGGCGGTTTTTAAGTTCCACCCCAGTTCCACCTGCCAGTATTGAATTTCACCTCTTGAGAATGTCTCCATCCAGTCTCAGACCTTTTTTCCAGAATGCACTGTTCTGTCTGAACCCACGTGGGCCTGAGATCCAAAATTATACTTTTTATAAATTGGGGGCTATTTTCCTTGATACATTATCACAAATTGCCTTCACTAATCAGCACACACACTAAAACACAAACACACACTAAATTTGCTCTCTAGTATGATTTATTAGCTGATTCTGACCTGTGGGCACATGACAGTTGCTTTCATTTTCTTCTATATATTTTCTCCTCATCGCCAAGGTCATTGTTGAGCAAACCCCTATCCAAGTTTTTCCAGCACCCTCCTCTTTCGTCCTCCCTCCCTCCCTCCCCCTCGGCCTGATGGCCCCATGAATCATCCCGTCTTCCCCATCGAACTCTCCAACGCCTCCTTCCCACCACAGCCACCCCAACTTCCCCAATCCTTCTTCATTCCCGCTAACAATTTGGTAATGAAATATTGATTTTTAGTTAGATTCAAATGGAAGTTATTAACTTTGCATTGATAAATCACTCCCCTCTCTTTCTTCTTCGTCTCTCCCGCTCTCTGTTTTGGATAGAGTGCTGGTAGTAACACCTGATTCACAATAAAGCCTGGAGGCCTGATTTGCTACATGACCTACAGTGCTCCTTTTGGAGGCCACTCCCTGTTTTTCCTTCTATACCACTCGCTCATACGCACATGCACACACACACACATTTACACAGTCTCCTTGCATTAAATATATACAGATTATCTACTGTGGTCAATGACAGTGGCTCATACCATATCTTATTGAACTCAGTTGAAGTGCCCTTTTCAGAGTGAGTCATGCATGGCATTGCAATGCTCAAGGCAAATATGATTACTCTATCAGTACACAATGAAATGATGTAAAGAGGTGAGGCATTCTTAGCTGTTCAGTCAGTCCTGATCATTCAGGGTTTTTTTCCGTTATAACAAAAGTTTAGACTTAATTAAAGGTGAAGATAGTGTGAGGGGGGAGTTGTCATTGGGAGGTTTCCCAGTGGGTCGTTACACAAACTGGGTTGAAGCAATTGAAACTAGACTAATGCACTCAGTAGAGTGCAGATCCAGATATTCCTGGGTGGAGAACAGGACGTGCAGGGCAAGCTGTGTGTCCAGCTTTTAAAGGGGAGGCAATATGCAAGTTACACAATCAAGGGACAACCAGAGTAGATAGTCTCGGTAAGCCTTGTTTTTAGCCTAGTCGATTGCTGGAAATGCCTTTTTTCATATGCCTATGATATAATAAATATATATAATAAATTGAATGTCTAAGCTTTACAAAAGGTTCATAATGAATCTTTTTGAATTCACAACTCAACTCGCTCTCAAAGTAGTGAAATTTGTCATTGATTGATCTTACATGAATAGGCAGTACCAGTGTAATTCAATCAGTGCCCTTAAAAGTATTGACTTTGGACCTAAACCTACTTAAATGAAGGGATTTTGTTCAAAATTTAGTGTATTAAATTTCAGTGTACATTGATACCTGTTGGCAAGCCCTGTCATGCTGACCAAAAAGTTTCCACTATAAGTGATGAAATGATTGACACTGGCATCTCAGCAGCTGGCTGACATTATTGAATGTCTTTAAAAGACCACAGCTGTAATGTTTAATTGAATGAAAATAAACCACAATTGTCTGACCTTGGCATGCAAATCTGGACAGGAACAATTCAAAAGCATGCAGGCATTCTTTGCCTCTCCTTATAAATACATATATATCTTGACTTGTTAATCCTGGTAAAGTATGGCCCAATGGGTGGAGTTATATCTCCTGATGGGTTTTGGTGGGCTGGTCTGAGTCCAAAGTCCAATCAGGGGTGACTTTCATCCATCAGTCCATCACTGAGATAGACTCTTTGGACACAAGCACTGTAGATTGTCACACTTGCACCATGCTTTTAATTCCAGACGCTTCCTTTTATCTGTGTGTCAATTTATTCTCTGCAATGACTGATAGCTTTTCTGGGCTTCAGTTTTGGTGTCTGACTGAAGGAAATCTCAGTGGCTGTAATTTGTTCCCTTTAGATGTGTTTGTTTTGTCTCTGACAGTATTGCTGAAATGGAACTGTCAGCTGGAAGACAGACTTTGAACATGAAGGCTTTCATTTTAACAATGGCAGTAGTTTATGTTCAACAATGTGAGTTTGCTAACTTGACTGATATGTTTATTGGCTCTCTCTGTCTTCTGATGCTCTCGTTTCATGTTGTGATCACATATTCTCTTTTTGTTATACCTTTACACAAAATTGTTTTTATTGATTTTTATTATGATTACATTTCATTTCATTTAATAAGCAGATATAAGTGCGGCCTGCTTGCTCTTCTGGACGTCGCTGCATAGTTTCACAGCTTCCTGCACACACCAACACACACACATATTTCCAACCCCCATCCCTATCCAGTATTAAAACCAGCTATTTGACACAAGATGGACGTGGTGGACAGGCAGAGCCCAGGGGACACAACCGGGGTTGCATATGAGGCGTCCGTTACTGGGAGGGCCATTTACATTTCTCTCTGCGCGTTTTCACTGACAGCGACACAATTTCCTGTTCCGTCTGGCGAGCTTTTGACTGCGAGCCAGGGACTGAAATGTAATCTTTGGGGCTTACAGCGCGCTCAACCTCCCCAGAGTATTTCCCCACCAAAACCTTGAACTCTGCTCGGGAAATATTTTATTTCAGGGCCCCGGTGTTTTTTAGCCTGAGAAACAATGGAGCACTCTAAAACAGACTGACTGCCATGAGATTACTCCACTAGCCCCAGGTTGGATTATGCGCACACACACACCAACAACCTGCAGTAGAAGCATTCAGATTACAAGCCACTCCTGTTCTGTCTGACCATCTCCTTGCCAGTCTTTTTTTTTTTCAGTGTTCCCATATTTGTATAAGTTTTAATATATTTCCAGTCATGCATGCACTGGAAGATTGAAGGAGAGAGAACTAGACAGAGACAGAGAGAGAGAAAGGTATTATGTGTCTCTACCATGACCCAGAATGTGGCTGGGGAATGTTGTGTTTGAGGTCATGTTGATTTCTCAGGAGAAAGCCTCTCTATTGGTTTATAGTAACAAGGAAACATGGTCTCTCTCTGCTGCCATTGTGATTTATGTTTAGACACCAGATCACTGTGCTAGACAACCTCACACATTATGACACTGTGCACACGATGCACTTACTGCTGGGCTTGTTTGTGACACTGAGTGGCACAATGTAAATAGATATATGCCTTATCTGTCCCCCTTACACATGGGCAATTGTAATATTCTTGTCACAGAAAACTGTAGGTTGTTTATTGGGGATATTGTTTTTATATTGTATTAAAAGGACTGTTCAGCCAAATAACAACAAACAAACATATGTTCTCACTTACCTAGAGGGATCTAGTCATGCAGATAGATTCAGTTTTATGTGTCCAGGTTCCAATACATTCATCTCTGACATTTCTTCTACCAAGAGTATTGAGGTGAATGGAAACTCATTTGTGATGCTTAAAGCATTGAACATTTAAATTCGGTAGCAATGTGGCTCACCAGAAACCATGGCTGACTTCAAAGGTCTGGATTTCTTACTTCTTACTTCTTATTTACTAGAATAATATGATGGCAAACTCTCATAACACTTTTACAAGATCTAGATACATACTGGTTGAAGACATCCACTGGGCTTTACATTGTATCCAAATTGCACAAATAACCAATGAAAATTAAATCCAGGAATGAGATGGTTTACAACAATTACCAGTTTGTCATTGGTGCAACTACTGTATCAAATGAGGTCTTAAAAGTTTAAAGTGAATTCCTACATTAATGGAATAATAATAGCAGAATTATGAAAAAGCAGTTTTTTTTACAAACCAGTAAAAAAAAATTAAAAAAATATAAAATTAGATTAATCAAATAGTTGTTAAATATAGTGTTTACATTACACAATCTTATATTTCATCTTTCTGAATCCTCAGACAAACCATAGGTTATTTGCTTGTATGTTAGTGTATTTAACCTATGAGGTCAATTTGACCCATAACACGATGAATGTAATTTTTTTTTAATGTAATAGGAAGTTTGAAAACATTGCTCAACGGCGCTACTAGTGGTCAAAACAACATGGGATACTTTTAAGTTGTATCTTATAGTCAATTTTATTCCGTCAAACCCATGCAGACCTCGTTAATTGGGATCAGCCAATATCACTGAGCACAGATACTGTTTTTAGAGAAAGATGCTGCTGTTTATTTATTTATCTATCTTCAATGTTGGGAGAACCACAGGTTAAACTCCCTCCACCTTTATTGTAAAGACGGACAAAAACATAAAAACGAAGTTCTTTTTTTGTTTTTGTTGTAGTGAATGGACCACCACCTCAGGGGTCAATACAAGCAGCAGGAGATGCCCAGTGAAACTATAAAACAGAGCTGTGACGGCACAGCATATAATCCTACTGCGTCCCCTTAGATGGTTTTACGATAGTGTGACCTTTGTTAGGCTCTGGGACATGCACCCACCTTCCTTTGCTCCCTGGCTTAGTGCAATGAGGACATGTTAAATCTAGATAGGGCTGCCGTATTAAGCAGGGAGACTGTCTCATGCTACGTGTAGATAACCTTGTGTTATTAGCTCCCTGATGGCCAATCAATACGCCACTTCCTAGCTGCTGAGGATGAACCAAGTCCCTCACCTAGATAATCATCTCTCACTGTCTGACGGCAAATAATTGGTAGCCTCTCAATCCCAGCTTGGTTGACAAGGGCGGTTTGCATATTAAAAACACTGCACTAGCAGTCTATCATTCTGAACAGAGAGAATAAACATGCATATACATAATATTTTGAGATAATTGAGCTGGGATGCATCACCAAACCCCAAGGAACACAAATAGCTTAATAAAGAGAAGCTGGGGATGGGCTTTGCTTAAAGTGTGCTGTTGATCATTGCTGTAATACAACGCATGGTAAGGGGAGGATGGTGTTTATGACTGTGTCGGGGAAAAGAAAAAGAAAAAAAAAACTGCAGCAGAGAGTTGAGTCCCTGGTGGCCATCTCTCTGTGGAGTGGAGACATCATCCTCTCACTGAGTGGCTGGTCCCCGGCGGACAGGATTGACATGGATGATGAGGATGGTGATGATGTTTAAACGAAAAACTCCCTGTCCATCTGTCCAGATCCGCACTTCTGCTGCCTCTCGCACTGCTGCTCTTTCTCTTTCTCCATTTTCTCTCTTCTCTCTTTCTCTAAGCACGCTGTAAGCACACTCAAAGGCTATTTTTTTCTGTTCTTCTAAAGAACTCTGTAGCATATTTGTGCACAGCTGCATTTGTTTATCCATCCTATTTCCTCTTCTAATGCCACACATTCAAACAAGGGAAGTGGTCTAAATGTCATTCACCATTCTTGCAAATGCCTTCAAAGCTTTCTTATTTTACCCCAACATTTTTGCTTCTATAGGATTCCCCCAGTGAGGTTTCTTAAAAGAATTCTTTAATTATAGAGTTCAATGAGGCTTCTATTACAAAATCATCATCTCCCAAGGATTCTTCTGTGTTTTTCGGTGATGCACAAATAAATTATTAACAATTGGACAACCCAGGTTTTTGTCCCCTGAACTTGGCCTCTGTGACAGTCTGGGTTGCTGCCTCAGACAAACTTGAAGTGAATTTCTTTATACTGTATGGGTTAGTGCTACATGAAGGCAACATTATGCAACTATTTTACTTAAAAGTAACAGCTTCAAAATTATTTTGATGTCACATTGACTTGTAATAGGGAGTCAATGCGCCTGTTCTTGCACTATGTAGCTTGGGTTGAGCAGATACGACCTTTGGCGGGAAGTGCATGACACTTTACGGGACTACGTCACAAAACACCATCTAACAGTGATTTTGGTGAAACTGGATTATATCTCATGTTTTCTGTTTTTTCCTTGGACGTTCTCCACTGCTCTGTCTCAATAGTCTGGGATTTATGAAGTTTCTGTCACTGAACCAGGCTCAGCAGCCTCTACAGACATCATGACAGAGACGAAGAGACCAGAGAATATGACGACACACATTGAATATGGTTTCTGATGCGTATTTGTTTATGTTTATATGTACATGTGTATTGATATATAGATACTGAATATACACAGGTATAGTGCTTTTTTCTTGATCTCATTTTCACCTTTTTAATGGTTTTATCAACTCAAGTCTTATTGCAGTTATTTGTATTTATGCATTACACACTTTAAACATAAAGTTATGTTCCTTTTCTTTAACGCTTTTTTAAATTATTTGATTGTTTGAGGAGCGTCGTCTCTTTCTGCCATATGTGTATTTTTTTGTGGGTATAATTGACACAGATGAATTTAAACATTACTGTTTTTTGTTACTATAGTTAGCTGCTGTTTATCGCACTGTCTCTGAAGAAACTGTTTCCGTTTTTTTTTTTAAAAACAAAAAAACAAATGCGCAAAAAAAGAAGCAACCATGCTAATTTCTAATTTCGAATCTAATCTAACATGCTATAATAATTTAACTGGAAGTTAGAACCATATTTTGGCATATTTACATGTTAGTAAGTCAGTAAAGCATCTTTGGCCAATTACATAGATAGATAGATAGATAGATAGATAGATGAACTTTATTTGTCCCAAACTGGGAAATTCTTGACAGCTAAATTTGAATTCCTACACTCTAAAGCCTTTAGGTTTACACTTCATTCATACCTCCCAGGGTAAAACAAACAGACAAGCTAGATACCAAAGCATGAATGTTCAGTCATACAGTTTTCAAAGTTGAAGGACTGCAAAGTAATCCAATGCTGGCACTGACCTCTTTTGTCTAGACTGGAGTTTCTTAAGGTCACTTGGCCATTCTCTGTGGAATCAGACATCGGCTGGCAGGGTAAACTTTAGATATAGCTGTCATCTCTCTGTCTCGGCCTCCCGTGGTGGTACTGAGGGCATGTGTGTTTGTGCCAGTCTTACAAGGGCAACACGATGCCACAATGTGAGTGTCAAAGTGAGAGAAGGGCTGCTCTAATATCAAAACATATGGAGATCACTGCCAGAAGTGGCAGCACTTGTGCTTCTAGGATGGAAGCTGGTTGGTGGATGTTGTGGAAGCTGACAGCCAGCCAAGTGCCCACCCACAGGGGCTGCTGTTCCTGGGGCATGGATGCGGCCAGGCGCCAGGGGACCTCCAGGGAAGCTTCAGACTTGGAGGGGTGTGCGGGTGGATGCTGTCATTGCTGGATCAGTGGAAGAGGCGGACACCATGGACCCAGGTTCAGTACACAGCACCCAGGGGACGATTCAAATGGAGCACAGAAGCTAGGGCTGCTAACCTCTGCAATACAGCACACAAGCACTAACTCACTGTCACATCCACATGCATTGTATATATACACACAAACACATACAATAAATGCATACAAGCATTAGCTATTTTGTGTGTGTGCGTACGTGTAGGAAAGAATTTACGTTCAATAGTTCAAAGGTTCAATAGTTATTCTATTAATAGTTACATTTCTAAACCTACAGTGAGGATATAAGATAAAATATGAAGTGAAATAAAAATTACGAAAAAAAAAAAAAAAGCAGCCCACATTGCCACCACTTATAGGGTTTGCTGTTCTTAATTGGCTTAACTTTGGAAAATGACAAAGACGTTCGCAATTTAATTTTCTCCAGTGACCTTCTTGGATTCTTGGATTATGCACAGAGCGCAGGCACAGCTCTTCTTGGCAGATTTCAGTATGAAAAAAGTAAGTAACATAAGTGGCTGTAGGTTGCACTGCGTGGCCAAGAGTATGTTGACAAGTATGTTGACAGCTGAACATTATACTGACCCCATATTCAGGGGGCACTAGGGTTTATACCCCTCCAGTCCTGATGCAAAGCAGGAACAGAACAAGGTGGTAAAATTGTCATAACCTAACAAATTCTATTGGTGTTGGAAAAACTTCTGACTTGACCACTTGGGAAAAACATTGCTGATCAGCCTTGCAGAAGTTGGAAATCGATGGTGGTTCGGAGTTTGAAGGAGTAGACGTCGTTGACTGTGGTGTGGGTGGTGCCAATGGGATTTTGATTCATTTACTCCTGTCCACTTTATTCAATTTTGCTAGGCGACTTTAGTGAAAGTGGTCAACACTGCCAGTGATGGTGATGACGTGTTTTATATAGATAGTCAGGCAGAGCCGTCAAATTCGTGTTTGCAAAGCGGGGCATTAGGGAGATAAACTTACCTGGCGCCAACTAGCTTTTATTCCATGTATTTTTATATTGTGAATATCGTGAAATTTGCAAATTAACAGTTTTAATGGTCAAAACATGTTTTTCATTTTTAATGTTTTTATAGCATAAGAAGTTTTGTGCACACATGTGATTACACTAATTTAAAATGCATGGGCGTTATGCAGCTAAAAGAGTTTCAACTCTTCTCGGAAGGCTTCCACAAGATTTTGGAAACCTGACTGCAGAGAAGCTGTAACTGGGACAAGAGTACCAATTTAATCCATGGTTTTGCAGCAAAATAGCTTCTGGCCACTGAGTGTACTGCTGCTGAGCAGTTCTCCAGTGGGGGTGGGGGGGAGCATTAAGAAATCCTTTGCATTTTTGCATGGCTTTTATTGATGTCAAAATTGAAGTATATTTTTTTGTTTGTGTGTGTGTGTGTGTGTGTGTGTGTGTTTGTGTTTTCTAACCTAATAAGTCGTTAAGAAGACTGCTTATAGACTGAAATGTCTGAGGGACTGAAATGTTAAGGTTGCCTCTGATAGCCATGTAGGACTGTGATGGACATGATGGCAGTCTTGGATCAGGATGAGACAACCACCAGGCTACACTTTCCTCTTTCATTCTCATTTATTCACACACACACACACACACACACACACACACCAGAAAGTTGTTTCAGGAGATAGTAGAACATATCATTGTTACAGCAGTACTGTGAATGTGGGTATATGCAACAAAAGCATTAATGAAATAAGCTGAATTTTGGCATGTGTTCACAGTTTTACATAACAGATTCCAAATCTCATTGATCTGAGGATGTAGTTACAGTCATCTAGTTTCATTTGCATGTATGACATTTGTCCTGCTTTTCCTTTGATTGTAAAATGAAGCAGGCTGGTTTAATGGAAATCACCAGTCTGTTTCAGCAAAACAGCACCATTATGTAAAGAAATGTCATATAAATATTGTCAATTAGTTGGGAGTTGATGAAGCTGTCAGGTCCAATCATCTTTGAATGTTGTTTGCATTCCATTTTTATGCACATCATCATGATTTCTGTCAAGTTTGATAGTTTGTAAGTAAGAGTAATTACACTGAGCTCGGTGTAATCTTCCATTAAATAAACATCCATATGTTCTGCCTCCCACCAGCTATAGGAAATAAAGAAAACTTTGGAAAATAAGAGATGCTAAAAGAAATTAAAAGCTGGGGTTTCCATGTCATGTATGTTATCTCTTTTTTTTTAATGCTGCCGTTATCAGTATTTTCAATATTTTCATCTAACCAGAAGGGAAGTCTCTGTCTCTCTGCCCTTTGATTTTCTCAAAAAAGGAGGAGATGTATGTAGCAGTAGTAGTTTTAATTTTTGCCATTTTGTTTCACTAAACTCAAACATCAATGATGCAACTTTCAGAATGAAGAATGAATGCTTTCCTTCCTGGAAATAGCTAGCTGTTGATTATCTAAAATCCGATATTAAGCTGAACGCTGTTTTTGCAAGCAGCAATATCGGAGGCCAAGCAATCAGACATGTTTTGAAAGTATAGACACTGGGTCAAATGACTATGTGTAATACAGGAGTTAGTTACCAGAACTATATTTCAGTGTCTCTCAGCTCACAAT
This sequence comes from Holacanthus passer, assembly GCA_025331565.1. Lineage (NCBI taxonomy): Eukaryota > Metazoa > Chordata > Actinopteri > Pomacanthidae > Holacanthus > Holacanthus passer. The sequence goes on from JAFREQ010000075.1 coordinate 1,155,430, forward strand.
GTTACAGCCCACAACTTCACTGTTGTGGTTCAGTCTTTGCTGCAACAGTAGGTGACTGCTTTCAGCAAACAAACCCATTGTACAGAACCTGGCCAGCACCAAGCAGCAGACAGAAACAGTTAGCAACTAACTGTTTAAGAAAGTGGAACGTCTGACAGCTAAAGAGCCAGATATTTCTCTCAGGAGTTGAGACTCAATGCTGAAAGGAGAGTGAACGAATGATTTAATTGATTTTTTTTTTAAACACGTTGAGCCTTCTTCAAGCACTGCTCAGGTCAACATTTTGGTATTCCCTGTATTCCTTTACCCCAATGCCGGGGGAGACTAAGAAAAAAAGTATGAGCACGAACTTTTCGTTTTGTAGAGGATATCTTACTTAGCAAGTTTTGACCAGTGTGTACCGCGCACTTGACTCTACAGTAGTTTCACTCACCAGTAAACATCACCCCTAATGGGGAAGGATACTAAAAGACAAAGCCAACCCAGCTACAGGCTGTTCACCCTGCTGCTGTCTGGCAAGCGATACAGAAGTATCCACTGCCCTAACACCAGATTACAGAGCAGATTCCTCACTTCTTCCTCTGCACCCCACTGTAAATCATTTTTATTTGTGCTTTCTGTGTAGCATAAAGCGACTACAGCTTTAATTTTGTTGAACAACCCTATGTTGTGTAATGATAAATAAATGAACCTTGAGCCTTGAACAGTGATGATGGGCCTTGGACTGAAGAATTAACGTCTGGTCAGGTGTACATCTTGGAAATGGAGCGACTGTCAGCCATCTTGGAGCTCAGTCAAATGCCTCATCTGGGGAAATCTGGACTTTTTCAAACATCCCTAGAACACAGTGTAGATGGTGGGAGCTGCTGCTGGTGGCATTGGTTAATGTCTGTGACCAGTCATGTGAGCACAGTCATATATATCAGTGGTACTTGGGTATAACAGCAAATAGAACTGCTCCAGAATCTGAGTGGTAGATTGCATCCACATATTGCACAACCCAAAAGCCTTGGAACTATGGTGATTAAGTGCTTGATCAGATGAGATTAACAGTTTTCACCATAGTATTCATAAGATCACCCAGCTGTGTGGCTCTGCTGGAAGCTGCATCCTGATGTACAATTTAATGCATTTTGACAGCTCCTCCTTCCAGAATCCCTAACTTTATCATCAGTTGTAACTTCACACTCTGTAAAAAAGTACTCACTTTGCCACCATGTCTGGAATCTCCTGCATTCACCGTCCAGTTTCTGAGACTGATAATCTCCTTTGGTGGAGAGTGTGGAAGCAATCTACACACATAGGTTTAGTGACACAGTAGGGACTGCCTTTTAATATAGTCAGAGGGTCAAATATAACATTCATTTTAAAATAAGTCAAAGTCCATATGGTTTAATGTGTGAGGATGCACATGACCCACAGAAGTTTGGGCACCCCTAACTTAAAGCCTCAAATAGACATCAAGACATCATCTGCAGTGGATTCCTGAGAAATCCCCACAGAAATGTTAAGATATGAATATCAGATATTAAAATGTACTTTTATAAACATTTTCTATATATTTCGTTCTTAATTTGAACAGTTAGTTTGTGGTCAGTTTTCATCAAACTTGCCTTTAGGGAGACAACAGCTGTTCCACTCTATAGCATTGTATGTTTTTCCATAAACTCTTTTGGGACACACGTGGGAATGATTCAATTTAACAGCGAGCCTTACATGCTGTAAACAGTTGCCTCTGGTTTACACAAAGAGTGAATGTGTGTGACATGTGTGGTCACATGTGTACGTGTGTGTGCATGTGTGGGTCCATGTCCACTTTGTGTGAGGAGGATATTGACAGCGTACTGACAGGATGTTGATTATCCAGCTTGCGGGAGGATGAGGCCTGTCTGGACGTCAGGTGGGAGTCACAGCGTCGAGGAGTGATGAGACAATCAGACGGAGAGGGAGAGAGAGAGGAGGGCATGTGTCAGGGCAGAGGACGATGACAATAAGCTGTCTGTCTCAGCTGACATGAACACAGCACTATCAGGATCAGATTATCTACAGTACTGCTTGAAAAACGACACACACAAACAAACACACATGCTCCGCACATACAGTATATGCACTTCAGACGCGGTTTCTCCTTCACCTCCGGTCGCGCTTGCAACATTTTTTTACACTTATGCTGTACTATAGATATAACACTGACAGAGTAAACGCTAATTTATGACACATCTCTGCAGTGCTCCTCACATCCACTGAGCCTTTTCTCATCTTTCAGCTCACTGTTTTGGTTTTACAGCCTGCAACTTTGCTGTTTTGGTTCACCGTCACTGGTCTCATCAGTGTTGATTCCAGACTCATCAGGCAGCTGTTTTCAATGAAACAGCTCTGATAAAGCCGCTGTACACTGCCCAGCACCAAACAGCAGACAGATAACATTAGCCACTGGCTGTTGAGCATGAAGCATTTAGCTGTGAAAGGTATTTCACTGATGAGTGTGGAGTGAATGTTGAACTTCCGTTCATCAGGTGGCCAGAGACACAACTCCAACTGAATGCTAATGATACTCCATACTGTATCTGCTGGATGTGTAAATTGGCAATTGTTTGTTAACATGTTTGCAATTTGTCAGGGCACTCTGCATTTAAAGTTCTTCTCCTGGAATCAATTAAAAACCAAAAAACTCATCTCTGTTCATTAAAAAAAGTGTTTTCCATGAAAAAATCCGTTCATGCCTTAAAATGGCTTAGATGTAACTCTATATCTTTGCTTTAATTTAGTACACATAGATAAATGTATATATAGTCCCAGCCTCTATCTCCACCCATCCCTCCACCACTTGCCTGCAGCTCAAAACACACCTGCTCACCTTTGACTTTGCTCATCAAATACAGTCCTACCCATTTGACCCAGAAACCAATTCAAGAACAACCCCAAGGTCATGTGAGGTTTTCTGCCAGAGTTATTGTAATGAATATAGTCATTATCTAATTCAACAACTTAACTATCTTTGAGGCACATTTGCTGTAACTTTCTTTGCCAACATCGTCTCACAATTTCAGATCTTTGGTGTTAAATGAAGGCTCACAGTTTCTCTTTTTGCAAATTTGCAATGATGTCTCTGCCATCATTTTAGTGAAACGTAGCTTGCATGAAACTACCTAGCTTGAAACTGGCTTCTCTTCTGATAGCAGCTCATTTCAGTGTAGCCCAACAAGTCGACAGGGTTGTTTCGTCAGGTTTGTGCCTGTCGACTGTCATTGGTAATATGGAGCTCCAAGGCAGAAATGCTCAGCCATGGTGTTGACTGCTTATTGATGATGATGTGTCTTGTAATATGGAATATTATACTCGTGTAAAATGACCGTTGCTCAGAGAGCTGAATGAGGCTCTGTAGTCATATCAGGCATTACAGTCACAGGGTCTGTCTCACACACCTGACTGAAGATAAAAGTTCAGAATGAACGTAGAAGTCACCACTGGAGGACCAATCTTGAGTATCTTAGCATTTAGTATGTTAGCCAGACGGAGGATGCATTTGTTCGTCATGCAACATATTAGGTGTGTTTGATTTGGGTCATTTAGCGTGACAAGGTTAAAAACCTGATTTTCATTAGAGGGAGTCTTTCAGAAGCTTGCCCAAAAAACTTGAGATGAATTAGAATGAGTTCATTTCAGTCTTCTTTTTGCATGAAGGCAAAGAAGTGAGTAGGTTTTATTTAAACAACCAGCTGATTTATCAAAGGACTGATGTAGTGTCCTATAGAGTGTCAGTGGGGAGAAAGATTGTGTCTGTGTGCAAGTGATGTTAGCTAACTAATGTTTGTTGAAAGCTTCTAAATGTTAAAACAGTTACAATATTGTCATACTGTTTTTTTTTTGTTTTTTAAATCACTAGTAGCCCCTGGTGAGAAAACAAACTTTGGATAAGAAAAGTAATAAAAGAAAACCATCTAACAGAAGGAAAACTCCACAGAGCGCAATTGATTAAAACTGATAAGTTGGTATAGCTGAGGACTGGTCCACTTGCTACAATGTTGCACAGAAAGCATTTCTGGACAGACAGGTCTACCCTTCAGCATTTGTGTACTTTGTGTTTGGTTTAAAATATTTTGTTTGATAGGACTGAAATTCCAGGCCTTTGCAGTATGGAGGCAGATTCTCCTACAGCCTAAGAAGGGACAGGGCTGCTTCGGGCTTAACACACATGCAATGTCTTTTTTCGATTGCAGGTATTAGTTCACAGTAAACAGTCCTGAAAGCATAGGTACTCATAGAACATGCACCTGCCCCATCCCCAGCATGTAGTGAAGTGGTAAGACATCATTGGTGATTCTTCAGTTTCAAGGGCAGTTTTGACTTTTTGCACATTTTGTCTCCTGTAGGTGTAGAGGGTTTCTCGTCAGTGATCATACCTGACACCAGACATTTGGCAAATCCAGATTAGGTTTGTTCCACATTATAATAAAGACTGAATTTAGGGCTCCTCGTATTTAAAAATAAAAAAAATTATACGCGTAAGCCCCCTTCCCAACAAGAACTTTAATATGTTCTATATATCCATTCTTCTGTTTTATTTTTTCATTCTTTAATTTTCCTCTATTGGATTAAAATCCGCAGAAATAAACATGTTCCATTATTTGTACAATCTTTAATTATGCATTAGGCCATGGTGTGCACATTAAAAAGATGCAACTAAAATGCTCATTAAATTTTCATAAGCTGCAACATTTAAACCGAGTACAAATACATAGGCAGAGGTCCATTTACCATCCCACAGATGAAAGGGCATGGGATATTAAGAGGTGGGGCTGTGTCTGAAACCCCTAATATTACTAAATTGTCCTTCACCAACTAATTGACTTTTAATTAATCCCTTTGATATTTGGACAAGCACAGACCTTGGCAATAGGTGCTCTGTGTTGAACACCTGCTTGTGTAAGGAAGCGATCTTTGCACATGAGTGGGAAGCACCAGCTCCTTCAAAATAAAAAGCTACTCATCAAAAAATGAAAGCAAATGCGTGCATATTATATTGCAGTGGATTTATATATTTAAGATTCAGCCATTTTTACTTTGACTGCCAAGACAGTGTTTTTTAGAGAATGATACAAACATTTATCAGCATTCATACATTAAAAAGATAACTATGTTGTATGTTGGTAAATGTAATAATAAAAGAAGAAGAGAAGAAGAAGAGATGATAGACTTGTGAAAAATCTTGATGACAACATGCTGTGAGCAGATAATTCATCAAAGCTACAATGGAGGAAAATGTCCGATTTTTTGATTGGACTTCTGAAGAGTGCAAGACCAAGGGCTTCTTTTTAAAGCCAAGAGTATAAATATCTGCGGAGGGAATGGAAATTTAAACAAATTGCCGTTGCACCTGATTTATGATGATGACCAGGGCCTCGTCTCCCAAAAGAATATTTGGGCTAAGATGGTAAAATCCATCGGCTCCTTAATAAAACTAACCATGCACCAAAAAATAATCCAACAACAGATTTGCACAGTTACACAAAATATATTTGGAGAAATGGTGAACACTCTTCCTGTAAAGTGCCACACACCTGAAGTTTATCATGCTAAGAAACATTGAGGTTGTTTCGGAGACTTTACATTTTACTACAGCACTTTTTCCTGTTTTATATCCTTCCAATGTGCAGATCACTGCATATATTTCACTTTAAACTCTTCAACCAATTGCTCCCTCAATGTTCCAACTCCAGCTTTCATCAGACTGCATTATTTGCACTTACCAACTATGATGCGAAACACGATATCATCTGTGTGTTAATAAAGGTTATTGTGAAAAGGAATTTATTAGACATGACCATATGTGTTTGAATCATTGCATGCATGTATGTACACATGCAGCTTTGTGCACTTCTTTGAGTTCACGCCATGTAGGGGCACTTTAATATGCCCGATATAAAAATCCTATGGCAAATAACTAGAGACAGTGGGCGGTGATGGTGTGTAGGGAGATTATTGCGTGTGGGAGGTGTAATGAAGAATGAATAGGGAATGCTGAACATAGAGTGATCAAGGGCATGCAGAGAGAAAGAGAAGGAGAGAGAGGGGATAAGAGAGCAACAGACAGAAAGAGAGATAAAGAGGGGTGATGGACATGTCTCATCCTCTCTCTGACAGTTTCATCAATAGCCTCAGGAAACACACACACACACATACATCCCTCTCCTGTGCGTGATTGACAGCTAGCAGATGCTGGGTGAATGAAGTTGTCAGGCTGGCTGCTGATCAGCTGAGCGTCGCCGTAACAAAAGCTGAAGGCTCAGCTTGACGCGTCGCTGCTCTTGAAGGTGATCTCTTGTTTTGCCATAGAGCATGTGTGTGTGTCTGTGTGTGTGTGACAATATTACTTGTGTAATTGTATTTTCTGTTCTCTTCTAGATTATTATGAATGTCAAAGCTGTGCAAAACCAGATTTCAATGTAAAAATAGAACTATGTTTCTATCTTAAATCGCAAAGTCGAGGAGCAACATGGAGGTGGTTTATGGAAATGAGGGGTCCACACTATAAAAGAGGAATCAAAAGTTGATCTAGGTCTTCACACAGTGGCCTTTATTTGCCACAATAGCACAGAGAACAGGACAGGCCTATATTAGAGACAGTGATTTATTTCTTCTGTTCCCCAGTTGATGCTTAATGTTCATCTGTTGCCTTGATAAATTCAAGACAACTTTACTAGGGACCCGCCTTTATGTGTTCAAGCTGGCCACTTCCCCAGATATTATTTGACACTCTGCCATTTGTTGACAGGATTTTATGTAAAAATTTACAATGAAAGGAAAATGAAGAAGACACACCTGGCCTGCATGTTGCAAATTTCAGACGAGGATGACTCTGTTTGTCCCTTGTGAGTGACACAATGTCCTCTTGCTAGTGATGATAGCAGACATGTCAGCTGGATGGCCTCTGTTGATTTTGGCCTGCCCGCCCTTCTCTTAAATGTGGGCAATTCAATATCTTGGGCAAGTCAAAAGCAAGCAAGCAAAGATTATATATATGTAGCACTTTTCAACATATAAGTTACAAAGTGGAAGAAGAAAAGGGAGGGAGATAAAAGAGACAAAAGACAGTAGAAGAGATTAAGTATCCAACCCATAAATACATATATATAAAATCAGAGGAAGAAGGGCTACGTGAGTGTGACATTGCTGCCATATTGTTACACATTTGAACACAGCAAATCAAAACAATGGGCCTTTTTCACAGAGGACATTTTGACGTGTCACAGTAGGAAAAGTGCAAATTTCAAAATGAACGATGGCTGAATTCCACTTAGCTGCGTCAGTTTCAGGGTCCTGGTATTGTGCCCGTTGGATCACTGTCACACTGTCATGGCTTACTGGGACACTTGAATAGAACAGAACCATCTTTAATGTTGTCAGTAAAACCTGTGTTTTTCTGACAAGGACAAGTCAAAATGTCTAATCTATCATCATTATGATGCGCCTTTGTGTGTTTATGTGAAATCTCAAAATTTACCAAGAGCTTTGGTAAGTTCCTCTCCTTTTTCCTCTTGTCTCTGTAGGTTCATGAAATAGAAATCATCAATTCGAGGTATAAGTGTACATTTTTCACACAAGTTTAATGTTGTAATGTTGTAAATAAGTTTTCATGTTGCACATGTCTTAACGGCATTGCACATATTTGTGGTACATCCACTGTTTGAACACACCTGAACAGCTTTTCCTCTCTTCTTGTACAAACCTGCAACAAGATGCTCTAGATGTTCTACCAAACTTTTATGTTGCTGGTTGCAGTGGTCGGAGGACGAGGGCAAGAGATGCCAACAAGCTTAAGAAGCTAGTCAGGAATTACGACTCAGTAATGTTTTTTTATTGTCTTTTCTAATTCTTTTTAATTTTACTTTTGCATCACACCTCCTTCCAGTCTGTCCTTTGTTGTGAGCCCTTTGACTCTCCTCTTCCTTTTTTGTTAATTCTCATCTTCACTTCTGTTTCCTTTCTTATACTCTTATATACTACTTATACTACTCTTTTCCCCATTACCCCCTCTGTCTCTTTCCACTGTCTTTTCCCACTACTTTGTTCCTTTCTCTCCTGTCCTTTCCCCCCATACCTCTCAGACCCCACCCTGTACCTCTAAGTGGGCTTTGAGGAGTTAACACTGAGATGTGATATCCCACTCTGTGTCGCCTCCAGATATCTATTAAAAGGGCACAGCTCTCTATCACAGCTTAGACACCAGATGTTGCTTGCATCTCCACTCATTGCAGATGTAATGGGCCTGAATGCTGCAGTTTGCGACTTCGCTGGCATCCATCCTGTGCAATGCAGCACCAGAGGAAAAACAAGTGAGAGACGTAGTCACACACACACACACACACACACACACACACATAGAGAGATGTGTAATTATCCTCCATTACCACCAACTCTTTTATTTCCCCCAGCAGCAAAGGAAAATCTCGTGTAGAAATGACAGCTATCAAAGTAAAGATGGGCGTTCTGTTTCAGAGAGAGTGAAGATTTGCTGGAGTGTCACTGTTTGCCTGTGTGTGTGTGTGTGTGTGTGTTTGTGTGTATATTCTGGGATTTTAGTGTGTGCATGGTGCGTGGGTCTGTATGGGTGTGTATGCAGGCATTTATTTTAGGTGTTATTAGGAGCTTACAGTGGCAAACAATGATATTGAAAATTTAAGATTGAAACTGGAAAATTTGCATGAAATATATCTCATGCTTGTGCTGCAGCTGATGTGTGCTGTCATCAAGCTTCAGGGCCAAATCATATCCAAAGTCTGCAAAGATTTATGATTTGTCTTGATTTTATCTGTTTCTTAGAAGGGTGGAAAATTCTCTCAAAGCTAATGACACAGAAGTAGAGCACTAGAAAGAAGCTGTTCATGATAACGTAGCCCATCTGGTTTGTTTCCGACATGAAACCAAAAGTCAACATTGACTTATTTTAACTTACATATGGAAGTGAAAATGTAACATAAGTGAACCAACGTCACATATGTAATATGAGTTATCTTACATACATAACTGAACTTACATAACTAACATACTTATTTTAACCCAAACCATGATCTTATCCTAAACATAACCAAGTATTTTTGGTGACTAAACCTAACCAGACTGGAACCATCACTCAGTGTTTTTCTCAGTAAGCTTTATTTTAAAAATCTAACTGGACGTTGCATATTTATTATCCCTAACTTGAGTGTGGAATGAGAACATGTTCTCTTTATGCCTAGGCAAGTCAAAATGTGACACTGACACAGTGGACCATCGGATCTCTTACATGCTTTGGCATGATATCAGTTTGGGTATAAATATCTCTTTTAGCTGCCAAAATAACCAAGTTTCCAATGTCAGGATCAGTAAAACCAGATAACCCAACAACAGCCAGACCAAGTTAATTCTTTTAACCGTGATCACAAAAGATCCAGGACAATTGACCTCTAGTATGACAATTTGCATCAAGGTTAAATTATGACCCATTCACTGTTGTTGGCCTATGTTGACCTTTGATATTTCTGTCTCTACCATCTGTCCTAGTTCCTACAATATTTGCCATTGTAATTCATCAAATTAAAGCAAAAATCAACAGCTTAGGAAACGTTTTGAACTGGCATCACAGACATGTCTACACCTTATTTCACATCATGCAAACCTTGTCCAGACATCCAGTGCACCATCCAATATTCAAAGTATAATGTTTCTAACGTAAGAGCTTAGAAAGTATTGCCACTGGAGCCTAAGCAACAGCACTTTATACCCCAAGGTATTAGCTATCTGTTTGTCATGCACAACCTTAGCCCCAGCAGACGACAAATAAATCTCTTCATCCGCGTTGCCGTTATTCCGCTTCGCATTTGATCTTGGAGGATGTGGTCACAGACAATCAAAATCATAATTATGGATACAGTGCAGCTAGGGGGACATTTTAAAAATGGTTCTGAGGTGACCAGCGTTCATCTATTTATTTTTATAGGGGTCTCAGCGCGAGCAACAATTTGATTTATGTCCCTCTGCTTTTAAGGGTGCAAGACCCAGACATTCAGAAATGAAGTGGAACACTGCTAAGAATTTCAAATGCACTTTTAATACATCCCCCTCATATTGACGTTTAGGTGGGAATCCGTCTTTTTTATTTCTGTCATTTCAAGCACTGCAGCCATTGGTATATTTGTGAGTGTGTGTGTGTGTACGCATGCATGTGTGTGGCAACATTTATTTCCCCTCATCGTCTGTTGAGAGTGAGAGGGGAGGTGCGGGGAGGGTGGGAGTGTAATGGTAATCATTTTTTTGTGACTGCGCCCAGGGTCTGAAGTGGCTGTTGCAGAGGACTTTTAGATTGATCTTGCAACATGCGCACACATACACACACACGCACACACACACACACAAGCCCTGAAGAAGATATGCTATATGGATCGCATCCATCCCCCTCTGCTCGCCCTCCCTCCACGCCGCCATTTGATTAATGATCCAAATATGTGAATAAAAATATCAAAACAACTCGTCAAACCTAGAGGTTCCAGAGGCGAAACAGCTTAAGGATGAAAGTACAGACTAACAAGAAGAACATTTTTGTTCAAATGACTAAACATGTAAACGTGAAGCTTTTGGGGCTTTCTAATTTCCATCTTTGATTAACTTTTTTGCTACACAGATGTGTGATGGTTGCATGAAATGATTTGGCACTTGATATCAGATAATATGAGATGTTAGGAAATGAATGAATTCTAAAAATCATGTGAGTGAATGGGTGTTTTTGTTTCAGGCATTATGGTATTTGGATGTGTGTATGTCTTCAAGGTGTGTAAATGCATGTGGGTATGGGAGGCACCCTGGCGAGCATGCAGATGCTTAATTCACAGTTGTGGCACAATCAGCCCCCTTCTTACACAGTAGACCACTAATTGACATTTTCATTAACAGCAAATTTATGTTCCTATTTCTGTCTGTGATAATGACCATTTCCCAAGCAGTGCTATGGGCTCTGCTAATGGACATGGAATAAAGGCGGAAACTTGTTTAATTATGATGGAAAAAAGGAGGCCATATATGCTCTGGCTCCTCAACAGTGTCAGTGAGAAGGAGGTGGAGCAGGGTTGGCTGATGGCTGGAGGTGGCAGATGATTGAGGCACATGGGAAGATTGAAGAGACGGTGAAAGGATTGGCATCACACATCACAACTGAACTGAATGAATTCCTGTATTGAAGAACATGCTAAACAGAGTTGTCTATCAAGAAACGAGAAACCTCTTTATAGTCTCTTGTGACAGAATGCAGTAGAGTAACAGGAGCAGGGACTGACCATCTGGCACAGTAGGGATTCTCCCTGATGGGCTGGTCAATCAGTGGGCAGCGAATCCAGAGTCCAGAGTTTTGAAGCATGTCCATATCTGTATAATAGCCAGCTGGTTTAAAACAGGCGGGGAAATGAGCACATCATATCTCCATCTTTCTCCTTACATCCAGCTTTACTTATCATCTAGCTTGTATGTTGAGTTGCGTGATCTTTTGAATTAAGGTTGCCCAGTAAAGCATTCATGTAAACAAACAAAAGGTATTTCTATGTACATTGAGTGTGTTTTACTAAATCACGATCAAATCCTACAAATATGTTGAATGCATTTCCTTCATGTAAATCTTTTCCTAATGCTAAACAAGGCATTTTTGCGCAAACCTTAGCCATAACAGTATCGAATCATAAAATGGTTACAGTGGTTGAATGTTTTTGAATTATTTTGGAAGGCACTGACAAATGATATTGTCCTGCCGATAGACAATACATAGTAATACAACATAAACAAGCAGTATCATCTAACCTCAATCCAACATGTGGTCTTTTCTGCCACCAGGAGTCTCAAAGGCCTTCCCTCATCACTCCTCTATTTGGACGCAGTGAGGAGTCAAAAAGCAGTTTCTACACACAATGCATATATTAGATCTATTAGAACAAAGTTAAAGTTAACTGGTTACAAGTTGCAGAAATATCAAACATGACATACCATAAAAGAAGTGAGCTTCTCTGTCAGAACTAATTTCAAATGTTGATAGAAGTAAGAGCATGTGGTAAACAGAATACAAGCAAGGGAAACAAGTATTCAAGAAAAAAAGAAGGCCAAGGAGAGGATAAGTAAAATGTGAGAATTAGGACTGAACAATTTCAAATCAAACCTTATAGTGTTTATATCTACACTGATGTACAGGGGGGATGTCAATTCAAAACTGGCTATCACAATGAATTACATGCTTTATTCCTTTCAGATCACACAGTATGAGGTACAAATGCACCTTCACTGATCTCAGTGTGCCACTATTAGAAAGCAGTTCTATCATTTCAAAGGCTGACAAAGCCTGTTGTGCTGATAAAGACGCCACCTCAGTCCACTGCAGTGAGCTCAAGCAGGAGAGCGCTTTCAATATCTGATTGACAAAGATGCCTATCCATTGCCGGCTTGTCAAATACGTTGGATTTGATATAAAAAAGCATGTAACATGGTGAAAACCTGTATGAGACAGGGATTCTGACTGGATTGCTCTGCCTTGTTAACAGAAGATGTACTCACACACCTGGAGCAGTACGTGTCAGGCAGGTGTCAGCATTGTGCTTAAACATAAAAAAACAGCATCATCTATTGAAGCTCACAACCAGAAAGCCCTACTTGTCGCTATCCTGCCCTCACAGTTAATGACAACATCCCTTGGTAATGCAGAGAAAAATTACTACCACAAAGAAATCTAAGCAACAGACTAACAACAATAAACAGTACAGACCACAAGTAAAAAGTAAAGACAGCAAAGACATTAACCGGCTACAGTGAATGACCAGCATGAAATCATTTGCAGATCATTTCAGTGGGTTTTAGAATATGATTTAAAGAAAATAATCAAAACTCAAAGGTACACGCAAGAGACCATTTTTGAACTGAGGTGTGTTACGGTTCAGTCTCCTCCCATATACTTACAACTGTTATCAAACTGTGACCTACTGTGCTCCATACTTACATTGTGTGTTCACACACGAGGCAGCTCCATTTGCTGATGAAGACTGCCAGATGCAGTGGACAAGTGGATCTTTGAATTTTTGTTACAGAAAGCTAAGGTGTGGTTTTCATAATGCTGGTCATCATTCTTATTGGTAATAATAATATTGTACTGCTCATGCTAATTGCAATTTAAACAAAATTGTGATTGCACTCACATTTGGTTTTACCACCAAATAAAGGGGTTTCAATTTTGTGGTTAAATTCTTCTTGCCCCATTGGACTTTGTTGTAACAATGTCGCAAATACAGTATTCTCATAAATGATAGGTATGATGATCAAACCAAAAAAAAGATCCAAGTTAAATTAACCGCCATTTTCTTCCATAATTAAAAATGATGAACTAACTTCCTGTATGGCAGAAGTGGTCGTATTGCAGAGACTGATGTTATTACACAGAAACATCCACACAAATGCATACAACATACATTGGAGCCCAGGCTGCCTCTTGTGTTCTCACACTCAGGTTACCTCACGTTGACCTCTCCTGACCCCGATGGGTGGACAGGAAATGACAGAGGAAGCAGTTCAAAGTGTCAGATGGGATCCGCGGCTCTTTGTCTTTGAATATGAGTGATCTGTTGGTTATGCTCTCTGATGGAAACACATGACCACATCCAACATCTGCTGGCTCTGTGTCAAAGAGTCTGTAATGTAACACATGAGAGAGAAAACTTTTCTATGCTTGTGTTGACAATGTGAATACGTGCATGTGTACGTGCGTGACTGTGTTCACGCGTGCTGTACTGATGGTGTGTGATGGTGTTTGTCTCTTTGAACACGTGTGTGTATTGGCTTACATTTCCGTTCTTGCCTACTGCAGTTGGTGCGTCTCTGTGTGTGTGTGACAGCAGAGTGACAGCAGACAGGGCTAAAGTCCCACCTCAGACGACAGTAATGGAGACGTCAGCAGGATAACAGAGCCTGTAGTGCTGACAGTCATCCACTCAGACAGACGCAACGCCGCATCCTATAGTGAGGCTGGACACACACATCCGAAAGTAGCCTAAGTCATAGCCACGCACACACACACACACACACATTCACACTCTCACTGGTGCACACACAAGCAGAGCCTGACATGCACATAGTCAGTGTATTAGATGAGCATCATCCCCATTCATGGTGGAGATGATTCCATTTGCAGGACCACTCAGCCTTTTGATGGTCTTATCTGGGAAGAGACGCTGTCTAGGAAACGCCTGACTGGATAGAGTGTGTGTGTGTATCTGTGTGTGTGTGTGTTTATATGCACAATATACGTGTGTTTGTGCATGTATCTATCTATCTTAGTCTAAAATTCTGACAATAAAAATCATGACAATTATATATTTTTTTGTTATTGATTGTTTTCAATCTTTTAGTTTTCTTTCAATGTAGAAACCCGTGAGTCTCCTGGATAATTTTACAATCCTATAGGTTTATGTTAAGACCATCAGTTTCAAAGCAGCAATAATTGATTTTCTGACAAGCTGTAAACACATTCAGTACATTTACATGCACAAGTAACCAGGTTACAGGCAGCTCTCTCCAGTAAGCTGATTTCTTAAATGGCATGTAAACAAGAAACCTGGTGTCTGTAATCAGGGTAGGGGATTAGAGAAACCTGTTTTCCCCAGGAAGTCCTGAAGAATGTCAATTTCTATGCCACATATACGGGAAGCTGGGTTTCCAAGCCTTTTACAAGTATGAATGTGTATTACAAAAGCATTACTTTTCAAACATGGAATATGTAACATTGCTGGTTTCATCTGTCTGTCACAGTCATGTTTTATTGTCATTCAGACGCAGGTGACTTTGACAGAGAGCCACGACGCTCATGCAATATTTGACACCTGGTGTGCCAAAGGGAGCAGAGGGTGAGACGGAGGGGGGAGTGAGCAGCGGTGAGTTTAAAACGTTATGACAGCAAAGAAGAAGGATTTTTTTATTCTTTCACAAGCTGCATCACTGATGGAACATGCAGTATTTTGCTGTTGAGGCCTTAATTAACGATCATTGCGAGTGCGAGGGGCGCTCGCCCAGCTGCTCCCACTGAATCCACTGATACATGTTTTGCATCAATTTCATCATTTAACATCATTAGATAACAAATTCTGCTGCCTGTTTTATAATATCTAACAGTGCACAGGCATTGACTGACAGGACGTTAAGTTGGGACTCTCATTTAATTACTGTTAGCTCACATGCTGTATGTAGCCTACAGCGTTTTGCTGGATATTCATTTATTCATCCACACAGCTGGCATGCATGAAAAGTGAAAATATAAGGAGAGAATGCTGGTAAGATTATTACTGTGGTTGTGTGAGGGTTTTTAAACTCACTTTGGCCTGGTCGCACCATGGGAGGAAAATTAACTTATGTGATCTGAGAAGAATCTTCTCAACATTAAATTGGCTCTTTCAAAGTGTTTCCTAGATTATTAAGGTGATTCTGTACATAAGGGCTTATGATTGAGATGATGCCTTTATTACAGTGATTTTAAAAGGCAGTAAGGCATGCATCTCTCTCTCTCTGTGGATGTTGAACTTATGTGCTGCTGCAGCCTTTATGTTAATCGGATGGCATTCACTTAATGTTTGTGCCAAGCTGAAAGTGATACAGAAATGTTACCCGGCAAGGTTGCCATTGTGACTTTTACGTAAAAGGCGATGAGGGTGCTTATTCAGACATGATAGGGTGCAAGTCTGAAAGAGGCTAAAGACTCCAGTGAGTGGGAGAGTAACAGTAGATGAAAGGAGAGATCAGAGCAATTCATCCTTGTATTTTAAATAATTCCAGCCAAATGAAATAAATGAAACTAAAACACAGCATCCTCCGGAAGCCTAAATAAGTTGGTTTCCATCACTGACCATTTTTTATTCTTTGCTAAATTCAGAGACGCTTGTGTTACACTACACACAGTCTTGTTCATATAAAAAATATTGATTAGCCCAGCTTCAATTATTTCAACCTGGTTTTAAAGAATTTGTTTTTTTTTTCTCCTCCCAGCGTTTTGGTGTGGTCGATAGTTTTAAAAGATATAATATATCTGAGCTGACTGATTGCAATGACTGAAACACGACATTGTGCGCACACATTCATGGTGCCCAGAGGACCTTCCTGTAGCGCCACCATGAGGATGATATTTTTTGATATGGAGTGACATACCTTGATAACTGTTGGGTGAATTTCCATGACATTTGCTACATATACAAGGCCTCCAGAGCGTGAATCCTGAGACTGTGACGACCCCTTGATGTTGCCTCTAGCCCCACCAGCTGGTCAAAGATTTCACTTATTCAATAAAAAATATAGACAACTAGAATATGGATTTGCACAAAATTTGTTCATTGTTCCATGACAATCAATCCATAATGACTTTTTCTCCAGTGGCATCACCAGGTTATCATGTTTGGTTTCACAAAGAAATATCTCAACAACTACTGAACAAATTGCAATGAAATATCTGGAGACATATTAAGAGTTAAACCTTGTCATTATTTTGAGGTTATTTCGCTGCATCTGAGGAGTCGCTAGTTGCTTCCACTTGTCTCAGCCCTAATGGGAAAACAGATATTGGAAATTAGTGTGATTCTAGGGACAAGGACTAAAAAATGTTTCTCTCTTTAATGCTGTCATGTCTCACTTCATAAGAATGAGCTGGTTTTGTGCCATGCACCTTATTCACGCAGCCACAATTATCCATAAATTAATAAAATCTGACTGGTTATTACGAGGAGAAAGAGGCAGAGAGGGGGGAGGAGAAAGAAAGATGCAGAGAGAGGGAATATGAAGGGCTGTACAGTGAACAATCTCTGTATAATTAACAGGAAGATAAACAAAACATAAATTTGGATATTGCATTTATTTGGACTACCACTCAAATATGCGTGAAACACGTTATTTTAATTAAAAGATAAATCTATGTGACATGCTGCTTCCCAGTTAATTATTCAGTGCTGTACAATAAAAACAAAACCCATTAAATATGCCATGCACCCTATTTCTCCATTAACAGTAAAAAGCGCTCATCCTGGGGACAACATTTCAAATTCAGCTGCTGGTTTGGCTTTTCCCCCTGTTTTTTTGTCCTTTCATTGCAGTTTTTTTTTTCCATATTCCCTCGCTTTGCATTTACATTGCTCCTCAGATCCTACAATGGCAAAACATTTGATGTGAGCATTCACGACTTTTGAAATGTATGTAAAGTATCTATTACAAATGGAACTCTTCAAACAGCTGCTCTGCACAACACATTTTAATTTTTACATTTGACATCTTTTGGTTGCTCTTTGAACAGACCTGTGTGGTCAAAATCTGCAGCAGATGCTTTGACATTGTTGTAAGAGATGAAATCAGTCAATCAGCTTCACTCATTCATTTAAAAACAGGGAAAACGAATACACAATACACCACTTGCATTTCATAGTAACTGTAGGTCTCTTGTTCATCAGCTTCTTAATCTATTGGAGTAAAGCAAATATAGAAATGAGTTCAGTTGTAGTGGATTGGCTGTTCAGCTGCCAGTGTGGTTAGCTGTAGTCACAGTTGCTTATGCTGTTTACCACAATATCTAATGTAGAGGGATGATTTTTGTCCAGTTTCTGTCACCATCAGAGACAAACATTTGAAATGATCAATGCAAAATTGTACTTTATTTGTAAAGCTTTAGGAGACTGGTACCACTTGTTGTAGCTGGAGTCCCAGATCTCTACTACAAATATGACCCATAGTAAGAATAAGACCCAGGTTGGACAAAACTGTAATTTTGCTTTAATAGGAATGTTCATGGTTTGACCCCTGGCTCCCCCTATACTGATTTTGAAGTGCTGTTAAGCAAAATGCTGAACTTCAGAGAACTCTTCACGTGCAGCGTGTGTATTGGAAAAAGTGTGAAATGAGATTATAAATTGTAATTGTAAGTAAGTACTGAATCGCATTTCTTACATTAAATGATGTACAGTGCTCCCTCAAGTGTCAGGTCTGTGCATTTCTGGAGCTCCAATGGGCAAATCTTGTCTACAAGGCCAACCATGGATATGGGCACACATTGACCCTTCACTGAAAGTTATATTCAATATGAACTTGAAAGAGTTGGGAGAACAACATGAGAGTGGTTGGTCAGCCACTTTGGTCCAGACTTAAATATCTCAATAACTATTAAATGGATTGTCATGACATTTTCATAAAAAACATTCACGGTCCCCAGAGGATGAAACCTAAAGATGTAGGGACCTCTGGACTCGTCATCTTGTACCATCATGAGGTCAATTTTTTAAATTTTTTTTTATTGCCAAATACCTGTAATGACATCCCTTTTAGCCTCAGGTGAATTTTGTGTTTTGTGCAACTTCACAAATGCTAGCGTGCTAACATGCTAAACTGAGATGGTGATCATGGTAAACATTCCCTGCTAAACGTCAGCATGTTAGTATCACAGTGTCCAAGTTTAACCTCAAAGAGCCGCCAGCGTGGCTGTAGACCTGTTTATAGTCTTCTCAGCTCCACCTCTCCCCTCTGTGTTTGGATCCCATGGGTTGCTCATACACTGCCCTGTTGGGAATTACCACTTTGATTTGAGTGAAACATTTTCAGTACTTGGTGCCGGCAGTCTGTTCAGTCTGAGCGATTCATCTTCTTCAGAGGAGTGATTGACCTGAATGGTGCGAAGGGATCCAGATGCAAAGACAGTGTTTATCAGAGGTTTTATTGCAGAAGAAAAAAAAAACTGGATAAATCTTCAAAGTACACCAGAACGTCTAGACCCCAGTAAATAGTCCATGTTTGGTACATGTCTTTAATGAAAGATTTTGTCTTCTGTCAAACATGTGCAGTAATAAATAATGATCAAGGATATTTCTCTTTTAAATACAAAGTTATCTACTGTTAATATAAGCTTATAGTTTGCAACCTCTCCTCACTTCTCCCACTGGCTATAGAAACCTTCTTCATTTAGGAATGTGGACAGTATTTAAACGAGGAGTAGAATCCATTGCAGGCTGAAATAAATGGGCACGGTTTCATCTTTTTTCTTCTTCTAGCACCAGTGATTATAATTGAACAAACTGCATGTGCTACTTCAATAGGGAGCTTGAGGAGCTTGAGATCAAACAGCATGGGGACAATGGAGTGGATTATTTTGGGATTACAGCAGGGGGGGAATGGCGTATCATTCTCAGGGATGGACAAAGAGTACAAGTCACAGAGGAATCACAACAAATGCCATTCTCCGATGTTGAAACAGAAAAATGATTGCTTCATCCGGACAAGATGATGAAACTGTACTGATTTGCATGCTTTAGCTGAAGAAGCCAGGGTACCGGTGCAAAAAAAAAAAAAAATAGAACATGTAAAAACTTTTTTTCCAATTGACTTTTTGCTAATGTTCAACACACACAAATGTATATGCACATTCAGAAATGCAAGCTAAAGTCACCAAGAACACAGTAGTGCGTTGAAACCTAAAGCTTGTACTACATTAAGTTATCTGCATCTCATAGTGTGAAGCTCAGTGGGTAAACACACAGTTATAAGGCAGTGAGAACTACTGTCCTGTTGGCTACCAATAAAATAAAAAAATGAAAATAAAATACAGTATTTCATGTACTGTAAGTTTTCTGTATGGCCAAAAAGTTCAAATCATAGTGACGCAATTTAAACCACAATTACAGCAGTCTTCTTTTCATCTCATTTTCTCTAGGAAACTTCTGATACGTCCGCTCCCCTTCTTTCTCCCTGCTTTCCCCTTCATCTCTCCATGCATGCAGGGGGATTGTATTTCTTACCCTGTTGTTGTTGCTGTTGTATGTGTGTGGGTGTGTGCGCGAGTGCTGTGTTGAACTGTAAACTCCTTTAGGCAGCCCTGGGGTTTTAAGAGTTTAGTCCTCCACTCCACTGCATGTGTGTTTGTGCGGCAAGATATTGACTTTCTTAAAGTCTGGATCATTTCTCTTTATCAGAAAAACATTAACAACCCCCAACCCCCTACCACCAATACCAACAGAACACAAAGCGCCATGCTTCCTCATTCTCCTCGCCCAGTAGTAACCAACAGCTGTCGGCACAGAAAAGTACAATCAAACTTGATACTTTTTTTTTTCTTGCCCTGAAAACAGTGTAGCCTGATTTTACGAGATCAAAACAGTCTGTTTTCCACGTTTTCTGTTGCTCTCTTCCCCCATAGGAATAAACCTCATACAAATAAAAGATAAAATACTACTTATACACATAAAAAGAATGCCTCCTTTGAAGATAATAACCAATGTGTGTAATAATTATTTTTTATAGAAAAGGTAGTATAATTAAGACATGAAGCAGGGTCAAGTGAATGATTATCTAATTTTTCGTTGTGCCTCACCCTGTGTAGAGCAACTTGAAAAGAGCTCATCAGAGGAGGAGATTAATCCTGCTTTTTGTCCGAGCGGATGCCAGAATGTCAAACTCTTCACGTGAGGAGAAGTTTTAGCGGGGTGTCACACGCCTTTTTATATGTACAGCTGGTTATATCTGATCTGTCCTTCAGAAGCACATGAAAAAAATCCCTCACAGCTTGGTCCAGGTTCTTGCCAAAGTTCCAAAGTGTTAATGAAATCGTAGTTTTTAGACAGAGGAAGGAGGCTGTAAAGCGAGTTGGAAGCCACGTGAATCTAAGCTAATCCAAAATCATTAAAGAGACTTTTCTCCAAAAATAATGCTTTTATCAGAAAAGTGATCTCTGTAAATGATTTAGTGGAACAGTTAGAGTGGGGGAGATGGAGGAGGACGAGGAGGATTTTTGAACACACACCACCAACACAGCCACCCCAGAACATAACACGGCCCAGTGTGAGTGATGACCACTGTGTGTATGTGTGTGTGTATGTGTTGTGGGGTCACTAGCGATGATGCTGGTGTGTGTGTGTGTGTCAGGCCATCATGTGTCTGTCATCATAAAGCAGCCTGAGCCAAAGCACAATCAGTTCAAACTCCCCGTCCATCTCTGACGTGGAGCCTGTAAGGTGACCTCCAGACGTCGAATGGCCAAAACCAGAGCAAAACTAGCCTTAACATTGGCTAATGGATGCTTTAAATACGCCGATTGATTTGTGTTGTATTTTTCAGTCCATTCTAATGGATTGTTATAGAGAGAGCGAGAGCAGAGCGAAGGATGGTGACTTGAGGGGCTCCGGCCAGCTGATGGGACTCAACTTGACCTCCTGGCGTACCATCCAGAGTCGGGTTACCACTGTAGGACTCTGAGTGTGTGTTTGTGCGTGTGTGTGTGTTGTTGAATTGATTTCTTCTGCGATGACAGCTCCAGTCAGGCTGGCACCAATGCCCCCCCCCCTCCCGCTCCGTTTCCCCTCTACACACACACACGCCACCATCGCCGCCACTGACCCTACATCACACACGCACACATACAGCGCTCATCACTCGCTCTGGGAAAATGGCAGCCACTGGTGTTATGTTCTGGGGTGGCTGGTGTGTTTTCAGAAGCCCTCCTCCGCCTCACTCCATCTCCCCCACACTAACTGTTCTACTAAATCGTTTACATGGATCATTTTTCTGATAAAAGCATTATTTTTGGAGAAAAGTCTCTTTAATGATTTTAGATTACTTCATCTGGCTTCCCTCTTGCTTTATAGCCTCCTTCCTCCTTGATTTGTCTGAACACTATGATTTCATTAGCAGTTTGTGACTCTTTCCACTCTTTACACATAATCCACTGTGCTCAGTTAAAAAAAAACAAAAATGCTGAAGCACCTCATCACAAATGCATTGATTATAATGTTTTCTTAGTAAATGTTCACAGACTTCTAATAACACACATAGAGTATGTTTACTTTGTGTTTGTAACGTAGGAAGCGCGGTTTATTCGCAGCACTGTCCTCCGGCGCTCTCGTTGTCTTGTCATTGTTTGGTCAGGGTCTTCAGCATAGGTCTGTTGGAAATGAGTCTTATAGTGACTCACATTCGAGTGCATAAGGGAGCGTTTGTCTGATGACACAAATCTGTGGCATTTCAGATTGTCCAGCACAGACCCAAACCCCCCCTCCTGGATGTCACTAACAAACCCGGCTCATGACGACTTCACTCCTGTTGACGAGACAAGGTGTCCCCTGCAAATAATGCAGTGCTACTCCCATGGCTTCCGTCTGCCCCTGTCATCGGTGGATTAGGTGTTACAAGACCAATGGCATCATCAGGGTTTTTCTCCGGGAGGTCGGACTCGGGACGCGAGCGCTTAAAGCGTCGGTCAGGGTACTGGCTGTTGTCGAAGGGCATGCGGTGCACGCACAGCACGTGAGTCTTCAGGTTGCCCTTCTGGGAGGCACTGTAGGGGCAGTAACTGCACTTGAACGGTCTCTGGCCTGGAGAGAGAAACAGAACAAGAGAACGTGTGACCATTATAATCTACGCCAGTAGGTCTCAGGCAAAGTCCTTTGGTGTCTCCATTAGCGTGCCAGTCAGGCCGCAGATTTTTGTCTGAGCGCGACCCCAGTCTGAGAGAGTCACCGAGCTGGACCAAACCTGACAGGCATTCTGTTTTTTTATGTCCGTACCCGACCAGAGTCTGGCGCAGTTAATGTAAGCTGAAGCACTGAGTTTGTCCGACCCTGTCATGCAATTGCTGTCACCATGGTTGTTTACCCTGATTACACATGTGCACCTTGTTAAATGACCATCAAAAGGCGTTGTTTTATATCAGCTATTGGTGGTGGATTGGCTTAACACACATACACCATTACACAATGTCATCAGCAGTTATAAATAAAATATACATATTGGTGTTACAGCCATGGAGTCGAGGCCCAGTTTTAAACTTATTGTAGAGCTTTCTTGTTTACTGTTCAGTGTTTTTGCACCATAAAGTTCAGTGTGCATGTTTGAGGCCTAACAAACTTGATAAATATATTTCCTTCCTAATGAAACATTTTCAAAAGCGTTTGTTTTGCAGTTGTCTTCTTCCCTGCATTTTGTTGGTGCAATTACTTTACTTTGGTCTTTACCATCACCTGTTGATCAGTGGCATGAGATGAAAACATTGGGTACCTTTTAGTTTCAAAGGGCTGATAGCAGTGTTTTGGGCACTATTATTATTATTATCATTATGAAAGCAGCAGAGACCATCATGTGATAGTAAAACAAAATGTTTGATTGACGCCCTGTAAGCTCTTCTAAGAAAGCACCTCGTGTGTGTGTGTGTGTGTGTGTGTGTGTGTGTGTGTGATGGTGGCAAATTATGACTTTAAGTCTCTAATTTATCAAACAAGCATTATTTTGGGCTGTGGAGGGGGATATACATACAGACATGGGGAGAACATGCTAATTTCATATGAAGAGGCACCAGTCGGCTGACGAATTCAAACCTTCTTACTATGAGGCAATCACTAGGCCTCTCTCTTCCCCTCCATCACATCAACAGCGTATAAAATGACTGACTTGATATTCAATAAAAAGAATGATATATTGGTCTGTAACCCTAACTTGAACCTCCACCCTTCTGGCCACAAGTTGACTTCTCAGGCCTTCAGGCTTCCACTAGCCTTTATAAAGGTGTGTTAACAACATAAAAAATCAGCCTGATAAACAGAGACTGGGAGAAGAAGGTAAAGTTGAGGACAAAGAGAAGAGGAAAAGTGATTTTCTCATCTGCAGCAGCCCAGTAGCCCAGCCGAGCTCCTTATTGAAACAAATATATCCTCAAAACATTACCCAACACTTAATACTCGCCTCATTTTGTGCAGTCAGAGAGCTCCCACAAATTCATCGGAACTAAACTTTTGCAGCTCCCTGAGTCGATATGCATCTTTTGAAGAGTGTGCATACATCTCGTCCCCTGAACACAATAGCGGAGCGGAACGAGGCGAGGTATTTTTCTCTATCTCCCCCCCT
Organism: Holacanthus passer; assembly: GCA_025331565.1. NCBI lineage: Eukaryota > Metazoa > Chordata > Actinopteri > Pomacanthidae > Holacanthus > Holacanthus passer. The sequence goes on from JAFREQ010000075.1 coordinate 1,179,334, forward strand.
TGACACAGCTCCAGCACAGAATGTTCTCCCTAGATTGAATCTGATCATCACTGCAGCAAACACAATGGCCCTTAATAGCACCAGCCGTTTCTTTGAGGGATGCCGATTACACCGCCATCATAACCCACTTCACTTAGCTCACTCACTCACAGACAGACGGAGAGGACAAAACAAAATGGAGAGGGAGGGAGGAAGGAAGAGGGAGGGACAGAATGAAGGGAGAGAGTTTGAGCCCTCTCTGGTACTTCAGCTTATTAATAACAGTACATTTGCCGTTATCCTCGTTTTCTTTCTTCCATTTTTTTTCTTTATCTCTTATTCAATTTGAGATGCTCTAAATCAAATTAACATATGGGATTTAAAAGAGGCGTGGGGATAGGTGCAAGGAATATCAATAGGTAAAAGGCCAGGAATTAAAGAGAAAACAATCTATTTGAAGCACTCACAGGCATACACATGGGGTTACAGGGAGTGAGTGCATAGTCGACTTATATTGTATAAAGACGGACACATGCACACTGAAGTACACACACACACACGGGCGTGATGCGAGGACGCAACGCAGGATGCACAGAGGCAGCTACTTTGTGTTTGGCAATCTGACACAGGATTTGGAGCCTCTCCGGCTTTCTGATATTACATTGTTTGCTCTGGAGCCACACAAAGGGGATTGCTACAAGTTTGGAGGCTTTGGATGTTCCAGTTGTCTGAATTTCCAGATAAGCTAGTCGGCGGCACACAATGAAGGGCCCCTTTTATTCGTGTGCAGTTTAATTTCACACTCTCTTACATTACGTTAAGTCCGAGAGGCAGAATATCCCATCCCATTTTACACTTAGAGAGAGAGAGCGAGTTAGGCCCCCAAACAACTCAACTTGTTTTTTTCCCCCTCTCCCTGCTTACTTACAGTTTGTCTCCATGGACTTTAAAAATATATACAAATCAAGCTCGGTTTTATCTACGGGGAGATGTTTAGGTAAAGAAAAAGAGAGACTGCGGTTTGAATTGCATGGCTTGAAAAAGTTTGGATAGGATGTATAAACTTGAGTTAGGGTCGAAATTGAAATTGACTTCTGCTGAGCAACTTAGAGACACACAGGCTATACTTTGTTATGGATTAAAAATTAAAGAGAGTCTCTGTCTCTTTTCCACTCTCACACACACACAGGCGTTAAACAATCCAAATGCCCAGCTCCTGTGAATGGCCAAAGTTGCCATCATTAATCCATGTCCTCTGGTCTGTGCCAGCAAGCAAAGCACCCTGCATGCTGACTGTGACCCAGCAGCACCACACTAACCACCATTCTGTAAAATTAAACCTTTTTTTTTTTTACCAATCTTTTCTTTCTTGTTTTGTCCATTTAATCCTTGTCACACTTCTCCCTGTCTCTCGGTCACATTAGTCACAACTGGTGTAAAGCCGTGATGTACAGAGGATGGAAATGATTTTCTTGTAATGAGTGCTATAATGATTTGCTGTTTCAATTCCAGTTTTGGCAATCAAGATCTGATTTACTGTTCTATATCACACAAAAGTGGTTCAAGTTGTACTCTTGTACCAAACTGGCACAAAAAAAGTCATGCATTTATAAGTAAATTAAGCAGTAGCCAAACAGCATAAAAGCATAAACAAGCAAAGACAAGATAGCGATGTACAGAAATTCAGGCAACCTTGTCTTGTACATTTGTGTACATCTAATTAGCGAAAGTAATGCCAACATTTTATTTGTTATTTTTCATGAAGGGAAACATGTTTATTTAAATATATCCCCACAATATCTGTTCTCAGCAACTACAGCATGATTAGACAGATTTTTTACTACAGTACTCACACTTATTAATTACTCATCATGGTCCTAATCACATTTATTAACTTGTAGCCAAAAACACATTATTTCCCTAACCTTAAGCAAATGCTTTTTTTGCCTTAAAAAAAAAAAAAAAAAAAAAAAAAAAGTCAATCAAATAGTAAAACAAGAGGGATAAGTGATTCCTGTCTTTAGTGACTACAGTTCTGGACAAATACAGATATCACATAAATTTCAGCGACAGACATTGAAATAATCACAGATAAATAAATTAGTCGTAACTACTTTAGTTACATACCAGAATATTCAGTTTGTTTTACCTTTGATCCATTTCCTTCCTTCTTTCCTCCAGTGTCCACTCCTCCCATATGTTTCTCCACTGTCTGCTTTTCTTCGTATAGTCATAATATATTGGATATGTCATCATTTAGATCAGTGATAGTCAACTGGTTTTCAGAGCTCACAGCCACAGCATTGCCAGAGCTGACGGTTCTTCGGCATGACTAAGAGGTTGACTATTTTTGTATTTGATTGCTATAGTTAAACAAACCCTAATACTCAAACCAAATCACAGGCCTAAACAGGGTTGTAAATGGGTGTCTTGGTCTTACTGGAGAGACTTTTGCAAACATGTCAACCTACTTAGATGGACAAAAGGTGTATTTACTAATGACATGAAGCTTTCAATCGCATCTCACCTTTTCATCCGCAAGTAGAGCTTGGTATTAGGTGTGAACTTGGTGAACTTGGCCTTGGCCTTATAAGGGTGGAGAGCGTAATCTTTGTTCAAGGATGGTGTTTGACCCAGGATGTAAATGACCTCCTAGATCTTTCTTTGGTCAGTGATCATGACCCTGTCTTGAACGTTCACATTTAGGTCAGCAATTGGAGCTGAACGAAGACCACACTGAAAACTCTGAATAATTTGAGCTTCAGTTTTCTTCACCATACACAGTATTTTTTCAAAAGATCAAGAATGATAATCCATGTACAGTCTATGTTAGAGATTTGGCAGCAGACTGGTCAAACCTAAGCTGAGTTCATACCTGTAACTGTCGGACTTGCACTCTTTCCTTTAATGTACGTTCTCTGTTCAACAAATGAAAAGAAACACCTGAATGTGGCCCTCAGTTAAGAATGTGTTTTGTATGTAATTTTTTAATTCCTTTCCGTGTATTTTCCTGTAGTTGGTTCTGATTTCTCTGCTCACCTTCTATTTTTTTTTTTATGTAACAACTGTAGAGCATTCATCCAGGGATGGAAGCTGATGTTGATCATTCTCATGCTGGTCAGAGAAACATACAGGGCCGTACATATCTAATGTTGTATTTCACAGGTAAGTAAATTACATCTTAATCCCTGATTGGAACCTGAATGTTGTTTACTCCAGATGTTGGCACTGTTCAGTAACTTTGCTGCTAAAGTACTCTACAATTCACTACAATAAAGTCCTCACATTCAGACCTGCTCAACGACATAGTCATTGGTTTGACACTTTGGCAGTGGCTCAAAATGTAATTAATTCAAATCTGAAGCCTGTTATGATTCTTCAGAATGAATATCAATATACAGTGTCATTAACTGTCACAGTTTCTGCTAGCCAGACCTCTGTTTAGTTTTTGTTCAGCCTTAGATTTTGTCCTGCCATGTTCTGTCTTAGTTCAGTCTGCCCTAGCTCTGTCTGACTTTACCTGCCTTAGTTTTCATGTCATAGTTTTCGGTCAGTGTCCGAGGTCATAGTTCCATCTTAGTTTCTGTTCGGCCTTAGTCTCTGTTATGGTTCTTTCAGTTCTGTTGGTCTCGTCATAGTAGTCTTGTCATGTTGTAGTATTGTCTTAGTTCATTGTCTTGGCCTTAGTTTCTTGTCTCTGCTGTCATGTCTTAGTTTACCTGTCTAAGTTTACCTGTCTAAGTTCTGTCAGTCTGTCACTATTCACCTGCCATAGCTTCTCACCTCAGGTCCCAGTACTTTTCTACTCACCCTGCCTCTGCCTCACCTTACCTGTCAGCCACTCCCACCTCATCTTGTCACCTGTGTTCCCAGCTGCAGCCAACTACTAATCAGGACTTTATATAAGCCACTTCATTTCTGTCAGCCCTTGCCAGATTGTTTTTCTTCTTCCCTCTTTTGTTGTTTCCTCATGTTTGGATTATTTGTTCATCTTTGATTGTTTGGATCTGCTCTTGGTGTGATTAGGTTTTTTTTTTTTTTTGACTCTCAGGACACTTTCCTTCAGTGAGTTTTTGTTTGTTAAGATTTCTTTTGCCTTTAATAAAGGCCCTTATCTACCAATAGTTTTGTGTGTTGCGCTTGAGTCCTTCCCCACTCCCCGTCTCATTAACAGTATATACTAATGGCACAGGTGTTTGTAGTTTTCCTCTTCTCATGGGCCATACACCTCCCTTGCCATTATGTAGCCCTGATTAAAGACTAAAGATTTTTTTTTTTTTTTTTAGGAATCCTGTTTCACACTGAATGATATCTAAATGATCAAAATGTTATTCCTTCATTTAGCACACATATTTCAAAAGTGTCAAACAATTTCAAAAAAATGCTGAGTGGCAGACAAAAGAAATAATCACTTGCCTGCCACAGTGGTAGGCAGTGAAAAAAGTTACTCTCAGACCCTGATGCTTTTTTTTTTTTTCCTTTTTAGTGAAAGTGAAAATCCTGTGTCAGCCTCTGGTCTTGATCCAGGACAATCATATTTTGTATCACATCACAGACCTGCAATTAATGTTGTCCTTTTTATTGTCCGCAACCTCGATTTTCCCTAACTATAACCAGTTCTGGTTGCCTGACCCCAACCAAATGTTAATCATAATCTGCTTGCCAAAGCCACAGTATCTTCCTTAACTGTGTCATAGCTGCCACGCACGTCTATTGTAGAAAGCGAGGATAATTTGGCACTGGGTGTAAAATAACATTTTCATCAAACATAATCCAGAATTTTGCAGAATAGTCCAATATTGATGTTCATGTCTGGCAACAGGATTCCACAGACCTTTTCAAACAAACGACCATCCCCATTTCCCCATATCCTCCCATTTCTGTTTATTTTACTCCATTTATATGTTGTTCACCAGTGACATTGTGCAATCTGTGCACTGAATCTTTACTTTTCTTTATTTAAATAATTTGCCCTTTTTGTCTTTATTAAGTGCACAGAGTGTTTGGGTCGGTTGCCTTGCCAAAAGCCTTTAAGAATGAAAGAAGGAAGTGGAAGAGATACGTAGATAGAGGAATAAAGACTGAGGGGAAAAAAAAAAGAAACAGAGAGAGAGAGACAGACAGAGAGAGAGAGAGGAGAAACAGTGGTCTTGTTTTCATTAGTGTGGCATTATCTCAGCCTGTTAATTAACCCCCTAAGGCCCTCTGCATGGAGATCAGAGGAAAAGAGGGAGAGGAAGTGAAGAGGAGGGCAGGAGGAGAGGATTCAGTGGGTGGAGGCTTGTGTGTGTGTGTGTGTGTGTGTGTGTGATTGTACCGCACTGCTGCCACAAACATGCCCATGTTTCACCTGCCACACATACACATCCCTACCCTGCTCTTCACTCATCCCCCTTGCCCGCTGTATTATTTTATCTCTATCCATAAACACAGTCTCCCTTTCTCTATCTCTTTCTCTCTCACACACACACACACACATACACACACCCTTGCGCACTCTACTGGAAGTAAAGTAAGGATAGACTTCTCGATCTCTCGTACGCACATTCCCTCGAGGTCTTCCTCTTTTTCTTCCTCTTGTTCAGTCATCAGTCTTTTTTTTTTACCCTGCCTTTCTTTTTTCTGTCTTATTTGTATTTTGTATTTCACTGGTATTTAACAATATGTTCATCTGACAGAGTAGGATGTCCACATCAAAAGCCTGACAATAATTTTAGAATTTCAAAAGAAAACTAATGAAATGTTTTTGTGTTATTATTAGCTTTCCCTTGCATTCAGATATGTGGATTATTTCTGCAGCTCAGTCAGGAAAAACTTCATTTCCTTGATTCAATTCTTAAATCATAATATAGTGAAGAGTGACAGGAGGGACAGGAGAGAATTGAAGTTCTAACTTACCCAAACTGTCTTCATATATTGAATGTTTTGTGGCCATATGTGAAAAGTGCGCCACAGTTCTTGGAAAAGTGTTGTCTCGCCTGCGCCTTGTGAGAAGAGCTATCTTGAGACGGCAACAGATGGCAGTGCTGGCATCAAATGGCATTTAAGGACGGAAGCTTTTGGTTGGATGCCAACACCCTGTTCCTGGTCTTTATGTGCCTCTGCCTCTGCATATGTGTATGTGTGTGGCCGTGTGATTCTGTCTGCAACGTTTTGCACATTCATACGTGCTTTCATGTGTTTCTATATATGCATTCATGCTTCTGCTGTGTGTGTTTGGGTAAATGTATATGCATAGTCTGTGTGTGTGTGTGTGTGTGTGTGTGTATGTATGTGTGTGCTAGTTGGTATAAAACACATAAGAGAAAAGAAGAGGGAGAAACCTGGTGATGATTTGTGTGTGTGCCTGTGTGTATTAGTGCGGGAGGGTGTCTTTTTTTTTGTGCTCTAAATTCACAACACACTCCAACATGTGACAGGTTCTGGATACACACACATACATTCATGTGTCCATACCGCACATTAGACAGTAACACACACAAGTTTAAAAATACAACAGCCGAGTACAAGTGTAGAGGAGAAACTTATAAATGAAACACAAGTTCATGACTATTTAAGGAAGCTATTAGTGTGAAAAGACAGAGAATATGAGATAGACTGAGATACAGACAGACAGAGAGTTTGTAGGCAGAGAGACAGAGACACACAGAAGGTGTGAGCAATTAAATGTGCTAAACCATCTGTCCAATAACCTGCATGCATGCTGTGGCTCCCAGATTACTCAGCAAACTGCAGCAACACCCTCACACACACACACACACACACACACACACACTACTGCCAATGCATCCACACTGTAAAAAAAACAAAAAAACTTTTCAGAGGTGCGTCGCAGCTGAAATCTCACTTCTATTGTTTATATCTCTTTATCTCATATATATCTATACATTCAGATTTACACCTGGCCTGCACAGGGCTTCACCTGAACATGAAAGATTAAAAAAGTCTATATGACTTCATTTTCTGTTTTAAATTGTGTTTTTGCTGCAATTTATATTTCTCATACATACTGTCTATGCTTAAGTTTAGTTACTCGCAAAATATGCAGAATATCATATTTTAACCATGAACCCAAATTAATAAAATAATAAAATAGGATTTATAATTAAACAACACCTCCTGTAAAGAAGAAAAAGCAAAACTAAACTAAGTTGAAATAAAAGCTGAAAAAGAAAGAAAGAAAGAAAAAGCTTTAAATGCTTTTTAAAAACAACAGAGGCACAAATGGATGTTAAGTCGAACCGAAGTGATTGTACCGAATGGGAAATAAGAAAAGTGTATACAGACAACTGATCACCAAAGCTCATATGGCCATATTGTATAATTTTAAAATGTGCATGCAGTGGAGTGAGGTTCAGATCAAAATAAATTGATCTTGAGTTTGCCAATTTCTGGTGCGACACAGCCGGCACATTGTGTCAGGGTATCGGTTGACAGGTCAGTGGTGAAAAACAAAACAAAAAATATATTATAATATAAAAATTATAATATAAAATAATATACAAATTTGGCTGCTTTTATCTACAGGGCACATTATCTGTTAGGTTTTTATATAATGTATTTGTTTTCATATAAAAGCCAGGCTTTGGTTTTTGCACAAACGAATCTACAAAGAAAAATGACATAGTAAAAGTATCAGAGCGTGCTTGTCTTTCATGTTAGAGGCTCATGTTAAATGTGGTCTGCATGACTATGTGCGTCCTTTTTTTGTAATGATATATCTTTTTTTTTTTAACTCCCCCCACCCTCAACCCCCTCCAAAAATAAATACATTTACATTACTTCAAACAGCCTGAAGGGAATTTATCCTTCTCTGGATTCCCTCTGATGAATTAAAAGCATTTCCCTCAACGAGCTGCCGTGTTGATAGAAAATTGGCCTGAAGTTTGGGGAATAGTGATTTGGTCTGTTTCCTAGCTTAACTAGAGAAAACCAACACGCAAATAACACCAGGGGAGGCACTTAAGGAGAGGAGAGGAACCGTGGGGGGAGAGGGGAGTAGGGGAAGGAGCTCTTCCAGCATCAAAGCCAGCTAAAACGTCCCCACCAGGGACTAGGTCCCATGTTAAATACTGAACTAGATTATTAATTGCTCTACCAGTAGGACCTGTTAATAAGAACCCAGAATAGCAGCTCCTTCCTTTCTGTCTTCATCTCTTGTTCTATTTTCACTTTTTATGCCTCTTTCCTGGAGTCTGCTGCTGTTCTTTCACATGCTTGCACTCAAACTTTGCTTCACACACTCATCCACTCATCTGTTTGCTTACTCAGTCACTGACTCACCGGCGTCGCAGCTCACACTCAATCGCTGGTTCTCGCTCACACACACACACACACCTTGTTACCCTCATGCGCTCACTCAGTCACCTTTCACTCACACCTTCTTTCACCCACTCACTTACTCATCGCTTCTTTCACGTAGTAACTGACTCACTCGCATTTTCTTTCCTTTGCTCATATTTTCTTATATTCATTTATTTACTATTTTAAGTGGATGAGTATGTTTCATACACTCCCTTTTATTAGCAGAAAAACCAACACTCTTTCAGTCACGTTTTCTTTCACTCATCCGTTTGCTTGCTCACTCACTCATTCAGCCGGTCATTTATATTTCGTTAACTTTTGCAGAGGGGTTCAGAGCATATGTGTGTGTGGGTGTGCGCAGACTAGATGCCAAACCTTACCTTATTTTTCCTCAGTCAGAGTCCCTGCTGAACTGAGGGAGGCACAATCTGCTGCTGACCTGTCACTGTTCACAGATAATGGATGCCCAACTGCATGTGTGTCGGTGTCTGTGTGAGTGTGTGTGTACATGTTAAAGTGTGTGTGCGCGCATAGGCTGTCATCCGTGTCTCTCAGCAATAAAGAGAAAGGAAAAAAAACGGAAAAAAATGGAGGGCAGTGGGGGTTGATAGATATGCCGGCCACCTGCTTCTCACTCACATTCTGACACAAAGAGCATGGGCTGCTCTGCTGCATTAATCATCATGAACTTCCTTTGACCTCAACACACAGCGACAACAGCTTAAAGTTAGGGAAACAGTCCGAAAACAGACAGACTGAGACGCTCCAGATTTCGCTGTAGGGACCCTGAAGGAGGGTGGGTTTAATTATTGCTCATTAAGAATTAAACTGCACAACTGTTTCTACAATACAATACAATACTGTATATGCATATGTACAAAATTAAATTCTTTAAGTCAAACTCTCCGAGGACTTTCAACTCAAGGGCCCCTGTATGTCCAGGATCCCAAGTGATGAAACTTTACTCCCTACTCTTCTCTTACAGGACGGACTGCTGTTGAGTCACATTCAGTAAAGCACTGAAGCCAAACTGCTCGGTGGCTCGAAGTCAGGGCTGTAGTAAAAGGGAATAAAGTTTGTCTCATCCACTGCATCAGACCCTCAATTAAACGTGATCTGCTACATCCGGATTATTGTGTATGATTTGAATGTACAAGAATGAAAAAAAAAAGTTTCTGACATTTTACGTTCGCTTGCTTCATTAAAAAGAGAAAAATATAAGACAAAGTAAGTTGTTCATGAGGGCTTTTTCCTTTAAATTTATATTTTTCTGCACAGTAGTGGAAACAATATTTCAGTTGTCTGCTGTGTTATACTTCTGATCCATTACATTTCAAAGCGAAATATTCCACTATATCTATCTGACAACTATAATGTTTGTTTACACATCAGGATTACATACAGAACACATTATCGCATTGTAAATTCTGATACATTATTTTAGAATAAACTACACAAAAATAATTATTAGCTTCACCTTGACCACTGCAGGAATTTTGCTGCCAAGAAAACTGAGCGTGGACACGTATAAGTGTACGTCAGTGTTTCATTGTAATGCTTGGTATTGTGGCATTAATATGCTGTTTATACTATTTGTATTGCACCTGGTGTGGTCTGTTGTGTTGTGGCAGTGTTTGCGGATGTGCAGAAATGTTATAGTGTGACATGTCATACTGTTGGAGAGAGATGTTTGTGTCATTTGAAAGATGTAAATAAGTGAAGTGAATCATGTACAGTGCATTTTTTGAGGTGAGGTTGACTTAGCAGTATCACTAGTGGAGAGGAAAATCAGTTCAGTGTGGATATCTGGATATGTGGTTGTGGGGAGCAAAAAGGCCAAAATTTACCAAGCCCAGAGGCAAACGACAGGATTAAATTGCCCCTGACCTCAGTAAGTCACAACACTCAAATGCTGCAAATAATAATACAATAATATTACAATGCAACAATTAGGCCCTGCTGCCTAAAGAATACTTTTATTTTTTTGTAGTTTTACTTGAATATAGGTTTGAATGACAGACACTGACAACTTTAACTTAAGTAATAGTTCTGAAAACTTCTCCAAACAATGTTCGTGCCTTGCTACACGGACAGTTTGTGTGTAATCTCCGCCAAGCATCCCTGCCTCCCTACCACATGAACAGTAAATGTTGGAAGCAAAATAATAAATTGCTTCACAAACGAGGTTAATTTGCTTGTTGTAAGGAACAAGGAGAAGGACAAAATATTATCATTCATTTCCAAATGCAAACAATATTTTCTATTGCTAATCACCTTAACACACCTGTGAAACTGTCTGGAATATGTACCAAGAATCCAACTAAGCCAGGCCCAATCTGACACTAAAGGGAAGCATGTTGCTATAACATTTACTATATTTTTATAATGTTTTTTCTATTGTAAGAAGTTGTGAAGAGGAGCAGAATAAGCCACAAGGTTCAATATGAATTAGATTTACTTTTGGCATTTTGAACCAGCGGGCTATGCAAAATTACACCACTTCATTGGTGAGTGGTGACAACTGCTGGCATGAAATACACAGCAAGAATCAAGTCAATCAGAAAGAGTGAATGAAGCGAAATTAAAAAAATATCTCCTCTTGTTTGCTCCTCTTGTGACCATGGAAATACTGCATAAATAATCAAACTGCAAGTTGTGTGTTCCCTAAAAAAATGATGAACGATTGCTGCTCCGTGCTGGAAAGGAATACATATTTACACTTATAATTTGCCTGTACAAAATGCCAATCTTCATAATGATGACGCTGCAAGATGACATTGTTTGCTGGTAGCAGGTGTGAGACAAGCTGCAGCTGAAGAACAGCGCTATCAATACACAGACTGAAGTCCTGTGTGTGTGTGTGTGTGTTGTGTGGGTTCACGTTGGCCTGACCAGGTGCTCCTCAAGGACATGCATCCAATTTGTGGAAAACAGAAAGAGAGGAATTATTACGTCCGTGTGTGTGTGTACATGCATGTGTTTCTCCCACTTGCAGATGATTAAACAACTAACTCAAACAAGAAGAGAACTGTTGGTGTGAAAACTTCAAAATGTTCATTGTCTGAACTTATCAACTCCTCTTAGGATGCATCTTGCAAGGTAATATTAGCATGATGCAAAAAATATCCCTTTTTCACAGAGATCAGCTTGTGAACACGATCAAGACGTGATCATGTTTTGCATTTTCTGAATGTGATCCTGCATACAGAATAATCTAACTCAGAATTATCTACCAAGGAGCTTAAATCCCTTTGGATCCAACCAACACCATAACTTTTTAAAACCTCTCCCAGTAGAGCTGTTATTTACGCCCTTTCATAAGCTCTCCCCTCGTTCTTATCTCCCTTCCTCAATTCCTCTCCCTCTCCTCCTCCTCTGCTCTCTTTCCTGTATTTTTCTCCTTCACTTCTTTCTCTACCGGGGGAAGCCTATTTGTCCGCTTTAAGTGAAATCACTCAATTCTTTCAGGAAGAGACTTTGGAGGCCCCTGGTAACCGAGAGAGGGAGAGAGGAAGAAAGAAAGAAGAAAGTATGTGTGTGCGCGCGAGAGTCCACCATCCAAATAAGTTCCATTAATCATGGGCCAGAGTCTAATGTAACTAATATTTTACAATTAGAGGAGACAAGATGGAGCTGGGGGCCATCTATCTCCCTTACACCACATGATCATCGATTCATAAGAGCTGAGGATAGAGAAAGAGGGGAGGCTGTAGCACACTGGCCCTGCATAAAGCACACGCTCACAAACGCACACACACTTTGCTGGGCACAAGCTGACGCGCGTGCAGACGTTAACACACCCACATACATAAACACAGATGCTTAGCAGGAAACAGAAGGATGCATGAGAATGAGGGGACAAGCTGTTACATTAGCATTCGTTAGTATATGCTCTGCTTAAAATTAGGCCTGCGACTAACGGTTTTATTTTCATCAGCCGTTCTGTCCATTACTTTTTTTTCCAATTAATTCATTAATTGTTTTGGTTATGACATTTCAGAAGGTAATGGAAAGGAATGGTGATTCGTTCTCAGCCTCCAAAGTCACATCTTCAAGTCTCTGCTTGTTTTGTCCAACCAACAGTCCAAAACCTAGAGCGAATCAAATTACAGTGATTTAAAAACAGAAAACAGCAAATGATGGACTTATCAAAATTGATGGCAATTCATTTTCTGTTGACTGTGTGACAGCACTACTTACTTTTCATACAGCATGGTATCATGACCATATATTTAATGTAGCATAGAAGAGCAGTCACTAGTTTAATCCATATGACAGAGCGTATTTATTTATTATTGAATAAATTATATTAAAATTAATTTTGGGCATTTGAAGAAAGCAAAGATCAGACAAAGGGAGAGGAAATGAACAATGATATGCACAAAAGCATGCCGTCCTTTTTAAAGTGCCTTTGAGCAAAACAGTGAATGAGACACTGAGTCCTCTCTGACAGAGCCAAGATTTTGAAAAGTCCAAGTCCTCTGTAACACACACACACACACACACACACACACACACACACACACACAAATGACCAGGCACCAAAAATAAAGTCTCTAATTTTATTTTATGAATGGATTTTTTCCTACATGTGAATTATTCATTTAGTTGATCAGTTATTTTAATATTTCATTTAACTGATCAGTTATTTAGTCTTAAATAAAGGTGTAAATGCTACTTTAAAGTGTCATACACACAAATACATTTTTGATGAGGAAATAAAAAAATCATTATTTATGATTTTATAGGCCTGAAAGTAGTTAAATTTAAACAATGCAAAGTTGCCAAGACCCCCAAATTCACTGAACCAGTTCAAAGATATTCACTGTTTCTCTGCAATGCAACATGCAACTTCCTCAGTGGAGGGCCGCACCGCCACCAGCTGTGTACCAAAACCTGGTCTGCGGCGCCCTCTGGTGGTCAAACCATAGAGCTGCACTGCAAGACCCGAGCCGTTCTAATGTAAAGGAGGAGGGAAAATTAGAGGCAGCTGAACAAATGAGCAGAAAGACAAGTTCATCTGCAGGTCACCATCTGCCCAGCGACCAACCAAACACTGGCACAACTGCAACCGCTGCAGAGCGTCATCTTAAACACATCAATCTGCACGTAGACGCACGAGCATGCAGACAATTATACAACACGCCAGCATGTGTGCACAAACATGTGCTTACACACACGACTGCATAGCATGCCATAGAGGAAAATGAGAGGAAATGGATACTGAAGACAGAGAGAGAGAGAGAGAGAGAGAGATGAAAGACGGGGGAGAGACAGAGAAAATGACGAGAGAGGAAGTTAAATGAAGGGCAAAGAGCGGTGTTCATCACGTTGTGAAAGAGGTCACTTCAAATGTTGAAATTGCTCAGCTGAACAATGAACAGCAACACACATGCACATACACACACACACACACACACACACACACACGACAGGCCGGATGGAATGAAAGATGACCTAATGTGTTCTTTAATCAGACACATGTGCTACGTTACATGGAGACACACACCTACTCAAATGTATAGGGAAGACATACACACACACAGTCATTCATACACACACACACACACACATGCACCCAAAATGTACAGTATGCACACACAAAACGTACATGCATACGCACACATAGACACAGGCAAAGCAAGCAATTTCCTAATTGTTCCTGTTCAGCCTCATATCCAGCCATCTGAAATGTCCTTAGCTATGTGTGTGTGTGTGTGTGTGTGTGTTTGAGAGTGTGTGTTTGGAGATATAAACCAGCCAAACAGTTACTTTCTCCGGATGTGAGTTTTATTGGGAACAGACTTGGGAGATCCGTGGCAGGAGGCCCCCCACATCTGGTGCGGTGCAGCTGATCCGTTTAAAAATTAGTCAGGCATTAACCTGGGCAGCCTCCCAGCGGCTCAGCAGCCTTCGAGGTCCTGACGTTAGGTTAACACAAATACGGATCCCATCAATGCGGTACAGATCAGGTTTCAGACGACAGAGGGGGGCAATGAAAGTGTATAATATTTCTTCCTTTGAAAAGCTCTGTGGGGAGGAAACTCTGCGTAGGAGTTAACTTTTGATGTGTGGGAGATTTGTTGTCATGTTTTGTTATGGTTATGAAGACGCAAAATGATTTATGCTTACACACATGGATGCATACGCCTTCTCTCACACACACACACACACACACACACACACATACACACAAGCAAATATATATTCCTATAGTTTGGATAAGATTCTTTCACCTTACGTTGAGTTCTTGACCTCTGACCCTGAGCCACAATGAACTAACACTGATTTCTGACCTCAAGCACTGTCTTTACCTTTGCTAAAATGTTAACAAAACTTTAAGGCCTAAAAACCGACTGAAATATCCATTTACTACTGATTTCTGTCAACTAGACATTATATTCATCTTTTGACATTTTTGTGGCCTAAACAGGACCAAATTATATTGTTGCCCTGAGACCTAATTTTTTTTAATCAAATATTACCAAATAATATTTTTTATTATTCTATTTCAAAAGAAAGTCCTCAGTGACCATTTAGACTTTGTTAAAATGTTTAAAATCATGATAATCATAATAAGCAAATAGCTTTTGTTTTCTTTCATTATAAGCAACATAATAATTAATTTATGTATATAAAAAGGGGCTTTTTTGTAAACTAAACAATGTCTGGACTTTTTAAAATTTAAAGTAGTTTTTAGAACTAACACATGACACACACACACACACACACACACACATCTATATATAGTTCCACCGTAAGCTGCTTTGCATGAGTGTGTTTACCTTTGATACTTCTAGTACCTGGTGTTGATAATCTAGTCATACTTTTACTAAAGTAAAATTTTGAATGTAGGACTTTATGTTATCTACAGCTGGTTTTTAGTCTTGACAAAATACTGAAGCTGTTGTTAGCGTAAGCAATATGTTGTGAAGGAGAGGTATACAAGGGGGGACTGGTCAAAAGTGGCATGGACCAGAAGAGACAAAGGCAAAAATGTCAGATGAATGTATGACTCAATGTCAAAAAGATCTTAACAGGATGGGGATCAGGGACAGAAATGAGGCAAGAGACAAAGATGCATGATGTGCACTACTTATGTCTCTTGCCATGTGGGACGCTCTGAGCATGCTCACATGTCTCTATCATTCCCACATTGCTTCACTACAGCTACTTTAAGAGCACCTTTGGGAGACAAAGTGGTGCAGACAGTAATTTAGTTGTGTGTATTCGACATCATGATCACAGTGCGTGAAGCTTTGCCATCAAATTGACAGAGATAATAACTTGTGTTGAAGTGATGGACCGCTCTCCAAATAGTTTACCCACTCTTGATCACACAGTGACACTCCGGCACGCCGGCTCGCCTTCCTGATTCTCACTCTGTCAGAAATGAAGAAATTAAAAACATGAAACAGACTGTTGCGCTGTGACAATCCTTTTTTTTTTTTTTTTTTTTTTTTTTTTTTTTTAGTTTGAATACATTTTATTTTTACTATAAGTACAGTTCAGTAGTTACAAAACGAAGCATCTGCCATGAGGGTACAGCGAAACATAAAGAGTGTTCAGCTCACAAGACAGGTTTTGTACATAATATGTGGAGTGGAATGCTCATTATAGCTGGTTCAGAGAAGGAAAGAGTCCAAGCGAGACTCTCGCCATTAATCTCTCATCTTTACACCCCTGGAAAACAGAGATAGGGTCAGAGGTCAAAGCCATTGGTCAGTGCCTCCGGCAGGATACGTCTGATTGGTTTACTCAGACCCCATTTCCAGAATTCCTCCCTTCAAACACCCTGTTATATTTCCCGACAACCATTACTTCTCACTTTTCATATGTCTCACTCTTATTATTTTAGTTTTGAATCCCCTCTTTTCCTGGCATATTGAAATTGAAAGAATGGTTAATTGTAATCTACATAAATCAAATCAAAATGGAAAACAAACAAAAAAAAAAAAAATCAGAGGCCGTACTGCAGCAAAATCTTCTCAAGTTGGAATTCGAGCACTGAAAATCACTCAGGCTGAAGCAGTGACAGGCCTACGCTGCAGGTCAAAAGGGTATTAGCATACAAAAGAAATCTGGGTAACAATTTGTCAAAGCCACATACAGTATAGAGGTTGATCAAACTAAAATAAAGAAGTATTATATTTGAACTGTACATACCGCATTAGAATTTTTCTCTGGGTTCACAAAAAATGACGTAGAAACATTTCACAATGCCAAGGGACACACAGACACACACCTTCAGTTTAGTTAGTTAGCTAGTTTTGTACTGTATAGGTTGGATTTATAATACTATCACAGTGCAAAATACTTCTGAGAACCAAAACAAATGAAAGAAATAAGAATGGATAAAGTCCCTCTATGCATAATGGATTCTGTATATATGGGGGCAAATATGTTTTCAGCACAGGAGACGATTGTCATCTTTTTCCTCTTTTTTTGATCAGTAAATGGAGAAGGCATTAATGTACAGTACATATAAAAATTAAAAATAAAATCAACCCTACATCCTACAGTCTAGCACAGCTACATAGCTTTGTAGAAGCAATAACAGATGACTTGTATCTAAGGCTATACACAATATGTCTTTTTTCCAGTTTTTTGTTCTTTTTTTTTCTCATCTTAAAGTAAATACATCAAACCATTTTCAGTAGTCAGTAACACTGTGCAACAATGATCAGTGGCAGTATTTTAGAAACATCTGCAACACTAGAGTCCTTGAGGTTGACATGAGACATGAAGAGAGAGGGGTGGAGGGCGATAAAGAAAGAAACTGTTTCCACCTTTTTTTCGTTTTTGAGATTTTTTTTTTTTTTTAATTCTTCTCTGTCAAACTCTAGAAGAATGCCTACCTTTTTGAGAACGTGGCCGTGTAAACTACTGTCGCTTCTTTGCTTTTCCTCGTCACAAATGCTTTAAAACTTTAGTTTTCACTTTTTTTTTTAACTACTGTATATCTCTCTATGTACATCAAGCGTCTATGGGCGCCGTGTTGAATGATACAGAACAAGAAAAAAAGACAAAGGGAGCCATGTGGCAGGGTGAAGGCCTGTACTGGCCTGGTTATGGAGGGTGGGGGTGGGGGGGTACAGTATTATAGGTACATATAGGGCAGTTTGACTATTCTGTCTTCTTCATAATCATCATTAGCACCACCATCATCAAAAGTCAACTATGGGTATGTTTTTCTACCAGCATTACCATATCGTTTCTGGAAACAAACTTGTGTTGTAGATTGTCATATGGTGCCCCGTCCTTTATTAACCATAATCAGTGTGATGCATGGTCATGGGACATAAATAGTGACTCTATGACAGCTGATAGGAGAGCCACAAGTGGCTGTTATGACAGGTAGTGTGCTTGGTCTCTGCCAACAGTCCGGTAAAGTTGAATTTCTATTCTACAGTAGAATACATTCCAGGTACAATATAATGGTGGTCCGTGGACGTGAAATAACTGTCTTCTTCATTTAACAGGAGAGAAAAGTCTTTGAAAGCATTTGATTAAGTACTACACTTCAGTCCTAATTTAAAAAAAAGACACACCTTTCTAGCTCAAGGAATGTATCAGAGATTGCGGTGCCAGTTACAGGAAGTGCTAATCAGACAGGTAGTTTCATCAAAAGAAAACAAAAGAAAACAAAACAAACAAAAAAAAAAACATTGTATAAGAGAAAAGACAACGAAGACAAGGGGCATTCAGACCACAGGAGACAAAACAGGAAAGTTGCCGTCACTTTGTTTAGCGTCCAAGGACGCTTGCAAAAGTCATTAGGTCCATCTCGCAAGTCCGTCCCCAAAGGAAAACTGTCCCAAACTTTCCTTCATATAGTTCTCGCCTTCTCTTGACTCTGACGGTAGTATGTGTTTTTTCATCTTAAATAAAGTCTTTGTTATAGTGTATTCCTTCATTTATCCTTCATCCTCCTCCTCATCATCATCACCGCCTTCATCATCATCCTCATCCTCATCATCCTGCCTTGCTCCGGTGTGGGCCGTTAGTCTTTGTTTACAGCGTGGGCGTCCAGCCCCTCGGGGTCGCCTAGGTTATGGTTGTTAGGGTGGTTAAGGTCGTTGTTAAGATGGTTGGGGTCGTGGGTCAGCGCGGGGTCATGGGTCATGGGCTGGTCCTCCTCTCCTACCCAGAGATGCACTACGGCCAATGAGAGAACAAGAGGCAGATTAGCACCACGGACCCAACACACAGACCCTCCCTGCAGTACACAGACACACACACACACCCCTCGCATCATTGCACCATACAGTCAGTGGGGCCAAAAGGATGGATGAGATATTTGAGACTGTCAGCTTTTCTTAATATGCCATGGCCTATTGTTTCAAACTTTTGAGGGTCATTTCACAGAAAGAAAGTTTTTTTAGTGAGGTTGTTTTTTTCTCTCTCACTTACCTGCAGTTACAGCTAGTCTTAAAAATACTTTTGGTTTAACTTGTTCTGTTTCTGAGTCAACAACAGAGGTGAACAGAATTTTGTTTGTGGTGCTCACAGCACTGAAAAATGCATTTAAAAATTCAGCAGCTGCATCTCTTTCCAGTGTCCCTGTTACGCTGGATAATCCATAGACCTCACTGTCAACAGTTTTTTTTAGGCACTGTTTCTTTGGTATTAAGTAGTCCCACTGAAAACTGTCCAAAGAAGTTGATGGATTATCCTTTTATAGCAGGGAAACTGTTTTGAACCTGTTTTTAAATATTAATACACCACAAGCAAACTTCACTTAACTTCCACTGTATTGGTGGCTGAAATATAAAAGAAGGATATTTTCATTCTGGACAAATGAAACTTAAAGCATCTGCATGGCTACATACTGTGAGAGGTAAGTGAGAAATTGCCAATAGTTAATTTCAGTGATGTGACCCTTTAAAACGTTTTCGCTGGATTCAGGTTCTATACATTACAGCACATGAGCTGTACTCTTTATTGAAAAAAAAAAAAAGCAAAAACACAAAGACAACTAGGACCAGCAACAGAAATTGAAAATGTCTCTTGTATCTGATGTGTTTGATGCGAATATACTGGTGATATGCAGTTAGTATCTAAACATAGAGGACAATATAACAGGAACACCTTAAAACGAAACACATTCAAACACAATTATTTTTTTGATCTGAAATTAAAAGTGTTACTTTCCTATTGCAGCACTGTTGTTTTGGTTTGCATTGCACTATTGGGTTTTCCTGTCATTCTGTCCACCCTGTCTCACACTACAACAATCACTGTAAATAACTATTAGCAAGGTAAGGTTTTTATGTCAGCAAGGTCAACGGAGCGTTCATTAGATTGCTACATCTACTGTACAAATCTCCCATTTACTTCTTCCTAATTTTATTTTTGCATCTTCTGTACACAGAAGCTTACGCTGTGAGATTGTGATCGGGCGCTCGGTGAAATAATCATTTCCAAAATGGTATGAGATGCTACTGTAACACATTATGGTTATGACAACTGGAGTAGTTTCATACTTGTTACAAGCAAGTTGGTTGGCTCAGTAAGTGTGACAGGAAGTGTGACAGCGGGTGAGAAGTGAAGTGAGTAATTCTAATAAAAAAGTTTTAAGACTCAGTGAGACAGTAACAAATGCATAACTGTAATTAGGTCCCACAACAGCGGCCACTAAATAATACAACTTGTCCCCAGCCCCCCCTCCTTTTTCTACACTTTCATTCCCTCAGCAACTTCTTAGAAAATTATTTTGCAATAAAACACCGCCGAACACATTTGCATGTCATGTTCTTTTAAAGTGGTGTTATGAATCTGACAAAACCAAATTAAAACATGGGTTTATTTGAGCTGTGCTTTCGCAAGGACGGAAATGGATATCGAAATGAAAGGAAGTGCCGCCGTAACAGAGGGAAAATAAAGAGCTAATAACATGATAAAACATCTCTTAGATTCAACACTGAGTAATAATTCTCCGGCTGTCTGTGCATGGCATGAACAACCCCTACGCCACTGCAACCAACATTTACTGAACTATATGTCTCGAATGGGATTCTGCTTTTAATGCTCCATGTGACTCGCTTCAGATGGTTCCAGTGATACTAAAGGATAATTACAAATAGCATTTTTATTCTGATGATCTTGGTGGAAGCGCTGATTGAAAAACTGGAACATAGAGGATCAAATCTGATCCCAAATACTCACTTATAGTATCCTCAATCATACATAGCACCATTAACATGACCAGCTGTGAGTGTGCAGATATTGACGTTAAAGGATTGGTCTCATTTATGGTCGACTGACTGGTGTTTTCTCATCACATTTGCATCTCACATTACAGTTCCTTACAAGTAAAGGAGATGAGTTCATAACCAACCTCCACCACAAGATGGCAGGCTAAGACAGTAAATAAGACTATGAAGCCCGTGTATAGATAGCGCAGCATAGCTCTACATACATTTAGACGGGCCATTTCTCGATTGGTGATTCACTTTCAACATTTCTGTATTAAAAGTGATAATTAAATGAGGAGCTTATTTAAGCCGTTCTGAAAAAAAGCCACCACTAACATCACTCATTTGCTCATGCTAAGATTTACTATATGATATTTTTCATTCTATGTACAGACTCCACCATAACTAAAATAAAACAGAAATAAAGTTCTCTTGTTCTGAAGCTTCAAAAAGTGTCTCCCTGAGGGCACTTCCTGCCTTTGACTTCCCTGTAAAGAAACTTCCTGTAACAAGCTCCAGATTAGGCTCCATATTTGATTTTCACTGTTCATTAACTAAGCCACCTGGAATGTTATTATTTAAGCACGGTGCTCCTTCTCCCCAAACAACTGCCGCTGCGAAGGGGGAGAAATTTCCTGGCCAACTTTATAGATTTAGCATAACTTCCCCTCACAGTTTTTAATTTCCCATTCGGGCAGGCGGCAGATGCACCTCACAGACATAGAAAACCTGCCTGGCATTCATTTATCACATGGAGGCTGCATGCAAGGCTTAATTATTTGTTTCCTTCAAAGAGTCTGTCCTTCTTAGGGGTTGATGCGTACACAATGGCAACTTGAAGAGTGATATTGATAGAAATCTATCTCACTCTATGAGTACTAATGTCTCATTATTATGTCTCATATTCAAGGTAAGGAACAGCAACCAATCTACACCTGTGTCTCCACAACGCTCATATAACCCAATATGAAAGAGCAAGTCCGCCCTCTTGTGGTGTGTTGCGAGACAGCAGATGGAGACAGTGGTGGTTGTTGGAGAGGAGAGGGCCCAGGAAAGGAAAACATATGGTGAGAGGACACACAGCTCCAGGATCCATCCACTGTTAATACATGTGTCATGCTTAACAGAATGGATAAATGGGAAGGAGGATGGAACAATGGCATAACACTGCACTCTGAGCATGTGTCGGAGACCGCCTTGGGACACAGTGGACTGTTTGTGTGCGTGAATAAGTGTGAGTGTGCGGTCTCAGAGGCATCACCTCACATTAATAGCAGTCTGTGAAAACATCACACAACAGGCATTCAGCAAGTAGAAGCTGGCATTTTGCAGTGCAACCCCCTATGATTCTTGAGACTGGTAGTGTGGCGCTTTTGTACAGCGTTTCTTAACACAAGTGACGAAGAAATGCTGGTGGCTCTGTCTCAGGAGTTTATTCTCTCTATTTGTAATGACCATTAGGGTTTTATCGAAGATAGATTTTTGAATGTCAATAAAGGTATTTTAAAATGGACTAAACCTGCCCCCAGCTGACATTTTGTGTTCAACTTCATTTCAGGCTACATTGAGGTGAACAAAACTGTGTTTGTGTTGTGTTCCTGCAACTCCAGATGATCCACAGAACACACTGTCAACCATTATTATCATATTTTTACAAGAGCAATTCCAGGAAGTAGTTCTGTGAAAACGAGTTCTGTCGCTTATCCAGGGTAATTGAAATATTGTTTTTGGGAAGACGCACTTTCATTTTGTAGCGCTATAAGCATGACAACCTAAATTCGACCCACCACCGTTGTATTGATGCAGAGGCAGAAATTTCAGAGACAGATTTCTTCAAATCTGGCTCAAGAAATCCAATTTGCTATAGATACCACTAGAGCAACGGCTCCCAACCTCGGGACCCCTGCAAAGAGCCACACGGTACATTTGTCACAAGACGATTAACAAAATAGGAAAGCAGAAAAAAAAAAAATTTTTTGCCTTTAATTGTTTTTTTTTTTTTGTTTTCCTTTATTTCTTGTGAATGATTGGATGTTTTTACAGCTTCAGGCCTTTAAAACTATTCAATAAAACAAGGGGGGAGAAAGTACTTCTTTAGTTGCATGCTGTGTGCAACTGGTGACAAGCAGGTCACGACGAGACATTGCTTGGTTTTGAACCAGAAGGCTGGGAACTCCTAGTGGGGTAAGTAAGAAAATAACTTCTGCTTAAGACAGGACAGGGCCGGGCAGCTTGTCCTGAAGCTGCTGAGGAAACTTAACTCCTCTCCTCCATTTAGTGGGGATGCAGCTGATTGGCTGAAAGTCACATATTTCTTAAAAGTTATGTTTCATCACACAGCGTATCAGTCTCATGTAAAAGCACAAAAATAAAAACAGGCATTAAAGTAGCATGCAGCGCATCATCTGTCACCATCTCTGCCCATATGGACTTTAACAGGGTGTAAAGTCGAGCTCTGTGAACCCTCTCTGTGCCACTGAAGGTGGCTGTGGCTCCTTTGTTCCCTCTCTCAGGCATCCGAGCCCCTACACTAGCAGAAAGTGTTGTTCTTGGCACAGCCCCGTCTCATTGTACAGCCCAGTATTTATAAATATGTAAATATGAGCGGCACCAGGCATAACACGGCCCGCTTGTATACACCGAGGAGGAGCGGCGAGGAAGTGAGCGCGCCCCCAAAATTGTATTTTTAGATGGTTTTAATGAATACAGGATGTTTATAGTTACCATTCCCTGTGATTCGCACAAAAGACTAGAAAAATCCACATCCACCCTGCCACCCCTCCACTGCACCCTTCCCACACTCCTCCCCCTCCCTCCCCCAATCCCTCAAAGCACTACTAAAGAAGAAGAAGGGGTGAGGAAAAAAAAAAAGCAAATTTGTGGTGAAACGCAGCAGGATTGTTGTGCTCTGAGTCTGCTTTCGACTCAGATCCCTATTAGACAAACATAGTATGGTGTTAAGGTGCAACAAAGAGTGACAAAAACTCCTGTGTGCAGGTGGAGAGTGGGGGTGTGTGTGTGTGTGTGTGCGCGAGAAAGAGAAGAGACAAGATGTGCAGCAAAAAAGGTTCCTCACGAAGCGACTTCAAGGCGGAATGCAATTTGTGTGTTATTTCTGTTTTTTAAAGTTGCAAAAATAATACAAACGCTGAATCAATATGTGCAAGAAGTGGGTAAAAAAGAATAGCTGTTTTCTGTTGTCTGTGATAATGTGTTTTTTTTTTTTTTTTTTTTCTTGCGTGTGATGACTCCATGTCAACTTGTTTTCTTTTTATAAACTCAGTTTTGTTTTGCTGCAAACTCTCAGGTCTGGTACGAGGTGATGCGTATGACAGGATGGGAAGATTCAGAGGAGGAGGAGAAGAAAAAAAAGGAAAGCAAGTGAAATGTAAAAAAGAATGCAGATTGCAGTTGGGGAAACACAATGAAGTGAATGTTAGTGGCCTCTTTCTATCTTTCGCTCTCTGACTCCAAAACTATTTCTGAGGCTAAAAGATTGCCGGCTTGATAATACCTCCGCTGAGCAATTTAAGCCCAAACACTCTGATGCTACAATCTGTCTTCTCTGCCTGATAGCGCTTTTCTCCCCTCTCCTCTCCAAATTACTTTCTTTCATATCTAATTATATTTGCTAATGATCTTATAAGAGAATAATGGAATGTGCTTGATCTATTACCTTTTTTTCAATACATAAATACAATGCGGGGGGAAATGACTATTGGAGACAGGAGGAAATGTTTTTTTTTAATGTTTTTGATGAGAGGGAAAATGAAGCTGGGAGCTGCAGGGTCATTAATGGGCGATGAACACAGAGGTCATCTCTCACATTCTCTTTGACATTTCTCTCATCTGACGTGCTGAAACAATCACAACCTCATCCACATTCTCCATTCTCTGCCCCTTTGCTTCGCTGTTTCTCGGTAATCTTCCAGATATCCACCTCGAGTCTCTTTGATCTTTTAATGGAAACATCGAACTTTGTTAGGTGGCAATTCAGCGTCGGCTTGTTTATGTTCTGGCGTTGCGTTTAGCCTGAAACTTTCAAAGTTGAATCTTAAAAGGAGGCTATGATCATGGAAATATCACAGGAATATTGATTTAAGAGATATCAACAGAATGTCATATGAAAAGAAGATATTTTCTGAGAATGATTGTTTGGTAGCTCATGTTTAAAGGGGCACTCCACTTATTTTACACATAAAGGTCAGTTTACTTGTCTGTTCCTATAAACTCTTCCACGAAACAGGGATGGAAACAGTAACGAGACAGGAGTTGATAACACAAATATGTCTTTTGAATAAACTACGCAAACTTATGGTTTGATTAGTCACCATAGTAAAAACATTGCCACAGTTGCAGACAGTCGGAAAGGTAGCTCCTGTAGCTTGGAGAGCTTTTGCCCCCTTTTCAATAACTCTTAATGTAATGAAATGAGAACAAAATGGAGGTGGGGGTGGGGGTGTGTGGACCATTCCACTTTCGACATGGTGCTATCAAATGTTATAAAGGTGCACCATGGAGTAACACAAAGTCAAGACTGTAGGTTGAGTTTTCACAATTTCTATCAGTGTGCCTCTGTGACTCTTTCTGAGTTCAGTTTCTAAATAGTAGAATAGTACTTCTAATTATCTGTCCCTGTTCAAATGATAGCTTTCTGGCCTTCAACTTACACTTGCGAAATCCACTGGCCTTTTAAGTGAATAGCCGTCCTCTCTTTCTGTTGCCAAACCCCTGTCCCATCCTGTCCCTCCCTCGCTCCCTACCTCTTAAGCCTCTCCATCCATCTCCATCCATCCTCCATTCTTCCCTCCTTTCTCTTCCCCCCTGTTATGTTTTTTTCTCTCCACAGGCCCTAGGACAAGCCAAGCCATGACAGGCACTCTAAACCCCCTGCATTAATGGAAGGAAATGGCATTCGATCCCTGTTTGATCTCCTAATCATTTCTGCTGAAATGATAATTAGTGCCCTTCCAATCCTCCCACAGAGGAGGAGAAAGGGGTGGGTTGAGGGGGAGTGGGTAAATACATAAATAGAAAAAAAAATCCTCTTGCTTTTTAGACCCCAAATGACATCTTTGTCACCAAGCCTGGCATGTTCATAACCAACAAGTGCTTTCCTCCATTGCAAATTTCCTTTACACACAGAGAGGGGGACATACACACTAACTCACACTCAGACACACAGAGACACAGTGCCTGGCGACTGCTGTCTGTGATTCTTTTCAGCTGACATAATCCTGATTGATTCGTTCAGCAGATAAAAACTGGGTCCACTTCTGCCCTTTTACTGGGGGGGCTGGAACATAATACAGCCTTTTATTCAGCAACAATGTAACATAATGGCGTTGGAATGTGCAGGGGAAAAAAGGCCACATCTTAAATGCTTGTGACACACTGTGCTTTGAAAAAGCCTGTAGTCTAATGTAAAAGAGAGAGAGAGAGGGAGAGGGCAAAAAAGAGAGAAAGAAATCATGAAACTGGCAGATTACCCATGTGCCCTGGTTCTATCACAGTCAAATGAAGGCTGTTATAGAGGAGAACTTGTTTTCTTTCATTCATTTTTTGTCTCTTTAAAGTGTGAGTATTCACAACTTTGTGCGACTGTCATTCCCTAACTCCACGTTGCCTTCATAATCTCACAAGAAAATCAAGGATTTGAGCTCTCGAGTTTCCAAACCATCACCACCGTCCATCCCTTTCTGGAAAGGAAGCTTTGTTGAGGGGGGGCAGGAATAGGTGAGGTCATCTCATCTCCAAAGCCACTATTGACCTTTTTTTCCCCCTTTTTCTTCCTTTTTTTTGGACAGCTTTGTGCTTACATGAACTAACATCCTTCCCTCATTCTCTGAGATGGACACGGGCTAAAGGCCATGCAGGCGGATGTTTGTATTAGTGTACTGTAACAAATTGGGTTTGTCTTCTCCATAAGGGCTTGTCGTCTTGGACAAAAGCTGCCTGAGCAGCATATATGGCTACAGCTACCTTTTAAATCTCACTTTAGAGAGTTGCGTTAATGTGATTATTTGTTATTAAATATGTTTCAACTTACAGTACCTCTGTGTGTCTTTATTACATTTCTATAATGTCTACTTCCTTTCTTAAGAGCAAATGTTGTACTACCACTTCGATTACTACTACTTCAAATAAAAAGAAGAAGAAGAAGATGATGAAGATAAAAAAGAATGTGTTGCTTTATTTCACGTAATGGAAAGCTCTATGACTTGATAGACAGTTTAAACCTGTTCAATCCAACAATAAACCCAACTATGAATCTTTACAGTCGAATGACACACTGTGAAGTATTGAATTATGTGGTACTCTGCCATGACCTTCAGAGTTAAAATTCAATTTCCATCATGAGGTCCTTGGTACTGACCAATCTTAACACACACACACACACACACACACACACACTGTTTCCTTTATTGGGCCTTGCAAACTTCTCAGCCATTGCTTGGTGTTGAAGTGCAGCACCAATAAACTACCAAACACAAGAGAGCAGATGGCCTTCCTGCGAGTCAATTGTATTAATTGTAGGTGCTAATCTGCAAGCCATGGCCCTCCCAAAAGTGTACAGTGTTATCTGCACCAGCATGATGGTGGTGACATATCTGGTTACTAATTCGGTGTGGCATGAAGCCAGATGGGAGACGGGAAGGAAGAAGGAGTCTGGTGATCGGCCATTGAAATGTGTCCCCAAACCCATCCATTAAAAGAAGAAGGAGAGGACAGACAAAAGGAGTGTGATGACACAGTATGGAGGATGTATGTACAGTGGATCACAGAAGGAGGAGGAAATGACCTAGAGACACAGCAGCAAATAGGGCAATATTATATAGGGCAATATGCATATATAGGGCATCAGTAAGTGTGTTGCCTTGCTAAAGTCTATAATACTCACTCATAAAGATAGACAGAGACAGGAAAATAAAGAATATGAGTCAAGTGATAAATGTCATCCTCAAATAATGAAGCCAAAATACCAGACCTTACATTAAACATGGATACTGGTGAGTCAGTGTCCTCCACTTCTCAAAGGTTCTTCCATAAATCTCAACAATCAGTGGCTTCAGCACAGAATCATTTTAAATATTTGCAGTAGTTAAACTGTAGTCTAAAGTCTAAAAAAGTAAAGAGAAATCAAAGATGCAGATACTGCAATTAAAAGTAAAGCAAGTCATACAGAAGGAGATTAACAAGACTGACAGACAGGAGAGTAATAGCAACCCAGCCCCAGCTATCACAGTTATCTTTTATAATCACAGAGAACCTGTCGCTGGTTCTCATCATTCCCATGGCATGAGGGGGGAGTTCTCCCGAGCTGCCAAATGTTACAGACAAATAAATGGCAGCAGTTTAGAATGCGATGATGGAGAAGGCTCCGAGGGCCGGGTGGTGGGTTGGAGTCGGCACAAAGGAAGGGGAGGAGGAGATATGGACTGTGTCAACAACTGTAACATGGGCATCAATCTAGTATATCAAGCTACGGGTGCCATATGTTAAAGTTCTACAAGGCGAAACTGTCAGTATTTATGGGAGCTGAAACAGTTCTCCATTACCTCTTACTGCCAGGGCAGAATTTCCTGGAGCAGCTTTCGCCAAAGTCCAATGCTGCACTTGAACTTCATCATTATCATTGTATTTTATCATTTAAAAGAAGACTTGATCAAAAAAATAAATAAATTATCCGACATGTATTTGATGGCTACATCTAAATCAGAACATAGAGTGTTGCGCTGTAAATATGACATGTCTTTTCTGTTCAGGTACCGATTGTAGTCCAGTGTGTGTGGACACTGACATTTCTCCTCACAGCCACTAGGGGCTAGGATGGCAAAGTGTGAGAGAATGGAGGAATGAACGATTGAATGAATGGGAGTTACCAAAGCTGGATTACTAAACAGGAAACTGCCCTGGGGTCCTAAACTCCCCTGGGCCCCAAGAGTCCCAAGTTTACTATATATCAACCAGTGGTACATAACTTAATTAACTGCAAATGTGTTAAGGACTTTGTAACCCTGACTTACAACATCAACTGAGGGTCCTGCTTTATTAACTCATCTTGTGGCCCTGTGTGAAGAGGGGCCCTGCCTCAAAATCCAGTTTAGGGATTTTATTCAAATTCATTTTGTGCTCACATTGGGTTTAAATCTAAACAAAGTTGGGGCAAGTCAATTGGGGCCTGACAACACTTTTTTGCCCACCATCCCAGCAACATCTTAATCCAGTGGTTCTCAATCATTTTTTATCTTGACCCTCTTTGGAGATGAAAGAAAATAAAAACATGTCAGGGTTTAAAATTTAAAACACACACATATTTCCCACTATATTGTTAGTGAAGAATGGCTTATGGATTTAACTGAGGAATCTTGCAAACCTGAATTTGCCTTGCAAGCATCAGTAATTAATATTTGGTTATTCTTTCATGAATCAGTCTCTTATAACTTTACATGATGTGTTGCTTTCAGTATGCATGTGATACTTCACATCTGAAAATTAATATATCAGTATTTCAGATACTCTCATAAAACAAATATCAGCAATATCTATATATAATGTTAAACACAAATTTCTACATACCTAAATTCAAAAGGTATGAAGTTGTAAATGTATGTGAATAGATTACATTTTTAAAAAATAGTTCTATATTTTAAAGTGCATTTAAAATAAATCAATGAGAGAAATGTTCCCTGCAGTTTGATGACCTACAATATGACTATTTATAACATTCATCACCTTATAATATCTTGTTAGCAGTCAGTCTTTTCTCAATGTTTTAGTTGAGCTTCAAGTAAGATTTTTCTTTTCTCATTTTACATTACATTTTACAATAGTTTAGCATTGCTAATAACCCATATATTTGTTTCTCATTTCTTTCCTTTTTTTCCCCTTCTACAAACTCCCCATACACACGCTTTCACATCATCACTTCGGTTTTTCCGTCATGTAAAGAGAGGAAAAAAGGCAGAGAATGTGAGAAATAAAAAATGTGGAGCACCTGGCTTCTTTTTAACATGGTTTCACAGGCTTTCACTGGTCTCTGATGATTCAACAGTTGCTGCTACAAACATCTGCTGCCTGCTCTTAGCAGATCTCAATTAAGACTCACACAGCCGGGCACGCCATACCTTATTTATGCTTTTTTTTTTCTTCAGCTTTTTTTCTCCTCTTTTTTTTTTTTTTTTTTTTACCAACATGCCAAATGAGGGAATGAGGCCAAAAAGGTCTGACAAACCCCACTCAAAGAGGACATTACAAGGTGAAAAGACAGAGGTATTAAGAAGAGGTTGGAGGTGTTGGCGAGAGATTTCAAAAAAGAGGCTTTCTTGCCAACACTGGCAGCACTTTTAAGAAAATAAGAGCAAGCGGAAAAAATAAAAAGAAGCAACAACAACAAACTTCGACAACCAGCAGCCTAAAGCCCTCCCTCATTTGTCTCTTTCCCGTTTTTTTTTTTTTTTTTTTTTTTTGAAAAGGCACCCAAAAGAAAGAGACAAAGAAGAAGAAGGAGTGAGTGTTGATATGATTATGTAAATGTAAACAGGATTTCCTGCCGACTGGAAGCCGTTTTTCTCTCTGACCCGTTCTCCTTGCAAATCTTCCATTTAAGACGAATTCCCCCGGGGAGGCTGCTCCGCCGTTACTTAACGGGATAATTATGATATACTAAACCTTTCCAAGATCAGCGTCCCCCCCCTCCACACACCCCTCCTCTTCCATCTCATCTTTGCCTTCTCCCTGAATCGCTCACTCTCTCTCCATTTCTCTTTTTCTGTGTCTCTCCCTGCCTGTCAGGCCTTTCCTCTGCCTTCCGTCTGTCCTGGACAGTAACACTGATTTGTATCGGAGCTGTCCGAATAACCACTAGAGCTTAGGTCCAGCTAGTTTTTGAAGGCCAATGTTGACACGACTATTTTTGTTTGGAGCTGTTGATGAGCTGTTGAAATGCTTCTGAAACCAAATTGAGTTTCAACATCAGTCCACATTTCAGTCCAAACATTTTTTTGAAATAATGAAATCTGTTTAGACTCAACAACTTGTAAAGTATGTATGCCATTTATGGAATGACAAGAAAAAAAATGGGCTGTATCATTATCTTAAAGTGAAAAAATAATTTACAAAGAACATGGGCAGGAAAACTAATTGTCCTGATGACATCTCATGACAATCATATCATGATTACGTGATATAATGTGATTTATAAAATCGCCCGTTTAAACAAAAAAACAAATCTGTCTATCTATATTTAAAGATCATGTCAAATGCTTATTACTTAGTACATTATAATTATTATTTTATTCATCATTCATCCCTCATTACATTTAACTTGAAGTAACCTCACTGAGATTAAAATCTCTTTTACGGGATATTTCTCGAAAAGTTGCACTGGAAACAAGGGGAATCATCTCTGCCTGTTTGCAGGCTGTTTTGTAGTCTGTATTCTGAAAATAAAATACTTTAAGACAGAGTTAAAAACCCTGCAGATTGCTGGGGGTCATGCAGTCATACAAACTTACACCGTGCAGCCAAACATTCAAACAAACTGAATTGCATTTTAAATCCCAGTGGAGATCTCAACATGTCCAAAACTGCCACAAATGTCTGAATTTTAGGGAATTTATATATTTCAATTGAAGAATGCATATTAAACTACTACTACCATTATAAATTTTTTTTTTTGATGTGGTCGCCCTGACTGAGTGTAAAGGCCGTGTGGAATTTAATGTTAATGTTAAAAGCTTGTCCCACTCAGCCGTGAAAGTCTTTTTTCTAGCAAATCCTCCATCTCACTTGGACCTTAACACCATGACCTCACAATGGAAGAATTGAGCAGCAATCACATTATATTCCACATATCCCTCCGCTATCCCAGCATGTGTGTGTATGTGTAGCTGAGTGCTATCCATAATATATTGTGCTCACCCTTTGATCTCTTACAGTCAATAAGTCTTTCTGGAACAAAGAAACACACACTTTTGATATCAAGACTCGGAAATGTAAAAGACCGAGCAGAAATCACGCTGCTCCAAACATTTCATAATGCAGGCGTACAACTTAATTGCAATTCTGCGTGGTTGTTTGGTTCCTTATTTACTCCTACAACTTTGTTACAGAGCCACACGTCAAACTATTTACGCGCTGGTGTAAGCACTTACGGCTACGACTCTTTTCGCTTGACAACGGCCATAAACAGAGGAGCGAGAGATCAAAACTGTTCATCAGAGAGCGTGACAGATGACAGATATGGCAAGAGATTTTCCATGATCTTCTACGCACATGAGGAAGGGAGGGGGGACTTCAAGGGACGGAGAGAAAAAAGGGGGGAGAAATACAGGATGAAAATGAAAATGAAAAAAAATGAGACAAAAAAATCAAAGAAAGGTTTCTTTCCACATGAGGTAATGCAGCACAAAAAGATGGCAAAAACAGAAACTTCCCACTTTTAATAATGTGTCCGATCAATTATTTATTGCCAAACAGTGTGTGTGGAGGGGCAGCGCTGCACATAATAGGTGAAGGCGGACCATTATTTTTCACATTGCGGACCAGGCGTTGGCCACAATCATTAGTTTGTGTGCTCTGCTAATTGGCTGCTCATAAATTACACAGATGTAACCGAAGCCCTTCTTCCTGGATCTCTGCTCTGACCTTGAGTGGGTGCACACATGACAGATGACATTAAAACTTTGCGAGCATATAGCACAGTGATGTTTTTAACCCCTTCTCTACAGTTTGGTAGAGTTTGACTTGTGATGTTGCATTGCAAAATTTGTTGTACTCAACCTGATGAAGTCGTTTCTAGCGCTCGAGTATGATTAGGCCCCAAAAAATACCCAAAGGTGATAATCATATTTTTGTGGAGATTTACTTTAGAGCTTACTTAACAGAATGATATGAGCCTATATCCCTCAAAAGATTTGACTTTAAAATATATTTAAAAAGGAACTAAGAAATCCAAACAAAGATTTAAAAAAAATTCCATACTTTTTTTCCAGAGTGTAACCATTATATCGAGTAAGTAAAATCATCAGTATGTATTCTTAAAAAGGGAGATATGAGATTTGATCTTGTATTAGCATTACAATAACTATTTTTATAAAGATCCATGCATTGCACTTCTGATTTTGATGTGTAAAAATAATTCATACACATTCTCTCTGTGTGTCTCCCTGCCTCTCCGCTCCCTCTCCCTCCCTCATCCATTGTTTTGCTGCTGAAATCCATAACATTTCTTTTGTTCCCCTACTTTCTGTGAGTCTGCTCTCTTATTTTCCCAAGGCCGAGAAACTTCAGGCATGAGAACCCCTGATATAAAACCAGGGAAATTTACCTGGGATTAGCAGCCATTGACAAATAACCTTGGTGATAGATGCACAGTAGATTTGGTTCAAAGCTCTCCCGGCAGCCTCAAAAGAGATTAGTTCACTTCTTATCAGGTCAGCCGCGTCGCCTGGGAAATGTGTTTAAAGTCACATTGATTTATTGAAAGATTCCCCAATAAGAAGATATCTCTCGACTTAAGGAGTGTGTGTGCGTGTGTGTTCCTATGTGTGTCATGTGAACGAGCGCCTCAAATAAATTACACTGCCTGTTCAAGCTTTAAGGAAAAAAAAAAAGCTCCACACAAAGACATTTTCAACAAACGAGCGGTGCGCTTCAAACTAAAAAAGCACTTCTAGATAACTAGCGTTGAATACTGCCACTGGAGACAGACGTTCCCATTCTCTCTCTACCTGTCTCGCCCACTCTCTCTCTCCATTTACCCCATGCTGATAGTGCTGCTGAAAACAGTGATTGTACAGTGGTGAGACACAGAGCAACGCTGACAGGGAGGTATAATAAGGCCTCTTTGTTCCCCAGAGAGGGAGAGAGGTAGAGAGACATGCAGATAGAAAGTGAAGGGGGGGCAGCTTTCATTTACACCATTACCTTCTTAAGCGTCATTATCAGGCCAAGGAGAAGACGACTGTGGGAAAGCAGGTGGGGCAGCCAATGAGTGAAATGACAGATCTGACATGTCGCTCATGAGGTCCATCTGAGAGATGACATTCTCAATTCTTCTCTCTCTCGCTTACACGCACACACACATGCACACATACACACACAGTTTCTTTTAAGTATGTCTTGTAAACCTCTGGTTCACTCATTCATCTTGCATTACTTCTTCCATCTCATCATCTTTCAGGTTTTTTTTTTTAAATGCTTCTTCAGGGCTCAGGCCTAAAATGAACGATCAAACTTTTTACAATGTAAAAAGTAAGTGGGCACACAGACATTACACATATATGTCATTCCCAAATCACAAGCTTTAATACTAATTAATTCTGGTTTTAGGCTCTCCCCAAAATTTTAAAACTTTTCTACAGAGATTTGAAGAGCATTAATGAGGTCGGCCACTGGCGTTGGGCAATAAAGGGGTCAGTATATTTTAACAGGAGTGCTTGTCAGATGGTTAAATAGCATCTGTAACTCTCTAACAACCTGACAGTTACACCTATGTTGTGGAGCAATAGGCCAGGCGTGGGGAGGTGTGAAGTTAAACACAAGTGTTCTTTTTTTCAGTCTTTACACATCTAAATCATTCTGTAACTTTTTGTGTGTACAACCAGGTGCAACACCATGAATTCCTTCCAGAAGAGATGCTGCTATTGCCATATTTAAACAATTATTCCGGCCTTTTACCACACCTTCAGCTGCAGCTGTTCAGAGGAACTATAAACACATAGCACAAATAGCGTAGCCTGTTATTTCATCCCAAATGTGTTGGATGAGCTTGATGTCAGAGCTCTGTGCAGCAC
The DNA here is from genome assembly GCA_025331565.1 of Holacanthus passer. Classification (NCBI taxonomy): domain Eukaryota; kingdom Metazoa; phylum Chordata; class Actinopteri; family Pomacanthidae; genus Holacanthus; species Holacanthus passer. The sequence goes on from JAFREQ010000075.1 coordinate 1,213,613, forward strand.
CTCCACACTAATCTTAGAATACTAGTTTTTTACTGCTCTGGCTTTGTGCATGAGGGCATTGTCATGAAACATGAAGCAAACTGTTGCCCCAAAGTTGGAAGCTCTAAAATATCACTGTAGGCTGTGGCATTAAGGCTTCCCTTTATTGACAGTAAGGGGCGTGAACCACAAAAGACAGACAGGGCATACCTTCAAATTTTTTTCATCCTCTCTTTCTGCCTGTATGTCTCCTGTGGATCTTGTCTTTCCTTCCTGCATGCCTTCTCAGTGTACACATTTTGATGATTTTATCCTCCTTGTCTTTCTCTTCATTGCTGCGTCTTTTCCTCCCTCTCCCCAGTTTCTCTCTCTTCCTGCCCCTCACTCAAAACCCTCCCACCCTCCATCTCTCTCCCATCCCCCTCCCGCCTTCATCCACATACCTCCATCCCTCCTTTCTCTGTCTCTCTGTCAGTTTCCATGCTTCCTCCATGCCTTCGTCTATCTCTCCCGCTGTTTGCTTTTAACTCTTGAGGTCATCCGGGACCCCTGGGCAGCTATCCCAGAATGCTGAGCCTGCTAACGTCCTGCGGAGTTGCCTTCTGGACAGAGCGGACAGCCGAGCCAGGACTTGATCGGTGCTCGGACTCAACCATGTATTCAGCCACTACTACACCCAGAAAAAAGAGGGATCTTCAAAGGGTCCTTGGTTAGGGTGGTGGTTCTATATTGAATTGCAATAACTACAGCAAACCTCTGATTGTTAAATGTACTACATGCAGCATTGTAACATCAATAAATCATTACCACCTTCATTTGTAGACATTAGTGTAATTACCACAAACAGCCAACCAAGAAGACTGGCAGCTTTCACTGGCATTTGTAATGTGTTTTACATTGCATGCCATATTGCTTTATGGCACAAAAAGAGATTTCTTTAGAACACAACACAGCCATAAAAAGGGCTTTTCTTCCAGTATAAACTGAGGTAAAGCTTTCAGAGAAGTCTAAGAAGCAAAAAATTAAATGCATAAAAATATGACAAAGGAGGGAGGAGAAGAAGTGTCCCATTTGTGTGTGTATTTATATAATGTCATTGAATCATTGTTATTGATCTTCAATGTCTAAGCAGCTTTACATCTTTACATAACGTATGTAGTGGAGTAGAAGTAGGCCTGTGTAAACACTCAAGCAAAGCACAAGTACCGCTGTACGTAAGTACAATGTAAATGTAATGATCTTTACAAAGGCATTGGAATATATCAATGTTAAAATAATAACAGTCATATAAAATTAATATTAAAGATTTTGAGCATTTTATGGAAGCATTTGAGCATAGTGTCGCTGCAAGAAAGAGTCAGTTGTGTTGTGCATAAAAAAGTGACATTCAAGCCTCTGTGGTTTAAAAGATTAAAATGTAATGTTTCTTGCAGTCAGGCCACACAATCTGCACAACTGTAAATTTAAAACTCAGAATTCTACCAACAGACCGGAGAAGATGTCGCTACAGCTTGTGCTTTTTGAGCCACACAAACAAATGGGTTAGTGCAGGTATCTCAGAAATGCTACAAAGTTCAGGATGACGTTTCTGTGTCTATGAAGCGCCCCCCCCCCCACACACCTGCTCACAACTGGACACTCCAGCTCCAAATAAGTGAAACACTAAAATTACATGGTTGAACACAATGCATATATCTGAAAACCACAACACTGTTGAGTTCCAGAGAAGTTAACACAAGGGCCTGTGTCTCTGTGTCGCCGCTCAAGTGGAAAGCTATAATTAGCGATGCAGTCTTTGCCCGAGTAGTTCAACTATGCACGAAAACATGCAACAACAAAGTGGTGCCTCCATGTAGAATGGAGGGGTAATAATAAGATAACAAGGAATCAGTAGTCAGACATCAATGTTAGAATGTCGCTCACACACACATGCGCACACACACACACCTCCTCTGTCAGTGCATTGTGGCAGCAACAAAGATCTCTTGTCTAAATGAAAGGCCATGCGTGCATGTCCCCTCTGTGCTCATGCGTGTGAGAGAGTGTGTGTGCATGTATTCATCTATAAGTGTCCAAGCCGTGCAGATAAACAGGCGAGTCAGTGATCAATACATAACAGAGAGAGTCAAAAACAATATCGCGGCATCAGGGCCCGTGTCTATAAAATGCCTGTGCTTATTCGATAGGGGGCAGGGGAGGGGGTGGCTGTGGAGAGGGGGGAGAAGAAGAACAAGAGAGGTGGAGAGTGAGAGACTGGGTCTGCTTGACCAAAGATGGATGAAGAAATCAATCTCTATGTCTCTGCGTTCAGACAAATAAGACATGTATTGAGACAAATCGGTCTTTCGTAACTCATAGACATGAACACATGCATATCTTACATGCACCTACAAGGACAGCGTCAGTCAGTTTGACTACTTAGCCTTGGTCATGGATTATGACTGTAAAGTAATATTCAAATCAAGTTAAAAAAAAAATAAAAATTTGAAGAGTATATTCTTTCTCTCCTATCAAATAGTGTAATATGTTGGCCACCCTCCGACTTAAACATATAGTAACGTGTTTGCGTTTCAGCTTGACAGTGCCTTGTTGACATGCTTCTCTGGCTGCGTATGAAACCGATCTGTCCTTGTGGCTGGGCTTGCCTGTTATCGCAGAGGGACAGTGATGAAGTCTGAAAGAGGACAACGAGCGAGAGGGATGGAAACAAAGACAGAGAGAGAGAGAGAAAGAGAGAGAGACAGAGAGATGGTTGCATATGTCTCAGAACAAAGTGTCTGTGTGTGCGTCAAAGAGCGCTGGCCAGCGTCAGTCGAGAACCGCATCAAACAAACCGAGCTTTTGGACACAATGATATCGACAGAATGTCAAGAACAACGGCAACTGACAGGGAGTGTGTGTCTGTGTGTGTGTGTGTGTGTGTGTCTGCACAGCTGGGTATGTGTGCAGCATGATTACACCGGTGCATCTTGGTGTGTTTATATGCGTGCATGCGTGTGTGTGTGTGTGTGTGTGTGTGTGCGCCTCGTCAAAAACAAAGGAATCCAAATACACACTCGCGCATAAGCATAAATATCACTGGCTGTCAGTCAACTTCAAACAATGCAGCTGTAATCTATGATAACATAAATACAAGCAGCTGTGGGCAGCCTGAAAAAAAAAAAAAACTGCCACAGGAAAGAGCGCTGAGTGAACCTGGTCTTGTTCTGACCATTAAAGGCAACTTCACCAAGTTTGCACTGAAACTGAAATGTGAGTGAAGTTCGGAGGCAGAGAAGCGTTGCTGGTTGAATTCCAGCTCGGGCCTGCATCTCGTTCGGCTCGAGCTGATAAGAGCCGGTGGCCCGTGAGACTGCCGGACATGTAAACACCACGAGGACTCCAAATCCCAGAGGTCTGTGCTCTGCTCGGCCTAACAGGGTTCTGCCTCTCATCAATAATCCCAGTTGTCAGACCTCCCTGTCGACAAGGAGCAGAGCTACATGTACACCCCCCACTCCCACCCTTTCTCTCCCGCACACACACACTCAGTCTTTGATCTCTCCCCAGTGGATATATTCTATTTCCTATTTCCGTCATCACCTGGTTCTGATTTAGAGGTCAGGAGAGGGAGTGCTGGATCAAGCCAGGCTAAATAGCTGTCACTCACATCATCAGCACTGCTAACTATCTGCCTTTCTGCTGCTGAAATTTGTTTAAACACCCCCCCTTTTTTTCTCCTCCAGCTCATTTTTCCACCTATACTGAATGACTTCTTTCCTATGAAGAAAATGTCGCGATTGTTCGACAAATGTTAAGCCCTCCACATAATCCATGTGCCGCACACTTGTGGCCGCCAATGCCCTTTTTCTCAATAAATGGCTTTAAGGAAACAATCATTTGGTGTAACAAATCACGCTGCCGGACACATTTCTCAATGCTTTTCTAAAGAAGGGGCACAAATAAGAGATTTAATATGTCAGTGAGGCACGGACAGTGTCTGATTTTGACCTCTAGATGGTGCTGATCTTTTAGTTGTGTGACTCTCAGATGTGCGTGGATCTGCACATAAGCACCCGTGTGACAGACAGAGCAGTATGTGCAAACAACCTGTGTGGGTTCTCGTGCTGAATTTTGATCTCGGGACGATGTGTGCACAAGAATGTAGACATACATGTGTAAGAGTCATCCTGTGTCTCTGTTGTGTACGTGGGTGTATTTTTTTTTTTTTCGCAAGACAATAAAAACATTAATTTGCCCTGAAATCATTTCTGACGTAAATGTAGAGTGGTGCCCATTGGAACCCAGTAATGAAGCATGCGGCATCTCGCCGGCTCCTAATTTGACTAGTTAAATGACTCCATTACGTGTCTAACAGACAGAGGCAAATCATTTCTGGTCAGTTGAGGCTCACTTACCCGCATCCTGGTGTTGGGGAAATGTCTATGTCTCTGGCTGACTGACTGACTGACTGACTGAGTGGCTGGCTGGCTGGATCTGGCTCATTCTCTCTGCCACTGCCTTTTTTTTTTTCTTTTTTTGTCTTTTGATTGGTCTTTTCTAAAATGGAGTGATGTTTAGAATACATGCGAGGAGCCCAGGAAATATGCTCAGCTCATTTTTTCATGTGCTCCTGGTACACGTTTACGTGTCTGTGTTAGATTTATTATACGCTCTGAGATAATTAAATAAAAGAATGGAATTTATCAAAGTATGTGAAAGTATGTGTGGAAAAAAAAATGAAAAATATAATCTGTCGGTGTTTTCACATTTGCCCAATTTGTGTAATCATATCCTTGTCAGCAGTGTTATTTGGCTTCTGACAGAGAGACAGATATAGTGAGAGAGGAGAGAAGATTAAAATATATTGAATTATTAAAAGGACTACCTGCTGTCCATCACTGTCACTTAACACATGTCGAATGTGAAGTGCCGTCCCAGCAGCCACTGGGTGGACATCTGTTACCACGCACTCACAAACACGAGTACAGACACACACACGCATGCACATGCACAAAGTGACACCCCAAATTTTTACATTCAAAGAAGAAAAGAATGTTTATTATTGCTGAAAGTGATGACAATGGCACACGCATTCCCACATATATGCTCACACAGTCTTTAACCAGTTCCCCTGAGACTGAACTGCTCAGATTTGGTCTTGTCTCAACTTGTCAAAATTAACATCCTTTTTTTTTTTTTTTTTTTCCATCCCCGCAGCTGAGCAGGGTTACTAAAACTTCCACTTCCTCAACCAGCAAATCATCAAAGATTCTGGGGGAAAAAAAACTGTTTTCATCATGATAGATTTGAATTTTGATGCATAAATAATTCTGCACATTCACAATAAAAGAACCATAACAGTTGTTGTGATATTCATATGGACATGCATTTTTTATATTAAACTTAAGGGGGGGAATTTCATTGCCAAAATTTGCTTCTAGTAAAACATGATAAATTCATACTCTTGGAAATGGAGCACATGATGAGCATAAACAATGGGAACAATCTAGAGAATAAAATAGAATGAGCCGACAATATTTTTTTGTCATTTAAAAACTATTGTGTATCCGATGATATGAAACATTTTCCCATGTCTGTGTGTGTGTGTGTCTGTGTGTATTTGTGTGACTGTACGCATCCCTTCGTGTCACGTTTAATCCAGAGTACACCTGTGTGGATCATCCCTTACGTTCTTGATCATACAATAAGAGACAAACACACATACACTGTCAGATTAGCGGTGTCCACTCTGGTACAATTTTCCATCACACTATGTACTGTACTAAGACATAAGACCTACACTGATTAGCTCTGGAAACATTCAACCTTATGAACCCTGGACTTGCAGCTTGGCACATGCACATATGTCTGGTGGTGCGTGCATGTGTGTGTATATGTGTGTGTGCGTGAGTGTGTGTGTGTTTTGTGAAGCCTGACATGATGTCCTGCTGATTCTTCTGTTGGATGCAGTGGGGTGATGAGTGACATGCCTGCATCACTGATAGCATTCTGTCTGAATAGATTCACTCCAAAGGGACTGGTGCGTGTGTGTGTGTGTGTGAGTGTGTGTGTGTGTGTTTAGGAAGTCGTGGTATGCTCTATGTGTGTGGGGGTCAATTAAACACAAAATGCTTTGAAGTTAGTCATCTACACTAACATAGACTCTCCTTCCAATCACATATTCGTCTTCTCCCCATTTGATTTTCTCTCTCATTCTCTCTGCCTCCTCCCCCCCAGGCACACTGTGTGTCAATAATGCTACCAGCTGCTCCACTGCTGCTGCTCTGTGTGTGTGTGTGTGTGTGTGTGAGAGAGAGAGAGAGAGAGAGAAGGAGAGACAGACAGTGAGAGAGAGAGAGAGAGGCCTAAGTCTGGTGGACATAAAGGGCTTAATGTGATAGGTAATTATGTAGTCTGATCTCACATACAGGATTTAAGAGCTAACTATACCAGCCGCCTCCTGGAGACACACACAGTGATGTCTATAAATAACTGTCATATGACAGCAAGATAGACAGATAGATGGCTAAATAGATTGATAGAAACATGGATAGATACAGATAGATAGATAGATATTAGTCTATTCTGAGCACTAATATGTCATGATGTAGTGACAAACAAGCTGGGTAAACCATGACCCACACACAAAAATAATGACCATATCCCACATAGGACAGCAACTATGTAACAGATATTTTCATTATCAAGCAATCTGTGATCAGTTTTATGATTAATCATTTTGTTTATAATAGAAAATTGTCAAAATGCCCATCATAAATTTCTCAGAGCCCAAGGTAACACAAATTCAATTTAGAGTCATAATTAAAAGAGTATTAATAATATTTGGATATTTATGCTGGATAGATTACTATAATTACTATTTGTTATTAATTATTAAACATTTATCCCAAATTGTATATGATATAGTTGAAAACATAATTTCTACACATAATTCCTGTACATTTTGGATGTGGATGTTTTTAAAGGCAAAACATTCTCACTGAAATCTTTTGAGGGATTTTCATATTCAGTCCTTGAAAGGTACTTTGTGACTTTATGTTGTAATGAAGTTTAATGATAAAATGTTCAATAGAAAGAACACGGCAGTTTTGGCAAGTAGGATCTAGATCAGGTAGGTTTACTCTGCACTACATCTCACTAATTTAGTTTTGTATTACTGCACATATCATACATGGATTAATGAAAGATAATGAAAGCAACGCCAAGATGAAGAGAATCAAGAAGAAAAAACTAAAGATAATGAGGAAATACAAATGGTGGTGATGAAAAAATAATTAAATACCCACCAACTTTTTCTTTTCTACTTAGCTATTCATATGGTCTATGTCCAACAAGTCACTTGTCTCAGATGTGGGCCCTGCTCAAATATTAATAATATGAAAGCATACAAATATGAAATATGAAAGCAATCCTTGCAATGGGGTTTTTAAAGTTGAGGAACAGGGGGTTCACTTTATGAAGTCAAGTGGAGTTGTATTTTTTTATCTCTTTAATTCCTTATGATACCCTTCCTCACTTCCCCCCGCCACCCTCCTCCATCCTCCCACTTCCTCTTCCTCCCTCCTCCTCCTCCTCCTTTTGCAACGCCGGGGCGCTCCTGTCGTTTGTGTGACTGTTGATCCTTGCAAAGAGGACAGATCAAATATTTCTCCTCTAGTGTATGAGGCTTTCCGCTGGGGCCTCGCAGATATGATGATTGGGGCTGACGGACGGACGGGGGCCCCGGGTTTTGAAGTCTGTAACAGACAGCGGTGGCTTTGATAGCCCCCGCTCCCCTCACACTGGATCACCAAAGACACCAGGCGAAAAGAGAGGAGAAGATGAGGAGGGGGGTTAAGGAGAGGAGGGCGCAAAAGAGAGTGAGAGAGAGCGGGGAACAAAAGCATCTGTAGAGTGGTCAGGGCTGGCGGCAGCAGCAGCAGCAGCAGCAGCCGTCAGAGGCTTTTTGAAGTTTACACACGGCCCTCCCCTCCATTTCTTTTCCTCTTTTCTCCCCTTCCATTCCTTCCTTCCCCGAAAGCCTCCTGCTTCCCTTGTCCTTGAATGCCTCGCTCTTGCTTTCTTGTATCCCTCTCTCTTTCTCACCCTTTGGTGACACCCCGGGTCTGCACGCTAGATGGTGCGGCTCAAGCAAACGGCAGCTCAGTTTGTCTATCCCACTTACATCCCCTGGAGATTCCCCAAAATCCATGTCATTAGCCATCATCAACTTGGTTTAAAGTGCTTCCCTCTGAGAACAGAGGGCAAGGCAAGCCTCTGTCTGATGTTTAGAACTCAGCTCGGGTTTGAATATCTCACTATGCGTAAACATTATTTAGTTTTCATGAAAAGATGGAACAAGCCATCACAGAATATGTAAGATACCGCTTTTTTATTTTTTTATGTTAAAGTGAACCTATGTAAGTTGTGGTGACAATTACAGGATAATGACAAATGCCAAAATATCTGCAAAGGCAGAACTTGCATGATGTTATTCCACAACCTTGACCAAGTTATATTTTTCTACAATTCTACAATTCTACAATTTCATTTAGCAGGTGCTTTTATCCAAAGCGATGTATGTTCACACGCCGATGGAACAGCCATCAGTGGCAATTTGGGGTTCAGTATCTTGCCCAAGGACACTTTGACACATAGACTGCAGGGGCCAGGGATCGAACCACCGAGCCTCCCATTGGTGGACAACTGCTCTATCTCCTGAGCCACAGCCGCCCCATTTTTAACCATCATGACAAGGTTACATAACCTGAAGAACTTTCTTTTTCAAATCATAACCATGACAATGGCAGATCAGAGGACAGTCATATAAACCCTTTTTGTGCAGTTAATTTCAAACAGTTTTGGAAGGCACTGACAAATAATTACAAGTGACGTCCCTGTCAGATGAGAAAATGCTATTATGGGTCATGTCAAACTATCTCTTTAGCCGTTTAGTTTGGAGGAAAAACCAGCAGTAGTGAACAAGCACTGAAGAGACATAAACAGCAATATCTATATGAACATTAGCCACCACAAGTTAATGGTCATACCAGATCAAGAAGGGCTGTAGCAGCAAAATCAACCAGTGTATTGAGCTGAGAAACTATACATATATGTGTGTTTTCTAATTTCAAAAATGTGCTTTCAGTCTGGCTTTTAAGCAGCTTGGACTGTGCACCACCTCTGACTGAGTATTTTTATATGAAAAAGTAAGTAAACTTTTCCCCCATTTGTTCTCCACTCTCTGTACATTACAGTGTACAGTGATACTTGCTGACACCTGACAGATGGCTTTTGTCAGGATTGGAGAGCAAGAGTTAACCCAATCCTCTGTTCACCCTCCCTCCATCCCTCTTTTCTTTTTAAATGTCTCCCATATAAACAGATTTTGTTGCTGCTTAAAGTGGGCTCAAAATTAAAGCGTATCGTTTTACACACACATTGCATGCATATTACAGAGACCCAGCTGGTGGCAGGCTGCTCTTAAGAGCCATATGATTAAGTTAGAGGTTGGGGTATCCGATAAGATTTGAGCTCTCTGCCTCTCTCTCTATCTCCCTGCCTATTTTACTGCAAACTTATTAAATGGAGGAAACGACATTATTTTTTTCTGAGTGTATGTGTAATTATTGTCACACACCTGTGACTCCCTGCCATCCACGACAGGGAAGAAGAGAAGGGAAGGAGGGATGATGAGGAGGGGGGTTGGAATGAGGAGAAATGTCGTTGGGAGCAGCGGGAGTCCTCGTTTCAGAAAAAAGGGAGGAGGATAAAGAGGAGAGGAAAAACAAGAGAGCTTGTTAATCATGCGCTTTCTGTCACTGGCTGAACACTGATATCCTAATGATTCACGCCGTGATAGTGACATCACAAGGGAAAGTAACGGAGAGATGTAGAGAGAGACAGAAAACGAGAGGGGGGGGAAGCGGTTGCAAATGAAGGAAGAGGAGATCAGCCCCAAAATGGACAGCTAGTTTTGCACAGGCAAGATGACAGAAAGCATGAAATATCAAAAAAAGAAAAAAAAAAAAAAAAGACAGAAACTGGGAAATGTCCCTCTGAATCTGTTGTTGCATTCCTCACAAACAGGCACTTGTTTAATTTGAACAGAATGTTTCTCAAGGAACGCTGTTGTGAAAGTTTTCCAGCCAAGTTTCAATCTGTAATTTTTTTTCTCTCTCTCTCTCTCTCGTTTTGCCGTTTACCTCGGCGGACCACCCCGTCGAAGGCAACAACATGTGATATGATTCTCGGGAGACAAAGGAAATTACCTATTAAGTGGGAGAGATGATCTTCCTTTAGCCGCTCTCCAAAAAAGTGAGTCACGATGTTGTAATTGTTTACCTTTGACTCAGCCCATAAGTCTCTCCTCCCATCTCTCTCTGTTCGGTTGTAACATAATATTTTGTGACGCCGCTTTCAGAAGCCCAGCTCTCACTCTCCTCTTTTTTCTCTCTATCTGTTCTAACAGGACAGATGTCATCGCCCCAAACAGTCTGAGTCATTGTGTGCCTCCACACCCCTGAGTAACCCAAGGACATCAGGGAAGGGAGGATTGTAATTTTACATTTTAGACATTTAGCTGATGCTCTTAGTCATGGCAACTTGAGGGTTCAGTGTCTTGCTCAAGGCCACACGGACAGGACCAGTAATGTAGTGAAATAAATCAAAAGGAGGATTGTGTGTGTGACCTCCGGATATTATTCATCACACAAATACAACTGTGAAAGAAAAAATACTAATTTCAGATAACATGCCCTTAAAGCATGCAAACAACCATCACTATCATGCACTATAGATTTTGGTAAGGAAAATGTATCGCAGTCTAAACAGGTGGCACTGCCTTAAACTTAGGAACCTGTGACCTCTATAGTCACGTATTGTTTGATCTGTCAGTATCATGTTGTATTTAATATAAATATTGCTGCTTGATAGCAGAGGTTCTCCAACAGACATTCAGGAACTTGTGTTTTTTTGAGTTCGGCAGGCCTCAAAGGTTGTTTGTCTGTGCCAGTGCTGTTTCCCCCAGATCGAGCAGATCTGAGACAAAAAAAAAAAAAAAAAAAAAAAAAAAAAAAAAGGCTGGAAATAGCATCACCGAGCGAGCGGGCTGCATGTGCTTTTTTTGGGTGTAATGTTTTAATAGAAAGCAGATGGTTACAGATGCAGGGGCCGAACACCGGTGATGACACATCTTTAATATTTTAGAGTGGTCTTTGCTGTAAATGTTGCAGCAGCTGTTTCCCAAAGCTGTAAATTTACAGCATTTTTTTTTTTTGTGTGTGTGTGTGTGTGTGTGTGTGTATGTGTGTGACTGACAGCTATTGGATTTACTGTAAATTACAGAAATGAATATGGAAAAGTGATGAAAAGGCAGCGAAAGGGGAGGAGGCTGTGCGCATGATTGTGTGTGTGAAAGTGTGTATGCACCCCGACTGTTTGCCGTTGAATCAATTCCTCCTCATTCTGAACCCCGCTGATTATTCTCTTATTTTAGTTTGTTAGAGGCGGCTCACACACTGTTGCCCTGCAAATTTAGAAACTGATATTCAAATGTAAAGTGATACTAAAATAATGAGATGGAGGGAGAGAAAGAGCAAGAGAAAGGTTGATGGAGGAAGAAGGGAGGCAGGGAAGATAAATATATATTTGTATTGTGTTTGCGTTGCGGCCATTGGTTTAGTTTTAATGTCAGCAGAGAAGAGAGAGGGGTTTTTGCCGATGCTTTTGAGTCGAGGTGATTGTCATCAATTCGCGTCTTGGCATTTAAACCACCCTCTTCAAATATGAGTATTTGAAATGCAAATACAGCTGCGTTTGCCCAGACAAATTAAAAGACACACACAGGAGTGGGGAAAAAAACACTTTTGAAGACATAAATTTTTACTGGTTTTTATCATCCGAGTTTGCATCGTCAAACACTCCCTTCTTTGTCTCTTTCCGGAGAGAGCGGCAACACCGGCAGATAATGCGGCTCACAGCAAAAACTGCATACTGACTTGATTATATATTTGTCTGTAGTTTTGTCCACCCAGCAGAGAGAAAAAGAAAAGACAGAGAGGTGCTGTTTTTATCTTGCCCTTGGCTTCACTGTTTGCACCTCGTGAGGTGTGTTCGATTAAGTGCTTTTTTTTTTTCCACCCCACAAGACACAGTGAGAAAATATGATTCACATTTTTCCCCCTCTCTCCATCTCTCTGACACTACAGTTATTTAAACATCAATAGCAATGCGTCTTCTTTAGCACACACTCTTTCTCATATTGATATTTGTATATGATCATTACTTTTGGCCCTGCATGCTTTGTTATACTGCGTCAGCTTCAATAGGTGTGAGATCCAATACTGCAACCTCTGCATGCAAGGCCCCAAAAAACCAATAGACTAGTGCGGCTCACTTTATTGTGTAAGGGAATCTACTGTTGGACCACGCTAGATAGATTAAACATACCTGAGTCACTGAAAACACAAGAAAGGCTCTGGAGCTGTATAGAATGAAGGTAGCTTCCTGCTTTTTCTTGGTAAACTTTTAATGCTTAATGGAAATGAGCAGACTACACCCTCCCTAACACTGACCGCATTGTGTTCAAGTTAACAGCCTGGAAGAAAGATGTGTTCTTATAAAACTTCAGGTAAGCTGACAGCACTCTTTCAGAAAGAAGAAAACAAAGAGTAAAAAATCATGTAAAAAAAAAAAAAAAAAAGTTGTGCCTGCTGCCTCACTTCTGATAAAGTTGCTGAATATTTGTTTTCTTAATTAACAAGCCGAGCTACTTTTTTGTCAGATGATGAAGGGAGGAGGGGGAGGAGGGGGGTGTTTGGTGATGGACGGATGGTGTTGATCACAGAATGGATTCATTAGCAAAGGAGGAGAAATACCCCCCTCTTCCCATGCTCTTCTTCTTCTTCCTCCTCTTCCTCTATCTGCTGTACAGTCTGCTAATCCACATGAAACCCTTCAGCCTATCGACTGCTCCCAGTGATCGTATCATGTGTGCACAGTCTTACAAAAGTTCATTTTTAGCACGAACATTTTAAAAAAAAGAAATTCTTGATAATTCTAAAAATGTTGTCTGACAAAATGGCACCAGTGCTCCCTTACATTTTTTTTTTTTTTTTTTACGATACGTAAGGGGACCAAGCAAAGTTTAACAAGGACCGGTGAGTGAGGAGAATGAGAAGCATGTGTATGTGTGTGTGTGAGAAGAGGAGGGGGGAACACGACGAGGGGTGGCGGGGGATGACTACCTGCAGAGAGCCAGCGTCCAAATGAGAACATAATAACAACATCAGAGAGCGAGGAGAGGGATTGTCTGCGAGATGACAACAGTATTAGAGAGAAGTCAGATAATTAAGAAATGCACTTAGTGTTTTGTCAAAAGTGGCCGTCACTGGCGGAGATGGAGTTTAGCTCTGTGTGTGTGCGTGTGTGTGTGTGCCTGTTTTTATCCTGTGTTCCATACTGCAGATAATGAGCCTGGAAAAAAAAAAAGATGAAGAGAAGAAGAAGAAGAAGAAAAAAAAAACAATAAACAGTGAGAAAATCAATCAAATAATGTAAATGAAAAGTTGTGTTCTGTCCACACGAGGATGCCAAGTTCTTTTGGGCATTTTCTGATGTAGCTGTCCAGTCAGGGAAAATGAGACACATCTTGGATGGGAAGCAAACAAGAGGGGTGGCAGTGGATGGGAAGGAGGGAGGGATGGATGGATAGAGGGGAGCTGGGGGGAGGGAGGGTGGGCCACAGAAATAAACCCAACTCCCATCTGATGAGCAGCTTGTCCATAATACTGAATCCCCATCTCTTGCCAAGTCTGCTTCTTGATACAGAAACATGATAAGTGCAGATTTTTTGAAAAGATTCCCTTCTTGTTCATTTGCCCCCCTTCCAACCCCACCCCCACTCCTCGTTTGCTTTTGGCCTGGAAGCACTTCTAGCCGGTGCCACGGATAATCAGGTGGCTGTTTTTGTCACTCTGCCCCCCCATGACGTGATAATGAAATTAAAGAAGTGGAGAGGAATAAAGAGGAAAAAAATAGATGCATTCATCTCTTTTTGCGCCCAACAACTACAGGACAGATGATGTGGCCATCTTGAGATCATTTGTCATCTGTCAGGCAGCGTTGACCTTGCAATGAATGCCGACCGTCGCACTGAAATCATCTCTTACGGCGAGAGAAAAAAAAAAAAAAGATACCAAGAGATAGAGAGAGACAGAAAGAGAGAGGGCTGTTGTTTTCGGTAATAAAGACAACATTTATGCCTTCCATTCGCGCTGCCAGTTAAAAGAGGCACAAACATGGAAATCCATTATGGAACGCTTCTTAAAAGTGTGACCAATCCTTGTTCAGTCAATTAGAGTCTGGAGACTGAGAATATGATGTTTGTCTGTTTAGCCCCCGACACATACAGATCAGCCTGGATTTGATGATGGAAATAGAGATTCTTTTTTTTTTTTTTTTTCACAGAGATAGAGTGAGGGAGAAAGAGAAAAAAGAGGGAGAGACGAGAGGAGGGATGGAGGGGCAGCGCAGCCAAGCTCTGCTTATCTCTTTTCTTCTCTGCTTTCTTGCTTTTTTTTTTCTTTCCCTCCCATATACAAAAGCATTAATGTGCGCAGCTATGTGCTTTGCCATTGTTCTGTGTTTAAAAGCTTAAAAAGGGACGTTGTTTGTGTAACTGGCAGAGTTGGCGGTGCACGGCTGTGTCCAAAAGCCTGTACTTAAAGTTGCTCAGCGAAAAAATAGGCCGCACAAAAGGGAGTGATAGAAAAGCAGTTAATAAGAGTGGTTACCCCAGAATGAGCGGGGATGAGGTTTCACATTAAAAAAGATTTATCTTAAAGTATGGTGCTAATCCCTCCAGTTTTAATCCCCCCCCCCCCCACCCCCCTACCCCCGGACCCCTCCCCTCTCAGCACCCTTTTCATTCCTGCCGAGGGATAATAAAAAACTATAAACCATAAAGTTCTTACAATTTCTGGAAACTGGCAAATGCACGGCGCCCTGATTTTACAAGGATTCCTGGCCAGTGAATCACGGAACTAGGAGGACTCATCTCTCTCACAACAGATTATTAACCGAAAGAGGAAGTCATGGGGTACAGCGGAGGGCAACAAGGACAAAGGAGAAAGAGAGGAGAGGAGGAGTGCATGTTTGCTATGACCTATTTGATGATTATCGTGATGGCAGCGGTAGTGGTGATAGGTGGCGGAGGGGTGTTGTCATGCTCTCTGTCACACTCGGCTGTGTCATACAAGCTGGATGGATGCCTCTGTCCACTGCAAGCTGCTTGTATGAGGAAGCATATGGGTGTATGAGAACCTCAGCCCACTTCATGAATATTTGATTCATATTTCCTGTGTGTGTATGTGTGAGAGAGAAAAAGAGGGAGAGAAAGGGAGGAAGGCTATTTTTTTTTTTCTCTCTTTCACTTGTCATTGCAAAAACTCACAAGGCTTACTTTGTGGCATTCTAATCATAATTGCCAATCCTGAATACAAATCTCTCAGCGCTAAACACATCGAGTGAAATTGAAATGACAAAACGAAGCTCATATAACGGTGTAATCAAAGATACATTCAGGGGGAAAAAGATGGAGGAAAAAAAAAAGTTGAGAGTGTTCTTCCGCAACCAGTAAGAGATGAGGATCAGGGGCCAGTTATTAGCTCGGCCAGGGAACAAAGAACCCCAGTGTTGGAGGGCAGATTAACGCTGAGCCAGTTACTGTACCTTTCAAAACTAATATGTAACCATATCTGTTTTAAAAGGACGATTCATATTACTGTGAATGCATGAGAAAAGTTTTTCCCATCCTTGTGACCCAGGAAACTCGAATCCCACTTGTAATAACCCCCTCCACACACACACACACACATACACACTCACTCACTCAATTGCAGGCCTGGCCTTTTGTGGAAAGCATCCCATTTA
The DNA here is from genome assembly GCA_025331565.1 of Holacanthus passer. Lineage (NCBI taxonomy): Eukaryota > Metazoa > Chordata > Actinopteri > Pomacanthidae > Holacanthus > Holacanthus passer. The sequence goes on from JAFREQ010000075.1 coordinate 1,229,507, forward strand.
AAAAGATGGGGACATAAAATTTTTGTAATGATGTAAAACATCTTCAGCTTTTTTGACAGGACAATGGTGCTTATTGTGCTTTATTGTCACTGTGGCGACTCCAAAGGTCAGCGTGGGTGTGGCCGGGCAGACAAGGGCGGCACTGAATGAAAATTGGGTTATATGTGATCAACCAAGTTATTAATCAGATTAAAATGGATTCCCTCTGCCTGCTGTTTAACTAGGCAGGAGGAGAAAAAAAAAGAAAAGAAATAAAGACAGAGAGAGGAGGGAAAGAGTGGCAGAACAATAGGCCAGTGTTTACTCATGCAAGAGCAAAGAAAGTCATTGTTTTAGAAGCTGAAGTCACTGTCGCAGATGAGTTTTGATAAGGGCCAGCTCTGTGAAACATCCGCCTGCATGTAACCAGTCTGTCTAAAAGCATGTGCCCTTGCCATGGATGCCCCCTAGCTTCATCCAGGTAACCTCTCTAATCCTGATTAAATCATTGTAATTAGAACAAGCAGTGTTCCTCCACCCCCATATTTCCCTAATAAAACAATGCTGCAGTTTAAATCCGGTCGCTGGGATTTGCAACGCAACAATGCAGTTTATATCCATCTCTGCCGAGGAATTAAGTGTATTTTCTAACTGCTAATGTTATAATGTTGCTGGCTTATTTGTCTCGATGCTCGCTATTCTTTTTCTTATTCCCCCCGCGGTTTGTGTTCTCTCTATCTCTCTGTGGTTTTTTTTTCCCTAGCACAACTTTGTTTATTTGAGTCTTATTTATTTGTTTCTTGGCGCTTTTTGATGTTTAAATCAAACATGTTTTTAGCGAGTGGTCGGGATCATCCTTCACTACGGGAAATAATGCAAGTTATTTGTCTTTAATTGCCTCAGAGCTTTTCAAACACGCCAACTTGCTGCCTATGTGTCTATACCTGTGTATATTTTTTGTTTTTATTAGTATCGCTGCATGCCTCCATTGATGTGGAATAACAGAGGAAATAAAAGTTGACATAGTTTCTTCATTTTTTATTTTTTTTACCCCCCCAACCCCCTGTTTCCCTCTCTGTCTGCCTTACTCTCTGTTGTTTTTTATATATCTGTGTTTTTCCTTGAAGTTGCTGCGGCATTGTCTCATTATGTGTCGACTAGCTGTGTAAGTGTAGTTATTATGCCTGTGTGTCTTTGCCTGGCGGTACTGTTCTCTCTCTCTCTCTCTCTCTCTCTCTTCTCTCTCTCTCTCTCTGTCTCTACTGTCTCTCTCTGTCTCTCCCTCGGAGGATGAGGAGCTTTTTGAGTACAACTCCTCTGAGGCGTCCTCCTCACATCTCCGGGGCGCCTGGGGAAGGGAACGTTGCATTCTTAAGAGGAGCAACTCAAACTGAACAAAGTCTACAGGAGTCAGGGAAGAAAAGAAACAAACAGCAAACTAACGAGATGGGAAGCAGAGATCATGTCAAATATATCGGGTTGGAAGGCCAATTTATAACCCATTGTTTCATGTTTTGCAATATTGAATACAATGCACAGCAACGTGGCTGTGAGTGTGCACGGGGGGAAAGGGTATGCAGAACTGCATATATACATAAAAGTACTTGATTTGCACGTGAACACACACACACACACAATATATAGCGTAGGAATGTGCTCTCCAGCTCCCAGTAACCTTCCAGCTCCCACGTTGTCTTCACTCCTGTTTCCCCATCCCGGTTCTAAAATAATGAATGGAATAATTGTCATGTAACTTTGCAATCATCCAGCATTCGTCTCCATTTCCTTTTCAAGGGCAACTCGATACTGCCCTTCATTCACTGTACTGTACTTCCAGGAAACGTGATGTGGCCAATATCACCGCCGGTATTAGTGACTATGGCTGAGAGAGACTGTGAAAAAAATACGGACCTTTTTCAAAAAGAACCTTTCAGCAGGCGCAGCAGTTAATATCTGGGGAATTAGTGAGGTCAAAATATTTTTAGAGTTATCACATCTGCCGAGGAGAAAAGAGAGACAGAGAGACTGAGCAACAGGTACCATCCTTAGGGCTTGACAGCAGCTATTACACTTAATTGCTCTTTGAAAACTACACTGTTTGCACTTTTGGGTGACAAGGTGATAATTCACCTCTGCACAAGTTAAACTGGTAATATTGTTGCACATGTGAAATAGCACCTCGCGTTCACCAGCCGTCAAAGCTGTCATCTCGGCATGGCAGAGGCACACAATGAGAGCCTGGGGAAGTGTTTCGCCAACAGTCGTCTTCTTCTTCTCAGTAAAAGACAGACAAGCCTCCAGACGGCTTAATCACTGGAGGAGCCCGTGCCCTCCAGCAACAAGGAGAGAAAGAAAGACAGAGAGCGAGAGAAAAAGAGAAGGGAGGATCCTGGAGTGTGGGAAAGTGAAATGCAGAGATCCAAGAAGAGAGGAAGAAGTGCTAATGGACTCGCTTTGGTCTGAACAGAAGCGCATCAGTGGTTGACTTTCCATGCACTCTCAGTCAGATATTGGTCAAACTCTGGTTGAAGTTTTAATCGGGTTAAGCTGTTTACAAGAACCTTTGCAAGCCCACAATTGAATTTGCCACAAATAAACTATTTAAATGAATGGTCTGGTCCACTGGTACAACCAAGAGTTTGAGTGAGTATGTCCTGTGAGTAAGACCTGACACTGACATCCGCTGACCCAACGCCACTAATCATTATCTACTACTAGCTGTCGGATCAGGGAGGGAATTTTGCAAGAAAAAACAGCCCAAGTTTCTCAACAGATCATTTCATTTTATTACAACTTAAGACTCATCATTTTATATTGTAATAGTTGCTGAGGTCTGGGACTTAATCATCACTAAAAAGAAGTGTGACTGGACGTTAAAGCCTCAGTCAGACCTCCACTTTAGCGAAAGCGTTTCGGAGAAGAGAAAAGAGAAAACAAAGGCAAGCTGTACAACTGCTACTTTAACTATCAGCTGTGACTTCCTGTTTTAACTCTGACCTTCCATATTCGCTCTGGTTGTTCATGCACATACTTTTCCTGTGCAACATGGAATTGCCATATTTCCTCAAATGAAAATCGTCAGTCAAAAAAACATGGGTGGATAAACTCCTCCTGGCTGTCATATTATGTACATGCCTACTAAGCATAATGTATATTTCCATCCACTCTAATCTAATAAATTCAACATTGATGTAGGTTTGTATTGTACAACTGTCTACGTTGAACGTGGGAAGAAAGTAAAAATAATGGTACAGCCATAATGAAAGGACAAGCGTCTGAGATGATCATTTAGTTTTGTTTTTGAATTTGATCCAAGAACGTCTACTGGCTAAATAAATGATGACACTGAAACGTATCTATCCACGGCCTTCATGTATCCTCATTGTAGCCACTGTCTTGTAAGTTAAGCAATAAACACCGCCCGGATCCTCGGAAGTCGCCTTTCTGAACTTCCAGACCTCCGTTTAAGTGTACAGAATATTTCAGGTTGCAGGTAAGCTATCTGTAAAGCTCATTAGTAAACGCAGGGGTGTCTGGGAGCAATAAGTACCCTAGCTCTTTTGCACTTGTCAAAGCATTTTGTGTGAGTGTTTATGTGTGTGTGCGCATGTTTGCTAGAGACAAACAGCAACCAAATTCATGGTAATTAACCACCTGATGAGGACAGTATTATTGGCAATTACCAGGTTTTGCATTATCACAAGTTTTAAATGTGTGTGTGTGTGTGTGTGTGTGTGACAGAGAGAGAGAGAGTGAATGCACGCATGCAGGTGTGTGAGTTCCAATCGGACAGACAGAACAGAGATAAAAAGGATGTTATCAGAGAATGGAGTCAAGTTGTGTGGAGAAAGTGATGCTTATTGTCACTAACACTGTTGGCAACTCGCACTGTTGGTTTCATGTCTTTCAGGAAAATATTTTTAAAAAGGTAATTTATAAAGGGAAGCATTCTAAAAATGAACATGTTGCATTAAATTGGTTTGGTTGAAATGGAAACAATAATAAAATCAAACTGGATCAAGAAAGAAAGTCTGCAGCTGGTAGACAACATATATTTGAGAAATCATATAACCGGGAGGATTTAGACAATGAGGAAGCATAGAAAATGATTGCAAACAAAATCAGTGTCAAAACATGTTATTCTTGTTGTTTACAGCTCTGATAAAAAGTGGTGTAACATTCTATCAAACGTTCCAATCAAATGCAAATAGTACGCTAAAAATATCCTATTCTGAATTACAGAGAAAATATTGCTTCAGCTAATATTATTCATTATGTCCAATGATTTTGTACATTCCGAACCATGTCTCAGGTGGTGTGGAGTAATCTAGGATCTACTCTTAAATCATTAAAGAAGTCTCTGTAGCTCTCTTAAATTTCAGAGCATTTAAAGACAAAGTAAATGTGGCAAACATCTTTTGTGTTCATGAATAGGAATTAGGAATAGGAATTACATATTTTTATCTTTCAGTTAAGTCCAAATATTCACTTTTATCAGTTTGATAAACACAGGCTCAGGATGCATTAATGTGTAATAACTGTGAGTGCTGTTTGTGTGTGTACATAAAGAGACTATTTTGGGTACTGTATCTGTGTTATAGTGACACCAGCATATGTGCATCTGGTACCGTGTTTGTGTGTTTGTGTGCAGCTTCATTTGTTATGCCTACCTTTCTTCCACTTAAACCAGAGAAAGTGAAAATTACACCAGTAAAGCCAACTGTGATCCACTACATCTGCACTTCACAGTGAGCCCACTAATCCCACCATATGTCTTTAATTATAATCAGTGCTTTGCAGAAATTCGCACACACACATGCACAACCACACACACATGCACACACACACACACATTATTTTACTTAGATCACTTTTGGGGACATTACATCGACACTTATTCATTTCCTGTGGACTTACCCTAACCCAAATCATAACCACTACTTGCCTAATCCGAACCCTTACCCCGACCCTAACCTTAACCACTCACCCAAAACTCAGCTGTTTTCCAATTGCCGCACATGGCTTTTGTCCTCAATTGCACCATTCATCCTCAATTAGCTGGTCTTCAGTCCCTGAAAGTCATGACCACACACATACACACACACACATCACACGTCAGCCTTTTATTACAAAGGCCTACATTTTACTCCGCAAGCCTTGCTGCTTTGCCTTGTCCTCCATGAGCATACACATGTCTATGGTCTGTCCATTTCTTGCACGTTTTACTAATGTGACCTCAGCACTCATGGGTTCAAATCCCGCGCAGTGAAGGCAGGCAGGAGTGCACTCCCTCTGACTGAAGTAATTGGCCACTAGTGATACAAGTGGTGCTGTATTTAAGATGAAAACCAAAATTCCTTAAACCCGGTGCACACACACACATTTACTGACACACACGCAGTTACATACATTTTAGAGTTAAAGGACAGAAAGGCCAATGGTGTCACAGAAAGACTATATGGAAGAAGAAGTAATATAAAATCTGTCTTAACTCATTATTTCTATTTTAGGGTTTTATATTTAGGACACAAGCAAAGGGCCCAATGTTAAGTCTAAAATGCAAAAGAATTTCTTCAATTTGCAGACAAGAAGCAGACACTGCAATTCATTATTACTTCTGATAAGCGCGTGTCAATCATCATTTCAGTGTGTCTCTGCCTCGACCTCATGGTTTTTGCAGCTTCTCATGAGAACTGTCCTGCCTTGAGGAAACTGTTGTTTAGCTTTCCCCTTTTACTTGAGCTAAGAAATAACATATAAACTATAACTACAGTTATAAAAAAAACTGTTATGTGATTCACCTCCCAACAACCACCAGAAAAGTGTCGCAAACTATTCAGTCAAAGGCAGGTATGGTTATGTCAAAGCTAGACATGTATTCAGGATCATTGGTGCAAGTTAATTATAGCCACACTCTTGCTTGAATTAAAAAAGGCTTGTAACTAAACCGCATTTTTGCTCATTGAAGCCAGGCTCTGTGGAAAACCTAGTCTGATGGATTTCTCCCTGTAGAGCTGTAGGATGTTGTTGCAAAAGAGTCACATAAGTGAGAGATGTTACTTAAAGTGTGTGAGTTCTTGCTTATAAGACTTTGTAATTAAGTGAAAAAAATAAACTGACAGTTTTACACATTTAAATGTTCGCACTTTGTGTTAAAGTCTTTTGGACAGAAAATTTTCAAGGTTGACTTACTAGACTTCTCTCAGTGCTTTCAGCCACATGCCAAGGCCTTCATCAGCAGATGGAGCTTGTTTGGTGTCCTGCTTCAAACTAGACCCTCTATCTTTCTTTGCCACAAACTGGTGTTGCTATACAAGTCAATGCAGTTTGGCTAAACTCTGTTCTGTGGTAGGCAATGCTGTGCTGCTCTTTTATCTGCTTCGCAATTATGTTTGCGCGGTGCATTTCTGGGTCACGAAAAACAATATAAATCTGCAGAATACATAATAATAAATAATGAAAGGTAGAGTACAAAAAGCTATTTTTCAGCGTTACAGTGTGAATTTCTATTCCAAATCAATGATGAGTATTGTTAAACTAACACCTAGACATTGTTTAGTGCCTAAAAGAACTGAAGTTCAGTCATTATATACAGTTCAAGAGACTCACTGAGACACTTTCACTGTTGCTACATTTGCTGTGCTTCTTGCTGCGACACTGAGGCATCGTTATACATGTTCATCCTCTCAAGTCTTCAAAAATAGACTCTTTTTTACTGACATCTAATGTGTGTACAGGAGGTGACTCTCTCAGACAGTTTTTTTTTTTATCAACAACAAACACCGACAAACAACAGCACTTATTAGGAGAACTATATACTACAATGTGAGAGTGCTTGTAAATTGGAAGTGATGGCTCTAATTGATGTGAGGATATACAGCATTTCCCTCTCTTCTTTCCCTCTCCTATCCACTAACTCTCTGTTTATGTAGCCTACTTCTCAAATTGCGAGAGGTGCTCGGCTATGAGCTCTGCCATTTTCTCCTCTGAAATCCTCGACGCACTCATCTAAGTCCTACACTCCTATCAACACTTCCTCTCCAGCTTGTCAATCTCAACCTTCTGAAGTCCTGCTCCACATTTATTATATTAAATGAACGAGGGGGTTGAGGTAATGTAAGTAATACGATGTGAGGAGCAATGTTCGCAAGCAGTCATGGCATGTACAGCACTGTTTGAATAATGTAATACTTCATGTTTGATAATGCATGGCTATAGATAGGTCTCCACTGCAGCCAAGTATTGATTGCGTTAAGCACATCTACAGTACAGCAAATGGTGCGGGTTCATATCAATCTTTACACAGCGTACTGTACCTCAGTAACCAGATACCTTGTCTGATTACAGAGACCTCAGGGCCACTGCTGCTGTTAATGACATTTATTGATAAATCCAATTCCTGGGCCAATTTAGGGAGGTGTGGTTTAATACTACAGAAGTGTGAATATGTGTGTGTGGATCTGTATATATGTGTGTATCTATTATGTGTCAGAGTGCAAGTAGATTCATGCGCATTGTAACCCTTTTCCCCTCCTCTGGGCATACTAATGAAGAGACGGACACTCCAGACGTGCAGCGCGTGCCCTACAACAGCTCCCACAGATTCAGGGGAGAATTTCGATATTAATGATTTATGCTGTATTTGCATACAAACCTAATGCAAACCCACTCCAGATAATCACATTTTGCCAGGTCTGAATTGAGTTTTCCGGACGTCTTTGCCACCCCCACCTTCTCCACCCACCAAATAACAGTGGAATGTGTGGCTGTTGCTCTTCATGCTGCGGGTGACCCCCAACACAAGGGGTTTACAAGTGGACACATAAAGAGGGACTGTAAAAGTGCATTTTACCATGAAACAAGTGTGCCTATTTTCTCATCCAGGCTTTATCATACAACTGTAGTACGTGCAGCAGAACTGGCAGTAGTAGTAGTGGTCCAAGTAGTAACAATGGTAATATCAACAACAGTGCTAGAAGTACATTTACCCAAGTACTGAACTTTAGTTCAGTTTTGAGATTTCAATTTAATGCCAGTTCATGCTTCTGTTTCATTGCATTTCAGGGACAAATATCTCTATAACTCTTTGCCTTACTGTATTTTTTTTGGCCACAGTCACCACTATTTCTGGTGATTGCATTAAAAAAAAACTAAGATCAGTTGATAAAATATGAGGCCTTCTTATAAACTACTCAACAGAATAAATAGTACATATTTCCACCATGGCCAACTACATAATAATACTGCTTACACATTAATGCATTAGTATCAATAATGTAATGTAATATAGTATAACACAAACAGGAACCATTCTGCTGCATAATACTGCATAGCCTTAATACTTGTGAATTTTGCTGCTACTCATTAGCAATTATAGTAAAAGCAAAAGTATAGTTGTTTTGTGGTAGTTGTAATGATAGTAATAATGGTAATAAGTATTTGTAGATAGAGTGGAGAGTCTGTAATAGTAGTAATGATCATAATAATAGCAGTAACAATTATCAGTATGGGTTTACACAGGAGGTCACAGTTTGCAGTCCATCACAGGGTTAACAGACACACACACACACACTCACACTCACACCTATAGCGAATCAAGATAGAGTTCATTTACTTGCAAGGAGTGTGAAGAAACTTGAGCTTCCATAGGAAGTGTGTGTTGAGAAAGCTCCGTCATACCACTCTAGCATCTTCCTTTCGAAGTATCATTGTGGATCTTAGTGAATTCAACTTGCCCTTTACTACACAGATATGAAGACATAAAGCTTTTGAAATCAGTAACAGGACCTTTAAGAGCTTTGCTTGCCATACAATATAGGATATAGTGTTGTATTATCTGATACATATATCATCGTAGCAGTACACAGATAGCTGGTGACTGGGATGGGAGTGGAGTTTGGCAGGGCACTAAGGTAATATCACACTAAGTACAACAACTCACTCATATTCTTACACTTGCACACCACAGCTTGTGTTGATTTTACTTGTGTTTCTTATAATGCTTTATATTTTTCTCGATGCTTTCCTCAGTGCCATCCCAGAGATCTGAATGGTAAATATCTATTTCTAGGACATTAGATAAATAATAACTCCTTGGGTTTTCTAATTACATTGAATGCCTGACTCAGACTAGGACAAACAAACAACATGTAAGAAAGGCTTTTGTTCCATAGAGAAAGCCTTATCTAGAAAGGTCAAGCATTCCTAGTTGCAAAGGGAACTGCCCACATTACATAGCTTGCTTTCACAGGCTTTCTGATTAGACAATAAGTAGGGCATTCTCACACAAAGGCATTTCCCTATTAAATGAAACATATATCAATCTCGTATGGTTAAAATGCTTTCAGGATGTTAAGATATGCAGAGAGCCTTGGTTCCATGACGACGGATAATATTTTGTCAGATGGAAAGGTCAGATGAACATATGTAGCTGCACTGCTTCATTAACAAAGGGGTCGCTATTATTATAGGTTAATGCACATCTTTATGAATGTACGCCTGTAAACATGAGCTCCACATTTCACAGGCAAAACGTCCAATACTCAAAAATATATCTATAATTATGGACTATCTATTTGGCCATATTGAAGCTTACACTGGGGGAGGGGAAAAGTTAGGATAAAAAAAAAAAGTAAACAGGTTTTTTTGATTAAATATGACAAAATTTCCAAAAAATGACATTCAAACTAAGAGACAGTAGTTGAGTAAATATTGTACATTAATCCAGGTAGCTACAACATACTGTATCTGGCACTTATTACTATTTTAACCGTTTTTTGACAATTTTATCTTTTATTATTTTCGCTAGTTTGAATTGAATATGAGTAATCGCCTACACATTCAAATGTCTCAATTTCCAATCTGAAGGAGTTGTCAGAGTTGATAGAATCTCAGTAAACACCGCCAGAGCTAAGTAATCTTTCTCTTTTATGCATTTTATGTCTCTGTAGTGTGTAGAAATCTCTGTTTCAAATCTCAACACCAACTTTGGGTTTTTACTTTCTTCTCATAGAGACACTTTAGCAGCAACCCCTAAACAGTGAAACAGCATTGTAAAAAAGAGAGAAAAAAAAGAAAAAGGACTTCCTTCTTCAGTCTCAAGGAGCGGCTGTAACCTTAGCAGTATCATGAAAGTTGACAGTTCATTTTTCACAGGGTCATAGATCGACGAGTCTTATAAAGTAATGGGCTTTTGGGAGCCGGCTTTATGAGAGCTAAGATAGTTAAGAGACATGTGCAGGAGGTGGCACGGGGAGCTGAGGTCCTGCTCTGACTCATCCAGGGTTATTCCCTCCATGCTGTGGAGCGGGAGGGAGGCACTGCACTCCCAGTAATATAAACGTGTAATAAAGATTAATCTGTTGCTAGTCGCCAGGCTGATAGCTTCTAAACTTGCTTGAAATAAGGCTGAAATCACTTCAGAGCCAATCTCGAGACCTTTAGTGAGCGTCTGAGATTCCTTTGTGGGTGTCAGGGAAAAAAATGTATATGTGTTTGTCTTGTGCGCCGGGTGTTTATGTCTATGCAGTGCTGGGAAAATTGAATTTGTGTTTCAAACACGTGTGTATTCAGGATATTTTATGTGTGTGGTTTTCTGCTGGTATAGGCATCTGTGAATATATGTTTGTGTGCTTTACAGCAGTTACAGTGCCAATAGGTGCTAAAGACACTCACCAGGTGCATCTGGCCTCTTCATGCCCCCTGTGGCTGCTCCGCCTCCCAGGCCGTTGAATGCAGGGAGGCTGTCGTTGCTGTAGGCTCTCAGGACAGACAGCATGTTCATCTGCTTCTCTAGGTGGGTCTGCTGGTCAGCCTTCAACAGTCCTGGAGGACCTCCGGGAGACAGGAGGCCGAGGCCTTGCTGCCACTGCTTCTCCAGCGCCAGAGCTTGGTTCTTGGCTTGGGGAACCAGAGGAAGTGGTTTCATGGCAGAGGAAGATGCCGCCAAACCAGCTCCGCTCCTTTGGGGCAGAGAGGAGTCATCTTGGAGCTGTTTGTGGTGGTTCTGGAGGTGGTCTAAAGCTGGACTTTCTTCTTCCTCTTTCTCCATGTCCATTTGCCCATGCTCATCTCTTTCTTCCTCCTCTTCAGCCACTCCTCCCTCCTCTTCCTCTTCATCAGAGTGATTCTGCTGCTGCTGTCTTTTGGGGGTGGTGGAGGGGGTCTCACTAGCACTGCGCACTCCGGTTTTTACAACATCATCATCTGATCCAGCCTGGTCGTCTTCTGCATCTCCACAGGAGCCCCTCTCACCAATCTGGTCATCCCCTGCTGAAGATGCTCCTCCAAAGGCCTGGCTTGGTAGGTCCAGATCCTGCTCTGCTGGGGCTATATACCCTTGAAGGGCCTGGTTGGCCCTCGGGGATCCATCGTACAAACCACCAAACCGCCTGTAGAAGTCACTCTGGAAGGGGTTGTAGGGCTGGTCCATGTGGTTGTTCCAGCCCCCCTGGCTTTTCTCTCCATCTCGGTCTCCATCTTTGTCAAGGGCCACACCCGAGGTCTTGGTGTTGGAGGAGTGAATGGCGGAGGTGGTGGGAGAAGCTTCTCCGTGAAGTTCCTTGCATGTATCAGACTGCTGTGGTTGCGCCTTGCCCAGGTGGTTGGCTTGGAGGTGCAGAGCCATGAGCTCCAATGAGGAGGTGGAGAAGGAGCAGAAGAGGCAGCCGTGCCATGCCACATTATCATGGATGGTGACTGAAGAGCCGGGGAGAGACCCAGATGCAGACTCAGGTCGGACTGACACAGATAGATCAAGTGGTTCATACTGGGACCCTGGTTTGCCGGTCTCTGAGTTCTGTTTGGCTTCAGCCTTGTCTTCTTTTTCATGGTCAGCCGAGACAGCCCGCTTTGCTTTGGGCTCACCGTTATCATGGTAGCTATGGGCCTGGAGCTGGACTGGACTCTGGTTGTCCTTCAGATCTTTCTTCATGGAGCTGAGGACAAAGCTGTCCATGAAGGCCTGGAGAGAACCTTGAAAGTGGACTCCGTTTCCCATCATGCTTTGGTAAGCCCTGCTTAGGTCGGAGAAGCTATCTGTTGCTGTTGAGACCAAGGAGGATGGGCCATCAGCAGTCTTCATGTTCTCAGCTGAGGAGGCGGAGTCAAAGCGGCGGTCTCCACGCTCCCGCTCACGATCTCTGTCATGCGGAGACATCATGCTAGCTGACGCCCACTGATGTGGCAGCAATGGACCTGCCCTGAAGTCTAGGTTGGGAGGCATGCCCTTGAACACATTACGGAGGACATCTGGCCGGGCAAAGATACCGCCACCGGCTGTTTTCCCATGATCCTCTTTGTGGTCAGAAGAAGGGGTGTGGCCAGAGGATGGGCCTGAGGTGGTGGAGCCATTTTGACGCTCGCGGTGGTGGCGCTCCAGGTGGTACTTCAGACTGGCAGACTGGGTGCCGGCATAGTCACAATGAGGGCACCGGTAGGGTTTCTCTCCTGAGAGGCCAAGAAAGAGACAGAGAAACAGAAAGGGAAAGACAGGGAAAACAGTGAATAATTAACCTGATTATTAGATTGACTGGATATCAAAATCTATTTATTGGAGCAGGGAATGTGGACCCTAGGGTCATGTAACCTCCCCGAACAAAGAAAATTAGGTCAAATGAGTAGAGCTCACAAAAAAGATATGCATTTCATTAACTAATATAAAAAAGAGGAAATTTTGCAATTGCCTCGCTTTTTAGTTGGCATCAAAACACATGGCATTTCTAACTCCTGAAAATAAGAATAAGGAAAGACAGTGAAAAAAATAAAATAAAATAGAGTAAGTTTAGAAAAAAAAGAACAGCATGAAATACACAGTAAACAAATATATACAGTATATTTCTAAATGCATAAATAAACACAAACAGGATCCTGCATTCAACCAACAATCCCATGTCTTTGCTCTTCCACAGACACCAGCTCTGCTCCACTTGATGTGCACGTGTGTTGCTGCATGTGTGTGTGTTGGGACGAGGGTGGGGGGTGTGGAGTAGGCATCTGAATATGGGTCGATCCAGCTCGATCCAGCCCCGCCAAGTGAGCCATCACTCACATCAACACCGTAAAAAACATTTCACCATATGGTACTTTCAGTCCACTACAAGAGATAATATTTTCAACTGACAACAAAACTGTCTCGATGCTATCTGTGTTTGCACGGGTAAGAGCTGGGACTGAGGGTGCGGCTGGGTCTCTGTTTGTGTGTCTTTCTGTGCATGGATTTGTGAGTCTGCGTGTGTGCGTGCAGTGGGGTCATCATGCCTCCTTTCTGGCCTTGTTTGCTGTCAGTCCTGTGCCTTGGCGATGAGAGTGCAATTTCTCGGACATTCCCTATTTGCAGTTTATCTTGAGAAGCATAAATCAGCCACGGCATACGATCTCCCCAACGACTGCCACACCGCGGTGCACTGAGAACAAAATATGGATGATGCACTACCATGCAAAAATAAGTCAATGAGTATTAAAAAAAAGAAGAAAAGAAATGTGCAGGCAACATATGCGAACCACATGCTTGTTGTGGTGAAGCTCTATGATAAAGAACAATATGATTCACTACAGGATACACAGATCAAAGAGATTTATATTATGGTAAAAGAGGGGTGAATCTGTCATGTAACATTTACATATATTTATTTATGCTGCACATCCATATTCATGAATATTCTTGATAATGGTATAACACCAGCATTATTCTGAATTATTCCAGAAGTGGATCTTCCATTGGAATGATACTTATGTTGAAATAGAACACATCCTGCGAGCAATTATAATAGGCTTGGAGTCTGAGCCAGATTTGGATTCATTAAACAATGAACAGAGAGGGAAAAAATGCTAAGCTTGATTTTTTTTTTTTTTTTTTTTTTTTTTTTTTTTTAATATATACATATAAAAGTTCTCAGAGAAGGATTCCTGTTAAAAGAATGGCAGTGACTGTGTGAAAAGAGAGAGGGATTGGTGGAAAAAGAAATAAAAAGGGATGGTTGAAGTGTTTTGTGTGTATGCACATTTCTATATATACAGTGTATGGCCATAAAATGTTTAGATTATACACATGGAAATCATTTTATAAAAGAAAAAAAGGCATTGTTACGCAAGGCTGGTTTGAATGATTTAAGTCGGGCTGTGTAGTAAATCATGGATATAATTAGCAAATGGCATACTGCTCAAGTAATTTATCATTATTTAGAGGGCACCATTCCAGAAAAAGACTCTGCGATCTGCAGACCTACTGCAGAGTTCTCAAATACAGGGCCACAAACACCAACTCAATACAATATTGATACAAGAGAGGAAAGGATAGGAGGGTATACAAAAGAAAATTGAAGGTGGAAATGTTGAAGAGAGAAGAGAGAAAGAATAAAAGAGACAAAAAAAGGGAAGGGGAGTGTGCAGTGAGACAGATAGCCCTGACTATAGATAGAAAGACAGTGATTTGATATCTTTTCTCTTACGCTAGAGTGGCTATGAGGCATAGAGTATATTTAAAATAAACCATACGAGATGAGCTTTTAACCCAATAAGTGCTTCTCCTGTGAGCTGCCAAACAGAGGCTCAGTGCTGATTTAATAAGGAAACGTCCCTGATGCAAATGATCATTCTCAATTCCTCTAACTGGACAAAATGATATTCTAGGAGCCAAATTAGACAGAAATTAGACTGATCTGATCTTTTTTTTTTTCCTCCTCTGTCTTTTCTTCCCTTATAAGAGGTTGTTAATGTTCACGAGGGAAAATAAAGAGTAATGCACTATCTACATATCTAAAATGAGAATGAAAAGCACAGAATATTGTATGTGTGACACTCTCCTTTGATATTTATAGAGTAAGGCAAAGGGAAAATACATACAAACGCTCTCAGAAAGTTGCCCCTTTATTCCAGTTTTGCATTGAAATCAAGCATTTAAATATATCTGGAGCGAGCGAGACAGACGACAAGTACATTTCTGCATCTACTCGTGTTTACGTACGTGTGTGTGCACCATTTGGAATGTGTGTGAACACATGTTTATGCATGCTTGTAGGCCTGAGCCTGTGTGTATGTATGTGTGTGTGTTTGTGTCTTAGAGGGCCATTTGGACTGGCTAAGACATCTGCTCCATCATACGTCAGGGGCCTGGTGTGACATCTGGGGAATATACTGTATCCTGCCTTGCAACATTACACACAATTTACTGCTAAAGGTCATTATGTACCCGTTAATCCACTTTTAATTGATATCAGCGCAAACAGCACAACCTCCCAGCCACATGACAGATCACTGCCGCCACAAAACCAGAAAATTGCTATTTGGGAGTTAAAAATAGAACGGTAAACTTTTTGCCGTTGTCCATCTTGGCTTTGTTGAACTACTTTGGACATTTTGTTCCCGGCAAAGTGAATGGCAGAAGGGTAAGAAATGCACCACTGCAGCTTTCTGAGCTTTGACTTGAAAAACTGGAGCTCATAAACATCTAAGTGACACCTTTGTGGCTATAAATCATCCCTCTCCTGATTGCTGTACTGGGATATGCTCCTCCACAGTATGTTTGCACTTCATGTTGCATGTACTGATTTCATCTGGCTTTGTGTGAATTGTGACAGTGCCATAGAAACAAGTCAAGATAAATACCCTGAACCTGTACAGAGGGGCAATTAAAATGGCTTAATAGATATGACATACTGGAAGATGAATTTCCATTTGGCTTGAATGATGGAAAAAAAACACCAGTTGGATGTTTGAGAGACTGAATAATGGATAGAGGTTGTTTTACATCTGTTTTAAGTATATCTGCTTAAGTTAGTGGTTAGTGGTGAATTGAGAATGCCTCTAATACTGTCAAGGTTAACAGTTCAATCGCCTCAGAGGGGAAAGTGACACCATAGATGCAGAGTACATGCACTTAGTAACATTGTATAAATGTGTCCACTCTATGGCAAATGTAATACATGAAAGGATAAGGCTGGCATTTTTTCAATACTCTTTTTTATTACCAATAAATCCCATGAATAGAACAAAACCAACAATATCCATCTCTCAATGATTTCCTATCCTGTCTGTGGCAGTCAGCCCCAAGCCCACTCATTCCTGAAGAAGATGTAAATCTTTAAAAAATACAGCTCACAAATATATAGTGGGCACTGTAGGTTTTGGCAAAAAGGAATAAATAGTACATTTGTTGGGGACTCTTTTTAGTGGCGGATTAATACGCATTTGGTGCTCCAGTGAGTATTTACAGCACCAGGATGCTGTATGTGGGATTAATTCAAAATATATTACAAAGACTGTGTTCATTGTAATGAATTAACATGTCAGCCAGTGCAACAGTGTGTCTCCTTGATGTGTTTTTAATAGTGTTTGGACAACAATAGAGCTCTATGCACAGAGGAATAAGATATATCAGGCTTTGACTACTTGGTATTAGGATCAATTCATTCTTGGTTTTGGTCTTTTCATGGGATTTGTTGACAATGAAAAATATATATATAATATTGCCACCCTTATCCTTTAAGTAAGAGGTTAGTGGTGAGTCGAGCATGCTGGCAGGATTAACAGTTCAATTGCCACAGAGGGGAAAAAATCATAAATGTGAATGCATGAACTTTGTATATCAGCGCGCACCAAATGGTAAATATATTAAATTTAGCAGTGTCATTGTATTGAAGATACTGTATGATAGAGATAAGAAATGGAGAAAAAATGAAACAGGGCGCACTGAGAAAAAATGAATTAGGAGGGAGATGCTGGAAGAAAGAGGAGAAAAAGGAGGAAGGAGGCGGCAAACGGGCGAGAGGAATGGAGAGGGAGATCACAGGTCCCTCTTGATTCATCCTGATTACAAGGTTAGGTTAAGGTTAAGTGACATGGGCAAGTCCTGCCTCTCCTCTTTCTCTTTCTCCCTCCCTTTGTCTCCCCCCTCTCCTCGTTTAAAGGTGAGCAGGGACTCTTATTGGTTATGCGGCCCTGCCTGAAGTTATGTGTGGCTATTGTCAAGAGCGAGGACCTTTTTATTTTTTACACACAGCTGCTTACTGCTAAATAGTGCCTTGTCCAGAAGGGGACAATCTGGGCCTCTAATTGCTGTCACTGAAGCCTAGATTCATTATGTGACTTTCCCATTAAAATGTGAGCATTAATTTGTATAATGAAATATCACCCTCTGCAGTGTGTTCATTAGCTGTGGCCCCACACTGTAGCTCCACAGCCGCACAATGTTAGCTACCTAGAAAACTGTGGTTAATTTTGCTAATGGATATTTTCCCACTCACTGTTCAAGAGGAAATTAATACTGTAACATTAGCTCTTTAACTTTTGGAGAAATTTAAATTCACTTCATTCCTTTCAAGCTGGTGTTAGCCGCTCATTAATCTCTGCGTTGTGTTGCACAATGCTGCCTCAACCGAAACTCCATTGTGTCACTCACTTTGCATTAGGATGAAGGGGAGCTTGGCTGTCATCTGTGAATTTCTGTGCATTGTCACCAGAGCACAGAGAGGATCTTTAGCCACTGTAAAAGTCATCTCGTGGATGTAATCAGGATGTCACAGAGGAGCTAGTGTGATTAGGTTATAGGGATGATTTAAAGGCCACATGTTGGGGATGCATCAAGCTGTTTTTCCTCTCCACGTGCAGAAGATTGCGCTAAAGCTGTGCTTAGATAGGCCCGCATCCAAAGATACATTCCATTCCAAAAGACAACATCCTCACAAACCTGTCCCACTTTTGCTCATGGGTATAGAAGATTAAACCTTTAATTTTCCTGCATTTTCAAGATATGAATGTATATATGTAAAATATACTGTCTTGATGAAATTAGATGGGCTGACTTGTCTGTGTGTGTTTTGCCGAATGATTTAACGCCAGGCCTCGGTTGAGGTCTCTGCCGTAAAATATGGCCCTCGTGGGTATGCTTACTGTACTACTCAAAGCAGACATAACTCACCTCTCTCACCATCAGATAACAGATGCCCCCTGAAAACCACCACTATCCCTGGCTGTGACCTGGATGCACCATTTAACAAAAGGATGCTAATTATGTGAGTTTGCGCCAGACATATTATCGGTACAGAGCTTTTCCACTATTTCCTTTCAAGATCTGAAGTACAGCATGTGTGTCTTATTAAGGAAAGCAAAAGGGGTTACAGTGCTGATCCTCTCTTGTTTTCTGTTGAAACTAAAGAAAAAGCTCAGGATGGTTGGACTCAGCTTTTGAAGAATATCTCGAGAAATTCATGGGTGCAACTCTTTGATAGAGACAGAAGGGAAAATCACTCTAAGGCCTGATTCTTCTTTTATGTAGCGAGGTGGAAAATAAGGCTGTGGGATGGTGGCGCATCGGTATGTTGCCTAACCCTAACCATGCCTCAACCATATTTATTTTCTGTAAGCACAATCTTTCCTAACCTTGATCATACTGTGTTTGATGTTGCAGAAATCAAGAATTTGAAAAACAAAAGCACCAAACCTAAATCCAGGCTTTTGTAGGATTAAGAATAAATATAATCAGTCCTAATGTTACTAATAACTTTTCTTCAGCACTTAGATTGGAAGGTTTCCAAATGTGACAATTCACTCTTTACAGTTTGGAAACACTAACTCCCTGTGAGATGAACTCAGAGATGAAAAAAATTACCTTACAAACTTCTACTTTCCACACCAGGCCCACCAGCTAGAAGCAGGCGTCCTTGTTGTAAGGTGACCTCCGTGTGGTCTAATTGTGACTTTAACCTGGATAGTCAGTGGGGCGTTCGTACCTTGCAGAGGGTTAGAACCCTGGCTACTGTCCACAGTCCACATCATTACTCTGACTGCTGCCTTAACCTCCCAGCAACAACCAGCGGACAGATTGTCACAGAACTGCCCGAGCCCTGGTTGGTGGGCAGAACTCAAGAGTTAGGATGCTTGACTGAAAAATAAAGCTAAATCTATTAGACACATCCTCTCACGCATATCCCTAAACTGTGGACAGGCCGGCTTTGTTTTGGCTTGAAAGTTATTGAGAGTTAGCGAGTGTGAAATTGCCCTCTGAGTGATGTCATCGGAGGACACTGAACCCTTGTTGTGTTAATTAGAGCTCAATGAAATGATGAGTAAAAAACAGAATGATAACAGCCTTAAGCCTCGACGAGGGACATTGTTAGGAAATGCATATTCCTGCTTGTAAATAGTTTTATTTATTTGCTTTATGTCAATTTGAAGAGAATACATTGCAGACAGTCAGACATCCGATCTGACTGCACAGAAAGTATCTGTGTCGACCAAACAGGGTAATGATTTAGGTGAGAATTACAGTATGTGTTACTGATGAACTGGGATCACTGGGTTCTTATGGTACTGCTTTTTTTTCCGGACATTGTGATACTGTGATTTGGAAACTGTGACCATCTGTGCACTTAATATTGATGGAGGTAGTTTGAACTGTAACTAGGTTTCTCTTTCTTTCTTTCATTCTTTCTTTCTTTTTTCTTTCATTCTTTCTTTGTTATTATTTATCTTGAAATTTATCTCCACATATTACTTTTCAGCCTGGTATTAAAATAAATCCCGATTTAGGGCTTCCCAGAGACAACGAATGCAGTATCAATTATACAACTAATATGCAATCATTTAATTTGCATCATATCCATCATTTCAGAGGCAGATAGACTCCAATAGCTGATTAAGCCAATATTTATAAACCAATATGTCAGGCTAACCCCAGTAGGAATGTCAGTACAAGTAGTGAAGTAAATTTTGCATCAAGTAAAATAAATGTTTAATTGCTGGAGAATTGCAGAAGTGTTATCCGTGAATGTACTGACCTGTGTGTATCCGCAGATGGACTTTGAGATGGTGGGAGGTGCGGAAGGACTTGCCACAGTAGGGGCAATCCTTGGAGGACGAGCCCAGACTCCGCTCGCGATGCTGGGACAGAGACGGCTGAATGCTCCCTGCTGCCTTTCCCAAGTCCTCCCCAACATCTGGAGCACACACAGAGACAGCACAAGGAGGGAGAGACAAATGGAAGGTGTGTTGAGTGCCACTTCAAACCAGCCCTCCACACATCACAACACAACACGTTTTTTTTTTTTCTTTCTCCTCTGCCTGTCTCTCATTGTCCCTCGTTTCCCTTGCTCAAATGTGCGAACGCCACACAAAGTCAAACGCATCAAACGGGTTCACGGGCCGCGCTATTTTCCTCCCTGACAGAACGCTGACAGTTCATAAGCTTTTCAGTTTCTTTAGAAACACCATAGTCCTGAGATACGCCCCCCTCAACTCAAACACACACACACCCTCAACACCACCACCTGCACCACCACCGCCTCTCCTTTCTCCTCATGTTTTTCTTTTTTTTATCCATTCTATCATCATCATTCCTATTAAGCATATGCTGGATTGCAGTGAAAATTAACAATGCAAAATAAGACAGAAAGAAAGAAGAAAAAAAAAGACAGAGATAGATTTGGCTATGTCAGCATCGCAGGATCTCCTCGCATCTCTTCCTGCGACCTGATTTTGACAGGTAGCTGTCAGAGATATGATAGGGTGATAACGGTTTTGACCCCGCCCTCTGCCGTTTCCTCTGCACACCAAAAAACGATGATGCACGTTTTAGTGCAACAGCAGTCTGTTATCAACACAATCACCTCCTGAATATGAATCTAAAATGACTGACGACAACCTGGGAATGTGTTGACAGCAGCATAATCCGAGGTGAGGGTGTCATCATCAGATTGTACACACTGGCCTTGTTGTACGGATGGTTAAGAGCCTGTGATGTGCTGACAGTCATGAGTACAGAATTTAAAGGCCTGAGCAAACGCAGTTAAGTTCAAAACACAGGGAGAAAAAAAACTTGAAAGAAACAAAAAGGAATACACAACAGATGCTTGATATGTCTTGTATCTTGTAGCTGTTAAATTAAAAATATCTGTACCAGTTTCAATAGCATTTGATGGACGTCACTGTGCAGGAGGTTCAACATCAACCCACACAACGCAGAACTGTCATGACAGATTTTAGGGATTTGATAGCAGTAAAAATTCATATGAAAATATTGTTTCTTTGTTTTTGTTTCTCCTTTTTTGTGCAGGCTGCCATTTCTATATCAACATTTGCTCATCTGAGTGCATAGGTAGGAAAGGAAATCGCCAGTGTGAGAAGCTATGAACTTTGTGGCTGTGAGCAACAGTGACACTGATCTCTTCTTTGCTGACGTGAAAGAAATGCACAGACTAGCAGATGTTCAGATGAAATATAGCCATAACTGATTTTGTCTGTGGTAGACATGGCTATATTTCATCATAAACACATGCAAACTGTCTGTGTGGAGTCTCTTTCCTCCACGGTAAAAAAAAAAAATTTAGCATGTCAGTATGCATGTGACCCAAAGAAGCACGAATACAGTTAAAAATGTTATTTATTTTCTAATCTGGCACATGATTTGGTATGTGCGTAGGGAGGAGGGGAAGAAGCCAGAAAGAAAGAAAAAGAATCTAAATCGAGCAACCCACTTAGGCAACCACCCGCACAATAAGGAACATTTTTTAACAGTAGCCTAATCTTTTCTTTTCTGCACCCCCCCAATCCACCCCTCCTCTGTCGGGGAGTCAAATAAGGTTTACAGAATGGAAAGACCCAAGTCAGCAAGTCCTCTTCCACACTGACACTAAACACACAACTCCATTCAGCAACGCTGCTATCAGGCTGAAGCCTATTTATCACAACTGAAACTGAAAGGCAACCTAAATGTAAGTCTGTGACAATACACAGATACTAAATACCAGCTGCCTCCACTTGGACTTGGCAACTGCGCGGTTTAATTCTGTGTACTAGTGAGGAGAAAGAAGCCGGGAGACTGCTAGGGTTTAAAAGCAGATGTTTTAAACTGGTTCGTGGTTTAAAATTATTTTTTGCTTTCACATAATTTTAAACAATATGTGACAGAAGACAGGAGAAATAAAGTATACAAGTAAAAAAAAAAAATCCTATAGAGAGGGGTATTTAACAAGGTTGTCCAGGTGAAAGGGACAGTGGATTGGCCCTCCAAAAATTAAATAACAACTCATAAAATTTGTGGAGTGCACAGTGTTTTATTATATCTACTTGAATTTTTGAGGAAATTCAGGACAAATATTGTGGCCTGCATGATACAACATATTGCATAGCTTGATGCAAATTATACTCAACACAAATTGTATGTAAAATATCACAGGTGAAAATATAATTTCCTGCATAATTTCAGTACTGTGTGAACACATCAACTGCGCCCCCACCCTATTCTTTTGCATTTTCATTTGAATGCATTTAAAAGATGGCCTGTAGACAGTAAATAAATAAATAAAAGCGGGTACAATTCCCCCAGTGCTTGGTCCAGGACTGCACCATACTGTAGCCATAGTCGCCTCCTCATAAACATATTTCGAGCGGTCTACTGTACAGATCCCTTTTTGGCAATGATTCCCCAGATCGTGTAACAGACAGTGGCCCACCTGCCCACCCCAGATGGGGCTAAAATTAAAAAACCCAAAACACAGATTAGAAGCAGGACAAACACCAGACCACACTTCCAAACAGGCACACACACATACACAAGCTCTGCATGTCTGTCTCTCTCTGTCACACACACACACACACACACACACAGACACACGTCCTTGTGTGTCAGGGTTAATAGTGCTCCTGTAAGAGGAAGACACACTACTGAGAGGATGAGAGTGTGCTCTCCTGGCATATAACAGCCCTTCAATAATAAATGGGCTTCACACATTCCCACACACACACAGTACACACTACAACGAAAGGTAAAAGAGAACTTTGGGTGTTCTTTCTCGCTTGCTCCCGTGTATGCATGCGATGTGAGTGTATGCACACGCGCACCTATAGGTACGCACATGTCTGAGAACGCACGTCACTAGCTGGGTGTCCGGCATGCCTGTCTTTAATCAGTTGACTGATCCGCAGCTTTTAATGCGGCTGTTCCAATTACTGTAAAAGTCATCCTGCTCCATATAACCACAAATATTGACACTTTATTGCACAACACATTTATGACATTTTGAAGGTCACCCCGTATATTAGGCATCATCGTTCACAGCTGGGTGTGTGATGTGGGGAGAGACTCTCGATCGCTTGTTGACACCCAGCCGTAACTATCCTCCGAGTATTGATTTTCGTTCCCCATCTTTCATCTTTTTTTATGCAAAGAAGATTCACTGTAGGACATGCAACATTAAAGTGATTGTCACAGGTGAGCCTTTGGCTTTTTATGTAAAAGCCTGTAAAGGCCAGCCACTATTACGCTTTCACTTTGCTCACACTGTTACACAATTAGGAAGACCTGATGTTTTTGTACCTCTATTCACAATCTTTAAATTTGACCGTTTTGCTAGAATTGTGCATTCAAAAAGAGAAAAACTGACATTACACCACTAAAAAGCACAGCAATAAAAATTGCACAGGGCTGGTGGGTTTGATCCATACCTATTCAATGGCCAATAAAGTCACAAGTGCGTCATTGCCCTAAACTGAAGAAATGTTTTATGAAAAAGTATTTAAAATTATTTGAATTCATGAAGTGCACAAAAACAAACAAAGAAAATATTACACGTTCTCCAGTTGTTTATTTTTTGTAATTATCACAGGGGGAAAAAAAAACAATGCCTCGTATCGTTCGACATTTAATATCTCATATTCAATAAAAGATTTACACACTAATGCAGCTCTAAATTTGTTGCAAGTGTCAAAGGCCGCTGCTGAGTTGACATGTTTTATTTCAGCCAAACTTCATTTTTTTGGCATGAATCCCCACAAAAGATCATAACACAAATCAAGAATAAAATCACTGAATAATACGTTTTAATTAAACACTCAAGGCACTACTCCCCCCCAATTCTCCCATCAAACTCAAACAGTTTTATTCTCTCATCTATGAAACCCCTCGCTCACCTGTACCCCAGGAAAAAACATGACATACGCAGAACTGTGACTGCTCGTACAAGAATATCACAGAGGGGGAAAAAAAGAGAAATACATGTATAATTCAGCTATATCTGATCTGAGACCAGCTCCTCTCCCCTCTGCCTTTACTGGTGTCACGGCGGCGTAATGGAACATGCCAGAACAAAGGCTCTGAGATCAGATTGGAGCAGAGTTGAGCAGGCCATCTGGGAGGCAGGCTGAGTATCAGTCACTCTGCCTGCTGTCTGCTGCACTCACACTCCCCTCTGAGAAACTGTGTGCGAAAGTGCAACTGTGTGTGTAAGTGTGTGTGTGTGTGTGTGTGTGTGTGAGACACCTCACTCCCTTCCGACCGCACGTCACCAGGATCTTGCAACGAATCGACCGATGCATTGCCACCACGGGGATACGCCACCAGGGCAGCCTCCTCAACTGACTGACAAATATATAAATTGATAAGGATCTTGTGTGTGTGTGTGTGTGTGTGTGTGTGTGTGTGTGTGTGTGTGTGTTCATCTGGGTACCCCTGGGATAGGGCACGCTGCCTACCCCTTTACAGCAACCACACCCAGTTTGGAGGACAAAAAAAAAAATCATCAACAACAGCAAAAATAAACAGCAAAGCCAATGATTGCGTGTTCATATATGGTGCCGGGGGTGCGGCTTGGTGGGGGGAGGAGGTTTGCCAGTTCCTTAATGGTGCTCTTTCAATCACACTTTGCACTCTAAACGTTCTGTGGTTTTGATTAGTATGATATCACTTTCAGGAAATAAAACTAGGGGGGAAAAAAGCACATCAGTCATAAAAACACAAGATGTTTTGCTTCTTGCTCGGCCATTATTCTAATGCATCACGTGACTCCCGTCGAAGCCCGCCGGCCTCTCCCCGTAGCCAAATAACTGGGGGTGGGAGGAGGGGGGTGGGGGGTGGGGGGGGTGATTGACGGAAACAGTTTGAAAAGGGGAAAGATATTAAGAGAGATTGGGTGAGAGGGAGGGAGGGAGGGGAAAGAGAGAAAGAGTAAAATGTGATGACATCATTTGAAAGGCATTAGGCTTTTAAAAATGCGCCCGGGGGGACTTGATTTCCTTACACCAGAGCAACACAACACCATCCGGCCTGATGCTCGCTTGCTCTCCCTCTCTCTCTCTCTCCCTCTGTCTCTCTCTCTCTCTCTCTCTCTCTCTCTCACACACACACACACACACACACACTCACACACACCTCCCAACAGCCCCTTCCCCTCTCGTTCTTTTTTTGATTTGGACCACTGCCATCTTTGTGAGCGTCTGGTTCATGCGAGTTAATCAATTTGAGGTTTAGTTACACTGCTGATGCTAGCATTCCAGCCACTGCTAAAACGTAATCTGAACTCGCAGAATTTATTAACCAAACACCAATTATCATTAAACACCACTGCATTATCCCCCTCCTTTTACTACCTGACAAGGACTACTTAATGAAATTTTAGATTAAAGTTATTTGGTCCATGATTTATGGGCATTGAGAAAGTCCTAATGCAAGACTCTTTTAGTGTGCAGATGCGTTTTTTTTGTGTTTTTTTTTCCTATGTTTTTTTTTTTTTTTTCTAAGGGAGTACACCAGGGATCTGACAAGTCTCTAAGGTATTACAACAACCAGGTCTAGACCAAGAAGAACAAGCAGAAGAAAGGAGGGGGGGACCAGAAAAGAGCAACTGTGCTCCAAATTTTTACACAGCATCCTCAGCTCGTTGTACTTGTTGTTTTACTATTGACCCTATCGAGCAACAGAAATAAGACCAAAGACCAAATAAACTGTGAGAACAAAAAAAAAATGAACAAATAAATAAAAATAAAGGAAATGCAAGTTGTTGTTTACCCGCGCAGTACTTGTGAGATGAAAACAGCAGCAGAATGTGTTACATATAAGGCGGTGGGGTAAACAGGGGCACCAGATGTTCTTTGATGTTAATAATGGCATTTATTATTAATATTAATTAGATCGCATTCAGCAATACATTTGGGCCATTTCCAAGTCAATTAAGCAAAATGGCATTCGGGAGATGTTGAAACGACATTTTAAGGCAGGTGCTCAGCAGTCCCCTATTAAAACATTTTTGCAGCTCCTGAAAAACAACCCATTTTTTAGGCAGACTTTATTTATTTTCTCTTTGTTTACTCTTCCTCGGTATTTCTCTGTTGTGAATGCTACAGTCACGACCGTATCTCAAAAAAAACATATTGAGGATTGGTTCTAGATTTAGCATGCATTATCTAATTAAAATATACAGTATGTGGTGATTCTGATAATGCACACGTGTTGTGTCCACGCCCGAGCAAATATGTCAACCCAGACTGAGGGGTGGCGGAGGGTGTTAATCCAGATATGAAATCATGATTATGACCATCATGATGACAATAAAAAAAAATACTTTGAGGATTAACAACCACAGTTTTCCAAATTACTGCTTCACGCAGTGTGTGCATTCTCAGGACAGACCCAAACAAATTCGCTTTTAGCGCCAAATGTTTTTTATCTGAAAGGCCCAATCCGCATAGTTGAGCGCGCCAACACACCCTTACACCAGGACACAAGGTTCCTAGTGCCGTCGTTACCAGCAGATACCAGTTCTACCAAATCTAATTATACAACACAAGCCAGAGGCCTCACACCAGGGGGTGCCTTGTCTATATAATCTAAATAATCCCTGGCTATATGTGTAAGGATAAAAAACACACCCGTTCTAAAGCTCTATTCAGTTTAATCTAGACCTCTGAATAGCATCCTGCCACACCTCTCGGACCCAGTGTGTGTTTATGTGTGTGTGTGTGTGTGTGCTCATAGCCCTGCTTTTGGCAGCAGGCCCTTTTTTTCAAAGCTGGTGGAGGCAGCAGCCTTACAATGGTACATTAACAATCTGTGCGTTCATTTATCAGTGTGTGTGATTTGGACTCTCCGTTCATGGCGCGCTGCACTTTTCATGGCTGAAAATTAATGAACAAGCCTCCCCTCGCAACAAACATGCACCTGTGCTGCAGAGATGCTAATCACAAACATTTATATTTATTAGTGAACGCCCGCACTAAAACTGGAGTTGTGGAGGAGGAAAAAAAAAAGAAGAGAGGATGAGGGGGAAAACAGGAGGAGGAGAAATAGTTTCCTTTTTCAACCTGGGTAATGAAAGGGTAGCGGTTTCCGTTGTGCAGAATTGTGTTAAAGCTATTTGTTTGAAGCACTTTCTTGAATGAAGGGGCTGTGGAAGTGCAGGATATCTATTCTGGGAGTGTGATCTTCATGCTGTGAAGATTATTTCTCCAAAACTATCGGGTGAAGGGCATTGCTGAAAAAAAACACTGCAGTCTAAAATACTAGCTGATGCCGGACAAAATCTGTAAAAATAAATTCCCTTATGAAAGGGCCAAACCTGAGTCTCCATCACTGTCCAGCTGGGAATGATGGACAGCCTTGACCAATGCCTCTGCCTGTTTAGGAGGCTTTTCGTTGTCTGCTTTTTTCTCCATTCCTTTCTTTACACTTCTCTCATTCTCATCTCTCCCTACATCCCTCTTTCTCCCCTCCTCCCCCCCCTCCCAGACTGACAGAAGGTGGCTCTCTCCCTCAGTAAAGGCTATGCCTCTGCCCAGCTAGGGGAAGAGGAATGGTGCCATAAGTTTCTCCCTGGCACCGGCCCACCTTTGTTTTCCCCCCTCCTCAAGTCTGTTTCAGGCTTCAAAGAGCATTGGAAAAAGACATACACACACAATCACACACACACAGACACACACATGCACATACAAATGTCTGAGGGAGCACTGATGTCTCACTAACTTTATCATTCTAGCAGGGTGATCATAGCCCCGTTGAGAGGCTGTGGATGATGCTTGAGGGTGTATGAGTGTGTGTGTGTATGTGTGTGTGCATGTGCATGTGGTTATGTGTGTATTGTCCACCACTGTCTGCATGTATGCATGAGAGCACAAAAGGCAGATGGGGACAGAGGTGGGTGTCTTTTAGGACATGAAGACAAGAGCAATTACTAATGTGTTTGTCTGTGCGTTTGTATACACACACACTTGCCTGTGTGTGTGTGTGTGTGTGTGTGCGTGTGTAGTGCTATAATAATCAGGGTGTATATTCATCATGCCCCCTCTCAGTCTGTGTTGGCAGGAAGTGGTGTGGTTACCATTAGTGAAGGATGACTAGGTCGCTGTCTTTTTTACTGGGATACTGCTGGCTTTCTATGGATACAGAAATGCAAGAAAATGAAAGGAAAAGGAAGGATTTAAGACGAGAGAAGTGGAAAGGTGAAAAGAGAGAAAGAAGAAATGAAGGAAAGGTGGAAAGGGGATTAGAGGATATTGGGAAAGTAATGGAAGGGAAATGAATAGAAATGAAACTAAAGGAAACAAACCCATGGAAAAGAAAAACAAGGGATGAAACAAAATGAAATAGAGGGAGAAAATGAGAAAATTAGAAGAGTGAGAAGAGAAGGAAAAACAAAATAGAACATGCATATGACAGGGAAAGGATAAAGGACAGGAGAGACAAAGAAGGAATTTAGACAAATGTACCAAGTTTAGACAAGAGAAGTGAGAAGATGAGAAAGGAAGAAATGAAAAGGAGAAAAGGACATGACAGGTTATTGTGAGGGAAGGGAACAAAACACAAGAAAAGGAAATAAACCAAATGATGAGAAAGTAACAAAATCAAATGAAAGAATTAGATAAAAGGAAGTCAAACTAATATACAACAAACATTTAATTTAAAAGAAAAGTAAAAAGATCTTGAGAACAGAGGAGAGGGAAGAAATAGAAAAAGGAGACATGACAGGATATTGGCAAAAGGAATGGAGAGGTAAGGAAAGGAAAACAGAACAAGCACAGGTCGTGATACCAAATCCTCCCCATGTACTGTATGTATAGACCGTCACCTAAAGATGACAACCGCCGTGTTGCACTGCCCCTTTAACACTAAATAAAGTAGAACTCCTCCCCAAGCCACCATTGATTTCCTATTCATTCCCGTGCATGCTAAATCAACAGCGAGCACAATAGGCCAATCATCAAACTCAGCTACAGTACCACCACTTCTATCCCACCCTCAATCCACCTGGCACTGGTCGGAGTCTATACTGTACGTGGCATCAATGCTCTGCACACCGCAGCCATTAGTGGCGTTATTCTTCATCAATGAAAATGAATCAATTAAGCCTCATTAAGGGTGCATATTAAGGTGGAGTAATTATCGGGTGGGGAATGTACAGTGATCAATAGCTCAGGAGCACAAATGTGCACTTAAAGACATATATTACCACAAGGGGCGATGAACACTTTTAACAAGGCCACCGTGGAGGGGGAGCTAAAGTGGGTAAATCTGCTTCACGTCATGCATACATACTGTGTGTGTGTGTGTGTGTGTTTGTGTGTGTGGGCGAGAGAGAAAGACTATCGCTCCTACCATAGCCTGGTCAGGCAGTAAATCCAGAGACCAAGGACGTGTCCCGTTTTCCTCTTCTATGAACTTGTCCAGTGTCTCGGAAAATGAAATAAAAAGATTTATACTGTAGCTGCAAACATCCTGCCGGTGTGTGTGTGTTTGAGTGTGTGTTTGTCTATGGACATGAGACAATGACCACAAGAGATAGAGCCACACTTTAAGAATAAATGAGAGAAAGGCCCTGATTTTGGTGAGGGGAGGGGAGTTTTTAAATGCTAGAGGCCTTCACCCTCTGGCCACCCGCATACAAACAAACACACATTTACATGCACAATGTAACACGCACACACACACACACACACAATCCCATGCATGACGCCTATTAAAGAGCACGCTCTGTCCCAGTCGCATAATTTTAATTTGTTATGAAGGTCATTGACAGCAAGTAATAATCACCATTGGGGATCTAACAATTTGCCATTTCAGAACATTGAGGCACTGATGACTCAACTATTAATAGACTGAAGCCCCCCCCACACACACACCCCACCCTCGGCCCCCTGCCTCTACACCCCCTGTCCTCTTAAATGACTAAAAACTATTCCAGTATTTTTTTACACTCATATCCCCCCCACCACACACACACACACACACACACACACACTGCCTAAAAAAGCCCATATGTCTTTATCCCATTTATCTTTTTTTTTTTTTTTTTTTTTTTATCTGTGGAGGGATACATGAAATTTGGAGGCAAATTAATGGGAAGCCTGAAAGAAACCCGCCGAGAGGGTATCTCCTGGAAAGAGAATTACATTGTAAAAAAGTAGAAAAGACAGCTTTTTAATTCTCCTTTTTGTTTCTTACTTCATGCTTTTACAGCGATGTCTAGCTCTGAGAAAGCGCATGGCTGCCTGTGCTGAGCTGATGAATTGTTAAGCAATTTTTTCCCCCCTTTTTTACAAACAAACACACAGAGAGACACAATGACAAGTTTTTATTCTAGACCAACTCATTTATTCTCTGCTTTAGCATCACCCAAGCCATTCAGACATATGTGTCTGGCATTTGTCGCCAAACAAATAAGTCCGAGCTTAAGCTATTTTTATCAAGCACGAGAGCGTTTGTTCTTTTTAAGTGATCGTCAGTGTTTGGGGCGAAGAGAATGGGAGTTGGAATCCTTTATCTTTCAGAGGCTCAACAACTCAAGACTAATTACAAATTAATCTGGATCTGGATATCTGCAATGAGAGGGCCCTAATAAGAACTTGTGGTGTGCTAAGAGGAACTATCTGTTATATATTTATAGGGGAGCTCAACGCATGGTGAGGGAGAGGCAGGCCGGAGATGGAGGCGGCCAAAACCCAAATAAGAGAGTAGCACATAATTGCTTGCTTTCTATATCCAACCAGCCACATCAAGGCTGAGGATTGTGGATATTAATAATTGATCATTAGCTTGATAGGGCAGAGTGTGCTCAAGTTTTTAGTGGTGGAAGTTTGATGGCCGTTTTAGGTCTCTCTTCGGGGTCTCGGGCACTGTCGCTGTACTTGTGGAGAAGGTCAAGTGGGCATATTGTTAGAAATGGAACACCACTGCCCCAAACAAAAGGAGGTCATGTCAATATAATGTGCTGTCTATTGAGCTGCATTGTGTTGTTCAATTTTCTCTTGCATGTTTTTAAGAGCCTGCAAAATACACATGATAAATCCAGATACAGAATGAGTAAGAGTGACCCACATGTAGTAGAAAACATACCTAACATACAGCAGCTTTATGATTATGATCAACTCAGATGTTAAAGTGCACCTCCACCAGTTTTAGACATCAAAAGCTATTCACAAATCCTGGTCCTTACTGCATATGTGGAAAAGGTTGTATAAAGCAAAATCTGATAAATTCCTTAATTTTTTAATTTTTCACTTGAAGCAGTGTGGATGGGGGCTGACCACTAAAAGTTTGGGAGCATGGAGTGAAAAAAGTGAGGCTCCCAGACCTATGCAGCCCACTTCTCATCTCTGCTTGAAGATAGCGGCTCAAGGCTGAATTACTTGCTGCTAGCGTAACACCACCAAATGTCCAATCCAAGTCCAGTTGCATGATGGGTACACCAGGTTTTTACAAGACAAATGTATGGGATAAAAAAGATGATATCTCTTGTCCTGCTGCATCGATTTTTATCTTTTTTTTCTTTTTTAATTGTCCATTGTGAGTCTGACAATGTTACAGGAGTGCATTGCTAAATTGGTGGGGTCTCTTTTAATGTGATGTGAAGATCAGTGGAGAGTGAGGCTCACATCATTTGCACAACTCTAAGACACACACCGTGCCTGTGTGTGGGTCCAGTGCTGTTTGGTGCTGGCCAAATTCCCACATTAAGCTATTTCTGGCTCATTTAACTTTCAAAAAAATCAATGGTAAATGTCAGGTTTCAAAGAATAAGTGCTCTGTGCAGAGTGACCATTTCGCAGATGTCTAACAGCCATACAAGTCGAACCGCCATACTGTCAGACATAACCTGGACATTTCAGTAACAAGCATTTCAAAAAATTCAGAGGGCACGTGCAGAAAAATGTCAGTTGGGGGTAAAGAAACATTAAGCATGATTTACTTGAAGATTGAATATGTCTTCCTCACCCACTGCGATGTGCTCAGTGCTGCCACTGGTGGCCAGAGGCCATATGCAGCAGAGCTGTTGATTAAAATGGTCCAGGTCTAATAGTCTCATTTATATAGCTTCCTCACTATGTCATAAATCATCTTTTTGTTTATTTATACCTGCCTGACATTTTTTTTCCTTCCTTATATGCTACTAAAATTACCTATGGCCAGTAAGAATTTTCTAAATTCATCCCATAACAAAACGTATTAATGCCTGAGTCACTGAACTGGGCCCTGTTTCCTGGTCAATGGTCAATCTTCATTTGAGGAATGCACTTCTATCATAAAAACCTTTAACTTAGCATCCATGGTAAAGATGATGTTGCATACACTATACACTTCACACACTTAACAGTCTGTGAGATTTAATATATATTAAACATGCATACATCACAAAGTGTAACTTTTTCAAACAACATAAAGAAACATTTTAGAATTGGAATTGTTCAGTATGAGCACGAAGCCTAATGTGCAGTTAAACTCATAATAAACCTAAAATGAAACAGTGGCAATTCCTATAAGTCATGAATATGCACATCATCTATTGTGAATGTCATTATTTTATTATTTCCCTATTAGACCCATAAGCGTGGCAAACAACATTCACACCATAAATAAACAGAGAAGAGAAGATGTGGAACCCGAAAATATAACAAAGTGGCATTTCAGCCGGATTAAATTAATATAACAGATGAGACGGGGGAGAGGAGGACGACAATGACAGAAACTGACTGCAATTGCGCAAAACATTTGCTGAATTAATTTGTGTGTGTTAGTATAGTTTTATTTTCTAATTTTCTAATTTAAACATTATCATTCATTTTACATCAAACATCACTTAACAAAGAACATCAGAGATCGTGATAAAAGTATAGGCTTGTATGGAAGAGTGTCTTCTATTGCAACACTTTTGGGAACCATCTCTAAAGCTTAAGAAGACTGGTAAAATGAATTTCATGATCATCTTAGCCTTAAGATGCTTCTGGGAAACAAGGCCCTGTTCGTATTCCTTCCAATTAGCACTGATCAGAGCTAGGAGAAATCTCTCATAGAGAAAGCAGGTCCCCACTGGGAACAGACTCAGTAGACAAGAATGCCATGCATCCATAACATTTTTCAATTCGAGGTTCTTGACTGAAAAAAAAAACAAAAAAAAAAAACTTGCTCTTGGTCAAACTCCTGTACAGCCACTGGATGCAACAAGTGTGGCCACTTTTTTTTGTAAGCGCGGCTCCACCAAAAGAAATAAAGTCCAACACTTGATCACAAAATAACTCCTGGAATGCACTGAACATCTGACTGGAGACTGGTGGATGCTAGTTAACTTCCTGCTGGGGAAATGGGCTTTGATTTGCTGCCTGGTAGCCGGGGTATGTCTCTCTCTATTACTCACTCTGTCTCTACAGCTAGTGTACTCTGTGCTCCCCCCCAGTCCCATGGTAGGGAACCTCTGGGCACCTTGACTGTCGTTTAACTGCTTGTGGCACGAGGCAGCTGAGGAAATGGGTCATTAAATCCAACGAGCTGGGGCGAGCCCCCCCAGTGCCCCAGATCTGTTTCCAATCAGATAGCCTTCTTTTACAGGAGAGACAGAAAGAAGCCAAGCACAGCAGCCCAAAGCAGACATTAGTGTCATTGCAGCCCAACACTACTAACAGCAGCAGCTAACAAGGACTGGGGCATTTATTTATTTATGTATTGTCATCCCCAAAGTATCTTAGCGGTGAGATCATCTCTGTCCCTCTGCAGATTTCATGGAAAATTTGCTCCACACCTGGTTTCATGTACAGTCTCTAAAAATACTTTAAGTATGCACTTGACCATGAGTCACACACACAAATTAATTGCTGCAGAAGAAAAAAGGCTATCTAAGGTTTGTATTAGAATGTAACATTTTCTATAAAATCTGCAGGATGCAATAGTAAAAATATTTCAGATAAACTGTTTTGGAATTTCACAAATGCTTTATTGTTCTTGTGATGCTGTATATGAGAAGAATTCAAGGATTTTCAGCCACCTTTCACACCTTTCCCCCCTTTTGATAGATTCTTGGGCCACACAGGCAAATGGTTCAGTGCTCCAAACTTCCACAGTTTTCAGCTAAAGTGAAAAAAAATGTACTACATTTCTGCTACAAATTCTTAGTAAGCTTTTGAAAAAAACTCATTAAACAGACACTGATCACTAGCATTTTGTCGTGAGGTTTTCAGTTGGATCTCTGTGTCTTTCTAAGACTGTGACTGATCTCATCTATAAAGGAAAAGGGCAGACATTTTGCAGGAAGGTAAATACTGCAAATGTTAGCATGGGGAGTGTCTTCGATTTGTCCTTTAGGAAGATGCTAACGTGCGATACACCGTGCCCTCCCTTCTCCCGTCCCCTCCTCCTCGCTCATTCATCGGCCTCGCAAACTCATCTCCCTTTCTCCCTTTTCTTCCTCTGTCATTGCAAAATGCAGGGCCAGCGATATGAAAAAAAAAAAAAAATACTACACACACTTGTTGCCCGGACTTTATCTCTACATTATTCTTGCCGCTCCTTCCGTTCATTTCAGAGAATAAGATAAATGAACGACGTACATTTCGTGCACCTGTCCTCCCCTCCCCACCTTCCTCTTCCCCTTACGATAAGGGATTTCATTAACGTGAGAATGCTTGGGCTGAAAGAAACATAATTGCTTCAGTGTTGTTGTCCTCTCTGCTGCCGACGCCCTAATTTCCTCCTTGCCTTACTCTTGACTGTTAAGTGATCATTATATCAACACAGGGGATGGGCCAAGGGTAAAATATTGACAAACTGCGGTCATGTTCATGCAAAACACTGAGGAGAGGTGTGTGCTTGTGTGTGGTAGCTGGTGATGAAATATTAAAAATAACAAGAGGAAAGGGGAAAGGAGGAGAATGAGGGGATAATGGGTGGGAAATATGGGCGAGGAGTGAGGGAGAATGAAAGGTGCTAATAGAGTGACAGCAAGGACGTAAAGTGATATGATCAATCGGGAAAGATCACAGAGTTCTGTAATAATTTAAACACCAGGTCCTTCCGTCCCTGATGGATAACTGTATGTAAAAGATACATAATTTTTTGACTTGCCATTTACACAGCATTACACCTGAAAGCCAGGCGGCATAATAGACAGTTTAAAATGTCAGGGAACTAAGTAAGTAAGAGAGACGGGTCGACCAGCAGAATCTTAATTAGAGGGGCTCTGTCTAATGGCAACGGCTTTCTAGACCGGCTGATGAAGGGAGGAGTGTCTGGCAGGAATACACACACACACACACACACACACACACACACACACACACATATACATGCTGACAAAAACACATACAGTGTGTATATAGTGTATATAGTAACAGTATGCCAATAAGCCTTTATTGGCATACTGTTACTTCGACAAATGTGCACATCAGCACACAGGACACGCTTTGTGACATAAACACACTTCTGCTCAGCCACTTACAGGTGCCACACACACGCACACACACACATTTACACACACACACAAATTCATCATTGAATTAAATCATTCCAATTGCATTAAAAAGATCTAAAATGCATGAACCTTCATAAACATGCATGTGCACACACACTCCCTCCACACACCACAATTTCAACATCAGTGCAATTAGTGAAAGATCCCCCTGTTCAACCTTAATTTTATATGCCTACAGCTGACCAGTCAGCAACCAAATCTATCTAGTTATGGCGCGGCATCACAAGAATGTTCAGTGGTAGTCTGGAAATGCATGTATAGGATTTACCTATCTATCCCTGAGCAGACCTGGCTGTTGAGCCCGAGCCAGCGCCACATGATTGTGTTAATTAATCTGCCATTGTGAGCATGGGGAACAGCTGCACGGGCTCTCGTGGCTGCGTTGTCAAAGCAAAACAATGCAATGTTAAGCTTCCCCCACTGAATCTTCCATTACAAAGGAGCCCCAACAACAGGGCTAAATTCATAAATCCACAGATCAATTTTTACCAGCACTAATGTCTGACCTTTAAAGCGAAAAAGGGATTTTTTTTTAACATGCTTCATTTGGGCTTGAAATATGGTCAGATATGTGATACCTAGGATTTGGGCCAAATTTTCATCCACCCCTCCCTCCAGCATGTAAAGCAAACACACTGTGGAGAGATAGAGATTCAGAGAGAGAAAAGGAGGGAGGGATGGACAGAGGTAGAAAATAAGTAACAGAGACGCGGAGGAAGGAGAAGAGAGAGAGACAGAGACAAACAGATGAGTGCTAGGAGTCACCAGCTGGGCGCTGGTATTTTAAAACAAAACGTCTAACGCGATTAGCAGGGATCCATCGATCGGCGTTATGTGGCGTTAATTTAGACTGGGGAGAGGGGGAAGGAGGAGGAGAGGAAAAGAGGAAAGAAGAGGTGAAATAAGCTTTGTGTGTTCTTCACAGGTCAAATCACAGGACAACAAAAACGTTCACATGAGAAATTTTAAATTAAGATGAATGCTTTTGAAAATTTTATTCAGTATGGGAAGTTGCAGACAGCTTAATTCGCACTTATTTAAATATATGCATGTTTTTATTTGACTAGTATTCATGAAAACAGTAAACTGAATGGATTAGTTAATACACACCAGACAGTTGTTTTTTTTTTTTTTTTTGGTTACGAACTAAACACTAGTATTAGTGCTTGACAATAAGACAAAAATCTCACATTCATTTAGAAACAACATTGACCAAGGGAATACATAAATAAAATTAGGTAAACTGCACTGCCACCACAAATTATGTCTGCAATAACAGACTTCACAAATAAATGGTTTAGCACCTCTAATCGAGTTCACAAAATGTTTCACTAGACAACCATTTCACTGCATTCATTACAGCTTCACTGAATTACAATTCTATTGCTTGCAGAAATCACAGCGTTTGTCTTTAATGTGGCAACCAGATTCATCTTTGTTTCACAGACTAAGAGATGCCTGGAAGAGATGGGAGATGGCGTGCCCCTATCACACACTCTCTACAGCGAATGGCATGGCCTTGGTGCACACTTGGCACTTCCAGAGAGATGGTGATGCACCCCGAAAAAATCATCAAGATGGCTGGCTCTCGCCCCACTCTGCAGCCAAGCCCTTCTGTCTTGCAGAAAGCCCTCCAACAGCCCACTGAGCACGCAAGACATTGGGAGAGGAGTCATATACGCGCACTGAGATGTACTGACGCATCTGACATGTCCTGTCAGTTGTCATTGACTTCATGTAAAGTAGGAGGTGGATGTGACTGATCATTTCTTTCAGGTTTGAATAACAGGGAAAGGCTTAGGAAAGCAATAAATGGAAGCAATCTAAATGGCAGATGAAGGAGGCAAGACATTTCCTTCTCCCTGTGACACTGTCTCTCAATCTGCACCCTGTTTTAGTCTGCCAAACACCAAGTCAAATAGTGACACTGAATATGGCAGTGAATTCTGAATCAGTTGTTTAGTTGCCATATTCTTGATTGACTGTACAAATGTTCTTTTTTTACAAGAGTTTCCATTACAATTCTTGGACACACAGTGTATAAAACCAGTTTGAATGACTCCCTGAAACATGTGCACACACACACACACGCACACACCGAACATACAGTCTTGAAAGCTTACAGATGGGGATGGGTGACATGGTGCTAACTCGCATCTGAAAAGTGACGCTCGCTGCAGCATCTCACCTGTCCAACGTGCTGGATTTCAGAAAGCCATCAGATGTTGCATTTACCGCAACACTGAGCAGTGGAGAGCGTCCGATCAGAAGACGTACGCAGCCCGAGGTTCGGTGCACTTACACTTGACAACTCAACAGGACACTTAGTTAAACTAGAACGGGAATTTGTGACGCTAGAAGAAGGTTGATATCTTGTCATTATCTTCTCCCTCATGGCTTTGTTAGTATTTACAGCTAAAATGTTACAGAGGGTGTATCGAATTGGAAGAAAGACTTTTTTTTTTTCCTCTTGTGGTACTGTGCTGTCGGCTCCCTGATTGTTGGAGTATAAAAATAATCGTCATGGAAATAGATCTCATTGACAACGTGCCATGTTCACACTGTGAGCAGCTTGTGCCTTGTGAACATAATCCAGAAACGTCCTCCAAAAACTTTCCTCCACAAACTTTCAATCCCTCATCCTCTTTTTGCCCTTCTCTCCAAAAGATGAAAAGAGGGGATGCCAGGGAAGACAAAATCCTGTCTTGTCAAGTACCAGCAAAACAGGTAGAAATGTGAAGGAGGGGGATGGGCTCAAGGATCAAAAGGCAAGGGAGGAGGGACAAAAGAGGCAGACAGCACGAGCGAAAGGGACTGAGCTATTGAGAGAGAGGGAGGATTGACCAAAACAGCTTTTCCATTCCTCCTCCTGAAAATCCACTCCTCATCTCTGTGTCTAATAGGAAATACCTCATTCTGGTCCTGAGAGTACTGCGCCGGCACGATTACACCCTACCTGCGAGCCCTGCCAGGAGAGGTGGCATTTGGCCGATCCGTCCCCCCATGAGGGTGACTTGTGGCTTAGCCTCGACTTAGCTCCATGTCTTAAGACGGAGGATACGAGGAATGAGGGGGACCACTGGGGAGGAATGCGAGTGTCTCTCTATGAAAGCCCAGGATAAACCTGTGTCCTCAGGAGGGAAGGAGCTAACTTCTCACAGCTGGATGGCAGCCCAGAGGTTACAAGATGGTACCTCAAAACGTGGGTACACTGAAGTCTCCAGAAAGTCTTAACTAGGGAACCTTTGTGTCCTTGGTTAGTACATTTGAGGAAGCAAAATACTGTGAATTTGTTAACATAGTCGGGTTTCCTAGAAATCTCTTGTAACATATATGGTCTGTTTGAGTGTCCTTGAATAAAGTGTGTGCTCTTCATTCTTTAAGTGCTTTCTGATTTAGGAAGATCTAAAATCTCCATGTGTCTTATGTGCAGGAATCCGAGGCCTAATCTATGTCTGGGAATGACTCAGTCTAAGATCCTCACATGGAGGTTTATGCTTTACCAGCCGACACCGAGAGGATAAGAGAGACATTCACGTGCCATAACAACCTTATCATCAACATAAACATATGCTCACTGTGTGGGCCGTCGGGCGATGTTAACTTGAGGGCAGATAAAAAAATATAAGGCAGTCGGCAGACATGACGAGACGGAGGTTCATTAGAAGAGCTGTAAATGAAAGTGAGGAAGGCATCTCATCAAGCACATGTTCAACACTTGGTCCATAAGGGAGCTATACCTGGGGCTGTCGCATTCAGAAGGTGTTACTCTAATAAGACAACAGTCGCTTTTATTTACAGCGAGCACAGGATGACATGAAACATGCATTAACACATCTTCTGTTGTGCCTTTGGTGAAAAAAACACCTTTGTTATTTTGTAAACAAAACATCTAACTAACAGCCCCTTTTTGCGAGCTAAAGATACATT
Organism: Holacanthus passer; assembly: GCA_025331565.1. Classification (NCBI taxonomy): domain Eukaryota; kingdom Metazoa; phylum Chordata; class Actinopteri; family Pomacanthidae; genus Holacanthus; species Holacanthus passer. Next base: position 1,268,908 of record JAFREQ010000075.1, read on the forward strand.
CAAACAACATATGCTCTTGACGGAAAAAAAAAAAAAAAAAGCACAATAGGTGTAAACCGTCTAAATTGCAATTGCCCCGCATCTTGGAAAACAAACACTTTGCTTTGTTACCAAGACAACTGAGATAATGTGATTCCTGCGGCATTGTCAGGACTGCCACTTGCTACATTATGTGTGACAAGCTTAAGAGTAGATCTAGAGGCGTGAATGCACAGATTCAGGCTCCAGCCTATTGCGGATTGAAGATAGTCCGGCAAACCATATTTGCATGTGTAACCTTGCCAAAGAGTTAAGCTCAGCGGGCTAACATTGTCTCCAAGCTTGCAAAATCCTGGTTTGAAGTCAGCACTGATGTATAAGACTCTATAATGCTTGCTGTGATTTGACAGTTTGTGTTACTGTTACTTCCCATGCTAATGCTTAGCCCAGTCAACAAATGCAGCTCCATTCTGTTGGAGGATTTAAATGTGATCAGCCCCAACATTTGTTTTTAATATATCTATCTGGGCAAACAGCAAATTCATAATGGAGCCTACAGCCCCATATCCTCCTCTTTCCTCTTTCTCTCTTTGCCTTCCATGGCGACAAAATGAATTCAGCTCTGAACCTAATTAATCCACAAAGGTTTCATGTCTTAATCCCCAAAGTCAAGGGGGTTATTGTCCTCACAAATGAGGTCAGTGTTCCTCCCAGTGGAAATAAGGGGAAGAAGGAGCAAAACACAGGGAGTAAAGGGAGGGACCACGGATGCTTACAGACTGTCTTTCTTTCTCTCCGGCTCTCCTGGTGAATAGAGGTGTGATACGGTGGCAAGAGGCCCTGCAAGCAGGGACTGGAGTTGCCTGCTATCTGTATGGGGATGGCTACATGCACAGAAGTATCATGATGTGAAAAGGACTGACTGGTTGAACATGCCATAACAGAAGAAGAGCAGAGAGAAACATAAACGGAGCAGTGGAATAAATGGCACAGCATGACAGCAGTGGAAGAGGCAAAATTAAATGCCTGCCAATCTCCAGCACACAGACCTTTTGAACCAGGTGGATAAGAAAGCTGGTTCTGATGGTAATTGTCACTAAGGCAAGTCACTGTCAAACTCTGAGGCGAAGAAGCATCATCCAAGTGTGACAGGACGATAGCCATGATGCAGCCCTCCGTCTGGTGGGATGACAAGGGGGGATGTGACACACATGGCCACACCATGCTGCCTGAAGCACAGTCACCACCAGCGGCCCACACAGGGTCTCTGTGGGGGACAAACCCTGGGAATAGGACCGAGCCGGCCAAATGCTCGTCCAGCATCGACACACCCTGGGTGTATTGTAGGCCCCGTCTCCGAAGACCAAATGGGCAGCCGGGGAAAGCGCGGACGATTTACCATGATAGTCCACATCTAGACTCATTTAGACCATCCTGATGAGAGCTTTCCAGAGATCTTCTGAGTCATCCAATCAAGGCTTGGCTCAAGGCAAGGGGGGGCGGAGTTGCTGGCCAATGAGAACTTGGTTAAGGAGGGGGTCAGCCAATAGTAGGCATGTTGAGAGGAGGGTCAGCCAAGATGGAGGCTCACTAGAAGAATAAAGTCCAAGATGGCCAAGATGGAGGCTCGCGAGAAGAATAAAGTCCAAGATGATGCAATCAACAGCTTGCCGAAATCTGTTGCTGTCAAAAGTCCGGCCACTGTATACAGCAAGCATGGTGGATGAGTGTAGGCCTGGTGCCTGGAGAACAACGAGCCGAGCGAGAATGTTTAAATAGGCTGCGCTACCTTATATTAATAAAGCACTGCTGTGAGAATATCTCATCATCTACAGATGTTGCAAAGATGATCATTACTTTTAGTCACAATCTGTGGAACATACTGTATCCTCTCTACAAAGGATCTACTAAAGCATGCTTGGCAAAAGCTGATTTCCCACAAATTGCTTGCTTTCTGTGTTACTGATGATGTGGCGACACACAATGTCATGCATACATCAAAAGCATCAGCAGAAAAACCTGCGCTGTTTTTGATCACTGGTAATTACTGTATCTGCACTCCAAGAAGACTCGAGGAGTAAACAAAGTGAGAAGTTGGAAAACGGGGGAGAAGAAAAAAGGAAGGGGGGGCACAGCTTTGTAGCAGACATTCTAATTTCCAACTTCTCTGTGACTGGTGGAATAAAGAGAAGTTTATATTGTCATCTCCCCACCGCTGAGTTTGAAATATGAGTTTAAACTGACAGAGGGAATTAAACTCTGTAAACGCAACATTTTTTGATGCCTAATTTGAAAATCAGCTGTCAGAGTTGGTGTTTGTTGATTTTTATCAACTCAAGGGTTATTACATTTCAAGAATGTGACAATTAAAAATCCCTCAATCACTCGCATGAGCTTTCTATAACCACACCAACTTGAAAAGTTATATAAAGCGCTGTGACGAAAGTAGATGAAATCTTGTAGCGTGGGGTCAAAATACAAAATGAGAAATGTTATTCTGCTTCAGAGTTACAAAATACTGTGTGCACACATCAAAAATTTGTGATCATGCAGGGAAATGATTTCCTTGTCTGCCCACAAGGCTTCCTTTAGTAAAACCAAAGTGCCGTCTCTCATGTGTGCATCAGAAGTGCCCTTTCCCGTGACTGTGCAAATGATAGAGCTGAGGGTCAGAACCAGGTCTAAGAAGCTCTGTGCTATAACAGACACAATTGGATAATAACTCTGACATGGATGCCAGTTGGTTAAAAACTCTCTTGACTTCAACATTGTGAAAGCAAGGGGTTACTGAGCTGTTTTTGTTTCTCCTTTTTTTTCCCTTTACTCTTTCCTTTTTTCCCCCTGCGCTCTCCACACTGCCGCTGCCTGCATGCCTCCCCTTCATCTCAGAGGATATATAGAGGAGAAAAAGATTTAAAAGGACTGGAAAAAAGCTCAATTGTTTATTGATTTTATAATAGGCTTAGTGCAAGAGAAATAAAGTGTGGGGCTGGTGGGGCGGCGTGGTCAACCAGAGGCGATGGCGTGACAAACACGCGGCTTATGCGCAGGTAACAGCGGCTTGAGTCCAAATGCCGGGATATTGGCTTGAGCCCTTTTCTGTTTTTCCAAATGCCCGTTCGTGGCATTGTTATCCTGCTTTTAAACCAGTGTAGACATAATCGCTCCTCTCACAAACAGGGCACGGCCTTATGGGCTTGGAAGTATGTGTTTGTGTGTAGGAGGAAGAAGGGGGGTGAGGGGGAGCTCACTTCAGGATGAAATAGGATGAAATAGAAAGCGAATACAGAGTGGGACCGCATACGTTGAGACAATAAAATTCTAAAAGGAATGAAGTGACTCGGTGATGGTTAAATTCCGACTTTTGATAGAAGAGGAAACTCAATTTTACAAAGTTTATGTATAGAATTAGGAAGTTTGGAATTATTTGAGCAGGTTTTTGCGAGTGTGTACAGCAGAGTGTGTGTGTGTGTGTGTCTGCCTGAGAACGCTTTGGTGTGTGTAGGGTCTGATATATGGATGATAACACTAATTAGCTCGTTTTGTTTGGGGCACAACACTCATTAAAAACCCAGTGGGGCCATTAAAGTTACTGTCCCTCCAAACCATCGCTGCCACCATATCCATCTAGGCTGCTATCTCACCCAGCTCTCCCTGCTTTTAATGGCCTCTGCTTCAGGTTGTTGAGTTGAACAAAGATTTGTGGGACTTGGATAACTCCCCTTCTTCCCCTCTTACCCCAGCTGCCCCCCATCCATACCTCTTGATTCTATTTAAATCTCTCTCCACTTCTCTTCTCATGCGGTCTCTCTTCCTCCACAACACTCACTTTGTCTTTGCCTCTGTCTATCTTGCTCTCCCACACATACCAATTACTACATTCACAACCTCCACTGCAGGCTACATGCTCCATCCATACTCTAATAGCTGTTTGCTGAACCGGGGAGGGATTTGCGCTCTTCAGTCCTGACGAGGAGGGGGCGATGGTTGTTTCCAAGCTTTACACAGCGATGTCGCTGTAATACCGACAAACCTCCCCGTGATTCAGTGCGGCTTGCCGCGCAATAAGGCGCCCGTTACTCTGCAGCCGGAGAGACTGGAGGCAGAGGCCTGCCAGGATTAGATGAGCAGGTGTAGCATCCCGCTAACAGATACAGCACAAAGCCATATTCAAGCCCATGCTCTCTGGGGCTAGCTGTGCAACAGCTAACAGCTTCTGCTCAACTAAAAGAAGGGCTCAAGTCAATCCACTGCACGTAATACTGTCATGATAATGTTTCTCATGGAAGAAGACCAGAGAAGTGTCAAGAGAATTTGCTTCATTTGGGAAGTCTACATGCTAGAATAATTTGTTCCATTGCTAAAAAAAGTTATTACACTGGAGAATAATTCTTTCTTTCTTTTATTGTGAACAAATGTCATCAAAAAACAATTAATTTATCATCCTTACATGTATTGTCTGTGTATCGAAAGCCAGATATATCTTATTATTAGATTGGCATTTTTATCAGTAATGTCCACAAGTTTCCGGAACGAAATGTGAGCACTGTTCAGGAGGTGATACTATTAGTATCTGGGCAGAGAAGATCATTTGGAGGGAGCTTAAGTCAGTGGTTAGAAACAAGATTGGTGGGCCAGAAGATTTTTTTTATTTTCTGGCAAAAATGTGGAACGACTTACAGCCAATCAATTCAGGGAAAAAGAAAGATAAAGCAAAATTAAAGAAAAATGAAGAATTAGTGGAAGGATGCATGCAACGGAGCAAAACTACAAAGTGGTTAATAATACTACCTGCTAGTCCCCTAAAATGTGCGTCAATCTGCAGCTGAAAATTGTCCCCAACAACTGCACTATTCACTCCTGTTTGAATGATGGTTGCTGAAAACTGTAGTACCCAGCTGTTTTAGAAAATTACTTTGCTTTTTTAAAGAAAGAACGACACCAGCTTCATCCTGTAAGACTAAAAAAAACTGCCCTTTCCAGACACAGTACTCCCCTGTAGCCCCTGTAACCTGTGTGCATGGCTTAGTAAAACTCATAACACCACAAACACATACTCTAAGTGCCTGGTCATATTCCATAAACCCCTTTTGCCATGTTGTTGAAAGGCAAGACACTGAAAATATCCTTGGTCTCAGGTCTGGATATTAAGAGTGTTGATTAGATATATGAGTTTGCCATTTGCCCACGGAGCGTGGAGTGTCTCCGACAGAACTAGGGACCATATGGCTGGTGAGAGATTTCCCCCCTCTCTTCCTCTTCGCGCAGCCTGACAGCTGGATGGCTGCTAACTGGGGACGAGGAAGCTTGGCAGCTGCAGCTGAGAGCAACGCTTTGATGCCGCTCACCCTTTTTCACTTCTCTCTCTCGCTGTCTTCCTCCTCCTATCTCTCTCTCTCTCTCTCTCACACACACACACACACACACACACACACACACACACTGAGAAGAACCCAGACACCCACTACCAACCAGTGTTAACTTACGCAAACTTTCTACAGGTTGGACAAGGGAGACAAGAGAAACGGGAGGTAGAGCTGAGTGTATAGAGTCATTACTGAATCTTGCTGGTTTGCCCGTGCATTTCTGGTAGAATTATCCTTTATTTTAACAGCTTTTAACTAACCTTCTTTGGCAGAGCAAGGCGTTTCAATGCCTTACTTGTGCACTGTAAAAAAAAATTGAAAAATAGGGTTGAAAAATAGTTTTTTTGGTATCAAAAATGTGTGAATCTGCTGTCAGTGTAAGGGATGGAAGGAGGGAGTGCACCCATGGGTGGGTGGTTGGGGGTGGTGGTGTTTGTGGTGCACTAAGGCAGAGGAGAGAAGAGGAAAAAGAGGAGGAAGGTGAAAAGGCCTCTGGGAATACATCAACACAAGCTGTACAAAAATCAGGGATTTTTGATTTTCTCCAGTCATGATTTTGTTTTCTTTTTGTACTTTGACTAAAAGGGATCTTTCATTATTGCTTTAACGAGAAAAAAAGAAAGAATGCTTTGGGTGTTTAGATGCAGATACCTGAAAGCTTTGTTCCTTGTGAAAAAAAACTCCACTCGTTCCAATAAAAGCGTAACAGCAGGCAGGTGTTGTTTTTTGTTTTAAATCTTAAACCTCATCTGTGCCATGTTCACTGCACTGTGAGGTATATCAATATGTTTTAGCGTAACATTGCTCTTTAATGAAAACAGCTTTAAATACAGAGTGTATGATCTTTTTAATAGAGGTCACTGTAGACAATAATGTCTTTCTTTGAAAGAAAGAACATTTCTCAGTACAATAACACTGTTTTTTCCAACTTTTACTTACTCTGAGTGCTACACACAAGGGTAAAATGCATTGTAACATGTTACTGTAAACCTCAAGTAGATTTGATAGCTGTTATGCAGTGTCATTAGGCTCAGTGAGCCTAAAACAAATGTGGTTTTTCCCTTATAGGTTGCTCTTCCCTTTCCCTCTCTTTCCCTTCTGTGATGTCCACTTTTCAAAGGCGCCATCTCTAAGGCACCATCTCTATAACTACATGTCTAAACTACAATATCAGATAATCTACTTCTCTTTCTCTCTCTATCCTCCCTTCCTCTTTTACTCTTTTCATGCTCCCTCTTGTGTTCAGTCGCCTCCGAGCCTGCCCACTCCTTCTTACCACTTGCCCCCATGCCCTCCTCTGTTTTTTTCCTCCTCCTCCCTCCCCTCACTCATTTTCCTTTACTTCCCCCACTCTTGTGCTATATCCATCTCACTCTCTCCTCCCTTCTTTCCCCCAGCCAGCTCCTCCCATCCCTCCTCTTGTTGAAGGCCCCCTGTTGCTGCCTGCTATCAACCAGTTCTGAACTGGTGAACATGGTGCAGGAAGGGGGGAGGGCGAGGAGAGGAGAGGAGAGGAGAGGAGAGGAGAGGAGAGGAAAGGAGAGGAGAGGAGGGATGATGTATAAGAGCAAGAGGAAAAAGGAGAGAGGAGAGCGGAGTTTGGCTGGAGCCAAGAGGAGAGCAGCTGGGCACGGCTAACAGGGAATGATAATGACCTCAGAAATCTGCTGTTCGCTCCACAACAATAGGGTGCTCAGTCGCCTGGAAAATTGTGTTCATCAGCTAGCTCTGCTCACTTACTAATTGACATTGCCAAATATTTTAAGAACAATTGGAATGTGGCAGGGGGAGAGAGTGAAAAAAACGAAAGCTCAGAGATCTTAATCCCTGGATTTAATCCCTCCCTCACTTTTCCACCCTTCTTGCTTCTCCCTCTCTTTCTCCCTTTTCCCTTCTCCCTCTCCCTTCTCTCTCTTGCTGTCTCTTTTGTGATGAGGAGATAGCTACAACTAAGAAAGAAAAGCACATTTTTCATGTCGCTTTCTGCTCTCATGTCAGCGCCCTGATGTTGATACAAAAGGTTTTTTATGTGACCTGTCAGTGGGGTTAAGAGGAGGAGATTGAGATGGGAGGAGGGAGGGCGGCAAAATTAAAGAATGACAGAGTGAGGGTAAAAGAGAGAGAGAGAAGAAGAGAAAGAGGGAGAATCAAAAAAGAGGGGAGGATGAGGTAAAAAAAAAAAAAAGAGCAAGCAAGAGATTCCTCAGTCATGGTATCACATGCCTGGCCCTCCATTTTTAATGAGGCAAAGGTCAATGTATTCTCTTGCTCTTTCACACACAGGAGGAACCCCAATCATGCCCAAGTTAACTTGTTCAAACAAAACTCCCCCCGACCCACCACCACCCTCTCCACGGCCCCATCCCCGCCGCCCGGCCCGGCTCAGCTCAGCCGCCTACCATCCAGTGCCATCCATTTGCATTCCCTGACTGAGAGCCCTGCCTCATTTCACAGGAATTCCACATTGACGGAGTCAGACAGCTGTCACCAGACAGAGAAAAGGAACTTGGCGTTCACCCCCATTCAGCTTTGCCCTCCCCTCCATCCCTCCAACCCTCCGTTAAGCACACACATAAACAATCAAAAGAAGAGAAACATTTTAGCCAGTGAAGAGTTTGCTTGGTAGTTTTGACTGAAGGAGGAACAAACGCTTATTTAGTTTGGATTTGTGCATTTATATGTGCATCCTGAGGTTGAGACTGGGTAAACACACTCCAATACCAGCACAAGTTGTGACTGTGATGTTGATTTATGTCTTTCTCTCTCCGTCGCTTCCCTTTTCTTAAGGCTTCCCCCGTTACTTTTGAGTCGCTTCTCCTGCATGTTCAATCAAGTTAAGTTTCTCCAGCATTTCAAAACTGTAGTAAAGAGCTGTATTTGTGAGTCACCTTCTCTTTCTCTATTCTTGCTCAGTTTTAGCAATGACACTGGAGAAGATAGCTTGTTGATGTATTAAGAATATTAATATGCAAACAGTCTACCTGACAGAGTAAGGCAGCCTTCTGTTATGGAAAGATAAATATTATGTTTTAATTATAAAAACATAAAAAGGAATGAGGAAGGAGGAGGGAGGAGGGTGTGTGTGTGTGTGTGTGTGTGTGTGTGTGTGTGTGTGTGAGTGTGTGTGTGTGTGTAAGAGCCAAGGAAGCTTGTTCCAGGAGAAAGGTAAGCTATGTTTTGGCAAAGATTTGGAGTTGAAAAGAGTGGATGGCATAATGTGATGCTGTTTACTGAGGAATGTGATGCCCTGTCATCTCTCCCTTTTTCTCACTCCACTCAGTCTCTCCCTTCTGGATTGCCCATGTCATTTTTTCATCGCCTCTCCTTCACTCTCTCAACAGTCCATTTTTTTCTTCTGTCCCGGCTTCATAACCAAGCGGGGAATCCTAACGTGATCATTAAGACATAAAACAGGCTGATAAATGTTTCATAAGGACAAGGCTAGCCACTGATAGCCACCCAGGAATACTGAGGAGCAAACCAAGGCTCGCAGTCCTTCCCTCGATCAAACACACTCGTCGGAATAAAATTGGAATTTTAAAATATCTAAAAAGCCTTGGCTAATTCCCACCATGGGTAATATTTACAAATTGAGTCTGAGAGACTGGGTAGGAGAGAGAGGGAGAGAGCAAGAAAGGAGGAGAGAAATCAAATGAACTGTGCAAGAAATAAGAGAAAGAAGAACAGAGAAATAAATTGGCCTTTTATATTGTGCAAGCGTGTACAAAAATACTAAGTCTGCATTTATCCGAGACATGTCAATCAGCGCAGCACACTGACAATTAGTGCGTTTGAATAGAACTTTTATCATTTACCAGACACCAGAGTCCTGACCTACTGTACAAAAATACAGCTCGGGGAATGAATGTGCCTGTAACACAATGACTGTCTATTTAAGTTTGGTGACACATAAAAAATACAGATATGACAGGCCAGACTCCTTCAAATGAGTGGGGGGTAGAAAGCTCAGGTTTTGTAACCACTGAGTTCTCTGATTATAGAGAAAAGAAGAATTGTGCGAGGGGGGAAGTAGTAGAGGAACGGATGTCAATTACAAAGAAAAAGTAATTTATGCAGAGGGGAGAAACGGGGAAAAAAATGAGAGACATAATTCATTATTTTTTAATGCACATAGTTTCACACTCATATATTATGGCGCGCACACTCACAGAGGACTGGCCTCATTTCAAAGTGTTGGCTGCAGTGTGAGGTGGTGTCGGAGCAATGTAGCATGCAACAAGGAGGTATATGTTAGTTTTTCGACAGATTATTATTTTTTATCATTAGAAATCATATAAAGTGTCTGATTTTGACATCAGAGCTTTTCCTCCCTGATGGATGTGTTTATTCACAAAGATTTCAGTGTGCATATTCAATTGTTTTACCCAGTCTGGCACCTGATTTAGTTTTTGTAACATGCGTGTTTTTTGTTTTTTTTGTTTTTTTTTAAAAATCTTTTTATTCACAGACATAACCAGGGCTGGATTACTACACTCAGAGGCCCCAGGGTAAAAAATGAGGTCTTGCCCCTTCCTGCCACCCTCATTCCCATAATCTATTTTGCCCAAAGCCCCAGAAACCAACTGGTAGTCCTACACTGGAATATTACCTTGATTTTGTCTGTGCTGATTTGATTAACAACAACAACAATTTTATTTAGCAATATGCACCATGTGGGCATAAAAATGATTGAAATATTAAAGATAAAATTAGAAGTTCCCTCCAAAAGGCTTGAGCCATCCTAAGAACCTTACCATTCAACTTTATACAATCAAAATCCCATGCAAAACTGCAACTGCAAACTGCCCAAAAAGTAATTGCCTTGCAGACGACCTGGAACCTTCAGGGCCAAGGCAGTCACCTGCTTTGCCTGGGTGGTAATCAAGCATTGTGCATAACTACATAACTCCCTTGTAATTCATTTATGACCATGAAGTTAGAACATCAGCTAGGCTAATGGCCCAATATAGATAACAAGGATAGACTCTTTCATTGTTCTTGATATTTATTTAGTTATTTATTTTCTTCGTTTGTGGCTAATACACAGATATGTTTGATGAGTTGATCACACTGCTTGAATAGCCAAGCCAACAAATATATATATACATATATATATACTGTACATTATGTACAGAGGGAGGTAAGCCTCGGCCTATCAGTGGTTCAGAACCACGATCCAGAATACTTGAATAAACTGGCCTGACACTGAATAGTGCACTCTTTTTGCCCAATAATTTGTTTATATAGAAGGTAGTTATATTAATTTTCTTTAATCTCTCTTAAAATATCCGTAGTGTTTCTACCACATTTTTGCTAAGTAGTTAGGCTTTGGCTGATCTACATACGTCTTATGCATTTCTGGACTGTTGTAGATAGTAGAAGAAGTAGTTGTAGAAGTAGCAGTAGTAGAAGTAGTAGAAGAATAGCAATAAAAATTCATAAACATGATACATAAATGTATTATTTAGAATTGCTAGTATTGATGACTCATTGACTAAAATAATAGCTAGCTATATCGGGTTTGTCACCATGCATATTCATAGTAGTCTGGATCTTGTTCAACTCTACTTTATTCTTGTTAATGACACAGTAATTACACTGTAACAGTTTGTCCGCATGTGTAATTACGCCCCCATTGTATCATTGCAATTAGATGAATATCCACGCTTTATAACCTAAGGCGTCAAGTTGGCAAATCCAATTTCAATTTGTATGGAGCGAGCATTTTGCCTGCTTGTTTGAGCCGCGGTAAAGACCAGGGATATGCAGGCTAATCCTTGCCATGTTAAAACGCTGTTCCTCTTAAAAAATGTAGACATGGGGGGATTCTCTGGAGAGAGAGAAAGAGAAAGAAAGAGCCAGAGGGAGTGTATAGAGTCTTTTACAGCCACGAGCCAAGAGGTGGGAGTCGGGTTTAGGCATATAGGGAAGGTTGTAGAGGTACATGTGAGGAGGACTTCTGCTGCTTTAGGCCTTACATGTGTGCAGCAAAGCCTATTTTTTACACATTCAGCTACATTTTGCTTGTACTGTGGCAGCAGAATGGGAAGACGCTATCGTGCAAAATGAGGATTTGCAATGGTGGGTTATTTGCATGTAAGAGCTGGCAAAAAAAGGCAACGTTTTCCAAAGCACCAGGCCCTATTGGATGTGATAAATTGCATTTACATTAAGTCAACCTGTTGCTGAACATGACTACTACACTGCACAGTGTGTTTTCTCTCAACACAGCTTCTTCTTTGAGGCCTGATCATCACAGGAAACAATAATACTGAAGCGAAGTCAGTCCAAGGATAACCAAACAAAAAAAAAAAAAAAAAATATGGTGATGGGCATAAATGTAATTACCTCTTTGTTATAAAGGAATAAAGAATTTTATGCTCAAGGTTAGCTGCTGAGCTATATTGTAATAAGGGAGGTCTTTAAAGGACATTTCTGACAGAGGCCTTTGTGTTTTCTGCTCTTTTTTTCCCCTCACTTCTCCCTTTTTCACTCATTGCTTTTAAACAAGTGCCGCCTCAAAGACAAAAGCGCTACAGCTGACCTTCTTTCACAGTCGAGATGTTATTTTTGATTACTATAATTCAGGTTTAACTCAAAATTGCTGTGGGTAGGTGACAGGGCAAAGTCTCACACGTACACACTTGCAGGCGTGCACACACACACTCTGAGAATTACAAGCCCTGTTTTTAAACCTGAGATATTAAGATAAAGACAATGGTACAGTAGCCACATCCTGTTCACTTCAGAAGAGAGTGATATGCACACATACAGTAAAGCATATACCGCCCCCCCCAACACACACATGCACAACAAATATGCACGCAGAGGAGAAGCATGACACCTTTTCTCCACATGAGACTCAAACACATTTTTTCTCACACATCAAAGTTTCTAATTTCAGAGTCCCTGAGCTCCAAATGTGAATCGCATTGTGTAAGTTGTGAAGAAAGACAAGTTTTGCTACTTCTGATTAAAAAACAGGAAGTAGCAAACCAGCATTTTTAACATGTTTAATGTTTACTTCTCACATCATTATTATTATTTTTTTTTTTTGAGTCAAAGTGCATCCCAGACTGTTCAGGTGCCTAAGCATTTTATTCTTCTCTCCAAATCTATTTTCCACCTTTGCCATGCTCTCCAGCAGTTAGCTGCAGTTTGACATCCTATTTTGGCACATACAAAGCTGTACAATAACAATGTGAGGACAGCCTTTCAGATATGACAGTGGCAGATTGACAAAGAGCTTGAATAGTGCCAATGTATCAAGCAGCGGAGCCTCTGGCTGAGCACTCGGCTGAGGGTGAGACGCGTTACCTATACACAAACCACACATGCACGCAAACAGACAAAGACTGCAGGACGGGCAACGTCAAGGCCTTGTGAAAACCAGCAGGCTTTTTTTTCCTTGCGCAAAGTTTGCCGATACTCTATTTTAATTTATTTTTGTATTTATATTTTTGTCTTTAATCATACCCTCCTTCTCCACAGATGGTGCCTGGGGGGTGAGATTTAACCACTCAACTAAATCTAATGCATTTCTTTGTGCTTTGTTAGCATTTGGTGGTAAATACTATTGGTTTTATTTGTCGATTATTATTTTAATTTGCTTTTCCTTTTTTTGTACACCAAACACTGTATGTTAATACAGTACTTCTGAAATTGTTGAAACACCACAAGCTGAACCCATCAGATTCAAAGTGTTTGAGTCAAAAGAGACAGACAGAGAGAGAGAGAGAGAGAGTGATGCAGAGACACACAGAGAGAGAGGGAGAGAGAGAGAGAGAGAGAGACGGAGATGGGGAGAGAAACTTCCAGCATTAAAATTCAGAAGATAATTACATCGGCTACACCCCCACCCTGTTGAGAAAGTGTTATGTTTAATAGTCTCTATAAAGAAAATAGGTTTTTATCTCACTCTCATTTTCATTAATTCCTAATTGGGGTGGGGGGTTGTCTGTTATTATTTCTTAGATTAAAATAAACATAGCCTGTCCCATGTTCAAACCCATCACACTACACGGGCATGATAAGGACTTCATGCCTCTGTGAATAAATAAACAATTTCGTCTCCACTGGTGGAATTAAGTTGCTTACAGCCTTAAGCTAAGCCACTCTGATTTATATTTCTATTTATTTATATATTTTCTCAAAAGACTTAAAAGCACATCCTCTCTTTTGCAAATGAAGTTCACCATTTTTTTGACCTGCTTTATATGTATATCTTTAATTAGTGTCTTGTTTAGCTTAAACCGACTGATTATCGCATCGTCGTGACCTAATTACAGCACGCGCTTCTTAACGCCAGCACAGTGCCCTGAGGAGCAAGCAAAAGTTACCTTTAAAAACTTGTGTAATCATTAGCAATGAGCCTCCCTTAATCCCACTAAACATACACTTATCTAGCCCCGGCCGGCCTGTGTTTGCTGGGTAGGGGGAAGGGAGGGGTATGGTTGTCTCTAACGTGTTTATTAAAGACATTTATTAATCACTGTGGTTAAAAGGAGTTCGTCCCTACGCTTGCTGTCTTTACTCATGTTCCACAGGGATCTAGACTGCTAACCTGCAAACGTGAATGCAATGATGAAGGTCTCTTCCTCGACTGTGTTCTCTTGAGTCTTCTGTTTGGCTTAATGTGAATGGTGGCAACAATACAGCAGTGTCAGGGGACAACTGTGACTATGTCCAGCATAAGAACTTGCAAGATAGCGTATACCTGTACATACCTCAGTACATATGTATACAGTGCAGTGTACACCCTTCAATTCAATTAAACTCTATGTGTATGTATGTGTACAGTACGTACTCTGTTTCTATGTGTGTGGGTGTTTATGTGTGTAAAGTATCCTATAAAAGCAAACCACTCTGTGAGAGTGTGTGAGTATTTGAACAAAGATGTCAAGTATTTCAGTTATGTGAAGAACGTGTGACTCTGATTCTTCAGTGGGTATTGGGGTTATTCTTCATTCCCTTTTAAAGAGATGGATATGGTATATACACACATCTCTGTATATACTAAAGAGATTCTTGGTGCAAACTATGTAGATGTAAAATTGTGCAAAGGCAAACAAGACAGTAAAGTTGGATTAAAGAAGGAAATATAATTCCCAAGTCTATATAAAATTTGATCCCTTGACTGACCAAAGAATAAAAGTAGTTGTCATTCATTCTCTATTTTTTTTCTTACCTGAAGATGGTGAGGAGGGGTGTGGGCTGTCATCCTGGACGCTTCCTGTCTGGGAGTGTCCTCCTCCAGCTCCGCTCTCTTCTGTCACGTTGGATGAACCAGGAGTGGTGGAGCGGCTGATGGACTGGGACTCAGGGTCACTTGCTGATCCGCGGCGTTCGTCCAAACCTTGCTGCTGGAACGCTTCCTCAATGCCTCTCCTGTCTTTGCCGTGGATGCGGGAGTGGACAACCATCTGATGGTAGGTTCTGAAGACCCGGCCACAGTCAGGGCATTCTGAGGGCTTCTCCTTTATGCCGGAGAGGCTGGAGAGGCTGTAGTCGATGTTTGGGCTTCCCAAGCCAGCCAGGGCTCCTGGAGCCTCAGCACTACCATGGTGAGACATTAAGTCACGGTGACTGTCAAAGCCTCTTCCATCCTCCTTCATGGACATCATGGCTCCGCTAGCAGCCTTGGATCCCTGCAAGGCCTCCGAGAGTTGCTTCTGCTTGGAGCTATCATTGGAAGCAATCAAGGAGTAGTCTTGTTTATCCTTTGAGAAGGAAGCCAAGGCCCCAGCACCACTCATCTCATCTTCCTGCCCCGGAGGTATATGGTGCTGGTGCTGCTGCTGATCCTTCGGCATAAAAGCCCTGTCCATAGCCATGCCACGAGCCATTATCTGCCAGGCTTGGTAGCTATTGAGGGAATCCATCTCAGCCACTTTTGCAGCTGCCTGGAGGCGCTCCATGCAGCTTGACTTGAGTGGTGGCACAAGGTTGAGACAGCCCAGGAGTGAGCGCTTCTCATTTTCACCCAGCCCATGGCCCATGCCTCCTGCCATTGGCCCCAGCAGCTTCCCTAACATCTCCTTTTCCTTCATGGCTATCCCTGCTTTGGCCAACATTTGGTGCTGCTCGCTCAGGCCCTGCTTGTCTGGTGAAAGGAAGCCTCCTTGAAGACAGGAGATGTAGCGGGAATAAAGGTTGGCATGAGCTTCTTGAGCCAGATTGCTCATGCTATTGACGGCAGCCATGTCCTGCTCACTGTGCTGTGGTGGCTTGCTCTTGATGGCCAGCTTGTTGAGATGCACCTTCATATGGTTCTTGAGGAACCAGGGCTCCTTGAAGCGACGGCCACAGATTTGGCAGCAGTGTTCAAAGGAATCCTTGTGCTTGCGCATGTGGCCCTTGAGGAACCAAGCTTGGCTGAACACCTGGCCACACACGTCACAGCGGAATTCAGTAGCCATCTGCATGCCGCCGGCACCACCAGCACCTTGGCCCTGAGTGGTTTCGGCTGTGATGTGGGCCTTCTCCACATGACTTATCAGCTCCTCTTCATGGGATGCAGCAAACTCACACAGAGTGCATTTGTAGGGCTTGTGGAGTATGCGGATGTGGCGGTCCAGCTCCTCACGCTTCTTGAACTTCCCTTTGCAGAAGGTGCAGCGGAAGCCTGTAGTTGGGTTCAGGGACTGTTCATCCTGGGTGCCAGCCGGCTTTGGTGAAGAAGAAGGCTGGGAAACTGTGTCAGGAGTGGCAAGGCCAGAGGTGGGGAGGAGGCCACAGGCTGAGCCTAGTTGCTGCTGATGGGTGTTGGAGCTGCTGTTGAGGCTCAGATGGGGTGTTTGAGCTGTCTGGAGACTACCACTCCCTCTCATCTGCTTGTCCCTCAGGATGGCCCTCTCCTCCAGCTCATGCAGTAGCCTATTCTCCTCTCTGACACGACCACGGCCCTTACCAAGATTCCCCAGCTTGTGGGTGCGGAGGTGGATCTTCAAATTGCCTTTTTGAGCTGCTCGATGGTCACAGTAGGGGCACTTGAAGGGCTTCTCCCCTGTGTGTGTGCGCATGTGCAGAGATAGGATGCTGTTGAAACGGAAGCGCTTGCCACACAATGGACAGGGATACTTCCTATTCTTGCGGGCGTCGTCTTCAATATCATTCATCTGGGACATGATGCCTAAGTTCTGGCCGTTGAGAAACTGCTGCAGGTCAACACGCCCATTCAACCCACTTAGCGCTCCTGCATCAATGTCTCGGTTGAGCTGATTGGCTAGCAGGGCCATCTGACTGCTGATAGGTTGACTGGCCAGGGCTGCGTGGTGGGTCTTCTCGTCCAAAGGTGTGGCTGCTTTCTCTTCAGGGATCTGTTGAGGGCGGTGTAGGTCAGGAAAGGCGTGTCCTAGCTGGGCAGTAAGCTGATGAAGCTTTTGACTGATGGGGTAGCGGCCATTTAACACTGCACTGCTCAGATGGGCATCAGCGTCAGGCACCGCTGACGACACACCAAGACACAAACTAGAGTCCTCCATCCTGTAAAACCAGACAGAAAGAAAGGACACTTTCAAAACAATGGCCTCTATAATACAAAAGAGGTTTGAGAGGGAAATAATGCATTTAAAAGATACCATGCCATGGTGGGTGCTGATGTGCTCTTCGTATTTCCTTTCCAGATTACAAATAGAAAATGATCAAACCACATGTTCCAGTCTAACGTGTTACTTCATTGAGGGAAACAACACCTGTGCTGTGTCACCCAGTACAGGGAAATAAAATGTATTGTCTTTGATGCACAGAGCACTGCATGAATTGTCAGCACCAAGGGCCTGGAGAACTGCTGTGACTCCTTAGAACTTTTTCAAAATGTAACACCATTTTGGATGGAATAATTACTCTGTAAACACAGTGAGCAGTGTATAATTAAGCTACTTGTGCCCATCCTATCAGAATTCCACCAATTACACGCCTTAATGAAACGGAGCAACGGCATTGTCGGGAAGCCACCGCAATACTACAATTATGATATTAACAATAGCACTTAAAACCAAGGGGTTATTCCAGTAAACACAACACTCTTATCTTGTTGCCACGACACTTGTCTTGGCGCAAAATTCCATTAAAGAGCTGCACTACATTTGATGTGAATCACTTTGCTCTCCCTCTGCTCCTTTCTGTTCCCCCAATTCTCTCGCTGTGTCTGTCTTCTCCTCTCTACCTAACTCTTTTACAGTTTCTAGGACGGAGAAAACAGCAGTTGGCCATGTTGAAAGGGTTTCCAAAGATGTTTGGTTGATGAAAAAAAAAATAGATATCAGATATGCACAGCCTCAAGTGTGAAAGGAATAAGCAGGTAGCAGTTACTTTGTTGTGTTTGTCCTGCCTATGGTATGACAGAATAATCTTGTAGTCTTGGGTTGCTGTAATGCTACGGAAGTATATCGTGCTTTTCTGAGCGTGTTGTTCCACCAGTGAAAGCATTCATATGTGTAACCTCACTGTATAAATAACAACAACGACAAAAAAGAATAACATTGGTTTAAATGCAGATCCATCTGCTCTCCAGATGGAGAGGTATGAACATCTATCTGCACACTTCCTCCGGCTGCTGGCAGGGGTCAAACCCTCAGAAACAATAACCACCGTTCTGCTTTGGTCAACAAAATATTGTATAATATCTCATTAAGCTGATTAGTATGCTGCCTGGTAACAGTGGCAGCCACTGGGTTATAACGCATGATTTTAATCATCAAAAAACCCTTTCATGGAGTACAGTGTATGGCACTGGCATTAGGCGAGTTCACTTTTAAGAGAAAGTGGGATCATTTTAGACAGCTTATGGACCCAATCTGGCAGCAACGGGGCACACCCACATTAAATATGTGCACACATGTTCAGTATACATTTTACAGGCATGAAGGGCAACTAAGGCTCTGCCAGACTTTGTTTTCCTCTTTTTCTCTCTCCACCTACAGTGTGTTTCTAAAGCATGGAGGACTCCAGATTGTGCTTGGCTCATTTGTTTTCTCATTCATCTGAATTTTTTTCACTCTCTCTCCCATCAGTAGGAGGTCAGAAGACATAAGGGGTGCCTGTTCTTTTAGCCACTGGCCCCTCCAACACACTGCTGATGGTGGATTCTTATCTTGTGGACATGAATTAGACACTGTGACCAGTTTCCACTTGTGTTTAAAGGAATGTGACACTTGTGGGCTGCCCTTTGAATTCTCCTTATTTCTCCCCACAAGTATCTTAAGCAATTCGACTGAATTCATCAAGAATATAAAGAGCATGCTATGTTCTGCAGGCTTATGTGTAACGGCTTCTGTCAAAGCCTACTTAAATTTACGACAGATCTTATGATCGTGTCGTCTTGTGACGTGAATAATGCTGCGCTCCTCTAAGAAATAAAGCACTTTAGGTGGTTAATATTAAAAGTTTATACGTGAATGAAAAATATACATATATTCTGTATGTGTACATATATTGTGAGAATAATATTGGGAGAGAACTGCTAGGAAAGATAAAACTTTTTTGGACTGCTTTAAATGGCTTAGGTTTTAAATTGTATTTATGTGACACCCCAGCTTCCATCACCAGGCGTGCTTATATCGGAGAAGACCTTATTTGAATGGGCCCTTTTTACAGAGGCGGCTGCCTTTTGGAATAGAAATCTGTGATTTAAACTAGGCTGATGAGCTGTTGCTCATTTGGGGAGATAGCAGCTTGCCCTTTTCTTCAATTTGATTTCTGCCTTTATCTTTAACATATAACAAAGGCAGATAGACAATGGAATAATGTGAAATGAACTGACGAATCCAGTTTGTGTTTTTTATAAACGTATCCTGTCTGACGAGCGTATGCAAATGAGGCACATTAATATGCTTGCCTTGCTCCCGAGTCATTTTATATTTTTTCCCCTGATTAGAAAGGACATTTCTTATGTGACATCCCCCCTCTGCTCATATCAACACACACATGCAAGGGAATTTGAGGGTGGTGTACAAGTAGGAACACATATACACACACACAGGCAAAGACACGCACTCAAACGCAACCCTTTGACTACAGACAACAATTCAATATGCGCATGTCCTCTAAAAGACACGCTGAGTATTTTGCAACTCACCCAGCACTATCAAATGGCTGTCCACAGAAATCACACCAACACGTCTTTCTATTTTCACATCATCTTAACGGCTACTGATACTCATGCAAAATATCCATCAAAAGTACAGAAGAAAACAACTCTATGCAATATTAATGTAACAGTATAATGCTTTTAAAAGATCAAGGCTTAGGTTTGTCATTCTTACCTATTGTATTAAAGAAAGACCTGGTGCCACTTTGTCCCTAATATGTCTCACTGTCTCTGCCATTGCAGTGTAGCCTGTGTCGACTCCGATATGAACAACACATCCACCCTGTAGCTTTAAACTGGTACAGTATCTGTCTGCCGTTACTCTAACCTGTATAACCTTATCATTTCCTGGCATATGCTGCAATGCTGCCTCATTAAAACTATTGGCTCTTCTGATACCTCTAAAACCACAAAGACTTCCTTTAGCATTTTCTCACGACGGCTCAGTTGTTGTCTTTATAGTTTGTGGTTTAATATTCAGCAAAGCACCACGTGCACCCGTAAACACGCCAAAATCCTTCGCACATTCATGCACACACACAGAAACTGATTTCACTCAGTTTCTCTAAATGCATTTTTCTTCTCTGCTTTTTTTTTTCTCTTCAAGCCTCAGCTTAATTATAAGTGGTATCTGTAACACAATGGAAGTGTATTTCAGTCAGCATTTGAATGTGCTCAGTTCATTTCTGTCTTATCAATAGTACTATGCATCATAAATGCTAAAGGGATTTATATGTGTTTCTCTCTAATTGTAATCATATAAATTATTGAACTATATGAAAGGCAGTGTCAATATTAGGAATGGCTAATTCATTTTAAAATAAACAATTTCAAAGAGACTTCTGAATATAATTCTTGAATTTACTGGCAGGCCTGAGTTTTGTCATAAAACTTTCCTCTGTCACTTAAGACAAGATGGGGAGAAACTAAAGGATCGAAAAGCCATTAGTTGAACTTTACTTTGTTATTTTGACATGTATTGACACAAAACCCATCGACTAATCACAAAGCAATACCTCATTAAGTCCTAATGAACAAATTCATTGCATTAAACAAATCATTATTCACAATGTGCTGAATTCCATCATATTTTCACCAAATCATTAATGAGACAAAGGGGGGTTGCAGCTACAGAAATCTGATGTTGAAGGGACAATGTGGGTATTTATCATATCTCACATGTACTGAGGGTTGAATGCTAAATATCGTGTGATTACACAAGCAGCAGGGACATTCAGATCCATCCAAAAGCTGTATGTTTTCAAAGTACAGACAGAGCTTCCCTGTTTCAAAGATCAATTACCTCTAGGTAAAGCTGGTTTAGTTAGAGTTAGTGCTTTGGTAGGTAGAACAGACCAGATATGAGTTTCTTCCTGGCTTGTGTTTTGTTTCTATTGCAGGTGGTCTTTGCAAGACGTCTAATTAATCCAATAAAAAATCTGCCTTGTTTTCCTTCCTCTCTCTCTCTCTCTCGCTCTTTGACTTCACTGCATTATTACTTTCTGTAATGAGGCGAAAACACTCTGAACTGCACATGGAAGACAGTCACACAACCCCTGCCAGATTCAGTCCTAACTCCATCCCATGCCTAGAGCCTCTTGATCAAAACTCATAACCGCACTATCAAAAAGATGTGAAGCTTCAGAGATGAGATTGTTCTGTCTTAAATAGGGAAAAAAAGAAGACTTCCAGACGTGGCAAAGATCAGACCTCATCTTGTTTTGATTTTAAATGGAGATGATGGGTTTTTTTTTTAACAAATACAAACACAGTCACATAAAGTATATTTAAAAATGCATAATTACAATAATCTGTAAATATATGTTTTGTCCCACCTTTCCTAAAATCATTAGGGAAGTGTTTCCAATGGCTTGAAAGAGCCAGAGCTCTGCCCGGCCACACAACACTGAACTGGCAATGACATCAGGTCATAAAAAGATATTTGTCAGTTTTGCTGATACTGTCCTTTTTACATGAACACAGAGCATCTGAAAATGTCAAATTTATGAATAACATTGGATTAACATAAAGGCCTGCTCTGCTTTAAAAAAAATAACAGCAACGGAGCAAGGATTTGACGAGAGCACGGACTCAATAGATCAGTGAGAAATATGAATGAACAGGAGCCTCTGCCTCTCCCTCTTTCTCTCACACAATATGTCATTGAGGGCTGTTTAAGAGGTCCTGTCAACAGGTAGTTCAACTTTCAGCTCATCCCCGCTGATCAGTGGGAGCCCTCCTGACAGAGAGAAAAGAAAGACACCGGGAGGGAGCGAGAGAGAGAGAAAGAAAAATGTTGTGGGTCTTTTTATCTGTCCGTCGCTCTGACAGCCTTGCAGGGGATGCCATGGGAGGAAGATCAATGCAGGACAAGCGGATTCCCACAGTTCATTGTTCCGGGCCAGCCAAATCATCTTCCCAAGACGGCCGGGAGCTCAAAGCTTCCCTTTATGATAACCATCCCTGGTATTATTCCCACTATGATGATGGTGACCTGCAGATGTCTCTCTGTGTGTGTGAGTGTGTGAGTGTGTGTGTGTGTGTGTGTGCGTGCGTGTGTGCATGTACATCTGTGAGCACCTCTCCCCTCCTGAGTACGCTACAATAGTGGGCACAGCGGCGCGGACAGACCCCTGCAGCAGCGAATAAAGCACAGCGATGTGCGTTAGATTAATAACGACAAACATTTGTTAAGCATTCTCTGTTTAGTGAAACACAGTGACAGCAGCGAAAGCCAAAAATAAATAAAAATTACAGTAATTGACACGATAATGATAGTGAACGTGCCTCATCTTATACTTACACACTGCATCCATCCCGCTTTCATACTGCAATTGCTACAGCTTATTCTGTTGTTACTGTTGTTGTGTGCCAGTGAACTAGCAATGACATTAGGCAATAAATAGCTTTTTATCTGTTGATACTGTACTTTGGGGAAACATTGATTATCACCCTTTCCTAATCAGTTACCCTTAGTCAGGAGCTGTTTATATTTTATATTATTATACCTTATTTTTGTATTTTTCATTGTTCATCCTTTCTTCCACGCAGCCACTGGTTGCATTAATTTCATGAAGAAATCCAAATTCACTTGCAAAGATTTGCTTTAACAATAAGGTTACAGAAAACAGAACATCAATTTCCACAGTATAGTAAAATGAACGGTGACCAGTTGCTTACTGGAATAAGAAAAATGACACTTGATACACATGCAGATTTCTGAATCACTGCATTAGGCCTTTTCCATTAGGCCTAGAAAACACTAGTATAGCTCAGTAACTGTAAATCATGGAAAGATCACCAGCATGGTCCTAAACATGAACTGCCATAGGATGGATAATTGTTTCCTCCAAACATAATCTTTACAGGCCAAGATTTTAACTTTTATCACGTCTCTTTAAAAATATTCTTTTACTGTATGACTTCTTGCTCATGTACCAGTTCTATACAAATCCATTTGTGGTTTAATTCCTACCAAGTATGACTCTTAATTTGCACTTCACAACCTCAGAGCAATGGTGTGGCCTCTCAGATCAACTTCCTCCTTCCACTCATTTTGAAAACGTGTCTCTGATGTTTTGTAATGTACCTGTGTGGCTTGGTCTGCTCGGTGTCTGGGGACTAAACTCTTCTTCCTATCAAATCAGTCAGAAAATCGGGACACAATACTTTGTGTATGGGTGTGTGTGTGTGTGTGTGTGTGCGTTAGACAACAAACATGGCAGTGTAGAGCGCTCACGCATGGTTAGACTGCGGGAAGAAAGAGGCCAGAGAGACAATGACCACAGTGTATCTGTCATAGCTTACATCACTGGTCACCCTCTGCGCTGCATGTCAATGCTGCAAACAGACACACACACACATATTTGTACTTGTGAGGACCCTCATTAACATAAGGCATACCCTAGAGCCTTACCCTAACCTTAACCATCACAACTAAATGCCTAACATTAACCTAACCCTTAAAAGTGTCTTAAGCTTCAAACAGTCATTTGAATTTGTGAGGACCAGCCAAAATCATTTTCCAAAAATTCCCTCACTACATTAGTTAAAAACTTGTTCCAGTCCTCACTATGTAACACGTGTAAGTACACACACACGCACACACACCCACACACACATACACAGAAATCTGTAGGTCACATTACGGGCCAGTGCTGCCTTTATGCCTCTTGCAGAGTGACTGCAGTGATGACATGCGAGATTCAAGATTGAGACTAAAACAAAGTCAAGTTCAGTCTCACTCTGTTTCTCAGGTGGTGGCAGCGAGAAGGAGACAAACAGAGAGAAAGAGAAAGTAGTTGAATGTCAATACGGCCTAAATAACAGAATATCAGAAATAATTGCTGTTTTCTTCCGCTCATGCTGAGCGCATTCTGGTAGAGTTTTGCATAATGACTACAGTCGAGGGGGGGTGGTGATGGAGGTAATGGTGGTGGGTGTGTGGCGGCGGTGGAGGTGGTGGTAAAGGGAGGGGTTGTTGTGACAGGTGCTGAAATCAAACTAGGGAGGCAAGGGAGACAAAGGTTCAATTTACTAAGAGGAGACTTTAATTGTTACACAGCTAATTAAGAGAAGAAGGATCTTTTTTTGACTCGACTCTTGACTATTTACTGTGAGCTGTGTGTGCATACATTGGGAGGTAAATTGTGCCTTCGAGCCAAGTGAGCCTATAGTAAAGAGTCGTGGTGCGTGTTGTGTGCTACGTGTGTATGTGTTTAGAGACAGAACGGGGTGCTACCTCAACATATAACATATCTTTTCACAGCTTCTCTGCTGTTGGGAGTTTGGGACTTTCTCTTTCTTTTTTCAACTAAAACAAAAGTCTATGGCTAATTAGCAGCACTCATTACAGGAAGCGAGTCAGGTAATTATTTTACATCATGCTGCCGATAATTGAATGATTCTTCAATGTCTGAATGTCTGTTTGAAAGTATCTCTTTTTCTTCGCCCCCCCCCCCCACCCCCTCCACCCCTTTACTCCTTCTTTCTCTTTGTCTTTGAGGGAGATAAGAGAGAGGCTGGATACAGGTACTGCTGCCATATGCTCTTGAATGAAAAAGCTCTTCTGTCGAAGCAAATGGGATTTTTAAATATTGAAACTGCCGCATGTCTTTTTAATATGACCGTGTTAAATCTCTCTTTATTCCATCACTTTGATAAACTCCCCCCTTTCTATCTCTCTCCTCTCTCCGCTTTCTGTGTCTCTTCTTTTTTTGTTAATCTGGAGAGTTTGAAGGGAACTTTAGCTCTCTGAGAAGTAGTTAAACTTATTACGCAACACGCTGTGCCTTTTTTTCTTTCCTTAAGCAGCACACTTCCTGTTTAAGAAAGCAAACTAATCTTATCAAAGCCATCAGCTCAGACTTGAGTGGAAATGCTTGCGATTCTCTGCATATGTTACAATATCTCTTAGTGGCGTTTTAACTGCTATTGTTCTCACGCACTTTTGGCTTGACTGAGGAAGAAGAGACAGAAAAAAACACCACGCTGCCTTCGTTCTCTCCTTTCGCCTCAAAGCCAGATACTGTATGTTGAGCAGGCTAATGTGGCACTTAATATAAAACGAAAGAAAGAGAGAGAAGAGAGAATGAGAGAGCATTATCTACTTTAAGGCCAGGGTGTATTTATTACAGACTAATTGTAGCAGAGGAAGTGCTTTGGAGGGGTGTGCTCTCGGGAGAGAGGGCGGAGGGCCTCAGGGACATAAGAGAGCATGTTTATCTATCAGGCTTTATCAGAAAAACACTGTGGCAACTGCTCTTAAGATCAGAGATGGGGTTTGGGAGGAGTGGAGGAGGATGAAAAGGTTTACAGGAGGAAATAAAAGAAAGATGGATAAGGACAAAAAGAGTGAGAGAGGAAGAGACATGCCAGTGAGGCAGCTTTGGCATCGATGCCAACGCCTCACTGAAAAGCAGCCGTGATTAAAGCAGGAAGGAGAAGTTGGGTGAAACCTCAGAGGAGTGTTTCTTTTTGTTTCTGCAGGCTTCTCTGTGAACCGGACTACAAAACACACTGTCATACATACGCATGCACATATACGTATGTTCAGAGCACTGTGGGTGCAGAAATGCCAATAGCAAAAACATATGCTCTGACAATTCATACATGCGCACGAATTACAGCCAAATCCAAGTCTGTGTGTTTTGTTGTGTGTATGAACACTTTGTCCTCACAATACCTGAGATATGAGAAGATAAGTCATTTGTAGCGGTGATTCTGAAGCAGGGGCGCTTGTACCCCAGGGGGTACTTCTGCAGTTGCCAGAGGGTATGTGGAAAATTTTAGCAGTAGCTCAACTAATTTGAAAAAAATAGAAATAAAAAACTGAACTTGCAGGTGCAGTCTAAACTGAGAAGTCTACGCTGTAACAGTTGGAAAGGATAACTAAATAATAAACAGCTACCTTAACATCAATTCAACTGAACACATGTGGAACATGACAGGTGGTGTCGATGAAGGGGTCTTTGAGTTCATCTGTCAGGGCTCTTGGAGTATGTCAAACTAAAACACATGGGAACCACTGCTCAAAGGACTGATGAGGATTAAGATTTATGATTAAGATCACACTTACGTTTACATTTATTTAAGTATTATGCTAGATAAATCAAAAGCCAATAAAGATGCTCACAAGTACAGTAGCATCAGTGTTCAGAGACTGAAGACATGCTCTGGCCGTGTCCCAGGATTCCTTGCGTCTGTCTGCACCAGAGCTTGAGCTCGGAGCTGTCTGTCCCGGCCAACACTGCATTTCTCTCATTCTTCTCTGCCCTGCCTGACCTTCAGCATCGTCACCGACTTATCTTCCACTACAAAGGCTACAGTACACACACTCATTAAAAAGACACAGCACACACACACACACACACAGACACACACTTTTTTGTAAGTGTGTGCTCTGGCGGGGGGCTAAGTTCATTAAGGCAGTGGATATTTATAATGAAAAATGACCTCTCTGTAGTACACTGTATGAACGTCTCCCTCGAGACACAAACACACACGCACACACACACACACGCCAACCTTCAGTATTCAAACTTACACAAAAGAGACTGTCCTGTAACTGTCCCTTTACAGTGTCTTACACTCATCCAAATACATGTACGTGGATTATGTTATGATGTAATGATTTGCTACCCTGTGAATTATATATGTATTAAACTATGTAAAACAAACACACTGAAATGTTGTGCAGGGAGGATCTGCATTTCAATCCAATTTGGTGCGAACCTAAAACAATCCATTACTAAAATTCAAAATAGATCAACTGTGGCCTTTAGGGAGGAGTGATGTGTATTTACAAGAGACACAACTGCTGTCATTAGTGTCTAAGTGGTTGCTGAGGGTTGGTTGGACCTTGCAACTTTTATTGTTTATGACAGAAATATCTTGACATTTACAGTAGCATTATGAAAATGTCTGTGACCGGCACTCTGGCCAAGTCAAGCTAGCTGACTAGCCGGCTGCTGACTGCTTGCGCCTGGCACTGGATGGAGCACTGAAGACGCTGCATGAGTTTTTCTCAAATCCCCTCTTTCTACACACACACACACACACACACACACACAAAACTCTCCTCCATGAGTTTCCAGAGGAGCCCCAGGGTGTTGGATGTGGACAGTCGTGGGAGGTGGAGCTGGGGTGTGGGTGGTTATAATCTGCGCGCCCTCTGCCGTCTCCCATCACCGAAAAACCCCTCTTCCTTTCTGCCTCACCTCCTTGGCAATCCCCACTCTCCCCTCACCCCCACCACTCTCCTCCCATCCCTCTCCATATTTTCTCCCCCTGTATCTGATTAAGTTAACAATGTGGTGTTATTTGCATGCTGATTTTGCAGACCCCGAACCCCCCATCACCACCACCACCACCACTGCCACCCGCTCTCTCTCTCTCTTTCCCTCTGTCTCTCTCTCTCTCCTCAATTCTCTGACAAACAAGAGAGGCAGGATCAGAGTAATGTGATAGCACAGCAGCCAGCCAACGCAATCTGCCTCAAAGACCAGGTGTTCGCAATCCACCTCCCTCTTAATTCCTGCCCCCATCATTTCTCTTGTTTTTATTCCTGTAATTCTTCTCTTTTCTTCCCTCCCCTAGTTCCTCTTCTTCTTCTTCCTCTTCTTTTTCGTCTCCTCTCATCTATCCCTGGTGTGTTTATAAGGTTGTATTATAATCAAATCTGGAGCGAGGGAGGCCTGTCTTTTTTTATTAATTATAGGCCGCAGATGATGTGAATGTATTCCGAAAGCATCTTCAAAATAGGTCGGCGGTACAGTTTGCTATTCTTATCACATTTAAATGTCAACACGGTGCAAAGCCCTACAAATTAGTTCAGGCAGGCTTCAACCCCCATTTAACATTTAAAGCGCCATTCTGTAGGGCTCAAAGAGCGATTTAAATCAGTTTACACACACACACACACACATATACAGAGATAGCGCTTCGTCTTTCAAACTTCTCATTTCAACACAGACATTTAACTGCCAACCTTTGCCTGAGAGAATTCAGTGCACCATCGAGAAGAAGGGGGGGAAGCAGGATGAGAGAACAAAAAAGAGATATAAAGCAACAGAAACAATGCATTAGCTTCATGAATAATAAATCTGCCCGTCTATCCGTGCAGAAAAGATCCAGGTTTTCTGCATCTCTGCATAAATCCACTGTCCGAATGAATAAATCAGAACAGGGGGACATTTTCTTGAGCTCTAGCCTATCACTGGTAAATAACAACAATGATTTGAAACACATCTGTTCATATGCGGTGCCAGCTAACCCCTATAGAGCAGCACAAGACAATAGGAGCCTAGCATTGTTGTTCCACATATTGGTGGCTGGGCATACCAAATGGAGTTTACCCATCTTACACACACACATAGATCTATTGATAGAAACAAACACAATTAACAAATAGGAATCACGTACAATCCGCCATAAAACACTCGACATTAGTATCCTCGACAAAATTACAACTGTATTATCCCTATTTCAATAGGAAATCTGAGACGTCTTGCTATGAATTAAAAGCTTGATCCGTCGGACGTGACAGCCGGACACAATTGAAGGAATGCAATATTAGTGAAGTTAAGAACCATGGCTTGAAAAAGACAAAAAAAATTCAAACTTTTCTAAAAGTCACGACACCACTTGAGGAAGCATTGAACAGAAATCCAAAGACATCGACTTCATAAAATGTATCAAAACTGCTTTGGTATGATAAAATCGGACAGATCTAAAATAAAAATAATCAATAAAAGGCAAGTGGCACCACATGGTAACATTGTCAGGCCTCTGTGGTGTAGCTCACAATGAATACGGAACATACTGCACGATGCGATGATAATGGGTGACTCAGTTTCCGAGTGCCACAATGTTATATTCAATGAAAACATTTTTTAATGTTCTCTGCCATAAGGTTTATAAATATTTTAATTTCTAAATATCTGTTTATGGCAATTACACTGATTAGCAAAAGTTTTTGTTTACAGAAATGAACTATGATTGGGGTTAATGGTTGAGGTACGCTTAGGGTTATGCAACCCTGTGTCCTAGAAATTACATTACTAATTCTGGATTACCATGTGGATTACATTTAATCAACTTGTTTCTAAACTTAGCCTCAAAGTTACAAAATGTTACTGAACATGTTCATAAAATGTTCAGTGACAAAGCATTTTATTTGGGTTGCCGTGGTTAAGATTAAAGACAGATTGTGGAATTGTTTTAATATTGTAAAATGAAAAGTGACTTGAAGCACGAGACACAATATATTTACTCTATTGACTGAAAACTGAAAACATATTCTTTCTCTAACCTTACCTGAAGTGCTTTTGTTGTCTAATCTAATCACACTCTGGATGTGGGACACCTCTGTTAGTACACTGAGGATGACGTGTTTGAAGCTCTGGGAGATACTAGTAAGTGGACCTTGAATTAAGACTTGTCCAACTACTTCCATGTCATTTATGTACTGGCTTAAAATGATTAATCCTTAGATGTGATATGATGCAACAATAATACAGTGCAATGAGTGGGTACGGAGTTGCCTTCAAGATAAGTGTGTGAAGTGTGCCCCTGAACACACACACACACACACACACACATATCCAAGTAAGAGCCCCCAAGTCAGAAGGGCTATGACAGGGGAAAGGAGTGATGTTCAGCCTTGAGGAGAAGTTGGCTCTGTCAAGCTGTTTCACGCCACTGAGATGCAGGATCAACTACGAGCCTTGGAGACACACTCGCACACATTCAAACACACAGAGCCCCGGAGCAGCAGGCTTGTTACGAGACTTGCTTTGCATCGTTACACTGCTGACCACAGTCGTTCCGATGACTCTATGACTGTCTAAGAGGGACCGACTCAAGCAAACAAAGCAGACAATCACAGATTTACAGTAGATAAGACAGACTATCACAAAAGCCCATTGAAGGACATTCAGAAAATTTAAGAAGCCTAAATGGTGACCCTCACTTACACTAATACACTCCTCTATTGAGTTCAGTCCATTTTAGTTATTTATTAGTTAGTCTATAGTTACAGTATATACGCATAAGTATATATTATGTAGCCTAATATGAGAACAAGAGCCAGTGTAGGGGTCACAGAGAGACTTCAGTATCAGCTTACAATTGCCCTATTACATCAGCATAAGTAACTGAATCCAAAGAGCTAACTAGCTTATAAGAGACCCAATCCCTCTGACTGGCTTTTCTCTACCTCTAGGCTTGGCTATGACTCTTTCTCATCCAGCTCAAAGCAGAATGCTCTATGGGTGGGCCTAATGTGGACTCGCTGAAATGTCAAAGCATTATATATCCTTTTCCGCACAGAGTGGCCCCTAAGGGTTTAATTGACTATGCTGTAAAGTGAGTTTGAGAGCCGCGAGAGAGCGCGATGAAGATGAATATGTTTCATTAGAGGGCAAACAGAGCCTGATGGCTGGAATTGGCATTGAGAGAGGAGGAAGGGTCTAATATGGATAAAACACACATTTATCCGTTCACAATCAACAATGAAATGTACGGGCATATCTGTCCGCTCTTTCACTAATCACCTTCAGTGAACTTGCCACGGTAGTGATTCATATTTAACATGTGTTCTTTTCACCTCTATCCTTTTTTCTTCGCTCCTGGTTGGCTTCTGTCTTTCTCTGAACCAAGCGGGGAAGGAACGAGCTTCCAACGACTGCCTGGCGACTTCAAATACTTGTCAAAGAACAGAGCAGAAGACAGAGAGAAGGGGCCCCGCTACTATCCTGCGGCCTTCGTTTACCAATTATACTGAGTACCTGCTGACAGGTGGGTTGTCACAGTGTCTGCTTAGCCACCCAACTCCCCTCATCTTCCCCCCTTCAACATTCCATCACTTTCCATCCTGCTCTGTTACAGTTTACCACGTGCTGTGGAGAGGAAGCTCCTCGCACCTCCAGGCAAACGGAGGAGACAAAAGAAAATGAGGATAAAAAAGATATGGAGGAAGATAGTGAAGAGATTTGGCTTCCAGACTCAGGCTTTGAGTTTGGAAACATTTAAAAGCGACAAGCTAGATGATGAATAGGTTATCAGAGTTAAGGTGAGGAGCTGAGGGAACGGAAACTTTTTGAGCCAGTGGTGGCAACAGTGCCAGTTTTGGTGAAAGTGAAAAAGACTCAAAGGGCAAAATGACTAGTTCCAAGCTTTATTTTTGGACATGCAAAGATTTCTGTGTCATGCAAGAGATATGCAAGAGATTTCTGTGTCGATACTGTCCACAAGGAAAATCCACAAGGCATCTAAAATGTCAAAATGGACAAGATTACCTGGCTCCAGTTTTCGATAAAATTCCAATAAACTGCTACAAACATTTCCAAATTTCTTCTCTCACTTTTTCACTGATAATGTCTCTCTCCACCAGCTTCTCCTTTCTGAAACACTGCAAGGAGGTTTGAAGACAGGGGGCCTCCCCCCCACTACTGTAGCCCCCCACCCATTTATCCTCTGTCTTGCGTCTCAGAAACTCAGCCAGCCAACGAACGCGACTGAGACAAAACACAACCATAATGGCTCATTAAAAGGAATGGAGACGACTTAGGCAAACAAAGCAGCCTTCACTGGGCTGTCACCGAAACTCCTGTGATGGTACGTCCAAACTCACGCTGGTGACAAGGAGGCGAAAGTGTCTTCCTCCCACCCAAACTCGCGATGGTTTGGAGTGTTTTGACTGCGCTTGACGTGCCTCTGTATTTGTTCAGTGACAAATCTAATGTGTGCACAGCAGAGTGACAGACCACTGTGCTCCAGAGTGCTGAAAAAAAGTGTGTTCACCTTCTTTTTCTGGTGGTGAGTTCGACTTATTAGGAATCAGGTAAGTTAAACTAATTGATTATTTTAAGCTGAGTTGGGGTATCGGGTAAAAGTAGAGTAGGGTAAAAGTTAGACGTTTGGGTTAAGGTTGGGATTGACAACTCAAGCAAAGTTCATACAGATGGGTGAAACCAGGAGCCTCAACAAGAGCTTCAGTGCTTCTTGTCATAGATTCCCAAAGTCTCTGAACTCTGCTGGAGGGATTAGCACCATTCTTCAAAAGGATATTCCCTTATTTGTTCTTTGATGATGGTGCTGGAGAGAGCTGTCTGAAGGGTTCACCACAGTCCCCCCGGAAGCAGGAAAAGCTGAATGTAATGTTTCTTTGATAAAACTTTTACAGTAGCTGCATGTCGCCATTATATCGTCATGTTGCTTTCTGCTTGTTCCAACGTTTTTCTCGTCTTTAAAAATGTGTTTGCTTTCTGTGGATGTGGAGGCAGACAAGAAAGTGACTTGGCGAGGGTCACCACAGACCAACAAGCCAATCATCAACAGGTAGTCAGCGCAGCCTCTGACTGCGACATTTCAAATATCAAGAGGCAAGTGTCAGATCCGAACGTACTGTAACAGCACACTCTCTCTCTTTCACACACACACACACACTCTCTACTATTCTTTTAAATAATGAAGTCCCATGTGTGTTACATCCAAGTACCTCTTTGAAAATAAGAGACTGCTTCTCACACAGTGCATAAGAGTTTCTTTACTACAGCTAATAAAAGTCTTAGTGCAGACACAAAGTTTTTGTAGATATCCGAGGCAACTTCACAGGCCTTTAAACATACTCACACTTTTCATGGCAAAAATATATATTGAGAAAGATCGTGTTCTTCTCATACAAACTTATGACACGGGATGAATGGGAAATGAGTGGCAATCAATCAATAGTAGCAAACTCTATCCTGTTGTCTTACACTCTGAAGTTACTCAACTTCTTTTTGCTTCTCACTTTTTTTTCCCGACTGAAGCTAGTGTGTACAGCTAATCCCATAGGCCACCACTGACCCAGCACCTAGCGCAGGGAAAGCACAGTCGTATCTGCTTAGCAATCCCCCAGTAATTAAGGAAGGCCCGCACCATGCCTAAACCTCTCCCTGACACAGTGTTGTGTCTGCACTGCATGGAGACAAGGAGTCATAAGAGGCTTAAGGCTCATGTACCTGTGTGTGCGTGCGTGTGTTTCAAGAACAGAGGGACGGAAGATTAAAAAAGTGATCGGAAAAGTAGAATTAACCACCTTTACTTTCTTTCTTAATTACTGTGAAGTCCACCTCTGTGTGAGCAGCACTTTAAATACCCTCCAACTCCCAAGAGACCCTGAAAATCCCAACTTGTAAATGAACGAACACACGCGCGCACACAAACACACATTCTTTACACGCAATGACCAAAGAGTGAACCCGGCACTTCTCAGAAACTGGGCCAAACCATATATCCTTCTGCGTATTTTGGGATCAAACTAATTCATTTTGATGAAAGTGCAAAAACGATATGTTCAACAACAACAACAACGAAAAAAAGAATGTAAAAGCGGAGATTTGAAGACAGCAAGAAAAGACAGAGCCAGTACACGAAAGAGAATAAAAAGAAAGCAAGCACAGGGGGAGAGCCTGTGGGGAATACTTGTGATGAATCCAGGTCTTAGGGCGAGTTCCAAGAGAGTAAAATAAGGCTGAACCTCAATAGGATCAGCATCCAGGGCAACATTACAATAAAGGTAGACTTTTTGACAGGGATAAAATAATCTGTAATTAGGACAAATAAGTTCAAAGATAATTGTTTTTTTTTCTTTGTTCTGTTCTGTTTTTTTGTGTGGATTCCCAGGATGGCAGACCGAATGAAAAAGGGAAAGAATAGGAGATGGGATGACTAGTGTGTTAAGAGAGGGACATTTTAATGTCGAGATAACAGATCTGAAAAAGAAAGAGAAAAAGGTGAGAAAGTGACCTATGCAATATTCAGCGGTTTAGAAAAAGTAGACAAGGAGAAGCCTGCTGTTGATGGTTAAAACAGCAGGGGAGGGAGAAAAAGAAAGAGGCAGAAAATGATAAAAGTGGGCGAGTAAGAATGCAAAGAAATGCCCAGTTACCAGACTTGAGAAATACAGCGGGCAAGGGAAGAAAAGCATGGAAACAAAATTCCAAAAAATTGCTGACAAAGATATGACTTTAAATTAAAAGATTACAGAGGTTAGTTAACATGAGGAGCTCAGAGTTATAAAGTCACAGGAAAAGGTTGCAGGAAATGGAGCTGTGTTGACACTTCATGCTTCCCTTTACGGAAAGACAATCAAAACAGCATGCCGTTCACGTCTATTTTTTCCGTGTTAAGACAG
Organism: Holacanthus passer; assembly: GCA_025331565.1. Lineage (NCBI taxonomy): Eukaryota > Metazoa > Chordata > Actinopteri > Pomacanthidae > Holacanthus > Holacanthus passer. The sequence goes on from JAFREQ010000075.1 coordinate 1,303,022, forward strand.
CTCCCTCGAAATGTCAGCGTGAGACACACCATCAAAGCAAAATAGATTCATTAATGTGTTTGGTTGTTTAATAAATTGTATTAATATAATGATGAGCATCAAACATGAATCTGTTACCTTTGCTGTTCTGCCAAATCAGGATCAAAATATCTTTAGATAATCAACTCTTTGTTTGTAGGTGTACAGCTATGCAGAGAGATTCCAATAAAGGTTGAAGACAGCATGTGGCGCTATAATTTTTAACATACATTTTTACCACTTTCTGGGGGTCAGTTGGATTCAGTTTGAAAGACTTGAAACTTGCTGAATGTAGCTAATGCAGCATAATGAAACACAATTTCAGTCAGTTTCAATAGTGCTAAAAACACAGAGTTACATGATGAAGTGAAGGTCTGACGTCAGAACTTTGCCATTCAGCTGCCACATAGCATTGCATTCAGTGAACAGTGAATACAAATAATTATCAGACATGAATGTCATAAAAACATCATAAATTAGACAGCTGTATTGAATGGTCTAAGAAAAAAAAAGATTCATATACTACACAGTAATTATAGATATTACTTTGCAAAAAAGTGACGCTTTCTGTTGTAGTTTGAGACAGACTGAGGAGGAGATGCTGAAGCGAGCAGAGTGAGACACAAGGCAAGAGGAGAGGACACTGCTGCTACATGACTGGATCCACCAGAACAGAAATCTCTGGAACCGACAGACAGCAACTGGTGGTGCATAAAATCCATAACAGAACTGCAGTTGGAGGAGTTGAAGCAAGACAGCGATGCAGTGGATAAACCTACATGTGTGACGAGCCATCCTGATCTCAGCACTCTCTTTCATAGTAAATTTGACAACGTTTTGTGTCCCTCCTGGCTCGAGTGTCTTGGTCAGAAACGTGGTGTGCTTCACAGGACAGAGTCCGTCCCATAGAGCTCGGCATAACATCCTGTCTAGTCCTGCTAACTGATCCAACGCTGAACTACACAGAAGGAATCTCTGCCATTGAAATTAATCTTAGGATAAAAGATTGCTTTATAAGCACAATCATAAATACCGTCAGTTTATAAATGTGGATGTGGGTGTTGGGAGACAAAGCACTGATTTTAAAGTGTGTGTGTGTGTGTCACCCGAACATATATTTTTCAAATCGTAAGCTTACTTAAACTTTGTTACTTTATACTTCCTGTCAATATTGTACTTTTTACTCCACTACATTCATCTGACAGCTATGACTACTAGTTACTTTGCAATATAAGTTTTTACATACGGAACACACACAATAAATATTATGTATTCCTACATATTAAACCACCCAATTAAAATTTGCTTCATTTCAACCAATTTCAACTTTAAAACGTGTTGTTGCTGTCTTGCACACAAAGACATCATTAAGATAACCCAACAATCAATAATATTACACTGCATGAAAATCTGCATAATAAGTAATTTTGATGGTACGAGTGCTGGGCCGTTTCTGAAATGACTGCTTAAAAATATAAATAAAAAAACACTAGGTGGATTTGAACTACAGATTCAAATTGTGTCTAATTCAGTCTTCTTCAATCTGAAGTCAGTGCCATTATGTCAGAAAACACAACATAATTGTCTTTCAGTTGACAAGAACTAAAAATACACAGACAATAGCTTTGAGATGAGCAGAGGCAAAAAAAAAAAAAAAAAAAAGAAAAAAAGAGGGAAAATGTTTTGTCCTTCAGCCATGTTTTCACTCCACTTTCCCACCCCATGCCAGTGACTGCAGAATAAACGGATATGTGAATTAAACCCCATTGTTTTAAAAAGATCTGCTGCTAAATTTAGCCACTGCTCTTGTTCTCCCTCAATGCAAAAGAATGTGCCAGTAATGTTTGTATGTTTTATTTTCTTCCTTTGCTTTATCCCTCGCTGTAATCTGGGGCTACATACATCTCGTGTTGTTTGAACAAGTGTGAGTGGTGTATCTATGCATGTGTCAAGGCAAAAGAATAATAAAAAAAAAAACAAAAAAACACACATACACACACATATAGTTCAGCCATGCGATTTTTGCAATTAGAAAAGACACAAAAATAATTATTCTGCCGCGCAGTCAGTCGACATATCCTGAGTCGATGATGCACGGATCACGTGTTTAATAAAAAAGGTTAATCAGTTGTTAATCAGAGGATTAATAACTTGTTATTTTCTTTACAAAACCATTAATATTATGCCATAAATATTTAATGTTGATAGGTCTTTTTTTTCTTTTTTGGTGGGAGAGACAGCGTGGGCGTGGGGGTGGGGGTGATATGTGCTTGGTGATGCAGGGCAGAGTGAGCAATATCCAGGCATTAATGTGCATTAATCATGCTTTGGTGAAGACAAATAAATTCATTCATGTTTATTAATACAACCTTGGAGAAAACAATACTCTTTACATTATTCACTGAGTTATTAATAAAGGATTTATGAACAGGAGACAGGAGGACCACAGGACAGAGACTGGGGATCAGAAAGACAAAAAGAAGGGGGAAGAAATAAAAAGGAGACTGCAGTAGATGGAGGTCAAAGCCAGGAGCAAAAGTTCGTTAATGTTTAGGATGGAAGGGGCACAAATGTTTAGGGAGGGGATGTGTGTGTGTGTGTGTGTGTGTGAGTGAAACTACAGCAAGAGGAGTCCACCGCTGGAAAGACGGGGGTTAAACATTTTCTGCCGTCACTTTTTCCTCCTTAACAAATTACCCTGCCCGTTTGCTAATCAAAGCAAAACAAATATTGCTTTTCATTTGCTCGATTTGTTTGAATGAACATACAGACATTCCCAAAATACTCATTCCCAGCTCAAATGTAATTAAATTGTGCCTTTAGTGAAAACATGCAGTGGTACTCCAATTAGTTGTGTTTTTGTCGTTGGGTAAAGACGGAGAATGGCAGTGGGTGCGCCCCGGGCACCTTGGGGTCCCGAAATAGTATGTCTTGGTGGGTGGGCGGGGGTGGGGGGTTGAGTTGATAGACAATGTTTGGGTGCACAGGGCTGACTGCAATGACTGAAAAAGTGTTTGCAGAGTTGGTGAATGATTTGGTGATCTGATAATTCACATGTTGTGGTATCACTGTCTTCATGAATAGTGATGTAGGTGTGTTTGAGATGAGAGAAATCCTCATGACTGTCCTGGCAGCATAAGTTGCAGTCCTCTCTGAAATTCTCACTTTTACTTTGAATGTCAACGTTTTGAAAATTCCTGCTTTCTACAATATTTGCATGCGGTAATTACGGTATGATTAAGGTCAGGAAGAGATTGTAGTGATGGCAAATAAGCTATAGTTAAGGCAGTGGTGGCTGGTGATTATATTTCAGAAGTGATGTTCTTGTCTATCAAGTGTCACTTATCTTTGACTCAAACTTTAGAATACTGTTTTCTCATCCATTAATTAAAAAAAACCCCACTCCATCCAACATCTCAGCGTGGCTGCTAAATCTAACTCTTTTCTTGCCAAGCACTGGCGAGTTATTGGTAGTGCGAGAAATACAAACTAAGGTGATGCCACAGACCCAACCAGTCATGAATCTCATTGTTTTATTGCTGTTATGGCGTTGTCACTCATTTGCTCATTTAAAATATTTGATAATAATATATTAAGCTTTGAATTAAGGGTACGGCATGCGCTCCTTCTATTGAGCCACTGGGATATGATATGGTTAGAGGCAACAAAGGCTGTTGGTTAAGGTTAGGGAAACTTGTGATTATAGCTAACAACAAGGTGAACATTAACTAAAGGCCTGTGATGGTAGACAAACCTCCATGCCTAAAAACTTATCCGCCGCCTTGACCTCCACATTCCTACTTTCTGCCGAGCTGCATAATAGGAACAAGACTTCCAGCACTGGCACTGAATGCTTGTTTGATTCCCAGCCAGACTCATATCACGAGTCCTGTCGATTTTCAATATTGACTGTCAAATTAAGGCAGAATGCCAAAAAGTGATCTTTAAGAACAAAAGACAGGGAGAAAAGCAAGAAAAAGAGCGGCAAACATCATGGGGAAAATGTGGAAGGTCAATGCTGTGTGATAGTAGTGATGATGGGTTTTGTGTGCAGCTGTCCATCCATGAATCCATCTTCTAATCATTGTCTTTCTCTCCTTCTCCATCTTAAATGCCTGCTTTTTTCTTTTTTTCCCCCTTTGTCTTAAGCTCCAAATTGTGTTTTTATTGAAGGCCTATATGGATCGCTCGGCAAAATGTCATCCGTCAAGCTGTCGATGAATCCATCCTTTCATTTAATGATCAGCCTACCTGATGTGCATTTTACATGGCTCCATATACCTTTAATGGGAATCAATGGAAAGCAAATAACGCTGGAAGCCAGTAAGCTGCATGTCTGACGGACGGATGTGGATGCTGGTTATTTGTCAATACGCACAGCTCTGTTCTCAGCCGTGTGGCTTTGTACTGTATACGCCTGGATGAATGTGGCTGCAAAGGTGGCTCACTGTGGGTTAGAGACTGGCTTACATATGAATCTGTACAATCCCGCTGCTACATTCTCCCACTTGCTTTGTCTTCATAAACTAAGCAAGAGATTGAGTGAAAGAGACAGAAAGAAAGGAGAAGGTGGAAATGAAGGCAGAAAGAGAGAAAGACAATTAATGAAAGAGGAGGAGGAAGAGATGGAGAGCTTTAAAAAAGGATGAAGCGAAAGGGGCCAAGAAGGGAGAGAGAAGGGAGGGACGGCCATTCGACATGGTTTCAGTTAAATACTGATTTCATCATACGATTGGGGTGGGGGGTGGGGGCGATTGCGGCTGTGGTTGTGGCAGCTCTAAAACACATAACTTTTTACGAAGTGAAAATCAAATATTAAAAATGACAGGCCTTATAAGTGTGCTGAGTGAGCTCAGGTCACGGAGGGAGGGAGGCGCGGGCGGCTTGTCAGCTACTATCTGTCAGGGCGAATTAGAAACAATCAGGGCCGAGTGAAAGGGAAGGTGATTGTTATTAAGCGGCAGGGCCCTGCGAGCGGGCGCCCCAGATGTGGCCGTGCATATAAAAGAACAGGAAGCCGGCAGTTTAATTCAGGAAGCTTGCCGAGGCGAGCGAGCAATGCCACAAAGGAGGAGAGGGAGGCGGTGGGTGCTGAGAGGGGGACAAAGGATATGAGGGGGTTGGGGCTTCTAGTCACTAATATGCTGGAAGTTACTTTGATAACACATTAGGCCTTTTGTGGAATTGTGGAATGACGCACCTTCTTTTTTTTTTTTTTTTTTTTGCTTTTTTCCTCCACTCATCCATCTCTGTCCACCCTGCACAGGGAAGTGGCGGGTCAGCCCATAGAGAGGGCAATAGGAAGAATCACGGGTGCAATCTAGATAACTTCAACACACACACACATACGGGAGTGAGGTGGGGGAGAGACAGCCAAGCCCATATATCAATTACAACCTGATATCCTGGGAGGATGATGGGACAGAGAGAGAAACCCCTGAGCAGATGTGTGTGTGAGAGCTCCTGTCTGAGGGCCCAATCCCCCTGAACACCCTTTAAATCTTTTTTTTTTTTTTTCTTTTTATAATCACCTGACAGTCCCTCTATGTCTCTCCCTGAGCTGCTGTCGATGTTTGGCCTACGTGCACAGACTTTTTCTCCCGTACTTGTGGACAAGCACATTGATGGACGTGGACATGACTCGGTTTTGACTCCTTTGGTAGTACTGTTATCTGTCAAGTTGCCCCCCTACCCCTCTAAAACTCCTCTGAGACAGACATCAACGCCCACAGATCCCTATCAGGGAGAAGGGGAAGGAGCGGGGTGCAGTGGGGATGTGAAGGAGGGGGTTGATGTGTACAATATGCTAGTCAGGGGAGGGTGAGGTATTTGAATGATAGAGAGTGACAGTAATCTGCCAGGAGGCTGAGGACTCAAAGGCACAGTGGCCATTGTGAGACTTTTAAAAACCATACCACCACACAAACTGTGAACAACTCACAGGAAAAAAAATAACTTGATGTCTCAATTTAACTTTTAATTTGTTGAATGGATATCAACAAGGTCTGATCACATAATTAGGAATAACAGAAACACAAGTACTAGATTTACTAGACGTTTTATTTGACCGTACTGAGAGCCAATCACCCCCTCCCTCCGAGACGGAAAGTCAAGTGGATTCATTGCCTCTCAAATAGTTTCACTTAACACCAGTTACGTGAAATCAATGGGAAGTACAGAAGGAAGAAAGAGCAGAAATGAAGGAGGTTGTTAAGATAGTTTCTTTCATATAGTGCTTCTGTCTCCGAGCGTGAAGGGCTTTGATTTCTATTTACTTTGTAGTGAGAGATATCGCAAGAAATTATCCCTCCCCTTAAGAATCCCTGATCATCCAATAGGTTGAAGTGAAGCAGGCTTGTCACATGCTCTCTCTCTCTCTCTCTCTCTCTCTCTCTCTCTTGTCATCTTTATTGTGGTGATCAGTCGAACACTCGCCTAACACGAGCCGTCTCTGGTTTCCACCTCCCAGGTTTTTCTCTCTATTGCCGCCGCTGATGTAGCGGAGGTTATATGGTGTTAAACACAGAGCTGCTAAACGTTCCCCAAGGTAATAACAGTCAGTGTATATACAGTACTGTACTGTATGGTGGCGGGAAGTTGCTGCCAAGTGTGGAAGCAATGGAGAAAAAGAGGCAAGTGGGAGGCGAAGGTAGAAAAAAATGAAAGGAAACATTTTGCGTATAAAGAGGTGAAAAGTGAAGAAATAAAGGGTACAATTAGGAAAGAGGTGGAAGGTGACTTAATAGTCCCTGTGATGTATGAATATCATAATAATGTTTTGTTTGAACATTCATTGTTCACCTTGAAAATATAGAACTATAGTAATAAATTTCCATTTATTAACTTTTCTGAAGCTTTCAAAGGTTTCTCAGGGTCTTCATCAGCAAACTGACGTCATCCACCAAGAGGCAGCGGGCGGCCGGAGAAAGATCACAGGGGCTATTCACATTCACAAAGCCAAATCCCATCCTCGAGCAGAGACATGGTTTGTGGTTGAAAGCTCGTAAGTGGACTTGAGCTAAGATTTTGTTTTTCAAATAGTTTAAATTTCACTGTATTTGTATCTGACCATTTTGCCTTTCTGACTTTCTATGGGTAAGACCATGGATGGATAAAGTTTGGTCAAGGTTAGGCAACTATAACGGCTTGGTTATAGTTAAGGAAAGGTTGTGGTCATGCTTAAATAAACTAACGTTGACTGCTGGGATGTAAACCAATTCTTTTATTCTCAGCCATCCACCCTGAGCTCCTTGTTTTTTTCTGTGGTACAGTAAAAAAGTCAAACTCATCTTTCCTCCTTTTTTTTTTTTTCTATTATTGTCATTACCACAACAGGTCACGTTTCAAGAAAACACAAACATAGGTTGCTTAAAATTTGGACAAACAAATTCTGTCACTTAGCCACTGAGGACGGTCTCAGAATGCAGTCTGATTGCGAGTCTATTTTATGAATCAGATGCCAGGAATATTTAAATTCTTTGAGCTCCTCTTAGCGTGGTCCCAACTATTGTGTACTCTTCTGTGAAGAAGCCACTGGCAAACCTGACATTTAACAGATTATAACATATAAGATAAGACAAGAGATAAGATATAGCTTTATTTTTCCCACAGTGGGGAAATTCCAGGAGCAGTTAAATAGTAAAAAAAAAATAGTAAAATAATTTAAACAGTCTACAAAAGAAGATATTAACAAATGTACATGAGAAACAAATTTACATGACTCATTTACAATTTGCAGATATGAATATGAAATATGAAATATATGACCAGTATACTACAGACATCCACTGACTGATTGTTTTCAAAATAAGAAACAGATTTAGTAATTTCTCACTGATGTAAGGTTAATGTTTTCATGTTATTTTTCACTCTCTCAAAAAAGCATTTTACAATCTATTCAGTACATTTCTGAAGTAAACCGTCAGAGTTGTTACTGTACTGGTACTGTACAGTGTCTGTGTCCTGACTGACTGACCTACATCTTCTCTGGATGAACAAAGTGTGAAAGTGTGTGCTGTTTCTACAGTATGTGAAGTAACAAAACGAAAGGCATGGCAAGGAAGAAGGAAGTCAAAAGTGAAAAAAAAAGAAGATGTGGATGCTGTGGGAGGTGGAAATTGCTCCCCTACCCACTCCAATCGAACCCCCCTTTTTCTCCAGGAAGCCAAATCCAGGCCATGTCTAAGATTTCACAACGATTAGCGAGGGAGGGATGAGGAGGGATATAGAGATGTACTAGAGCAGCATTAGCCATTAATCACCAAGGAGGGAGGGAGAGGGAGAGACAGAGAGAGTGAGTGATAAAGAGAGAGGACTGTCCTAGCATGGCTCAGCATGGGACTTGTACGTTTGCTGTGTGGACCTCCAGGGGTCTTGTGTTTGACTGCACAACAGTGGCTCAGTGGCAGGAGAGGAGTTTCCTAATCCTGGGTCATTGGAAAGGGAATATATACAACATAAAAATGCATTGTATCAATTTATGACCAAAGTCTAAGACAGTTCTGAGTGTATGGTGTGTTTTGCAGCAGAGTTGCATTTAATCGTGTTTATAAATGAACAGAATGTAAAGTTTACATTGCTGAATATTTTGTCTGTAAGGACAGCTGGCGTTTAAGTTTCTAATCTGGATAGATGACAGTACTGGATATTGCTACTCTACATCTACAGTATTTCTTTTTTGTTCCTCATCAACATGCGACTCAACTGTTCTAGACATCTTGTTTTTTTTCTAAAGCTTTATTCATTTTCAAACAGAGCCAAACTGATCCCAGTCTCCAACTCCAAATTTGGACCAACGTGTTAGGCTCTCAGCTTTTTGAAACATTTGCTGTCACCAAAATGACTGTTGCCATAGTCGTAACCACTTTGTTAACTTGCAGGAAGTTCAACATCAACCCAAACAGAAGACTTGATAAATCCTCTTAAACTATTTTTCAAACCTCTAATCACTTTTTTTGTAATAACACCTAAATGATAATCGTCATATTGGTCTGGCTCACAGATCCATATGACAATTTTTCTGATCTGCCATGAGGCCCAAAACCTACTTGGTTGAGGTTGGGGAAAGAACACGGTCATGGTTAAAAGAAATCAAGAAAAATGGAACAGCAGTCTGACAGGTCAAAGTCACAAACCATGTACCGAAGCACCTTCCAGAGAGGTTTTGTGCCATAAAGTCACGCTACTTCCACCTTTGCTTCTGAGAGAAAAGAATTAATGTTCGCACCATGGCAAGAATTGCATCTCAGGAAATCTAAATGTAGGTTTGACAAGAAATTCTCATCACAAGGTCCATTTAGTTACATGTGACCATGACTGGAACTTTGGTCACATGATAATGGGCAGGCTTGGGATGGAGAGGGGTTAAGATCTTCCCCATGTACAACCACCTGTTATCAAGTGGCTAAACTGCATCCTTACTGTAGGTCACATGATAACAACTAAACCATCTACATGACAACTCCATCCACTGAGGATGCCAAGGAATGTGGCTGAAAGCTTTGGACACACAACGCCAGCAGATTTTGTGAGGATCATTTCTTGTTAAACTGCTGTTTCAAAGGTCAAGAATGAACCTTGAAGCTAAACTAAATACAGGAGGTTGTTTTAGGTGTTTGAATACAGAAGAATAGTGCAGGTCTTTTAATCTCCAATAACAAAATGTTATTTTAAACTAAATAAAAATCACGATACCATGAAAAGAAAAACAAAAATTGAGTGGAAAACACATTATATAATCAGCTTTGAATGTTGATGTACTGGATATTGTGATTTCACAATGCAGGGTGAGCAGTGTAGTGAAAGAGCACTACACAGGTTTTTAACACTAGTGAATTATATCATATCAACATCTCTGCAAAATGCAAATGTTATTGGACTGCTTGCACATACACTAATCATTGAGCTGCGCTTTCATAAAAGTGAAGAAGTTGCTGGACAACAGTTTCCACTTGTGTGTGGGCTAATTATTACTAACCCCCTCTCTTTCACACACACACACACACACACACACACACACACACACACACACACACACACACACACTCATCGCTGTGGTGGGAGGCAAGGTGAAACAGGGTGACCATAAAACCAGAATGGCCGTCACTTAGTGTTCCCTGCATCCCCTTTTCTGTCTCCCCCACCCCTCCTCCCGCTCCCTACGCCCATTCCTCTCTTCTTATTTTTTTAATTTTTTTATTTTTTTTCTGTACTATGAATAAATTTAGTCTGTCCCGGACATGAAAATGTCAAATACCTAAAATACACCTAGGCTAAATAGCATATTAATTTTTAATGCCTGCTCATCCTATGCTGCTATTCTCATATCAGGCCTGTCTGCCAACAGCTGTTGCTGGCTCTCTGGCTGGGAATTTATCGTCCATCTAGCTAAAGGAGGGGAGAGAGGGAGAGAATAAAAAAAGAGATGGGAGACATTGTTCAGAAGACAAGGAAAAGGGGAGGGACAGATCTGTGTTTTCATGGATCCCTACCTTGCATTTATATCACCTACACCTCACAACTTTCTTACTTTGATATACGAGTGGGATTCAATTACACTAATGCCAAACATAAATTGTTCAGGATTTCTTCCTTTTTCCCCTCCGTGCTGTGTTATAGCGCAAGCCTCCTCATACATAAAAGAGAAATAAGGAGCAGAGTGGTGACATTGACGCTGGAGGTAGTGACATTGGGGAGAGCGGCAGAGGGAGACGAGATGCACTGAAGCAATGTGCCAGTGTGGGTGTTGAATGCCACCCATGTGCGTTTTTAGGTGGCATGTGGTGGATGATTATCATAGATTATCACAATCCAGATTGTTACAAGTTCTGTCGGCGCACATAGCAGCAGTGTACTGTAGCTGTGTGACTGTCTCTGTGTGCGTGTGTGTGTGTTTTGGTTTAAGACAGAGTGCCTTTGGGGATAAGACTAAATGGTGAGTGAATGACGAACAGTTGGAGTGTGTGAGTGCATGTGTGCTTTTATTGGTGTGTATGTGTCTTGTTCTTTTTTCATTACAGTGTGAGAAGAAAATATCATACAGGGTTTAGAAAAATGGGAAAAATCTTCAAGTTGAGCACATTTTGCTACAGGCTAAGGTATGAACTGTGTGTGAGCTTACCTTAACACTCCAACTGCATACTGGAGTGCAACCTGTCTGTTAGGATCAAGTGGCCTCTCACTGTCACTCCTGACTGACTACTGTTTGCTGGAATGGCCACCTGGAGAGAGAAACAGAGGAGGGGGGAGATTAGAAGAGGAGGTGATAATGAAATATAGACCTGAAGGAGGAGGAGGAGAAAGATGGACAGGGGATACAGCATAAAGAAGAAGACAGTGATGGGTGGAAAGGAAGAAGAAGAAGAGGTGGGGGGAGGGGTCGATGTCAAGATGAAAATCTAACAAATTCAGCGAGCGACGCTGCAGAGGTCAAGGGAACGCAGCCGAAAAAGGTTAAAGATGAAATCAAAGCCAGCGCGCTGCGGTGCCCGGAGGCACAGCTGAAAATCTATCCCTCCAGGGCAAGGCCACCGCTGACGCGAGGCAGACAAGAAGCTAAATACTGCACGCCACTCGGGGATCTTTCATTTTCAACCGATCAATAAGGGCTTATATTTATCAGGGCCTCCGAGCAGCTGCCACGTCTGACAACCTCCACTTCATTTTTGCACTCCTCCTCTGCTCTTTTTTCCTCCTCCTCCTCTTCTTCTCTTCCTCCTCCTCCTCCCTCTCCTCACCCTCGCACGCTAAATTGAGACCCATCGACCATGAAAAGGGGCAGAGACCCTGGATTGCCATTAACCCCCCTCGTGTCACTAGACTGTCTAACACACACACACACACAAAATGCCCTGGAGATACAATTCTGCTAAAGGTCTGTCTCCCCCTGCTTTAAAGAAACATGCCTTATCATTATGGCCTTGGCACAGACACCAGCACCTCTTCATGTCTTTTGTTTCTCAAGCTGCCCATGCCACCCAACACACACACACACACACTTACACCCACACACGAACGCTCTGTCTTACACACACATGCACAGAGACAAACACACTGCCCTGCCACAACCCTGATTTCACTTTTAATTTCCACCATTTTGCACATCTCTTTGTTGCCAAATTCATTTCAAATAACAAAAATATCAAATCTCAAATTACCACTATAAATCTGAGGAGCATTATGATAAGCGGAAGATTGGGTTTAGGGGTCTGAGTTAAAATAACTGGCTGTCTAATCATCTGCACAACAATATTTGCTGTGAGGCATTCTAAATAGATTATCGCTAGTCCATCTGTGTCATCATTGATTTATAAGGCATTAAGCTGCTTGGGGAAGAGAGAGGGCCTTGCCTTCTCTGCTGTTAAAGGGGCTTCTTGTCGAAATCAGGGGCACGGCAATGGAACAACTGTGGCACTTGTCTAACCTCCCCTTTAATCGTCAGGCGAGAGGAAGTGAAAATAGGACGGGCGTATCTTTTTTTTTTTTTTTTTCAAAAAGGGAAGTATGAATCCAAATTTTCTGCATCTCTTTTTGTTTGGCGATACAAAGAGAATGGGAGGAGGGGAGGAAGTACAGGAAAAAAAATACACACAGAGAAACAAATAGCACACACAAACACACATGCACATACACACATGCAGAAAAAAAAAAAAACAAGGGACATCATTAACATATGAATGCCATATGCAAATGGTAGGGAGAGAGCAGATGTTGTTGCATTTAATTGACCTATATGTGAATTGCATCCAAACCTTTCAGTGTGTTTTCTGGGCCCACTGCGTACAGTTTTGACTGGCTTTCTAGTACCACTCAACATATGAGCAGGGAGCACAGCCATTTTAGCAGTGTTTAAACATAAAGAGGGAGATGACGAAACATCGAATAGAATAGAATTGCTAAGGAGAAGAGGTGTCTGCTGGAAAAACATTCAAACACATAGTTTGTTCTTTTTTTGTTATCCCTCACTGACATCTCTACCAAAACTGATTGTATTTTGCTTACTAACAGGTGGTGATGGAGAGTAACTGAGTACATTTACTCAAGTACTGTATTTAAGTACAATTTTCAGGTAATCCACAATATTTATTTGACGGCTATAGATTCAGATTTTTTATGTAAAAATCAAACGATGTTCTAACAAAATATAAGACTGAAAACAAAAAAATGGTCAAAATTCAAAACTTATAGTATAATAAAGAAAGTAAAGAATTTTCAATATTTCAGTCCTGGCTGATTTGGTGACACTCTCGGGTCTCAGCAGCCTTGTCTCCTAATACAGAATATTGCCTAATATGTTTTGGAGGAAATGTAATTGTTGCATGGCTTATGTTCACTGGCAACTTTTTTCCAAGTGCTGCATTCTTACACCAGATAGGAATTTGGTATTTGGTTGGTCAGTTGATGTTAGACACTAAAAAAGGAAAAGCATCCTGTCTTGTGTCAACTTCACAATATTGACAATATTTAATTAAAACCATGATCTTTTTCTAACCTCAAGTGTTTGGCCTAAACACACCCATCGGTCATGGCTGGCGATTATTTACCTGGTTGGGGGCGACAGGCACTGAAGGTTTCTGTTTACTCAGTAGCAATGTTGCTGTCTAGCCAGGCACTAAGCTTTGACTCCAACTATAGAGGCCTGGTACATTTACTTAACAACTGAGTCAGAAAAGAGAAAACAAAACAAAGCAAACCTAGGACTTGGAAAAAAAAAATGAAATGCAAACATTTTAATTCGGGCAAGCTACCACAATTTGTCCCTTTTGTATTGATAACACAAATATTAGATCGAATTCAATACTTTATTTCTTAAAGAGCGAAATAGTCTTTCTCTCTAACAATAAGCTCCAATCATTAAAAGTGCTAGAAAAACAAACAGCCATGTTTTTGTGAGGTGCTTAGTGGCTACTCAGCCAATAACTCATGAATGCCATTTTATTGGTTTGAGGGCGCCGTCTTCTGTGCCCCTTTTACATCCATTCACTTGTATTAGATGGAAGTGGGATCAGGAGGAAGCTCGTGTGGAATTAGTGTGGATTGCATGACTGGGATGGCACCCATTAGGGAAGAGAATACAAAATAGACTCATTTTTACAATTCATTTCAAACTACAGTATATCTTCTTTGAAGTAATATCAACATATTTGAACAGTCAACTCATTTCAAATATTGAATTATATTTATTAAGCTTGCTGACTCGTGCACATGCATCAGACTGTAAATACAGAAAATGGCTATTGCTGAAAATACAGACCATAAATAGCATCAAAAATAGGATTTGATAACGTGAACATTTCAAGGTTAAAGGTCTCTGACTTCTATGCTGAGGTAGTGCTATAATGGAGTATATTCACACTGTGGTATTACTATTTTTACTTTTTTAAAAAGTATTCCAATGCTTGGGTCGAGGGCCTGATAAAAGTGATTTTAAAAGTCAAACTCATACTTACTACATAGCCTCTACAAAGCCGCTCAACTACATATTATTCTGCAGGTAGAGACAGAAGAGGAGGAAAGTCACGCATTTTACACTGCAGTGTTTGCATGGGTGAGCCATGAAAAACACAGATGCTATTTTCATCTGGGCCTCTGCCTTTTTTTTTTTTTATTCTTTTCTTTCCCCCTTCCCTCCCTCTCTTTTTTTATTCCCTCTTCTCTATCCCTCTATCCCCCCTCACCCCCCCACCCCCCAATCTTGGGAATGTCATTAAATTGTATTAAATAGCCTTTTGTCCAGGGGGCAAGGACCACCCGATATATGATAATACATTAAGGCCCCAGTGTAGCAGCCACTGAGCCGAGACCATCTTAAGAACAAGCGTGGTGTGTGCCTTTGTATGTTTGTGTGCATGAATGTGCGTGTGCGCTAAAGAAGTGGATGGCAGTGCGGGGAGAAAATAAGATGGAGAAAGGAGGATCAGGCAAGTTGTGGTAGAGGAATAGAAAGATATAGAGAAAGAGAGGAGCAGGGAGGGAGAGAACAAGGTGGTGTGGCTGCCTGCCTGCGCATGTGGCTCCCTAACAACTGTGACACATACTAATAGAAACATACCTAATAAATTACAAGCTTTCAGGGTCTGGCAAGCTGACATTTTCTCTGTGCATGGGACAATTTCATATCTGCGGCACAAAGTCGAGGGGCTGCTGGACCAAATTGCATCACACAGAGATGCCAGAGGATTAGCATAAAAATTAACACTTAAATTTCAGCTTATTGTCAACCCCACTCCTGCACCGGCTGCCTCACAACAATCAATTCCTCTTAGAAATCTGATTAGATTCCATGACGCTTATTATCCTAGTCATGTCTGCCTGCCCCCTTCACTTCCACCACCACTACACCACACACACACACACACACACACACACACACACACACACACAAACCATTGGCACAGTCAGAGCACTGGCTGCCATGACTGCCCAGACCATTTGTTTAAATGGAATTAAGGGGAAAATAAATCTATAGGTGTGGCATTTCTTTTGACAGATGATGCCTCATTCTCTATCTGGGTGATTGTCTTGTGATTTTGTGTCTTGAGCCTGCAAAGAAATCCATCCCGGCATGTTGATATTGTATCTTTTGTGAGCCACGTTCATTTAAACTCTCTTGAATGCTTTGTCGCAGCCATGGCTGGTGGTCAACCACAAAATATGAGCCGTTATTATTCACCTTTTATTTTTTTTCAGTCAGAAGAATGAGCATTTAATTTAAGTATTTAGATTACGATCTCACTGATTTGCCTCAGTCTTATTTATAATGAAATGCCACCATGGTTTTATGTCTCTCTTTATTTCCACCTTCCCCCCCCTCAAAATGAACTTCATCGCATCTCATCTATCCTCAAGTACACAGCCGTCACAAATGCTTTATGTTTACAGCAGAAAGCTGGAATGATGCAAAAAGAAAAATCTCGTTTTGAGATCTCATGAGGCTGTCGCAATGAAATATTTGTCAATAACGCTTTCTGTTGAAGCACATTGCACAAGTATGTACTAAAAGCACAGCGCACATTGGGTGGCTTTGGTAAGACTCTTGATTGTTTAGACAAATGGCATTTCATCGCATCCAGATGTCTTTAAGCTGTGCTCAACCACCATCTCCGCTTTCCAAGGCGCAGGCTGAATGTATACAAATATCTCCTCATAACTGCATTCCTCATCTGGGCCTGCAAGCGTCACAGCGCTCGTCACTGTGCTTGGATGACAGCCCGCGGTACGGAGAGTTAACATTTGATATTTAGATTTTTGAGGTAATCCTCACAGGGGCAGAATCTTTGACTAGAATGGGGGGTTGATTAGTTTAACTCAGTCGGACATCGCCCTGCCAACAAACAACGGAAAAAAAAAGTGCTAAAAAAGTTAAAATCCGATAAGGAGCGTTTGCCGGGCAAAACCACATTTGGAAGCAACACGTTATGTCAAGTCATTTCTTTTTATCTGCATTGAAAAGTGCAGCATAGGAAAAGCATACAAGTGGTAGGGAATGAGGTGCACCCCGGCCGGGACAGGCGTTATAACATAACACTGGTACAAAGGGTCCCGAATAAAGACGCCCACAGGGTTGAGAGAGGGAGAGAAGAGAGAGGGAGAAGGAACAAATCGTCTGATGTTCTAAGTGGATAACAACAGCTCCTGCTATGCAGCAGCGGAGGCGCAGAATAATTTAAACCAGCTACCCGGCTACCCCACCCCTCCCTCATCCCCTGGCCACCCCTCTATTCTTATGTTAACACGGCTGAAGAGGAGTGGGCCACCCAGCAGCAGAGAGCAGAAACTTAAGTCCACGCTTCAGGAAAAATAATCCATCTCCCGGCCTCTCTCTTTGCAATGTAACTTTACTCACTTACACACACACATACCGCTTGGTAAGGGAAAGGCTGAAACAGATACGGAGGCGAGAGCACCAGTACATTTACTGTGCCTTTAAAGCATATTACTTTTCAGACAAGAGTTTGAAGAATAATAAACCGAGTGCTTAACTGGGCTATTTTCCCTTTCAGTTAACGCCACGCAATAGCAAGGCGGGGGCGAGAAGAATTCATAAGTCTTTAAATGCAGAGTAAACACTGCTTTCTTTGTTGATTGTAGAGCTCTGTTGTGTTTTTTTGCGGCTCTTGCCCCCTTCCCCTCTCTTTCTCTTTCTTTGTCTGTCTATCTCTCTTTTCCAATCTCCAAGCAGAAGGGCTGCTGTTGTGTTTGGTCTCCAAACAGCACATCTGAGGTACACACCTCACTGACATTTTATAGGTTCAAATCCCCAAGAATGGGAGAGGGAGAGAGTCATATTTTATACCGGCGGTTTATTTTAACGGGCGTTTGTAATTAACGCAGCATGTCCTCTATCTCCCAGTCATCTATGCCAAGGCCTTTATTTAAACAACTTTATTGTGAAATGTTTGCGTTCTCAGCGTTCGGCCAGGGCCCACACACAGAATATTATTTCATACTTCAAGGGGAGGGTGGGGGGGTGTGGAGGGGGGGCTTTGGAAGAGTTTACGCTTTGAGCGGTTATTATTTTTGATTACAGCAAGACTCTTTTTAAAATGGATCAAGCACGGTAACCTTGCGCACACACACACACATATATATACACACACACAAACACAGACTCTCACACATCTACCGACTCATACTGAAGTTGTGAGAGGCTGAAAGAGAACCTGTTTACAGAAGGGGTGTGCAAACCTGAAGCCCTTGCCCCGGCCAAATGTACAATCTCAGAGTGATTTATGAGAGTAAGATCACACTATTTATGTCCAAATGAGAGCACTTGTTTAATGCCGCTGCTTGGGGGCTTCTTTTTGGAGTGTGTGTTTGTGTTCTTACAGGGTTTAATGGAATTTGATGGGGAGATTGAGTGTTTACACTTGTCAAAATGACCTGGAGTTAACACGGCGCTCAACATACACAGGCCTTTCTCGCAGGCTATCAATGCAAAGATCAAACTGCGCGATATGAGCATCCTATCAGAACCCACATGTGTTGAGCATGCTGTTGCATTTTGCAATTGTCTTTTTCTAGAGCAAATTTCTTGTGGCGAACATATGATGATGGTCTATAGTGGTTTCACAATATTTGACGTTTGAGTTTTAAATGTGGGTGGCCAACATGGTGTGAGCTGTCAGCACATTAGCGGCTACATTTCCACACATTGTAACACTTCTGATTTCCCTTAGTTGTTCTTTGGACGTGACTGCAGCTACAGAGTTGGACACTGGACGGAAGACAAATGTATAACCAGACAATAACGTCCATGTATCTTATCTCCTCTGTGAGGTCTTATGCACATTTTAGTTAAAGTGTCTCTCATAAACACAAACCATAAATGCATAATAAAACCACACTGAGGCCTCATTATGGGTTTTAAAATGAGAATGCAACCAATGTGATAATATATATAATGTGCAAAACAGTCTAGGTCAGCGTTGAAATATTTCTGATTCAATTCTTTGACCTTCATAAAACCCTCACAGCAGATATTCTCTTCTTATCATCTAATAATAGAGCATCCATGCTTACAATATAATATCTTACAGTGGCGTACAGTGCCAGTGCATTACCATGCCTGCTGTCCAGCAGATCAGATGGATCACAGATTGCCTTGGGGATGCTAAGTTTAGTATATTCTGCTTTTGGCACACAGAGGAGATTGACAGGAAAAACCTGTGAGAGGGAGAGAATGACTCACAACAAAGGTTGTGAGCAAGTATAGCTGCACCGCTGCAGGCTGCTGAGCCACCAAAACACACTTAAACAAATGGATTTTGTGTCTTCTGACATTTGACTACTTTTTTCCTTTTTAATACATATCCAGGAAAAAGGGGGCCAGAGAATCAATGAGTGACATTGGAAGGGCTGGTCACACTTCACCAGGGCTGCAAACATTGCCAGTGCAACATTACATGCGCCAAAGTGCCAACTTTTTCACCCATTGAAAAGTCACAGTCATGTTCTGACTGTGAACTAGACAGCCTCTGTACCATATTTCCCAATCTATCTGGTGCATCTGTGGATGGACAAACATTTACACCCCTACATGACAGACCTCCTAGAATAAGAGGAAAGAACAGTGTAATAATATGATGTTCAATCTTATTTTACTAGACACTTATTGGTATAACCATGAGCCTTATCCATGTGGTTTGAGCTACATAACCATATTTCATTTGAAACAGATCCTGCAGATCTTGCAGAACTAATAAGGCAAATTGTTGGCAGAGCATGTTTTGCAAATGCCAAATAACTGCATGCAAATGTAATTCTTAGAGATAAACTCTGACAAGATAAACCAATTTTTTAAAACTTAAGTTTAAAAACTTTAGCTTATGCTTCTAGATAAGCAGTGTGGTTCAAGTGGTGAGTGTTTAAAAGTCAGCTGACTGCTAAAATGCCCTTAAACAAGTGACTGAAACTTTTGTAACTGCAGGGCTGCTGTTCTCTAGCTGGTCCATGAACACTAACATGTGGATGCCACAGGTCAGGCCCTCACCTCAGGACTGCTCTTGTTCCCCACATTGCCCAATGTTTTCATTTTTTTCTCCATCACATACATGCCATTTTGGGGGGATTGTTCTAAAATGGCCTTTTAGCCTTGTTAGCATTCCGTCATGAAATAATGGGGCAAGTTGGCTAGTAATATGCAACATGTATATGTAAAAGAAAAATGACGAAAAAATATTCTTGCCTTAAAAAAAAAAAAAAAAAAAAAACATTTACAAAGAGGAGACAAGTCTTCACATTGCCACCACAAGAAGCCGCACTGTGTTAAAAGCTTGGTGACATCATCATGATGAGAAACACATATGCAAAAACATTCTTATTTTCCCAAGTGAGAAAGGAGGAACCTGCAAAACTGTTTTATTCTGAAAGGAAGCCACCAGCTTGAAGCCCCACACTCGTCATCACATTGTACGCTCACTGATGCTATATGATGTCAGCGCTGCTGCAACAGGCTACCTCTATCTGCTGTGAGGCCTAAATGCAGCCCTGCACTTGACTTACATCTTATAAAAACAATAATCTCATTTATGGAGTTTAAAGTCAGCAGGGAGCCAAAGAAAATCAATTTCGCACCAGACTAAAGAAGTTTAAAGTATAGTAGAGGAGGTAGCTAATGTTATAAAAATGTAAGGTATCAAAGCTAGTTAGTTGATCTTCGTCATAATCAGGTTTTTTGGCTTTCAACTGTGCACATTAGTCTTTCTCTTCCCATTCCTCTCGTTCTTCTGTCCTTCTTAGTGTCATTTCCCTTTCCTTGCCTTTTCTCCCTCTCCATCCTTTCCATTCAGCCCTTCCCCAGTCTCTCCCCCTCCCCCCATATGTTGTGGTGTGAGAGGCTATAAGGGGATAAAGTGAGGTGTAGACACTTCTTTAGCCCGGTGGAGGCCAAACAGATCGAAGACAGAGAGCACCTGGCAGCTGGGTAAGCCCTGCGCTAAGAACTCCTATCCTCTCCTTCCTTTCTTATCATTTTTCCTTCTCTTTTATACTGTCTTTGTACCTGTCATCTTGTGATTTTACGCATGTGCTTTTTTTCCCCAATGAATCAAATGTGTTGGTTTGGCATCTTCTTTAAAAACAGCCACCGTCAGACAAGTGCTTACACAAATCCAGACAATTTTTAATGCCGTGGCAAAGCCGGGCTAAAACAAACTCAGAGTAAAAGTGCTGTGCTGTGAGGAAAATAGTGTCTTTTAAAAGTGTAATTGGTTTACTGACTATTTAAAGGCATAATGTAGACACCTCACACACACTTTCTCTGGGCCTCACACATACACACATTCCCAAGTGCTCTCCAGTCCAACAAGTAGGGGTAGTGGCCGTTCACCAGAGCTCTATCGATCGTACCTGGCTCCGCCAAACTCTCTACTGTGTCTTTCAAACCTATTCAATTTTTAATCACCAGCTTCAACATAAGAACAAGTCCCTGTACTGCCAAACCCACACACACACACACGCACACATGCATACAGGAAGGAATGCAAAAGCCACAAACACACACAGATGCAAATGCACACAGAAACTTAAAAACATGCATAAACATCCCTCTACTCTTACTACCCACAGTATTTCAAACACCCTTGTCCCCCCATCCCTACACACACAAGCACACACACCTCCCTCTATTGCACATAAGAAAATCAGAATGTGGATGTGGCTCAGGAGGTAGAGCGGGTCATCCACCGATCACAGGAAAGGCGGTTTGATCCCCACCTCCTCCTGTCCACATATCCTCAGGACACAAGACACTGAACCCCAAACGGTCAGGTGTGCACCCTGTGTGGTAGCTCACTGCCATCGGTGTATTAATCGTGTAATGACGAAAACCTTTGTATAAAAGCACTATATAAATTTACAGATATGCACATGTAGGTTATAAGGCATATCTCTGCAGACAATTCTAAACTAGGGATCGTCCTCTCAAAGCCAGCTGACAAATAATAGTTACATCTACATCTTTATGAATCCTGAGACTGTGTGTGTCTGTGATTGTGCCAGTGTGAGAGAGAGAGGCATATAAAACCATGTGTTATCACCTGGCCCCATCTCGTGCATCGCTTGTGCCCGGCCCCAGACTGTAGCCAGCTTTGACCTTGGGCTCCGCTATATTCATTACATCATTAAGTTACCTCTTCATTAACTTTTCATTGTTTATGGAGGAGGCGTTGGGAAGGGGAAGAGATGGGGGGTGAGGTGGTGGTGGGGGCTCTTTATCAAAAAAAAAAAAACCTTGTCCATGGCTGGGCATCTGGGTCCTGATCTGCCTGCCCAAGAGTCCCTCCCCTGCAGTGTGAGGAGGGGTGTAATCTGGAGATTAGACAAGAGGTTTTGTGTATGGTTGCTGATTTGATTCTCCAAACTGAAAGACCGAGAAAAATGGGTGGGGAAACATTCTAGTGCCTTTGAACATGGTGCTCAACCCCCAACGAGAAGTTGAGTAGCTACCTGCTGATCCAAGAAGACTCAGAGCTCACTAAAGCTCACTAAGGTTATAGCCATGGTAAGGGTTTGGGGTAGGGTCTGGCTTACGATGAACTCACCCAGGTGTATTTGGGGGTGTATGCTCATGTGCACGTGTTACAGCGTTGGGGTCGACTTTGTTGAGCTACTGTTGGACTGAAAGACCGACTGACTCAATACATCCTAAATATGACTCAGTATTTTGGAGGATTTTGCTGCTCTTTTTTTGTCCACGGCTGCTTGTTAAACGGTGCCGTATCATGGGTCCATTGGGGTCGACCACATTTTGAATCGGGTGCAGTTATCCTCTGGACTGAGAGTCCTTGGCTCCCTTTTGGATAAGATCTCTATTGTCAAAATGTATTTCTGCACGGTGATTTCGGGTCGATTCTCCAAAACCTTCACCACCAGCTGCTTCCGTGTTTTTAATGGGCAGCCACCAGTGAGACTGTGTGTAACTGTGTGGAGCATGAGCAGAGTGTTACTGGTAAAGAGCAAGGAGCTCCGTCGAATTTCAGTGGATAAATAAAGCATTTGGCTTTGTATTTAATGTCCTTAATGTGCAATGTGACTTTTGCCCGCAATTTTTCACTTGCAAAAATAAGCGCTTGAAATAGAAAATACCGACAATCCTATGATCTGTTACTATGAAACATCTATCCGTGTATCTGCAATCAGATTGTGAACATATTTGTGAGTGCTGGCCTTGTAGCCACCAGGCGCTGTTGTGCTTCCACACCACTCTGGCTTTCTGTCATTAGCGATGCATCGCCCCGACCGCAGGCACAGATTGTGTTTAAAAAAAAAAAAAAAAACAGTCCTTGCCAGCCACCATCTACCATTGCAGGCCAATTATAAATGGCAAATCACTATACAGCTTTGCTTACTCACTCTCCCCCTCTCACTCACTCTTTTTAACAGCAGTGCCTGGCCAGACTCCACTGCTTCTCTTGAATAACATGTGTAGATGGTCCTTTGTGTTACAAGCTGCTGGACGCTTGTTAGTTCACACTTTTTCACCGAGAGAGTTTAGAAGGGGAGAGAGAGCGATAGACGTGTTCCAGACACCAGAAAGTGTGATTCTAATTTTGTGATCCTTCTTGAACACCTTTAGGTGACGCGAGCTGAAGTCAAATCGTGGTTTTTGTGCTGTCTGTAGGTAATATTAAAATGTAAAATTACTATCCAAATACTCTGAGTGCCAGGCTGACTCCAAAGATCACTTAGCAATTGCTGAAATTTAAGAGAATAAATCCTTCAGAAAAAAAAGTGGAGGACAAGAAATAATGCTCTTTAGAGATGTGACTTTAAACATGATCTTACAATTGCTACACAAACCTACCTATTTTTTTCTTTTGTTACTACTTTTACTTTTCACTTGCGATGACAATGGATATAGAATTCATGTTTAAAGAATTACTTCACTGACAAGAAAATTAAAGGGGAAAAGACAGCAAGAATGGAAGAAATAAAGAGACAAAGCTGACAGTGACTTATTGGTATTTTTCTGATTTTGGATGCCAATTAGTCCACAATCACTGTAGACTTAAGCAAATCAGCATAGATAAGGAACAAGTCATAGCATGCACAAATTTCCAATCTGAGATGTATATTTGCTGTGATAGGAAATGTGCTCTTCCTATTGCAATGACAGTCAGATGCTCAGATTGTTACCTGATTGCTAATGTCTTCCCTCTCTGCTGGCTTGGCTGTTCTCTCTTTGTCTCTTTCTCTCTGTGTCACCTCCATTTCAATCAAACGCCATGGAAAAGATTTATGTCATGTGACCAAGTGCCTTTTATCTTATCAGGCACAATGGCTACTAATTGTTTTGATACGGAATTCTCAGATTGTATTCCTCATCTGATGTCTCATCTGTTAGTTAAAGCTTTTTGCTTTACGCTCTACACAGTGTATATTGATCCGTAAATGCCATTATCAGGCAAGCTCTTTATTTAGCCATACACTAGATCCTTACACTCACACCCTCACACAGAAACTCTTCAACATTAGTCTGATACATTTCAAACATTATTTTAACATATTACCTCTCTAGAAGTGCAAAGAGACAAACAACAAAGCACAAATATATTAAGTTTTTAAACCACATGTTGCAATAAACCCTTGACAAGTGGTTTCCAAAATCCACAGACTGCAACTTGTAACTTAAACTGAAATTTAAAAAAATAGCTATGAGAACATGATAATCTCTTTACAAAATCATATCATGATGATAAACGACAGCAAAGAACACAAAACTTTACACAGGTGACAATGAGGGAAGAAGCAAGGGAGAACTCAGACTTTGTGCTCAACCCAGAGTTTAAGATATAAGTAATGTAAGTCTGTTTTGGGCATCGGAAATGCCTACATGAAAAAATGGATGATTGCAATGGCGATACGTGCATGCATGTATACCACACACAGTCAGTCCGTTGATGTTATCTTGCAGGTTTTGTTTTCCTGTAAGTTGCACTGTTGAAAAAATGTGTGCAAATACACCAGGTCACTGTTTTTAGTCTGGTTTATTGTGGCAGCAAATGAGATGTGGAGTAATTGGCAACTGAAAGGCCTGATCAGCAGAAAAAACAAGTTCCTGCCTTCGTCCATTCTTTCCTACTTTTCCGTCCTCCCTTCATGCATCTTTCTCTACATACAAGACTTCATTTACTTACAGTAGGAGTTTGAGCGATTTTGTAACAAAAAAAAAAAACTTTGAAGCTTTCAAAATCAACAACAATAATCAAATTCATGTAAGCTAGCCAAATGGTGAAGGAATATGCCAAATCTCTTGACCAAATGTAAGAGAATTAGAAATGGAAAACAAGGAAAATTAGGCTGCCCATACAAAAACCTTCTCTTAGAAAATGTATTTTGCGATTGAACCACCCAGAGCTGATGAACTTGAGGTACTTAGACAACTGATGGACACCAAAGCTGAGACAGAGTCAAATATGACTTACTGCACAAAAAATGTTAAAATGAATTCATGTTTTAAGTTGGATGTTTGGCTTAAACTTGACATTTTAATGGAATAATACATGACAATGTAGTCATGTTCTGGCTTAAGGATACAGGAAGTAAGAGTGTGAATGACAAAAAAAGAAACTGACAAAGAAGTTGATCTATATTAATGTGTCATTCTTGTTTTCAGTCAAGATCAAGTGCAGGACATTTTCAGTAACACTAAGTGACAAATAAAAACAAAGAAATCTGACTTCACTGATATGTGACACTTTCTCCACACTTTTGTCTCCGTTGCTAATTCTGCTTTACACACAAATGTACCGTAAGACATCAGATTACAGGTATTCTGGGTACTAAAGCAGTTCTCTGGTAATTACCTCTCTGTCTGCAGCTTCCATTTCAGCCGCCAAGGTGTGAAGTTGCCATATGCACCTGTAAGGTGTCGAGGTCTCTCTATTTATCGTAACTACACACTCACAAAAAGCCGCTCCTCTGTCCTTGACTGATGAAATACTCCGAACAGCACAACAGAGGGAGAAAGTGAGGCAGAGCATCAGAGAGAATGAGATGAGATGGATTTTTCTCTATCTGACAGGTAACATCCAACCTGTTTTCTTCTCTGTCTCAGAGACAGTTGTGTCTGCCTCATAGCATTACTGTCAAGCTAATCTATGATGGAAGCGCTCTAACTTCCCTTCCTCATGTTAGCCTTATGGCTGTACTCACAGGCAGTATGTTCGACACTCGGAGCAAGCCCATTTCTAAACCTGTTTCAGTCCTAGGACTATAAATGTTGTGATGCAAGAATAAAATCAAGAATATTTCCACAGACTTCCAGTTTAAAAGGGAGCAGATTGGATGTGAGAAAAAGTTACCATGAGGTTAGTGTGTGCCGACGGATAAAAACTCTTCCACACACCCAACACTATAACATAAAGATAATATTATTTAGTAAGCAATCACTCAGTGTCTGATTTCTGAACTCCAGACCAAGAATACAAGTCTGGTTAAACTTTTCAGAGACAGCGTTTTCAAATTGCATTATTGTGTGATTGTGCATACGAGTCTTCTGTGTATTTTGCTGTGGTTTTCTAGTTCAGCGTGACGCACAACACGGACCGGCTCCAAATGATTCAGTTCGACTTTACAAGTGAAAGCAGCATTCAAAACATTTCAAAACAGACGTAGGTGGTTGTTACAACTGGAAATATGAGTTGGTGTACGCCTACCAAATGCAGAGGTGACGACTTGGATCAATAGCGTTAGAGCTAGCGCTGAGTGCACGGAGCCTCGTCATTAGACCACACACAGGCCTCACACGTACCCGCAGCAATCAGAGTGCTGCCTTTGCTATCTGACGGGGAGCACCACTAGGGAAATGAGGCGCTGTGTGTGTGTGTGTTGTGCACATGTGTGTGAGGGAGAGAAAGACCTCAGAGCCCTAGGGATAGTGTGTCACATAAGCTCCATCACAAGGCCGCTTTATTGGGCCTGGCATGGGTCAGACCCCTACTGTCATCTTCAAATATGCCCGCCACCTGCTCACACACACACACATACACACGAACATGCACACACATACATGCTCACACAACCAAGTGCGTACGCATTCATCATACACACACACACACTCATGCATACACAAACCAGCACACATGGCTTGCAAAGAATTCATCTGGTGTTTTCTGGTAATTGCAACAAAAACACCAAATTTGGACGTGTCACATTCATTTCCCAGGACCCCAGAGTAGAGGGCTAATTTCAAACAGCCTCCCCCTCTCACACGCAGACCTCTGTCCTTTTTTCTCCACCCGCCCTTCTTCTTTTTTTTTTTCATCCTCTCATGTCAGAGGGGAAAAAAAGGCAGTCTTTTGTACACTGGCAAGTTTTGCAGACGGTTATTTGCTTAAGAGAGGCAAAACCGGCTGAAACTCCTAATTTGTCTACCCGGAAAGTGTTCATGCCACTCTGCCTTCAGATTCCACATGTCTAAGATATACGCCCAGGCCTCGGTGCCAGGGACTCAGCCGCCAATAATATAAATTAGCAATGCAATAAGATTTGCAACGCCGCCACAATCAGCCCCGAATGCATAAGCAAATCAGCCACTTTCCCCCCTCTTTTCCAATGAATGCCAGGCTAGTTTTTTTTTTTTTCATAATAATTTCAATACAATGCAGTTTTACTACATCTGATAATTCAGGAATACTTTCTATATCTGTACACTGTACTTAACCTAGTGTGTACTCTGACATTTTTGTATTACTTTGCGATCTGTTCATAGTCAATGTTATAGTGTTTTATACATATGTGAATGCATTTATTTGCTACCCACATACAATTGGCACACTGAACTCTCCATTTTCACAAAATGAGCCCACGTGCATGAAAGTGAGAGTGTGTATGTCAGCGTCTACAGTATGTGTGCGCTCTTTTTTTCCTCCCTAGCACAAGTATGGCTGTGTGTATGACCGTGTGAATCGGTGTGTGCACGTGTCTGTTCTGTGTGACAGCGTGTGCTTGCCTGTGTATGTGTGAGCGTGTGCGCGCGCATGTGTGTGTGTGTGTGTGTGTGTTCCCTGATGGAGATAAGTCTGAGTGGTTAGGAGGGAACAGATGTCAGCTGGTGTTGGCTGCCAGGAAGACTGAACAAAGCCAATCACGTTACCTTCCTGTCCAAAATGCATGGCAGACGGAGACCTGCATCTAACAACAATTTGTGGCATTGACTCTGAGCATGCCACCCTGCCTGCACCCCCCACCTCACACAGACACACGCGCACTCATACATGCACACACACATAAATACACACACCACCACCATCCTGTTTGGAGTAAACCTGGTAAACGACTGGTGGAGATATGAAAGATTGCAGGGGGAACTAACAAAATGGCGTCTGTAATGTGATCTGCCCTTGTTGCTACAGTAGCTTAATCATTCATAAGCCTGTACAATGGAAGGACTGGCAGGCATTACTGAGTCTCTACCAGGGTCCTTTGTTCCTTTTCAGAAATTATTTTAACTGTTTATCTTTGCAACCTCTCATGAAATCAGATGTCTGAATTGTGTGTTGTTGTTTTTTTTTCCTTTCTACAGCTCATCAAAAAACAGCATTTACATGTTAACTGACTCATTGCTTCAAATAACTAATGTCCCCTGTTTTTCCTTTCTCTAGTTTCCCTGTGTCCCTCTTTCAATCTCTCTCATTCTTTCTCTGTCGAACACAATAATGTTAGCAGCAAGTTCCTTCATGTGCTGGGATAAGGGTGTAAAAGCTAATCTGGGAGAGAAAGACACAGATCTTGATTCTTTTGGAAGAGGAGAGTGAGTCATGTAGAAAAGCATATTCGCCATGTATTGTAAACAAAAGGAAGTATTGAGAATAACACACCCACACATGCACGCATATAGAAACAAAAAAAATCTCAATTACATTGTAAATAAGGACATATAATTCTGTTTCCACTTTAATGCAAAATAAAGTGCAAGATGTAATTACATGTACAAAGTCGTCCTAAATTCTTTTCACTCTCATAAGACCAATTTTAAGAGGCCTGCAAAACCACAAATTCCTCTTTCTCTCAAGCCACAGTTTGATCTCAATGACAGTATGACAAGAGTACAGTTGTCCCAGTGGGGTAGGCAGACGGACACAAGAGCTGAACTGTCATATCCAACCCAGTTGGGCGGAGGGCTACAATGGATAGCTCTGGGACTGACGTGTCCCATTTGGGCTCAACACACAGAGGTGACTGGCAAGACCAAAACTGGCTGAACCAACTCTAAAGTCATGTGGGTTTCATCTGATCCCATCCAACATGCTTGACCAGACTGTATTAAAAAAAATCTCCAATTATCTAATTCTCCCACAGACAGTTGAAAGTAGAAGAAAAACAGCAAAGGGGCACACTTTGAGATGACAGAGTAAGCATCCAAATTGTGTGTGTGTGTGTGTGTAAGATTGTGTGCGGTAGTCGCCTTGGCATCCTAGCCTTGACTGACAGATCCTTAGAGATTGTTACAAATCTGTTGACCTTTGACCTCCCCACTGAGTTGTAAAAACCACACTCCATTTCCCTTAAGACTTAAGACAGCCGGCACAAATGGTGCGTGCGTGTGTGTCTATGTGCATGTGTGCTTGCCTCTGTCTCCGTGTGCACGTACCGTGTTTGTGTGTGTGTGGTGTAACCCTGAGGTTAAAGAGCAATCTGCAGCCAATTAAGCGCTTCACTAGGAGGGCCCTGCTTCCATGAATGAGAGGAATGCTCTACGAGCTTAAGAGAGGGACTTGACTCAGTGCTTTGGAAGCAGTGTGTGTGTGTGTGTGGTAGCTGTGTGTCATGGTTGAGACGTTTATAGCGCAGGTTTGTGTGCTGGTAACAATTAGGTGTCAGCGAGCTAATGTAAGGGTTTAAAAGTTCACCACATACAGAAGACTGATGTTGAACTGGGTAGAGAGCTTGAAAGCAGCAATCCAGGCCTGAAATCAGGTACGGAGGGTAAAAGTTTCTACTACAGTGTTGATACGCAGCAGATGCTTGTTGAAAAGGTTCTGCACTCAGTTAACTTTTTTTTTTCCTTTTTAGTTGAATCTCATGGTCTTGAGAATTGTGTAATTAATGTTCACGATGCTGCTTTCTCCTTTTTTGGTGGTCTGAAATAACAATAATCAAACAGTCTCCCAGACAGTTCACTGTGTAGGCTTTGACCGCGGTCTCGAGAGTTTATGACACATTGAGACTGACGATGGTAGGTGGAGGACACAATCCGCTTGATTCCTAGGTCATACACTACCATTCATGCATCCCTGAAGTAAAATTGGATCCACAGTCAATGCTGAACCTCAACTGGAAGATAAACTCTCAAAAAGAACTAGAGCAGAATCTGTGCTATTGTCTTAGCTTTGATAGTTCTTTAGAGTACAGCTTAAAGAACAGATAGTTCTTTAGGGAAATCTGGGAGCAACATCGTGGATAGTGAAAAGATATTCATTACCCTTCTTAGTTGTGGTCTACACAGTCAATCAGGACACAGGAAAAAGGTTCCCCTATTATTGGTGGAGAACAAAAAGGCACTACTGAGCTTACCCACCCAATGACGGGCATGACAACTGAATGAAACCACATCCTGATGCAGGTTTGGCCAGTAGAAACAATCTGAGCCACTGTGGTCCACTGTTCATTTGCAGGATGTCTCAGACGCCTCCACTTCCTCATCAACACTTAGAATCCTTCCGACACTTCCTGTATATCCTCAAAGCACAAAAATGACCTTCATCATTCTACATACAATATGTTTATGTGTTCAGGCATTTTCACTTTATAAGTTATAATCAAAACACATTTAACTGTTATGTGGCCGCTGCTATGTCTGCATACTGCATGCAGAGAGCAGGGCAGTCAAGCTGTGTTGTTTGTTGTGGGTTTGCTGCTACACAGCTAACTTTGCACAACTTGCTGGCTGCATAGCTACATAACTAATCAAAGAAATTCTGTGTGTTTTTTTCGGGCAAACAGTGTCATCCTGACTGGGTACCTTCATTATGCCTCAAAAGTCAAAGCAATGCACACACTGAGCTGTTTAAGCAGAGGACAAAGATACAGCAAGCAAGCTCTCACAAGGAGCAACACTGCACCTGCAGCACAGACAGATGAAGAAGCATCATACAGAGTGAGCATGGTGCTCCCACATGAAGGCCAGGATGACTTTCTTTAACTGTGTCTGTGTGCTGTGCCTCGACTAATATACTTTTGACATAAACCCCCTTGTGATGTAGACTACATTAACAGCACTACTCATGTTGCATGGCACGTGTCATCATAATAAATGATGGAAAATTACTTCAATTTTGAATCTCGTTATTTGTGTAATATTGATTAGCGCAATGCTGAAGGCAACATGTTTAAAGTTCACAGTACCAATGTAGTGCAAACTCAACAGGTATGAGAAGTGGCAGTGTAACCTTCAAGTACTGACATTTCAAGTACAATTATGATGAAAAAAAAAGCATATCTGAAAACATAAAAACAACCTTGACTAAAAAACTCCAGATAGCGATTGTATCTTCTGCTTAAGTGTGCAAAAAGTCAAGTAAGATACAAAAGGCAAAAAACAAAATGAATGTAAGCAAAGAGGTGTATCCTATAATATGAAGACCACTACCGACTACCAGCCAGCCAAAAAAAAGAAGGAACTGCTGACATAACACACCTACAGAGCATACTGCTCAACAGCAATGCTTTGAGTTTGTGACGTCTTTTGTGTTTCATATAAAACTGCAGAAAATGGAAATTAAACTGTCAATTGCTAAAAGATTAAGGCAAACAGCTACTTTACATCTTGGCCATATTTGATCATTTTCTTTACAAGTAATGGACTGAAAAATGTGCTGATGTGTTTCAGCATGAAGCCATCATCAAGAGTCAAGTCAATCTGTATCTAAATAGCCCTAAACCACAAATATGCCTCAGAGTACAACATATGACACCCTCTATCCTTAGACGTCAGTGTCCGTAGAGGAGAGCCATAGTAAGTCATGATGGTGTGACAGTAGACCAGCCTGCACAAACCCAAGATTCTGAAACTGAAATGGCTAAATTGAATGTAGCCATCATTCATTTTATCACACCTGTGCTTTTCCTACTGTGATGTGTCAAAATGTCAGCAGTGAAAAACAGCATTCAATACTTGTTCTCGTAATATTCTTAATTGTGTGTTTGCCTATGTGGTTAGAATGAAGTGCAACAAAAAAAAAAGTATAAGAGACATGTTTAGATGTGCAAATGGAAAAGCATTGATGAACTGGTTGCAATTTAGTCTTTATTGAGTGTTTCTTGTGTGTCAGTTAGTTATAGAAAAGATAAATATGAAATTAAATGAAAAGACATTTCACAGCCAGAAAAAAAAGACGGCGCAAAGTGAGGGGAGGGACAGAGAAAACAAGAGGGCAAGGAGGGAGGAAGGGAGGCAGGAAGGGTCGATGTCCATCCTACTCTCCTTCTCCCGCCCCCCACCTGTACTTCCTCCCAGCAGCCCCTGCCATCCATTAGTGGGTGAGCAGAGAGGATCGGGCCCAGAGTAATGAGCCGTAAGCCCCCTTACACGTGTTGACGCGTCGCTAAATAAGATCCATTTACCTAGGCTACCGCCACCGCGCCCCGCTGACGACTAGAGGAGAATATGCCCCCCCTGCTCGACGCACCTCGAACACACCTCTTGTCATACACAGTCGAGCGTACTGGCTGTTTCTGTGTGTGAGCTCACTTCTTTTCCTCTCCGGATAGTAGTATCTATCTGTAAATCTGCCTGTGTCTCAGTGAAAGAATATCTATGTGTTTGTGCAGATTTGTGTGTAAGGGTGCATGCATTAATGTGTAACAGTGATTGTGTGTGTGTGCGTGTGTGTGTGTGCCTGTGGGCAGGGAGGACGGCTTGGTGATCCGGTTACTCAAGACAGACAGAAGCAATCGTTCTCCAGTTACAGAGTTTTCTCCGAGACTTGAGGGCATCACTGTCAAGTGTCGAGGCCATCAGGGAAGTCTCGCTTTAGACGATTACACTCAATCTGGTTCGTGTGTGTGTGCGTATGTGTGTGTTATGGGAGGGGGATCATAATGTGACCTCTATTGCTCTAGATGGGCCACACTGAGAGTTACTTTCTTTATGAATGATTTGTAGTTGTCTTGTGTTTTAGATTTCAAATTAAAAAAAAAAAAAAGTTTCTGCGCAGCCTGAGCCAGGATTGCAGCCAATAGAAATAGAAACTGAGGTCAAAAATAATAAGGGCCTGCTGAAGTGAAGTCATTAGCTGAAATTTAACATCATCAGTAGCTATCCCCTTGAAGCTTTCAAGCAAAATATATTGAAGAAAAAAAACTTAGAAACCCAGACAGAAACTCTCCACACTCCAACAAGCATTTGAACTGCAGCATTTATAAGTATGGTGTATGTGTGTGTGCAGAGGGGGCTGCGGGGTAATGTGGAAAAAAAAATCACAATCTCACTTGCTTTCGGAGAAGTTATTTCCTCTTGGGTTGTCTGCCCGTCCACTGTCCTACCACTTTCACAGCAGCCTAACTGACTAATGATGCATTTAGAGGTGGCATTAGGGGGCTGTTTACACTGGTAAAGGTGTGTGTCGCGCTCAGCCCCTATGTGAGAACGACCCACTGTACAGGAGCAAACGCTGCTTAAACAAAGCATCCTCACAAAACAAAGGAGGAGAGCGGTAAGAGACACGGAAACACGAAGAGGCGGAAGGAAGGGGGGAAAAAAATGTTTGCAAATCACACAAAAAAAAAGGTTAAAAAAAATTAACTGAGACAAAGAGACAGAAGCCACGGGAAAAAAAGAAAACAGGCAGAAAAAGGGGACAGATGAGTGAGCAAGGCTTTAGTAGCGCTGTTGGGGTGAAAGAGAATGCCACTAATAATGAGATGTCTATTTTACCCACCAGCTCTCTGTCTCGCTCGCTGCTATGCCTGTTTTCCTCTGGCCCCCATTATCAGTGCACTTGAACCCGGGGATAACAATGAGTTCACAGAGATTGAGAAGTGCCTAGGCCTTAATTGTATGTATTTAGTCACGCAAACAGAGGCAATGGCCTGAGAACGCCTAGTTAGCCAATGACATCATTTAGCCACACAGCCACTTTAACTCAATGGGGCTGCTGTGGCGTACAGCTCTCTGTCACTTTACCCTGTCCCTGCCTACCATCGCGCTGTGTCTCTATCAGTCCTTCACTGTGGAAAAATTCACCTAAAATCTCTTCAATCGCTCTCTTTTTTGTCATTGTTTCTCATTCTGTGTAAGGCCATTGTATCTCTGACCTTTTCACGCCTTTTGGCCTTGTAGAGACTGAGGTTTATTCAGCTTTTGCACATTTAAGTTTCGAGATAATGTGATTTATATTAAATACCTAACATCAACAAAATGACTTGTGTCTCTTTTTGTCTTCCTCAAAAAGAGAAAATTAGAATCTAATGTTTTAAATGTCGATGCGACTAACACTTATTTCCATTATCAATTAATCTGTCTGTAATGTCTGTGATTAACTGATGAAATGTTTTGTCAAACTGATTTAAAACCTGTCAGAAAGTACTGAAAAATGTCCATGACAGTTTCCCAGAGCCCTGAGTGACACTTTTTTTTTATCAAGCCAACAGTATTCAATCTATTTAACGTACAATGATTTAAAACTGAGAAAACAGCCAAATTCTCACATTTCACAATCTGCATTTTTTTTGCTTGATAAATAATCAAATTAATTTTCAATGATCAAGACTGGCATAATTTCTGTCAGTCTACTTAACAATGTATCAACTAATAGTAAAGGCATTATTTGAGTCATTGCAGGTTTTCTTTATAATTTTTTATATTTTGTTTTATTTGCTCTGTGCGTGTGTATTTGGATGACTGTGTGTGTCCCTGTGTGTGTGTGTGTGTGTGTGTGTATGTCTGTTTGTTTGCATGCATACTTTTGTCAATCAATGGTGGTTGCTGGCAGTCACAAAGATGATGATGGCACCGAGATGTTAGTGTGCCTCACTTGCTCGGCACAAAGAAGGGTGTATGTGTGTGTGTGTGTGTGTGTGTGTGTGTGTGTGTGTGTGTGTGTAGAAAGGAGGGGTGCTTCTCAAGCAGGGATGTCAGCACTTGAAAAATCAATCACCATCTGGGCTCATTTCATACAAAGGACAGAGGGAGGGGAGGATAACTCACAAACACACACACAGACAGACACACACACACTTCTTGCATCTTTCATTTCATGCAAAGACAACAGAGGGCAAAAATGTACAGCAGTGAGGTGCCCCTCTTGTCTCCTGACTTTCAGTTTTAAGGGAACACTTAAAAACACTCCTCACCTGGATCCTGCTGGTATAAAAGCAGGTGCAATTTCCTCCTCTGCCCCACACCTCCGCCTGGCCATTTTCAAATCGGAGGTTGCGGTGAAAGGCGAGTGTGCAATTGAGGAGGGAAGGGTCGAACACGGACGGGTGTTTTCCGTGGAAAGTACCGACCATACTGGGGTCTATCTGAGCCATTAGGCCTGTGCTATGTGAACACACTGCATCGAGGCTGGTGTGCAAGGTCACCCAAAGCAAACAGGGATAAGAGGAAAGAAAAGCAAAGATTCATCTGCTTGAGTTAGCACCTCAGGTCAATGGGTTTACCTCCCATTCACCGCAGCACGGTCCTCGTTTACAGATGCTGCTTTAACTTCCTTTCAAAACCTGTTTTCAACTTCACATAAGGCACTTTATGTGAGAAAAGTGAATGTTTTATGCAAACAAGAATTTTTTTTTTTAAGTATACACAAAGAGCGTCAGAGCTTGAAAGCGTGCGTGCGCATGTGTGTGTATGTATGTGACATGATTTTTGCTGCGGTGCTGCCTCCTTTCAGTTGCACAGCTGTGTGAGAAATACCAGTGGCAGAGGCTGCTGAGGCAGCGAAAGCATTTAATACTCGACAAACAGTTATCTAAGCCCATGTCCAATAGCTAGACATCACTGTAATGTGACCTACATACTAAGTGAATAAGAATTTTTTGTATGTCGGTTGGGGGTGCGGTGGGGGTACGGGGCACGGGGTGGGGTTTAGGAGGGGATGTGAACAGAACTCTTTTTCTCCTGCCAGAGCAAAAAGAGAATGCACAGTATAATGTAACAGAACATATTGTGCCCTCCAAGGCATTGAACTCTCCCTCCTTTGTTCAGTTTTAGCCTCTGGAAAGAGGACTTTATCCCTTTTTTGAGGAATTAATGAAATGACATGTGGAGGGAGGTGCCATGATTTTTTTTTTTTTTTCTCGAGGTGAAAGCATCTGTCTCAGGGATGTAGCAGAGGGTGAAGCAACTCTGTTTTCAGAAGAGTGGCTGCTCTTTACAAAAACCTCTCAATTCTTTTAATAAATAGCTTTCAGGTCATCTAAATTAATCAGATATGAGGATGGGATGTTTTATAGAAAAAAAATAAATATATGCCATCTTTTGATCATGATTATCTATCTCACCATTTCATGCTTTATGACTGCATGGTTAGAGTTTCTCCCTATTTTGGGTGCCAAACCTTGAGAAGGGCACAGTTTGGGCTAGTTGCAGGGCACAGAATTAAAAGCCCATTATGCATAATTTGAGGCAGAAATGGACAAATTCACTTCAGAACAATTTTGATAGGTTTGGTCCCAGTCTCAGCCTAAAAATTGATGAGTGAATAAATGCACGCATGCACACACACACACACACACACACACACACACAAACACACAGTCAATCTGCCTGGCCACATCAACAGAGCAGGTGTCCTTAGTAATGCACCATCGCGCACTTGGATCTCTGCATCTCAGAACAGAGGGAAAAGAGGGAGGAGGGAAAAGCACAGACAGAAATAAAGGACAGGTTGAGGAAAGAGAGGGAACAAGTGTCCGTTGTGATATGTTTATGTGTATGTTGTCGGAGGCAATATGAGGATCTGTCACCAAACGAGAGGTAAGCCATGCTACATGCAGTCTGACGCACCAGTAAAACTTGTTTGAATGCACCTCATTTCTTTGCTCGAGAACGCCAACTCCTACACTCGTTATTTTGAGGATGATCAAAAACATCGAGATGATGTATTTTCGGTATCCACAAGAGAAATATTTATCAGGAAGACAGGCCGCAAGCCCAACTGAGGAGAAACTAAGCAGAAAGACATGTACTTAGTAAAGACCATGCCTTTGCCCCCTGCTGAGTCTCAGCTACATGGTACATAAATAACCATTATGAATCACGCTGTTTGGTCTCACCCTGCCGTTTCTCAAACAAGATCCAGTTTCCATTTAGCCACAATGGTGATGAGCAAGCCTCCTGCGTCGGTGCACCATTTTGAAAAAAAAAAAGCAACAAAATAAAACAAGTTGTGTTTATCTAGTGCTTTAATTTGCTTGAAATCCACAAAATCTAGTAACTATATCCAGTTTGGACGATCACATTTTCAGCCGCTTGCTGTTTACTTTGCAACTCGTCTGCCTAATAGGCTCACATCCAGCCTAAACCTACACGAGGCCAGAGGGCGAACCGACCACAAAACAGCCACGCAGTTCAGATGAAAAGACAAACTGCTGCTCAAATAGGACCATTAGTTTGCACAAAAGAAGAAGTCTGAGAGGTTGCCCATCTATTATCACAAAGAATAAGACTCTGACATGACAAACCTTTTATTGTGAAAGTTTACCTAGGTCAAATGTGATAAAATGGGGTTGGAAAAATCTAGTATGCCAATTAAGAGTGCTCAGTTGTGCCATTAGCAGTGTCATAGATGCACAACTGTGTAGAAGCTTGTCGCCTGTCCTCTTTGGCATCAGTTCACAGGCAGTGTCTTGGGTGGTTCACTTGCATCAGCTTCTGTAGCCCAACAGATTACCCTACACAAACTTTATCCCGTGGCAAATCTATCCTTAGACCGCGCATTTTGAAACCTTGTAGCAGAAATCAAGCCTCCATTCAGGGAATCTCCTTTGTAGAACTTAAATACATCCCAATGTGTCCACAAACAAAGGCCTCTACCCTTCCTCCTCGCACTCTGTGACACTTTAAGTTTAGGATTCTTCAACAGGCCTGTGGGTGGGTTTTTCATTCTTTCCCATTCTTCCTTTATTTTGCTCCTTCTTTAGAGCATTAGGGCGACTAGCCATTGAACTACAACCGCTACTATAAAAATTCATCAGGATTAAAATGACCTCACACACAAAATTAAAGTTCCCCAATGTACACAATAAGGGCCTGTATCTTTTTTAAGACATTCTCAGCTTCCTTGGGAACAGGATTGTTTCTTGACAAAGTGGTCTCGACTCAACAATGAGCACCTTTCAGACACACACAGGGACTGCCTTTAGAGCTGCGGAGAGAGACGGATTTCACATATCAATCAAAAGAGGGAGGGGGGGGAGAAAAAGGGCCCTCGTCTGGTGAGAGTGGTCCTTCAGGAACCATGAACAGATTCGAATGGAGTATATGCTTTTCTCTCTTACCGCCACTATTCATAATAATAGAGGACACAGGAGTAGTGGAGAGGGAGGGGAGTCCTCTTAACACCTTTTTTTTTTTTTTAGACTTGTCTTCCCTTATATGGGGACTGAAGCATGGTTCCTCAGCCCGGGCCTGAAATAATAAGACTGTAGTGGATGCCTAGATTGTACAACATTGAAAAAAAGTTGCTTTGTGAAGAGGCCAAGAGGGCCCACAGTATTCAGTCTGTGAGCAAGCTTTCATGTTCTTGAGTTTGTACACGCAAGTGCTTGTATGTGCGCCTGTCGGTGTGTGTGTGTGTGCGCGCGTGAGTGTGTGTGAGGGGGGTGGGG
Source organism: Holacanthus passer (assembly GCA_025331565.1). Classification (NCBI taxonomy): domain Eukaryota; kingdom Metazoa; phylum Chordata; class Actinopteri; family Pomacanthidae; genus Holacanthus; species Holacanthus passer. The sequence continues at coordinate 1,341,311 of JAFREQ010000075.1, forward strand.
GGGGCATTCCATTACACCTGTGCGATGGCATAATGAGCCCATGAGTGTGTGCACTGGGCCACAGCCACCCACTGCGCCAGCCATGCACACCACTGCTGCTAATCGTGTTGAAAATGAATAAGGTGTCAGAGTAGGTAATTCACAGCTGTATTAAAGCACCTCAGCCCAGATATAAGGTACATAAAACAAATTAAATTATATATAATATTCTATTATAGAATATTTCTGACAGCTGTATTAATGGGTATACCTCAAAGGTCTTCTTATTAGGTCACTGGCGGCATGTTTCACCTTCTACACTTTTTGAGCCTGGAGTGTTCAGATCATCTCTGACTCATTGCTCATAGGAATACGGAGAGAGAGTAGAGTGGAAGAGAATTGGCTGAAATCTAGTCAAGTTGCATTACAATTATTTGAGTAATTTTCACAACAGAATACTGATCACATATCTAACTGTTAAACTCAGTAAAATCAGAAGGCTATTCCACATGTGCAACAATAAGAAAGTTGTGGGTTTTTTTTAAAGTAAATATCACTATGGAGAGTCTCTATTGCTGATTCAAACAATGTGCTGAACATGAAAAAATATCCCAAGTACAAATGGGTTACAGATCTGAAGTCAGTTTAGTTGTTGCATCATTTTGATTTTTATGAGGTAAAACAGAAAACAGAGGAGATGTGATACTATAAAAACTAAAAACAATCAGGATTATTCTACGACTCCCAACAATACTGAAGTGGTATGTTTTTGAAATAATTGCAAACAATATGTCTCTAAAGCCAGTTCATCAGAGCTTTTGAGTTTCCTGGACTTCTCACGTATGTATATTCAGGAGTGGAAAAACAAAATTCTTCCAGAGTGTCATTTTAAAACTAGGGGCTGTATCTTATTTTTTTACACAAATTGCACTCATTTCTCTTACACGCATCTACATGAGAGGGGAAACCTGGGAGATGACTTCATAGTTGTACATTGTACTGAAATACGTCATTCCTCCCTGCTTAGACCTCAGTCTGACATTAAAGTAGATCTCAGCGCAACTGAAAAAAAAAAACAGTATTAGTATTCACCACATGTATGTGTGGCACATGTGTGCTATTTTTATATAGGGATGCTGTGAAAGTGTGGAATTGGGGACAAGGGAGCCTTGCACCGGGCCGTGACACAGACTTATGTTAAACCTAATTAGATCATGATAATAGCTTTAGGGCCCCAGTGATCAATGCTAGAGGTCTGTGGAGATGAACTTTCCTTAAGTTTCATGCTGCACGCTGGTTGTACTCAATTTTTTTTCATGCACACACGCGCACACACACACACACACACACACACACACACTAAAGTGGTTTTAAGGCACTGTGTTATATGATAGCATTGTCTTAAATATGGCTCTGCACAGCCTCTGTCTGTTTCATTGGTATGCCATTCTGGTGTCGGTAATGAATGAGTACAATATGGGTAGATCGATATATATGGTCAGTGTTGGGCTAAATAAAATTTTAAATAGCCTGCATCAGTGCCACATCCATCATTAATATGATGGATATGATTCAGAATTTCTTAATATCGGAAATTCATAAAGCCTGCTTGACATTGTCTGAGTCCTCAAAGCCTCTCCCATAATGCAATGCATCTACAGTGTCTCCACGGTGTCGACACTCGCTCGTTGCAAGCTGCTTTCCGTCAACAACCCTATGGTGGAGTCTAGTTTACAGCTTACAGACTCCTCGGATCACTCTCGCTGAAGACAAAGAGGATTCCTTATGCCTCCATTACTATCTAATGTAATTTGTGTAATGTAATATCTCAACACGTCTGCGTCTGCTGACATACTAGCTAGCTAACTTGTGATTAGTCTTGATACTGGATGCTTTGGGAATCCCTGCACATATCGGCTGTGGTTGTACCAGTTGTACCAGACTCTCAAAGCTTCTTTTTTACTGCCTATTTCTACCGACCCCAACTCAGCAAGGGGTGCAGAGGAGCACATTCAGGTTACAAAGCTATTAAATAAAGATGCCGGCTGATCAACCAACAGTCGGTAACATTTGCTTGCATTATGTTGGTGTTTTGCACACTGTAATTACCTCTGGACACGCTCCGGTTTGGAACCAACATTCTTGGCTTTTCAAAAACTCACCCACCCATTTAATTCCACAACTGTCAACTGTTCAGGCTGGTATGCACTCACTCAAGTCCCCCATATATTTGTGTCTGGTCAAGACTCACAAGAAACATTGTCTTTGAATTCACAAAGTAGTGTTTCACCCTTGGTTCAGGTCTGTGGGTTTTTGAGAAAGAGTCTTTTTGAACCTCTGCCATTACACAATTGTGTAGAATTGATACACCAGAATTTAAACCTTCCATACTAAATTGATTTTAATGTGACATTTTGATCAAATGTCTTTTCAGATGCTTTTTTATTACACCTGCAGGGGGACGTAATAGACTAATACTATGAAAACAGTCCATTTGAAGGCCAGTATTGACGGAGCCAATGAGTGGAGAATGCCCACTTTGCTGACCTCAGGGTTGTTGCCAACAGTGTAAATCTGTTGATTTCATTGGGTTGGGAAGGCCAGATATCCAGAAGGGGAGCCAGTGGGTTGTTTAGGGTATCTAATCAGGTTGTCTCCTGGCCACCTCCTTGTGGAGGTACAGTATGTCAGGTACATCCATATTGGAAGAGACTCCAGGGCAAACCAAAATCTTACTTGAGGGATTAAATATTTTATCTGACCTGGGAATGCAGCAGGATTTTCCAACATGATTCGAAAAAGGACAAAAAGGCTAAATTGGTTTGCCTTTTGCTACCATAACTTGGACAAGCTTTGAAAAAAGGTGGGCAGATGAAAATATTGGGAAGAAACTGGCTACCAGTACACTTAAAAGGATAATCTATATTGGCCTTTGCAAACCCACTTTTTATTGAAACCTACTGCGCATGTTTGATTCTGTGGATGCCTTTTTGGAAAAATCTGTGTGTGTGGATGCGGTATTTGCTGCCACTCCTCATCCCCAATAACAAAATGCATTTCCTAAACACTGTCATTTGCCAGAGGTCAACTTGATTCATAATCTATTAGTGCTGGGTCAGTTTGTCTTTTCAGAGGCAGTACCCGGCCTGTTCCAGTTTGACATGCTAGCCTGCCTGCTGCCCAGCACTGAGATGACAGGTGGTTTTCACTGGTATTCTGCCACAGTTGTTCGATCTGATTGATACCACTTTTTACAAAACGTGATCAGAAAGGAAGAAAGGAACTCATCATGTTGGATGTGGACAGCACGGAGTGAATAATTTACTAAATGCCCAATCTTACCCACAGACGTGTATGTCCATAGATGAAAAAAGCTGTCTAGAGAAAGGTGCACTGGATGATATAATGATCCCCTGAAACCTTTAATGAATTAAGGTTTAACATCACTTAAGATACAATCTCCCTGAAAGAAAAAGGCATCCCTCTGCTTGGTGTTGAATAGTGAGGTGTTAAGCTTTCCATGGCGACATCTATCTCTTGCCACCACCTTGAGGGCATCTTTTAAGCACAGGAATTTAGCCATTATGTGGCATTAACCTCATTAGAAAACACTCTTTAGCTGCTCCAAGATAAAATTGATTTACAGCTGCCATTTCCACCACTGCTCTCGATCAATGGTTAAACTATCCCTTTTATGGCCCTGTGCACACT